>CM068716.1:18736579-20039079 GCA_035079005.1 Fraxinus americana
CTCTTTCAACCCTTCTTTCAAAATCAAATTGACTATGTGTTGAACATCGTAAAGAAATCCTTTGCCTATCATTAATAAATTTAATTCTCAATGATTCCTTTGTTTCATGATAGAGATGGAGCACACATCTAGCAAACATTTTTCGAGAAGGAACCTCGAATCTAGGGTAAAGTTGATGCACAAATTCCTTAAAACTCACACCTCCCACAAAGGAAAAAGTCAATTCATCTATAATAATCATCTTAACCAATGCTTTTATACACTATTCTTTATCAAACACCACAGCCATAATACCAACATCATTGTTTTCTCGAGTGAGTATTGCTTGGTTTTCATCAACTGTTGTGTTCTTATATGCATAACAAGCTTTTAAGTGTTTCCACATACTAGACGTTCCAATTTTAGTATCCGCCTTAAATGTTCTCCCACAATAATTACATTTTGCTCTTTCTCCACCAAGTACTTTAGTGAAATGATTTCATATTTATAACCTCTCAACTGGCTATTTTTTGTCTCCCATTTGAGCATCCAAATTAGTATCACCCTGACTCCTCTGCATTCACATTAGCAGAGCTAACACAAGTTGCAAACAATAAAGTATATTGAAACACGATAAGATTAATGTAGAAAAAATAATCAAGATTTTTTGCAGTTTCTTCTTTACTGTCCAGTACTCTATGCGATTCCTCTACCAAACACGTCAAAAAATTCAACAAGAATAAAACCCTGGAAAAGAAGCACTACGTATGTAAAATGGGAAAATAAGATGGAAAAGAAAAGAAAGCTCTACTCAAAATTCACTTTTTCCTTGATACTTAAACTTTGAATGTTGATTTCTATAGAAAATGATACTGGAGCATTGGCTGAAAAGGATAAGTGCAGAAATGGGGAAAGTTGAATTAAAATGACAAATTGATAAGCAATGAGACTATTGGTGTAGATAGAGAGAGACGAAAGAAGAAAAAAAGAGAAGAAATACGTGTCAGCAAGTTTGTCCCCTATCCACATCCATGCTCCATAGACAACGAGGTATGAAATCCATAACAATTTAAATCCAAAATGATTCAGAGATTGCGCATATTAGGTCTAGTAAACAATAAATTATACTGCACTCAGAGATCTAATAACATAATGAACTCTTTCAATGCATTTGACACCCAGATTAGAGATTGCTAATTGTAAAACCAGACACTTTTCTGTTGATTTCTTCAATAATCTTCAAACCTGATACTTCTTCGCGGCTTCGATGGGCAATTGGAGAGGAAAAATCGGACTGGCAGTCGGCGACTTCGAATTGGGCATATAGATGTAGGTTTTGTCCCCTATCCACATCCATGCTCCATAGACAACGGGGTATGAAATCCATAACAATTTAAATCCAAAATGATTCGGAGATTGCGCATATTAGGTCGAGTAAACAATAAATTATACCGCACTCAGAGATCTAATAACATAATGAACTCTTTCAATGCATTTGACACCCGGATTAGAGATTGCTAATAATAAAACCAGACACTTCTCTGTTGATTTCTTCAATAATCTTCAAACCTGATACTTCTTCGCGACTTCGATTTGGGCATATAGATGTAGGTTTTCAATATATCAAATGACTTGGGGTTAGATGGTTAGTGGACTTGTGCTTACTACTTACCCAATGAAATTATGAAAGTATGAAATTAGAAAGGGAAGTATAAAAACTTAAAAAAGCCTAGATTTGGGCTAACAATGAAATTAATAATTGGGCAAAAAAATTAAAACAAAAAACTGAATTTAGAAATTGGGTTGGATTGGACTAGCTAGACATGGACTTGGTCTGGGAGTTGGAGCATTAATCACTAAATTAGTTAATTTGCTAATTTGTTTAGAAAAATTAAAATAATTAATTAATTCAATATAAAAAATTAAAAAATTTATTTAGATTCGATTCGTTGGGTTGGTCTATAATCGAGAATCGAACCAAACTCATCGGTTCTCGATTCAAATATCTGTTCAGGTATTTAACTTATAAAGAATCTCTCGGTTCGATTCTAGAGTTTTGTCTAGCCCTAGGAAAAAAAGTGGAATTTGATCACACATTTTGACCATATATATACTCATTTTTAACTACGCATTCACACACTAAAATATTGTGCATGTAAATCCAAAACTTTTGACTACTTTTAAAAACACATTCTCCTAAAAAATACTATTCAAAATCAAAATTAATGGTTGTCAAACAAGGACTTAAGAACAAGTGGTATATCTCATTAAAAATAACATGAAGGGTGCATTTGATTGTATTTGTTTTTCATGGAAAATGACAGTTTTTCATCCAAATTTCTATTTTGAAGTGTTTGATTGCTATTTTTTCCATTGAAAATATTTTTCAACTTTGAAAATATACTTAGGGTCTGTTTGATTGGTAAAAGGTGGAAAGACTTTCCAATTTCATGTAAGTTGGAAAATAAAACCCAAGTAACTCATAAGAATGCATTTTTCATGAAATTGACAAAAAAAAAAAAAGTTTAAAATGGTTGTACCTTGGAATTCAAACTTCATTTCCACTTTCATATCAAAAAATTGAATTCCTTGAATGTGACATTTTCCATGAAATTTAAAGCAATCAAACGAACCCTTCATTTTCCTTGTTTTTAAAGAAAACATTTTCTTTGGGATGAATATTTTTTTGTTTTCCTCAAAATAAAGAAAATATTTTCTTTTCTATGAGATATTTTTCATATCAATCAAACACACTCGAAATGAAGTAAGAGGTTAATAAAGTATTAAATAGAAGAAATTGGTAGGGATATCTATTTTTGAGAGAATGAAATGTGTTCTCACTATTTGAAGTTTTAAAATAGTGTTCAATTTTTCATTTATTTTTTGGTTAATTCCCTGTTATCAAATTTTCTGTATTTAATTCGTACAAAGTTTGAATAATTTTAAGCACTACATTAGAGAATAATCTCGCCAATCAAAAAATAGACAGTATTTTATAAAATAGCACTACCAATATTTTGCATGACAGCAACTCTGTCGTGTTTATCATTAATAACTTTTTTGGAGGAATAGTAGTGGGATACCATAAAATGTGTGGGGACAATAAATGAGCAGTCGTTATTAATATATGGTTTAAATTAATATTTGACTCGATTGAATAAATAATAAAATGTTAGTTATTTTTAAAAAATATATATGAATAAATGTATAAGAGTATTTCCAAAAGAATTTTATTTTATAAAAAGTATCTTATGCATTATAGAGAGCATTTTAAAATTTTTAGAGTCAATTTTGTATGTACTTCAACAATACTCTCTATTTTGACTCTTCATTTTAATTTTCTCAATGTTATTTATTGATTTCTCCTCATATTTTATTTAACATAATTTTTTATATGTCAATGACCAATCAATTCACTACAACAAAAACAATCTATGGCAACGTTTGAAAAATGTTGCCGTAGGCCTTTTGCAACGTTTTCACGTGTGTTGCAAATCAAGGTGTTGCCGTAGAGTAGATCACCTACGGCAACGTTTTTTAAACGTTGCCGTAGGGGCACCTACGGCAACGGTTTTTAAACGTTGCCGTAGGTTATGTTACAATGTTGAAAAAAAAATATCCCACAATTCTATAATTTCCAACAAACCTAATAATAATAACAAAACAAAATACAAAACAAAATGCCTGAAAATTTTACATAATTCTAATAAACAAAAATAGTAAATATGATTAAGTACAATATGCTAACTTCATTAGCCTACTCCAAAAGTTATAAAAACAGTCACAATTGACCAAAAAAATATTACAAAATATTGGATCAATATCTGAGTTTGCTTATATAACCAACAAGCTATCCCAAAAATAAATGGCCCAAACTGTCAAAGACTTCTTGAAATTTCCATTGATGATCCGTTAGACTTTACACAAACAATCAGAACAATCAACTTTACTGGGCAATTCAGAGGACAAATCAGGGGCGGAGCCAGGATTTCTTGTCAGGGGGGGCACGACTTATCGATGTTAAAAGTCGAGTTTTTGTCATGAATGTAATGAATATAAAACAATAATACGACAGAGGCTGGAGAAAAGCGGAAAGGAGAGAGATAAAATAAGAAATGAAGAGTGTGGGAGAGAAATTTAGAAAGGAGGTTCAACCTTCACAAAATGACTAATATTTCATTTTGTATTGTTTGGGATGAAGAAAATATAGGTAAAATGCTAAATAATTTTCTTCAACGGACGAAAACAATTCCCCAAGCGCAAATTAAATGTCATAAATATAGAATCAGAGACCATGCAGCAACTTCGTCCATATATGAGCAGTCCAATAATCCTTTAGCCAGTGGCAATTTGGCATGACAAAGAGTAGACAACTTGTTGCCTTATTCTAAACTGTGACTTGATATGAGTAGAAATTCTAATGTCACACCAATTAGTAAAAGATATGATGGTTCTTTTTAGGATACAAAGTACCTTTAATAATTGGGTAAAAGCCAGCATTTCATCTTAAAACATTGACAAAATAAATCATAATATAAAATACCCTAAGATCTATCTATTAATGTTTTATGCATTCAAAACCTTAACTACTAGTATTAAAAAAAAGAACAAAAACGTAGATGCAGAGCCGCAAAGGCTGGAGAAATTTCTAAATCCCAGCAATACCCAAAAATCAAAATGTAGCAATTTTATCAAAGAACAAATCCAATATCATCTCAAGACTCAAGGTACTATCACCAATTTCAACTCATTGCTAAAGAAATTCAGAAAATACCTGATTCGGGCACACTGGGGAGGAGAGAAGTCACTGCAGAGGAGGCGGAGGCTGGAGTCTGGAGAAAAGTTCAGATCGCATAAATTAAAGATTTCATCTTTCTCAACCAACACAAAAAAACTCAAGGGAGAAACAAGAAAAGAAAATAAAGGAAAAGAAAAGTATTTTTCACCTTCTGCAATTCTGGTGCGTGCGATTGCGGAGGCTGCGAAGTTCTGGGGTGGAAGACGAAGTTCTGAACGGCAGTTGTTGAGCGGAGGCTGCTAATATGCCGGAGTTGAGGTGCGAACTGTGGTCAGTGGAGCTGTGGAGGCGGAGCAGGAGCAGTCGATGTCGAGCAGAGGAGAGGAGGGGATGGAGTTGTGATATTGATTTGTGAATTGTGAACGAGGTTTAAGTTTTTGGAATTGGGCTGAGGTTTGGGCTTTTTATCTTGGGCTGGGACGGTGTATAACTTAAAAAAAAATTTAGCCCAAAAAATTTTTTGGCCCAGAGTTCAGGATGGGCCTGTGCCCATCCTGGGCCTAACGTGGCTCCGCCCCTGGGACAAATGAACTCACTCACAGAGGCAAAGGCAAAGGTAACTCACCCACATAGGCAAAATAACTCACTCACAATTTCAATTTCAATTTAACTCACTCACAGATTCAAATGTTAACATCAAAGTCCTAATTTCAATTTCAATTTCACATCAACAATTCATTTATTCCACCGGCAGAGGTAACTCACAAAGGCAAGGCAAGGCAGAGGTAACTCAAGTCTCACTCGCAGAGGCAAAATAACTCACTCACAATTTCAATTTGAACTTCAATTTAACTCACTCACAGGTTCAAATGTTAACAGCAAAGTCCTAATTTCAATTTAACATCAATGTCCTAATTTCAAATGTTAAGAGAAAAAAAAAATGATTTTTCGAGTTCTGAAAACTGAAATAATAGAAAAAAACTGCAACATAACAAACATTATTCACCTTCTTGGCTTCTTCTTCCTGCTGCATAACAAACCTCGAAGTGTTGATTGTCGAACAAAGCTTGAAGCCCTCGAACAAGCAGGGGCGAAGTCGAAGAGGGGAAACACGGACAGAACACAGATAAATCGGGTGGAAGAAGAGGAGAAGAGGGGTGGACTCGAGGCGGGCCAGGCGGCGACGGCAGAGGCCAGGGGCGAGCAATGACGGAAGAGCGGAGGAAGATCGAAGGAAGAGGGAGAGGAGAATTGAATTGAAATTGATTTTGCCCCATTCCAAACGAACGAGAAGAAAAGGTTGCTATTGGGCTTGGGTTTCAACTTTCAACCTTGGGCAGTTGGGCTGGGAAGGTGGGTTAAATAAAAAAAAAAATTGGCCCAAACAAAAAAAAAATCGGCTGGGAAGACCTTTAGCAACGTTTTCTCAAACGTTGCGAAAAGTAGACCTTTAGCAACGTTTGCGAAAACGTTGCGAAGAGTAGACCTTTAGCAACGTTTGCAAAAACGTTGCGAAGAGTAGACCTTTAGCAACGTTTTCTCAAACGTTGCGAAGAGTAGACCTTTAGCAACGTTTTCTCAAACGTTGCGAAGAGTAGACCTTTAGCAACGTTTTCTCAAACGTTGCGAAAAGTCTCCCTTTTCGCAACACTTGCCAAACGTTGCCAAAAGTGAGACCTTTCGCAACACTCAACAAACGTTGCGAAAAGGGGTCTATTGCAACATTTTTCTAAAAAACGTTGCCAAAACTCATTTATATTAACCAATGGCAACATTCACTTACTAAAATGTTGCCAAAAGACCCTTTTAGCAACATTTATCAACAAATGTTGCCTTTTTAATGTTGCGAATGACTCTTTTTGTTGTAGTGATTTAAATATGATTTGAATAGTTTAAGAAGTTGAGTATTGAAATTGTGACTTATTAAATACAATTATTAGTCAATAAGAATAGATAGTGGATTTTGCTATCTAAATTTGGAGAGCTAAACTCTTCAAAAAGTTAAAATAGAGAGTATTGAAACTTATTTTTAAGTATTAAAGCATCTCTAGGAGACTCTTCATTTATAAAGAGCGTCTTATACATTATAGAGATCATCTTTAAATTTAGAGAGTCAAATATTGATGCATTTCAACAATATTTTCTATTTTGACTCTTTATTTTGATTTTCTCAATAAATATTTATTTATTTCTTTTCATATTTTATTTAACATATTTTTTTATATGTCAATAACCAATCAATTTAAATATGATTTGAATAGTTTAAAAAGTAAAGTATTATAATATGTGATTTATTAAATGCAATTATTGTTTATTAAATGCAGTTATTATTGTTTATGTCTCTAAATTTATATGGCCAAATCCACTCTCCATTTTAAAAAGTTAAAATAGCGATTCTCTTGGAGCTTATTTTTAAACAATAGCTTTTTAAAATGAAAAATATTTTGTATTTAGAGTGGATATACTCCTATATTTAAATCTAGACAAAAAAAAAAAATCATATTTCAATTTTGACCAAATAAATAAACTAATTAGAAAAAAAATTAGCGTTAAAAAGACAAATTATGTGGAAATCAAACTCAATCATTGAGTTGCAGCGTGCTTTAAATGAGCAAATTTAAATACTTCATTATGTTTGCACAAATGATTTTAGTGGAGTTGGTCTAGTAATTAAGTTTCTAAATACAATCTTTGTGTAGTTCATTTTCTTTTTCACCATGTTTTTCTATCTATATCACTAGTATTGTTAAGCATTTGCCTACGTGGTAGGTCATGCGACTATCAACTAAGTTAAATGTCAAATGAATATTTTCAAGACCATTAAATAAAAGCGCGTCACCATCTTTACATTAACTTTCGAGGAGATGAGAGAACATTCCATCACCTCGTCAACAAATGTCTCCTAGGCGACTTGATGTATAAGCATCATCCCATTGCTTCGAGGCGATGACAAGGAACCCAACCTTTAGTCGAATCTGATGGGCCACAAATGTTCGATGCGGTTGTTAATTTCAAGGCACCTCATGCTATTTGTACTCTAACAATATTGAACCACGTGATAAGTGATTGATGAGAGGTCTTCTGCAATGGTGACTGAAAGTCAAATCTCCCATTTTTCGCCTAGGATAGTGTGCTATGGTCATAGACCTCTTGACACCTAAGGTGTGATGTTGTGACGTTATGGAACTAGACTAGTGAATCGTTGAGATGATGTCACATGTTAAATATTCAAAGAGCCTCAACGATTTTCTCTGACCTATAAATATTCACACCTGGTAACTTGGTAAGAGTAAAACTAGGTAAGTTTCTCCACAGAAAACACAATTCCCCGTTATTCTCCTTCTTTCAAACTACTTTCATACCCAATTTTCCTGTGTGCCCGATATTTGACTTGAACATCAAAAAGTGCGGCCACCACCACCTTTGCTATTCTTGAACAAAGAAACTCCAAAATTGAATGAAGAAACCACCTAAGAAAGGAAATTGGGGGTTTTTTGAAAAGCACATTCTGAAAATATAGTGAAATTTAGCCGTTTTGTGGGTATGATGTTTGGAATACGTTTTCTCAATTTTTCCCTTATAGTTAAGGGTAAATATTAATAACTAAAATGAGGGTAATCCAGTTATAACTCAACTAATCTTCTTGTAAATATTGGAAATTTACTTAATATGTACAGTGAAAATAAATAATTTTCAATTTTCATCGAAAAAAAAATTTGTATTTAGAAAGAAACTGTGATACAAATTATATTTTTTTGTATATTCTACAAACTCTTTTGCCGATTTTGGAACATAAACAATCACGATCTGCAATCCACAACTCTTCAATTGTCCAGCCTCCAATGGAATTCAACATAGGGAACCAGAATGAGAGAGTTAGAATTTCTTCTTTTCTTGTTCTAGCAATAATAATAATAATAATAATAAGAATAATAATAATAATAATAATAATAATAATAATAATAATAATAATAATAATAATAATAATAATAATAATAATAATAATAATGTGTGTTATAATTTTCAAATCCTAGCAGTCTATTAATAGAAATTCAAGTGGGCTACACCCGTCTCTTAAACTTAACTCGGTCCAATATTTAATTAATCCAATTAATTAAATTTGATCCATGAATTAATTAATCAATTGGCCTATTAACAAGCAACCTAATTAATTAATTGTCCAACACATGTTAATTAATTAATTGGTGAATCTTATTCCTATGGTTCTCTTTTTGTGTGTAACCCATCAGGTTCCCGATCACGATACCTAAAGACGTGAATTATTATTTTGATCTAATCAAAATCGATAAATTAAAATACCCCATTTAGTTTATCACTAATTCACATTTGCCGTCCTAGATTGACATATAACAATGTATCAAGGCAATACATATGACGAAAAATATCATGTGGTATAACAAAACCAAACTTGTTCATTTACCATGAAACTATAATCTATTTGTCAATATGATTCGATCAATTACGAAATATGGATGTTTGTCAATTTCAATTATCGATCATATATTTCATCTCACTATTAAATCAATGTAAGTTGAAAACTCATTTTCGACTTATGAGTACAAATTGGCTAATGATTTCGTTATCAACGTAACTGAATGAAATATAGATCATAACCTTTTACTATCCAAAAGTGACGATCCTTTATTGATCATTCACAACTTTCATATGATTCTTGACATACTTGAATGATACCGTATTTAGGGGTGGGCATGGGTTGGGTTGGGTCGGTTTTTGCCCAAACCCAAACTCAACCCAAAATTGTCGGTTTGTTTGAAATCCAACCCAACCCAACCCAACCCATGTAAATGTTGAAACCCAACCCAACCCAATTATGTGTCGGTCGGGTTGGGTTGAGTTGGTCGGTTTGAATCATAAATTCCAATTTTTTTGACACATGTTGGAATTAGAAAGACTAAATATGATACCCTTCAGTAAAGCTCCTTTCCTCTATGCATTATGTAATCTAAAAACATATTGTAGGAAATAACATGTGCAATTGCAAAATGAATTTGTACAGCTTATCCAACAAAAAATGGGGAACAAAATCAGGTTCATAAATTTAGAAGTTACAAAAATATTTCCAACATAATGTTAACATCAACAGATTTTGAGAATCAAAATATAAGCGTTCATCATAAATTAGCTTATGTTTTTGGGTAAGACAGCAGTAAAAGTGATACATATTAGACACATGGAAGGATACCTCAGAGCAGAGTTCCCACCATTTTTGCACAATTCACCAACACAAAATGCTGCATTCCTCCTATTAGTCGAATAAGATGAACCTAATTCTTTAGGTACAATATTCACCACAGCTTGAAATTTGAAGTATATCCACTAAATTAATGTTACATGACCAGAAATTAAAAGAAAATGCACTGTTAATTGCTCGGCATTACATTGACATAGCCAGCAATTGGAGCACCCATACGCTGGGCAACTTCTGCTAGGGTTGCAACAACCATGGTAAGATCTTGTGGGGGCCTTGATGCTTTCTACAATTGCCATTACAGAAACCAATGAGAAATGAAACAAAACAAGCGCGGCGATTCATATTCAGAAGCAATACAATAAGCAGCTTTCACTCATTGCAAATTTCATCAAAGGTGCAAAAAGCTGCGAAAAGATGGGGGCAAATTGAGAACCCATGGCCTTAGTAAGGTCCGCCATAGTATCGAGCATCTGCTGTAAGGTCCGTCATAGATCTGCCATAGAATACCATTCTTTTGAGCGAGAGAGCAGAAGACTAGAGACTTGAGAGATGGGGGGATTGGGTGAGATAAGGCTTTTTACGATTTTGTTTTTACAAATATATAGAGAGATAATACCTTTGCAAATAATCTCGAGTCTTGACCTTCCGTAGCCATGGAGACGACGCCGCTGGAATGGAGTGGGAGGCGCGTTTAGAGAGAGAGAGACTCCTTTTGGAAGATAGGGTTTGGTTTGTGACTTTTTTTTTATTTACTCTCTTTTGTTTTGCCTTTTGTTTTTTCAATTTAACTTCTTTTTTTTTTTTTTGGGGTTGGGTTGGGTTGGGTTGGGTCGGGTTTAGGGTGCCAACCCGCGACCCGACCCAACCCGACTCAACCACCCAACCCAAAACCCGAAAACAGCCCAAAAAATACAAAAAACCGACCCAAACCGATCGGTTTGGGTCGGTTCGGTCGGTTTCGTCGGGTCGGTCGATTTTTTGCCCACCCCTAACCGTATTAACGAGCATTAGTAGAGTAACATCCAATATCACCAAAGTATGACTATTCTATATAAGGCATTATGATAACATCAAGTCAAATGATCAATTCCACTACTAAATATTAGAGATTAACCAATGATACTCAGATAGTTTATCCATGTGGAATATCCCATGAAGGTCTCCAATGTTATGTTTTATAACAAAACATCAACGAACGTATTCATTTAAGTGTCACCACACTTTAACTGGTGAGATCAGCTAATTACAACTCATTGTGATTAACAAATTATCAATATTTGAATCTACGGATTCTATTATTTAATTTATTAGAATATTCTTTCAATTCAATTAAATAATAAATCTTGCCATAAATATGCATCAAATATATATTAAAAGTGTTTATATTCAAAGTTGATTGAACCTAGAGTATAACACTTACAAACTCTCATTTGCACTAGATCCAATCACTTGTGCATCTAATATCATAAGAGTTTACATGACGATCATGTTATGCTGTGACAACCCTTTGTCAATGGATCTACAATTTAATAACTTGTGAAAAATCATTTTTTCTTTACGTCATTTCTTTGTATTATCTCTTTGATAAGATGATACCGTCTAACACATGTTTGGATCATTGATGAGACCTTAGTTCTTTCTCTTGCATGATAGCTCCATTGTTATCACAATGCAGAAACATGTGATCAACAATGTTAGGAACTACTATAAGTTTATTAATGAACTTCTTAATCCAGATCACAATCTTTGTTGCTTCTAAAGTAATGGTGTATAAGGCTTCTACTATTGAATCAACAGTTATTTCTTGTTTGGAACATTTTCAACACACCGCTTAAGAGTAAACTAATATTCTAATTGAGATTTGCTATCATGCTAGTCAGACTAGAAGTTAGCATCAATGTATCAATGAACTCCCAGTTCATTTTCTTCATATAAAATCTTGAGAGATTTTATCTATGCACGTTAGGATGAGTTAAGCAATCTTCTAAATCTATCTCTGTAGATCAAGTTGCTTCTCTCATATTTTTCATGAAAATATTATTTGACAACCATAATTTCAACGATTGAAATGCAGGGACGTCGTTTCTATAATATGTCTTATACATATAATATTAGGAATGATGCTCCCATTATATTCTTGTAAACACACAGTTCATCTTCATTTTTATAAAATCAAATATTTTGACTTTCTCATCAAATCGAAGATTTCAACTTCAAGAGGTTTGTTTCAATCCATGTGTGGATTGATCAAGATTGCGTACCTTGTTGGTTTCTTTTGATTCAAAACCTTTAGGTTGTGTCATGTACACTTCCTCTTGTAAGTTCCTGTTAAGGAATATAGTTTTGAAATCCATTTGCCATAACTCATAGTTACGGTATGCAGCTATTGCAAGCAAAATCCAAATTGACTTTAACATGGCTACATACTAAAATGTTTCATTAAAGCCAACTCCTTGTCTTTATTTATAACATTTTGTTATTAGCCTTATTTTGTATGTATGGATGTTTCCATCCATGTACACCTTTTTTTTGTAAACTTATTCACAATCTATGGGTTCTAATCCATTAGATGAGTCGACCAAGGTCCAAATGTTATTTACATACATTAAGTTAATATCGGATATCACAGCATTTGCCATCTCTTCAAGTCAACACTTGACTTTGTTTATGCATAATTAGTAAGTTCATCATTCCCGATTAGTAGTGCCTAATTAGTAATCATGGATTCGTACTTTCCAAAAAATCGAATAATCCTACAAAATTTATATGGAGCTGACGTGTCCTCATGAGTCTTTACTTCTTGATTAAGAGTATGTCCCTTAGTAGGTATGGATCAGACCCATGTTTATTCACTTGGTCAACTATATTTGTGGATTCTCAAGCTCTTTCAAGATTTATTCTTCTCCCACTGTCATCTTGTAGAATAAACACTTTCTCTAAGAATATGACATGTCATGAGATGAATACTTTCTTCTCAACGAAGATTATATTATTGATATCCAATTGTCTCTTTTGAATATCTCACAAATATATATTTATCGAATTTAGTCTCAAACTCATCTGATTCAGTGCGCTTCACATAAGCATCACAGTCTTAAACTTTCATATGAGACAAATTGGACCTTCTGTCTTTCCTTAACTCGTATGAAATTTGGTCAATCGACTTAGATGTGACACGATATAGTGCATAGCACGTGGCAATTGTGCCTAACGGCATGTTTCACATTTGTCAAATGATTCAAAATCATTTGATTCAAATATACATCTTCATGTAATTTTAGAATTGCATTCTTATTTATGTGACCAAATCTTCAATACCAGATATAGTTGTTATTCAGAATATCACTTTTATATCTTTCAATTTCTATACTCATTGTAGAATAGTCAATATTTAGAATATAAATATCATTTTGTAATTTATCATAACCATTAAAATCTTATCAAAATAAAAGGAACAACAATTGTCCTTAACATTAAAATAAGAGATAATTGCAGCAAAAGTCCCAAACATTTGAAATATTAATAGACTTTCCCTAAAATTTTGATTTGTTGTAACCGCCACCTTTAACCTTTTCAAATGTTGCAGGTGAAGCCTTTTTGGATATTTTTCATCCATAATTCTATTAGTTGACGAAAAATTTAACTTTGACCACATTTTTAATATTTTAGAAAGGGACAAAAGAGTTACTTTTTATTTATCATCTTAAATAATTAAATAAAAAAATAAGAAATAAAAAATAAAAAAACACAAACACGCCGATGTCTTCTTCTTCTCAACCCTTACCCACCCCACCTCAAATCCAAAATCCACACTGACCACCTCCACCTCTACAACAAGGATTGTGCAATGACCTTCTCTCCATTTTCTCTCTCTAAAATTACCACAAATCAATACTCAAAAAATAATATCTGTACATGCTTATACCAATGTACGGGTATATATAGATGTATGTATGAGTGTGTTTGTACGTGTATACATCAGTATGTGAGGATCGAATAGCGTGGAAGAGAACTGAGGCTTCTTCACCAGTCCTGTTATCAATCGAGTTTGGTGGCAACTTCTCGGTGAAAGAATACTCGGAAAATGACTCTTCCACAAAATGAGATAGCCATTCCAAATCCTCCGCCTGTAATACAACATACCCCATTTTCTCAGTTTTCGACAAATATAGCCTCTAAAACCAGTTAATTCCAATAAAAAAATTGAAATTTGGCTCACCGAAACGCTTAGTTCACTACAAGGAAGAGACCCAAAATCTTCTTTTACGGAGGAAGCACTGTTAGTGTTAATGGCATTGCTTTTGTCTTTTACCCTTTTCTGTTTATGAATTTTCGGATTCTCTTGAATTTTTTTGTTGCTTCTATAATTGACTTCTGCTGGGCATTCACAACACAATCCTTGTTGTGGAGGTAGAAGTGGTGGTGGTCCGTGTGGATTTTAGGTTTGAGGTGGGGGTAGGTGAGGGTTGAAATGAAGAAGACACCGGTGTGTGTATGTGTGTGTGTGTTTTATTTTTTATTTAATTATTTAATTTGATAAATAGAAAGTTACTCTTTTACCCTTTTTAAAAATATTTAAAATGTGGTTAAAGTTAAATTTTTGGTCAACTGACAGAATTATGGATAACAACTATCCAAAAAGACTTTACCTGCAACATTTGGAAATGTTAGGGGTTACAGCTGCAACAAATCCAATGTTTTGGGAAAGTCTGCTAATGTTTCAAAAATTTGGGGCTTTTGCTGCAATTATCTCTTAAAATAATTCATGTCCAAACATGAAATTCAAATATTTTTTTTGGTAATGGTGAGAACAAAATAACATTTCTCTAATTCTAATATTAACCCTAAATGTAATGATAATAAGTATGCTCTTACAGGCAATGCAGTAACATTTGTTCATTTTCAACGTATAGGTCAACTTTTCCATTTTACAGTGGTTTACTTCTGTTTAGTTTCTATATATTTACTTAACATGCACAGTGAAAAATAAACAAATTTCAATTTCCATCAAGGATCTTATTTGTGTTTAGAAAGAACTGTGATAGAAATTATATATTTTCTAAATTCTACAAACTCCTTTGTCGATCTTGGAACACAAACAATCATGATTTACAATTCACAGTTGTCCAACTGTCTAGCCTCTAATAAAAATCCACACTGGGAATAAGAATGAGAGAATTATAGTTTCTCCTTCTCTTTTGCTAATAATAATAATAATAAGAATGTATGTTATAATTTTCAAACCCTAGTGGCCTATTAATAGAAGTCCAAGTGGGCTAAGCACATCTCTTAAACTTAACTCGATCAAATATTTAATTAATTAAATTAATTAAATTCGATCCATCAATTAATTAATCAATTGGCCTATTAACAAGCAACCTAATTAATTGATTAACAATTGTCTAATACTTGTTAATTAATTAATTAGCGAATCTCATTCCTCTTGTTCTTTTTTTGTGTGTGAAATATTAGGTTCCCGATCACGACACCTAACGACGTGAATTATTATTTTGATAGAATCAAAATCCATACATTAAAATATCCCATTTAATTTATCACAAACGCACATTATTCGTCTCAAATTAACATCTAACAATGTATTCGGGCATTACATGTGACAGAAAATGTTACGTGGTATGACAAAATCAAATTTGTTCGTTTATCGTGAAAATATAATCATTTCATCAATATGATCCGATCATTTACGAAATATAGATGTTTGTCAATTTAAATTATCAATCATATTATTCATCCCACTATTAATATAAGTCGAAACCTCATTTTCGACTTATGAGTACACTTTAACCAATGATTTCGTTATCAACTTAACTGAATGAAATGTAGATTATAATATCTTACTATCTAAAAGTGACGATTCCTCTAATAATCATTCACAACTTTCATATGATTCTTGACATACCCGAATGATACTATATTAGCGTCTATTGATAGAGTAACATCCAACATCACCATAGTATGACTGTCCTTATATACGGTACTATGAGACCTCAAGTCAAAAGACCAATTTCATTACCGAACGTTAGAAATTAACCACTATTCTCAAATAGTTATTCATGTGAAATTTCTCCAATGAGTGACCAATATTTTGTTCTATAACAATATATCCACTTGTTCATTTAAATATCACCACATTTTAACTTATGAGATCAGTTACTTACTTCGCAAGTAAGAAATGCCACACATGATGATCTATCCATAATAATAATATCTATATCTCGTTATTACTTATGACTACAGATGATTTAAGATTCAGTAACATGTAATTTGTATCTCACAATCACAACTCCTTGTGATTAACAAATTACTAAAAATTGAATATACTAATTCTATTATTTAATTTATTAGAACATTCTTCAATTAAATAATAAATATTGTCATAAATACACACCAATTATGTATTAAAAGTGTTTATATCAAAAGTTGATTGAATTTAGGGCATAAAACTTACAGTAAGTGCATGTCCAATTATAACCTAGACCTATGTTTAAGCCATGTTGATAGAGCAACAAGAGAAGATGACTGTGAAAGAGATGGAATAAGGGAGCTGTGTTCAAATTTATATTGTGTTCCAAAATTGTTGTTTCTTGATAGTCTCAACATCATCACTTGATTTTTTGATGTGGTTTTTTTAAGATTTCCTCTTTGGCTTGAGTATTGGCCACCCTACAGTATTATTGATAAAATATTCAGTATCAAAATTCAACGGTAAAAGTTTGTTACGATTTTCTTATCGGAACCAAAATAAAAAAAATTACAAGTTTTTTTACCATTCTCCCTCAATGATGAGAGAGAACTACTAATGTTAATATAAGTTAATTGAGAGAAAGTGAACTTGATTTTTATATTAGTTTTTCTTTCAAAATTCAATGTCTTTGTTTGGTAGAAAATAAAATTTAGATTTTAATCAAAGTCAACAATTAATTTTAACAATATATTTTATGGAACTCACAATTTTTTAATCATACATTTCACCAACTTCTATCAAAATTTATTGAAAATATAATTTTAATCTCCAACCAAACGAGACATTATCTGTGTACCTTGGAATTGCACGTTTTATGTTTGAAAGCACAAAGTCTATAATCATTCATGCTTTTGCATTAAATACTACGGGTTAAATCCACCAACGACCACCAAACTTTATACTTAATATCATCATGACCACCCAATTTGATTTTATTTCACTATAGTTATCAACTTTATATTTAGGGCTTGTGTGGGAGGGATTAAAATCAGATTAAAATTGAAAATATAGCCGTTATTGTTGACTTTTATTAGACGAGTGGGGTCCAATAACGGCCATATTTTCAATTTTAATTGGCTTTTAATCCCTCCCGAACGGGGCCTTAGTATCATCATGTTCACCTAATTTCATATAACGTTTCATCGTAGTCAGTGGCTATCCAACTTCTTTTCACTATTTTCATTAATTTTAAAAGGGGTAAAACTAGGGATGACAAAGGTTTTGTTCGGAGCCGGTTCGGCCAAAACCATAACCGCACCATAACAACGTAAGTCAGTTCGGTTCGATTAATAATCACGAAAATAAATTATTTTTTATAAGTCCGAACTCTAAACGTCAAAATGAAAAAAAAGAAATTATGAAGAAATATTTAAAAAAAAAAAATACTAAGCCAATTTAGCAAATAACATGTCAAATGAAAATGCAAACGCAAACAATATCTTAACTTCCAAATGCAAAATTTGAATTTAACAAACAACATTATCAACATAAGTCAAGACTCTTACTATCATAGGTTAATCTTCATTCTTCCCCCACAACTCTTACTAGCATGGTCAAGAGTCAAGACTCAAAGTTAATTTCTATATAGTAAATAAGAAATGTAATTAGAGTAATAAAATAACCATACTACCTAATCAAGAATAATCTTAATTGGAGATTTAAACAAAAAAATACATCATTGTCAATGTCCTCCTCACTAAACTTTGCACAAGTTTCGGAGTATGATGAAGGAGCAGAATTTTCTACACACAATAGAGAAAAAATTAACAATAAAAGAAAGTGCATGAATAACAAATATAAAACAATAAATACTACCATGAATATCAGTCCAAAATCAATCTCGAGCACACATTAAAGCTTCTAAATTTTTCGGGTGAAGCTATTTCTATATGGACTCACAAATATATCAATTGTACTAAACGTCGACTCAGATGCCACAGTAGATACTGGAATAACTAATAAATTTCTAGCAACCTTCTGTAAAGTCGGATATTTTACCGAACTTGCTTTCCACCATGTCAATAAATCAAACCCATCTGCCCTGGCAATACGACTCGTCTAGAAAAACACCCAACTCTGTTTTTACATGATTAGTGGTAACAGAATGAAAGAAAAAGATTAGGACTAAACTTTTACTGTTATTTAAATACTAATCATTTCAATGTATAAATATTAAAACAAACAGAATTCTGATAAACTAATCATCGATTTGATGAACAGAAAGTAACATTGATTTGAATTCAAGAGAAAATTAACTTGTGAAACTTTCAGATCTGGAATTGCTGGAGACAACTCAGTTGCATAAATAATAGTGTCAATTAAATCGCTTGATTCTGCACGATTTCGTTTTTACAATGGTCTGTTTTTCCCAAGCAGGGACAATTGCACCGAGTTCCGAAAATAAGAATTCGATGCACAAAATTATTTACCAAACTTAAGTCACAATACAAGTACTCAAGAAATATGAAACTATACCATAACTAGAACTGGCGAGGGCGACGGCGGATTTGAGTGAAGGAGAAGTGTAGTCAGGAGACTGTAAATCTGAGTTCTAATTTAACGTGTAGGATATATTGAAATTGGACTACCTGGGCAGTAGGCTGGGTTATTTGGTTAAGGTTTACTTAATGTTAATTGGACCAGAATTCTGGGAAGCTCAATTGCCAAAATTGCCTAGTTAATTTTGAGAAAGAATAATGGAAAGTCCAATTGTCCAAATAATTTTTTTTAACGGGTAATCGGTTCGGGGCGGGGCACCATCGAAAAATACCATACCCGTCCCTAAATGAAGCAGTTCATTAAAATCAAAACCATAACCGCCCAATTGCACAATCGGTTTGGTTTTTTTCGTCCCATTCGGTTCGGTTAACCACGATTTTCAGTTTTAATAGTTCGAATTGCCATCCCTAAGTAAAATGATAATTTTGCATTATATATAAAAAGTAAATTTTAAAAAAATAAATTACAAACAAATTTTTTTTAAAAAAATCAAATGAAATAAAAAATTATTTTTAAAAAAAAAAACCTTACTTAGAAAAAATAAAATAAAATAAAAACTTATTAAAAAAAAGTTAGTTAGAAAAATAAAATAAAAAGTTATTTTAAAAAATGTTTTTAAAATAAAAAACTTTTATTGTTAAAAAAAAAAAAATATATATATATATATATATATATAATGTAAAATTGTCATTTTTATTTTGGTGAAACATTATATGAAATTGAATGATCATGACGAAATAAAATCAAATTGGATAGATATGGTGACATTGATTATAAAGTTGGGTATCTATGGATTTATCCAATACTCTACATAAAAATTTTTGTACTGAAATTGCATCTATGACTCAAACTAGTGAACTCGCCTTTTTTAAAAAGGTTGAACCCCAACCATGATGGTCCTTCATCGCTCCGTCCCTAGAGTATTATGGAAAACGTAAATTGTGGGATGTGTCTTCACATGTCGGGTACAAATGCTTTCATACTAGTGTTCATAAATACTCTAATTTCATATTTTCTAAGGGCCTAAAATCGAACGCTACTGAATGTCAGTTCAGTTGAGACCTAATTCACTCCTTTGCACCACTGAAGCACGTCTCGGTGGCTGTCGACTCGCCTTTTTCGGATTACCTTCCGCGTAGAGAAAGATTTTTCAATTCTGGCATTTCTGTTTTTAATTCTCCAGCCTGAAACACCGCAACGCACACTCTGTGAAAAATGAGTACGAGATCCGCCGGATGGCGACGCCGGCGACTGTCGGTGCACTTTTTCCTGATCTCAAGTGCAGCGTTCACTGGCCTTGGCTTATTGATTCTCACTCTTAGGTCCATCGATCCGTCCGCTGACCTTCTGATCAAGGATACCGCCATTCAAACCGTCGGAAAAGATGAAAATCTTTCCGATATGATCGATAGAACACTTAATAAATCGGAAGAGGTTAATGTTAAAAAGGATGTCAAAAATTGTGCAACGGTGGAAGAGATGGGTGAGATCTTTAGCAAAGGCTATCGGGAGGAAAGCCTCAGAGTGAGAAGAATAATTCAGAATCACTTTTCTATTAATGGTATATATGTTCATTTTTCAGCTGGTTTATGAATTCTTTCTGATGTTATAATTATGTGTTCATTGTTTCATTATCTACGGAAGTGGTAATTTTCGGGATAGATAGGAGCGGATATATTTTTTATTTTATTTTTATAACCGTGGATGTCCGGGCAGCTTGGTGCGAACCTTGACTAATTCCACCACGGGTCTGAAGTTTACGGTCGGATACTTACTTCTGTAGCCCAACGGGACTCGAACTGGTTACCATTGGGGAGCGAATATATGGTGTACTTATCACAAATTTGATGCCTCTATTGTGGGTTATAGGAATATATATTTGTTAGGAAAGCTCAGTACGATATACAAGCAAACTAATTGCAAGGAACAAATAAAAGTGATATTCCTGAATCTGTAGATGATATCTTTAGTTTCTTGAAAGAAATTTCATAGATTTTTAAATTCCAAGTACGAGTTCAATTATATGCCACCAAACATATGACAAATGCATTTCACTTAGATAGAATTAATAGGTAAGAAAACATGTCATAATGTGAGGGTGGGTTTTGTACTCAGGTTTTTGCTACCTAAACTCTCACCCACGTGCACAGATCAATGATAATGGATAAAACTGCACGACTTGATGGAACTGACGGTTATTTATTAGTGTGAACATAGTATGCAAGTTGCTATGTATTTGTCTGTTTCATATTTATGTGGAACCCTGGTTTATGTTTGTGTTCACGATGAAGGGTACAATGCAATTGAAAATGGTGTGAGGTCAAGACTAGAAGTCTTGGCTCCATTTTGAACGTGGCAAAGAGCAAGAGACCACCTAATGATTTAGTTTCAATAAATCTGGTTTTTACCCAACTAAAGTATTAGGGGTAGCTGGTTATTTTGTAATTCTGAATTGATTGCCAACTTTGAATTTTTCTGGTGTATTATTATATCACAAGGAACATGCTATGAAGTCGAAGAGAACATATAAAAGTAAAATTCTACAGCATGTTTGGTCGTTTGCTTGTATAAAAGAAACTAACTTAATTTGACGGTATAATTCTTGATATAACCTGAACAAAGTAAAATAGAAATAATTTATTTACTTTTAAGCTGGGCCAAAAATGATATTCACATATGCTCAAATAATATATTCAAGCATGGTTAGAAGAAGAAATTTTTTTTGCATAAAAGTAAATTGAACTTACTTTTAAGCTTAGCCTAGCGTTTTATAATAGAAGAAATTATTTCCAAAGAATGACAAAACCATTTTATTTGTTTTTCTCTCCTTAGTGGGATAAAGCTTTATATTTTCTATTTATATGCTGATATGTCAAGACTTTTTCATTTGTACCTGTTACAGTTGTTCCATAAATATCTGTGATGAAGTCAATAGTTCTACTAAGGAATGGATCATATTGATTTGGAAAATTATTTCCTGCATTTGAACATGTCCTAAATTTGATTTTTCATGTGAAGAAAATAATTGTGCTGAACAGTTTTATTTAAATGAGCAAGGTAGATTATAAGGTTATATGGAGATGTCAGGAACTCAAGATAAAAGTTTCTTAGCAGATTAGAAAAATATGCTTTCATGGAATTAGTATAATTGAAGATCATGCTGTAGTCATGACAAATATTTATTGAAGGTGCTTCAAGAGTACGAGGACTCCCTCCAGATCAGTTCTGCAGGCATGGTTTTGTTATTGGAAAGGCATCAGAAGCTGGTTTGGGTAATGAAATGTACAAGATCTTGACTGCTGCAGCACTGAGTGTGATGTTGAACCGGTCACTGATAATTGGGCAAACCAGGCATATTGGTTCTTTCTCAAGCCTTTCTATTTGAATTTTGACTTTGGGTTTGCACATTATCGAGCCTTTTGATTCTTCAACCGATTTTAGCATTCCCCCGTCTATTAAAAATATATGTTTTCATTCCCTCAGAAGAAAGGAAAAAGAAACGGACCTTATCCCTGACAACCCCACTCTCAAACAGGAAAAAAAAAAGAAAAAAAAGGAAAACAAAATGGAAAAGAAAAAGCCACATCAAAGTCAAAATTGACACTCTTCAGTACATTGGTTCTTCAATGACTTTCTAATCAGTTCGAGTGAATAAAGTGCATGGGCACCAGTGTTCTAGTGTACAGTACCCAACAGAAAGCAGTAAAATGCATCCATGTCTTCCATTCTGATCTCGTGAAAAAATGCATAAGATTATAGGCTTAAAGTAGTGTCATTGTTTCATATGTTTCGTATTGCTTTAAGTAGCTAATTCTTGTTTCATCTTGTGACAATCAGGGGTAAATACCCTTTTGGGGACTACATCTCCTATTCCAACCTTTCCTTCACCTTGAAAGAAGTCAAACATTTATGGAGACAAAATGGTTGTCTGACAAAATATGGAAGGCATCTAGTGATGAGGATTGATGATTTTCAGAAGCCAGCAAGGACGAATGTTCTCTGCAGCAATTGGAGAGAATGGGATCAACCTATCGTATGGTAAAATGAATATTAAAAGTGTAAGGCCTAGTTCTCTGTACATAATTAGAAGATATTCATTATATCTCATTTGTCAGGTTCCAAAATACAACAGATGCTGTAGCTGCTCAGTTTTTCTTAAAGAATATACACTCTGAAATGAGAAAAACTGCTTCTAATCTATTTGGCGTGCCCGAGAATCTTGAACTCAGGCCTAATGTATTTGGGGAGCTGATGAGAGTTCTCATATCTCCTTCTGAAAATGTTGAACGGGCAGTTAATTGGGCTCTTAATGATGGGGCTGATCCTGATATTGCACTGCACATGAGGATGCTAATGAATAGGTAGTACTACATTTATTTATAGTTACTTATCTTTTTTCGAAAAAATGTATGAACAGACAAGTTGCATTTTGATGGTGCATTTGTAGTTTGCGAAAAGAACATTATAATCTCTATACAACCTCCAGTAGATTTGGTGGTAATTATCTGATTTTTTTTTTTGTAAATGAGGAGTAGATCCCTGACATTACTCGAGAATGCCCACATTGCATATCTATCGTCTTCTTTTCTAGAGTATTGCGAAATAAATAACATATGACCTGTTGTTTGACCTTCCAAGATCTTATGTTTTTCAATAGATTAATGATGGCAACATTTGTCAATCTCCATCTTTTGCAGGTCCGTGAGAGCAGTGCAGGCAGCCTTGGGTTGCATTAAAAGAGCTGTCGAAAATCTGCAATCGATATCCAAACCTAAAGTGGTTTTAGTTTCGGATACCCCTTCTACTGTGAAGGATATTGCACCAAATTTGGCTGAATTTGCAGAGGTAATTAGTCCTTTGCAACACTGCACTGTTATGAAACTTTCCTGCTTTCGACGGATTTTTTCTTGTTTCTTCATAATATGCTATATATATCCCCTTGAAAGTCTTCTCTTTTCCAAATACAAATGGTTCTGCGTTTTCAACAAGCCCAAGTAAAATCCTTAATAGCAAATAGTCATTTTTGTCCTAAGTTAAATGTGTTAATGTCCTATTTGGGCATCCAAATTAATGTCTACTTCCTTTAATAAACACTTCTCCTTGTTCTTTCTCAAATTCACTTGATGAAATAATTACTGGGAAGCTAGACAAAAACACTCCTTAGTCCTACCTAAATAGTTCTACCAAGTCAAACCAAGTGCTGTATTTAGGGATCATACAATTCAATCTCTAACTGTCTCTTGGGCATCGTTAGAATAAGCTCACAAGTGACCTAATTGACCTTAAAATTTTGAGAAGTTTTCGGCTAGGATAAATCTTTTAGGGGAAGCTTTTAATATATTTCCCTTTTTTTATCTGAGGATTTTATAGACTTTACTTTTGAATTATGCTTAAAACTTGTTTCTAGTTTATGATATAAATGATAGAACTATGATGTTTGAGTCCTAATTGGTTTTGCCTTTTCAGGTTCTTCGCTTTGATTATGAACATTATGGAAATATCTCCAGAGAAATGTACAAGTTAAATAACTTAAATTTTAGAGTGAAGGATTGGGGTCCAGCACCTAGATGGGTAGCCTTTGTCGACTTCTTTCTTGCGTCACGTGCAAAACATGCTGTTATTTCTGGGGCTAACCGACGTGTTGGTACAACTTATGCTCAGTTGATTGCAGCACTAGCAGCGGCCAACAGACTCGGTACTTGTCATTACTTCAATTCTGGTGTATTCCCTTGTGCAAGTTACTCTTTGTTCTGACAATTTCCTCTTGTTTTTCAACAGAAGAGAATTCTTCAACTCTTTCGAGCATTACATTCCTTAGTAGCTTTCATAGCAACTTGCTTTCGGATGGTTTAAGATTTCAGGTTGGATGGGGGCATATATGGAACAGATTCGCCGGTCAATTGAGTTGTCACAACCAGCCTAACCAATGTGCATTTACACCACTTCTTCCTCCTGCTTGGTGGGATGGACTTTGGCAATCACCCCTTCCACGTGATATCCGTAGGATGGAAGCATATGGGATTCGACTTTCAGGTTTTGGAACAATTAATGATGACCGCTTAAATTCTTTCTGTCGTTCTAGGAAAAATGTGGTGGTAACTGTTCCATTAATATAAGCGTTGGGAGTTTTTTTCCTTGGGATGCACCTAGTATTATCCCTTTTTTTTTAGATTTATTAATTCTTTCAGATTGTTTTATGTGTTGTGATATGCGAATTAAAACTGTTGTATATCCAGCTGTAGAGAACTTCTGTAGCATCAGACAATTTCTAAAAATTCAGAGACTAGTTTGAAGGTGTTAAATTTTCTGGGACGAATATGAGCAAAAACGTGTATTGCATGTTTGGTTTGCTGTACACAACATGGATAGTATAATGATTGAGATTTTAGCGTGTGTCTGTCTCTTCCACTACACTGTCGGGTTCTGTTTATTCTCATCATCAAACATGTTAATCTTTTTTACTGCGTCTTTAGTTGGAGTTCGTTTCTTGTTCCCATTTGTACCTCTCTTATGCTCCCCTTTTCGTTGAATAGAAGCAATACTGTGTTGATACATCAGACCCAAAAATGGAAAATGAGAAAGTTCATGTTTTCTCCGAATTTTCATTTCGTAAAGGATTAAATGAGCTATTTGTTTAAAATTGCACTCATTTTTATCTTTTTCCAGTGTTACGACTATGAATGGCAAACAAGTTGTGGGAGTGAGCCTTATGTAACATAGAGACCTACGTTTTTGCATATAGTTATAAGCTTTTCCTACCTTTATACTAACAATTATTGTCAATGCTCGGAGCATAGTTCAGTGGTGCAAATGACAGGAGTGAGATAGTCTCAGCTGAGCTTGCAGCCGCAGTGTGAGAGTTTGATTTCTGCCTCTTACAAGATATGTAATTGGATTTTATGTGGGCACCAGTATGGCAACTCATGTACCCTGGTCTGCTGATACACATTCCGCGATTTACCTCCTCCACAATGTTCTCGGGGCGGGGCTGGGAATTATTGTCAAATGCTAAAGATTGACTTAGCTAAGATAGCAAAAGAAGTAGTGCAGTTGGTTTAGTGCCACACGTGTAGTTGGAAGGACCAAGTCTACGGTTACTTGTTTTAGAGACGGGATCTCAGAGTGGCAGTGCAGCCTTGTAGTATCCATAGTTCATGACTAAAAGGAGGATATCATGCATATTAAGGGTCAAAGGAAGGGCTTGAGAAAGTTGCTTCAGAAATTAATTAACATTTTGAAAAAAATTTACTATAGTTTTTAGTTTTTAGGTTTAATGCTGACGTGCTAGAGCGGCTTGATTCGTTTAATGGAAATTGTGTATAGACTTTAAGGCATTGCAATATAATTGTGGAGTTGAAGTCGAAGCCTAAAAGATAGGGATGGCAAAAAAACCCGACAAACCCGATACCCGCGGGGACCCGCCCCGAACGGGGAGGGAAAAACCCGCTTAAACGGGTAACGGGGCGGGGACGGGTATTGGGGTCCCCGCCCCGCCCCGCCCCGTTTAAAATTTTTTTTTTTTTTTTTTTTTTTTTTGGAATTCAATACTTTGAATGAAAATTTTCATTAGTTCTAATAGAAAAATAGCAACTAAAATTATTTGTCTAAATATAATGAATATGGACGATAAAAAAAAAATTATCAAAAACTTAAAAAAAAAAAAAATTAAACAGGGAATAAACGGGGAAATCTCCCGCCCCCGCCCCGCCTTAAACGGGGAACGGGGCGGGGATGGGGATGAAATTTCTTAACGGGGCGGGGGGCGGGGAGGCCCGCCCCGCCCCGCCCCGTTGCCATCCCTACTAAAAGATCAAATTCAACAATATCTAGTAAAACTTGAGGGGGCAATGGGCGAGCATTAAGAGGATGGGCGTGTGCCATGTACAAGGCCGAAACCAAGTTCAATAGCCTGAGGGATGACAAATGAAAGAATTTCTTATGACATTTATTACAATGGCCTAATCTTTGAAACGAACTAACAAGTATTTTCTTGTAAACATGTCATCTGTTATACATATAATATGTAAAGGTTGTTTTGATTACAGAATGTTACAAACTTTCTACTGCATTGCCCAAAAAAGAAAAAAAAAGTTATTTCAAAGTTGATTAGGAAATCCAAGAAAGATAATTTAGATCAGACACGAAAATAAGGGCCCCACCTGGAGCTAACCCCACGTTTCACTGGGTGCTTTTTTTCTAGCACAGAAAAGGGCACTGTGCGGTAGTAACGTGCTTCGTTAGACTACCTTTCGTCTTTTTTTTGATTGTTTCAGGATGAAGAAAACTTGGATACAACTTAAAGAAATCTTTGCAACAAAGAATTTGAATACATTGAAAATAAATTGTTCATTGATTGATGAACGCAAAAAATTACAATTGTTGGTGCAAGTGACGAACACTAGTGATATTGACAAGACTTTTGAATACCTTATACCTCCTATAATAGCTCAAGTAACAAAAATCTAAGTGAGAAGTAGATGTTTAAAGACGAGGATCATACTAAACGTTTACAAATAGCATAATTATTTTACAGCTAAAATAAACTATTACAATTGAAAGTAAATCACAACTTACACTGATATTTACTAGTGCAACCGATTGGGTCAAGAGGCTAAGTATTGCTATGGTCCTTGACACTCTCGCCCATTTGTTTTGGCTACATCCTCGGGGCCATAGATGTACGATATGCTTCAATTAGATGTTTGAACGCTCCAAGGTCTTTTGCTCTTTCCCAAGTATTCTCATCACTTTTACATCCACTCCATTTCACTAAGTACTCTTAATGGTCCTTCCTGAAAGCCCGAGTAACTTGGAGGTCAAGAATAGCTTTAGCAACCTTCTTTTTAGCTTCAATTTAAACACGTCGCTTCAACTTATTTTTGGATGCATATTTCTTGTTTGCAAAATGTATTAATAAGCTTTCGCCTCGGATCGTATCAAGCCCAGCCGACACAATTTTTTCTTTTAATAACAAGCAGCAGTCGCTGCCTGTTGCTGCCTCAGACACAAGCAGCTACTGCCTGCACACGCAACTTGTGTTAGCATGCAACTACAAGCTGCCTGTAAGGCACTGTGGTTCTGCTGTATTGCAGGCAGCTAGTTGCAAAATTTTTTACTACAATTCAAACGAGATTTCATGGTTGAACTAGAAAAATTGTGAAAATCGTGTTCAGTTTATGGGTTCCGAGTAAACTAGACAATTTTGTGGTTTTTGTGCAATTTTTAAACCTTCGATTTTTGACATGTGATCGAACCAATTGCTTGACCAGTTTCTAGTTTTGCTGATTGAACTGGCCACCATGAGCCGGTTTTGATAACATTGCTCACAACTTATCAACCACATATTTTATACATTTCTATCAAAATTTACTAAAAAACTAATTTTTATTTAAATCAAACAGAGTTAAAAAGAGGAAATTGTAATAAATGTCCAATATCACGTGGTCATTTGCAAAAATGCTTTAAATTTGTTGAATGTCCATTTTGCAATAATTTATACCGAAATAACCTTGTTATCAATTTGTAATTCCACACTAAAGACAAATTTTTTTTACAAATTGTGTTGGCCAATAAGAAGTCAACACCTATGCTATTAATTTGAAAAAGAACCACATCAATTCAAACATTAAGCCCCTGTTTGGTTCGGATTAAAATCCAATTAGAATCTCAAATTAAAATCAACAATTAATTTTAACCAAATATTTTAAGGGATTCACAACTTTTCAACGACACATTTCATCAACATTTATTAAAATTTACTAAAAATATAATTTTAATCTCTACCAAATAGCCACTAAATGCTCACTTTTCCCTAAAATTGTTAAATAAACCCGTTTACCCATAAATATGACTCGATGCACCAGTCACAAATCGGATTCGATTGAGTATAAAAATGGCCAAAAACCCACCCAACCCAACAAACCAATGAAAATCGACCCAAACTCACATGACTCGACTTGTGTAATTGACCAAAATTGAAACCTAATCCATTCTAGCCCTATATCCCAAATTCTTTGTCTTCATCTTCGGATGCCGCTGCTCCTGCTCCTCCATCCACCCAAATAACCGTTGTGCCGATTTGTAGTCGTGTGTTACATGTTACATTTTCAAATTTTTAATATTTAAATCGCCACCAAGCGTTTCATTAAAAAAAATTATGTGACAAATAATTACTAATAAATTTATGTAAAGGTTGTTTAAACAAGATTAATTTGAAAATTTTCATATTCTTTACTTTATCTATTTATCACCTAATTAATGCATATCATGAAAATCTCATCCAATGTGATCTTTAAAATTGAGCGGGAAACTTACATTTACAAAAAGAGTCCACAATTAACGCGTGTAGTTAGTGTCTCTAAATTTGGTGTTGCAAGAATCTTAAATAATGTTTATTGATCAATTTCTCCTAACAAGTTACACTAAAATCCAATCCACTTAATTTATTAATGCATGCCACGTTTTGTTATACATGCTAGACAAATAAATATAAATATACGATTAAATATTGATTTCATAAATTCAACATCATAAAGAATGTAGTTCATAATCAAAACGCGTTCCAAGTTCAAATAAAAGAACAAGATAAATAAATTAACAACATAAGATTACTGCTGAAAATATAAAATATTCAACATCACATCAGGTTTATTTTATTAGGTTCAATAAATCAATGCACAACGACAGCACCTCACTACCCCCCAATAACCCGATCTAACCTGTGAGAGGTAGGTCAGTAGGACACAAGTAATTGTTCAATCTCAAATAAAAATATGAATTCACGCATCAAAATAATCATACCGTCATATCATAACTTTAGAAAATGGTAAAAACTCATAATATATCATATCTTGGTGCAGGATAGCCATATCATATCACATCTTTCATTAACATAATATATATCAACATAAAAAGATAAAATTAAATGAGACAAACCACTTACATCTCGTAATCCTACCTTAAACCTTTGAAACTCTTGATTTGATGCTCACAAAAATTCAGATTTTGTACATCTTGAAATTGCTCAAAAATTTATAAAAAGATTTGCTTCTTCCTAAAAGATGGAGGATTAGGAAAGTATTTTTTTATTTGTTTTGTTGCTGTAAATAAAATAGATGTAAAAGGATAATTATATAGTGGAAGATAAATTAGAATTATATTTCTTGTACATCACTCCTTACACAAGGGGAGACATAATGGCCCCACATGTGGGCTGAGGCGTCCCTCCAATGAGGAGGCTCCACTTGACCATTATGTTGCCCCTTGTGTAAGGGGTGATATACTCCTAGCAAGACCGGATAAATTAAGAGATATTTGTAATGGGGAAAAGAAACGTGTGTTTATGTGATAATGTGGTGGTTAGAAGTTAGTGAGAACACGAGAGATAATGAGTCGATTTATCCAACTAATAAATAATGTGTAAAATAACAAACATATATACAAAATGGTTCAAATTCACGTGCACAAATTGAATTCAGTGGTTAAAATGAAATAACAAATAAGATATATCATATATTTTTCTAAACATTGATATATATTCTTTTCCTAATTATCCTAAATGTTAATAAAATAATACCCATTAAATACGATCTTTGAATTGAAATAATTTGGACTTATACGAAATAACTATTTTTCGAGTTGAAAACTTCTATATAGTTACAAGTTACGGAAAGAGTCCAATATTGATATACTAATCATTACTTTATCAATAATTAATTATTTAACCCAAAATAATATTAGATTTAATACTATTTTACATTGGTCCATTAACTTTTCAAAATTATAAAAATATAGCCGATAAAATAAATAATTTTGTGTATAAAATTTTCGGGACATTACACTCTCCACCTTAAAAGATTTCGTCCTCGAAATTTTATTTTGGCAAATCGAGGAGTTCTTGATACTTAGTCTTAAACTCCTCATCTTTATGAAAAAAATAAATAATATCATCCACGTCAATCTTCTATGTATCATAGTGCAGTTCTATTATGGTCCCTATGGGGACAAATCATCTGTCCACCCAAGAATGAAGCCTAACGTATCATGCTTACATTATTACAAAGGTGACATAACATATTTCATGATCGCGTATACAAGTAAAAGAATCATGCTTTAGTTGAGATATAAATCATAAATTTAGTGAGAAAAATGTGCATGCCGTGAAATCTACAAGAAGGTAAGTAGAAAATGTAGAGTTACACAAAATATTTGAATAATCATTTCTTTCCTTACCCTAGTACAAGAGATTTAATTCAAAGCTTGTTTTCTAAATTTTGCGTTAGAAAGTCTCTCTATTCTTTTTAAAAAAGATAGAGTATATATGATTAGGTGTTGATACTTTTCTAAAGAGATAATGAAGTTCAACATAGCCCTCATTTTTCTACCTATTGAGGTAATGCATTATGTCTCCCTCATCTTGTGCTCATAAAATCTCCAATTACATGTATCAGTTGCACCAATATTTAATTTCTTTACCAACACCCTATGCATGATGTATGTAGTCAAGACTAATTAATTAATGATAATACAGTGTAGAATTTAGAACAAATCAAGGGTCTCTATCAGTATTAAAACTACAACACAACGAAAACTTCCATCATAGAGGCAAAAATAATGACAAACGATCACCTAACTTCATAAATTTCTTCGCATATCTTTTCAGCATGTTCTAATGATATTGTACATTAAATCCATTTTTTTTAAAAAATCAAAATAATTCACTTCATAGAAGATGTTTGTTTACTGACTTTGTATGATGTAGGAGGATTCTTCTGAAAATCATTGAGTTCCTTCAATATCAATTTGACGCCATAAATTTACCATTTTTAACCACAAAAATTGAAGAAAAATGAAATTGAGAGAAATTGGTGTGAGTATGTCGGTTGATGGTGTGGTAGAAAAGAAAAATTAACGATTATGATTTTACGATTAATAATTTAAGATAATTTTTATATTTAAACTTAATTGACAATATATTTATTAGTATCACATTTTAAGTTTTTTTAAAAAAATTTAAATCGATCCAAATGGATATTTATATCGTAAAATATCGAATCAAACGAAAAATTGTAGAAAAATAAAATTCGAAAAAATGGCATTGGAATGTGGTTGGAATTGTACGTTTCACAATTAATGTAAAATTATTTTTGATATTTAAAATTTATCGATCATATATTTATCATGGCGGCCGCACTTCAACATTTCCAACAAATTTGAAATTGCTTAAAACGAATATTTGTAATTTAAAATATTGAATCAAATGTTAAAAAAAAAAAGAGTCGAGCCGAGCTGTCAAGCCATTTGGCTTGACTCGACTTATGAACAATAAAAAAAGGTGACTCTTTTATTTATGTAGGATAAGAACTTTAAAAAAAAAAAAAAAATTATTTTCTTTAAAATTTACACCTCTTAAGAAAAATAATAATTCTCAACACATATCATGAAAAATCTAGGCTACACACATATACATTTATTACATGAAATAATTAAAAAGATATATAATATTTTTTTTAAATAATATTTCCTCACATTGTTCACGTAACTTCTTTTCTTTTCTTTCCTTTTTTTTTCCTTTTTGGAAAACTGCATAAAATTAACATTTTTCAAAAAAATAATTTTCAATGTCAGGGGTGACTCATTGTTTGGTCCACTAATATTGAGTTTGGTTAGAACAAACCAAACAGATAAAACCAACCAGTTGTAAATCGTAGTGGATCCACGTCAACATCGAACAGATAAAATAAATAATTGGCAAGACAGACAGACAGACTCCACCATTCCGAATCCGTGTCCGTTCATTTTGTCGTTTCACGTCCATCTCTCATTTGCCAATTCTTATCCGTGTTCACAATATCTATTTTATTATTATTGTTTTTTTTCCTATTTTGAGTAGAAAATTTATTTACGAGATATTCAAGGGTGTCTTTGGCACGGCTTTAAAGCTAGATTTGGATGGAGAGTATTTTGCTAATCCTGCACCAATTTAATCTAACTTATATTTCCAAAGAAATTTCCAAAATATTAGAACGTGTTCCATTCCATTCCCATATGACAATGTGCGACATGATTGTATACATGTCGATGAGAGAACTCAAACTTCAAATGTACGACCTCGTAGGAATATTTATTTAAAGTGTTTGTGGTCCACTAACTTATTGGTCTAGTGCTATTTGTGACATTTTGTATTGTCGTCTATTATTATTATTCTTGAGCTGCTTAAGTGTCTTGCACTTATTGGTAGCCAAGTGTGTCACTTGAATTGTGCTAGTTTAGGACCATTCCTAGCCCTTGGATGTGATCTACGGTTGGGGCTTAATCTTGGATGAGATATTTCCTTTGGCTTGACCTTTGGGCTTCATTCTTCCTTTTTCGTGGCTTCCTTCCTTGAGACGCTGCTTTCTTCCTTCTTTGTTGAGTTCGTCTCTTCACTCTTTCCTAGCTTCTTGTTGAGAGAATCTTGTGTAACATTTATGCTTGAAATAGTAGCTAATGAGAGTTGATTTCTCGCAATGGTTAGATTGGGTCTAGGGCTTGAATGTTGGCTGCTTATGGTAGATGAATGATCCAAGCCACATATTGAATGATTCTGGCCGACTCTATAACTCTCTTTGGATGGCGATTTGCAAGTTTGGAAGAGGCTGTTCCTGAGCCTATGTTCATTCGACGAAAGGGAAGTATATTTCGGTTTTCTTTGCTCTTCTGTTATGTGACTTCAGTATTCTTGTTATTGTGCTTTATGAACATGTTAATATGTATTCTGGACCGTTGAATATCACTGTAAATTCCTAACAGTGTTGTCTTCAAAGACGAATTTTACCTTGTAAGATATGCTTATAACAAAGTGTTGAGTTCTTTAACTTCAACTTTCTGTATGAACCCAATTTACTGACAACTTAAGTTAGGTAGACGTGACACATCGATTTGATTTTATATGTATTAATTATTATTTTGGAAATGTAGAGTGTAATTTGATTTGTTTCTTTATTCGAAAAATAGATAAGATATGAATTATATCAAAACATTGATCGAAATCAATATAAGGATATCTAGTATATAAGGATGTTCATATAGTATGACAGTTGTATTATAATTAGAGGCGTTAAGTTGATATCTAAGCATCTGTTTGTTGATCATTAGTAGAAGAAAAAGAACTGTTGGAACAATGGCTCTGCCTACCATTTTTGATCATTTGTGTCTTGTTGGGACCCATCAACTTTGAAAAAAAGGGTCCTTTTTTTTCTATTAATGAGGAAAGAAGATGGAACAAACAGATGCTAAAATTCTTACGGGTGGGCAAAATGTCCAACCAAATCAAACCAGAATCAAACCAAACAAAGCGGTTGGATTCAGTTCTACAAAAAAAATTAATAGTTTTAATTCTTCGAACAAAAAATCATTTGGTTATAGTTTTGGTTCGGTTCCGATTCTAGAACCAGAACCAAATCGAAAACCAAACTTAATTTATAATTTTATTTTTTTGTATGAGTTTGATTTTATGTTAATTGAAACTAACTCACTAGCTATTATTTTGGTACAGCCCATAAAACGTGTTTAGCCCATTAATTTTAATTGTATTCAATATTTGTGTTTAAACATCACTACAATGCATTATTTCAAATTCAAACCCTCAAAGTCTTAAACACCTCCAGATGCCTTTCTAAATTCCTAATCCCTCAAACCTCAAACAACGCAGCTTTTCTGTGTGGAAACTCCAACTTTGTTGCCACCAATTTGCTGTTCCTCCAAGCCATCAAGGGTATAGTAAAAAATATCATAATTTACTGGACATCTTTCTTTTCTTTCATAGTTTATTGTGCAACTTTATACATATTAGTTAACGATTCTAGTCAGACAATATTTTTATTGAATTGTGATATAAGTCATTTTGAAAAAAAAGAAGAAGTTAAAGTAGACTACAAATATTATTTTCTTATGCAAGTTTGAAAATTTAAGCAATAGTACTAGAACAAAATGGTTTAGTTCGATTCGGTTTCGCATCTTTAAAAAAACTATTTAGTTCTATTATAAAAAAAATCATTGATTCGTGGTTCAAATCGGTTCTCTTAAAATCAGAACAAATGGAATCACGTCCACCTTTAAAAATTCTTACATAAGTATTAGATATTCCAAAGCATATTCTGTTGATGATCTAGAAGAAATTGACGGACTGTCCTATTAAAACTTTTACAACTTATACACACGTTTTAAAATATTGCAAGACGCGCATTAGGCGGTGGAAATTGGAACAGCAATCCTAGATAAAAATAGAATTGCATTCATTTCACTCAATTTATAGGTTTATTTTATGTTGGTCACCTGACTTCAATTGTGTCAATTGAAGTGCTCAATTTTATATTTTTATTCAACTTGATCATTATATTTATATTTGCTATTATCGTTCCGAATTCATAACCTAATAAACAACCAAATATGAATTAAGTATCACTTACAACTTATAAGCACTAAAATATTTTAAGCTTTGCCAATCATGCACTATAATGATCAACTGCAACAAGTAAACATGGATTTCAATGATAAGATCATAAATTACGTCATAATTGATAATAATAATTACATACTAAATATGTTATGAAATCAAATTGAAATTAAGCATCCTATTTGATGGCCTTTAAAACCTAACAACAAAGTTTTAAATTATTAATTTTTGAAAAATGTATGGTCAAAAAATAAATAAAATTTTTGAATTTACGTGTAAAATAGTATATAAAAAAAGGAGTTTTTAGATAACAGTTGTCAAACGACGGCTAAAATAGATTGTACGGTCAACCAAAAATAAATCTATAAATTGTGAATGACTTCAAGGGAAAATTACGGAGGATGGGATGGTTAAATTAGAAAGTAAACAGTAGAAGAATATCCAAAAGCATATGACGAGTTTAGGTAAAGGAATATTCCACTACCATTTTCTTGTTGATCCAATCCAATGCTGCTTAAATGCCCTCTCCCAAATCCATTCTTCCTCAACAATTCAAGAATTCCAATAGTATACTCTCCTCCTGAACACTCTGTTTTCCGTCCCTCTTTAACAATGGCTCTCAAGGCTGTTCATGTTTCCGACGTCCCAAATTTTGATCATGTCACGGAAAATCCATCTTTTTCCCTTTACTCTACAAGATATTCCAAAGGTACGTAGATTTTTTTATTTTTATTTTTAATTTATGTTTTTATTTCATGGGATTTTATTTTTTGAACTTTTTTTGCTGCGTGTGATTCAGGAGCGGAAGTTGGAAAAGGTTTCTTTAAGCCACCGAAATTTCTGGTGATTGGGCACCGGGGAAATGGGATGAATTTATTGCAGTCCACCGATCGGAGAATGAAAGCCGTTAAAGAGAACACAATTCTCTCATTCAATACCGCCGGAAATTTTCCCGTTGATTTCATTGAGTTTGACGTTCAGGTAAATAAACTTTTTAATTTTACCTGGGTAGAATTTTACCTTTTCAAAATGAAATGAACACATTTGACTGTTCGCCGCATACGCCAAACCGGGTTTTCTTGGAAAATTCCCAGAAAAGGACATGAATTTTTTGTCGTCATCATTTTTATCTGCTTAATTGGAAACTCAATTTACAGGATAGAAATATTCCCATTAAAGATTGAAGATCCCATTCGATTCGATTCTTGTAGGTGACCAAAGATGGCTGTCCGATCATCTTTCACGACAACTTCATTTTATCCGAAGAAAACGTAAGTTTTGATATACTAAACCCTCACTCCCTCTCTGATAAAAAAAATATTTGGTTCTGAGAGTTTTGGAATTGTAAATGTTCAGGGTGTGGTATATGAAAAGAGAGTGACAGATTTAATTCTATCCGAATTCCTCAGCTACGGGCTCCAAAGAGAATCGTCCTTGGTAGTCAAAACTCTGTTAAGGAAAACAAAGGATGGGAAGATTATTGATTGGAATGTTGAAGCTGATGATGCTTCCTGCACGCTACAAGAAGCCTTTCAGAAAGTCAATCCTCGTCTCGGATTCAACATCGAATTGAAGTTTGATGATCACGTTGTTTATCAAGAAGAATATCTAATCGATGTACTACAATGGATTTTGCAAGTCGTATTTGAAAATGCCAAGGATAGACCTATTATCTTTTCGTCGTTTCAACCAGATGCTGCTCTGCTTGTCAAGAAACTTCAGAACACTTACCCTGTGAGTATTCTTCTATGTTGTTAATTGTATTGTAAATTGTGACTTCGAGTGTTTTCTGGATCTGTAAGAGTAGTCTTATTCATAGTCAGCGACTACAGCATATAGCATAATTTTAATAATTTAAAAAATGTGCTATTAATAATCGGTGATTTAGTAGTCATTATATGTGGCATACCATTATTAAAAGTTATGCTACGGAAGATGCCACGCTGAATGATTAATGTAGTCGCTGTGTATGAATAACATTATCGGATCCATCTATGGTTGACAGGGCCATTAATATTCTCGTCTTAGTCGATTTATGATGGCTATTGGTGTGTTATTGAAACAGTTTAGATCCTTACCATAGCTAGCTTATTCAACCTGGTAGGTATTTTTCCTGACAAATGGAGGAAATGAGATTTACTATGATGTAAGAAGGAATTCATTGGAGGCGGCCATCAAGCTATGCTTAGAGGGTGGTTTGCAGGGAATTGTTTCGGAAGTCCGAGGCATCTTTAGAAATCCAGAGACAGTGAAAAAGATCAAAGAATCAAAGCTCTCTCTCTTGACATATGGAAAATTGAAGTAAGTAATTGTTAATTTATAATAACAATTATTGTTATGATTTGAAATGTTGGAATACTAACTGATAATTTATATATCTCAGCAATGTGCCTGAAGCCGTGTATGTGCAACATTTAATGGGCATCGATGGAGTGATTGTGGATTTGGTTCGAGAAATAACGGACTTTGTTTCTAGTTTGGTGAAGCCATCTGAGGAACAAATTCCAGGACAGGGAAAACCTCAATTTTCACAAACGGAATTGGCATTTTTGCTTAAGCTCATTCCAGAATTGATTCAACAATGATTCTATATAGGTTTCTACATTTGTACATAAGTTGGTAATGTATTTGCATGAATTTGAATTGCTGGAAGAAATTTCTTAGGGAATTTCTCAGTACATTAAAATTAAATTTCAGTAGATTTTGATAAAAGGTCCACAGAAAAGTTGTAAGCTCCATAAAATGCGTGTTTGCGCTGACTTTAACATGTTTTTTTATCTACTTTAAATTTACATCAAATATGTAAGGGGTTTGCCATGTATCTACCAATCTTAAACTAAGTTACTAAGTTGTTGGCGTTCAAGTTTCTCATGAACGTATTTGAAAGGTGTTTCAAGCTTTCTTCTTATTTGGGTTCATGTTCTTTGTTCCAGTCCTACGTCAATTTGATGTTTGGCGTTTATGTTTTGCTCTCCTTCATCCTCTCAAATCTCGATTGTTTTTCAACAATCTAGAAGTTATATTTTGTGCAATGGAGACCAACACTATTATTGTTACATTTTAAGAGCATCTCCAAGAGAAGCATATTCTATCATTTTGAGAGTATCTATAAATTTAGAGAGTTAAAATTTTGAAGTACTACAACAAATTCTTTATATTTAATACTTAATTTTACTACTCATAAAAAATATTTATTTTAACTAGATTTTCTTTATATTATTTTATTATTTTTTTACATTGAAAATTAAAATACTTTGAATTTGGACAGTCAAATCCACTCTCTAAATTAAAATGCTAATTTAAAGAGTTTCTTGAAACATGATTTAAATATTTCTTCTTTAAAATAGAGAAAGCATATTATATTTAGAGAATATCTTGAAATTCTTTAATTGAAGTGGCGATTCAATCAATTCATCATTACATCAGGCAAAGAGACAATGAATCAAACAGAAGGAATATTGACTCGAACAATGTACTATTGAGTTATTGGTCAGACTAGTGCGTCATTGCTTAAAATATTTTAAGGTATAATAATTTTTTTTTTTGGTTTGAGACAAGATTAAAGTTTTCAAGTTATTTGTCACTAATTATTTTTATACCTTTAAATTAATGATTTTTTGAACTCATTATTAGTGAAAATGGTTACATTTTGATTTTGTAATTCTGTATATTATATTTTCCCTTCTTGTGATATACAATTCATTTATTAGTTATTGACCAAAAATTATGTTTATTATATCTTCAATTTATTTTAGTTAAAATTAGTTTTTTCAAACAAAAATAAGTATATAAAATAATTATTTGATATTACAAAATGAATGAAAATGTTGGACTAATCTTTTTAAAAACATTTCAAGAAGACATTGAATTATTCATAGGTTAGATCTAGTTTATTACACAACAAGACAACAAAAGTGCTGTTTGCTTTGATGTTAAGGTTACGTTCTATTTAGCTAGAGGTCAAAAGTGTTCAATTCTTTGGTCCCTTAACATTTCAAAAGAGAAAAATTTTGAAATTTGATTAAAAAATGGGCTTGTTCGGCCCCGATATTTATATAAAACCCGCTAGTTGACCTGGTCAAATCCAATATTTGACTGGGCCACTTACATTTACATAATACGATATTGCCCAGCCAAGCTCGGCCTGCTCAAGGGTTCAAGTCACCAATTTATCGCGGCCGGCCAATTTTAATAGCATTGGATAAAATTGAGTACACAGTAATCAGAGACTACTAACAAAAATTCAAAAGGGTGAAAAAAGGGAGGATTTCATAACTAAGAGGTTAAGTTTCACCAATTTCAAATTTAAGAAACTAAATTTTAAATTTCAAATATCATATTTTTATTTTCTTTTGTTTATAAATTAATTAATTAACACATATATTTTATTAATTAAATATATTAATGTCACAATTTCATAAAATTTGGTTACAAATTCCATATAATTGGTCACAACTCACAATTTTTATATGTCACAAATTATTTTACGGTCACAATTCAAAAATTTCATAGGTCATAATTTGTTCATCGTTCACAAATCAAAAATTTGTATGTCACAATTTATTCATCAGTCACATATCTATCAAATTAATAATCACATATTATTTATTGGTCACAAATCATAAATTTTATAAGTCATGACTTATTTCATGGTTACAAAATAATTAAATTAATTGATCACAAATTATATTTATGACACAATTTATCTATTTTATTGATTACACACCAACCAATTTATTGGTCACATGCAACCAAATCATTCGTGACCACCACCACATCACTGTCAGCAGTCGAAACCAATGTCGTACGACCACCACCACCACCTCTTTACAGCAAATTTTTATGTCACATATTATTTATTTGTCACAAGTTATTGGTTATAAATCACAAATTATTTTACGGTCATAAAATATCAAATTAATTAGTCACGAGTTACAACTGAATAAATTGTGAGTTACAGTCTCATTGTTTAGGTAACAAATTAATCAATTTACTAGTCACAATTTGGTCACATACACTTCACTCCATCCCACTGCCACCAGCACCAGCACTATCACACTACCACACTACCACAGCTTTAACCACGACAACCACAACCTAAGATGAAATCAAATAGAAACCTAGCTGTTGTATTTAAGGCTGCAATACTTAGCAATATCATCTACTATGCTCCATTGATAGAAATACAACTACAATTGACCGCAAACACCACCACCGCCATTGTTGAAGTAATTGGGCTAGGAACGTATAAGCTCACAGATGAAAATGGAGAATTCCTTAAACACCCCGGGATTGGCATGTATTTGAAAAAATATTATCAATAAAAAATAGATTTGACAATGTTAAATTCTCAAGATAATTGTCAAGCAAAACCTACTTGTTATGATATCGCAATGTCTTTAATCAATTCAAACATAATATAGCAAACAAATATACAAAAGAAATTATAAAATTTCAATTATTATAAAGAAAGGTTACAAATTCAAAAGAATACATTTCTATGAGAATTAATCTAACGTGAATAAAACATCTTAAGTTGCTTCTAGCTTCAGAGGTCACTTGAACCGCAAAGTAAGTAAAGAGGTAGATCGAAAATGTTTTTGTGGAATCAAATTTGAACCTATATTTTCTTTCCAATATAAAGGCACATGTATATTTTTATTATTCTTAAGAAAATAATCAAGCACAGTATAAAATAGTTTAATCTCTTCTCTTTTTCTTTCACAGTTAATTTCTAATTTTCTAATAAAAGTAACTAAAACTTCATAAATAGCAGGAATGCAAATATTAATGCAAGAATTTGACATAAATAAGAAAGATCTTACAATATTAAAGTAGAAGGTAAAGACAGAATGATATCAATGAGATTTCCCTCGAGATGACACCCATATGTTAGTATTATCAAATATAAGTGATCGGTGTTATTTGAATCTAAGAAAGTGGGTTATGGTCCAACCCGACTTCCGCACACTAATTATTTTTCTCTCTGACTCTTTTGCATATCTTACAATGGATTACACGGAATCACAGTTTTCCTTTCAACTTCTTGTTAAAACATCACCTTGAAGGATAACAGGGTTCTCATGGCTTTCTCTAACAATGCCTCAAACGCCTACACACGGCAACAAGATACTTGCACTTACCCTCAATGTTTTCACCGTTGGAGTATAAGTAAGATAAGAGTTTTTGAGAAAATAACAAGGATAGAAGACAGTATCTTCAAACAACTTTAATTTCATAAACACATTACATTAATATCTCTTCAATAAGAGTATACAAACATACTTCGGCTACACACTTGGTACTCTCTCTAAAGAGATTAGAACTCCATAGAGATTACCTTATTACACGCTTCACTTGAAAGAGAGAAAACGAAATTGTTACAAGATTTTGAATACTAGGCAGAAAGATAAGTTTTTGCTTAGAAATTGTTGTGTTATTCTGAGAATTAGTCTTCAATTTATAGACTAGAAAGGGTCCACAACTGTCCTTCATTATTGCTTTAACTGTGTAAGATATTTGGTATCTTACTGTGGCCTAAAGTTCTCTTGTCGTAATATGAAAAATTATTGAGGTGAAACCCACAGTTTTTCTTCATTAGAGTGATTTTGATAAAGTAGTGATAAAGGGGTCCATTACTTTTCCATATGTAACTCAAACCACTCATCTGGAAATTCCTTTAGATCAAGGGAGATTGGTGAGACACCGCCTTCAGTGCTAGCATGTGCATTTGTGATTATGATAACGCCAAAACTGTTTGCACAACTCATCTTTTGTTTTCTTTGTTCCATTGGCGTTTCCTTCAAAAATTTAATCACAACATGTATCGAGATAGTGCCAATCTTCTTGTTACAGCTTTGTTGTAAATCATGTGGTCTTGTGCCTCCTACACCCAAATTTTCTGATTTTCTTTAATAACCTTTTGGATATGCTCGAACTGCTCATTGTATCCCTGACTCTATGGAAGGCTGTCATATTGATGACATCTTCTGGTGTACTTTCATGGACTTCACGCTTCTCAGACTAAAGATGCTTGGAAGTAGTGGCAATTCTTATGACATGGCTAATTGGCATCAGCTTATCTTCTTCATTATCCCATTCGGGACTTGTAGAGAAAAACCTGATATATATGTTCTTTTGTTTAAGAACTTGACAATATCGTTCAATAGTTAGGACAACATCCTTTGGCAGCATAGAAATTTCTTTTAATGATTCTGATGGGTAAATACATATTATATTTCCCATTTCAAAAGGAGTACGAACCCAATATGCTGGGGCTCTTGGATATAGATTGACCTTGTTATAGGTTCCATACGTTATAGTTTTCATCTATCCTCCTATACTGGTGAACCAACAACAGGCAAGATTGAACAATACGTATGCAAAAATAAAATCGTTTTTATTTTTGATATCCATAACACCAGGGGTGTTACAGACTTTGATAATATTTGAGCGATTAAGCTCTGATTTAGAGATACTATCCTTTGTAGGTTTTTTCTTCTGCGAGGGAGAAAAATTAGTATTTTCCTTGACTGATAGTTTATGAAACTTCAATATTTCTTGTTCAATATTGGTACTATGGCCTTCAGATTTATTGGCACTAGGGCTTTCAGATAATATAGACTTGTTGGATTTCTCAGATATTGGCTTGGCCCAGCCATTTCCATCAGTGTTATCTTGGATTCTATCGCAGCTATCTTTACATTCATCTTGAACTTCAATGTTTCGAACTCCTTCTTGATTTGCTCCATTCCTACTTAAGAAATCTGAAATAAAATTGTCTTTTTCTTTAATATAAATAATATCAAATTTAAATGACGCAAATCACATTTGCATTCTAATAAGTGGCCTTTCAGCTGCACTTGTTCCAAGTTTATTTGTTAACAATGGTTTTATCTGAGTATTATTTGTTCTAATAAGAAACTTCTTAGGTAGCAAGTAAGGTTTACATTTTGCTACTCCCTTTTTGACAGCTAAATATTCTTTGCGATTAATATCATACATGGTTTCTGCATATTTGAAAGTACCTGAAGTATAAACAACAAACTCTTCTGGGCATTTACACAATGGATTACAAAGAAATTCTTTATGATTTTCTTTTCTTTTGAGGATTACTCATCAGTGTAATTGAGATACATCAGTTTCAAGTATATAGAAATCATCATCATTATGAATATTTAATTCAGGTAGATTTTCACATATTTTCTTTATCATTTCGATAGCTTCTTGTATCCATTCCCATACAACTCATTTTTTAAGTTTTTTGGTAAATCGAACTTTATATTTTGAACAGTTTTTGATAATTTTTTCAGAATAATTTAATAATCCTATAAAGTTTTGCAGCTCTTTTTTATCTCTAATTACTTCTGAAAATTTGATAACCTTTTTTTTTCAATATAAGGTTGTTGAAGTATTTTTTCTTCTGTAAAAATATATCCTAAAAATTCAATTTCAGTTTTAACTATTTCAATTTTTCTTTCTGATAAGGCTAATCCATATTTTCTGACAATATAATTGAACATTTTAAGGTGTTCAATATGTTCTTTTAAATTTTTGCTATGAATAAAGATATCATCTACATAAACAATACGAAAGTTTTTTATTAGTCAGATAATTTTATCCATTTTTTGTTGAAATATTGCTGGTGCATTCATTAATCCAAATGTAATAACATTCCATTCGAATTGTCCTAATGGATTAGGGGTAGTAAAAATAGTTAAAGGTTTTGATATTTCATCTAGTTTTATTTGCCAATATCCAGATTTACAATCAAATTTAGAATATACTTTACTTCCTTGTATTTGTTTTATTAACAACTCTTTTATTGGTAATTTATAACTATTTGATATAATTTTAGAATTTAGATCTCTATAATCAATTATCATTCTAGCTTTTCCTCTTTTAATTTCACTATTGTTTCTGACCATAAATGTTGGACTATTATATGGACTAGTTGATTCTCTTATTACTCATAATTGTAAGAGTACTTTAATTTGGATTTCAAAATCTTTTTCATCTTCTTCCCTATAAGGGAATTGTTTTCCTGATACTTAGAAGCTGAGTCTTTTAGTTCAATAGTTGCAATATGTTTATTTTCGTCCCATTTGGCTAAGAGATGTTCATGGTAACATTATTTTAGTTCTGAATTAATATTTTCTAATTCTTTTTCTAAAATTTCAATTCTTAATACTGAAATTTTTTGTTTTTGATTAATTTCTGTATAACATCCACCACGATTACCTGCAGAACTCTGATGTCTAGGTTTATGGTGAATTGGTTGGTGTGCAATTCCAATGGCTTTATACATTTTTGGTGTTTTAATTTTGTGATTACAATGTGTAGTAAATTCAAAATTATCTTTATATTGTATAAATGAGCCATATGTATAGATAAAATTTTCTCCTGAAAGGATATCACATCCGATTTTATCTGTTGCATATATTCATGGAATAAAACATTCTCTATTTCCTATAATTGTAGGAACATTTTTTACAAAATCTCTATAGATTTTAACAATATCACTGGATGTTTGTCCATAAGTCGTTTTCATATAGTCTCTTTTATAATAATAAAATGTTCTAGGAACACATTTTTCTTACATAGGCAAATACCCGCTCTAATATCAAGTATAGTATGAAATTTTATCATACAATAGTCTGGTAAATTGAGAGTTATCTCAATATATGGACTAAGTATACTAGTTTTGATCGATCTGATTCCTTGTATCATATAAATTGGTTCCTTATTTTCATTAATTCTAGGAAGCATTTTTTGTTTTACTTTTATAGTTATTTGCATAATATTCTTTTGAATATAAAATAGTGATACCTTTTCAAGAAAGTTCATTCCAAGTAATATTGGACTAGTATCTTTTCATTTTCTATAATCTTTATGGATTTTAAAATTTAGTTTAAATTGTTCTCCTTCTATTCTGTAAAACTTAGTTCAAGATTAACAAATGTTCTAATTTCATATTTAATTCCATGATAATCTGTAAGAGTTATTCTTTGTGGTAAATCTTCTTCTAATAAATGGTCAACTAAGTTTGCTCTAATATGACTGGTACTAGCTCCTGTATTAATAAGGACTATGATTTCTTCAAAGTTATTTTGATAATTGATATATTCTGTTAAGATAATGAAATTATCTTCCTCACATTTTCTAAGGTCAATATCAATGCTATTTCTAGGTGTTGGGTTGTTTCTACTTGTAGATGGTCTACTAGAGCTTAAGAGTTTTCTAGTGCTAATACTTATTTCTATTCTTCTACTAGGCATTTTAACTACAAGTTGTCCAGAGGTTTTCAAGGTGACTAATCCTTGGTTTCCTACATTATTGTCTATTCTTCTAGATTGCTGATGAAAATCAAGCAATATATCTTGTGGTAGGGACATGTTATGATTACTTAATATTCTTGGTAGTATAAATTGCGCTAAGTCTCTAAAGTCTTCACGAATTTGTATGAAGTCTCCTAAGATTTTATTGATTTCTGTTTGGTGCGTAGTAGTAAAGACATATAAAGCTTTATAATGTAAAGTTACAACTTTACTTCTTGATGGTATAATTAATCTATCAATTTTGTGATATAGATTTAGTACTATTATCCATTAAGTATTCTATTATCCATTAAGTATATTTGTGTAGGAATATCAATTCCTTCTCTAAAATATCATTTCACCATAATTTAGATTCCTCCTATCACAATATTCTTTAGTCTTTCTCCAGTGGGTCTTTTTATGTTTGCTAATTCTCTATTAACCAATTCTCTGGTGATTAGAGGTATAGTAGTGTTGCCTTTAACATTTTCGATATCAATAAGTACTTCATCATATTTGGCAATGTATATTGTTTTGTTAAACCAAGGTATTATTGGTCTTACAAAAACAACTTTATCTTTTAAAGATATTTATTTTTCTTTAATGGCTCTATATCTTTTTTCATCAAACACGACTGTTTGTGAAATTCCTTCTTTATTATCTATGGTATTTTCAATAGTGTTCATAATTTCTTGATTCATACAGATCTTTTCAAATTCTGGTTCTTCAATTTCTTCTATATCTAACTCATAGATTGAGTTTGTTTCAAATAATTCGTCTTAAGTCTTCGATTATCTCATAGTTTGAGTTGGATTCTATTTCTTCTATTAATCTAATGGTTTTAACATTTTCTTTTTTATTTTCGTTAGGACAGCTGGGAGATATATGTCGTATTTCATTACATGTAAAACATTTGCATTTTTTATAAAATTCTTCTCTAGATTTCTTTTGAGGTTTCCTATGTTGGTTATATTCCCTTTCCAATGTTTTTTCTTCTTAAAATATTTTTTGTAGCTTTTAAATCCTTTATTTCTTTTCTAAGGTTTAAGATATTTCTTAAATTTCCTTTTATAATATGGTTTCTTAGATGGTTGGTGACAACCAAATTGTGGTATTGTTGCTATTTCTCCATAACAACATAAACTTGCTTTCTTACCATGTTTTCGAAATAGGTGTTGGTACATAGATTTTTTTGCACCATTCAAATATTTTTCTTCTAGCGAATGAGGTTTCCATTCCTATTGTATCAGCTTTGTGGTTAGGATCTTCCCAATCTATTTTCTTCCAATAAATTTGGTAATCCTCAAATAATTTCTGGCCTCATGGCCAGGGTAGTTTAAGAAAATATCTATTTAGTAATTTTTTTATCTTCTTATGATAGATTCCATTCTTTTATAAATTTAGATGCTTTAATATATATCTTTTCGAATTTCTTAGTATATTCGTTTAATTCACACATGTTACAGATTTTTAATAGTTCCATTTTTCTTTCTGCTTGTAAGGCTTTTTGAGTAATCATGTTTATTTTAGTTTTTGGTATAACTTCTCCTAAGAGTAAGCGTCTAAAGAAATTTTCCATTCGTTTTAAAACTTTCTTAAAGTTTTCAGCATCTAAACTTGCATTGTTATCTATAATAGTTGTATATTTTTCTCCATATTTAATTTGATTTTTTGTTTCTTCAGAAGTTCTTCTCCAACTATCTGAAATAATTCCTTTAAAGGTGTGGATTATAAAGTTATATGCTTGAGTAGTATTCCATTTATGAAAATCAACAGCTAAATCAACAGCTTTTGCCCATGAGTCAATAATTTCGCTTTTATTATTGCTATCATCAATATCTAGCCATATTCCTGTTGTAAGAATTGATTCAGTAAATAATTTAACTGGATTATTATCCCTAAGGTATATGGATTTAGTTGATATAGTCTTAGGTACTTTTCTAAAATTATAACCTTCTTGTCCTTCTATTATTCCATGTTCTTTCATCCATTCTAAATTCCAGTCCTTAGATTCGACTTGCATCCAATCTGTAGTAATATTACTTCTACTTGTCTCTCCGTCTAACAGTTGAGTTTCAACTTGTTGATTTAAAGGTGGAGTATTAATTTCAATAGTTTCTTCTTTGGGTGGAGGATCATATATATATATATATATATATATATATATATATATATATATATATATATATATATATATATATATATATATATATTCTCACTTTGAATAGTTAATTGTTCTAAACTTTATTTATAAGCTTCTAATTCTTCTCCAATAGTTTCAAAGAATTTTGTTTCTAATTCTTCTATAACATATGCCGATAAAAGTGGTTCAATTGATATATAAGAATCATTTTTAAGTTTTGATTCTTTAAATTTTGATTCAATTTGTTTATATAAGATTTTTGGTCCTATTTTAATATTATCATTTACAATTTCTAAATTAGATTCAATATTTTTTATATGAGTTATAATATCTTCATTTGTAATATCCTTTTTTCTTAAAGATTGAGCATAATTATCGTATTTTTCTAAAAATTGATTTATTATAATATCTTCTTCTTTATATTCGGGAGATTCATCTACCAAAATTTGTAATGCTTTATTTTTTATTTCAATTAATTGTTGAAAATTATTTATTTGTTTCATCTCTTCACTTAGAGTTTAAAATTCGATACTTAAATTTGTTGTTAATTCTTGTAATCTAATTCGATTAGTATTGGTTAATATATTAATATTTTGTAATTATTCTAAAATTATTTTAGCTTTTCTATTCATCTTAGAATATATCTCTAAAGTTCTTTAAAATTTTCTTCAGTTTCGTTAATAGGCTCTGATACCAATTTTTTGGGCAAAATGCGAAAAATAATTAAAACTTAGAAGTAGGGATGTCAATCGAGCCGAGCGGCTCGTACTATTCATGCCCATGACCGCTCGGACTCGCCAAAAAAGAGCCCGAGCACGAGCCGAGCGGGCTGGCTCGCTAGACGAGCCGACCTGGCTCGCACTATTCACGAGCTGCTCGCCGAGCAGCTCGTGGGCGCTCCCCACGGGTCGCTCGGCTCGTGGGCTCGTGTATATACTATTAAAAATAATAATAATAATAAAATCAACAAAGTGACCAGAACGGTCACTGAAAATCAGCGACCGTTCTGGTCAATTGTGACCAAACGGTCACTGATTTTTCAGTGACTATTTGGTCACTATTTGTTTTTATTTTTATTATTATTTTTTAAAATTTTTCTTCTCCTATAAATACCTACCTATTAAAACAATTTTTTCTCACCAAACTTTTACAATTTCATTCTCTAATCTCTACTCTACTCTACTTTCTACTCTCTACTACAATTTACAAATCATTATCAACCATTTCATTCATTTATTCTATAATCATTTTCTACATTTTGTTACATTATTATCTTGATTTTACAATTCAATTTCTATTGTCACAAATGGATCCACGAGTATTTGTTGAAAATTTGTTCGGTATGGAAGACGAAACACATGCCCAAAATCAATTTGTGAATGAATTCGCCGGTCTAAATGAATTACCAATTCCAGAAAACATTGAAGATTTCGACGTTCGTGAAGGTAGTCATCCAAATCCAATTGATTTGGATGACATTGATGCTGATTCTAGTGTTTCGATTGATTTGGAACAAGATGAACCTACATTAAATATTCCCTATGCAAGAGGGAAGAGAAAGGGGAAGAAGCAGGCAAAATGTTGGGACCATTTCAAATTGGTTCAAACTGGTCGTGTGGTTGATGGAATTTCAGAAACCAAAGCAGTATGTAAATACTGCCAACAACGACTGGCATGGCAAAGAGGCATTGGAACCACCCACCTCAACCGTCACTACAAAACATGTGCGGCCAAACATGGGCTTCTTCCAGCTGGTCAAACGCAACTACAGTTTGGCATTCCAAGCGTCGGTGCTACAACTACGCCGCTTTCTACGTGGATGTATTCGGAGGAGGAAGCTCGAACGGGAATTGTGAAGTTCGTTGCCGCGGCGGAGTTACCACTAGCAATAGCTGACAACCAACATTTCGTCAACTACGTTAAACAATATCTTCAACCGAGGTACGTTGGGGTAAGTCGAAATGCTCTTCGGTCTGATACAATTGAATATTTTATGAATTCAAAGAAACTATTAATTTCAAATTTAGAAAAATATGGGGGTGTGATATCGTTAACTTCAGATATGTGGGAAGGGATTAATAAGAGAGGTTATATAGCTGCAACTGCACACTATATAGACCCACTTTGGGTCATGCATAAAAAATTATTGCTTTTAAAATTGTTGAGTACCCACACAACGCTCAAACAATATTTAACGCTATTATGTTCATAATTAAAGAATATAAATGTGAGAGTAAAATTCGTTCTTTTACGTTTGACAACGCTACTGTAAATAAGGTTGTTATCGATAAATTGCATAGAGTACTTCAACCTGATTTTGGTGGTTATTTATTTCATATTCGATGTATGTGCCACATTTTTAATTTAATAGTACAAGACGGGTTAAAACATGTGAATGATGAAATTAACCGAATTAGGAATGCACTTATATATATCACGATTACACCTAATAGGAAACAAACATTTGAGAAATTTTGTGAGCAAGGTGGGAATACACATACTAAAATATTTATTACTGACGTAGGCCATAGATGGAACTCAACTTACTTATTATTAAAATCATGTGAAGGTTATGAAGCGTTTATTACCGAATTTTATAACAATAGGCATGTTAGAGACGAAGACGATACCATCTTGAATGAATCCGATTGGAATGTAGTTTTTAAAATTAAAAATTTCTTGACAAGTTTTTATAAGTCTACAAATATATTGTCTGGTGTTTATTATCCCTCTAGTTGTATGGTTCTTGAACGTCTTTATATAACTGCTAGGGCTTTTAAGAGATTTCAAAATGATCCCGATTTTGAAGCGGTTATATATTCGATGGAAGTAAAATTTAGAAAATATTGGGAAGAATTGCCTATGTTATTTCCTTTAGCATGCGTCATGGACCCCCGATATAATTTATCGGGTACTAAATTTGTAATTGATCAAATTTCAAATACTTTAACTTTTAATATGCCTATTACTTATAAGAATTTGGAACAAACGTTAACTGAAATGTATAAATTATATGCTTCACGAATGGGTACACATATTACTCGTGTACCTCCAACTGTTCATCCCACTAATATAACGGATGACGATGCTGAAGTTTTAAATTTGTTTGAAAACATGAACTCATATAGATATGATTTAACTGCATATGCATGTGGTTCCTCTAGTAGTAGCAGTAGTTTGACTTCCACTGCATGTACTCAAACTTCGAGTACTAATCCGTCTAATCCAAATGCGTTGCCATCAGAATTAATTGATTACTTTAGTCATACTTTGCCTGTAACAAATCAGTTAGGAAAAGTTCAGAAGAGGTCATTGAATTTTGGTGAAATAACGAATGCCGATGACCAATAGTTTCTGCAATGGCAAAAGATCTATTAACACCTCCGGTTAGCACTGTAACTTCGGAGTCTGCTTTTAGTGCAGGGAAGATGGTTCTCTCCGAGGTCAGGAATCGACTAAAAGAAGATATTTTGGAAGCGTTAATGTGCGTGAAGGATTGAGAAGACGCTAATTATCGAATTCAACATAAATATGCCGAAATTGCATATAATCAAGTAAGTGATATTTAATTTCACCGCATTTATCACAAAATTTTATTTTAATTATTTCATACGTTTATAATTTTTTTAAAAAAAATTGTACACGTAACAAGTTGTTCGTGTACAATTTTTAACTCCGCCTACTCGAAATTGAAGTAGCCGGTCCCAAACCCGAATAAAGGAGGAGGGTTTATTTTTAAAAAAAATTATTTATAAAATGTGTATATTTTATGTTTAATAAAGTATAAAAGGGTAAACAAAAAATAAAACTCAACAAATAAAATTTTGTTCTTATTATTTAAAAAAAAAATGTAGGAGGGGATTACAGAATGTTAGGAGGAAAAAAAAAAAAATTAGACGAGCCCACGAGCTGAGCGGCTCGTGGGCTCGTCTAGGACGAGCCACGAGCAGGCTCGCGGGCCTGCTAGGCGAGCGGCTCGCCTTGGGCGAGCTCGAGCACGAGCCGAGCTCGCCCAAAATCCAACGAGTTAAGCTCGGCTCGTTGGAAACGAGCCACGAGCTCGGCTCGTGTGAGCACGAGCAGAGTTCGTGTGGGTATGGGCCGAGCCGAGCATTGACATCCCTACTTAGAAGTAAGGGTATAATGGACAATACACATATAAAAAGACAAAATTCTGTCAAAAGTATTGTAATGGGTAATGTACAAACAGCTTAATCCTATTAAAAATGGGGATGGTGGAGAAACTTTTAACTACCAAATTTACCCCTACATATTTAACTATATGCCCACTATACCCTCATAATTGGAATGCCAATTTAATTAGTATTTATCGTTTGGTTTAGAATTAATATAATATAAGGATTGAAATATTTAATTGATATTTATCATTTTGGATTGGAATTAATATAAGGAGTGAGACTGACATTCAATATCATTTTTTTCTTTACAATTTTTAATTTTCATCAATAAAGCACTTAATACCAATTTAATTAATATTTATCACTTGATTTAGAATTAATATAAGTGGTGAAATATTTAATTGATATTTACCATTTGGGTTGGACTTAATATAAGGAGTGAAACTGACATTCAATTATTTTTTTTAAAAAAAAACATTAAATCAATGGAGATTTAGTGACTTATCATTCAATTCAGTATTTTGTTCTTACAATTTTTATTTTCCATCAACAAAGAAATTTTTTATTTTTCATCAACAAAACCCTTCTTATATTAATTAATTAATTTACTTATTTATAAAGTGGGGATGATGGAGAAACTTTTAACTACCAAATTTACCCCTACATATTTAACTATATGCCCACTATACCCTCATAATTGGAATGCCAATTTAATTAGTATTTATCATTTGGTTTAGAATTAATATAATATAAGGAGTGCAATATTTAATTGATATTTATCATTTTGGATTGTAATTAATATAAGGAGTGAAACTGGCATTCAATTATATCATTTTTTTCTTTACAATTTTTAATTTTCATCAACAAAGCCATCATTACCAATTTAATTAATATTTATCATTTGATTTAGAATTAATATAAGTGGCGAAATATTTAATTGATATTTATCATTTGGGTTGGAATTAATATAAGGAGTGAAAGTGAAATTCAATTATTAAAAAAAAAATAAAAAATCAACGAAGAGTGATCTTCATGATTTACATTATAATCCATTCATTAGGTTTTCATTGAGGTTACAAAATTGAAATGTTGCATTAATGTATTAATGACGTAACAAATGTGCTAAAAGTTGCATTAATATATTAATTGGGACATTCGATCACTAAAAAAATAAAAAAATTTACACAAAAATTCAATGGCTTATCTTTCAATTGATTAATTTTTCCTTACATTTTTTATTTTTCATCAACAAAGCCCTTATTAATCTTCATAATTTACATTATAATTTATGCATTCAGTTATTATTTAATTGACGTTTAAAAATTGAAAGGTTGCATTAATATATTAACGAGGTTACAAATATGTTAAAGTAAATAACTACTAATTATTAGGGTTTTTAAGATTGGCAATAATCCTTTCTACTTCCAATCACTTTTACCCTAAGTATGAATGATTGGGAAGCATTCAATTGATTATTTTATTCTGAAATTTTTATTTTTAATCAAGAAAGTCCTTATTAATCTTCATAATTTACATTATAGTTCCTGCATTAAGTTATTATTTAATTAATCTATATCATTTGGTTTTGAATTAATATAAGGAGTTAACTGACATTCAATTACTTACAAAAATATTAAACGGAAATTCAGTGACTTAACATTCAACTGACTATTTTGTTCTTAGAATTTTTATGGGAAGGCTCTTGCGTGGCAAAAAATAATTAAAATGTGTGAGTCCAACTTTACATTAATGGCAAACATAGGTTAGATGTATTTTGATTAACAAAGTAATACTATTTATTAACTTTGGTAATTAGATAGCATAGTTATATTTTAATTAAATATTTTAAAAAAATTGGCCAAATAAGGATTTAATACGAAAGTTATTATTACCATTATAGCTAACAAAACCAACCAACCTTTCTCATTCTACCCCCATTCCGTTATATCTATAAAACCAACCTTGCTCATTCTATTCTATGCTCAAAATTTATAAGTAAGAATAATCAGCACAAAAGGGTAAGAACTATTGTTAATAAAAACAATTTTTCTTATGCTAGAGTTTCTCAAAATCTATTTCTAAGTTGATGATCATTGTGAAGTTTTTCCTTTTTTTTTGGGTTATCATTTATCTTGATTTGCATTTCAAATTGATTTCTAATATCATGGATTTAATAGTATCACAAGCTTTTAAATTTTGAATGGTGGCAACATCACATATGAATACATTATCGTGGAAATCACTAACAGAAATGAGGTTTGATTCATCAATAGATCAACAAAATAAGTCAGGTCATCAATTTTATTTGAAAAATATTAACTTTTTCCTTTTTTTTAATTGTTTATATATATTTCTGTTGTCATATCTTAAATTTATTTTCATATTTGTAGGATTGATGTCACAAAACAAAAGTTGCAATCATATTTTTTATAAAATAGCTAACTGCCTTTGAAGAAGAGTGGAATATGAAAGTATTCATACTCCGAATAGGTTCCATTAAGATCTACAGCAACAAAAATGGCCCTGTTGAAGTTTTAAAAATAATTTTGTGTGATGATGAGGTATTGTATTATATTAGAATAATGTTTCTTATAGAATTTTCACTTTAGACTATTAGTTTTTTTTAATAATATTTTCAGGGTAATAAAATTCAAGCTACCTTGTTTAAGGACACAATCGAAAAATTCTTTCCTATGCTTGAGAAAGAAAAAACATACCGACTTCGGAATGGAAAAATAAGAGCAATCAAACCCCAATGCTCAAATGGGGTTAATTACCCCAAACATCACTGAACTTTACATAAAGTTTCCACCAGATCACTGAACTTAAAAAACAACACCATTCATAACTGAACTTTTGATATTGCTACCCCATCCATCATCGAACAGAAGTCCATCAAAAAACTTAACTGAAATGATGATGTTGCGGACGGAGTGCATGATGTGGCCGTTTGTTTAAGTGATTTATACCAAATCATATAAGTGATAGCGACATGTAAAATTGCAAACATGGTTTTTACAAATAAAAAAAAAAAAAAAAAATCAGAAATCCACAATTTAAAACCCCCGAACCATTCTCCCCCAATCCCCAGCAAGCTCAACCCTTTGCATTTCTCCCAAATTGAAACCCATAACTCCTCTCTCCTTATTTCGGCGACTATTGCTTGGCGAAGACCCTGTAAGTCGACGATGCCGGGCTTCTAATCGCGAGCCAATGAAACCTCTAATCACGAGCCAACGAAGCGCCTAAACCTACAACCTTCAGTGAACCCTTGGTTTTGGAAACCTTTGAAAAAACTTCGACTAAGGGCCAAACTCCATTGCGAACCTGTATTGAACCTTCAAATAACCTACAGTTGCCTCCCTTCCATTTTTACCGAAATGACAGATGTTGAGGAACAATCGATAGGTTACGAAATAAATAATCTCCATTTATTATTGATTCAATTGGTTGCAGTATATTAAATTATTTGATTTTTCCATTGAATAGTTTCATTTGTTGTTGTTTAATGGAGTCTTAACCTATGTAATTTTTAATACAATTGTAGATGACCCGGACTTCAATGACTCAGATTGTGATGTGTATGATGATGATGACAGTCTATTTGAGCGTAACATTACAAAAGGTACTGAATTAGATATGCAGACGATGGTAGACTATGAAGAATCGCCTGAATTATATAGTTCTTCATATGCATCTTCAGAGGAGTTAAAATTTGGTAGTGGTTCAGATTCGGAGGATAATAGAGGTGGATTGAATTACCCTGAATATTATGATGGTAATGAAAAGAAGAATCCACAATTTGAGGTTGGTTTACTTTTTGCTTCGTTTGATGAGCTAAAATCTGTTGTGAGGAATTATGCGGTGTTCAATCAGGTTGAACCTATCTTCAAAGGAAATGATAAAGATTGAGTTTATTGTGTTTGTAAAGATGGATGTCCATGGAAGTTGTGGGCATCTAAGCTACAAGAACGAGACACGGTTTAGATAAAAACCTATGATCCCAAACACACTTGTTTTAAGGTTCGGACGAATAAGTATGTAAATTATAAACGGCTTACGGAATATTATTTGGAGAGCTTCAAAGTTGATCTTGGATGGAAGACAAAACATTTTAGAACTATTGTGAGAAAGGATTTTGGTTTGCACATTACTAAGGTAGCCGCTTGGAATGTGAGAAAATACCCCAAGGTTCTAGTAGAAGGTAGTGATGAAGAACAATTTGATTTGTTAGGGGCTTATGGTGCTGAATTGAAAAGAACAAATTCGGGTGCAACTGTGATCATTTCTCAAGTGGATAATGCGTTTAGAGGTATCTACATTTGCATTAAGGCATGTAAGAGAAGATTCCTACAGGGTTGTCGACATTTTGTGAGTATAGACGGATGTTTTTTGAAAGGGAAATATGGTGGTCAATTGCTTGCAGCAGTTGGGGTTGATGCCAATGATTGCATTTATCCTATTGCATATGCAATAGTTGAGAAAGAGAACACTAGTTCGTGGCGTTGGTTTCTTACATTTTTATCTGAGGACCTTTCTATGGAGAACTGGTTGTCCATAACCTTCATGAGTGATAGACAAAAGGGCCTAGTTAATGTTGTTGTCGATCTATTTCTGGAAGCGGAACATAGGTTTTGTGTTGGACATATGTATCAAATTTTTTTTCGAAGTGACTTTAAGGGAAAATACTTAAAAGATTGTTTGTGGGGTGCTGTAAAATCAAGTCATTTGGCATCATTTAAATACTGGATGTCAAAAATTGAAACTGCTAGTTCGACGGCCTATGGATGGTTGAATGCCAAACCACCATCTGAATGGAGTAGGTCTCACTTTTTTGAGATACCAAAGTGTGAAATGCTCCTTAATAACCTGTGCGAGCGCTTCAACAAATTTATTCTTGATGAAAGAGATAAATCGATTCTAACCAGATTGGCATTCAAATGAAGTTGATGCATAGAATTCAATTGAAGCGGGACAAAATGAAAAACTATAACAACTCAATATGTCTGAAAATTCAAAAGATTCTGGAAAAAAATGTTGATGCGGCCCGTGAATGCATCTTGCGGTGGAATGGGGTACATCAATATGAAGTGGAGTGTCCAAATGTTGAATATGTAGTTGACATGGAGAACAAAACTTGTTCTTGTCGAAGATGGGAAATATCCAGAATCCTTTGTCCGCACGCTATTGCTTGCATCTTGGACAAAGGACATGAAATAAAGGATTACGTGTCGGAATGGTTCGCGGTTGACACCTACATGAGCACATATGAACACGTTATATATCCGATGAATGGAAAAGCATTGTAGCCTGCAAATGAACAACCACCTATCAGGCCTCCACCTTGGTATGTTGCTACAAAAGGAAGGAAACAAAGAAAGAGAAGGAAGGAACCTGAAGAGAACGAACCCTCTCAATCACAATCACAATCATAATCAGAATCAGAATCACAATCAAGAGTGTTAGTAAAGAAAAAAGGTGTGGTATTTATGACATGTTCAGTATGCGGAGCAAAGGGACACAACAAACGATTCCACAAAGTGAAGAACGAACAACATACCGATGCAAGTGCAATTGAGGTTGAGCAACCTGTTGATGACCATTGAAAATGGAGCCATAGCTTGTGTTTTTTGTTAATTTGAACATGGCAGAATGTGCTATTGCTTTTTTTTTTTGTTCAGAATATAATGGATTTTGGAATGATCCCAAATGGAGCCAATAGCTTGTGTTTTTGTTATTTTGAACATGGCAGAATATGCTATTGTTGTTTTTATTTAGAATATAATGGATTGGTAGACACGAATTATGTATAAAATTTTTAGTTTGGGTTAATCCCATTGTATTGGTTACTTCTCAGTTTTAAATAACACTTAGCACTGATGATAGTGCCCTTGTTTTACTCCAAAAAATAAGTGACAACATACCATTTAAATTACAAAGAAACTATAGATTACATTAAACTGAAAGACATTACATCCCATACAAAAACAGGCCAAAACAAGGCATCCATGCTACAATCAAATCCACCGTCTACGCTAGAAGTGAATTACATCAACAACACCTTCACGTTCCAATAATGCCCATTCTTTCAACATGTTCATTAAATGTCTTTGGTGAAAATCCTTTCATTAGTGGATCTGCAATCGTAAGATTGGTACTAATATACTCGATTGACACCTTTTGTTTTTGAACTTCTTCTTTAATGACAAAGTATTTCAATTCCATATGTTTAGCACCTTTAGAGTACTTGTCGTTCTTTGAAAAGAAGAATACTATAGAATTATCACAATAAAGTTTCAACAGCTTAGCAGTACTGTCCACAATTACAAGCCCTGAAATAAAGTTCCGCAGTCAATTTCCTTGAACCGTGGCCTTAAAGCATGCCACAAACTCAGCTTCCATAGTGGACGCAACAATGACCGACTGCTTTGTATTTTTCCATGATATAGCCCCTTCAGTTAAGAGGAACAGATAGCGAAATATGGACTTTCTAGTATCTACACATCCAACAAAGTCTGAATCCGAATATCAAATGACTTCCAAGTTATCAGATTTCCTATAAGTAAGCATGTGGTCTTTCATTCCTTGCAAGTATCTCAACACTTTTTTTGCAGCTTTCCAATGATCAAGTCCTGGGTTACTTTGATACCTGCCCAACATTCCGATAGCAAACTGATGTCTCCTTTTTGAATTGAAACGACACTCGCTGAACAATTTTCCATTTTAAATCTCTCTAAAACTTTATTGATATATGCTTTTTGAGACAACCCTAACAATCCTTGTGACCTATCTCGGAATATTTCAATTCCAATTACATAGGTTGCCTCTCCCATATCTTTCATTTCAAAATTTTTAGAGAGAAGCTTCTTCATCTCATGTAATAGACTAAGATCATTAGTAGCTAGAAAGATGTCATCAACATACAGAATCAAAAATATAAACTTGCTCCCACTGATCTTTAGATATATACATCGATCAACGATGTTTTCTTTAAATCCAAAGGAAGTAATGGTATCGTTGAAGGTAAGATACCACTAACGGGAAGCTTGTTTAAGACCGTATATTGATTTCTTTAATTTACGCACCATGTGTTCCTTTCGTTCAACTAAAAAACTTTCAGGCTAATTCATATAAACTTCTTCATCTAATTTTCCCTTTAGAAGGCAATTTTCACATCTATTTGATATCGCTCTAAGTCATAATGGGCTACTAAAGCCATTATAATTCTGAGTGAGTCTTTCTTGGATATTGGAGAAAATGTCTCCTTATAATCAATTCCATTTTTCTGAGTAAAGCCTTTAACAACAAGTCTAGCTTTATATCATTCGATATTACCATTAGAGTCGCGCTTAGTCTTAAAGACCCATTTGTACCCAACTCTTTTATACGATTCAGGTAATTCAACGAGATTCCAGATTTCATTATGCTCCATAGATTTCAACTCATCTTTCATAGCATCTAACCATTTATTAGAATTAGCACTTTCAATGGCCTGTGAAAATGAAACTGGATCGTCATCAACAATTCCTAAGTCAAAATCAAACTATTGCAGGTAAACCACATATTCATCGAAATAGCAGATCTACGTTGTCTTTGTGATCTTCTTGATTCTATTTCTTGTGGTTTATTTAATATAGGTTCATTAATAGCAACTTCATTATGAGATGTTTGATCATTTATTTGTTGTTCTAGCAAATGTCGTATCTTTCAACAATTTGAGGAACAACAACATTAGAAGAAGTTGAGGGTAGAGAAACTTGAACTGTAACTTCTTGTATTTCCACATTTCGTGGTTCCAAACTCCCATTAATTTCGCCATTCTCAATGAACCTAGCATTTTCAGTTTCAACAATTCTAGTACAATGGTTAGGACAATAAAATCTATACCTCTTTGATTTTTCTGGATAACCAATGAAAAAACCACTGATTGTTCTTGAGTCTAGTTTCTTTTCATGTGGATTATAAATTCTTGCTTCTACCGGGCAACCCCAAACATGTAGGTGGCTTAAACTGGGTTTCCTCCCCATCCACATTTCAAAATGAGTCTTTGGAACTGCCTTATTAGGAATTTTGTTTTGCAAATATAGCAGTCTTTAATGCAAACATCCACAGAGAAATGGGTAAAGAAGAATTGCTTAACATATAGCTAACCATTTCTATTAGAGTACGATTACGCCTTTCAGCTACACCATTTTATTGTGGTGTGCCGGCAAAGTGTATTGATAACACATGCCGTGTCTTTCAAGAAATTTAGCAAATGGACCAGGATGTTGTCCAGTTTCATCATATCTTCCATAATATTCACCACCTCTATCAGATCTAATGATTTTCACCTTCTATCTAATTGCCGTTCAACTTCATTGACAAAGATTTACACAGCATTTACAGCTTGAGATTTTTCATGCAGCAGATAGACATAACCATAGCATGAAAAGTCATCAATAAAAGTGATAAAATACTTTTCTCCACCAAATGATGGAACATCAAAAGGCCCACATATATTGGTGTGTATTATTTCAAGAAGCTGTGTGCTTCTTGTGGCTCCTTTATTTGTGTGTTTGGTTTATTTGCCTTTAATACAATTCACACAAGTTTTGAGATAACTAAAATCCAAGTCAGGAAGGATTTCATTCTTTACTAATCTTTCTATCCTTTCCTTGGATGTGTGACCTAAACGTTTATGCTACAAGTTAGCAGATCGTTCATTCAATAAACCACGTTTAGTACCAATATTATGATGCAAGGTTAAAAGTGTCTCGGCAAAGAGGTTATCAAACTTTAATTTATATAAGCCATCATAAAGAGTAGCAGAACCAATAAGATGATTTTCTTTAAAGAAACTCAAACATCCATTTCCAGCATTAAAGAAATATCTAGAAGAATCAAGTTTTGATAAGGAAACTAAATTACGGGAAATAGAAGGTACATAAAGAATTTGAAATAAATCTAAATGATGTCTTGTATCTAAAATAAAATGGTAGATTCCTATAGCTTAAACAAGAGCTTTGACTCGATTGCCCATGAGAACAAACTTTTCATTTGGATTTATGGTCCAAATTGTAAGGAATTCCTGCATCGTATTGGTAAAGTGAGTGGTACATCCGGAATCAATCCACCAAGTATTATAAGGAACTTCTCCGAAATTAGATTCAAAACATACATAATAAATAATCTTACCTTTGATTTCGAACCATGCTTTACGTTTCAGGCAGTCCTTTTCATGGTGCCCAGATTTACGACAGAAATGGCACGTGTCTTTTTTTCATTCCTCATTGTGGATTTGGACAGAAGACTTATTTATCTTTAGCGATCATTACTTAATGCCCTTTCCAGACCTTTTCTTATATTTCTTTCCAGCTCCTTTATGACTTACGAGATGAATATAATGAGTTCCTTGATTCTTTAGCTTTGTCTCCTCTTACACCAGCATACTGTGCAATTCATTCACATTCCATTTGTCCTTTAAGGTATTGTAGTTCATATGGAATGGACCATACTCAAGAGGCAAGGAGTTGAAGATAAACTGTACTAGAAAGTTTTCATCTGCAGTCATCCCAAAAGTCTTAAGTCTTGTTGCAATGTTACTCATTTCAGTAACATACTCATGCATGGTACGTGAACCATCAAATTTCACGGTTGTTAGGGTACCCATCAGTGTGCCAGCGAGTGATTTGTCAGCTGTTTGGGAACGTTCTTCCACAAATTTCATATAGTCCTTAGCAATCTCAGTTTTAGGAATAGTGGACTTAATATTCTTTGTTAAGGTCATTCGCATAAACATCAAGCTTAATCTGTTTGATCTTTCCCAACCCTTATGGAAGGATCTTTCATCAGCACTACTCTCATCAGCGAGATCAACATGTTTCTTAACTTGAAGTACTAAGTCTAAGTCCAAAACACCTAAATTGAACTGGACTTGTTCACATCAGTTAGAGAAATTGAGCCCATTGAACAATGGTAAAGATGAAGCATGCGAATGCAGAGAAACGGGAATAGATACTGCAAAATATAAATGCTCTAATATTAATGCTTTGAGTTTTGACTTAAACACTTAAATTCAGATTTAGATAACATTAAATGTATACCATAGCTCTCCTATGAGTGATACTACGTTATATCATCATAATAAATATAATGATGCTAGTTAATTTCACGTAATTGGTAATTTAATATATCTTAATTAGACATGTATGTCATCTTTGGATATACAAAACACGTCTAACTAAATATATCAATTAACCACGATTATGTTCAAGATTAATAAATTTAATTGACCAGCCTTTGGGCGATCCATAACAATTTTATAATCTATGAACGTCAATATACTCTTGACAACAACAACAACAACAACAACAACAACAACAACAACAACAACAACAATAATAATAATAATAATAATAATAATAATGTTATCTACATTTATAAGCATCAGACATCAAGAGTAATTGACAAATAAATTATGTAATTTTAGTGTTCACAATATCATAATGTTTGGCCACTTTGGTGACTAACAAACAACAGTAATTGAACATTAATTACATAAGCAAAACATCTATCACTTGAATATTAGAATTTTGTAAGGACAAAATATATATGTGTACAAGATGACATCTTTTGTTCAAATTCACCAAGCCTCACTTGATAACCCAAAACACATAATTATTTGTTTTGGTAATTGAGGTTGAAGTCCGAATTCCTTAATAAAACGTAACTTTAATTACTACTACACATATATTCCAAAATTTAGAAAATCGGAATCTTTCCTGTAATGTATCCATTATCATTAGTCAGAATGACTAAATCAAGGTATTTAAGTTTATGACCATTTTCTTGAAAATCCAAAGTTTTTGGCATAAAAATAACAATAGTTGTGTGTTCGGTACATGAAATAAATTAAAGTCTTTCAACCATTCAATCACTTAATGCTTCTGGTAAATGGCTGGCACAATATCCAAGAATATAAATTACTTTCAAGATGTTTCGAAATTTGCAATGAACCGAAACATTAAAACAAAGCAGAATTATCAATTATGAGAAAGTTAATGGTTCCTTATGTAATCATATATACCCAAGCAAAAAGAAATCTTTGATCCATACCTTATTGATTTCAATAGCAAATAAAAGTGAAATAGTAATAATTTCGCAGACTGATTATCTCTAATACTTAACTTGATTTATAAATCAATTAAAAATTATAAAAACGATAAGCGGAAAACTGTAATCTTTCAAGGAAAATCAAGAATTCTTCAACTTGGCTCTGATACCACAGGTAAGCAATTATATAACTCATACCAAGATTTTTTAGAATTCATGATTTTTACATATAGATTAATTGATCAAGAAACATACCTTGATCCATAGTAATAATTGAAAGATTTAAACTTGCAAAATATAAACTGGTGAAATCTAGAAACCGTTCTATCTCTTTTCCTTTCTATAATTGTATATTTTATTTGATGGGCTTCATACACATTTATAGGCAGAGAATGCAGTTTCATGGCCAAAAAAGAAAACTATTCACCTTCCATCGAAGTCATGGGCCATAAAAGAAAACTATTCACTTTCCATCAAAGTGAGTAGTTATTAAACTGCCATTTCTCAATAGACCAATAGAATTTTATCAATAATTAACCATCATTAATAATATTATTTGGACCAAATTAATAGGTCTTACACCTATTTTTTTATTTTGCAGCCTTGAAACAATTAAAATATCTTTGTGGGGTGACTTGGTTGAGAACAAAGGACAACACCTTGAGGACAACGTTAGAAGCATTACAATAATTGTTGCATTCGGTGTTAAAGCAAGCATCTATGAAGGTCTCCTTAAAATTATTGAATTGTATAGAAATTATGATTTAATTGGAATAATATAATCCAAACCTTTTTCTGCAGATGAGGCCACTTTGTCCACGACAAAGATCAGTTACATATTGACAAATCTGAATATGGATGAATCGAAAAAAAATAAGGAAAATGTATGGATTACTAAGCTTTATATAAATGTTTTTTCTTACATTTACATCTTTATTTAAATGGTTATTATATAATAACTTGCATTTATTTATGAATAGGATTTCAAGTGTAACAAGTGAAAATGTCATTGAAGCACTTTTGTTGCCATCTAGACGAATGAAAGAAGCACAAATAGTATCATTAAATGACATAGTTTTTGGAAATGTTGAAGAGTCATTTTGCTCATTTATAGGAAAATTAAGAAAGTGAAAAACAAGAATAGCCCATGGTTTGAGAATTGTAATTCCTGCAATGCAAGGGTCTATCCAATTGGAGATAAATCTACTGCTTTCTGTCGTCAATGCAACATTGAGGACGTGTCATACATACGAAGATACCTTTTAAAGCTTATTGTCTCTAATGACTATACTGAAGCCGTAATCACTTTATTTGATGCTACAGAGAGATTAGCTGGTTGTAGTGTTGTTGAATATGCAAAAGAAGTTTTTACAGCAGTTAACTAAGCCTTACTAATTTTTCCAACTTCTATTAATATATAACCTCCTATATATGTTTCTCTTCTAATAATAATGTTTTTACCAGAAGAAAGAGAAAAGTCGATACTACAGAAATGTGGTGCTAATTGAAGATAAATAATACAAGTTTTTGGTGAAGATCAACAAGAAAGGTCAAAGCGATAGAGCTCAGAAGCAAATTGTGGTGCAAGAAGTACACAAAACCGTCAATGGAGGAAAGAAAATAGAGGAAGCCCAAAACCATCACTTGGATAAGAAAATAAAGCTAGAAAAGTAGTTCATCTATTGTCTATTATGCAAAAGTAAATGTTAATCCATATCTATTTTCCTATTATATATCCTTTAAAGTTATTGTTAAGAAGGAATGAAGGTACATAATTTTCTCTAAATCTTTCGTTTATGCGAAAATAAAAGTGAATTGGATTGAAATTTGAATACCTATTTTTACCCCTACATATTTAATTATATTATTATTTCCATAACAAAATTTTAAGAGGACGTAAAAAAACTAATTTACTAAAAATTAAATGAGGAAGTTTAGAAATCATATATATGACGGTAAGTAAGAAGTAAGGACATTTACTGCAATTGTGCAAATATATGTCCAATATACCCTTATTTGAATACTACCTTTAATTAAGTAAAAATAAAAAATCCCATATAAATTGGCCCATGCACAATGGTACTAATGTATTTCACACGCATGCATCACGTCCTTTGCACTTCCCACTAATAATGGACGTAATGAAACAATCTTTCAAATTCTATTTTCCTCTTCTATATATTTTTTGTACAAATAGTATAGTTAAAATAATCTATATCTACAGTAGGGTTAATACCCTAAATAGTCACTAAACTTTGCTAAAAATTCCCAAGAGGTCACTGAACTTCAAAACTTCCCTAATTAGTCACTGAACTTCGCAAAAAGTTCCTAAGAGGTCATTGAACTTCGAAATTACCCTAAATAGTCACTAAACTTTTCCAAAACTACCCTAATTAGTCACTCAACTTTGCAAACAATTCCTAGGGGGTCACTAAACCATTGATATATGGGGTCATAATTTGCAAAGTTCGGTAACCTCCTAGAAAGTTTTAGCAAAGTTCAGTGACTATTTAGGGTAGTTTTGAAGTTTAGTGACCTTGTAGAAACTTTTTGCAAAGTTCAGTGACTAATTAGAGAAGTTTTGAAATTCGGTGACCTCATGGGAATTTTTGGCAAAGTTCAGTGACTATTTAGGGTATTAACTATTTACAGTATAAAAAAAGTTGGGGATTGAGTTTCTAATGAAGAACTTATTTTGCATACGTTTATGCTTTGTAATGACAATTAACAAGGCTCAAGGACAAACATTGCCTATTGTAGGAATATACCTTCCTGAACATGTATTCTCTGTTGGGCAACTATATGTCGCACTTTCTCGCGGAGTTTCAATGCAAACAACAAAATTTTTAGTAAAAACAAAAGATAAAAAGAAGAAAAGATGTGGGACCTTGACAAAAAAATATTGTGTACAAAGAAGTATTATTGTAATCATATCATTACATTTTAGTTTATTCAACATTTTCACATTATGTACATAATGTCATAAAAACTTACACACACACACACACACACACACACACTCACACTTGTGTGTTAAATAAAATGAAAAATGGATCAAACATGAAATGGAAGATAATATGGTAATGTATTGGCTAGCTTAATTTTTATGTGTAGTAATTTATTTCAGAAATCATGGAATTTCTTTTATCACAATAACGAGAATTTCATTTATTATTATTATTATTATTATTATTATTATTATTATTATTATTATTATTATTATTATTATTATTATTGGTAGTAAAGTAGTGTCATTATTAGTATTATTACAAGGGGTATTTTATTAAGTAAACTATATTATCTTATAGGTTTAGTTTAGATTTGGTAACTAGGAAATAATATGATAAGTTATGATTAATGTAGATACTATTTTATTAATGCAGATATTGATCAAGAAATTCATGAAAAAGGTAAATATTGATGTTTTTTAACTACAGTACAAGATACATTTATATGTAAAATTATGTGTTTATACGTGTTTGTTTTCTTTATGTGACATGGTGGTGTGACACTTGTACATTACGTTTATTTGGAAAATGTATGGATAATACGTTGTCAAGGTCATGCATATTTTTGTTGTCATTCTCATGGAGTGTGTGGTTTAAATTTTTAAATGTGAATCCCATTATAGATGTACCCTACTATTGTGTCCGAATAAATATACCTCTTTGAAGCTCGTGGCGGTCGTTAAGGGTAGCAATGGATAGGGTATTTCGAGTTCTACACCTGTATATAGGCAGTGTCAGGAGATCCCTTGGTGGCCTTGGGACTGTGGATAGACATGTGGAGTACTGTATACTTAGGCAGGCCTTGATTTATATATTTTATATTCCGATGTGGCATCTTGAGTCTCGGTGGGTAAGGACGGATGCCTTGACATTGTTTTGCGCGCAAGTGAAGGTCGTGTTATTTTGAGCTCATACGGTACACAATAATAAGGATTCGGGCCCAAGTATGTTTGATAAGACATCTTTTGCACCATCATATTTACTGAACTTTTCATTTTGCTCCATTATATTTATAATCATCCATTAGAGCCATGACCATTTTAATCATTTAGAATCCATCATGTTGATCATTAAAGGAAAGAAAAAAAAGAAAAAGAAAAACTGCCATTCGAATGACAAAGTAACCTGCACGTCACTTCCACCATTTACACCCATTAAACATTTCATTTACAATTTTAATACCCACTAATTAAAAACCATTATGATAATTATTAAACAAAAACCTCCATTTCAATTGAAAAGTCAGAGTGCACACATTACCTCATAAATCTACCAATTATACACCTAATTAATATTCCACTTATATTTGTTTTACTCCCATATTGATTATTGCCAATTGCCACTTGCATTTTGTGTTTGATAAGCAACAATTTTCTACAACCCCTAAGGCCATGTTTTATCTCCCAAACTAAAATACTTGTACATAAAATAAAATTACACCATAATTTTCTAAAGTCTATATGGACATTTATCTCCCATTATAATTTTTATATGTTTCAAACTCCAAAATTTTTCTTATTTACAATTTATTTTGGTTAGCATTAAAGAGGTCAAGCAAAGAAGAATATTTTGTTTTTTAATGCTTCGAGTTCCAAGAATTTGGGGCGTTACAAAAAGTGCGGTTGGGAGAAAGTGGTTGAAAGACCTCACCAATATATGAAGGCCTAGTTCGCGAATTCTATGCGAACTTCAATAGTGAGATAGACACTCTGGGATCCGAGCATCTACATCAGACATGGGTAAGGGACAAATGGATCATGTTCACACCCGAGGTAATACATGACTACTACCAATTATCATGGGATAACGTAGTTCCCATTCCTGGAGATTTTCCATGGAACACAGTTGGCAAATTATTGCTTGGGCGTGAGAATGCATGGCCGTTGCAAACTTTAGTTTGGCACCAAATCGAGCTCACATCGTTCATAGCCATTTTATGGCTATTTTTTTTTGCTATAACATCGAGCCAACTTCACATAGGATGACATTCAAAGATCCAGTGGTCGGTTTCATTTATCACTTGGTTAGAGGAAGATCAACTTGGCCACTTTTATTTATGAACAGATTCATTCCCAGGGTGTCTGGGGAGATCGACATCGTTCACTAATTTTTCCAAGTTTGATTAGTGAGACATGCAGAGTGCGGGTGTTGCTATTCCATCCGAGGAACTTCTCGAGAAACCCAGCCCTTTCATAAAATGCCCTTTCATAAAACGCTCTACTTTGGAGGCTCATGATTGAGCTAGAGCTAAACACATAGAGAAGCAAGAAAGTGAGCGATTGAGATAGTAGCAAACTGTACAGAGGTAAGGGGCTGAGGACTCTAAGATGCCCGACTGGACGTTGATACGCAATTACCGATACCACCACCACCGGCACCACGGACGTTGATACGCAGTTGCCGAGATAAATGTTTCCTACTATGACCGGTTCTAGCCGGGATATCGAGAGTCTTCAGCAGGCTATGGGTGCTATGGGTATGGATATCTAGACTGTGAGAAATGATATGTTGAGTACCGGGAACTTTTCTTCCACTACCAGTAGAGAGTTATTGACCGCGAGACGAGATGTTAAGGTTTTGAATGGACGACTGAATAACTATGTGGGTAGAGTCTATGGGATTCAGTTGAGGGCTAATGAGACTTGGGACCGTTTGGGTAATATCGAGAATGAAGTGCGGGAGCAGTCTCTACACATTTAGAGCATAGAGGCCGAGCTCATACAGTAGTCTGAGATGATGCGACAGATACTTGCACGACTCCCTCCACCAGCTAATGGCGCATCCGACTCCGATTTTCATCCACCACCTCCATATTGATCAGGGACGTACTCTGAGCCCCTTTTCTTTACCTTATTGTACATTCCTTATGTTCTTTACGTGTTTTTTAATTTAGCATTTTTGTGATTATCTAAACATTGAGAACAATGTTTCAAATAAGTTTGGGGATGGACATTCTTCGTTTTACTGCAAGATTTGTTAGTGTGATTGTAAGATTAAAAAAAAAATAAAAAAAATATATATTTGTAGTTTTTATTCATTTATTTTCAGTTTTTTTTTATTTTTTTATTATTCTATTTATTTTTTTTCTAACATTAGATTATTGCTTTAGTTTTGTGTACTTATGTGGGTTTGATAACTATGTCGGCTATGATGTCACTATTGGAATAGGTATCAACTATGAATAATGAAAACAGTACAGTATTAGATTAGTCACAAAACATGTTTATGTGAAACTCGACATTTTCTATGCATGTTACTCATGTTTGGCATCTTGAGTTAGTGACGTGGTTCAATATTCAGAAAATGGTTGAACATAGCGAGTAAAACCGAATAACCTATATAGTATTGATCCATAATCTAACTATAGGGTAGTTTTGAGATAATTTAGTTGCTACAGGGGAACGTTGAGATGAATAGGGATTCCATGGTGAAAATTATCTTGTGTGGATTGTCTAAACCCACTGAGACAAGGACGAGATGAAAGTTTTAAATTAGAGGTTAGTTTTAGTAACTAAATGTCTAAAAGAAAATGGGCATTGCACTAATCTCTAAGTGAATAAAATCATCTTTTCGAGCCTGTATAACTTGGGTGATTAAGCTTGTAAGGGTTGTTTAAAACCTAGTTCGCTATGGTCATCTGACTTTGGAGTCATCGGCCTAAAGCTCGCTACATAGGTTATATAGAAAGCAAATGAGACGATGTTTTGAAAAACAAATGAGAAAACATGAATAACAAAAAGAAAAAAAATATATATGCACAAATACATTGAGCCTTAGACATTTGGTTGATAGAACTACACATTTGACAAGAAGCAAGTAATTTAGTTTAGTTTTAAAGGATGAAGCAATTAAAAATATAGGAAAATCTTGACTTGTTGAAGTGTGAACTTGTGATAGTGAGATTCATCCAAGCTAAGAGAGGATAATGAATAGAATTGAATTAGTTCAATTTGGGATGCACCCCCGAGAAAATTGAGTGAAAAGCATAAGTTTGGAGGGTATGTACATCTCAAACGAAGTAAGGATATATTTGACTACTATGGGTCAGGTGTTGAGCCAATCATGATCTTAATATGTCGACATGAGTTTTGACGCGCCACGTCAGCTTATGCATGTAACAGGGGGAGATTGATTTAATTCGTTCATTGTTGTAATTGTTCATTTGTTTGATGATTGAATTCCAATCCTGAGACACAGCAGGTTGACAAGCCTTTTTTTATATAGATTTAAGTTACAGTTTTGTTTGGGGACAAACAATAGTTAAAGTTTGAGGGAGTTTGATAAATGCGTCTTTGCACACTTATTTTACTGTAAAAATATGGAATATTGTTGATTAATATGTTAGAATATACCTTAATTCTATATAATTTATGTTTCGTAGGACAACGTGATGAATATAGCGGGAATAAGGAGAAACAAGAAAAAAAAAGGACCAAATTGAAGGAAATGAAAGTTCAAGGACCAAATTATAAATATCCAAAAGATGTCTCGTAAGGCAAAACGAAGATATGAAGACGACGAGGTCAAATTGGGCTAAGGAATTAAGTATGGGAAGAAGAGGAAGTGGAAAAAGAAGTCACAAAATGAGGAACTGAGTTTGAGGACCAAAATGCAACAAGTGGAAAATGAAATAAACTATGCGGTCGCATAGCCTATTTCCTATGCTGTTGCATGATGCGCTTCAGAGAATCTAGTACCCATTTTGGTTGTTCTATGCGACCGCAGCTCCGATTACTATGCGGTCGAATAGTAGTAAATTTTGACGCAATTTCAGTTTCCTAATTTACGTCAAACTCTTTTGAAAACCAACATCTTTCACGATATTTCAACTCTAAAACATATTGAAACTAGGGTAGACGCCTCCATAAATATTTTTCTCGGATTTTTTGCTTAAGAATCTAGATAAAGAACTAAAAACCTCGGTGAAGCTTGGAAGGAATTCTATTGGAATTGGTGATTTCTCCTCTTTTTATTCATGTAATTCGATTTTTCATTGTCAAAGAATTCTAGAATTTAGATTTTCTTTTCATAAATATTTTGGAATTGGCTTAATCTTTACTAGATTTTTTATGGATTCGGTCATGTTTTTTCCATTGAAGAATTAAACTGTTTGTTAAGTTTCAATTTCAATTTTACTTTATTCATGGATTGATTACTGCATTATGCTTGATGTATATAGTCGATTTTTTAATCTTATTTCAATAAAAATAGTGCAAAGGTGTTATAGGAAGTTTAGATTCTAGGATTACAATTGAATTAAAGTGAATTGTAACGTTATATTTTCCGAGTAGAAAGTTGGGACGAAGGCCTCTAATTGAGTTTTAAAAATGAATAATTGATGAGATTGAACAAATCCAATTGAGCGAATTCAGATGCTTCACTACTTCAAAACGTTGATTTTTATTTCATTATTTCAAACATTGAATTATTAATTTTATTCGAACGACAAATTCCACTTCACGAACAAGAAAACATCTTTTTTGATCCTTTGAGCATTCTTTCCATCTCCCTGTGGAATTGACACTCCAAAATCGTCCTACAACAAATAGTCCCTAAAATACGAATTTTATTATTTATGTTTAAATATAGAACTTTATTATTATTATTATTATTATTATTATTATTATTATTATTATTATTATTATTATTATTATTATTATTATTATTATTATTATTATTATTATTATTATTATTACTACTACTACTTAGTCCCCGACGTTCGAGCTTAATTTTCTAAATTTGACCTGCAAACTTGCAATCTTACAATTTTCATAGATTATTTTGTGCGTTAATGTTAATTAATGCATGATTAATGAAATGAATCCTTAATAATTTCCTTTTTTTAATTTAATTATTGACTTGCGTGAGCTTTAATTTTCTTGATATGTACACTCTCTCTGGACCGTTTGTTTGAATATGTCTTTTCATATTGAAGGATTGGGATTACTCTATTTTTTTATGGCTTGGATTAAGTCCCTTGAGATTCAATAGCCAAGACGTATTTTTTATATATACTAGTATTAATCACGTGCATTACACGTCTTATGTATTCGACGAATGATATTTGTAATATTTTTGAAGTAATGATATTTTTTTGAAAGTAGTTTAGATAATTGATATTGTTAAAGGAAAAATGAAAATTGTTAAAAAGAATTAAGAATATATATTGTACACAGTATTTTTTGTCAACGTCATACAACTTTTTTTTCCTGGCTTTAGCCTTTTACCAAAACTTTTGTTTTTGCATTGAAACTCTGCGAGAAAGTGCGACTAATAGTAGACACTGTTAAAGTAAAATCAATTTTGACACATCGTGTGAAAATGACCTTATTATTGAGAAACTTGCATTGTTGCCCCATAGTGATCATGTTGATTGTAACTCTAAACATACTATTTTTGAATTACTAATACCATTTTTTTTTTAAATAATAGATGATAGGAATGAAAAATGCATATTTTTCCTTCCTTATTTTATGCGCTCGTATGATTATTTAGTGTCAAAATATACACATTACGTTCATATTTTGATTTAGGTGGCAATTCAATGGAGATGACGTAATTTGGAAGAAATAGGTGAACATGGACCAAAGTGAAAGGAAATGAAAGTTCAAGGACTAACGTGCAAATAAACAAAATTTGTGTCGAACCTCACGATGAAGATATGATAGTGTTAGGAGTCAATTGGATGAAAGAAGACATCAAATTGATGAAATATTGTCAAAGTATGATCACACATCAATTTCCAATTCTTAAAAGTTATGCATCGATTTTCAACCTCATCTTGGGACCCACTGTTGACAAAAAAACGATCGAATTAGAAGATGATATCTGAATTATAGTTGTAGCACTTTGAGTTAGCTTTCCAATGCATCTTAAATCACTACAATCGGATATCGGGAGTGGAAGATATGATCAAAATACTAAAACCTATTCGACAAAAAAAATTGCTAACACTATGCGGTCGCATAGTGTTAATTTCTTGCGACCGCATGACTTTATAATATGTGGTCGCATAGAAGACTTCCGACCTAAAAATTGTGGTTTTCGAATTTAAGTCAACTACTTATGGAAACAACTGTAAATACGTGATTTGCAACCCTAGAACGGACAGAACGCCTCCCATCTTCACTCTTTATTATGTTTCTCTTAGAATCATGAATTGTAACTAAACTTTTACACTTGATTGAAGGAAATTGAAGCTTCAAAATCACATATTGTGATATCTAAATAGTTTTTATTATTGTTTAATTCTTATTTTGCGTATTGAATATTCTTCTACACTTATTTTCATGATTGTTATGTTTAATTGCTAGGAGGTCTACTAGTTTGTTACTCGTTACAATCTACCGTTAAATTAAATATCAAATTCGTAATTGTTTGATTCCTTTAACTTGTGAAGCACTAGGATTTGATGATTTTCTGCGATAGAGGTTATTGAATCTTAAGAATAATGTTTAAATAAATTGAATGCAACTGTTGGTGTTTGTGTTATCTAGTTCATCGATTTCTCAATTATGTAAAGCTATTATTAAATTGAATTTTGAGCACTGGTTTAAGATTATTTAATAATTAGGGTTAATTGGAATTTTGGTTTCTAACTAAGTAAAATTAAGGAGAGATAGGAAAATTATTCCAACGGTGAATATTCAAAATATGAATTGAATTATCCTTACATCTGTGATCAATTGTGGATTTCGACGGTGGATATGGACTTAGTCCAAGTCTAGTCTTTTGATTGTTTTTGTTAATTTAATTTTCATCGTTATTAATTAAGTTATTTACAATTGTTTGCATGCAACCCTCCAATCTTTGTACGAAGCATGAAATAATGAATTACACACTTTTCGTGAGATCGACCTTTACAACCACTACTACATTAGTTTTAGAGGTTAAGGTATTACTTTTGGGTGCCTGTGACATCACACACACCAAATTTTTGGCGCCGTTTTCGGGGAGTTGTGCTAATTTATTTTTGTGCTTCTCTAGTTATTTATTTCGTTTTTGAAAAAAAATCGTAATTTTCTAGGATTTTTAGGCTTTTATCGTTTTTAGGAATTTTAGCATAGAGTTTTTATTAACTCTAGCTTATTTCTACTTTATTTTTCATTTGTTCTATTTGTTCAAGCACACAACTCGATATTCTAATCAAAGTGATTTGCAGCACGATCCGGAATTAGAAAGAACCTTGCGCAGGTTAAGGAGTGACATTCGACAGAATTTTGAAGAAATCAATCTCAATCCCAACATCCCATTTGCAAGTGATTTTGATTTTGAAGGAGAAGATATCATGGTTGAAAATAGGACTTTGAAGGAGCTTGCAGCCCCTACATTGAATCAACAACCTCTATGCATAATTTTTCCTAATTTAGATGCTGCTATTACACTAGAGCTTAAATATGGGCTGATACATCTTTCGTCAACTTTTCATGGTCTTACTGGTGAAAATCCTCATAAACATATGAAGGAGTTTCATGTGGTCTGTACAAGTATAAAACCCACGGGGATTACTGAAGAACAGATTAAACTGAGGGCCTTTCTATTTTCTCTAAAGGATTGGACTAAGGATTGACTCTATTATCTACCATCGAAAAGCATTACCACATGGGATGGAATGAAGATGTTATTTTTGGAGAAGTATTTTCCAACTTTGAGGTAAGAAATGTTAGGAAAGAAATCTATTGTGTAAGACAAGATAATAGAGAATTCCTACATGAGTATTGGGAGTGGTTCAAGAAATTGTGTGCAAGTTGTCCCCATTGTCAGATCAGTGAGCAACTTCCCATCCAATACTTCTATGTAGGTCTTCAACCCATAGAAAGGAGCATGATTGACTCTAAAAGTGGAGGAGCTTTGGTAGATAAAACTCCCGAAGGAGCTAGGAACTTAATTGCAAACATGGCAGCCAACTCTCAACAATTTAGCACTAGGTTCGACCCCCCTTCTAGATAAGTTAATGAGGTAAATGTCTCATCCCTTGAACAACAAATAGCGAGTCTAACTACTCTTGTTCATCAAATAGCCACAAGTAATGTGCAGACAGTGAAGGCTTGCGGGATTTGCTCAGTAGTGGGACATCTAACTGACACATGTCCAACTCTTCAAGAAGAACCCACTGAACAAGTTAATGCAGCGGGTGGTTTCCCTGGATAACCACAAATGAATTATGATCCTTTTTCGAAGACATACAATCCAGGATGGAGGGATCACCTTAATCTTAGCTATGGAAATTCGCAAACAAATCAACATGTGACTCAAAATCGCCCAAACTTTCAACAATATAAGCAGCCATATCCGCTTAGGCAACAACATGGCCAATCTTCTGACTTTAGTATGTCTTTAGAAGATATTGTTAAGTCTCTTGCAACTAATACTTTACATTTTCAACAGGAGACAAGGGCTAACATTCAATATTTGGAGAATTAAAAGGGTGAAATGGTTAACGGTTGAAGTTACAAAGTTCGGGAAAGCTACATTCTCAAACAGTGGTAAATCCAAGGGAGAACGCAAGTGCAATTGTATTGAGGAATGGTAAGGAATTGGAAATCCCAGTAAATGAAATCCCTACATCGTCAGAACAAAAAAAGGAGAAAGACATCACAGTGGAAAAGAGTGACCCAATTGACGATGATACACCCAAACATAAGTTTCCTCCCTTTTCTGATTATAAACCTGCAGCCCCATTCCCTCGGGCTTTGGTAGGATCTAGGAAAAATGATCCAAATATGGAACTTTATGAAACTTTTCAAAAATGTGAGGTAAACATTTCCGTGGTAGATGCTATTAAGCAAGTGCACCGTTATGCTAAATTTTTGAAAGAATTGTGTACTATTGTGAGAAAACAGAAACTGAAGGGGTGTGAAAAGGTAAAAGTTGGAGAAAATGTGTTTGTAGTCATTCAAAAGAAACTTCCTACAAAATGCAAGGACTCAGGTATATTTACTATCCCTTACATGATAGGTAATACCAAATTTGAGAAAGCCATGTTAGAGTTAGGAGCTTCTATAAATTCATGCCATATTCCATTTATGCTTCTTTGAAAGTTGCCCCCTTAATTAAAATTGGTGTGGTAATTCAATTAGCTGATAGATCAAATGCCCATCCAAAGGGTGTGATTGAGGATGTCCTTGTACAAGTTAATGAATTGATTTTTCCTGCTGACTTTTATGTGCTTGATATGGAAAACAGTTATCAAACTAGCCCTATCTTGTTAGGAAGACCATTCTTAAAAAATCCAAAACTAAAATTGATGTCCATAGTGGTACACTAACCATGGAACTCGATGGTGAGATAATTAAATTTAATATCTATGATACCATAAAGTTTCTTGTTAATGATAATGATGTATATTCTATCGATGTAATTGATGACCTATCATGTGATGTTTTTGAACTTGATGGAAAGGATAAGTTAGAGGTTGCTATCCGTAAGAGTGTGGAGAAAGAGAGTGAGGAATTAACTTTGAGTCCCAGCTTGCGAGAAGCTGTTGCAACGTTGAATACTCTTCCAAAGTCACAACAAGCAGGTAATGGTTCATATGTTGATTTGCCTATTTCTAATGAAAAGCATCTACCTTCTATTTTGCAGGCCCCAATTCCGGATTTGAAGCCTCCTCCTAATCACCTTAAATACGTATTCCTTGGAGATGACAAAACATTGCCAGTGATCATTTCCAACAAACTGACTACATTGCAAGAAGAAAAATTGGTACGTGTCCTCAAGAAGCATCAAACAGCCATTGGTTGGACAATAGCAGACATCAAGGAAATCAGTCCACCTACCTGCATGCATTGCATTTTTCTTGAAGAAGGAGAAAAGTCTTCCCGTCAACCTCAACGAAGATTGAATCCACCCATAATAGATGTAGTAAAGAAGGAGATCCTCAAGTTTTTGAAAGTTGGCATGATTTATCCTATCTCTGATAGCAATTGGGTCAGTTCAGTTCAAGTGGTTCCTAAAAAGAACGATGAATTGGTTACCACCCGTGTTCAAAATGGGTGGCGGGTTTGTATAGATTATAGGAAATTAAATGCCGTAACTCGAAAAGATCACTTCCCTTTACCATTTGTTGATCGAATGCTTGAAAGGTTAGCGGCTCATTCTTACTATAGTTTTCTTAAGGCTATTCAGGTTATTTCCATATTGCAATTGCCCCAGAAGATCAAGAAAATACAACCTTCACATGTCCATTCGGAATATTTGCATACCGTCGCATGCCCTTTGATCTTTGTAATGCTCTGGCCACTTTTCAACGATGTATGATAAGTATATTTTCGAATTATGTTGAGCATATCATAGAAGTTTTTATGGATGACTTCACGCTCTATGGGGATTCATTTGATAACCGTTTGCATAACCTTGCACTAGTCTTTAAAAGATGCATGAAAACTAACCTTGTATTGAATTCTGAAAAGTGTCACTTTATGGTAGAACACGGTATAGTTCTAGGGCATGTTATTTCATCTAAGGGCATTAAGGTAGATAAAGCTAAAATTGATATTATTCAATCTCTGCCTTACCCCGCTAGTGTGCTGGAAGTTTTCTCTTTTCTTGGACATGCAGGTTTTTATCGTAGGTTTATCAATGACTTCTCCAAAATTGTATTGCCCCTATGCAAATTGTTACAAAAGGACGTGGCTTTTGAGTTTGATGAGGCGTGCAAAATGGCATTCAATAAATTGAAAGAACTGTTGACTTTTGCACCAATCATTCAACTTCCTGACTGAAACTTTCCCTTTGAAATCATGTGTGATACAAGTAACTTTGCAGTGGGCATAATGTTAGGTCAAAGGACTGGAAATGCATCCCATGCCATCTATTACGCTTCTAGAACTCTAAATGATGCCCAGAGAAACTACAACACAACTGAAAAAGAACTCTTGGCTATCGTTTTCACTTTAGAAAGATTCTGTCCTTATTTACTTGGTACTAAAGTGACTATTTCTTCTGATCATGCAACTCTGCGTTACTTGATGACAAAGAAAGAGGGGAAATCAAGACTAATATAATGGATACTTCTCTTGAGTGAATTAAACTTGGAAATCAAAGACAAAAGAGGAACATAAAACAGAGTTGCAGATCATTTGAGCCGTTTAATTAACGTGGATGCCGAGCTCCAATTGCAGGAAACCTTTCCCAATGAGCAATTGTTCTCTGCAAGCACAACGTTACCGTGGTATGCAGACATTGTAAACTTTTTGGTTATTAACACATTACCCTCTAATTTGTCTAAGGCTCGAAGAGAAAAGCTAAAGAGTGATGGAAAATATTATATGGGACGATCCATACCTGTGGAAACATTATGTAGATCAAGTGATTTGAAGGTGTGTTCCTAAAAATAAAATTACCTTCATTCTCACCTTCTGTCACTCATATGCTAGTGGAGAACGTTTTGGAACAAAAAGGACGGCAAGAAAAGTGCTTAAATGTGGCTTCTATTAGCCATCCTTGTTTCGAGATGCCTATCCCTTCTGCAAGTCCTGCGAAAACTGTCAAAAAATAGGTAATATATCCCAAAGAACTGAAATGCCACAAACTGCCATACTTGTTTGTGAGATCTTTGATGTTTGGGGCATTGATTTCACAGGACCATTTCCTTTGTCTTTCGGTGGATTATGTTTTGCTTATATTTTTCTTACGGTGGATTATGTTTCGAAATGGATGGAAGCCAAAGCCACCAGAACTAATGATTCTAAAGTTGTTTCAGATTTTATCAAGTCTAATATATTCCCCAGGTTTGGGATCCCAAGAGCTCTCGTCGGCGATCGAGACACTCATTTTTGTAATCGAACTATGGAAGCTCTATTGCGAAAATACTATGTCACCCACAAGGTGTCAACTGCATATCATCCACAAACTAATGGACAGACAGAGGTGTCAAATCGGGAAATCAAATCCATCATTGAGAAAACGGTTGGCCCAAATAGAAAAGATTGGAGCTTGCGCTTAGATTAGGCTTTATGGGCATACATGACTGCATATAAAACACCCATCGGTATGTCACCTTACCAATTAGTGTGCGAAAAACCATGTCACCTTCCAGTGAAGTTAGAACACAAAGCTTACTGGGCTGTCAAGAGTTTCAACATGAAGATGGACGAGAATGGAGAACACAGAAAGTTGCAACTTCAAGAGTTAGAGGAAATTCGCAATGATGCCTGTAAGAGTGCAATGATTTACAAGGAGAAGACGAAGGCTTTCCATGATAAGAAGATCTCTAGGAAGGAATTTGAAGTTGGTCAAAAGGTCTTTCTGTACCTATTGCGGCTTCGTCTGTTTCCAGGTAAATTGCGTTCCCATTGGATTGGACCATTTGTTATTACTAATGTCTTTCTTCATGGTGCAGTAGAAGTCCAAAGTCTGGAAACCTCTAAGGTATTCAAGGTGAATGGTCATAGACTAAAACCTTTCTACGAAGGTCTTCAAGTGGAGGACGTGACATAATTGGATCTCGAAGACCCATTCTATATCGGTTGAAGGAAAAAGCAATAAGTTTAGCCAAAGACAATAAACAAAGGCGCTGATTGGGAGGTAACCCAAGGGGAGTTCGTTTCTTTATCTCTTTATTTTGTTTTTTGCATTCATAGTTTAGTTATATTTGTCATTTTCTTTGCATTGCACCTTACATTAGGGACAATGTCAGTTTTAAGTGTGGGGGAGGGGATTTATATATTTAGAATTGTATTGCATTTAGATTGAGTGAGTTTAATTTTTGAAGATTTTTGCATGATTTTTCAAGAAGAGGAGTTGAGGTTAAATGATTTTTTTGGTTGTGTATGCTATTTGCAAGAATTAATTAGGCTTTTGAAGAACTCATAACATGATTGAATGAATAATCCTCCAACTTAGAGTTAATTAGTTGAGTTATTTTCTTTGATCCTTTAGACTGACACATCCATAATAGTCTCATTATATTTTTTTCACGTGTGATATTCTTCCATGGTTTTGCTTCTCTAGAACTTGCCTTGATTCTCTTCACGATCACATTGACGTATGCATGCACGAACATGATTAAAGCCATGTTTGTTAAATAGATGAGCTACATTAGCCAAATAGCCTACCCTGTAATTGAATTTTCCTTTGGTGAACCCCTTTGAACCTTATTGCTTTTTTCTTTTGTAAACCCACATTACAAACTTTAAATAGGAAAAATAACGTCTTTACCCAAACCTTAGAGCTAGTAGATTATTGTTCAATATCATGATATGTGTGGGTGTGCAAGGAAATAAGTGTGGGAGTACCAAGATTTTTGGTATTGCTATAATCGGTGAATTAGAACAAATTTTCTATGTCAATTCATGGAGTTCCATTGTTGGCGTAACATTTGGAGTTTATATATTGAAAAAAAAAAGAGAAAAATGAGTGACAGAAGAAAAAGAAAAGAAAAGAAAAGAAAAAACAAGCTAAGTGACGAAGGAGAGTGATTTTAATGTTACAAAATATCTATATTCATAACTCTTCCTACATCTCAAGAAAAAGTTCAATTTGTGTGGGATAGATGCAAAGTGAAGAAGCTATCATGTGGAGTGGTTGGTTTTACACGTCTTATGTATATATTTGAGCTAAATCTATTCATCTTTGCTCCACTAGTTTTGAGGGTTCTTGAGTCACATACCCAAATATTTCCCACCGTGACCCTAAGCCACGTTACAACACTTGAAAAGTTCTTATGATTCTTGTTAAGCATGTGACATAAGTGATGGCGAATGAGAAGATATGCAAGCATATGGTAGAGCATCTCCATTGGAATGAATTTGAGCGAAACACTTACCTTTTAAACACATGAGAGTTGAGTGTTTATATGGATGAGGGTCTACATGTTTAGTTTACTCCATCTTCATATGAAAATGCTTGCTAATTGATTATGAGTTGTGCGGGAATGTTTATTCATGATATCTTATGCGTTTTGAAAATGTTTGATGGTTCTATGTTCATGGCATTACGACCTGAGTGTTTTTAGGGAATTAAAATTGAATTTTGCCCGAGGACGAACAAAAACTAAATATGGGAGAATTTGATAGGAATGAAAAATGCATATTATTTAGTGCCAAAATGTACTCATTACGTTCATATTTTGATTTAGGTGGCAATTCAATGGAGATGACGTAATTTGAAAGAAATATGTGAACATGGTCTAAAGTGAAAGGAAATGAAAGTTCAAGGACTAACGTGTAAATACACAAAATTTGTGTTGAACCTCACAATAAAGATTTGAAAGTGTTAGGAGTCAATTGGATGAAAGAAGATATCAAAGGCATGAAATGTCATCAAACTATGATCACACATCAATATCCAATCGAAAAGGTTATGCATCGATTTTCAACCTCATGCTGGGACCCAGTGTTGACATGAAAAATGATCGAATTGGAAGATGATATCTAAATTAAAGTTGTAGTCCTTTGAATTAGCTTTTCAACACATCTTGATTCACTATAATCGAATATCGGAAGTGGAAGATATGACCAAAATACTAAAAACTATCCGACAAAGAAAATTGCTAACACTATGTGGTCGCATAGTGTTAATTTCTTGCGACCGCATAGACCATTACCGAGAGTTTGATGGTTGAATTTATTTGTTCTATGTGACCGCATGACTTTATACTATGCGGTCACATAGAAGACTTCCGACACAAAAATTGTGGTTTTCGAATTTAAGTCAACTACCTATGGAAACAATTATAAATACATGATTTGAAACCCTAGAACAGACGAACGCCTCCCATCTTCATTCTTTCTTATTTTGTTCTTAGAATCATGAATTGTAACTAAACTTTTACACTTGATCGAAGGAAATTGAAGCCTCGGAACCACATATTATGAGATCTAAATAGTTTTTCTTATTGTTTAATTCTTATTTTGTGTATTGAATATTCTTCTGCACTTATTTTCATGATTGTTATGTTTAATTGCTAGGAGGTCTAATAGTTTGTTATTCGTTACAATCTACCGCCAAGTTAAATATCAAATCCTTAATTGTTTTATTCCTTTAACTTGTAAAACACTAGGATTTGATGATTTTCTGCGATAGATGTTATTGAATTTTAAGAAGAATGTTTAAATAGATTGAATGCAACAGCTGGTGTTTGTGTTATCTAGTTCATCTATTTCTCTATTGTGTAAATTTGTTATTAAATTGAATCTTAAGCCCTGATCTAAGATTATTTAATAATTATGGTTAATTAGAACGCTGGTTTCTAACTAACTAAAATTAAGGGGAGATTGGAAAATTATTCCAACGGTGAATATTCGAAATATGAATTAAATTATCCTTGCATCTGTGATTAATTGTGGATTTCCGACAGTGGATGTGGACTTAGACCAAGGCTAGTCTTTTGATTGTTTTCGTTAATTGAATTTTTATTGTTATTAATTGCGTTATTTACAATTGTTTGCATACAAACCCCCCCTCCCCCCCAAAATCTTTGTACGAAGCATGAAATATTGAATAACACACTCTTCATGGGATCGACCCTTACTTCCATTACTATATTAGTTTTAAAGATTAAGGTATTACTTTTGGATGCCTGCGATAGCACACACCAATAGAGGTAATTGATATTATTCAAGGGAAAAGTACAATTGAGCACACACACACACACACACACACATAAAAACATACCTATTAATCAATTTCTTATTCAATCCATATTATTATTATTATTATTATTATTATTATTATTATTATTATTATTATTTTATTTTTTTACTAAATTTCTCCAACTGACCATGTCCACATATATATGTGGCCAAATTTCCATAACCAATATCATGATGATATTAACAACTATTATAGTAAATCATTTTCTATCCCTACTTTCTTTCTTCTTTAATGACTTCAAACCATTTTTCTCCATTTCATCCTTTTTCCATCTTTTCCACAAATCTCTTTCACACAATCTTTGATAATGCAAGCTAAACAAACTAAACTCATTATTTCTTGAAATAACTTATAGGTTTTTAAAACTTTTAGAATTAAGAATTTTAATTCCCACTCATAAATAAATTAAGTACTTAAAACAAATAATTAATTAAATTATTATCTAAATAAATAATTAATTAACTAAACAATTAACTACATAATTCAAGTACTGAAAACAAACAAATAGTTAATTAAATTACTAACTAACTAAACAATTAACTAAGTAATTAACCTATATAAAGAAAGAAACTGAAACTTACCTGAAATGGAAGGAAAATGGAGGCTTGTCCAATTCATCAACCATCCCCTATTTATAGGGGATGAGAAGGGTTTAAGGTACAATTTCTCAAATTGCACTTTTAACCCTTGGGTATATGTAATTATGTTTTTTGAAATCAAATTGCACAATTAACCCCCTATGGTAAAAATGTCAATATTTTATTTGTTTACCAAATTGCACATTTGATCATTGGGTAAATATGCAATTACTCCATTTTTAATAAAATTGTACTTCCAATGCCCATAATACTATTTTAATTATAATTCATATATCATTTATACTAGCAGTTAAATTAAGTCTCTAATTTATTTATTTATTTTTTAATTTCTTTCTGAAATATTAAAAAAAATTGCTAGAAAATTTCGGGATGTTACACTTACTACCCTCTTCTAGATCAAAATTAAAATGTTTAATAGCCCAATAGGTTCAGTGTTCAAGCTATACACATAAATGGTAAGGCTTTCCAAAATAAGGCGATAGGATGACATGCCTAGGGAAGTCTTAAAAGCCATACGGTAAGCCCAAAGTGCATCGTTTAGTCTTAAAGACCAATCTTTACGATTAGGGTTCACTATTTTCTCCAAGATTTGTTTAAGTTCCCTATTAGCAAATTCTACCTGTTAACTAGTTTGGGGGTGAAAAGTTTTGTATAAACCTTCTATAGAAACCTGCATGACCTAAAAATGATCGAACATCTTTTACTGTCTTAGGGATGGGCAATTTAGAGATTAGTTCAATTTTAGACTCATCAACCTCTATTCTTCTAGAAGAAATCACATGCCCTAAGACAATTCCCGAAGGTATCATGAAATAACACTTTTCATAATTTAAAACTAAGACTTTTTCCACACATTGTGTCAAAACTCTCTTAAAATTTAACCGACATGAATCAAAAGAAGTTCCGAACACAGTCAGGTCATCCATGAACACTTCTATGCAATTCTCTACCATGTCACTAAATATACTAGTCATGCATCATTGGAATGTGGCAAGAGCATTACAAAGTCCAAATGACATCATACGAAGGGCATAAGTGCTAAAAGGGCAAGTAAATGTGGTCCTTTCCTGGTCCTCTAATGCAATTTCAATTTGATAGTAACCAGAGTAGCCACCAAGAAAATTGTAAAAAGGATGGCCAGCCACACGCTCCAAGATTTGGTCTAGAAAGGGAAGGGGAAAATGATTCTTATGGATGACATTATTTAGTTTCCTATAATCTATGCACTTGCGCCAACCGGTCACTATTTCTGTAAGAACCATTTTTCACTACCGTGACTCCTGACTTTTTAGGAATTACCTGTATAGGATTAACCCATTTACTATCCGTGATAGGATAAATGATACATGCATATAACAATTTAAGGATCTCATTTTTCACTACATCTTTCATTGTGGGTTTAGCCTTCGTTGTGGGTCTTTCCTAGGATTACTTCCTTCTTCTAAATGAATCACATGTGAGAAAATTAAAGGGTTAATAATTTTAAAGTCAACTATGGTTCAGCCTAATGCAGATCGATACACATTTAGAATGTTCAACAGTTGCTTACATTGCAATGCATTCAATTTCGAAGAAATATTACAGGGAAGGTATCACCTGGTCCGAGAAATTCAGGTTTTAGTCTTGGAGTTAGAGGTTTCAATTCTGGTTTAGGGCTCTCAATGGTTGATGGCTTCTGTCCTCCAGTCCCTTCGGGCAACTCTTCAAACTTGGGCTGCCATGATGATGCTCCATAATCCTGCAATTTTGAAAACACAACACAAATGTTAGTATATTCCTCATCATCAAAACCAGTTGGGATTTCAGAATTTAAGAGAAATGAGTTCAGAGGGTCGAAGTCGGTGTTTGTAGGTGTTTGCTCCTGAGTGTTTGCATTAATCATGAATGTTTGATGGCACTCATCATCCTCTTGTGGATACTTTGTGATGTGAAAAATATTGACTTCTAAGTCATGATCCCAAAAGAAAGCTTTATTAGACCATTCCTGCAATTTATAAGGGCATTAGCTGTAGCTAGAAAAGGCCTACCAAGAATAATGGGAATTTGAGAATCAACATTTACATCCAAAACAAAGAAGTCCACAGGATAATAAAATTTGTCATTTTGAACCAATATATCCTCAACTATCCCCCTACGCCTAATGGTGGACTTATCAGCTAATTGTAAGACCATAGAAGTCGGTTTTATCTTACCTAAGCTTAACAACAAGTAAATTGCATAAGGTATAAGATTTACACTTGCCCCTAATCAAAAAGACCTTGTACAAACTTATGGCTCCCAATAACACAAGACACAGTGGGACAACCAGGGTCCTTATACTTTGGTGGGACCCTTTGCTCAATTACTTCACTCACTTACTCAGTCAAAAAAGCCGTTTTCTTGACATTGTGCTTTCTCTTCACAATGTATAAGTCCTTAAGGACTTTAGTATATGTAGGAACTTGAGAAATCACATGCAAGAGAGACAGATTAATTTTTACTTGCTTGAAGTGTTTTAGGATTTCACTATGTTGACCAGCAGACTTTGGTGTAGGCTTAAGAACTTGAGGAAAAGGCACTATAACCGGGCTTTCTACCACTTCCTCACTAAGGCTACTCTCACTAGACTACTTTTCAATTTCCTAGGCTCGGGGACATTAGTGAAATTAGACATATGATTCTTTATCTCTTATTTTCCTCAACTACCTGAGTGATCATAGTCTCAAACTTTTGATTTGTCTTACCTTGCACCTCTATAAAAGCATGTAAGGTGTCTTTTAAAGAGCTCCTAGAAATTGTGGGCTGATATGAGTGTGCATTAAAAGTTCTAGGTGTCTGGACAGTTTACTGGTTTTCAGATTTTCAGCTAAAATTGGGGTGATTTGGCCACCTAGGATTGTAGGCTTCTGAAAATCGGGTATAGGGCTTTTTGTATATGCCTATGGCATTACAGTATTCCTCAGCAAAAGTACTCTACTCTTACGCTAGATGATTAGTTCCATGACACATAAAATAGGGTCCTAGAAGCTCAACACGGGATGCATTTTGTGTAGATTTCAAGTCCTTAGCACGTAGGGTCTCTAGTTTTCTAGTGAGGGTCTCTACTTTAGCTCTAAGGCTATCTCCTTCCCTAAAATGATAGATACCTGTGCTAGTGGGATTTTATGTGGTTCATGATCGATTGGTACTCTCAGTTGTGCTGGGTCCAATCCAAGTATGAGTTTTTCCGCTAGGTCATCTAGATATTCTGTAGCCTCTTCAAGATCGTTTTGTAAAAATTTACAGTTACACATCATCTCTACGAATTGATGCTCCCTAGGTGTTAATCCCTCATAAAAATAGCTCATGATACGCCAACTCTCATAACTGTGGTGGGGGTAAAAGGCTTGCAATTCTTTATATCTGTCCCAAGCTTGGTATAAAGTCTGACTACCCTTTTGAGTGAATGATGATATTTGCTTCTTAAAGGCACTAATTTTATGGTGGGGAAAATATTTATTAAAGAATGCTTGAGTTATTTCAGCCCAAGTGCCAATTGACCGTGGTCTCAACGAATACAACTAGCTTTTAGCTCGTTCTTTAAGTAAAAATGGGAAAATTTTTAGCCTGACTGCGTCCGTTGTACCATGTTGATTGTGAAAGGTAGTGACCACCTCCTCAAATTCCCTAATATGTACGTATGGATTTTCATTTTCAAGTCCATGAAAAGTGGGAAGAAGTTTAATCATTCCCTGTTTAAGTTTCATACGTAGCATATTAGGCGGAAACATGATGCATGATGGTGTGGACGTACGTATGGGGTAAAGATAATCCAATAAAATCCTATAAGGCGCATCGCTATATTCACTATCAGTCATAGTGTTGTGTAGTGTGAAGTTTGTGGCAATAGATGCAGTATCAAAGATATGGTTAAAAAGTGATTCAAACACTGGAAAAGGTCCTTCGGTAGAGCTTCCTTGCTCGCCTCGTTCCTTACTCATAAAACACGAAAACTAAACTATATGAGAATAATAAAAAAATAACAAATAAGAAAATTAAATTAACTAAAGAGTAATAAGGAAACGATATCACCATTTTCAGTTAATTCCTTGGTATTTTGTACTGTCTATTCGGCAGCGGCGCCAAATTTTGATTACGTCCAAAGAATAACGCAGTAGTTGTAGCACATATTTTGATTGTCGATTCCACAGGGAGATGGAAAGAATGCTCATAGGATAAAAAAAAGATGTTTTCTCATTTGTGAAGTGGAATTTGTTATTCGAATAAAATAAATAATTCAATGTTTGAAATAATGAAATAAAAATCAACGTTTTGAAGTAGTGAAGGATCAGAATTCCTTCAATTAGATTGGATCAATCTCATCAATTACTCATTTTTATAACTCAATTAGAGGCCTTTGTCCTAACTCTCTAATCGGAAAATATAACGTTACAATTCACTTTAATTCAATTGTAATCCTAGAATCTAAACTTCCTATAACACATTTGCACTATTTTTATTGAAATAAGATCGAGGATCAATCATATACATCAAGCATAATGCAATAATCAATCCATCAATAAAGTAAAATTGAAATTGAAACTTAACAAATAGTTTAATTCTTCAATGAAATAAGCATGACCGAATCCATAAAAATCTAGTAATGATTAAGCTAATTCCAAAATATTTATGGAAAGAAAATCTAAATTCTAGTACTATTGACAATGAAAAATCGAATTACATGAATAAAAAAAATGAGAAATCACAAATTCCAATAAGTTCCTTCCTAGCTTTACCAATGTTTTTAATTCTTCATCAGGATTCTTGAGCAAAAAATCAGATAAAAATTTGTATGGAGGCATCTACCCTAGTTTTGGTACGTTTTAGGGTTGAAATATCGTAAAAGATGTTGGTTTACATAAGAGTTTGAGGTATATTAGGAAACTGGAATAGCGTCAAAATTTACTACTATGCGGGAGCTGCGGTTGCATAGAACAACCAAACTGGATGTTGGATTCTCTGAAGGGCATCATGCAACCGCATAGGAAATGGGCTATGCGACCGCATAGCTTATTTCATTTTCCACTTGTTGCATTTTGGTCCTCATTTTGTGACATCATTTTACACTTGCTCTTCTTCTCATGCTTAATTCCTTAGCCCAATTGGACCTCGTCATCTTCTTATGTTCGTTTTGCCTTTCGAGTAATCTTTTGGATATTTGAAATTTGGTCCCTAGATTTTCATTTCTTTCAATTTGGTCATTTTTTTACTTGTTTGCCTTTCATAAGTATGTTCCTCATATCAAATTCAATAATCTTATACATTGTTCTATTTGTCCTCTTGCTAAGCAACACCGACTCTCTTTTCCTCTTAGCGAAACAAAAGCTTCTAAGCCCTTTGACATAATTCACTGTGATATATGGGGACCTGATTCCACTCCTTCCTTAAATGGATCTCAATACTTTCTTACTATCGTGTATGACTATAGTAGAGTAACATGGACTTATCTAATGAGAACTAAATCTCAAACCAGACCTATCATTCAAGACTTTTACTCCTTAATCCAAACACATTTTCAAAATAACATAAAGACATTAAGGTTTGACAATGGTGCAGAGTTTCTTATGACTGAATTCTTTAACTCCGAAGGCATTTTACATCAGGTTAGCTACGTAGAAACTCCACAACAGATTGGTGTTATTGAAAGAAAGCATCAACATGTCTTAAACATTGCTAGGGCTATCAAATTACAAGCCAATTTACCACATAGATTCTGAGGCGACTGCATCCTTACTACCACTCACCTTATGAATAGAACGCCCATTTCTATTCTTGCTGATAAATCACCTTATGAAGTGATATATCAAACTTCTCCATCCTATGCTCATCTTTTGGATATTTACAATTTGGTCCCTGAACTTTTATTTCCTTCAATTTGGTTCTTTTTTTTCACTTGTTTCTCCTTATTCCCTCTACATTCATCACGTTGCCCTGCAAAACGTAAATTACATAGAATTAAGCTATATTCAAACATATTAATCAACAATATTCCATGTTTTGACAGTAAAATAAGTGTGTAAAGTTGCACTTATCACATCGCCAACAACTATTACCACATTCACTACTGATCCTTATGATATGTGGCATCACCGCCTTGGTCATTTATCCACTTTCATTAAAAAAAACTAGTCTCCACTCAATCCCTTCCAGTGTCAGTTTTAACTAAGTCTTATTGTGACTCATGCTTTTGTAATAAAAGTCATAGGTTATCATTTAGTATTTCAGCTGTTTCATGTAATTCACCTTTAGAAATTATATACACATATGTTTGGGGTCCATCTCCACTTATTTCATTTGATAGTTTCAGTTACTATGTTATTTTTGTGGACTACTGCACTAAGTACACTTGGTTTTATCCAATTAATCAAAAATCTAATGTTCTTCCAATATTTGGATGATATAAAAAATTGGTTGAAAATTTCTTTCAAACGACCATGAGGGCTGTGTATTCTGATGGATGGGTGAATATCAAAGTTTAGCTCAACACTTGTCTAACTTTGGTATTCAACACCTCAAGTCACCTCCCTATATTCAACTGAAAGAAAATGTTAAGCCATTTTAGCTAAGGTTATTTATGTAATTGTGTATTAGACGTTTCATCCATAAGGTGTGAGTTGCTAGCTGCACTTATGTATATATGTTAGCTAAAATCATTTGTAATAGTGTCGAATTCAATTCAATCATTTTTTACTGCCATTTCTGCTCTTCATTTCTTTGCAATTCTCCGCATCTCTTCATGGTATCAGAGATTCAATTGAAGCTTCTGTATAATGGCGGAGGATTCTAATATCGCAGTAGATCTGCAAAATCAATTCGATCAAGTAAATTCATATGGCAATTCATCTGTTGGAGATATGGCTACAGGAGATAGTACTTCTCTTCTAAATCGATTAGTTACTGATCCAGCTAGTCCATACAATCTTTACTATGGAGACAATATAAGAATGCCGATCATTTTAGTTGTCCTTACTGATGACAACTATTCTATGTGGAGTCGAGTTGTGGTTATGGCTCTCAGCGTCAAAAACAAGGAAGGATTCATTGATGGAACAACAAACAAACCGGATAAGGATGATCCTCTATTCAGTGCTTGAAGAAGGTGCAATCATGTTGTTTCTTCCTGGATCATCAACTCCATCCCTAAAGAAATCTGTCCTAGTGTGATGCATAAGGATTATGCGAGGGAAATATAGATTGAGCTTCGAGACCAATATAGCCAGAGTAATAGTACGCGCATCTATGAATTGAAGAAGCAAATTACTTCAATTTCGCAGGAGAATGGTTCGGTCAGTTCCTACTTCAATAGATTTAAAGGACTCTAGGAAGAGTTAGACATTTATTGACCAAATCTTAACAACAATTCTTACTAGTAGGAAGATCAAGTTATACATTTCTTAATGGGGCTAGATGATCAGTTGTCTGCTGTTAGAAGTCAAGTGCTGTTGATGGATCCATTACCTTCATTGAACAAAGTGTTCACCCTCATTTCGCAAGATGAAAGGCAAAAGGATGTTGGTGCTAAGAAGCAACAACACTTTGAGGCGGCTGCCTTTGCTGGTAAAGCCATGAGTGGATCTAATGGAAATCAGATGTATACTTCGTTAAATAAATTTCAAAGAAGAGATAAACCTGTGTGCAACCGTTGTGGCATGCCGGACACATCGAAGGAAAGTGTTACAAGCTCATAGGTTATCCTCCGGGTGACGAATTTGCTAGAGGAAAAACACCTATTGCTAACATAGTTGTTCAAATTCTAGCTGATAACAAGTCTGAGAACACTAACTATAAGTCAAATATTGTCTTTGCACCAAATCAATGCCAACAGCTTTTAGCTATGCTTGTTCTACAGTCGCAAGTACAATTAGCCACTAGCAATTCGAAGACACATGATGTGCCTCTAACTTCATCAACAATTCCTGAAACGTCTGCCCTTTCAGGTAATTATCTCAGTCATAATTGTGGTCAAAATGGAGATAAGTAGATAATTGACACTGGAGCATCAGAACACATGGTTTGCTCCAACAAATATTTAACTAAAGTCACAGTTGAAGCGAATGCATCGGTTAGGCTACCAAATGGGGATCATGTGGCTGTAACAAATGTTGCACAGTGAAGTTATCTAATGATTTAGTTTTGACTGATGTTTTTGTGGTGCCATCTGTTGCGTTTCATCTGATATCTGTGAGCAATTTTCTACTTAAACATAGTTGCTTTCTGGCTTTTGTGAATGTTTCTTGCCTTATACAAGATATTTTAACATGGATGACGATTGGGTTAGGCAACCTTGAAGATGGATTATATCATTTTCAACTTCCTGATCACCAATTCAACAACAAATCCTTCATCAAGCCTCATCAATACATTACACATTCTATTAAACCCTTCAATGTAAAATATGTTGTTTTATGTTTCACTCCTTTTACTAATCTTCATTGTAATAAAGTTACTACTGCCTCTTGTAATTCAATGAACATCAGCAATATCAGAAGTACCATTTGTAGCGCCCCGACCCACATGGGTCGAAATGTTACAAGACTCGTTTTACTTTAGTCGTAAACTTAATAAGTTACGATACCTTAAGCGGATAGTATAAAATTTTAATTTAAGAATTTAATTCAAGACTTATTTAATTCTGTACAACATTATTTCAATACTAGAACCACATAAAAAAAATGTTTTAGAATGATTCCCATGCATGTATCCATTTACTGACGTGAAGTTCTAAGTGGGAAAAAAAAATGAATGTTGCTGTTTGGCTTTCTATCTCAACAGCAGAAGTTAAAAATAAATTCTTTTGCATAGCTAACATCTCCGAAATTTCATGAAATTTTATAGTAAAGTAGGAAACTCTTTATACTATAACATATCCAAAAATCAACTTCCGTTGGCAACATATGAGGTATAAAAATATTTTTTCGAAACCTCACAACGACACAGTTTGGAAGGTAACCCAGCGCTGTTTACTTAAAGTGATATATAAAATTCTACACACATCAAATAAACATGATTTCAACTTTATGCAGTGGCTAACCCATGAGACTGTCAAATTCCATTGGGTTTACCCAAAAATTTCAAGTAACGATCGAGTTCTGAATTTTCAAATCCAAGGGCAGAAGCTGGAAAACAACAACATTACCCCGCGCAGTTTACTCTAAGTGACATTTAAAATTCTACCAACATCGGATTGACATGATTCTAAATTCATTCAGTAGCTAACTTATGAGGCTATCAAATACCACTCGTTTTGTTGAAAAATTCCAAGTAACAATTAATTTATGAATTTTTAAAGTCAATGCAGAATCTGAAATTATAATGAAACATCAACATTAAATTGCCAACATTTGGTTTTTTTTGTAAACAGTGAATTGTAAGCAAATTTTATGAAACGTACCTACCTTTAAACATAACTTATTCATTAAGAAATGTGATTAGAATAGTCTTAAATATGACATTTCATAGAAATCTATTTAAAATAACGTAAACATTTCATAATCGAATTTAAAACGTTAAATCACCGGCTTCCCCATAGCACGTTGTATCATTCTTTACCATCATCCACGTCCCAAGCAAATTATATCAAATCAACCTGTAGAGAGGGAATTAACCCATGAGTTTGAAACTCAATAGATGTCATCAGTGCGTTTCGTTAACAAATTATAAACTTTCGAACTATATATTCATACCGTCGCACGTAGATAGATTTCAGGCAAAATCCAATTTCTATGGAGTTATGATTTAACATAACACATAGAACCGGAGAATGATCATTCAAACTATAGTAGTGTCGTAATGCCGTACCCGAAGGCACCAATTCATTCAAACTTTTAACGAAAACCATAGTTTGAAAACGAAACAAACATTTACACCTCTACCTACCTTTGTTAAAAGCTTTTGAAAGTATAATGTTGGATAATTGTTGTTGCTTCCCGACGGTATCAGAACTTTTAGAAATATGCTCCTCTACTATTCTTTTGAAAATCTTTTTCCTTCACACCATTGCTATTCCTTCAAACTTTACTTAACATAAAGATTTTTTTTAGAGAAAATAAGTGAAATTTCAAATTTGAGGAAATGTATAGTTAAAAAATGTTTTTCCTCTTCTTGTAACCTCCCTTTTTAGTGGAAAACTAAATGGAAGAGTTATATTATCATTAATCTTGTTAAATTGAGTCTTTAACTAGGAATTTGAAGAGTTTTAAGCCCAACAAATAATTTTATAAAATACTTCATAAAAACATCTGCATGATTATTCGAACCTGGATGGCCAATAGGAAATACCATGCGGATGACCATTGTGGCAACCCAGTTATTCATTAAATCTTTTTAATCAAATTTACTTAAACTTAATGTCTTAAAGTATTGGACTTATAAATAACTTATGGCTTGTACTTTCATAACCCTAAATGGGCCGAGATTCCATAATTTATTTCTTAAATGGACTATACCAACCAAATTAAGAATATAAAATCCGGGACATTACATCCCTCACACCTTAAATAAAATTTCGTCCTCGAAATTTACCTTATGATCTGGTAAATAGTGTTGGGTATTTGTCTTTAACATCTTTTTCGCTCTCCCAAGTAGCTTCTTCTACTCCATGATTACTCTATTGTACCTTGATCAGTTGAATCTCTTTATTCCATAACTTATGCACCTTTCGATCTAGTATTGAAATCGAAAATTCCTCGTAGGATAAATCTTTCTGTACTTCTAGAGATTGAGAATTGACCACGTGATCGGGATCATGCATATACTTTCGGATCATCGATATACGAAACACATTATGAACTGCTGATAGTTCGGGCGACAAAGCTAATCGATAAGCTACATTTCTGACCCTATCAAGTATTTTGAATGGCCCAATATAACGAGGTCGTAGTTTTCCTTTCTTGTCGAACCTAAGTACACCTTTTATTGGTGACACTTTCAGAAAAACTTTCTCTCGAACTTTAAATTCCTAGTCTTTTCTTCTGGTATCAGCATAGCCCTTTTGTCTATCTTGTGCAGCCTTTATCCTAGTGCGGATCTTATCAATGACTTCAACTGTCCTTTCAATGATCTCTGGTCCCAAAACTCTCTTTTCTCCGACTTCGTCCCAATGGACGGGTGATCTACATCTTCTACCGTAGAGAGCTTCATATGGTGCCATTCCAATAGTTGCCTGGAAACTATTATTATAGGCAAATTCCACCAAAGGTAGATACGATTCCCAACTGCCTCCTAGATCCAAAACACAGGCCCTTAGCATATCTTCCAAAATTTGGATGGTCCTTTCAGATTGACCATCGGATTGAGGGTGATACGCCGTACTGAAATCCAATTTCGTTCCCATAGCTCTTTGTAAGCTCTTCCAAAATTCTGACGTAAATCTTGGATCTCTATCAGATACAATAGACACGGGAACACCATGCAATCTTACAATCTCTCTAATGTACAATTGTGCTAGTTAATCTAGACTGAATGCCATTTTTACAGAAAGAAAATGAGCGTTAGTCGATCCACTATTACCCATATAGCATTGTGTCCTCTTACTGACCTCGGAAATCCTACCACAAAGTCCATTGCAATATTCTCCCACTTCCATTCAGGTATGTCCAATGGATTTAACAACCCTGCTGGTCTTTGATGTTCTGCTTTAACTTGTTGACACACTATACATTTTGCCACAAATAGACCTATACTTCTTTTCATATTCCTCCACCAGATCTCGATACATTTTCGTACCTCCAGGATGTGCGGTGTACGGGGTGAAATGAGCCTCTTCTAATATCTCATTCCTCAAAACTTCATCTTGAGGCACACAAATTCTTTCTTTAAACATCAGTGCCCAATCCGAAGCTATTCCAAAATCCTTCCTCCTATCAGTGCCAATTTCTTTCCTGATCTTCTGCAAAAATGGATCTTTATCTTGTGCCTCTATGATCCGATCTCTGAGAGTTGGTCAAACCACCAAAGTTGCTAAACGAGCTATACTTTGCTTTGATGTAGTAACCACTTCAATTTACAAATTTTGCAAGTCTTTGATCAACTCCTTCTGAATAGTAGGTAATGATGCCAACTTTCCCATCGACTTTCTACTTAGAGCGTCCACAACAACATTAGCCTTACCTGGATGATAATGAATAGCGCAGTCGTAATCCTTTACTAGCTCCAACCATCGCCTCTGACTCTTATTCAATTCCTTCTGTGTGAAGAAATATTTGAGACTCTTATGATCTGTGTAAATGTTGCACTTTCCTCCATATAAGTAATGGCGCCATATCTTTAATGCATGAACTGCCACTGCAAGTTCTAGATCATGCGTCGGGTAGTTCTGTTCATGTTGCTTCAATTGCCTTGATGCATAAGTAATCACTTTTCCGTGTTGCATTGACACACATCCCGAACCTTGTTTGGATGCATCACTATATATAACAAACCCTTCTGAACCTTCGTTTATAGTTAACACCGGTGCTGTAATCAATCGTTGCTTTAGCTCCTGAAAGCTTTGCTCACACTTATCTGTCCATAAAAACTTTACCCCTTTCCTTGTCAATTGCGTCATTGGTCCAGATATTTTGGAGAATCCTCCAATAAATCTCCGATAGTACCCGGCCAATCCTAGAAAACTCCGAACTTCACCAGCGTTAGTCGGTGTCTTCCAGTTAGTTATCGCTTCCACTTTTACTGGATCTACTTCAATTCCTTGGGCAGTAACTACATGACCGAGGAACCCAACTCGCTCAAGCCAAAATTCACACTTTTAAAATTTTGCATATAACTTTTCCTTGCGCAGTACTTCTAACGCTATTCTAAGATGTTCCTCATGCTGATTTGTACTCTTAGAATATATCAAAATGTCATTGATGAAGACTATGACAAATTGATCTAAATACTTGTGAAAAACACGATTCATTAAATCCATGAATACTGCGGGAGCATTTGTCAACCCGAATGGCATGACTGTGAACTCATAATGTTCATAACGAGTTCTGAAAGCCGTCTTAGGTATATCACTAGCCTTAACCTTCAATTGATGATATCTAGATCGTAAGTCGATCTTGGAAAATAATTTAGCCCCTTTTAATTGATCAAACAAATCCTCAATTCTCGGGAGAGGATACTTATTCTTGATGGTCAAACGGTTCAACTCCCGATAGTCGATACATATCCTTAAACTTCCTCTTTCTTCTTTACAAATAACACTGGTGCGCCCCAAGGAGATACAGTTGGTTGGATAAAGTCATTGTCCAACAATTGTTGTAACTGAACTTTCAACTCCTGAAGTTCCTTTGGAGCCATTCTGTATGGAGCTTCAGATATCGGTGCCGCTCCAGGAACCAGATCTGGTGGGATACCAGGTAGATCTTCAGGAAACACATCTATAAATTCTTGTACCACTGATACATCCTCAATCTTTATTGTCGCTTGTTTTTCTCCTGAGATGTTCACTAGTAACCCTTGAGATGTTTCTTCTCTCAACATTCTCTCGGCTTGCAAGGTAGATACCAGTTGGAGATTGAGTTTGGTCTTTATTCCAGGGAAAGAAAATTGTTCTTCTCCTGGGTTTTGAAAAGACACTTCCTTTTCTCTACAATGAATGGTTGTATAATTACGTCCCAACCAATCCATACCCAAAATCACATCAAAATCTTTCATCTCTATCAGATATAAATTAGCTTCTAATGTTTTTCCCTCAATATCAAGATTCACCGACTTGGCTAACTTATCAGTGGTCAATGTTTTGCCCGAAGGAATGCTAACTTCTAGTGTACTCTTTGACTTATCACAACTAATACTAGCTTTAGTAATGAAAGACGTTGATACAAAAGAGTGAGTAGTTCCCAAATCAAACAGTACATAAGCAGGTGTATTGGATATGAGTAAAATACCTGCTATTACGTTTGAGTTCTCCTCTGTATCCTTTTAAGTGAGCGTAAAGACTCGTGCTTTGCCCTTCTTGTTCTGATCATTGTTATCATCCTTCTTCTGAGCAAAGGTGGGACAATCCTTAGCAATATGCCCTGGTTTACCACATCGAAAACAAGCATTCTTCCCGAACAAACATTCACCACGATGATGTTTACCACACTTAGGGCACGATGCTACTACAGGTACTATGGCCTTACTAGCACCAGGTTTGATATTGGTTTTCTTATTTGCCACTTGCCCTTTTCTTTTTCTTGACCATTCCACTTTCTCTTCCCAACTCGTCCTTTATCCTGCTGGCCGAACAATTGACTGTGTTGCTCTGCATTAGCCTTTTGATACTAAATAGCGTGAGCTCGTTCTAACATTTCACGGTATGATGTAAAACGATGTGACATGAGAATCATGCTTATGTCTGGGTTTAACCCTTGCTCAAACCTTCGAGTCTTCTTAATTTTCGTGTCAACCAGGTGTGGAGCAAACCTTGAGAGTTGATCAAACTTTAGCTCGTAATCAGTCAGGGACATATTACCCTGCTTAAGTTGAAGGAATTCGCTTTCCTTGAAATCTCTTAGAGACTGAGGAAAATACTTATCCATCACTTCCTCCTTGAACTGTTCCCAAGTTAACGTCAATTGCTGCTTCGGGGTCCTAGTTCGAGACATCGAATCCCACCAGTGACTTGCATTACCGGTAAACATAAACTCTGCACACTGGACTTTTTGAGCATTAGTACAGTTTATAAGCCAAAAAATTCGTTCCAACTTACGAAGCCATTCCACAACTACCAGTGGACCAGATGCTCCATCGAAAGTAGGGGGCTTATGCCTTCGAAATAACTCAACAATCGAGGCATGGGTCGGGTGAGCTACAGGAGCTGGTGGAAAGGGTGGGGCTTGATTTTGATTCTGCCTGCCAAGATCTTGAACCGCTTGCAGGAGGTCCCTTATCAAGTTGTTCTGGTTTGCTCGAGACATTTCCTTTGAGATAAGAATAATATATCTCATTAATTTCATCTACCAGTACCAGAATACTAAGAAAAATAGAGAATTATTTCTCAACTTGATCAGAATTATATACTTGTATTTTTTTTCAATACTAGTACATACTTCGCATGTGACTGTCAAGGTCTATAGATTCATTTACCTCAAAATCTAGGTAAGCTTGAATATCTATCTCTTATTGACTAATATGATTCCGTTCCCTAAAATTTGTCTTTCCTCACCATATGCAGTCCACAACCTTAAGTTCTAACCAAATACATGTCTTTTGAATAACACTTTTTCTTTTCATAGTACATTTATCTTTGCATATAAGATATACATAAAGGAAAATGTAAAACATAGCGAAACATGGAAAATAGAACTATAGAATCATAACAGTATCATAACAAGAATTTAAACTTTTCTTAGTTAAACATACCTGGGCCGTAGGATGGCGTCGACTAATGGATGCAAGATGTCGTGGAGTGCCTTTAAATGACTGTTGCTGTTTGGCTTTCTATCTCAACAGCAGTAGTCAAAAATAAATTCTTTTGCATAGCTAACATCTCCGAAATTTCATGAAATTTTATAGTAAAGTAGGAAACTCTTTATAATATAACATATCCAAAAATCAACTCCCTTTGGCAACATATGAGGTATAAAAATATTTTTTCAAAACCTTGCAACGACATAGTTTGGAAGATAACCCAGCGCGGTTTACTTAAACTGATATATAAAATTCTACACACATCAAATCAACATGATTTCAACTTTATGCAGTAGCTAACCCATGAGACTGTCAAAATCCATTGGTTTTACCCAAAAATTTCAAGTAACGATCGAGTTCTGAATTTTCAAATCCAAGGGCAGAAGCTAGAAAACAGCAACATTACCCGGCATAGTTTACTCTAAGTCACATTTAAAATTCTACCAACATCGGATCGACATGATTCCAAATTTATTCAGTAGTTAACTTATGAAGCTATCAAATACCACTCGTTTTGTTGAAACATTCCAAGTAACGATTAAGTTATGAATTTTTAAATTCAAGGCAGAATCTGAAAATATAATGAAACAGCAACATTAAATTGCCAACACTTGGTTTTTTTTTTAAACAGTGAATTGCAAGCAAATTTTATGAAACGTACCTACCTTTAAACACAACTTATTCATAAAGAAATGTGATTAGAATAGTTCCAAATATGACATTTCATAGAAATCTATTTAAAATAACGTAAACATTTCATAATCAAATTTAAAACGTTAAATCACCGGCTTCTCCATAACACGTTGCATCATTTTTTACCATCATCCACGTCTCAAGCAAATCATATCAAATCAACCTGTAGAGAGGGAATTAACTCATGAGTTTGAAACTCAATAGATGTCATCGGTGCATTTCGTTAACAAATTATAAAATTTCGAACTATAGATTCATACCGTCGCACGTAAATGGATTTCCGGCAAAATCCAATTTCTGTGGAGTTATGATTTAACATAATGCATAGAACCGGAAAATGATCATTCAAACTATAGTAGTGTCCGAAGGCACCAATTCATTCAAACTTTTAACGAAAATCATAATTTTAAAATGAAACAAACACTTGCACATCTAGCTACCTTTGTTAAAGGTTTTGAAAGTATAATGTTGGATGATTGTTGTTGCTCCCCGACGGTATCAGAACTTTTAGAAATATGCTCATCTCCTATTCTTTTGAAAATCTTTTTCCTTGATCAAAGTGTGCACTTTCTCCTTCACACCCTTGCTATTCTTTCAAATTTTACTTAACATAAAGATTTTTTTTAGAGAAAATAAGTGTAATTTCGAATTTGAGGAAATGTGTAGTTAAAAAATACTTTCCCTCTTCTTGTAACCTCCCTTTTTAGTGGAAAACTAAATGGAAGAGTTATATTATCATTAATCTTGTTAAATTGTGTCTTTAACTAGGAATTTGAAGAGTTTTAAGCCCAACAAATAATTTTATAAAATACTTCATAAAAACATCTGCATGATGATTCGAACTTGGGTGGCCAATAGGAAATACCATGCAGATGACCATTGTGGCAACCAAGTTATTCATTAAATCTTTGAAATCAAATTTACTTAAACTTAATGTCTTAAAGTATTTGGCTTATAAATAACTTATGACTTGTACTTTCATAACCCTAAATGGGCTGAGATTCCATAATTTATTTCTTAAATGGACTATACCAACCAAATTAAGAATATAAAATCTGGGACATTACAGGAATGCTATTGGAGTCCTATGTCAAGTTGAAGTTCTATTTTTGAAGTCCATTGGGAATTAGAATTTGCTTTGGACTTGATTTTTTGGTATCCTACTTCATCAACAACTCTATTGGAGGGTTTAGACATCCCCTACATGTTCCCTATAAATATTAGGCTCTTCAATACAATTTTATAGTATGAGAAAATAGATTACTAGAATTATAGAATCTATTGTAATTTTTCTCTCTTCTCCATTATTCTTGAATCAATAAAATCTCTTAATTCATTTGCCATAATCTTTCTTTATTATTCTTTTGCTTGATCATATACTTCATTATTATTTACCATATAACTTCAACATCTCAATCCGGTGGTTTGTTTCACAACAATTGGTATCAGAGTTATTATGGTATTTTATTTGTGTTACAACATCTTCTTGCAACAATAACAAACATAATTACTGAAATTTGACCTCAACTTACCCCTCCTCCAATCAGAATGAACAACAAGGTCTTCATCTCTGGCCTTAGATCCAATCTGATACTTCATTTTCTCTTTTGAAAACAGGACATCATACACATCTCCAATGGTGAGAGTATCACAACTACAAAAGATCGTGTCTCTAAACGAAGTTAAAAAAGCGGGTAGTGGACACAAAATGATTAAGGCCAAATCTTTTTCATTATACTTTACCTCTAAAGTCTCCAAATCAATGACGATCTCCTTGATTACAACCAAATGATCTTCCAAAGATCCACATTTTTCCATTCAATGATAATACAACCTTTACTTTAGATGCAATTTGCTTGTCAAACATTTAGTTATTGACAATTACTCCAACTTCAACCACAACTCAACTAGTATTTTATCCTTCAAAACGTTTTGAAAAATATTGTTAGAGAGATGAAGATGTATGTGTGAAAATTCCTTTTGATCCTTCCATTGTTTCTCTTACATTGTCCAAGTTATGGCCATTTTGTCAAATCCCAACGACGCATCATTTCAATCCAACTTTGCGAGTACATCTCGCATCTTCATTTGCCATAATAAGAATCTTGTATTGCGATCCAAGAGCGAGATTTCATACTTCATGGTTGTAATAAATAACAACAACCTCGAACAAATGACAACCAATAGTTCTGATACCATTTGTTGAGAAATAAAATGGATCGGGGTAATATATATGACACGATATGAAGTATATGATCGCAAATAAATAAAAAAAGAAAAAAATTAATTGGTAGAGGAATGAAGTATATTATTCAATTGACTAATATGGAGAAAAAAATACAATAACTATGCCACACAATTATTCTATATTTCAGTAATACAAAACTTGTGAAAAGAGTCTAGTATTTATAGGGGTGCATGCCATACCATAGAAATATCACAAAGATGGAAACAAATAAAAAATCACGTAGGATAAATGAAACAATATTTTCCTAATAAAAACACATGACAAGAAGAAAAAAATATTTGCTAAACACTCCAACCTAATTTGAGCCAAAAAAACCCAATGAAATCTTGTTCAAAAACTTCGTTTCATGACTTCATTTTTTACAAGGTCAATTATGGTAAAGAAATTTAACTCAAAGTAAAGATAAAGACTCAAGCAAGTTTAAAAAGGTTTCCCTACTATTTTTAATAATAAATGATCGTTAAACACAAGTTTAAAGTTCAATTTCAAAGTTTGAACACATTTTCAAACTAAAGTTTTAAAATTATTCTGTTTTTCTTCTTGTGATTCCAATATCATTAGAGTAGACTTGGTCGGGGACATCAAAACCATCCCTTGTAACCAAAATAGAATTTTTAAAAAGAAAAATTAAGTGAGGGACAGGAAAAGACTAGGAGCAACTGGAGAGAATTTTGAAACGAGTTTAACACTGAGGCCCTGTTTGATATGTTGGAAATGATTTTCCATTTTCTATCGAAGTAGGAAAAGATTTTTCATTTTCCACCTTCAGTTCATGATTGATAGCAAAACTTTTGCATCCCATTTTCACTCACGCGCCCAGTTTCCACCTTTTGAATGAATTTGTTTTCCCAATGTTTTGGTGGTTTTATGTTTTCTAGTTCTTTTTTTTTTTTTTGGCAATTGGAATAAATTCTATCAACAATGGTAAAAAAAATTTCCCTTTAATAGACAATTTACACGCAAAACAAAGTCAAACGAATGGTGTAGAAATTTGAAGGATTGATCTTAATCGAGATAGAGGAAATGGCGGGAAATGTGATTCATTCAATTGAGAAGAAAATGAATTTAGTTCCTTACAGAAATATGGAAGCCCCTATTTATACAAATCCTAACTAACTAAACAGAATGAGGAATTGGAAAATGACATAAATAAGCTCAAGCTATTTTAACATCTCAACACTCCCCCTCAATATGACAAGTGTATGTTTAACACTCCCATCTTGCCAAGTAGTGATGTAAATTTCATTCCAGCCAAAGGTTTGGTTAATAAGTCTGCCAATTGTTGTTGAGATGAAGTATGTAGCATCTTTACTTCATTGGCTTGAACCTTATCCCTTACCAAATGACAATCTATTTCTATATGTTTGGTCCTTTCATGGAAAATTGGATTACTTGTTATGTGTATAGCAAACTGACTGTCACAAAAATAGCAATGCAGGTCTAATATGAAAAATGCTTAAATCATGCAAGACATTTTTCAACCATGTGAGTTCACATACAGTAGCAGCCATAGACCTATATTCTACGTCAACATAGGATCTTGACACGGTGTGCTGTTTTTTAGACTTCCATGACACCAAGGAATCCCCTAAAAATACACAATATCCTGTAATGGACCTTCGTGTATCAGAACATAATGCCCAATCAGCATCGCAATACCCTTTGAGTTGTAGGTCAGACTTCCTAGGAAAGAACAACTGTTGTCCTGGTGTGCCCTTCAAATACTTAGTACATGATAGGCTGTATCTAGATGAAGTTGTTTAGGCGACTGGAGAAATTGGCTCAAGACTTGGACCGCATAAGACAAGTCAGGTCTAGTGATTGTTAGGTATAGAATCCTCCCCACAAAGCCTTCTGTAAACACTAGGATCGGCAATGGTCTCACTTTCATCCTTTTTCAATTTCAGATTGAATGGCAATGGACTATTTGCTGGCTTTGCACCAAGATATCCAGCACCATTTAAAACATCTAATGCATATTTTCTTTGACAAATGGAAATTCATGTTGAATTTCTTGCCACTTCAAGACCAAAGAAGTTTTTTAGAAATCCAAAGTCTCTTAGTTTGAACTGCCTGTTCAATTCAGCTTTGAACCTTTCGGTGTAAGACAGATCATTCTCTCCAATTATTAAAGTAGGAATTAACTGAGTTGTTCCCCTGAGAAATTGAAGCAATTTTTTTCTTTAATTCATATATCCGAGGACCATTTCCCTGACTGTATCTATCACGCTGTTCGATCCAAATATCTCTAGCTGAATCCTTGTGCATCACACTTGGATAACGCTCCTTAGGTATCGAATTAATTGTAGCGACCGAGAACTTTTAAATAATATAAAATTAGTTTTCTCGAAAAACATGTCGCTAAACTTTAACTCTAATTTTAAAGAGAAAGCGCGTTCGTCTAGCCGTTATAAACGAATTTAAATTATTTCGAATCGAATTCATTTTTGAATAATTTTAAATTATCGATTGATTATTATTTTGTTTAAATCCGAATTTTAGTAAATTAAGTAAAATATATGTTTTATAATTATTTTAAGTCCAATTATTTGAAATCCATTTACATTGGCCCAATGCAATTAAGTCCAAATTAGAATTTTAATTCTTTTTATCCAAATCCACTGAGGTCCATTACTTGTAAATCCAAATAGAAAGTAATTCTCGGCCCAACATCCTGGCCCAATGAGTTTTCTAGGGATTTGTGCCCTAGAAAATTCTATTCATAGACACTCCACCTCCTTCCTCTCCTCACCAATCTAGCAATCATTTTTTGTAAGCTCTCTCCTTTTTCCTCAATTCTTGGAGATTAATGTGGATGCTAGAACATCAATTTCTAGCATCAACACCATCTCCCCCTCACACTCTCAACTCCATTTCACTTTGGGTCACCATTGATACTAGAACGACCATTTCTAGCATCAACAGTGAGCTCCCCAAGCTGCAAACTCACACACCACAGGCACTGCACTATGCAGCCCATTCACCTCACTCACGAGACCAACACCTACACTATCAACACCACCATCTCCTCAGCTCAACACCACCACCTCCAACTCACGAGACCAACACCACCAACAACACCTCTACCCAAACCATCAAGCTCACTCACGAGACCAACACCACCACCAACACCTCCACCTCAAACCACCAAGCTTAATGCTCAAGCTACTGCCACCACCATCTCCAAAATCGTAGCCAAACTTCACAACCTCGTTGCACCATCCTCAACCATGCCTCAACACCACCAAACCAACACCTAGCAGCTCACCTAAAACACCTACTGTCCAACAGCTCGAACGCCACCAAAACACCAACCTCCAAAATCAATCGACCCATCACCACCACCCTAAGCACTCCAAAAACTACAGCCCACAACCGTAGCTGTCACCCAAAAACCGACTGCACCAAACGCCCAAACCACCAACCCGAAAACCACAGCTCCAAATCACTAACCAGCCACTACACCCAAAACCAGAAACCAAGCAGCCCTTATTTCACCTCAAATCAACCCCAATCAACTACAAGAATCAAGAAAATGGAAAACCCATAAAAACTTACCTCAAACCCGAAAGAAAACGAGCCCCCAAGCCTCGAACTACCATCGAATCGCGTGCTAAAAGCCCCAAAAAGAAACCCCCCAGCCCCACGAGCGCCGGCGCCAAGCGCAGCCACCTACCGAATGGTCGGTGGTGGAATTGAGGAGGGGCAAAGCCCCTCCCGTCGCTTCTCCCTCCCTCTCTCTCTCTCTCTCTCGGCTTCACCTTCACGGCTTGAAGCCGAGAGATAGAGTATGAGAATTTTGTTTTAGATTTTGATTTTTGAAATTACCCATTTTAGCCCCTACTTTTTAAAAGTTATTCAGTTTAGTCCCGTAGATTAGAAAATTTCATTTTCGATTCTTAAGGTTTATTTATTTAAATTACAGTTTCATAAATTTTCGATTGAGTCCCTAAACTTTATTTTATCATTTTAAGCTATTTATTTCATTTTCCATAATTTCCAATTTATTTCCTAAACTTTATTTTATCACTTTAAAACTCTAAAATTTCGAGATACTAATTCAAAACTTATTTTCTATTTTGACTAGATGAAACGCACGGATGATTAAGAGCTTGAAGTTATTTTCCCGCTCCACTTTTCACGCAACTCGAAATATTTGAGGTAGACTCATTGATAGGTGTGTAAAAACACACTTATTCAGCACTTTTTGAAATTAATTAGAATTGAAATTGAGTATATTTTTATGCATAATTGTGTAAATTTCACTTTTGTAGGCGAAAACCCCGATAAGAAGAATGACGCGAAAAAGGATGAAAGAGTAACTAAAAGTGAACAAAATGGTGAAGTTGGGGACTGAAATGCAAAAGCCTGAAAGTTGAAGGACTTGAAGTGCAATGTATAAAGGGCCTAACTGAAATGAAGGTCAAAAGTCAAGAACCAAATTGTACTAAATCAAAGTTGAGGGACCATTTGTTTAATTTCCAAAACATTGGGGACCTTCGTTGCAAATGTCCCTAGATATTTATTAAACTTAATGGTTAAGAAAACAAAATATCCTATCTATATATAAATGTGCCTGGGACGGTTTTTAGGGATTTTTAGGATAGTTTTAGTTGTTTTTTATTTTTTAGTTTTGTTAAGTTTAAGTTTAGTTTTTTAGTTTTTTCTTTTTTTTTCTTCTTTCTTCTCTTCTTCTTCTTGTTTTCTTTTCTTTTGTGTTCTTAGCTCATATTTTGGAGGTGAAATCATAGAGCACAAGGAGATTACTACAAAAGACTTGGCAAAGAGTTGGGAGAAGATCAATTCCAAGCTTCAAAAGGGTTTTCTCTTTAAACTTTGATTTTTCTCAATTTATTTTGCCAAACTTGTAATGAATTTGTTAAATATCTCATTTGTTTTCATATCTATAAAATGAGCTAAGTATTTTGTGTTGAAATTTATGGATTGAACTTAACCTAATTTGTTTCATTGATTATCGATATATTTACGTGTTTAGTGAAAAATGCAGTTATCAAAATTATAATGTATTGATCATCATGTTTAAAATGATTTCATTTAATTGACGATTAGATGGAATTGTTAGGTTTTACTTCATTTTTGGTGACGCTTAAATATTGTAATTAGGTATTGATGTGATTGTTGAAAAATAGTTACATTAAATAGATCGAAATGATTGATGCCTCGGATTTGAATTAGTGTATCTTTTGCGCGTTTAGGTGATATAGAGATATACACCTACTCCGAGTGACCCATTGAGTTATTTTCACAAAAACTCATGATGTTGGCTATGTTTGTATCGACATAGAGATATGCTTTATAGATACGTCGATTGGGGTTAATATGGCCTCGAGAGGGGGTATTAACTAAAACAGGAGAATCGGGTCTAACTATTGCATTTTGGTAATATGCATCGGCACATTATTGATTCGAGATTAATGAAACAATAGGTTAAGCGACATCGTAAATTCCAACCACACTTTTCCCTCCGATATTGTCAAGACACCTTATTTTCTTATTTTGTAGTTTGTTAGTTTATATACTGCATTTAAATCCATGTCTTTAAATGTGTATTTATTTTTGTCGTTAGAATTAAAATCGATTAGAGTCGAGTAATCGAAAGTATACATTCCTCGTGGGATCGACAATCCGGACTCTTTAGGTCCACTTTATTACTTGAAAGCCACCCGTGCGCTTGCGGTACGATTTTCAGCGAACAAGTTTTTGACACCGTTGCCGGAGAATGTTTTTACTTTGATTACCACTTTAGTTAATTTTAATTTTAACACTTTCTTTTATTTAACATGTCTTATGTGAATTTACGTGAATTATATGCTTTAATGCATGAGAAGAGAATATGTCATATGAGATATATGATATTGTTATGCTTGTCATAACTTATATGCTTAATTGCATGAGAAAGAAGAGAATCTCTTATGAGATAAGATGAGAATATTATGCATAACTTATGTGTTTTAAATGCACGAGAAAGACTATCTACAACCTATGATTTTAAAGAGCCTATGATTTTCAAGAACATGAACCAAAGATGATGATGATGATGATGATATCACGTAATATATTGCATAAGTGTGTATTCAATTATTCTGTAAATTAATTATCGGCGATGAGTCTACTGAGTATTTTTTCGAAATATTCACCCCGTTATTTTAACAATATTTGCAGATTTCGGAGGCGATCGTGATTGATGGACAATGTGACAATGATTTAATGAATTTAGTTATTTATATTTAGAAAGAATTTCGTATTTGAACGCTATTCACATACTTGTTATTTCCGTATTTCCAAAACTCGAGATTTGAAGTTTAATTAAATTTTCTTAAGTTATTCAAATAAATCTTATTGCCGTTAGGGTTTTACAATTATAAATGTGATGTTTAAAATTTAGTTATTTCCGCAAAACTTTTTAGTTAATTTAGGGCAAAAGACGATGACGTGGCAATCTGGGTTAACAGAACTCAGAGTGCTACAGCTTAAATATTTGTAATCTAGTCTCTGAATTTGGAAAGAATCATTTTTCATTGATTTTTTACCATTTCATCCAATTTCATATCCAATCATTGAGTTTCACCTAACACAAAATATAAACAATAGATTAAACTATAATTCATTAAAATAATCCCAAATATTCATATTTAACGGTCTAGATAAATGTATAAATTACATTTATCAAACACCCCATAATTTAAACATTTGTTTGTTCTAAAAAATAAAATTATAACATATCACAATAATTAAATATGCAACAACTTTGGTCGGTTAACTTTCCATTTGCCTTAGGATTGAAATCGTTGTATTAAACATATGAATAACTTCAAAATCCCAGTATATAAATCAATATTTACTTATCCAATGTAATCTCCAACTTTGATGAGCACTCTTCAATCATCCATTGAGGATGTTTAATTGAGCTGTCAAACAGCTATAGAGTTATCGACATTTGTTTTTAGCTCCCTTAAACCTAATTTTTAAAATATAGATATAAGGCACTAGGTTAATACTTGCTCCATAATCAATTAAAACATTTATATTATAAGAATTTCCTACAGAGAAAGGTAAAGTAAAACATCCTAGACCTTTTAGCTTAGGAGGGAGCTTGTATTGTAGGATTGCACTGCACTCTTCTACAATGTCACTCTTTCATGTTCTAGAAATTTCACTTCTTAGTTAACATCTCTTTCAAAAAAAATTCAAATAGTTAATGCCACGCATTTTATACAACGTGAATTTATGACACAAGTGTACGATGTCAAGTTTTGTAATATAATAATAGAGTTAAAGTGTCGAACCCACATTGATTGTAATTTAATTCCACTAAGTACTATAATTATGCAACTTCTATTTTATCTAAACAATTGATGAATGGTTGATTAATTGTTTTAAACTAATCAAAGGTAAAATGTTACGACAAAATTGGAGAATATAAATTATCAAAATGAGAAAGCCTAGGGAGTGATTTCACCAACTTTCAATTATGATTCAATGACATCAAATTATTCCAATTAATTTTTTCATATTTAAAAACAAGAATCCAATTGTATTTCTCCCCTCTTTCAAGTGTTGGCTAGAAATTTATCCTAGAATTCAATCTCAATATCTCTATTCCAAATTAAAGGCTAGAATTTATCAAAATCTGATTCTTTTGTGGAGTAAGTTTCATAGATTTTACACTCTCTCGAAGCCCATAAAACCTACGTTGTATCAATACTATGATCGCACCTAGATTCTCCTCTCTCGAGTGTCGGAATTGACTAGCATCTATTCATTCAATTATTGATCAGGTAATTGAAAACATTATAATCATGACACAATTAAATATAAGGGAGAAAATCAAATAGAAATAATTATAAAATCATCGACCCATAATCTTAAGTTGGTTACATCAAACCCTAGATAAAGCGTTTAGTTCATAATGAAATTTATGTAATCAACACAATTTATAATGAAAAACATAAAGCGAAAAAGGAAGAAAAACTCTTTTGCAACTTGAATTCTCCTCCAAATCCTTGTCGTTTTACCTCTAGATCAATTCTCCTTTGTGTTGTCTTCTAAGCCGTCTTCTCCTCTTTGAATTAGGTCTTCAAACTTGTATTTATGGCCCCAATAGAGATATTAACACGGATTAGAGTTAGGCCGGGCCGAAAAAATATAAAAATTGCATTTTGCGGCGCCTCGCCTAGGCCCTATTATGCTGATTTTCAGAATAGTGGGCGCCACGGCGCCTAATTCGGGTAAAATGACAAACTGCACATTTTTTCAGTATTTTTATCATAACTTTTTGTCCTTATATCCGTTTAAGATGATTCAAGATAAGTTGGAAAGTTACTTTGTTTAAGATATCATCCTCCACTTCGATTGTTTACTGTGTCAAAAGTGAGTCTCAATATGAGACTAAAAATCCAGAGCAAAACGTTTTCTGTTGGAATTTGATGTGTGATCACTCTTTGGTTATATTTGATCCCTTTGACATCTTTCTTCATCAAATTGACCATTAACACTCTCAAATCTTCATCGTGAGGTTCGGCGCAACTTTTGAGTATTTGCACTTTAGTCCTCGAACTTTGAAACTCTTACAATTTAGCCATTTTCTCCAAATTTGTCACTTTTGCTTATTTTCTTCAATTTCATCAATCTACATCACAACATCAAGACACACATAAAAATAATCTAAAACTCTCTCAAGGGTAACGAAATAATGAATTAAGTGGTATAAATATCGTGAGTGTGGAGCACGCATCAGTTAAGAATATCTAAGATTGTATCAATGAGAGGACGGTTGACATAAAGCTTCTTGATGGTATCCTAGAACTTCGTAAATTGCTTCTTCGGTTTATTGTTCTACAACCTTCGGGAAAACGGGACTGGAGGGATGTGTGAATTGACAGGAACAATTGTTTTTACATGTGAATTGTTTGAACCTTCTTCTTGATTAACTTTTGTTGATTCTTCGGACTGAACTATTTATTGCTTGCCAGTGATAGGTAAATGATTCTCCACAATCCCTTTCCACGTTAAACTGATTTCTTGCAATTGAACTCCACTTCTTGTAGTGATAGCTGAACATGTTCCTCTTTTATCTGCTTTTGAAGCCATTGATGGAACGGGATAGACAGCACATAAGCTTGTACAAGGGTAGCAAACTTGATTGATGGCATGTCGACCACATCATCATCTATAGCTCTTAATAGCTAACACAAATTTCCATTGATTTTTTTAGTGTCACTTGGTAGGGTACCTTGTGTATTATTGAACAATGCAACTGTTATTTATTTTCCAAATTTCTAATAGATGCGTGCTGATTTTTTAATGCAGCTTAGTCTTTGTGATGTACTAAACAAGTAGATCTTCAAAAGATGATTTATTTTCTTGCTGCTGCTAAAATCTTGATCGGTTTTCATGAACTTGATTTCCCTAACCCTGATTATTAGCCCATGAGAAGTTCTAATGGTTTCTTCAACTAAATTATATGTGTTGGAGCAAGGATTGTTCTGTTGCCTCTGAAAATTCTGTACATAACTAACCTCTTATGACTAAATTGAATGAGATGAAGCTACAGGTCAACTTATAGTTGTATGATTTGCTTTGTAGCCTTTACAGACCGGAGTAAGTTGGTGCACTATGTGCACTGTCTGAGTGAGATTGTCCAACTTCTTTGTCAATACCTCCATCTAGGATGTTAAAGCTGTTATTTCATTTCATTGTGAAGAGCTATTATTTTCCTAGGAGTCTTTCTGTCCAATGGCCACATGCCTAATTTATTATTGTTCTTTCATACAGGTCATGGGCCTTGTCTATTAGCATCTTCATCACTGATCCACCCGTTGAAGTATCATCCATATCAAGGTATTCAAGTAATAAACTTGAATAGAAGATGTAGACCTGGTGCTATGGACCGCAGCTATACTACTTGCAGTTGTAGTTTGTCCAACTTCGACCGTTCTTTGTAAATGTTAGTTTATGTTGTAATTTTCTTTCAATTGTGATAGTTTATTTTAATTGTTAAATAACCCTTCTATTTATAAATGTTTAGTATGATTCCCCATTTTTTACACGTCTATTCATGTCACTTAAGTTTTTGTTACTTAAGCTATTATAAGGGGTATAAGGTATTCGAAAGTCTTGTCAAGCTCATAAGGGTTCGCCTCTGCACCAGTAATTGTAATTTTTTGCTTTCATTCTATAATCACTATGTTAATTATGAGTTCTACTGATGTGCATGGGGAATTGGCATAACATTACCTGAGGATGGTTGCCTCTAAGAGTGACAATCCCATGTATGGTTGGAAACTTCATGAATAAGTGATGTATAGAAATGACTACCCATAGTCCTTAAGTGTTGGGCTGCCAAGACTCCATGGTAGGCGAACCTCAAATAAACTACCAAGAAGTCCATGACGATGGTGATTGCCAGTGATTCTTTCTCTATGGTGATTGCTAGGTTGATATATCATTTAGGGATAATTCTATCGCTAGTAAAGCCGTAAAATGGCTCACTCAGAGGTTTGTACATGCATCTTCTCATAGGTTCTCAACAAATTGTTGTGTTTTTTCCCCTATTGCAAGTGTGCGATATCATAACAAGTAATATAGTAGACCTTTAAGTCAGGATTATCATTCCCACGAGAACTATACTTTAGAACTTAATTAGAATTTTATATCTCCTATTTGATTAAAGCAAACAAAGAATTATATGTTGTGAATTTTTGATTTAAACAGTTGAAATTAATTAAAAATTGAGAATTCAAATAATGAACAGATATCAGGGCTGAACAATTTCACATATTGATCATTTTTAAGTTTTAATTCAAGATACAAAAGCCTAATATAGTGTTCGATCATATTTTTCTATGGTATTCAATTTACCCCTCTCAAGTTTTCATTGAGTCTATCTAATTAATTGAATCCCATATCTTTGTGTGAATCTATATTAGTTAAATGAAATATCGGTCCCAAAAATTCATATCACGATTGCAATATTTAATATAGGTATCTCTACACATTATACTAATATACTGGATTTTACTATATGGTATAAATCTTAAACTCATCTCTCATCTCGTAAAAGATTCACAAAATCATCAAATTAGTGATCAAGTAATTCAATACATTAAACTCATACCAAAATCAATACACGTATGATAAAATACCAAGAATCTTGAATAAAAGAAATAAAGGGTCTTGAGTAGATTACATTGTTTGCTCTAATATAAAATTTAGCTACTCATAATAAATGAAGAAGAAGAAAAACAAAAAGTTGTTATTGAATACATCACCGGGTTTTGAATATAAATGTAGAAAAAGAAATAAAGTTTGCACCAAAATGTACTTCATCTTCCAATCAATGGATTAAAATGTGAATTTCTTGAAGTTTTCCTTCCTTGAATTGCGTTCTTCAATCTCTCGTTGTATTCTCCTTTTCTCAATGTGTGCTCTCCCTCAAATTGTGTGAACTCTTGTATTTATACTCCTCCTCACGTTTGTGTCCAATGTAGGATTTTTATGAGCTTCAAAACGGACCAAAAAAATGCGCCCTAGATACACCCAGGTGGTGCCTTTCAGGAGAAAAACTGCACTACACTTCCTTTAGTATTTTCACGATAGCGTTTTCTCCCGATATTCGATAGAGACGATTCAAATTGGGTTCTAAAGATAACTCAAAGGGTTACAACTTTATTAGAAGTATTTATTTTTCAATTCGAACGTTTACTAGGCCAAAAATGGGTCTCAATCTTCGGTTGAAAATCTGGAACATCCTTGTGCGGTTGAAAATTGATTTGTGAAAATATTTTGATCATATTTAACTTATTTTGACTTCTAATTGCATCCATTTGACTCTAGTATTCTCGAATCTTTATCGTGAGATTCGGCACAACTTTTGAGTATTTACACTTTAGCTCCCAAACTTTGGATCTTGCAATTTTTGCTTTTTTCTTTCAATTGCACTTCCATTATCGAGTTTTATCTAATAGCACATTATATAATAAATTAGACTATAATTCCATTAACAGAATTACAAAATGTCGATATTTTAGAGTCGTATGTACTTATTACCAATATTACGTGTATCTTCACTTATTCCCTATTTCTTCCTGTCAAACCTTAATTAGCATAATTAGGGTGAAAGCAATCCACTCATCAAACTCTCACATGGATTTGCGACTTTGCAGATCGAACAAAGAGAGTATATGCTTTATCCAATTTGGATTAGGATTCTTGAATTTGGATCCTTGTGCACAATAATTCGTGCCCTTTTTTGCAATCAATCCCACCACAAGAAACGGTTTACTAGGCCCAATTTGATTTGGATTAAACTTGAATTTCAGTAGATTTTGATAAAGGGAAAAATTCATATCTAAGGTGTATTCTTTACCTCAATTCAAAAGTAAGGTAAAATAGTTTGAAAATTCAAAAATCAGGTATGAATTTAATTAATTAAAAATATTTATTAAATAAAGATAATAAAGTCACATTTTGTGATTAATGGTCACATATTCATAATTATAAGTCACAGATTTATTTACTGGTCACATATCGTCAAATTTTTTTATTCCAGATTATTTCGAGGTCACATATCAAAAATTTGTATGTCACATATTATTTAGAAGTCACAGATTTTTAAATTAGTTGGTCACGGATTATTTTTGAGTCATGTATTATTAAATTTTTAGGTCACAGTTGAGTAATTGGTCACAGATATTGCCACACATTTGGTCACAGACTACCGTCGCTTGGTCACAGGTCACAGATCGACCAAATGCTTGGTCATAGATTACTAAACATGTGGTCATGGACTACCGCCGCTTGGTCACAGGTCGCAGCAGCCACAAACCACCACTCACACAGTCATAGAACACACGCAGATCCGCCACCACCATCAATAGATCCGCCGCCACCATCAATAGATCCGCCCCAATGACCACAAACATAAACAGCCAACCACCAATCATTTGTTCCAAAAATCCGCCACCAGCAAACAACAGCCCAATCCCTGCTACAGCCCCTCAAAATCACCACCTACTACACCACCACCACACCAACAAATAAGAAACCACCCCTACTACAGCCCCTCAATACCACCACACCACCGTTGCACAACGCACCACCACCCCTATAAACTGATTTTAACCTAATCTGGACTTGATTCTCAAACCCTAGGGCGTTTGTGGGTTTTACTAGTTTCAATGGCTACCGACGCCTCGCCGACCTGATAGTGGTCCCTCACCCACCCGGAAATTATAGTTTCGCGGAGCACGACGACCTCCACTTTTGGTAGTTTTTGATACAATGAAAACCCAGATCCAAGCCATGGTCTCTTGCCCAGTTAAATTCGCGAGCGTGATGTGCAGATATCGCGAAGAGCCTGTGAGTTCGGCGGTGGTCTCTAGCAGTGGGCGGTGGTCTTCGACAGCAGGCGGCGGTGCCACAGTTGTGGGTTGAGTGGAGAGAGTGAGGAGAGAAGATGGAGTCAAATGAATTTTTTTGGGGTTTGGAATTGGAATTGGAATGGGATGAGATGGGTTTTATATTTTAATAGTTAAATCAATACCTGAATTTTGAATAAAAAACATTCCCACCTGATTTTTGCACAGTGATTTTGAAATGTCTGGAATTATGTAATTTTCCCTTTGATAAAAGTTAGATAAAAATTGTGAATCCTATAAAATATAATTGAAAAAGTGAGTTTTAAGAAATGGAACCAAACTAGTATATATAAATTATAAAATTTATTTTTTTCTTAATGAATAAAGTGTTAAACATGCTATTACATAGCTCCTTTTGCGTCACATTAAAATTTTCATTCTCCCATTCTACCCGTTTTAAACAACATATTTTTCAATAAAATAATATTTTTCATCGCATCAATTACTTTTCTTTCTTTTTCAACCACACGTTCTGCATTAATATACTATTCCAAAATACATTTTTCCAAAATAACTTAATTCAAACACATCCATGTACCACCCGTATAGCTGTAAGTTGAGTCAATTTTCATGGAGAACAGTTGCCTTTTTTAACGTATTCGCATAACGTCAGAATTTTCCAGTCTCCTCTCATCGCCCTCTCGGCCCAGTTCCTAAAATTGATTTCTACAACTCCTTTTAGAACTTATAATTGGGAAACAGTGATGGTTTGTTCTTGATTTTTTGTTTTTAGTGTAAGGGAATATATAGTATTCATTGATAAGCAAGATTCAGTGCTGGGGAATGAAGTCTTTGGGGAAGCTGAGAAGTTTTGCACTACACAAGAACGAGAGCAAGGACAGCTGGGATTATGAAGTTTCGGCCAATAAAATTGGGCTGGATCAAGCTGCGAAGGTGGATCTTAATCTCTCTCTCATTTTATTTATTTTTAATTGAATAGTAGATTTTATTCAGCTTTAACTTAGATCGGCATCAGTGATTAGTGTTATAGAATTAGGGTTTTGGAGTTAGTGTTTTGAAAAACATGGCGCTCCAATTTTGGAAGCGAGGCTGACGCGAGCATGTTATAATACGCTTAAAATGTTTACTAAGTAGATTTATAAGATAAATAAATAAGTTTCAATATGAATAAAATGAAATTGAATTAGTCAAAGTTAAAAACAAATAATTTTTTATTTGTTTGTTTGTTGTTAGTGGCAATAAAGCTTAGTTAGCCAAGTTCTCTTGCTTGCTTGCTCTGCTTCTTGAAATCTTGTTTTGTTTCTGTTTGTTGCAATGTATTTGCAGGATATGAAGGACATGAGAACTTGCTATGACAGCTTACTTTCTGCTGCAGCTGCTACAACAAATAGTGCTTATGGTACTTGCTTGATGTTTTAATATCTGGAGTCATATTTCTGATGTTGAATTATCGCTTTGGAGGTAGAAAACTTTTGTTGTAGGATGATACATTAATATAAATGAAGGTGAACTATCCCACTTGGTGTATAGGGGAGGCAACGACAATATGCATATGTATTTGGCTGTGATTTGAGTTCCTATTCCTCTTTCCTGGATTGGATTGGTCAAGATTCACTCACCGCACCTAGTGCAATTATCTCATAAAACTGAACATGAATTTTGAGCAGCAGTATTCATTATCGTTTAAGATTAGTGTTGTGGTCATTTCCTTGACCATGGTTGTGGCCATTTCCACGAGCACTGTAATAGTCGCACATTCAAGAATTGTTTTTGATACAATCTGTTGGCATTAGTCATGGCTAAAAGATAATTTAAGAACTCATAAAGAGTGATCACCGATTTAGGTTTGGATTTTTGTTTCCTAAGATGAAATGTGGAATTTGCTAAATGGATCAGAGCTCAGCAGAACTGAATGGCAGTTAGGTGTACTGGATTATTTTATGTAATTTTCTATGATGTCTCTTTGACATTAGGTACTGAGAATGATAATTCCCATCTAATTTTCTACAGACTACAAATGCAGGAATAGTTCCAAACACGAGACCTAAAAGATATTGGCATGCCATCCCAACTGCGTTGTAATAAATTAGTTATGTATTACAGCTGCATTTTTCTTTTTAGATGGACTGGGTAGCAAATTGTGCTTGGTTGCTGACCTTTTTCTTTGTGTTAGAGCACTAAGACAAGTGCTTAAGCTTACCTAAATGTTTTATTTTCCTTGTACCTTCACTTCTCTTTGCTTTCTATCCCACCTCGTCCTTTGAAAGTTAAAAAAAAAAAAAAAAGGTAGTGATGTTTATCGTAATATTGGTGACGGTGGTGGTGGTTTTGAGACTCCTTACTATAATCTCCAACACTTTGTTGTCAAATTCTCAGAATTATCCATTAATTAAAGAAGCTATGTGAAAAAGATCCTAAATGTTATTTGTTCCATAAGTCTCACTGCAGTTACAAATTCATATGGTTAAGTGATTGGAAGAGGAAAAGAACTTCATAATGGAAGTATTTTAGCCTGCGACACTAAGATGTGTAAACGTAGAACTTTATGTGGCTGACTGAATGCCTATTGCTTTAGTTTTTGCATAAATCATCACTTTGATATTTTTCCTTTCAGAATTTTCGGAGTCATTACTTGAGATGGGGAACTGTCTACTGGAGAAAACTGCATTAGATGATGGTGGGGAAAGTGGTAAGAGAACTGGTTCTCAATGCGTATAGAATTTGCTTGAGCTCATGTTTGGGAGCAATAGGAAACGATGGTGTTGCAATTATGATTTGGTGAAATTTTACTAAATACCAATTTATTAACCTTTGTCCAGTTATGAAATTACATTTGCCGAGTCCTCTCCATTGGCTTTGCTTTATGGAATGAAAAAAGCACCTTATTTTGGCAACTAGATGATATTTTCTTTACATCATAATGTTAGCTCACAGTTATTGCATCTAATTGGTGGAAAATCACAGTTCCAGAGGCATGGTTATGATTTTTGAGGGACATATAAAGATAAAGGACTAACGCTATTTATTATGCATATATATATATATATATATATATATATATATATATATATATATATATATATATATATATATACTTTTTTTTCTCTTTTTGAGAGAACAATTTTACACTAACATATAAAGATAAAGGACTAACGCTATTTATTATGCATATATATATACTTTTTTTTTCTCTTTTTGAGAGAACAATTTTACACTAACTCGTATCTGAATGTTGGAAGAAAATAAATTCGAAATGACATGCTCAGCTCTTTGGGCTGGCCAGTATTAAAATGTTTTAGAACTTAAATGAGAGGGGATGGGGCAGTAATGCAAATCTGACTTGACGTCTCCAGACTGGACCTCATCTTGTCTTCAATTTATTATGATTCTATGGTTATGGGGTCTACATTGTTCTTCGTCTACATTATTCTTCATAAAAGTGTAGTTGTCTGTTGTGAATTTAGTTACTGGTCAAAATGCCATTATCAGACTGTTGAAACTGTATCAATTATAATTGTGGTTACAGGCGCTAGATTAAAATGCTGATTATTTCAGATTTAGAATTTCGGGACTGATCAGTTAATGTTAGTGGAGGATTTGGGCTGGAGTATAGTATGGTGTTGTACTTTGTTGCTCCCGTTTTAGTACCTAGGCTTTTGTTTCGACTGATTGATTCTGGTGTAAAACCTTTTGTGCCAAAACCTTCGCTGCCATTTCATTGTGGCATCAGAATATTTTCAATTTCTCATATTTTTCCTATTATTGACTTTCTTGGCTTTTAATTTTCTGCCCATTTCTTATATACTACATGTCAAATATCTGACTAATAAGAATAAAGATATTTGTACTTCTGTGTAATTAGAACTGCAATTTCTAGCCTTATTCGAAGCATAATCAATTTTGTTGCTAACTTAGTGTACATTTTACTTCCTAAGATGCTGAATCAAGCATCTATGTTTCTCTTGTTCTTTGCTTCATGAATTTCCTTTTTAATTATTTGCTTGAATCTTCTTTTGGCAGAATATATTTGTTTTTAATTTGCATACATGACTGCCCTAAGTTGCTTTTTATTGCTAAAAGTTCTGAAGCATATTTAAGCACCACTTTTTATTTCCCTTATTGAACAGGCAGAGCATTATTAATGCTGGGAAGGGTGCAGCTTGAACTCCACAAACTTGTTGATAGCTATGTTAGTGCCTATTGCATACCGCTCTCTAGAATTACCTATAAACTTGAGAAAGTGGTTTTGACTTGTTATTCTCTATATTTCAGCGGTCTCATATTATGTTGACAATTACAAATCCATCGGAGTCTCTTCTCACCGAGCTAAGAAAAGTGGAGGTTTGTATATCAATCACCAGTCTATTTTATATGTCTGTGCGTTCCTCTAAATAACTCTGCTTGTTTGGGAGAAATTATAATGAGACTATACTGAAGCGGAGTAGTGGGTCAAAGTGTGAAGATAATAAGTGGGTAGTAGTTGTGGATGTGGGGTTAAAATTAATATTTGACTTTAACTTCAATTTATAAGGAGATAATAAATTTTAACCTAACATGCACTGATTAAGTTCTGGATGATACCTTCCCACGCATATGTAGTGGGAGGAGAATAAGGTATGTAGACATGAGAGAAGTGCAATTTGCAGACCCAGCAATGTGTTCTCTTTGTATTTTTTTCTTTTTAATCTAATTATTAAAATTGGTTTGGATGGAAAGCTTGTAGTAAATTAATTATTGGCATGTTTTGACAATATATATCTTGAAGTACAAGTATGTATTAGCAAATGGAAACAGATAGCACACGAGGAGCTAAAATTGATACTTCAAGGAGTTGGTGGGAATAAGATAATAAAAATTTACAAATAGACCCAGCATGAAATGTTTGATACCAGGTGAATGTGTCTGTAAATGCTGAACTCAATTATAAACTTTAAATGACTACTTCTTACATATCGTCCATGAATAGTTCTTTATATACCATTGGATGCTGTAAACTTGTTGTGCAATATGTATCCCCAGGTAAATTATTCTGTAATCAATAGATCCTTCCCTGACACGGCATTATGTGAGGGAATAAAGCTGAAAAAGTCCCTGTAGTCCACCTGCTCTTTGTCAGAATTTCCCTGGGAAATGTGTTGTCTACAAGGTTGCGATTAAACACTTAATATTGTTGCCTCTAAATAACATGAATCTTTTTGGTCTTTGATTATATAGTATTTGTGCTGTAGCATGATTCATACACTTCTTCCCCCTTCGTAGCACTTCTGTCCCATGCATACTTAGTGGTATTATCTTTTAAACTGGTGCAGGAAATGAAATTGCAATGCGATGAGAAAAGGTATAAACTTATCCATATAGTTATGCAGAATATTTTCTAGTCTATCAAACATTTTCTGATCACATCTTCGATATGCAGAGAGATGCTTGAACACATGGTGACACAATATAGAGAAAAAGGAAGGTCAAGACTTGGAAAAGGGGAGAATTTTACATCACAGCAATTGCAAGCAGTTCGTGAAGAATATGATGAGGCAACAAGGCTTTGTGTTTTCCGTGTAGAATCACTGAAGCAAGGGCAATGCCGGAGTCTATTAACGCAAGCAGCTCGTCACCATACAGCGCAGGTACAATTGTATTCTTATGTATTAAATGATATATTCGTTTCTGTTTTTTACCTGTCGAGTGCTTATCTATTTTAATTATTTTCATTTATTTCCTGAGAACAGTTAAATTTCTTTCGGAAAGCACTCCTCTCTCTCGAAACTGCTGAGCAACACATTAAAGTTGTTGCAGAAAAGCAACACATTGATTGCCAACTTTATGGACTGGATGGTGATGAAGATGCCGACAATGAAGGGAATAGCTTTAAGACTAATTATGATGGAGAATTAAGTATCAATTACAGACAAAATAAGCAGGAGATGGACAATGTTTCCACTTTGGGAAACTCCACTGAGGTGAGTTTAATTATCTAGGCAAGAATCTAGCCTTTTCAGCTTGTTTGTTAAAGCAATGAGACTATTCGTTCCACTTAAAATAGTAACTCTTATTTTTATTGTTAGATCATATTACTCTTTACTCCCTAAGTTCTTTTTCATAATGGAGCTGCCATCAATTAGTGATCATTAGTTTTCTCTAATATTTACATTTTCTTTGACATATAGGGTATGCTTTTACGTGGCTCTTGTTTGGTTTAGCTAAAGAATATTTTTAGTGGATTTTGATAAAAGTCTATGAAATTTGATATTGACAAGTTGATAAAAGTTGTGGGTCCCATAAAATGTGGGTTGAAAATGAGCTTTAGAAAATGGGAGCCAAATATAGGGGCTTTATTGTTTTTCAGATGCCAGGTCATCTGTAAGAGCATAAGATATGTAGAACTCGGGGTAGTATATTTCATGTTTGCTGTCATTAGATCTCTAACAGTAAACAGTTTTATCCACTCTGGAAATATCTAAAAGATCTGTAGCAAGAAATGAATGTTCTCTATATTTCTAAGCCACATAATTTTCGAGATCTCTTTGCTCTTTAAAATTGTATATAAGATGGTATACACTGTGTAAGTATTATCTTTGAATGACCAAGGGTTGCCACTACCTTTTATCATGCGTATCAACCTCTACAATTGGCCAAAAATCAAAATTTACCCCCTTCCATTGTCGTAAAAGACAAACCACACATTTTATGAAGAAATTTATGGAATGCACACGAAAGTATTTTGCATTTTAAGTGAAACTTTCTGTGTGTCCAGAGCACTATTGCCCCTTGGGGAGACAAGTTGGGGTACTTGGACTATGAACCACCGGGTTTCCCGCAGTTGTCAAACTTTGAAGTGATATATTCCCTAATTTGTGGCTGTTATTTACTACCTTGTGGCGTCTGGAACTTATATCATATAATTCTTGCAGATAAATCTTGTCAAAAGACAAGGAGAGCGAATTACCAGTCGGCAATCTCGAGCAGGCAGTCATTCTGCTCCAATATTTGAAGAGAAGCTTGATCGCTCTGAAAGAATTGGAGAAACACTGACATCTGTGCAGAAACATAACACACATGTTCTACCGACTCCTTCTGATGCAAAGAGTTCAAGTTCCGGAACTAGTAGTTCTACCATCCTGTCAAGTAATACAAGCTTCGATGGAAGACCCAAAATTCCTTGGAATACATCCCCACTTGACACTGAGAAGCACATGAAATTTACAGATGATAATATGTTTGCACACAATTCCCCCAAGGCCCAAATAGCAGTCAAAGAAAACAACAACCTCTTTGTCCCACTACCCCCTCCATTGGCTGAGGGAGTTGCACTCCCACAATGCGATTCACATACTGGGTTTGATACTCAAAAAATCAAAAGGCATGCTTTCTCCGGTCCATTAGCAAGTAAACAATCATCTAATAAGCATATTTTATCTACTAGCGGACCAATTGGCAATAATGAGCTACCTCAACAAACTTCGGGATTACTTTCTCGTGTACCTGCCCGCCATCAGCCTTCATCTCTGATTGTACCTTCAAGTGCTTCACCTCCCCTTATATCTTCTCCCAAAATAAGTGAACTTCATGAGCTACCTAAGCCTCCTGGTTCTTTAGTACATAAGCCGAGTGCTGTACCTGGGTACTCGGCCCCCCTGGTCAGCAGAAATCGAGCAGCATCTCCAACAAACAGGAATCCTTTGTTGGTGTCAAAAGTTGCATCTCCACTTCCACTTCCTCCCATAATTTTTTCTCGAAGTTTATCCATACCTGCCACTAGTCAGAAGGAAATCCCCTTACATGCAGGCAAGCTACTGGAATCGTCTGAAATTAAAGATGAGACTGAAACAGTGCATTCTCCTCCATTAACCCCTATCTCTTTATCAAATATGGCATCCTGAGATTCTGTTGAGATAAGAGGTAAATTAAATACCATATCTTTAGCAGTTAGCTACATCAGTTGGTTTTCTAGATATATTATGATTTGTTGAAGACGCTGTTACCTATTTTGTGTTTTCCTTTTTTTTTTTTTAAATTCTTTTTGTTAAATCCGTTGATTGATAAATATGGCACAACACAAATTCCTTCAACCCAGTATTAATCTATGATAGTGGGTACTTTGTGTCTCAATCTTGGTTTTTTCACGTATTCTATTTTCCTTCCAAGATTGACGTGCCAATGGGGTTTTTATTTACTTATTTTGGGGGGTTGAGAGAGGGAGAGAGGAAGGCAGTGTTGCCACGTGCTGTGTAGTGATGCCTTAAACTTCAAATGTTACCTTAGGTTTTGGTCCAATCCATAGGATTGTCTTCTGTGCATTGTTGCCTTGCAAACAGAAAGTAAACCTGAGATGGCCAACGGTGGAAAAAATGAGCATAGGAACCATTTTAGACGAATAAACTTCAGAGACACGCCGTCCTCATTTTATTTCTGATTCAAAATCTGAACTTCAGTGGATGCAGGTGGGAGCTGAGTGTTGTTGATGAATGGTTGCATATATTTGGATTCTGGAAGGCGTTGGGTTATTCACAGCTTTTTTCCCTGAGCAAAGGTCTGTAAATTTGACCATTAATGAATGTATTATTGTAGTTCATTTTTGTTTTGTCAACTCACTGTTTTGCGCTTGGATGTCTTGTAATTTTGCGTGCGCCCAAGGCTTGGATATTGTTAGAAGAATTTCCAAGAATGAATCTTGATACTGTTTCACTACTGTCCAATTTCTGGCACTGACTATAAATGTTTTGCAGTTCAATTTTGAATGTGAACTATATTTTGCTCTCTGCATGTTTGGGTTGTAAAATGGACAGTGTCAGGTGTCGTTTACGTCCGCTGATGCGTGCTTTATTGAACTTGTCGGTCCATCCTAGGAAAAGAGATTGTTCTTCGGAAAGCATACAAACTGATTTCGTATAAGGTTACTACATCACCAGTACATGAAATGCTAAGTAGAATAATATTATCCAAAACCACTCCTTTGCCATACACCCAGTAAGTAAAAGAAACAGCACAGACTACTATGAATATAGACACTGGACTTCTTCCTCTACTACTCGACAGGCGATGCTTAGAAGCCATACGAGGTCAGGAAGTTGACAGAGAGGGTTTTTAGGGCTTAATGTACTGGGATGTCTAATTTGGGTGATGTCCAGGAACTCCAAATTTGGGATTTTTGTGAAAGAATTGTGGAATTAATGTGCTGAACTGTTTGTCTAAGTGGATTAATATTAGGAGTGAAGTAATTTTTGAAAATCAATTTTACAGCACATTTGACTGATTAATAATCGTTGTCTAAGTGGATTAATATTAGGAGTAAAATGATTTTTGAAATATCAATTCTACTTTATTATTGTGGAGGAAGTCAACAAGAATAGTCTAACCATTTACTCCTTTGATTTGATCTAAACATTCAATGAATACCATCATTTCTTCATATTCATTTAATATACATTGAATATATCAATTAAAATTATTTATTATAGATACGCATTATGTCGTCTCATTTACCTTCTAGGGTATTATTGAAATAATTTAATAATATTGAAAAACGAAGAAGTAAGATATCATTGAAATAATTGAATTATATTAATGATAGAATCGTCCAAAAAATAATTCATAGTTGATGTGATATTTAATATATTAATAGATTTACAGGTGTCATAAAAATAATATTGTAAAATGTGAGAATATAAAAAATAATTAATACAATTACTTTTATGGAATGGACTTTTGACTCAAATTAAATAAAAATCAGTTCGTGAAAAAAATTTAAACAATTGAGAAAGTCAATTAGAATAATTCTTCCATTTACCATTTTGATTTGAACTGAAGATCCAATGAATACTATCATTTCTTCATATCTTTCTATATATAAAAAGTGCCTATTTAACGGAATTTGTTGGTTAAATGGAAAAACTAACGGAATTTGTTATTTTAATGGATTATGTAACGGAATTTCTTGTTTTAAAAAGGCAGCTGCACCTTCCTTCAATATTTTTATCATAATTTTGTATTTCGATGTTCGATTGAGACGATTCAAAATGCGTTAGAAAGCTAACCCATTTGGCTACAATTTTGATTCAGACATCATTCTCCAATTCGATCACTTTCTATGCCAAAAATATGTCTCAATATAACGGACTATGTAACAGAATTTTTTGTTTTAAACAGGCAGCTGCACCTTTTTTCAGTGTTTTTATCATAACTTTGTATTTAGATGTCCGATTGAGGCGATTCAAAATGAGTTGGAAAGCTAACTAATCTGGCTACAACTTTGATTCAGATATCATTCTCCAATTCGATCACTTTCTATGCCAAAAATAGGTCTCAATATAACGGACTATGTAACGAAATTTCTTGTTTTAAACAGACAGCTGCACCTTCTTTCAGTATTTTTATTATAACTTTGTATTCTGATATCCGATTGAGGCGATTCAAAATGATTTGGAAAGCTAACTCATCTGGCTACAACTTTGATTCAGACATCATTCTCCAATTCGATCACGTTCTATGCTAAAAGTATGTCTCAATATAACGGACTATGTAACAGAATTTCTTGTTTTAAACAGGCAGCTGCACCTTCTTTCAGTGTTTTTATCATAACTTTGTATTCCGATATCCGATTGAGGCAATTCAAAATGCGTTGGAAATCTAAATCATTTGGTTACAACTTTGGTTCAGACATCATTCTTCAATTCGACCACTTTATATGCCAAAAATGGGTCTCAATATAACAGACTATGTAACGGAATTTCTTGTTTTAAATATGCAGCTGCACCTTCCTTCAATGTTTTTATCATAACTTTGTATTCCGATATACTATTGAGGCGTGCAAAATGCGTTGGAAAGCTAACTCATCTTGCTACAACTTTAATTCAGATATCATTCTCCAATTCGATCACTTTTTATACCAAAAATAGGTCTCAATATGAGACTAAAACACCGGAGCATAACTTTTCGGTTGAAAATTGATTTGTGATCATCTTTTGACTAAATTTGATCCCCTTGACATCTTCCTTTATCCAATTGACTCCGAGCACTCTCAAATCTTCATCGTGAGATTCAGCACAACTTTTAAGTATTTACATTTTAGCCTCCGAATTTTGGATCCCTTACTATTTAGCCATTTCTCCAAATTTGTCTACTTTTGCTTATTTTCTTCAATCTCACCAACCTACATCACAATATCAAAATCACACATCTAATTATTTATCAATTACATAAACATTATATAATTAATTATTTATAGGGTGTCTGTTTCTACTTTTCAGCAGAAATCAAGCCGTTGGAAACAATTCATGCCGTTGGGAGCCGCAATTTTGGGCCAATTCTCTCACTGTAGGGCTGTAGGTTTTAAAAAAAAAACGGTAACATAATCAATTTTCCTTCTTCCTTGCAGTGCACCCAGACACGCCCTTAATTAACCAAAAAAATTACATCTTTATTAATAACAAATTAATTATTAAACAAAAATATTAAATATAAACTAAGCAAACGTGCATTGCACGTTGCTTGCACCTAGTTCATTTAATATGTATTGAAGATATCAATTGAAATTATGGCCTTGTATGGGAGGGATTAAAATCGGATTAAAATTGAAAATATAGCCGTTATTGTTGACTTTTATTAGACGGATGGGGCCCAATAACGGCCATATTTTCAATTTTAATTGGATTTTAATCACTCCCGAACGGGGCCTATGTATTATAGATACACATTATGTCATCTTATTCACCTTCTAGGGTATTATTGAAATAATTAAATACATATTGAAAAACAAAAAGGAAGGTATTATTAAAATAATTCAATTATAGTAAGGATTAAACCATCCAAAAAATTATTCTCACTTGATGTGATATTTAATATATTATAAATATAGATTTATATTTGTTATAAAAATAATATTGTAAGATGTGAGAATATAAAAAATAATTAATAGAAATTACTTATGTGGAATGAACTTTTGATTCAAATGAAATATAAATCAGTTTATGAAAACAATTTAAATAGTTGAGAAAGTGAATTAGAATAATCCTTTCCCTTGCCCTTTTGATCCGAGCTGAACTTAATGTGCATTGAATATATCAATTGAAATAATTTTTTTATAGATACGCATTATATCCTCCATTTAATTTCTATGCATCTAACCTTCATTGAATAAATCAACTGGAAGAGAACTCTAAAAATATTCATCTTTTGTTCCAAATTTGTTTAATGAATTTAATTTACTATCCAATCAAGTAGAATGAATCTATCAAATGTATATTGCTCATAACTAAATAATTGACAAAAAAAAAAAAAAAATTAATGATAATATTGTTAAAAAATGATTGAATAAATCAAATACATATTGAAAAACGAAAATTAATAAATTTGTAAAATATGGTTAAATAAATTAATTACATATTAAAAAATGAAAAGTAACGTAATGAATGTGTCAAATGTACATTCATCATAACTAAATAGCTAACAAAGTAATTAGTGATAATATTGTTCAAATGAATCAAATGATTAATAAATTGAGTGCATATTGAAAAACGAAAAGTAAAGTATTATTGAAATAATTGAATTATAGTAAGAATATAATCGTCCAAAAAATTATTATCACTTGATGTCAATAAAAATAATATTGTAGGATGTGATAATATAAAAAATTATTAATATAATTTATTTATTTGGAATTAATTTTTGATTCAAATAAAATAAAATCAACTTGTGAAAATAATTTAAATAGTTGAGGAAGTGAATATGAATAGAGGGTCCCTCATTTATCTTTATGATCCGAATTAAACATCAATTGAATACCAACATTTCTTCACACTACAAGAAAAAAAGCCTTTTGCAACATGCAAAAGGCAACATTCGTCAATTGCATGTTGCTAAAAGGGGTCTATGGCAACATTCAGCAAGTGTATGTTGCTATTGGTTGACAAAATTGAGTTTTGGCAACGTTTTTTTAATGAATGTTGCTAATATACCCCTTTTTGCAACGTTCGAGGTCCTTTTGCAACGTGAAATGCGCGTTGCCGTAGATTAGTTTTAGCAACGTGCATTGCACGTTGCCATATCTGTTTTAGCAACGTTCATATAAACGTTGCCATTAACATTTTAACAACGTACATTGCACGTTGCCATTAGATGTTTTAGCAACGTTCATATGAACGTTGCCATTAACTTTTTAGCAACGTTCATTGCACGTTGTTATTAATAGTTTTAGCAACGCGCGTTCATTGCACGTTGCCATTAATAGTTTTAGCAACGTTCATATGAACGTTGTCATTAACCTTTTAGCAACGTTCATTGCATGTTGTTATTAATAATTTTAGCAACGCGCGCTCATTGCACGTTGTCATTAATAGTTTTAGCAACGTTCATATGAACGTTGTCATTAACCTTTTAGTAACGTTCATTGCACGTTGTTATTAATAGTTTTAGCAACGCGCGCTCATTGCACGTTGCCATTAATATTCACTACAAGAAACTGCCTCTACAGAAACGAATTTTTACAAACAAACTCAATCTGTTGCTATTAGTAACGAATTATCGACGACTTTCCAACGATATATTTTAAAAAATTATAATTATAAAGGAAATGTCTTAGCAACGGAATTACCAACGACATATTGCCGTTATAGAGATTTCGTTGTTGATCCGTTGGTAAATTTTGTAATAAAATATAAAATATAAAATTTTACCAACGAAAATTGCGATGTGCTAACCAGGGAAAGTAAAATACAAAAAAAAAATTTAATTGAAATTTACCTACGAATCTATTCGTTGAGAATCCGTTGGCAATATTATTCAAATTAATGTTTTTTAAACCTAAAATATTACCTACAATTTGTTGTGTTACTAAATTTATGGGAATTAAAAATAAATCAAATAAATCTCTACTTCTACTCTATATCCCTCCTCTACTTAAAAGAGGGAACCCAATCCCTATTTCAAAAATCAATCTAATTTCAAACCATATTTCAGTTCTCTCTCTCGAATCGAAGCCATAGAAATTTGGCATCCCTCTCTTCTGCCCCACCTTCATCGCCTGCCACCCCTAGCTACGGTGCCTCTTAGCTCGGCTTGAAACTTGCGGAGGCTACGGTGGTAATAGAGGCGGCGGAAGAGGAGAAGGTGGGGGATACAGAGGTCATACAAGTCTTCTTTTTCGTTTTTATTATGTACTTTGGTTATTTATTTTGATAAATGGATTTAAATTTTCGGTTTTGGCCTTGTATAATTATATTTTCGTGATTAATTGCTTTTAAGCTGATATCTATTGCTATGATTTTAGGAGGTGGTGGACGCGGCGGCGGAGGCAGAGGTGGTGGAAGTGGCAGGCAGGGACGGACCCAGCACCCGGCCAGCTCGAATCTCGCAGCTGCAGCATACTCAAGCCTCAGCCTGCCGTCGCCCGCCCACCTCCGACAGCGCCGCAGCAGACTCAGTCAGTCACTGAGCCACCTGCAAATCTAGATAGAAGTGGGTAATCAAGAAAATCTGCAAATTGAAGAAATGGAGATCTGCTTCAGATCTTTAAGCAAAATTCCAGCTCCCATCATTTTGCTATTTTTCTTGCTTCAGCTTCAATAAGTTAGGTGTGTGTATACCTTTTTCTTTATGAATTATCTTGATTTTGGATACTTTTCTTGTCAACCAATTTAATTGTTTTGAGGATTTTAATTAATTGTCGAGATTTAATCATTTTTAGAGGAAATGGGCTTATTCAGATCTTTGAGAGATTTGATGCGTACTTTTACTGGTTTTAGTAATCTAAGGTTCTAAGTGAATGTTTGACTCACAGTATTGTTTGATCTTTTTATCAATTCAGGTGTTTCTTGGGATGTGTTTGATTGAACTTAACTACACTAAGCAGCTTGAGTACAATCTGTTTTTTGCTAAAGAAAATTGAAGTAGCTTATTTTCCTTTTGAGAAAAAATTAACAAAATTAATTCTTGATTGTTCTTATTTCATATCTGAGCAGATTGGGTTGCACCGTTTGAAAGTGAAAGACAATCAAAGTTTTAATTTTTCTGAGTTTATATAAAATAAAATAAATAGGTACTGATCGATCTATCAATGTTTTGAATGATTTCTACTATAATGATATTTTTACATGCTATTACAATATTTAAGGAACATTATTGTTTACTGAAAAAAGTCAAGACATAGATTATGCAAGTTATGATGCTTGAAAATTTCTTTTCTTGATGGTATTATCAAAGTCTCTAGGAAAGAAAAGAAATATGTATGCTGATATTTTTACTTGATTTAGCCATTTATGGAGATTGTGAATGTCTTGGAATATAAATTGATAAGGTGGTAGAGTGACTTTTTCTTAGTAGAATTTCCTTGTTTTATGGCATTATCATTGCAGATAGGCCTTCTGGGGAAATATGATTGTTGTGGTAGTCAAATGATTCCTTGTTTTTAAAAAATGATTGTTGTAGTAGTCAAATGTCTTTAATCTGGCAATGCCATATAACTTGAGCTTACCTAACATGCTATTACAATTTATCTTTAGAAATTCAGTTGGAGGATGATGATAGAATGCTGGTGCGTTTTTTGATATTTTTACATACTATTACAAGATTTACTGAATGTTTTCTATACTTGATCTGTAGTTTTTGTGACCTATAGTTTTGTATGGACGACGACGCATTAAGCATGTTATAAACCACCTCCGCTTAAAAGGCATCTATGTAGGTGATCATTCTTTCTTTATGCTATGTTTAACCATATAGAAATGAGACCTTGTTTATTCTATTTAGAAATATTTCAGTTCAATTTTGAGTTGATTCTTCACAAATCCAATTTTGATGCCTCAATTGTTTCCCATTATATACAACCTCAGTATTTTGTGGGAATATTCTTTTCCTGTAGGGCTGGTCACTTAAGAAGGACATGGTGTGGAGTGCTTAGGGAAGCAGACTGTTGTGTTTAAGGAGGTGATATGGGTATATGGTTATGGTGGAAAGATAAATCCCATCGGTGAGTTAGCATTTATTTTTTGAAGCAGATATATGTATATGAAATTTCTTTTCTTAATGATGTTTGAGGCTTTCTTGTGGTGATTTGGACTGAATTATGAAGGGATTATTGATGCCTTTGATGTTTCTGGCATGAAGATATGTATATGAAGTTATGAATATGAAGGGATTTTGAAGCAGATATATGTATATGAAGTTATGCTTATAATTTAGCTTCTTTGTAACTGTAAATCTATTTTAGGGCTTATAATTTGTCAAACTAAATAATGATTTCAATTTGTTATTCTCAGAAACTTCATCAAAATCGCAGTTGTATTGCAGCCATGAAGCTCTCTCCAGATTTCGTTAATAGGCCTCGTGTCGTCGCAGCTGTGTTCTTCGTCAGTTTCTCGAATTTCAGGGTACAAACTTGGAATGGTTGAGCATTTGACGACAGTTGATTGTTCTGGAAAATTTCTTTTGTTGGAGAATACAAGGTTCCTGGTTTTTGTGCAGTTCAATGTTATGAATAACTTTTGGGGAGTTTGAATTTTGTATGTTGTATTTGGAGATTCCAAGTCATCTAGCATTATGATAGTTCTTTTTTTTTTTTGAAATGTATTGAATTTTTAGATGCTTCAAAATTTTTGATCTAAATTTTGTATGGATATTGTTACATTTTGGAGTTCAATTAATGATGATTATTGGAGTTATTTGATATTGTTGTCTTCTATCTTGTTTTGTGGTTGATTTATGTAAATTATTGTACAAATAAAAGAATAAAAAATGAAAAAAAATATGTAAAATGACCTACGGCAACGTTCGCTGAACGTTGCGGAAAGTGTCTACAGCAACGTTGAGGGTAACGTTGCCATAGAATCTATGGCAATGTTCACGGAATGTTGTCGTAGGGTCTTTGGCAACGTTCATTGAACGTTGCTGAAAGTGTCTACGGCAATGTTCATTGCACGTTGTCGTAGGGTCTTTCAGCAACGTTCAATGAACGTTGCCAAAGACCCTACGACAACATTCCGTGAACGTTGCCATAGGACACTTTCAGCAACGTTCAATGAACGTTGCCAAAAGTTGGAACTCTACGGCGACATCGAATCCGACAATGTGCACCCGAACGCTGCCAAAAGTCTAGGACAACGTTTTTCGCACGTTGCCATAAGCAGTTTTTGGTGTAGTGTCATATTCGCTTAACATGCATTGAATATATCAATTGGAATTATTTATTATAGATACTTAAGTCCCTCAATTTACCTTCTATGTATATTAACATTCATTAAATTAAATCAATTGAAAGAAATCTCTAAAAATATTCATCTTTTGTTCCAAAAAATTTTAATGAATTCAATTTGCTATCTAATCAAGTGGAATGAATCTATCAAATGAACATTGATCATAACTAAATAATTGACAAAAAAATTCTTGATAATATTGTTCAAATGATTAAATAAATTAAAAACATATCGAAAAAACGAAAATATAATGAACCTATCAAATATGATTAAATAAATTAAATATATATCTATCAAATGTACATAACTAAATAGTTGACAAAATAATTAATGATTATATTGTTCAAATGGTTCAAATGATGAAAAACAAAAAGTAAGATATTATTGAAATAATTGAATTATAGTAAGAAAAGAATCGTTCAAAAAATGATTTTTATTTGATGTGACATTTAAGATATTACAGATATAGATTAAAAAAGAATTTTAATTATAGGAAATGATTACCCATGCTGATTAAAAATTGTTTTGATTTCTTCAACAACTTTAATTGAGTTCAAGAGCAACGACAATCTCAGTCTCATAAATACATCATCGTCATCATTCATCACCTTTTAGAATTATTATGGTATTGGTCAAATCTAATTGATTTTCCATGTTTTCACTACTCTCCATTGCAAATTTGGGATCCCCTTTGAAAAATGTTGTAAAAAACTATCACGTTTTATAGTTCATCAACTCTTCAGATCGGACTCCCATCATATTTCTTATTTTCTACATCTGTAAAACAAATTTCATGTATAAAAAATAATAATAAAAAAAATTACAAATTGAATTTTATAAAACTACAAAATGGATTGTTCCTCTCGTGACTGTTGGATTGCAAAATCGTTTGATTAACAATTTGGTAGTTGAAGACGAGACCACATGACTTGAATTCCGGACTTCAATGCTTGAATTTGACCTTGATTTGTTGATAACTTGGTTTATTTGAAACTTGGACCTGATTTAAACTTTGGACTTAAATTTGAACTTGCTTTGGATTTTGAATTTGAAGAAGGTTTTGTTCTCGGAATTCTCGGTATCGGATTAGAGGGATTTTCTTTTTCGTTCTTTCAAACAAGTTTTGAATTCATTTTTAGTTTTCTGTTTTGAGGGTCTATTTTAGGATTACTAAAAATACATTTAATTTGTTATTCTGAAAACCATTTCTCAATACAGAAAACTTGAAAATGCGTTTAATTTGGAATTTTGATAAATCGTTTTATGACATTTTATACCATAAACTTTTACTACCTAGTAAAATAGAACAATTTTATATTAATATATTGTCAAGTAACAGTGCATTTTAAAATTGATAAATCTTGCAATATTATTTACTTATTTAATTTTTTGTTATGCAAGTAAAATACAAACAAATAATAAGTTGGGCAAAATATAGAAAATAAAAAATAAAAATAATTGAAGTTGATTGAGAACTTTTATCTGTGCTCATTTAAATATATTTTATTTAGAATTTTATTTAAAATAACTATTAAGAGCTTGAACTATTTTTAATTTTATTTTTACCATTTTTCCTAGAATTTATCATGTTTTTAGTATTTTTGAATTTTATATTTAGAGCTTTTTTTAGATTTTTTAATTTTTATAATTTTTTGTAAATAAAATTAAATTTAAATGCTTAATTTATTGGTTTTAGGTGTTTTCAGATACATTAGAAATGTCAAAAATACATTTTAAACTTTGTATTGTAAGTTTAACCTTATTTTCGAAAATACATTTTCAAAAATATTGGACTAAATAAGTTTTAGATGTCTTGTAAAATTTAAAACTCAAAATAGATTTTAAACTAAACGTACCCTAAGATATCCAAAGAGAAAAAAAAAAAAAACTAGAAAACAAAATTGTTGGTCCACTACACCCCGTTTTAACTCTCATCTCAATTTGAAGTCCTAATCGTCTCTCTTTTCGCCCACATTATCCAAAAGGAATAGCAATCAACTGCCCACCCAAGCCTAAATCGATTGGTCCAAACCAAATCGATTGAATATTATTCGATTTGGATTGGTTTGATTTGATGTTGACTTTTTATTTGAATGAGTGAATGAGTTACTGATATAGGAGCGTACTAATTTGAGAATGAGCAGGAAAATGAACAAGAAATGAAGGAGATCAAAGAATTAAAGAATTTAGGGCAAATAAGAAATTAATTTTGTTTATATTGTGTATACAACGAATAAGCCCTCTATATATAAATAACATGAGGTGGGATATAAGACGTTTATTATAAGTTCTCCCTCATCTTATGGTGATACAGATAGGGCTATACTTTTATGTGCAGATTCCTCAGATCGCGTTGTTTGGCAGGATACATCGGATGGTAGCTTCGCTACCAAGTTCGCATGGCAGCTTGTACATACGGGACGTCAGTGTCAGGATTTGTATCGGTTATTGTGGAGCTCTATTTTGTCGGTTGGCTTCTTGTTGCCAATGTTGTTATGAGATTGAGACTATAAGTTACATCTTCACTGGCAGTAGAATTTTCGATCAAGTATGGCATCATTTTGGGGATATTTTTCAGATTCCTATGAGTTCAGGAGAGGGAGTCAGACAGAGGTTCCAGAGATTGAGGTATTTTGGACAGTATGTTGGTTGTGGACACATTTGCACTATTGTTCTTCTACTAATATTTTGATTTCTTTAGACCGAAAGGAATAATGCAAGGCATATGAGGATCTGCATGGAGGTCGGCATATCATTTGGAGGATTCAACACATGATCCGTTTTCTTCATAAGAGAAGAACCATCTTTGGTATTACTTTGGAGCGCCCTTTCTCATCTCCCCCCATTCTGGTTTGGTGGCGCACTCCATCAGTCGGATCTATCAAGATCAATGTATTAGGGATTTCTCAACTTCGTACAGATCGTGCATGATTTTAGACACAGAGCTCGGGTCTATTTTGGATGTGATTTTACTAGTTAGAGGACTCAGTCTTTCATATATTTGGATTGAGTCAGATTTTGTCTGGCTACTCACTACATCACTAGAAGAGGAGGATCATGGGCTATTAAAAGCATACTTAGACAAATCATAGACATCATATCATTCGATAGAAACACATTTTCCAACATCTACAAAGAGGGAAATTAGATTGCAGATGCTCTTGCTGTAGAAGATTGGGATCATCTGCGATATCAGATACATGGAGCAACTGACCCACCACGACATATTAAGACACTCTTGCTGTAGAAGATTAGGATCATCTGCGATATTAGAATATGATTTGTTATTTGTTATTCTTATTTTTGTCTATTATAATTTATTTTCATTGTAAGTGAAGTAGTATTTTTTCATTTACTCCTTTCATTATTTCCTCATGTAACCATGGTATTCCTTCACCACAAGTGAGGATATATTAATAAAATTTCGGAAGTACCACCCTTCTTTAACCAATATATATATATACACAACATAATCTAAACTCAATAGAACTTCTAATAACTAAAATTTTATCAAAATATTTGGCCCATATTTGACAACCTTTATTTGGAGACACTTTTTTTATATATTCATTTTCAACCACATATTCACATAATAAAATATCATACACATAAGCCTAATTTTTTTTTCTACTTTTTAACCACACATTATCCTAAAAAACACTTTTCAAAACTTTGTTTTTTACAAAATAATGGCCGTCCAGTAGGGGCTAAAACTAACATAATCTAATTTCAACACTTATAATTCAAATAAAATTCTATATTAAATTTCTATCCGAACTTAATCTCTATCTCCATAATTTCTCCCTGATTGTGATAACTCGATTTTGACTAGGAAGATGATATTTTCTCTTGATCAAGTGTCTGTATTGAATCCTTAATGATAGCTTAACTCATAACGAGGAAGACAATCTTTCTTATAAATCAAATATCAAATCTGATTAATGGACCAACATTGATTCTGTAAATCATTCCTATGAATATAATCTGACCAAAGGGGACGATATCTCTTTTAATCATGCACTGATAAGAAAGTCCAAAAGCAAGAACTTTTGCAACTCATCCACAAAAAAATCAATTGGGTGCATATAATGAATAGCACGAGGGGTTGAAAAATGATTTTAACTCAAACAATCGAATGGGTCTCGATAAGGAAACAATTCTGTTTTATTAAGTATATAACTTTTATTCAAGTGTGATGGTCGGCAAATAGATTATCTTTATGTACAGATCCAAAATTGTTTCTTAACATGTTTAGGAAATTGAGTCAACGAAACGCACAATAAAACATAATAATTAGCGTTAAAGTTTTAACAAGAAGATTGATGAATTTGATTCATTCATTGTTTTATTGCTTCTTAAACTTGTTATTTTGATTGCCTTTAAGAGTTTTAGGACGTTTTAATGTATGTTTTGATGTTGTTTTATAGGTTAGGTGAATTGGGGTGAATATTGTAAAATTTGGAGAAAAGAGTGATGTTTGCATGAATCAAGGAGAAGTTGATGTTGGTTTGGTTAAACTTAATGATTCGGGGCTAAATTGAAAGAAAGAAGTGAATAATGACGAAAAATGGTGAAATCAAAAGTTTGAGGACTCAATTGTAACATTTTAATAGGTGATTCAGATCACAAAACTATAATTGAAGATTGCTAGGAGTCATTCGGATGCAATTGGAAGTCAAAAATGAGTGAAATATGATCAAAATATTTTCTCAAATCAAATTTCAACCGCACAAGTATGTTCTAGATTTTTATTTAGAGATTGAAACCGATTTTTGACATAGTGAACGCTCTAATTGTAGAAAGTTATCTGAAGTAAAGTTGTGTCCCTTGAGTTATCTTTCTAATGCATGAATCATCTCAATCGAATATCAGGAGAAAATGTTATGAGTAAAATATTGAAAGATACACGATGCTGTTTTTCCACCCGTAAGTGGGCGTTGCATTACCACCGTTGTTGAATTTCAACAACATCACGGTGCTGTTGGGCCAGAAAAGGAGTTTCGATTTTTTGAACTCTTTTCTTGGCCCAATCTGATTCCAACCCTTCCAAAACTTCAAAATACTATAAATACAAACCTATAGACCACTTTTTGGGAAGAATTGAAGAGGGCAAGATTCAAGAATTCAAGAAGGGGGCAAAGGCAACTTGGAGAAGAAGATTTATTCAACTATCCAAAAAATGGTTTTATCTTTCTTCTCTTTATGTTATTCTTTGTAAATTGTGTAGATTTCATGTCTCATACCATGAACTAAATAATTCTTCTAGAGTTTGATTAGCCAAAACTTGAGGATATGATTTGATATTGTTTTAGTTATTTCTATAGAATTTTCCAATTCCACTTATTTGTGTTGTTGATTTAATGCTTTCAATTAATTGATCACTAATTTAATGATTAGATGCTAGTCAATTTCGGTACTCGAGAGAGGGGAATTTAGGCGCGATCATAACAATACACAACTTAGATTTTATGGGTTTTGAGAGAAAGTGTAGAATCTATGAAGCTTGTTCCTTCTAAGAACCATGGTCTTGATAAATCTTGATTTTAATTCGGAATAGAGATATTATGATTAATTTCTAAGATTAATTTTTACTCAGCACTCGAAAGAGAGATGATAGAATTACAATAGGGTTCTAGCTTATAAAATGGAAAATTGATTAGAGATAACTAGATTTTTGAAAATCATATTTGATAGTTACGTGAAATCATAAACTTAGGCTCTCATCTTGATTATTCTACTCAATTACATTTATATCGTTGAATTCGTCACCATATTCATCATTTGATTAAAACATTGATTTTATAATTTGATTGTCTTAATAAAAATAGAGGCTACATAATTATAGTACTTAGTAATAAATTGAATTTCAATCCTTGTAGGTTCAACACTTTTAACTCCAATATTATATTACAAAATTTAACACCGTACACTTGCGGTATAATTTACGTTGTGAAAATGCGTAACAATGAGTGTTGGTAATTAGTAAGCAAAAAACAGCCTAGGAAAAAATCGTGGCAACTCGAGAATTATCGATGAGTTGTGGTAACGCCACAACAAAGTGTACCCGAGTAGGCAAACCATGTGGCTGAGGTGGCAATACTACAAATAATTCATCAATTATGTTGTTGTCAATTATGTCCAAGATTGATATAAGAGGAAATACGAGACAAATATCAAAACTCTCATCCTCACTATCAGAGTAATCAGTAGGTTTAACTGTAAAAACCTCATTGTCTTCTTCAAAAGGAGAACTAACACAACAGACTGAGAAAGTGACTACAGTGGTATGTCTAAATTTTTGTGATTGATGAATTTGAAAAGACAAGTACCAAAGGTTAGTGTCGAGAATGCCTTCACACAAGATTTTAGGATTCAAACTACTTAGAAACCTAGAACCTGTGATATGTGGAGCTTCATAAGTATAATGACTATGCAATAGCTTTTGAAGTGAGCTAAATAGTCACTAACGGTGGGCCTACCTTGCCTAGAGTACAAAAAAGTATTGATTTAACAATTGTATTTGATAATATATCATGGCATATTTGTTACTTAGAAATTTGTTACATCTCATCCACATGGTGACAGGGAGTTGACCTAGACAATTATGTAAAATTGATTTCCAATCACTCCTAAACGAACCGACCAATGATGTATTAGCATGACAATGAGAGTCACTCGAGTTGTGAAATGTAAAGAATTTTTTCAAAATTATCGAGTTTATCTAAAAATGACTCTGACAAGCCCAGCCATCAAAGTCTCATGCTTGTAATGGAACGTACTTAGAAAGATAATGAACATCTTCAACATAGTCCCTAAACTGAGGATAATTGTACTGGTAAGGGAAAGACATACTATCATTGTAACGATTGGACCTCTGTGCTCAAATCGTTATTCATACGTAATGTTCACTTTGGGAGAACATTTGTCCTCTTATTCCTCATGAATTTCTATGCCTTGTGAGATATTTAAATGTCAAACAAATAAATACTCATATCAAAGCAATAAATTAAATAACACCAAATATGATCACTTAGGAAAATCCCAACTCAGGATTAAAAAAAAAAGGAAAAAACTACGGGCAAACTTATTAATAAAATTCACTAAAAAAGTTAACTTCCAATTAGTCTAGACATCGATAAATCTTAGCTGACTCTAGCCACCTAATTTGTAAATCACTAAGTAATTCCTTTGGTTGTGCATGACCGTACTTCTTAGAACTCTGAGCTACTTTTCTCTTCGTGTGGATCAACAAGAACTAACCTTGTTCTCGAGTACCAAAACTCCAATCACCTCTTCCCTAAACTCTAAAACTCCGAAGGCTAATTGACAAACGTAGGGTTTTGTTTTGGTGTTTGATCAAATGATCTTTTATGTTTCAATCTATATGCTGATACAAGAGATATTGGACTATGTATTTAACTTTCAGAAAACAAAATCTTGACTTACAAAAAAGCTCTAGAAATTATGGATCAATATATGATTATATGAATATTGTGTGAATCAAGGAATCAAAGGAATGTGTTTTGGATCATCAACAATGTGATTTCTACGACAATATAATCATTCAACATACTTTGGGATCGACTTATGGCTATATATTTATAATGGGTAGTGTTTAGGGTGAAAAGAGATTCACAATCAACATTCAAAATGAATTCGGATTCTTCCCAAATGTCCACCTGCTCGAGCATTGGGATGGCGCCAAACGAGTGGTGGTTCACTACTCGAATGCCGGGCTCGCACCAAGTGAGCGACAACAACCTGTTTTTAGCGCTCGAGCACCAATAGGGCGGCCAAAGAGCGGTGTTGAGTCCATTTCTTGCTTTACTTCTTGAAGTCAGAATCTTGATATTCTTCTTATACTTCATTGACATCTTTTTGGACTCTATCGACCCCAAATTATTTTTTATTATAATTAAGACTCAGTAACTCCTACTTTTTCTTCAATTACAACTCGATAAACTCCTTATATAATTTAACTAAAACAAGATTTTGACTATGAAAATTGCCTATTTGCTAATTCTATAATTTGGTCTCAATAATGTCTCCCTTTGGCTTTTGTGACAAAGTCAAAATCAAAACAAATATCTACCCAAAGACTTAATGTCCAAAATTTACTTCAACATCTCGTCAACGTGTTCTCTGAAACACATGAAAACAACAATACCCGTGAAAAGAAAAAGAATATTGACAAGTAATAAAATAAAACTAGCAACTCAAAACATGATATTGATATTAGACAAGCACCAAATCAAACATAATATCAATATGAATAAAATTTCTAGCTTTTCCCCCTAACTCATATCCAATCATCAAATCAAATTAAATATTAAAAAGTTGTGTCAGACCTCACGATGAAGGTTCGAGAAAGCTATGGGTCAATTGGATGCAATAAGAAGTAAAAAATGAGTGAAATTTGATCAAAATATTCACAAATCAATTTTCAACCGCACAAGTATGTTCCAAATTTTTATCCCGAGATTGAGAACCATTTGACCTAGTAAACGTTCGAATTGGAAAAAAACTATTTCTAGTATAGGTGTAGCCCTTTGAGTTATATTTACAACCTAATTTGAATAGTCCAAATCAGATAACGGGAGAGAAAGTTATCAGAAAAATACTAAAGGATGTATAGTGTTGAATTTTTTCCTAGAGACAGCATCGCGATGCCATTATCACTGGGCCTAGGCACCACAAATCCTAAATTTTAACCAAAAGCCATCCCTTGGCACCTAGACACTACCCTACTTTACTTCATGACATCGCTGTGCCATACGAGACAGCACCCGTTGTAATTGGGGCCCAAAATATTGTCCCTTTTAAAGCCCATGAAAACTCCAAATTCGGGCAACACATTGAGGAAAGTATAAATACAAGACAAGAAGCACTTGAGAAGGGTTATACTCATTGAGTAACACAAAATATAACTTGAGACTTAGATATCAAAATCAAAGGAGAAAAATAACAAATCAAGGGTTTGAAATCAAGATTTGGAACAAAAAGAGGAACTTGGTACAAGATTCATCCAATTCTCTATATCTCAATTCAAAATCCGGTGATATACTCCATTATTGTTAAAAAAAATTTCATCCATTATGAGTAGATAAACTCTTTATTAGGGCAAACAATAGAATCTATTTAAGACCCTTTATTTTTTTTATTCAAGATTCCATTTCTTTCATCATATATGTGTTGATTTTGCTCATGAATTTAATTCTTTGAATTACTTGATCAATAATTCTATGATTTTGTGAATCTTTTACTAATCAAGATGTGAGTTTTAAATTTAGACCACATTGCAAAATATGATAATTTAGTATAAATGTAGAGATACTTATACTAATTATTGTGGTCGTTACATGAATTCTTAGAACTAATATTGCGTTTAACTAAAATTGATTCACATGGAGATAGGTGATTGAATTAGCTAAATAGGCTTAATGAGAACTCGAGAGGGATAAATTGAATACGATAGAAGAATTCGATCGAACGCTATATTAGATTTGTGAATTTTGAACTGAGACTTAAAGGTAATCAATAGATGAAATTGTTGTACCCTAATATCTCATTCCATATTTGAATCCTAAATCGATGTGTGTGTATCTTGCTATTTTCAATTAATAGATATAGTTAGAAAAACAATCACAATTCTTCATTTTTTTGGTCAAATAGGAGTTCAAAATATTAAATTAAATATTAAATTATAGTCCTCATGGGAATGATTATCCAGACTCAAAGGTCCACTAAATTACTTGTTACAATATTATACATTTGTAATATAACAAATGTAACAAGTTCTTGGCGTTGTTGTCAGAGACTATTTACATTTAGTTTTAGTTTATTTTATTTTGACTGTTATTTAATTAGTTTATTTTCTTTTATTCACATATAAAAGTTGTTTGTTGTATGCTCCATACGATATCGAACCTTTTGATTCAAAAAATTGAACGTACCTTCAGATGAAGACTCAAAGAATACAAGCAGAAATAGAAATATCAGATGACTGAAGATCAAAATATTCGTATTTCTATACAACTAATTGGACAAGGAATCTATGGAGTAGCAGTACAACAAAATCAGCAGAATTAGTGGGTGGAGATAGATAAAGGAGATTTGCAAGTCTCAACGTTATGGACGCTTATAGCATCGTCCAAGTGCTCCAGTATTGTATATTCCAACTTTGCGGTGAATAACTTTCAAATAAGGGCGGATTGGATCAATCTGACTAGCAACACTCTCCAATTCTATGGGTTACCTCATGAAAATCGGAATACAAATATCTGGAGATTTCTTCGAAATTGTTAGAATTTCCACGCCAAGGGACTAATGAAGATACCATCTGTAACAACCCGACCTTGCGCCGAATCGTTATCATATCTTACGTACTATTCGCTTCGGGAGAGCTTAGGCCCATTTTATTCCTCACGGCTTTCGACGCGTCCCCCAGAATTCGAACCCAAGACCTCCATCATATGGGAGACTTAAGTTGAATCTTGATACCAATTGGACAACTTGTCCAATTGGTACTAGGATTCAACTCAAATCTCCCACATGATGGAGGTCTTGGGTTCGAATCCTGGGGGACGCGTTAGAAAGCCATGAGGGATAAGTTGGGAAAGGCTCTCCCAAAGTGGACAGTATGTATGATATGACAAAGATTTCGGTGCAAGGTCGAGTCATTACAAAAAATGCACGTTTTTTGTAACGACCCGACCTCGCGCTGGAGCCGTTATCATATCTTACATATTGTCCGCTCTGGGGTGAGCTTCTGCCCACTTATCCCCTCACGGCTTTCTGACGCATCCCCCAGGATTCGAACCCAAGACCTCTATCATATGTGAGACTTAAGTTGAATCCTAGTACCAAATGGGCAACTGGGTAACGTGTCAGAAAGCCGTGAGGGGATAAGTGGGCAGAAGCTCACCCCAGAGTGGACAGTACTTAAGATATAATAACGGCTCCGGCACAAGGTCGGGTCGTTATACCATCAAACTGTGATTATTTCCTTATACATTGAGGGATGTAGCTTTAGAGTGATTAGATACTAAACCTCATGGAGTATTACTACATGGGAGGAATTGACTACAAAATTTTGCAACAAATTCTTTCGAGCGGCAAAAATAGCAAAAATCTGACTAGAAATTCAAACATTTTAGCAAAGAGATGGGGAGAGTTATCATGAGACATGGAACAGATTTAAGGAGATGATGAGAAAGTGCCCAAATTATGGAATAAGCAGAGGTAATCAATCCAATATTTTTACACCGGACTTTTACCATTGTCAAAATCTCAGGTGGCTTTCTTTGGTGGCAGATCTATCATGGTAAATAGTTCAACAATGCCTAGACTTGTTAGAGTTAATTGCCACTATACATTCTACGTTCTCGTCAGATAGAGTGGTAGTAAAGAAGACATGTGGAATTCATGAATTAGGCAATACGACATCCACTAATGCACAGATTGTTGCTTTAACAAAGAAGGTGGAGTTACGTGTAAAATTTCAAATAAATGGAGCAAATGCAGTGATGGCCAATTCAGCATGTGAGAATTGTAGAAGAAACATAAAATTGCTTGATCCTTACTTTTCAAAGGAAAAAGTAAACTTTATTCAGAATGGTTTTTGCAATTTCAACACATATATAAATAATTTCTAGTAAGAGAGAAAAGCAAGTTTAAGAAAGATGTTTCATTAATATGTGCAAAAATAAACAAGTATTCCAACATATTGATACTAGTTTTCAAAATCAGCAAATATCTATTAAGAAGTTGGAGACATAGATTGATCGATAGCTCAACAACTTGCAGAACATCCACAAGGATCATTTCCAAGTAATATAGTAACAAATCATAATGAGCAGGTAATGACATTAAGAGTAGTGGAAAATGATCCACCAAGGGCTCCTGTAAAAGTTAAATTATATGCACCTCCACTTTTATTTCTCCAAAGACTTTGAAAGAAGTCGATTGTCAAAAATCTTTATGCTATAACTACAAAGAGTGGAGTACAATTATCAGAGATTACTGTGAAAAAATTATAAAGAAAAGATGAGTAGAAAGATGTTGATGAAGCTACAATGAAAACAATTTGCACCAAACTCAATTGAGAATGAAGAAAGTACGAAAACATAAACTATCAAAGTACCAAGTATAGTTAAGGCTTATGTGCCTCCCATTCATTTTCCTCAAAGGCTCAAGAAAAACAAATAAGACACAAAATTTGAAAAATTTCTTAACGTTCTCAATAAACTCCAAATCAATATTCCATCCATTGATGTAATATTACAAATTTCAAGCTGCACGAAATTTTTGAAAGAGATGTTGACAAAGAAATCTAATTTTATGGATGTACTCATGGGTGTGTTCATAGGCTTCAAGTTATCCATTTCGAACCTCTTGAGCATGTCCAAAATATACTTATTTTGATTGATGAATATACCATCTCTAGTTTGCTTAATTTGGAGACCAAGGAAGAATTTGAGTTCTCCCATCATATTCATTTCAAATTCCATACTCATGCATTTTGAGAATTCTTCACAAAGATGGATATTAGTAGCACCAAATATAATGTCATCAACATAGATTTGAACAATAATAGTATCATTCTTTTGAGTTTTGACAAATAGGATAGTTTTTGCTTTTCCGATTGAAAAATCGTTTGAAAGTAGAAATTTGTTCAATCTTTCATACCAATCCCATGGAGCTTGTCTTAAACCGTAAAGAGCTTTTCTAAATTTGAAAACAGATAGGATACTTGTGATCTTTAAAGCCGGGTGGTTGCTTGACAAAACTTCTTCTTGAATGAAACTATTACGAAATGCACTTTTGACACCCATTTGATAAAGAATAAATCCTTTATAACAAGCAAATGTAAGAAGTATGTGAATGGATTCTAGTTAGCGACCGGTGCAAAGGTTTCCTCAAAATCAATACATTATTCTTGATTGTAACTTTGGACCACTAGTCTAGCCTTGTTATGCACAAGAATTCCATTTTCGTCTCTTTTATTTTTAAAAACCCATTTTGTATCAATGACGGTTTAATTATTTGGTCTAGTAACTAAATCCCAAACATGATTTCTTTCAAATTGGTTTAGTTCTTCTTGCATGGCTAGAATCTAAAACTCATCAAACTCGGCTTCCTAGTAGACGCTCTAGTAGTAATACATTTTTATAGATCACCAATAATGAATTCTTTTGAGTGAGAGGGAACAAACCTCCAATCTTTTGGTATAGCGTGATCATTTGATGCTTCGGTAGGTTCTACTTCACTTGATTGAACCTTTGCTTTTCCCATGTGTTTTTCTTTTGGATCATCCTTGCTTTGATCTTGAATTTTCATTTGTTCGAAGGGATTCTCTAATTCTACATCATTAGTAATACCTTTCTCACGATCAAGAGAATTAATTACATCAAAAATCACTTGCATAGATTCTTCAACGACTAGAGTTTTTTTTGGTTAAAGATTCTATAAGCTTTGCTAGTCGATGGGTAACCTAGAACGATCCCGATCCCAATATCGGATTTTGGATCAAATTCTCTCAAATTTTCTTTTGTGTTTAAAATGAAGTATTTACATCCAAAAACTTTAAAATAGCCATTGTTTGGAATTCTATTTTCCAAAGCTCATATGAAGTTTTAGTTTTCTTTCAAATAACTAAAACCATATTTACAATATAGCTAACGGCTTCGGCCCAAAAATATTTTGGCTTGTAATATTCATTTAGTACGGTCCTAGCCATTTCTTGCAATGTACAATTTTTCCTTTCTACTACACCATTTTGTTGAGGAGTTCTAGGAGTTGAGAAGTTATGTTCATATCCATTTTCTTTGCAAAATTCGTCAAAAGCAAGATTAGTAAATTCTCCACCATGATCACTTCTAATAGTTGTAATAGAGTATCATTTTTCATTTTGAACTTTTTTGCAAAAATGTTTGAATGAATTCAAGGCTTCATCTTTGAGGTTTAAGAAAAGAGCCTAAGTAAATCTAAAGAAATCATCGACAATGACGAAGGCATAATGTTTTCCACCCAAACTAGTGATTCTTGAACGTCCAAAAAGATCTATGTGGAGTAGTTGAAGGGGTTTTGTGGTCAAAGAATATAGTTTAGATTTAAAGGAGTTTTTTACTTGTTTACCAAATTGACAAGCATCACAAATTTTATCTTTATCAAACTTTAAATTTGGTAGACCTTTGACAAAATAATTTTTGGAGATTTTTGAAAGAAGATCCATGCTAACATGGCCTAATCTCCTATGCTATAACCAAGTATCCTCATTAAAACTTGATAAATATTTTTCATCATTTTCAAATTTAATATTTATAATATATATATCCTTGCTACGGCTCCCTATAAACATTATCTCTTTTGATATAGCATCTTTAATAAGGCATTTAGAAGAATCGAATTTAATATGATAGCATTTATCACATAATTGACTAATGCTAAGAAAATTATGTTTTAGGTTATCAACTAATAATACGTTGTCAATAGAAGGAGAAGAATGATTACCAACGTTTCCAATTCCAATAATTTTCCTTTTGCGTTATCTCTGAATGTTACATGACCTCCATCATTTTCTTTGAAGTTTGATAGTAACGTTCTATCTCCAGTCATGTGTTTTGAGCATCCGCTATCCAAGAGCCATTTGCTCTTCATCTTCTTTGGTTCCTACAAAAATAATTTAATTTTTTTATCAAGGGTACCCATACAAGTTTGGGTCCTTGGTAGTTAGTTTTAGTCGATTCCCGAATCCACTTATTTTTTCATTCAAAGTGTAGCCTCATTTTGGTTAAACAATTATATGTAATATGTCCATCTTTAGTGCAAAAACTACATGCGGTTTTTGAAGGAGTGTTTGAAGCTTTGACAAATAGATTTTTGAAAGATTTTTGTTTTAAAGATGGTTTATATCCAATTCCCCATTTATCAAAAACACACTTTTGATCACAAAGCATTAAATCAAAATTTTTCTTATCTTGAGTGAATTTATAACTTTAGTTAAGTCTTCAACCTTTTCTTTCAAGGAAGAATTTTCTTTAATCAATAAGTTATGATCAACATTTTCTTCTTGGGTTTCTAAAATTGTCTTCATTTCTTCTTTCAACAACGAGTGCTTCTTTTTTAGAATATAGTGATTTATAGCAAGTTTTTCAAATTCTCAAGAATTTCATCATAAGAAGCAAATAAATCATCATATGAACATTTTTCTATAGAGTTTACCTCTTCTTCAATTGTCATGAAGCACATGTTGGCAATTTCTTCTTGAGTATCACTTCCATCACGATCATTATCAATGCTTTCATCCCATGTTGCTTGAAGTGCCCTTTTCTTGATATTTCTCTTCTTGTTTGGGCACTCGGTTATCTTGTGAGCGGGTTTGTCACAATCAGAGCAAATGACTTTATTACTCCTTTCTTCACCATTTTCATCTTTCTTTTGGAATCTTTGATTGTTTCAAAATTCTCTCCATTTTTTGACAAGAGGGACTAGATCATCGAGCTCTTCATCACTTATATTTTTACTTGTAGTTCCTTCCTCGATTGCCGATTTAAGAGCGATTTGGCACTTGGGAGATTCTTTTGATTCATCTTTGCTTTTCCTCATTTTCTCCTTAGTTTCAGCATTGTTGAGCTCATATGTCATCAATGTGCCATAAAGTTCTTCCAAAGGATATGTATTGATATCTTCGGTATTTTCTATCAACAACTTTAATGGGCTCCATTCTTTCGATAGTGACATGAGCATTTTACTTAAAAGTTCACCGCTAGTAAATTTTTGATCAAACCCTTTAAGGCCATTTACAATATCAGTGAAACGAGTAATCATGTAAACTATAGGTTCATTTTATTTCATAAAGAAGTTTTCAAATTCTTTAATAAAGAGACTAATTTCGTTTCCTTCACTTTACTAGTACCAACATTGTAACACCCCGAAAAGTTATAGAAATTTTTATTTGTACTATATGCTACATTTTGGAAAGTCGGGGACTAAAGTGAGATAAGCGATAATTTAATTTGGGTCAATATTATAAAAAAATAATAATAATAAAATAAATATGTCAATATTATACTCGTTGGATAGCTCGTGATTAATTGCTTATATTAGACTTGAGAAATAGCAGATTCGGATGAGTAAGTTCCAAGATATTTTAGTTTGAAGAAATTGATGAAAATTAGTTTTGTAGTTTAATTGAAAAACTGGAAGGACAATGTACTGCAGTACTGGACACGTGATGTGATGTGGAGTGTTTTGTTTTGAAATTATTTGCATGGTTCAACACGTGTAGGGATATACATATAGACCTACCTTTTTATTTACTAGATAGGAATTGTATTTCAATTAAAGTACACCAATCTTGCCTTTTGATTTGACTTGCCATGTTTCCACTTCCAATAGGAAACTTGTTCGGTTACGCAAATCTTATCCCTATTTTGGTAAATACGTGGTTTTGTATTTCAATTATACTATAACTCTTTTACTTTTTCCCTATAAATACCTATGCATGGTCACATTATTTTACACACCAAAGCAAGAATAAAGAGAAAAGAGAGATTCCTTACTCACGTGAAAGAAAGAAAGAAAGCAAGAAAGAAGAAAAGTTGTAAAGTTCCGGAATGTGTCATTTTAATTACTTCAGAAGTTTGTTTTTTTTTTTTTCAATGTAGGATATTACGTGCAAGTGGTTATGTCTATGCAATGTTTTAATTATTTTTACATGATTTATTTCACGAAATGCTAATAGACCTACGAGTCTTGATGAAATGAAATGTAATGTGAGATCTCCTTCGGATTTTCTCAAAATGCTAGAGCTTTCGATTGATCTCCGATTATTCTTGATGAAATGATGGTATGGAATGTTATAGATTTATGTTTAAAGAATTATTATATTGTTTAGACGCACGTATCCTACTGGGTTTAAAATACTCACTCCTTCAAAATTTTAACATTTCAGGTTAGATCGGTTCAACGTGGATGGTGGTTGAATGGTGCGGAAAGTGCCAAATAAAATATTTTCAAGGTACCAACAGTAATTTCTCTTTATGTTTAGATATTAGTATTTCTTAGTTTCTATTTGACGCTTTAAGTTTTGATTTAATGTTTTGGATTGATTAAATTTGATGTTATGAAAATTTGAGTTTTATTAAAATTTATTTAATATTTTCCGCTTTATGTATGATTATGAAATGATATTGGTAACACCTCAATATTTAAATCAATAAAATTTGGGGCGTTACAGTTTGGTATCAGAACAAATGTTTAATTTCCTGTAGACCCATATGCATCTTTTCCCATAACTTACGTTTTTGAGAAAAAAAAAAAAAAAATTTGAACAGAGACACTGTTCACGATGAACAGTGAAGGTGACGCGTCACTGTTCACGTGAACAGTGAAGATGCACTATTCACATGAACAGTGATGCGTGTCACTGTTCACGTGAATAGTGAACAATGGAAAAAAATGTGTGTTTTATCGTTCCTTTTGGGTTGTAAAAAAAAAAATTATGAATAATAATAGTTGGAATTTAAATTGTTATGATTTAATGCTTATAGTTTAAGATTCACACGTGATAAATATTTTTATGTTTAGCTTTAGCTTTAGCTCTTGGTGATGTTTTAAAATTTTTACTAGTAAAAAAAAAAAAAAGAAAAACAAATATTTTTCATTTTAAGGGATGTCATGTTCGATCTATTGTCATAGTTTTGTTGATTTGCATAATTGCAAAATTAAAAGGCTTTGTCAAAAAGACTTAAACTGTCTAAAAAGAGTTTGGGATTTAAGCGGTTCATTGTGACCCCCCTCCTCATCTGGAAGCCTTTTTGATTGCGCGTTATTCAAGTTGATGAGATGAAATACAATATTTCAAACTTTACATACAATATTTAAAAAAAAAAAAAGAGAGATATTTTTTTGAAATTTCTATTTTGAGAAAAATCCTATTGTTGGAAGTTGAAAATAAAAGGGGGGGGGGGGGCAGTATATATTAAAAGAAATAAATTGTAGTAGTTGATGTATAGTTTAATTATAAAGAATTCATTGACACGCAACACTCACCATTCGACCACTCTCCAATTGATCCCAGGTAAGAAATGAAATATTTTTTTTTATGATTATGAGTCATTTTGCTACCATGAAATGTACAAGTATGCTTACCTTGCTTGATTTATTAGTTAAAAAAAAAATTTTTTTTTTCGAGATATTGTTTATGCGATAAAGTAAATTGCCATATCAAAGATTTAGCATAATTGAAATTATACTTGTCACATGATTAGGACTGGAAAAGTAACTAGGATGACTGGTAATAGCCCCACATACCTACAACGTGCTCAAATTGCTATTGAAAGATACATAGATTACGAAGTGAGATGGGAGCGAACATTTGTTGAACATGTTGAAGACTTCCTTCTTAAGTGGGAGCAGGCAAGATCGTACGGATATAATGAGGGGACAATCCTCTCAATATATCATCTTATAACCACCATGCGTCCTCAATGGAGAAACGTGGCTTACTTCGTGAGAGATATGGATTATGGTCTGTATTTGGAAGAAGATTGGGACACGATTGATTTTAAGGGATACTGTGAGGACATCATAATCTTGTGGAACCACAGACAACAAGAACTAGCACTAGAACCCGAGCCTGAGCCAGAACCTGAAGAGGACCCAGAGGAAGGGCCTGAAGAAGACCCTGAAGAAGACCCAGAAGAGGAAGTGGAGCCGGAGGACCCTATCATCGATTTGGTTACAGATTCTGAGCCCGAGTCATGCATTACTTCGGATGACGAGACCCTATAAAAAGAAGATTTTAGGACTCATAGAGATTAGCGATAGTTAGTTTTATTCCTTTAGCAAAAGATTATTCTGTTATCCATTGGATTTTATCTTAAAACCAAATATTATTAGAGAATTTTTAAATGTTTTTACCATTGATATTATAATTAATTTATGCATTATCAAACTTTTCCTAAATTAGAATTTTAATTGTGTTAAGAAAATGCCGAGACAACAACAAAACCAAGCAACGGTCATCAGGGATTTGTTGAAAGCTGTACAAGATTTGGGTAGACAACAAACACAAGCTGGTCCCCAGAATGCAACTGCTAGCAACATCAGTTCAATTGTTGAACAATTCCGTCGCTACAAACCCCCAACCTTCGATGGCAAGGCAGACCCATTGGCAGCTGAGGAATGGATAAGAGGATTGGAGCGGATCTTCAAACATCTTTCTTGCACGGATACTCAAAAGGTATTATGTGCAGAATTCATGTTAGTTGATGCTGCAGGTCACTGGTGGGAGTCCGTTTCACATACTAGGACTGAGGCACAACAATGCAACCTCACTTGGGCATGTTTCAAAGAGGATGTGATGGGAAAATATTTCCCACAAGCCCTGAGAGATCGAAAGGAGACAGAGTTTCTACAACTTAAGCAAGGAAAGATGGCTTTGGTTGATTATGAGAGGAAGTTCGAACAGCTTTCTAGGTATGCAACACACCTAGTAGATACAGAGCAAAAGAAGGCTAGAAGGTTCGAACTCGGTCTACGACCAGAAATTGGAGGAATCATGGCATCACATGAATTCACCACATATAGTCAGGTCCTGCAACGGGCTCAAGCAATTTCAAACCGACTGGAAATTGATGAGACAGTTCGGGAAGGTGTTGAGTTTTCGGGAAAAAGGAAGTGGAATGGACAGTACGAGGGAAAAGGAGACGAACAAAACAAGAGGGCAAACCTCGAACGGTGGTCAGATTCAAGTAGGCCGAATAGTATTCTTACTCCATGTCCTAAATGCGATAAACTGCATAGAGGAGAGTGTCTGTATGGAAAGAATGTTTGCTATTGATGTGGAAAGCAAGGCCATATTGCTACTAATTGCTTTGAACCAAGAAGAGACAAAGAGCAGAGTAAAAAGGGAGTGGCCAGGGTCTTTGCCTTAACCCAACAGGATGGAGCGGAGAGTCAAGACGCGATGGCAGGTATTCAATCAATAACTAAACTACCTATTTATGGTTTTAGGTAATTTTTCTAAAAGCTTGTAGTAGTGGAGGTCCCCTTACCAGGACTCTTCACTAGATAAGTAATTTTCGAGGACGAAAATTTTTAAGGTTGGGAGATTGCAACACCCCGAAAAGTTATAGAAATTTTTATTTGTACAATATGCTACATTTTGGAAAGTCGGGGACTAAAGTGAGATAAGCGATAATTTAATTTGGGTCAAATTATAAAATAATAATAATAATAAAACAAATATGTCAATATTATACTCGTTGGATAGCTCGTGATTAATTGCTTATATTAGACTCTAGAAATAGCAGTTTCGGATGAGTAAGTTCCAAGATATTTTAGTTTGAAGAAATTGATGAAAATTAGTTTTGTAGTTTAATTGAAAAACTGGAAGGATAATGTACTGCAGTACTGGACACGTGATGTGATGTGGAGTGTTTTGTTTTGAAATTATTTGCATGGTTCAACACGTGTAGGGATATACATATAGACCTACCTTTTTATTTACTAGATAGGAGTTGTATTTCAATTAAAGTACACCAATCTTGCCTTTTGATTTGACCTGCCATGTTTCCACTTCCAATAGGAAACTTGTTCGGTTACGCAAATCTTATCCCTATTTTGGTAAATACGTGGTTTTGTATTTCAATTATACTATAACTCTTTTACTTTTTCCCTATAAATACCTATGCATGGTCACATTATTTTACACACCAAAGTAAGAATAAAGAGAAAAGAGAGATTCCTTACTCACGTGAAACAAAGGAAGAAAGCAAGAAAGAAGAAAAGTTGTAAAGTTCCAGAACGTGTCATTTTAATTATTTCAGAAGTTTTTTTTTTTCAAAGTAGGATATTACGTGCAAGTGGTTATGTCTATGCAATGTTTTAATTATTTTTACATGATTTATTTCACGAAATGCTAATAGACCTACGGGTCTTGATGAAATGAAATGTAATGTGAGATCTCCTTTGGGTTTTCTCAAAATGCTAGAGCTTTCGATTGATCTCCGATTGTTCTTGATGAAATGATGGTATGGAATGTTATAGATTTATGTTTAAAGAATTATTATATTGTTTAGACGCACGTATCCTACTGGGTTTAAAATACTCACTCCTTCAAAATTTTAACATTTCAGGTTAGATCGGTTCAACGTGGATGGTAGCTGAATGGTGCGCAGAGTGCTAAATAAAATATTTTCAAGGGACCAACAGTAATTTCTCTTTATGTTTAGATATTAGTATTTCTTAGTCTCTATTTGACGCTTTACGTTTTGATTTAATGTGATTAAATTTGATGTTATGAAAATTTGAGTTTTATTAAAATTTATTTAATATTTTCTGCTTTATGTATGATTATGAAATGATATTGGTAACACCTCAATATTTAAATCAATAAAATTTGGGGCGTTACAAACATAAGTAACTTCCAATGCATGCCAAATGTAATATGTGGAATCACAAGTGCTAATACGGTTAAACTCATTTTTATCTAAGGCGCAATAAAGTATATTTTTGAATTTCTCATTCAAGGACAATTTCCTTTCATCATCTTCAACATATTCCTCCCTAGATTTTGGAATGGTTTTATCGAGTTGGCCATTAATTTTGATAATCTTGGAAGGCACATAAGGATCTTCTTCAATAACTTCCCAAATATCATAATCTATTGATTGAGTATATATCATCATCTTAGTTTTCCAATAATTATAATGCGTGCCCTCAAAGAAGGGAGGGCAATTAGTAGAGAGTCCCTCAAGATTTTGAAGTTTGTAGTTAGCCATTATTCAAGATTGTAGAATCTTAATTTTAAATTGGGCACCCCGTTCCGATACCAATTGAAGGCCCAAGAATGGTACACCAAGAGGGGGTGAATTGGTTATTTAAATTTTTTTTCGTAAAATTAATATAAATACAAGCAAGTATGAAGCAAATAGATAAATCCAAGTAGTAAGTGCAATAAGTAAGAGAGAGATGAAGATGATGCAAACGATATAATCATGGAAGTTCAATCCAAAACTATGATCTACGTCATCTGTTACCGAGCTCTCCGGCATAAGAAAGGTTTTTTCACTATATTGATTGACTTATGGTACATTCAAACCTTTTACAATGCTTCCAGTGACTTATAAATAAGGAGCACCGATTCTTATACAACGTTGAACTTTACGGAACCTCAACACGACCCACAAATTTAAAAGAAGAGTGATTTTACAATTGAAACTTCTCTCTTAATAAATAATATAATCAAATTAAGTACCAAGAGAGAAATAAGCTAACACTTTAATATATAACAATGAACGAAGCAAAAGTGTTAGGTGAGAAAAACTTTGATGAGTAAAATGATTTTTAAAAGTTAATTCAATAGAAAGTTTCTCAAAATAAATGATTTTATAAAGATGAAACAACGTAGTTTTGCTTTAAGAATATCTCAAATAAATTCTTTTAAAAGTGGGGTATTGAATGTAAAGTCAAGTGGTTTTTATTGTAGTCAAAATACCAAAATTTCTACCCAATCGAACGACCCTTCTAGACTTCCGCCACTAAACCGGATGACTGAACTAGCAGTTGTGCATCAGAAATCAAAACAGTTATAATTTTGACCATTACACCATCAGACGTTCACTAGCTTTACCGGACGTCCGCTAAGATAGAAAAATTCCAGATTTTTCTTTTCTTGATTATTTTAACAAGTATAGGCTCTTGAGGAACATATTCACTTAACTTTTCAATAATAAGTGTCAATGATAAAAGATTTAAAAATCAAGTGAAGCTTTTTATTACATCGAAAATCATTTTTATACGAGCGTTTTTATGAAAATTTTATCTCGTGCATAAAATTTTAACTTACGAGCTTTTAGTGATTCATTGCTAAGAATTAAAGTATTTTGCCTTTACATATATATATTCAAAGCATCTAAGTCTAATGTCTTCAAATAATGCTTGATTCGTCGTGAATACTTCGATTGATTTGACGTGATTGCTAGGCTTTCATCTCGTTTTTCATGGTGATAAGTTGAGAGTCTTTTGGTAGCAATCCTTTTGTCTTCAATTAATCAATTTTGCCACAATAGCTATAAAAAATTGAATTCAATTGTTAGAGATAAAACAGTTTGTTTGTTATAATCAAAACACGAGATCAACCATAGGTCAACAACAATTAAGTGCCATCTTGTCTGCCTATGCCAGTAGCCTAAGAATGAATATGGGCAGATGGATCTAGAGGATATAAATGAGCATATAAGAGATCCGGGTAACATGAGATAGCCGAACTCTGAATTGAGTATGAGTAGATAAAGCACCCCTACTCTAGTCTTGAAAGTTCTGCTATGAGATTCAGTCCAGCATCCCTGAACCATCACATGGAAATAGCGAATGTTGTGGTCCTCCTCACACGCGTAATGTGAACATGTCTTTTGCTTCTAAAAGTCCTCCTTAATGGTTTAGTTCTGATTCAGATCAGCTTGTGCATGATGCAATAAGTCAGGATGCCTCGGTTTAGGGTCTTTATTTTAATCAATGTCAGCCTTGTCGATGTTTTCCTTAGCATCCTTCATCCACTAGAAAACATTTATCGAATACATTTAGATTCTACAAATGTAGTCCCTATTTTAGCCCGAAGAATTTTTCCCTCAGAGCAGCCACCCCCGTAAGATGAATATGGAGTAACCACTTCTAAGAGACAAATGTAGAAAAATCATGATGCTTGGTCCATACGTTGAGGAATCGAAAGGGTCTAGGCCCCAACTCCTTATATGAAGTCCATTGTAAAAGCAAAGGCAAGTGATTAGATAAAGTCTGCTTCAGATGCCTCACTGTAAGCTGTCGACAAAAGTCTATAATTGTGGAGTTAATTAGTACTTTATCCAATCTCTACTTGACTCGACCATTGGTCCAAGTATACTATCTCTCTAAGAAACCAACGTGCTCCAACCAACTATCCAAGATCATATTAGAGAAAGTAATTGTACCTCCATCTCGAATACTGTGACTAGTACGCTCACCATCATGTGGAATAACGTTAAAAGTCTTCTCCAACTAGCCAATGGTAATCCATATCGAGAAAAATGTGATGACCTATTATTCCTAACAGTCGGATAACATGAAACATAGATAAAAGTCAAGTAGATAGGATGTGCTAGTCTAGGATATAGTTGCTACGCTCCAAAAAAGTGTCGAATCATAGATACTGTCGAATATTTTAAAATCTATGTTGAAGAAGAAAGGGCTCCAATATAACCAAAATGTAAACCTGATAAAGGTAAATAAGTCTATTCAGGCCAACGAATAGCTACACTAGCTACACATCTCTCATTCCATATGATGATACTCATAAGGATGGGAAATGTGAGGAGGTATCCCGTGACTGACTCCTAGTGACCCTCTTCAGAAATGTGGTGTCAGTAGCTCATGGGTGTTTCTTCCGACTAACTGGGACAAAACCAGCATTCTCTGTAATGACCCGGGTCTCTATACCCAAGCCGTTATCTTACGTACTGTCCGCTCTGGGGTGGGCTTCTGCCCACTTATCCCTTCACGGCTTTCTGATGCGTCCCCCATGATTCGAACCCAAGACTTCCATTATATGGGAAACTTAAGTTGAATTCTGGTACCAATTGGGTAAGTTGTCCAATTGGTACTTCAACTAAAGTCTCCTATATGATGGAGGTCTTGGGTTCAAATTCTGAGGGGTAAAATAGGCTAAGGCTCTCCTGAAGCGGACTAGAGGCCGGGTCGTTACAAAAAATGCGCATTTTTCTATAACGGCCCGTTCTCTCACTGGAGCCGTTATCTTCGTACTGTCCTCTCTGGGGTAGTAGGCTTCTACCCACTTATCCCCTCACGGCTTTCTAACGCATTCCCCAAGATTCGAACCCAAGACCTCCATCATATGGTAGACTTCGATCTTTGATGAACTCTCTGTGTTGACTACTCAGAATGTAAAATTAATATATGCCTCCACATTCTACTGATAGATAGGAGAAGTAATAGTAGAAAAGCATAAACTCGATCTAGAGTGGGTCCTTGAATATGTGTAACCGTAGTAGCTATGTTATCTGAGTCAACTCACAAGGGGATCAAAATATGAAGTGTAGACTGGTCTAGTAGACTATGGTGGAGTCTGAGTATCGACAATTGAATTAGAAAGAGTTGAAGAAACTATACTAGTATGAGCAAATGACTGAATCACTGGGAGAGCAACTGAGGGGGTAAACAAATGAGTCTGAAGACTAATTAAAGTAGTAATAACTATAATCTAAGCATGAGGCAGAACAAAAATAGTCTAAGGAGCAATAGTACTAATAATTGACGGCGATACGCTAACAGTTGAGGTAACTAGTAGAGCAAATGACCGAACTTGAGTATGTGAAGCAGTAATAACATGATGATCAGTAACAACTGTACATAATGCTAGCCGAAGAGTAGACTAAATCTGGAGACCAGAAATACTAGCGGCATGTTGTTTCTTCTAATGTCTGGGAACTGGTATCCACCTCTTACAAGGTTCTACAACTACTTCATTCTCCTTACCCTTATCCTTGGCCAAAACTGTCACAGGCATAGGAGTAAGGTCAACATTGGTACCTTGGGACTGCAGGAGATGGGGCATGTCGTGATCCAAACATACAATGCTCATCAAACATAAAATGTTCATCAATGTGCCCAAAGTTCTGTATCAAAAATATATTTTTGGTATCATATTGTAAAAGACCACTTGCCAACAACCACCACATTTTTCCTTCTTAATCCAGACTTTTTCAAGGAGCTTACACTCGAAGTCAGCCTCAATACATACCTGAGTCTCACTAGGTTGACTTAGATCAGATGTAGCCTTATCAATGTGAAGTGGTACTCCGATTACCTTAGTTAAATTAAATATGTTGCTCTAGGATGGAAAGTGAATGTGCAATAATGAAAATGAAACCCAAAATGGAGCAATAAGCTCATTATGAGGGCTAAATATAGGTGTCTAATTGATAACTCGATTGGGAAACCCATTAATGTACTAAGAAGGCTTAAAAATAAACAAGAGTAATCGTCCTCTTGTGCCAAGTGTATCAAGATATTATAAGTATCTATCAATCTTACAAAAACCAAATTTCTAAAAACTATCGCAGGCTCACCCATATGAATGAAAGGTTCCTTAGAAACGAACATGTGGTTAGTGAAATCCTTTTGGACCTGAAGAATAAGAGCGAAAGACTTTCACTGGATCTGCCCAACTTCAGAGATAATAGTTTTGCCAAAAAAGACAGCGTTATATGATTTTCTACCCTGAACATGTGGTGGTTGAGCAATTGGTGCAGCTGCTAGCCCTCGTGAGGCAACATAGGGTGGTGCTTGCTGACCATGCGCATGGGACAACGCATTAGTGGTACGGGTAGTCGGGGGCTAGTGGGGAGCCAGACGAATCAACCCAGGAGTTTTAGCATGATTTGAAAGCAATGCTGCAGTCTGCATACTTCGACAATGTCCAAAATCAATTGGGTGCGTTATCTCAAAATGCGTGCCATCGGCCATAATTCCCAAGCCACCATTATCGACAGGATTAGGTCGAAAGTATGTCTCCTCAAAGGATCTCATGTGTTTTGGAGCCAATGGTGATGTTCACATTGCCAAAAACAATCTAGAAAATGTAGAATTTGCAGTCTCAATATGCGTACCTTTATGCAAAAATTTCAATGCATTGATGTCGGATAGATTAGTTTAAATGGAGCTCTCCTCGAGGGTTTTCAAGGCTTTTGGATTCAATGGTGGTGGTATCATAGCTTGAATTGGACCAGAATATAGGGAATAACGAAGGCAGATTGTTCACGATTTTCACATAATTGATGAGTGTTTTGGAGCAATTGAGTGTTACCCATAGTAGTACTCCCTAAACGTCAATCTCCTATATGAATTTGTATATTAGATCATGTGGGGCCCATCAATTGTGAGGAGAACATTCACGCTGCCCGCACATGAACTAGCAGATTTTGGTACACAGTTTGGATCAACTGGTTGATGAATTCCTAAAGTTGGATGTGTTGGGAATTTACTTAATCATGTACAGTGGAAATAAAACAATTTTCAATTCCCACCAAGGATCTGCAATGTGTTTAGATAGAAACTGTGATAAGAATTATACCTTTGATGAATTCTGCAAACTTTTTTGCTGATTCTCGAACTCTAATGATCACGATCTGTAATCCAAGCTGTCTAGCCTCCAAGGTGATCCACACAGAGAACAAGAATGATGGCTAAGGTTTTCTTTTCTTGTGCTAGCAAGAATAATGAAAATTCTCTACAGTTTACAAACTCTAACAGCCTATTAATATAAGCCCAAGTGGGCTGGCCCATCTCTAAACTTTACCCGGTCCGATATTTAATTAATCAAATTAATTAAATCCGGTCCATGAATTAATTAATCCAATTAATTAATTCAGGCCTATTAATAAGCAACTCAATTAATTAATTGTCAAACACTTGTCAACTAATTAATTGGTAAATTTCATTCTTCTGGTTCTCTTTTGTGTGTGACCCATTAGGTTCCTGATCACGATGCCTAACGAATTATTATTTTGATCCAATCAAATTCGATAAATTAAAATACCCCTTTTAATTTATCACTAATTCACATTCGTCGTCCCAAATTGACATCTAGCAATGTGTCAGGACAATACGTGTGATGAGAAATGTCACGTGATGTGACAAACCAAACTTGTTCGTTTACCATGAAATTATAATCCTTTCGTCAATATGATCCAATCAATAATGAGATATGGATACGTGTCAATGTCAATTATCGATCATATCTTTTATCCCAATGTTAAGTCAATGTAAGTCGAAAACTCTTTTCCGACTTATGAGTCCACCTTGGCCAAGGATTTCATTATTAACTTAACTGGATAAAATGTAGATCATAATCTCTTACTATCTAAGAGCGACGAATCCTCTATTGATCGTTCACAACCTTCATATGATTCTTGACGTACCCGAAAGATGTTGTATTAGCGACCCTTGACAGAGTAACATTCAACACCATCAAAGTATGACTGTCCTCATATAAGGTACTATGACGACCTCAAGTCAAAGGACCAATTCCACTACCGAACATTAGAGATTAACCACTAACACTCAGATAGTTATCCATGTGAAATCTCCCAGCGGGTTTCCAATGCTTTGTTCTATAACAAAACATCCACATGTTCATTCAAGTGTCACCACACTTTAACTTGTGAGATCAGCTACTTACTTCATAAGTAAGAATGCCACACGCGATGATCTATTCGTAATAACGATATCTATATCTTGTTATTACTTCGATCACAGATGATTTAAGATTCGATCATTTGTGATGTATATCTCACAATCACAACTCCTTGTAATTAACAAATCACCAAGACTTGAATCTACGGATTCTATTATTTAATTTATTAGAATATTAATTTAATTAAATAATAGATATTGCCATACATGCATCAATTATATATATTTAAAGTGTTTATGTCCAAAGTTGATTAGACCTATGGCATAACACTTACAGGATGGTTACCCATGTTGTATCTTAATTGGAATATCCCTAACTGAATTGACATATTGGAGCACTTGGGATCTATGAATTTAATGACGTATGGTGACCCAAAAAAATATACCAATGCCTTTCACGCCCATGCAAGCTCAGTTCCTGCACACTTGGACTAGCCGTTAGTCACACAACCTTCTCTAAAGGGGATGGAGTTGTTCGCGCGCACTCTGATACTCAAGTCAGTTCGAATAATATGTATATAAGTATGGGAGAGCTTTAAATGTGAGCCTTCAATATAAAAAAGGGGGGTCGGCTTTGGAAAAAATAAATAAAAGATATGGTAGCAAGATTATAGCTTTGAGAGTCTAAACCTGCATTACCTTTGGCCAGCACTAAGTGTGAGATTGTATACCTATGCAAGACTAAAAAAGGCCATTGGATGATAATGCACATGGCCTCATCCAAATGATTGGCATTTCTTATCATAAACATCAATCAGCCACAGCTTTAAATGCTAATACCATCCTCGTATCCATAAGGCCTAGCTTTCGGCCTTGGACTTGGCCAAATAGGCTAGCGGCAGCGGCGATAGCAGTGGGACGTCTTGTCAGTCACATAATACAAGATCTGTTTAATATCTCTTTATCGCCTCATCCTGGATCGACTCTTTCAATGGGGTTCGCGTGTAAAGGGGTCGTCCCCACTTGAGGGTCAATCGAGCTTTGCCTCATGTTAGTGTACAAGATGTGGGACAGCCGAATCGTTTGCCACGTAGGATGGTTTAGACTATGTGGGAGTCATCTTGTAGAGAGGTGTCATAAAGTACATGTTCAATATACGGAAAATTACAGTAGTGGGTTAACCTATTGATTTGATTGGCTGAATAACTCGAAGAATTGGTTGATTACCCATGATATTGAGGACCTCAGTTGTGTTTTGGTTATTGGAATTCATTAGTTGGCTCGCATTTGAGCCATCAATTGAAGCTTGGATTGGAATCATGACTTGAGTTCGCGTCTGGAGATGATTTTGAATCTATGCCGCATCATTGGGTATTGTTTATAGAGAAGTAAGACCATGAACTTGGTTACCAAGGTATGGGAAACTGGTGGGTAGTGTTGCACGATTGGCAACGTTGCCAAAGGACATAGTGGTGCCTGATTTTGTATTAACGAGTTACTGGTTTTGGAGGAAGATTTCAGCCAAATTGACGAAGTTTAGGTGAGGTTGTTGGTATATTTTGAAGATAGTATGGAGGACTCTATGTTGGTGGTGATGTCTAATTGCCAAGGCAATAGTTGGGCGGTATTTTTAGATGGCCCCCGCATTGTGTTTCAAACCAATTTTGTGTTCCTGTACCTTAACTTTGTCTGCTAAACTTTCCTTTTCTAACTCAAGTTTATGCAATTTCTTAAAGGCAGTGTTATTAATTTTTTTTTCAATTTAACACATTCATCCAATAAGTCATCAAAGGCCTCATAAATGTCAATCTCATCTTCTGATTCTTCTTTCGAAGAGTCAGATTACTCTATATCCTCGCATGACTCATTATTCACCACATTTGTGAATGCCATGTAATTTTCTTCCTTATTAGGATTAGAGTTCTCACTTTAATTATCGGAGTTAGACTCATCATGAGTGAGAGTGGCGTTCATAACAGTACCTAGGATGGTTTTCTTATAATTTGGACACTCGAATTTAACATGATCAAAACCCTGACACTCATGATACCTCACAGACCTCTTCCAGGTACTTCTAGTATCACTCTTCTCCCTTCTATCATTCCTAGAAGTACTAGATTCACCTTTAGACTTATAAGGAGGTCTCTTACTATTCTTAAGTATTTTCTTAAATTTCCTAGCAAGGTGGGCAAGTTCATCATCCTTAATTTTATTATCTTCATCACTGGTATCATAGTCTGCTTCGCTAATATTATCTAGATCTTTGCTTTCTTTAATGGTTGTGACCTTAGGTCTAAATCTTTCTGGTAGGGATCTTATAACTTTCCTCATAACCATAGCCTTAGCGCTCACCTAAGTTAAAATAGAGTTGACTGTATCACTCAATTTAGCATAGAAATCATCAAAAGACTCATTATCTTTCATCTTAATTTCTTCAAATCTAGTAGTCAACATCTGTAATTTAGAATTTTTAACAGTTTTGGTTCCCTTATGGGAAAAATAGTCATAAAGCTAGTATGAACACCTCTACTATTCCAATTACTCTTTTCTAAATCATTCTTAGACAAGTGGAAACCTCGGTTGGGGTAACTACACCTGCAACAGATGTATAAGGGACATCCCAACCTTTTTGTACACTAATTCAAACCCGTTTATCCATAGCCTTAAGAAAGACTCTCATTCTAACCTTTTAGTAGGCATAATTACAACCATCAAAATAAGGAAAAACTTAAAGTGATTGACTCATTGAGATGAATAGGGCCAAAAGTTCGAAATTCGACTCTCATACCACTTGAAAGTTTAAATTTATCCAATAGTTCAGACCTAAATGTGGAATTAAATCAATTAAAAGCAACAAGTCACTTATTAATTATTTTTACATGTTTAAGTTAATTAATTCAATTAAATTAATCCTAAATGTCAATCGAATAAATACCCATATCAAAGTAATACAACAAATAATACCAAATATCATCACGGAAGAAAATCTCAACTCTAGAGCAAAAACCTCTGGGTAAACTTGCCAGTAAAATCCACTAGAAAAATTAACTTACAGCTAGTTCAGACACTACTAAACCTTCGCTGACATGTAAATCACCAAGGAACTCATTTGGTTGTGCATAGTCACACTTCTCAGAACTCTGAGCTACTTTTCTCTCTATGTGGATCAACAACACGAACCTCATTCCCGAGATCGAGAACTCCAAATGCCTCTTTCCAAAACTCCAGAATCTGAAGGCTAATTGGAAATGGTAGGATTTTGTTTTGTTATTTGATCAAATGATCTTTTATGTTTTGATTTATAGGTTGATGCGAGAGATATTGGAATATGTATTTGGTTTTCAAATAACAAACTCTTAATTTACAATAAGGCTCTACAAATGATTGATTAATGAATGAGTATATGAATATTATGTTGAATCAATGAATCAAAGGAATGTGTTTTGGATCATCAACAATATGATCATTAAGGTAATGTAATGAATCAACACACTTTGGGATGGACCTGTGGCTATATATTTATAAGAGAAAATTGCACCCACAGTACCAAACCTTTCATTTAAAAGCAGACTTTGCCCAAACCTTTCATTTGTGCCACTGTGAGTACCAAACCTTCAAAAAAATTCACAGATCAAGTCCAAAATGACGATTTCCATTAGTTTAACTATCAAAACCGTCAGTTGACTCCCAAAAGAAAAAAACTTCATTATTTTCCCCAAATAAGGCATGGACATTTTGGACAAATCACATTTTCCCAAATAATAGCAGACTTTGCCCAAAAGGTTTGGTGTTGAAGAAGAAATGTACTTTTGTGTGGGGAAAAGGGTTTGATGTTGAAGTGATTTTATGTCAAGAAGTTCTGATTTGGATGCTGTTTTTGGGTCTTCATTGAATTTCTATTTCTCTAGTTATTCTTCTTCTTTTTCTACTACTCTCTGCATGAAACAATCCATCTTCTGTATACTCCAGAAGAGAATTCCATTTCTTTCTATATGTTTTTTTTTAGTTAAAGGAGGGTAATACCTCCTAGATTTTATTAATCTACCCTCACTTGTGGTGGAGGAATACCGTGGTTACATAAAAAAATTGAAAACAATAAATGAGGAATAACTATTTCCCTTACAGTGAAAATAAATGACGAAGATTAAAAGCAGTAAACGAGGAAGTACTACTTCCTTTACAGTAAGAACTAATGCAAATTAAGGAAAAAATAGGAATTGAAAATAAAAATCAAAATTAAAATCTGGCACTGGGCAATCCATGTCTGTCAGTTTGTACTAGTGCCCTAATATGTCGTGGTAGGTCATGTAGTCTGTATATCTGATATCGTCGATGATCCCAACCCTCCGTAACAAGAGCATTTGCAACCTGGTTTCCTTCTTTGTAAATTTGAAAAATCGTGTCTCTGTTGAAGGATATGATATCTATGATACGTCTGAGTATAACCTGAAAAGCCAACGATCTTCCTCCTTTAGTGATGTAGTGAATAGCTACTGTAGAATTAGACTATACCCAAATCCCTGAAAACCCAAGTCCATGAGCTAGTAAAATCCCATCAAGAATAGCCCGAAGCTCTGCCTCTAAAATCAAGTATGGTCCATATGAAGCCATCATTAACTCATCCATCAGTATTGGTCTTGACAGATCCGATTGGTGGAGTACGCCACCAAACTAGAATAGGGAGAGATGGGGAAGGGGGTCCATAAAAATACCAAATATGGTTACAAATGTCAAATCCACTCGCCACAATGCACCACACGAAACAGTCCTCCCATATGAAAAAAAGAGATCATGCGATAAACCCTCCAAATGATACATTTTGCAACAATGCGAAACCCTCTATGCTTCGCATCATTCCTTGCGGTCCATAGGTACCAAAATATCATTAGATGAATGATAATACGAATGTGTCCACAACGAACATAATGTCCAGAATATTTCCATCTCTGGAATCTCTGTCTAACTCCCTCTTCTGAACTCATAGGTATGTAAAAAATATTCCCAAAATGCTGTCATACCTGATTGGAGATGCTACTGCCAGTGAAAATATGATTGATAGTCTCAGTTTCGGAAAAACACTGACATTGAGCAGCCAACTGGCTTCCAATCCTCCCCTGAATAACCACAACTACTGGAATGATATCCTTCCATAGTCTCCAGCAAAAGAATGAGACATTGACGGGCAAAATGTAGCTCCATAGTAATCGGTATAAATCCTGATATTGGCATCCCGAACTTACGAGCTGCCATGCGGACTTGGTAGCGAAGGTACCATCAGATGTATTTCACCAAACAATTCGATCTAGGTTATCTGCACATAACGGTATGGCCCATATCTGCTCCACCATAAAAGAAGGGAGAACCAGTAATAAATGTCCAATATTCCACCAAGTATCATCAAAAAAATCCTACACACTCTCAGATGTATGCTACCGGTGTAGAAATAGGGATGCCGATGTGGTCTCACCCATCCAGCAATCATGCCAAAAGAAAATCCCAATGTGCCATGTAATGTATGGCTCTGTCTGGGGCCCAACTAATTTCAGCCTCTTCCAGATAGGAGAAGCTGAGTAAGGAACTACTGCAAATAAATGGCGTGTCACCGTACAATACTTGCCTCGTAAGAACTGGGCCCAAAGAGATCTCTAAGAATGGAACAACCACCAGAGCTTCATGGAGAAGGTGTCCACCACATCCTATAATCTCCTGAAGCCTAGACCACCTTCATCAGTAAGATGACAAATCTCCTTCCAGCTCCGCCAATGTAAACGTCGTACCTATTCTTTGGAATCCCACATAAATCGTTCAAAGATGCTCTCAAGTTTCTTCAAGATATTTTTAGGGGACTGTATGATCTGAAGAAGGTGTAATAGCATAGAGGAGAGCACTGACCTCAGCAAAGTAATACGACCCCCATATGATAGAAGTCGTGAAGCCCAACCTGAGATCATGTTCCTGACCTTCTAGATAAGGTCATCATAAATGAATCTTCTCTTAGCCCCCTTGAATATGGGGACTCCCAGATAAGTGAATGGTTGCTGCTGGTGCTGAAAACCAGTCAAACTATCCAATCGTCTGATCTAACTAATAGATGCCCGTTTGGATAGTATGAGTCCGCTCTTGTCCCTGTTCACCAACTGACCAGAGACCCCATTATAATGCTCCAGACAACCAAGAATCCTTCTGATAGATTGTTTTTGACCGTTGGCAAATATGATCATATCATCAGCAAATGAAAGGTGTGAGAAGATAGTACTACCTCCATCTCGATAACACATGCTGGGATAATCCTGAAACCTCTGAGTGAGTGGGCGTGAGAAGTAATCCACAGCTATGATGAACAAGGATGGTGAGATAGGGTCTCCCTGTCTGAGCCCTCGTGAAGATGGAAAAAACCACAAGAACGGCCATTTAGGAGTACAGAAAAATGACACTCCGAGATGCACCGTCTAATCCTATCGATCCAGATCCGATCAAATCCAAATGCTTCTAATACAAAATAAATGAAGCTCTAATCCATACGATTATATGCTTTAGTCATATCTAGCTTCAACATCGCGTTATCCCCTCGTATTCTATTATCCAACGTAAGGAGAAGCTCCTGAACCAATAGAATATTGTCCCCAATTAGGCGACCAAGAATGAACCCACTCTATTGTGGAGAGATAATGCACAGTAACAATGTACTCAATCTAGTGTTCAAAAGCTTAGTAATAAGCTTATTGAACACTGTACAAAGACTGATAGGTCTAAAGTCGGTCCATCTATAAGCACTGTTCCTCTTAAGGAGCAAACACCAAAACCCCGTGGAAGATGGCCGATATCAAAGAAATCCAGGACTGCCTTGTATACATCATTCCGAATAATGTCCCAACAATGTTGGAAGAATAGGGATGAAAATCCATCTGGTCCGAATTCTTTTGATAAGTTCAGAATGTTCTAAGAAGCACAATGTTTGAAAAGTACAATAGCCTCTAGAATATATCTCAATAGTAAATCTTTCAAAAGGTTTATACATTGAATATTGAAATCCTATTTATACTAATGGCCAGAAAACCCAGTAAAAACGTAATTAGGTTACAAAATATTGTAAAATTGGTAAGAAAATAGAATTCTCGTCTAACAAGGAAATTCGCGAAAAATTAAAGTTCTCGCCAAATTATTTTTGGCATGTTTCTGTGCAATCACAAGCCCAAAAGTACCATGCGCTCACGCAACCTTGTGTAGAATTTAGTGTCGTTTCCAGAATGCACTCGTGGACGAAAATCCGACAATCGACCTAAAAGTTTACCCCTTTTCATCCATACTGCTAGTTTGCTACTTGAATCGAGTTGATCCATTTGGTTTCTTCTTCCGAACCCAACATGAAACTTGTTCCTTAACTTGTTAACTTTGAAACTTCCTCCATCATAGCTTGATCAAGCAATCACATTGCCTCTTTCACCTGCTTTGTCCTCGAACGTGTCATCGAGCCTCCTTCGGTAATCAATGGATCCCGTCCGGGGCTTGTCCTCATCGGGTTCGACTCCTGGATCATATCATGTTTTTTTTTTTTTTTTGAATTTGACGTTTTAATGGTGGATCTAATTTTTGTTTACTATTTTTGTGGGTTCTATTTTGCAGGACTTGTTCTGGAGTATAGAGTTTTGTGGGATTTTACATAAAGAGATTAAATATATTCTTGCTCTTGAGAGGTCCTCTAAATTAATGCTCCTTAAAATTGGTGATGCTTGTGTTGGGTGGGTAGTGAAGGCTGTCGACGATGAAGATGACGATTAGGTGGAATGGTTTTGGTTTAAGGGAAGAATAAGATGGGGATGGGGATGAGTTGTGGTTTTATTTTTTTATTTTCTAATTTAATGGGGAAATTGTGATTTGTCCAAAAATCTCCTGCCTTATTTGGGGAAAATAATAAGGTTTTTTTTTTTTTTTTTTATTTTGGGAGTCAACTGACGGTTTTGGTAGTCAAACTGACAGAAATCGTCATTTTGGACTTGAGCTGCAAATTTTTGGAAGGTTTGGTATCACAGTAGCACAAATGAAAGATTTGAACAAAGTCTGCTATTAAATGAAAGGTTTGGTACCGTGACTGCAATTTTCCTTATTTATAATGGGTGGTGTTTGGACTGAAAAGTGATTTAAAACCAACATTAAAATTGAATAGGAATCTTCTCAGATGTCATTACCATTCAAACACTGAGCCAACGCCAAGCAAGCGGTGGTCTATCGCTCAAGCTCCGGTTCACGCCAAGCGAGCAACAATGACCCTATTTTGAGCGCTAGAGCACCAACAGGGTGGCCAACGAGCAGTGTTGAATCTGTTTCTTGCTTGATGTCCAAATTTTGATCTTTTTCTTGTATTTTTTTGAAATCTTTTTAGACTCTTAACAACCTCAAACTATTTTTCCTATAAATAAAAACCATTAACTCTTACTTTGACTTTGATTACAACTTAATAGATGTCGAGAGAGAGGCGAACAAATAAACACGGGGCAAAATAACTCTTCTCCTAAAAGAAAATAAGTAAAATGTCTTTCCTAACAATTTTGTATGTTGAAAATATTAGGAGAAAATTGATCACGTCAAACCACAAGAACACATGTAATTATTTTATGTAAAAAAACTTCCCCAATATGAGGAATGAAAACCACGGGACCCAGTACATCCAAAACCTCCACTATTAATCAAATAATGGGTACACAAATTCTTTTCTAAATACATCTAAAGGCTACAGTGTATATTTCTTCAAGATAACAAAGATCTCGACAAAATAATATGAAATTGGAAAAATATACCTACAAATTTGGTTAATGTTCAAGCACATTAACCAATGTTCCCGAAACTCAAAATATGATCTCATCATTCAGATTGCAGTTCTATGTATTGTCAACCTCACCTCTAAATTTCAGCTCGATTGGCTACGAATGACTCGAGATCAGTACTTTGATGAAATCCGGGAGAAGAGAAAAAAACTGTTTTTCTATTCTTTTCAAAAACGGGTTGGACTCCTATTTTTTCCAATTTTCTTGTTCTATATTCATCACTAGGTTAACACCCTAATGGGCTTTGGGTTATAATATAAGACCCCAAACATAGGTTTCCACTTCATAAGAGGAAATAACCCAACAAATATCATCATTCTTACTATTGGGATGAATTCAACATTATAGCAATTGAACAACAATCTTCAAGCCTTTTCTTTGGTAGTGTCTTCGTCAACATATCATAACCATTATGATCGGTATGAACTTTCTCAATTTCTAGCAACTTCTCATTCAATGTATCCCTGATCCAATGGTATCGTGCTTCAATGTGCTTCGATCTTGCATGGAAACTGGAATTTCTGGCAATGTGAATAGTACTTTGGCTATAACAAAATAACACATACCTTTACTGCTTGAAACTAAGTCTATCGTAAATTTCTTTTCCCATAGCAACTCTTTAGTTGCAATGAAAGTTGCCTCTTTCGTAGAATGGGTAATATACTTTTATAGTTTTTATTGTCAAGCTACAGTCCCTTGTACAAAAGTAATCAAATAACTTGATGTAGACTTGCGGGTATCTACATCTCCTAACATATCAGCATCTGTGTAGCCAACTAACAACATTGTCCATTTCCAAAACCAAAGCACAAACTGGAAGTGCCTCGAAGATACCTCATGATCCACTTAACTACATTCCAATACTCTTTTCCTAGATTTGATAGGAAACGGCTAACTGCACCAACTATATGGGCTACGTCTAGTCTTGTGTAGACCATCGAATACATCAAACTTCATAGTCCTAAGGCGTAAGGAACTCTTTCCATGTTTTCCTTTTCTTTATTTGTAGAAAGACATTGCTCAATGCTCAATCTGAAGTGGGTAGCAAGATGAGTGTTAGCCACTTTAGCCTTGTCCATACTGAACCTCTCAAGCACTTTTTTTAATTTACTCTTCCTGTGACAAATATGACTTCTTGGCACTCATGTCATGACTAATTCTTATACCAAGGATCCTTTTTGCTTGTTCTGAGTAGTTCATAGCTAAAGACTTGCTCAATTATTTCTTCAACATGTCAATTCTTGAAGCATTTCTACCAACAATCAACATATCCTCAACATAGAGTAATAAAATGATAAAATCATCATTAAAGAATTTCTGAATAAATAGACAGTGATCATTATTTTTTTTTGTAGCATTGCTCCTCCATAACAAACTCAAACTTCTTGTACCACTGTGTCGATGCTTGTTGCAGACCATCAAGACTTTTCTTTACCTTACACACATAATCCTCTTTCTCTTTTATTTCGAAGCCTTCTAACTACTCTATATAAATCTCCTCTTCCAAATCACCATGAATGAAGGCAGTTGTCACATCCATCTGTTCAACTTCTAAGTTAAGACTAACTATTAGGTGGAGAACAATATGAATAGATTCCATCTTAACAACTCGTGAGAAGATCTCGTCAAAATCAACACCTTTTCGCTAACCAAACCCTTTTACAACCAATCTAGCTTTATCACGTAGTTGTGAAGTGAACACATTTTGCTTTACCCTGTAGATCCATCCTTCTTCAAAACTCTTTTACCCTCAGGTAGTTTTGCTAACCTGAACATGCGGTTATTATACAGTAATTGAATTTCATCTTGCATTGACTTATCCCACTCTATCTTATGTTCATCTTCCATCACTCTGCATAACTCTAGAGCTCTCCCCCATCAATCAATTGCACATACTGCTCTACTGAATACCGTGTGGAAGGATGTCTGGTAGAACTTTTGGTGTAATATCTAGCAGTATCAACTGTTCATCAATCTAATCATATGCCTGAGACTGTAAGGGAGCATCAACATCATCTATACCCAAACACACGCAGGTGATCATAGGAAACATCCTTACCAAGATTCAACACATGTACAACCATGCTCAATGCCTCACCCTAAAATAAATTTGGCAATTGGGCTTGAGAAAGTAAACATCTCACTCTCTCAACTAGTATTTTATTCATCCTCTTGGTTATTCCATTCAGTTGAGGAGTTTTTGGAGTTCCTCTGGGTTATTCCATTCAGCTGAGGAGTTTTTGGAGTTATCTTTCGATGTCAAATTCCATCATGTCTGCAATAATCATCAAAAGGACCAGAATAATCTCTCCTATTATCTGTTTGGATGCACCTCAACTTCTTCCCTGTCTGTTTCTCAACCGAAGCCTGGAATTGCTTAAACACAGTCAACACTTGGTCTTTTATCTTCAAGGTATAAACCCATAATTTTCTTAAATAACCATCTATGAAGTTATAAAGTAACTAGAGCCGCCAAGTGTTCTCGACTTCATAAGACCACACAAATCTAAATGTACCAAATTCAATATTTCTGACTTTCTCGAAGGAGAAGAATGAGAAAATTCTTGAAATAGACTCTATTATGCTTCCAAGACAAATAGTGAGTACACTTTTTTAGATGTGTGTTTTTCAGTCCACTTAGTACACTTTTCTTTCCCAATATAGCTAATCCTTTCTCACTCATGTGAGCAAATCTCTTTTGCCACAACTCTACTGTACCATCATCATCCGTTACATTAATAATGTCAATAGAGAGCTTTGCCTGCAAAATATACAATGTAGAGACCTTTTTGCCTCTGGCCACAACCATGGCGCCCTGAGTGAGCTTCCACTGGCCATTACTAAGGGTAATTCCATACCCATCATCATCAAGTTTTCTTATAGAAATCAAGTTTAAATGGACGTATAGAATATGCTTCACATCTTTAAGAACCAACCTCGAACAATTACTTATCTCCTAATACACATCTCAAATACTATTGACTTTAACCAAGCCATCATTACCCATGTTTACAGTTCCAAAATCACCAGATTTATAAGATGTAAAGAAATCCTTATGTGATGTAGCATGAATGGAGACACCAGTGTCAATTACCCAATTGGTCTCATGACTTGAAAAATTGACCATCTCATCATCATAAATAATGAGGAAGTCTGCAGGAGTGGTGGTAGAAACTCTACATTACCATCTTTGTCATCCTCATTCTGCCCTTCATTCTCTTTCTTATTTTCATTCTTCCATTGTCTACAATGTTTGGTGTGTCCCTTTTCCCACAATCATAGCACTCGACACTCGTAAATTTGTTCGACTTGCCTCTACTTCTATCTATGTTCTTCGGATCTTAGCTCTTACTCTTTCCCATCTTTTCTGTAACCAAGACCTCTGATTGTGAAGAAGATCCCTGTAACTTTCGTGTCATCTCCTCATTTACCACACTAATATTGGCCAGATCCATTGTGATGACACCATTTGGAATAGAGTTAAATAATGAAGTTCTGAGCATCTCTCATGAGTCTGGTAATGAACCAAGCCACCATAAACTCTGAATCTCATCGTCAAACTTAATACTCATTATATCAAACTGATTAATAATTCTTTGGAATGTATTCAGATGATCAGTTAAATGAGTTCCGTCCTAGTATCTCAACTCTATAATCTGCTTAATCCAAAACATCTTATTATTTTCATCTTTCTAGCATATAACTATTCGAGCTTACTCCATAGAGTAGGAACATGTGTCTCCCCACTAAAATGGTTCAAAAACTTATCATCTACCCATTGCCTGATATACCCAAGCTAATCATTTTAATCAAATTCATTTCCATAATAGAAAACTCAAATCTTAGAATCTGGCTCTGATACCACTTGTCGAGAGACATGGAAACGAATAAAAGCACAGTGGGATAATTCATCTCCCAAAAGCAAATAAGTAAAATGCATTTCTTGACAATTCTATGTATTGAAAATATTCATAAAAACAATCAATCACACGAAATCACAAGAACACAAGCAATTATTTTATGTGGAAAAACTTTCCCGATGTAAGGGATAAAAACCACGGGACCCAATCCATTCAAAATCTTCACTATCAATCAAATAGTGGGTACACGAAATCTTCTCTAACATGCACAGAGTTTGGCGTAACCATGCTGGAATACACATCGATAGGATTTGAGCTTCTATTTAATTTTTATTTCATTTTTATCATACCAAGATAAGGTCTTTTATTATTAATAATAGTTTGGGTGTCTAATAGATGTTTCATTTGGATAAAATACTTTTTAAGAGTTCATATGCCCCAAAATAAAGAGCCTTGAATGTTAGAATAAAGCACCAAGTCCTAACAAGATTAAGTGAATATCTAAAATTGTGGTCATTTTATTTCTATCTTTCCACATGTAACCGAATAATGGAAAAGATTCCTTAAGTGTCTCAAGTCCCAGAATTTATGTGGATTAATCACTATTTCGTGGCGAATTGACGAATTATTAACCTTCAAATTCTTTAGTGTTCGTATGATCAACAAGTTTTTGAATTTATTTTGTATTTATCTTGCTTAGGCTGCACCACGTAATCAAGTTAAATTGGTGGTGCAGGGTTGTTCTTCACGTAATGGGGGTTTTGTTTTATACCACTTGTTGAATTTAATCTTTCTTTTAAACCATGCTTTCAATGTTACATTATTTCCGCATAGGTTTTCTAAGTTCCACTTCATAGAATATTAAGAATAGGGTAGCCTTCTAAGAGCAACGAGGTTCAATTAATTTATGAGTTTCCCTTCGACTTTGTTCCCTCAATGACATGATTAAATATTTCATATGTTTGAATTCTCTAATTTTGGCATTCTTTAAATTTATCGGTTGCGTTAAACCAAAATACAGGAATATTAATTCCCTAATATTTTGACATGCTTTTAATAATTATCTAACTTCTTTACATGGTTTTATTTCCTTTTATATAAACTGCGTTGTACGATCCCTGCTATAGTTTAAGAAGTTGATCATGTAAAATTTGTTCTTTTTTTAAAGATTGAGAAATCGGTAAGAAGAATGTATCACATTAGTAGTTGAGAAAACTTTGTAGTCTATGTCATGCATGAGTTGTTTGACATTGATGTTGCTATCTAAACTCAAAGAGATGAAGAAAATATAAATTTACATTCATACATTTTTTTGAGTAAAAATCAGCTGAAACATATATAGCAGCCATCATTCTTTTACATCACAAAAGTGTCTAACCAACCACTATTTTTACCTACTACCACCTTACATATTTGACAGCTACTTTATCACTCCAGCACCTTACTTTACTTAGCTTGTAAAACACAACTTAAGCTAGAATTTAGTGCATAAAAAATATAGGACTAATGACAACAAAAGTATCAATGCTAAATGTCAATACTCCTCCTTGAGACTTTTGTTGAAAACACTAGGGCAACTCCTCTATGTTTCAAATCTTCCTTTAGGCAATGACTTAGTGAAAATATCATCACATTGGTCCTTAGAGCTGCAATGAATCAGTTTCACATCCTTCCTTTCTTGAGCTTCTCTTATTGAATGATACTTGATTTTTATGTGCTTTTTCCTTCCATGAAAAATTGGACTTTTTACCATTGCCACAACTGACAGGTTGTTACAAAATATGGTTGTGGCTTCATCTTGTTTGTTTTTCAAATCCTCCAACACTTTCTTTAGCAGATAGCTTGATTAGTGGCCTCTGAAGCTGCTATGTATTCTACCTCTGCAGTGGATTGAGCTACGGTTTTCTAATTCATGGAATTCCAACACACTATGTGAATCAACATAAAACACATAACTTGAGGTACTTCTCATATCATTAATTGAACCAGCCCAGTCACTATTTGTAAAACCAGTGAGCAGCAGCTTTTCTGATCTACTGAGCCAAATCCCCAGCTCCTCTGTTCCTTTTACATATTTCAACACCCTTTTAGCTACCTAGAAATGAAGTTCACTGGGCTCCTGTTTAAACCTAGATAAGATGTTAGCTGCAAAAGAGCTATCTGGTCTGGTAGAAGTCAAATATAATAGGCATCCAACTATGCTTCTATACACTTTCTCATCTACCTTCTTGGCTCCATTATCCTTCATCAGTTTCAAATTCAAAACTAATGGAGTATTTACTGGTTTTCATCTTTCCATACAGAACATCTTTAACATCTCTCTAATGTATTTCTTTTGGCAAACAAATATCCCCTTTTGAGTTTGAGATGTTTCCAAGCCAAGAAAGTATTGCATCTTTCCAAGGTCTGTCATCTCAAATATCTTTTTCAATTCATCTTTTACCTGCCCAATTAATGTGCAACTGCTACCAGTAATCAGAAGATCACCCATATGATAACCCAAGAATAACTAACCAAGAGGGGGGTGAATTGGTTTTTGAAACTTTTTCGACATTTAGTCTCAAATTAATAAAATACACAAGATATAAATGTAAAGTATAATACTAGAATTAAACATGCAAGTTTGATAACTTAATTCAAGTATGGATATAGTATAATATAAATGGTAATGTAAAGTAAAGTGCAATAATGTAAAGATAACAAACCAATTTAATGGGGTTCGATACACAATGTGTTCTACATCCCCGTTACCAAGCTCTCCATCACGAGCAATGCCAAATGCACTATAATGGTAACTTACAAACAAGAGTACTGATCCTTAAGTGACTTACAACAATGAGCACTTGTAAGAAGGAGCACCTATCCTTAACAACAATCGAGTTTTCACAAGACTCTCGAAACCAATAAAGTATAAATGATATTTTACAATTGAAAGAACTCTCTTAACAAATGATAAAATCAAATCAAGTATTTAGAGAGTTAGGATAACACTTCAATAGATAGCAAATAATAAAGCTCAAGTGTTTATGATGAAAACTTTGATGAATAATTGATAATGAAATTGTTTGTATTTTTGTATCAAAGTTTTCAAACCAATGATCTATCTCAACAAATAATGCAAGTTAAATATGAAGAGAGATTTACACTTAAATCAAAGTGTTGGCAAAGAAAAACTTCTACCAAGGATGAAGAATAGGTGAGATTGTGTAAAGTTCTTTACAAAATAGAATTCTTGATAAATTAGATGAAATATGTTTGACTGATCAAGAAACTCTTTGTAATAAATGAAGTAGAATGTAAAATCTAGTAAACTCAATGATTTTCAATAAATAAGCTCTCTAAAAGTCTCTTTTAGGTTCGTAAAATTTATTGCAAAAGAGATGGCTATTTATAGACCAAAAGATTTAGAATTAGTCATTTTCGGTTGAGCAATTTCGGTTGACCAAAGTGTGAATATAGCCGTTGTAAAACTCAAACCGTTGGAGTTTCGGTTAACACTTCGGTCGAGCAAGGTGGTCGACCAAAGTGTTAAATCCGGTGAGATGTAAAATCCGGTAATCTATGTAAATCTGGTAAGAGGCCTGTAAATATGGTAAGCAACCTATTTCGGTCGACCGTTGTGTATTTCGGTTGACCGAAGTATACAAGTTTTGAAATTTGTTTTTATATCAAAATATTCATTTTTCCAAAATCATTTTTATATCAAAAACATTTTTATGCAATTGATGAATTTATGAAAAATGGTTTGAGCTTTATGCATTTGCTAAAATCGATGAGTTATACATTTACATATAAATCGAAGCAACTTCTAAAACTCTAATTCTTCAAGGTTCTTGATCTCTTCGAGTCTCTTTTGATTGTTTGTTTTTCAACGGATGATGATTTGAGCATTTGAATGCTTCAAAAGATTTATTCACGAGAAAAAAAAACTCAAGAAACGAGATTTATTAGAGACATAAGTGTATTGTTTGTTATAATCAAAACAAGTGAAGCTATATTGAGTCATAGGTCAACACCACATATAATGAGATGATGATCATCTTTTTTCTCCTTCAACATCTCCTCCTTTATGTACAAGGTTTGCTCATTCATGCTTGTTCCCTGAAAATTGTACCGCAAGCGCACGGGTCGCGTTCAAGTAATAAAGTGGACCTTAAGAGTCCGGATTTTCGATCCCACGAGGAATGTATACTTTAGATTACACAATTTTAATCGATTTTAATTCTAACGACAAAAGAAACACACACAATTAAAAATAAGATTTAAAAAGCGTTAAATAAACTAAAAATCTAAAAAATAAGAAAATAAACTGTCTTGGCAATTTAGGAAGAAAAACGTGGTTGGAATTTACGATATCGCTTAACTTATTGTTTCATTAATATCAAACCAATAACATACTGATGCAAATTACCAAAATGCGATAGTTAGACCCGATTTTCCTATTTTAAATTAATATCCTCTTTTGAGCGATATTAACCCTAATTAATTATTTCATACCACATTTCTATGTCGATACAAAGTTAACTAATTGCATTCAATATTTGTGAAAATACTCAACGGGTCACATGAGGTAGGTGTATATTTCTATATCACCTAGACGCGCCTAGTATACTAGACAAACCCATGGTATCAATCATTTCGGTCTATTAAATGCAACTATTTTTCAATAATCATATAAATACCTAATTACAACATCTATTGACGTCACATAAATGAAGTAATCTTAAACATGATGATCAATACACTATGATTTTGATAACAAATGCATTTTTCCCTAAACATGTAGATATATCAACAATTAATGAAACTAGCTAGGTTAATTTCAATCATAAATTCCAATACAAAACACTTAGCTCATTTTATACAGATGAAAACAAGGAGAATATTTATACAAATTCATTACAAACATGGTAAAAAAAATTAGAAAACTCAAAGATAGATAAAACCCCTTTTTGCTTGGCTTTGCTTTGAATTCTCCCAACTATTTCTCCAACCTTTTGATGTAATCTCCTTGTTGTGCTCTTTGATGTACTCCCAAAATACCAAGAACACTAATAAAATAAGAAAACTAAAAGCTAAAAATGAAGAAAGAAAAGAAAAAACAAAGAAGAGAAGAGAGAAAAATAAAAAGAAAAAAGTGAAACTAATCTCTCTCAAAAAACGTCCCAGCCCCTTGATTTTTATGGCATAGATATTTTCATTGCTTAATCATGAAGTTATGTACATATCTAGAGAAATTACAATCAAAGTCCCCAAACTTTTGGAAAGTGATCAAAATGGTCCCTAAACTTTGATCTTGTACAATTTGGCCCTCGAATTTTATTTTTATTTCAATATTGCCATCCATAAATTGCATCTCAATGTCCTCCAACTTTCGGGACTTGTGCAACTTGGTCCCAAACTTTACATTTTTGTACTTTTTGGTCATTTTTTCTTCCTTTTCGCCTCGTTCTCATTCTAATCGGGGTTTTAGCCTACAAACGTGAAAATTACACAATTATGAGTAGAAACATACTCAATATCATTTCTAATTAAATCTAGAAAAGTGCCGAATAAGTGTGTTTTTACACACTTATCAATGCTTCTTCAAAATCCAAGTATATTCAAATGTTCATCTATCTTACTATACAAGGCTCGTGAAGCCTGTTTCAAGCCATACAAGGCTTTCTTAAGCAAATATACTTTGTCCTCGTTCTCAGCAACTTGGAAACCTTCTGGCTGATCAATGAATATTTCCTCATCTAAGTGTCCATTCAGAAATGTTGACTTGACATCTAATTGGTAAATCTCCCAGCCTCTGTGAACTGCTATTGCAAAGAGCAATCTAATAGTTTCATACCTTGCTACTGGTGCAAACGTGTCGTTGAAGTCCACACCATATTGTTGAGAATATCCCTTCACTATCAGTCTGGCCTTTAGCTTGTTCACCGAGTCATTTGGATTCAGTTTTGATTTGTACACCCATTCACCCCAATTACATTCTTATTTCTTGGTCTGTCAACCAGCAACCAGGTCCCATTTTTTTCAATCATATTTAACTCATCTTTCATTGCAGCCAACCATTCTTTCGAGATTGCAACCTCAGCAAAGTTTGAAGGTTCCAAAGTGGCTAAATTATACCTAGCATATATATTTGCAAGTGGCCTTGTTCTTAGAACAAAATTCTCTGAATCAGACTCACTATCATTTATTACCTCTTCTTCATTGATATTAGCATCATTTATCTGAGGTGTTTTTGAGATTGACTATCACCAGTTGATTCCCAATTCCAATAGGCTTCTTCATCAACTTTAGTGTCCCTGCTAGAGATTATTTTCTTGGTATGAGGATTGAAGACTCTATACCCTTTTGCATTGCTGCATTAGCCTACTAGAACCCAACCTCTGCCTTTTGACTCAGCATATCTCTCTTCACTTTAGGTACATGTGTATAGCAGAGGCTCCCAAACACTTTCAGATGAGAAACATCTGGTTTAGTTCCAAACTAAGCTTCAAAAGGAGTCTTTTTATCAAATGATTTTGTAGGCAATCTATTGAGTAAATACACTGCAGTATTCACAGCTTCTGCCCAGAACTTCCTTGGACCTTTCTTCTCAATCATCAAGTATCTAGCCATCTCCATAACCATTCTATTCTTTCTTTCACATACTCCATTTTACTGTGGAGAATAAGGAACAATTAATTGATGTTTTATCCCCATTTTTTCATAAAATTTGTCAAACTGGTTGCGGCAGTCCTCTGTTCCATTATCAGACCTGATGGCTTTGATTTTGCTTTTGAACCTCTGAAACACACTTGATACCTCTAATTTCATCTTTAAGAAATATACTCATCACATTTTTGACATATCATCAATGAAGAGAACAAAGTATTTGCTTCCATTCAATGTTGATGTCCTCATTGGTCTACAGACATCTAAGTGTATCAGTTCAAGCCTTTTTGTAGCCATTTTTGCTTGATTCTTTGGAAAAGACAATCTGGTTTATTTCCCAAGTTAGCATACATCACAAATACATTTATCATGATTGATTTCAGGAACATTTTCAGCTAATCCCAGATCATGCATTTGCTTAAGTGAAGAGTAGTTAGCATAACCAAACATTTTGTGCCATAAGGCAGAGTCAATGATAGTTCTACCAATTGTCTGATCTCCTACATTTTTCCATTCTAGTGGAAAGCTTTTATTTTTCATGCCAATAGTCATTACTTCATGATTTTTAGGATCAAGTATAGTGCATCCCTTATCTTTAAATATCAGTGTATAATCTTTCTCAATCAATTGACCAACACTTATTAAATTTTGATCAATGTTTGGAACATATAAAACATCGGATATATACTTGGTACCTGAGGAGGTCTATACAGACATTTTAACAACACCCTTGACCTCAACAAATTCTATATTCCCCACTTTAACTATTGATCTATATACATCATTCAACTCAACAAAGATGTTAGGATTTGAGGTCATATGATGAATGCATCCACTGTCCAATAGCCAAGTTTCATCACTATTGTAGACCTTCAAGTTCAAACATGTGAACAAATGTTCTTCTTGCTGGTGATTCTCTGCAACTTGGGCTTGCTGTAGTTCCTGCTTCTCCTTATGGCCAAATTGTTTGTAGGTCCTACATTGCAGTCCTGGCTTGAACCAACACCATTTTGGTGAATGTCCCTTCCTCTTGCAATGTGAACAAGGTGGATATTTACCTCCTTTACCAGTACCTTTCTGGTTCTTAGTTTCCTTCTTTTCATTAATTGTTTTCTTCACAGTATAGCTCGTTTGAGCTTTATGCTTTCCCTTAGCAAGTAAGGCATCTTCAACCTGTTCCTCTTGCCTTATTAATCTCCTCTGCGTTGTGACTTGCAGAGCATTAACTAATTCAAACAAGGACATAACAAACAAATCCCTGGAATCTTCAAGTGGGGAGATCTTAGCTTCAAACTTTTTAGGTAGGCTGATCAAAACCTTTTCTACTACTTTTTATCTGGAAAATAATCACTTAATAACCTAATTTGATTCACTACCTTCATCAACCTATCAAAGAATTCCTTAACAGATTCTAAATCCTTCATTTTTAAAGTTTCAAACTCCCTTCTCAGATTCAAGACCTGCATTTGCCTAGTTCTCTCATTGCATCAAAATTCCTCCTTTAATATGTCCCAAGCTTCTTTTACTATTTCACAAGTTATAATCCTAGTGAATATAGCATCTGAGATAGCTAATTGGATACAGGAAAGAGCTTTAAACGTTGCTTCAGTTGTGCAATGGTGGGATTTGCTCTCAATTGAGGAGGTTCAGCCCCAGTTTCTATAATCTCCTAGAGGTCGCATGCCTTCAGATATGCTTTCATCTTTGCAGGCGAAAAGTCATAATTTTCTCCTGTAAATACTGAAGGCAAAGGTGCTATAAAATCACTGGAAGCCATCACTCACACTCACGCGTTTAGCTAGTATGAAGGTTCCTTTTTGGATTTCTCTCAGAGTTCTTTAGCTCTTTGCAGTCCTTTTAAGATCTGATTTAAGCTCTGATACCACTGTTGTTAACTGAACCCAAAGAGATGAAGAAAATATCAATTTACATTCATACATTTTTTTGAGTAAAAACCGGCTGAAACATAAATAGCAGCCATCATTCTTTTACATCACAAAAGTGTCTAACCAACCACTTATTTTACCTACTACCACCTTACATATTTGACAGTTGCTTTATCACTATAGTACCTTACTTTACTTAGCTTGTAAAACACAACTTAAGCTAGAATTTAGTACATCAAAAATATAGGACTAATGACAACAAAAGTATCAATGCTAAATGTCAATAATTGACTTTAAAAGGTCCTCTAGCCAAAAAGGACTTCGAAAAACAACTTATTTTGTTGTTGAAGTGCTGATTCATCCACGATAGTGCTAAGGTAATTGACTAATGATTCCAGCATTTGCATTTAACCGAAAACAAAAACTTGTTTTCTATTTCAACTTATGAAGGTATAGTACAATTACTTTGTAGTTGCATCGACGGTGTTGCCAAGCTAATTGTTACTTTCAACTTTAGGATTTACGGACCCTGTGATCTTCTATTTTTTTAGTTGCTCAACATTTTCTATTTCAAAGATTAGGTTTCTTCGTATAGTAGGAAGGAATTGTTGACTGCTGTTAGGCAAATCTGTACAATCCAAGGAATTTTTCTTCTTCGCTTGATATTAAGACACTATTGGAGATCCTTCTGTAGGTCCACAATTGTTATCAAGAATATATACTACATCGAGCCTTGGTTGGTTAGTTTTTGGATTTGGGTTTCCAACTTTCATGTAAATGAAATTGTCTTCATTTGCATAGTTGGACTCATGAACATTAATGACATGATCTGGCTCTAGAAAGATTAAACAAGATATTATCAAGTTACATAAGTGGGGAAATTGGTTAAGATAATAAAGGATTAATAGTAGAAAACCCACTAGAAACGTTTACGTTTAAAATATACCTCATACTTATTGAAAATCGCAGAAAATACCTCCATTTGAAACTTTTTGTACAAAAAATCCCCTACCATCAAATTTGTCGTTAAAAACAGAAAAAATGTCAAAATTAAATAGTAATAATTACAATTTTAGTATCTGAACTTTTTTATTCTTTTACAAATTATATCCAATTTTTTTTTATGTATTACCCACAATCTCAAACCTTTAAAACTTTATTTTCCACCCCACCCCACTTCATCTTCTTCCCTAAAACTTTATTATTTTATTTAATCCCTTCCAAAACTCTCCTAAATCCTTCATCCCAAATTCCTCATTTCTTCTCATTCCCAGAATTACACTTTAAAACCCTCTTCCCAAAACTTTATTATTTTATTTAATCCCTTCCAATTGGTTTGAGGTGTTCTGGAACATATCAAATGCTGGTGTTCTTGAATTAAATTGAAAGATTTCTATGCAAAGAGAAATCCCATAAAAAAATTTGAGTGAATTATCTAAAGTTGATGTTGGTTTGAAGGAAAATTTGAAATTCCACAGTTGATAAATATGAACTTGCAGAAAGTGCCCAGATTATCAAGTTGGCTGGCAATGGTGGTTGGTCGGTGGTTGCTACCTGCAGTGGCCGCCACCGGAGAGTGCAGATTGGAACATGAGGTTTTTAAAGTTGGGAATGAGAAGAAAAAAATGAGGAATTTGGGGTGAGGGTTTTGGAAGGGATTAAGTAAAATAATAAAATTTTGAAGAAGAAAATGAAGTGGGTGGAGTGGAAAATAAAGTTTTAAATGTTTGGGATTGTGGGTGGTACATTAAAAAAATGGGTATAATTTGTAAAAGAATAAAAAGTTTGAATACTAAAATTGCAATTATTACTTTTTAATTTTTGCATTTTTATTGTTTTTAATGGCAAACGGTAGAGGATTTTTCACATAAAGGGTTTTGAATAGGAGGGTTTTCTACGATTTCCAATAGGTATGGGTATATTGCAAATGAAAACGCTTCTAGAGGGATTTTCTGCTATTAATCCATGTAATAAATCATACGAAGAAACTGTACTATTATACTGTCTTTCCTTGGCCAAAAGGTGCAAGAATTTTTCAGCCACATCATTGAATAATGATCCACTAATATTGTCGGTATAATCTCCAATCTGAACATTGCATCTTGTTGTGGGAAAAATAATTTTCTCATAAGTAGTATTAAGGACAATTTGAATTTTATAGAAAAAAAAAAAAAAAAAAATACATATATATATATATACCTTGAATCACTCTTGTATGTATGTATTTACAATAATTGTAAAAATACATTTCATTCAATTTAGCAAAAGACATCCAACCACAGGTGTGACAAGCCATATACTAAAGTGATTGAGTTCATATCTTCATCTCTATCTTACCTTTATCCAAAATGGTTTGTGCTCAAATAATTACAAGGAATGTTAATATCGTTTTCAAATGAAAATAGTTATTTTTTTCAGAGATTGGAAATAATTATAATCAAAGTAATTAAATGTTAACTTTTAATTCTAATATTGATATACCGTCTTTGAGTTTTCTGAAACGTCTTTGATTTTGATGATTATGTTCTTTGAAGGGGCTGAAATAGTGAAAATATTCAATATATCATGTCTTTTGAATTATCATCTCTGTCAGGATTTCTTTGTTTCTTTCATTCCTTAGATAATAGATAAGCATAAGTGAAAAAGTACATATATAATTAAATACAATAGTCATGGGAAATTAGGACCGAAATTTAAAATATTTTATCGAAAATAAAAACAAGTGTACTAACCATTCTTTTAGTTCAGCAAGCTTTTCGAACTTTGGGTTAATGAAGATCGAATTTTTGCTTTTGTAGATAATAATATTGTCGTTAACTATTTTGCAATCATGTAGGTAAATTAAATTTTATTAGTTATTAAAAGTGAGAATTAAATTTTTGAGTTTATTAACCTTTAAACGATGTCACCTTTAAATGGTTCCAAACCATCACTGATTTTTTCGTAAGGCGTTCGGTAATCTCAGCGTCTTTATGATCAATAAAATTGTCCCAGATAGTTAATATAATTTCTTGCAATCTGCATTTAAAGTTATAGAAATTCGAATTAGTTGCGATATTTGGAAAACTATTAGTTTGTGTTCAAAAGTTTAGCTTCATGTATACTTAAATTTCGTTGACAGGGAAATGTTTTGGACATTTGAATATGCATTTTTGTAGTTTGGAATCTTTCGTTTTGGGCGAACATTAGCAGCAATACCAACAAACGCTGCATACAAATTATCCAAGTTTTTTTTATATGCATTAGCATCAAAGTGTAAATGTGTAATGAGTACATTTGTGCTAATAATAAAAATTACATATTTCAATATACTTGTCTATGTACTTGTGAAGTTCATCAAATGTTGTAAACTGGAAGCATGACTCCACAAGGGGGCCCGACATAGAATATGGAGCACTATGTCTAGTTATTTGATAAGACGGAAAAATGAAAGCGAAGTGATAGTTGTAACTTTATTAATCATGCTGCATATGTTAGAAAAACCTCAGTGAAATATATAAAGTGTAAGATCGCATTTCAATCTCATTTCTGTAACGACCCGGCCTCTCACCGGAGCCGTTATCTTACGTACTGTCTGCACACAGCACAATTGTTGGTTCAGATCCCTTAAGAAAAATGAACTGTCCAAATCGTTTTTCAAATGTTCCAAGATATATCTTACTTGGATCAGAATCTCCAACTGTTCTTGCTTCTTCTTCACATTGAAGAAAATCCTGTAATGAAATTCCACTAAAAAATGATTTTTCTTGTGGTTTGGGAATTTTTCCAATAGACTTGAATCTATTTGGAAGATCTTCTGTTTCAGAATTGTTTTGGACCATATCTTTGAAAGATATCATCCTCGATCTTTGATTTGAATTTGGAGGTACAAATAGTGGTAATCTCGATCTTGCCCTTGGATTATTGTCTTGACAATATCTAGGCCTGAGTGAGATATTATCATTAAGGTGGTTATATGAAGATGGTGTAACACCTTGGCTTCATGAAATTGGTTAAACGCCTGTTGGGCTTCAGAAAATGTTTTGAAACTTTTATGTTTGTAAGGCTTATTTTTAACAAGTGGTTCAACTTGTTTCCATTGTGAATAAAAGCCCATAGCTGGACCTTCAAAGATCACATAAAATTTTGTACCTGCAGGCAAATTGTTAATACCAACAAGTGATGAATCTTCTATTCCAACAATTGGAATATTTTGTTTCTCTTGGGCTTCAATGCCTTTGAGATTTTTTGAGTTTTGAATACTCTCTTGCTCTTACAAGCATTTTTCATACCATGATTGCGGGCTTGGATTACCCTGATATTCTTTCGAACACCGAGTTTTCAAATTCTCGTCTGTATCATTTTCAGTAGTCTTGCTATTGTGAATGTTTTCTTTTGGGTTTTGAATTCTCATTTGTTCTTGCGAACACTGAGCTTGACTATGCTCTTTTGTATTACTTTTAGTAGTATTACTACCTTCAGTGTTGAGTGTCTTCCTCAGGACTGTATTTATTTTTCTAGTAGACTTGATACTTTCAATTTCTTCTGTCTGAAGTTTTGTTTTAGAGGTTTCATCTTCCCCCATTTTTTCAGAAGTTGATGCTAATTTTTGTTTGAGAAGTCTAGCCAACTTCTTTTTCAAGATTTGTAATTTTTGTTGTCTTGTCGAGATCTTCATTTCCTCAATTACGATCTGTATTTCGAGATCTTCAATCTGATCTTCAATTGTATTCATTTTTACCTGCAAAAGCAAATTCTCTTGTAAGAGTATCTGCTAAAGAATTGTCTTTACCTTTTATGATTTGTATTTCAAAATCACAATGACTAAACCACATCTGCCATCTTACAAGTCTTCCTTGCTTGTAATATGGGTGTACCTAGTTTCTTAAAAATGAATTACATATACTTGAATCAGTTCTAACAAGAAATTTGTCAGAAATAATGTAAAGTCTAAATTTTGTAATAGCCTTTTTCATAGCTACAATTTATTTTCCATTAATGTGATAATTCTTTTCTACTCCTTGAAAAGTTCCTGAAGCATAAGAACATAATTTTTCATTTTGATCTTGATGATCAAAAGCTTTTAAAACTGTTCCCCAAAATTCATGAGATGCATCAGTTAAGGGAAATAGCAAATCCACTGGATCTATAATGATCAAGGATGAAGGAGTACCACAAGGCAGGAAACTGTTAGGGAAACAGCAAATCCACTGGATCCATCATAGTGAGGCAATGAACGCATATAGGACAGAAGCGAAAGGAAACAACTCCAATTATTACATACAGTAAGAAGGTTTAGTTCTACAAAGTTCTTTTAAAATTTACTTGATACTTGTATGCCAGTTTGAATCCATTGTCACGAATAATTTTAAAGTTACATTCCGCATAACCAAGACCAAGCCACGAAAAGTTGGTATCAGAGTCATACAATTAAACTCATAGGAAAAATGAATGGATAGTAGATTTTACGACTAATCCAATTACAGTTCTTAATACAGAAGAATATACTAAATACCTTATGAACCAATCTCATAAGATATTAATGGAAATTCATGATACTGATAATATCATTAAAAAAAAACAAATGCAAATAAACTAAGAATAATGATTCTTGATTTTCAGGAATTATTAGAATTTGGACATTTAGGAACTTTACTAAAAGCCCCTATTAGAAACGAAATAAGAACATTAGAAAGAACAGAAATGATTATTGATAATGAAATTAACAGACTTCTTAAATGAGAAGACCTATTAAAAATAGATTACCTCAAGCATGTAAAAGAAAGGAATTTGAGCGAATGCTTAGATTTTATATAGAAATCATAAATAATAGAATTACTTTTGATACAATAAATAAATACTTATTTTTCACTGATAGAAAATTAGGAAGACAACTAAGTAAAAATGATTGATTGTCATGCTTGTAATATACATATTCTTATTATTACATTTGAATATGTAATATATGAAACTTGTAAAGACATTTATAATGATTCTATATCTAGAAGACATAGATCAGCAATAACAAAAAATAAGTTAAGTATGATTACTGCTTTACAGATATATGAATATGATGTTAGAACATTTATCTTGCATTATATAACTTGTCATCATGGAAATTGATGAATGATCTAATGATAATGAAACTAACAATGAGATCTGTGAACAGGTTGAATCACAAGGAAACTTCTCAAAAGAAATTTTAATTTCTGACAAGAAGTTAGCCAAAATATGTAAGACAAAGCTTACAATAGAACCAAGAGAGATTTTTTATCAACCTGATTTTATTGAGAGATTCTCAAAGAAAAGTAGACATGTATATTATGGTGTTTCTCAAAAAGAGTTTGCCATACATGTACAACATACATATGGAAAGATAGGAATATCTTTATTAACCAAACAAGACATAAACAAAGCAAAACAAAAAATAGATCTTGATAATAACAAGAATCTTTTTTGGGTAACAATAGGAGCTATAATAATACAACTCCGTAGCACCTTATCAGAAAAGATTGATCAACCCATTTCTATGATGTTGATTGATGAAAGAATTCAAAATCCTGCTGAAGGATGTCTAGGAGCCCTTGAAGGGAATTTAGCTTGTGGAAAACTGTTATTTACAGTTTATCCAAGACTTTCAGTAAGTTTACATGATCAAAATTTTGATGGAATACTTTCTTTTATACATACTAGTTTATTGCCCGTGCATGTAATTTCGAAGGTAATGTTAGCGTTCCAAAAAAATTTCAATAAAGATTCTTACCCATGAATAATATGGCCACATTGTAACCACCACATCATCTCAACCATTTTGTTGTGCAGACTAACTGCAATCTGTTCTAAGGGAAGGGGGATTCGGCGTTTCTAAGATGAAAGGAAATGCAATCGGGAAGATTCTGGAAAAAATGGAAGTTGTCTACTTGCTGAAAATACTTCATAGTATTCCTTTATATACAACAAACAAAATAAAAAACACGAGAATGAGAAACGATACATAAAGCACTATGATTAGAATAAAGAGTTGATAATTGCTTGATTTATTCTAACATGTCAGAATAAAGATGTAAGGAAATATAAACACAAGTAACATTTATATCATACATGGTCTCCCCCATTTACAAGTGAAAAGTCTAATCATTTGAGACTCCAATTCAACTTCAAACCAACCATCCAGGAAAAAAAATATTATTAAAAGCAATCAAACTTGTTTGGGGTGAGAATTTGAAAGTTTAGCTGAACAAAGTCAAGCCAAAGACGGAAACATCAGAGGGGGGCAGGGTTGAAAAAAAACAAAGAACATCAAAGTTTAAGTCCCTTATATTTAAATAACAATCTCCTTGATCACACTGCAGCTGCAATAAATCAAGCATCCATTTAATAAACATCAGAAAATGTTAAGACTTTTCCCATAGATCACAAACACAAAATAAGTATGCTATGGAAAATAAAGAAATTTTCAAATATCTAAACCAAAAAAAGTTCTAGTGTTAGTCTTTTGGAAGAAGCACGAACATTCTGATCTTGATGATCAAAAAGTTCAGGAAGCATCTACAATATTCTTTTTGGCGGCACTATCTTTGACCCAAATTCACTGAATCATTATTGTTCACCCATACTCATTATTATGCAGGATAACAAAGTAACAATAAATCATAAAGAGTAACAGCAATTAGTTACGAACCTTAAGCCTGACACATGACATCTATTGCAGGAACAACTGCCTTTGCAACTTTATTTTTTATTGCTTTCTCCATAGCATCCTAGTCAGGAAAATCATATTAGAGAATTATGCCTTATTTCACAAGCCTAAACTTAAATTTCCTTGATGTAAATAGCCCACCTAAACATAATTTTAGAATGGAAATATTCAAGGGAGCAGTTGCTATTGGATCACAACACAGCCAATAGAATAAATACTAACATTTGGTTTACATGAAATTGAAAATGCATAAGCATTCTAGTAGCAGAGGAGCCCATCTCACTCTGCATTCTTCCTAACTTTTCTTAATTATTAGCTCACTATTTTGATGGCAAAAAAAATTCCCAAACACCAGTGAGAGAATATGCTCATTATAAAAGCTATATGCAGAATCAATAACACCCGTCCTCTTCTTCTCCATGTTGAGCAAGTCCCTACCACTTTTGTGAGAAAAGTACACTACATAATTATAATGGTAATTTTAATCGTAAAAGGTTTTTTTTTTTTCTGAACTCATCACCTCTAAGTAGGATTGAATTATTTTGGAATAAGAGTGTGTTGTGAACTTTCGGCCTTTTTTCTTCAAATCCTGTACCACACTTGTAAAGGATAATCCTTTAGATAAGGCTAGCTGAAAGGTTGTGATCTCTCTAAAATCAACACCTCAATTAAACAACAATTCTTCATAGTACAGAGGAAGTTAAGGAGGACAATAACCTAATAAATTTTAGAAAGAAACCCAAGATGCTTGAAGGAATCCAACAATATTTAACTTTCTTTGCTCATTCAGTTTACTTGATCCACTCTAAATGATCCTATACTTAGATAAACCTACAAGTTTTGCTCCTCAGAATACCACAAACCAGATGAAGTGTACAAGTTTGAATAAGACTTCGTTTGTTGGAGTCCAGAAATAAGTAAAAAAAAAAAATTGTTCAAAAGGTTCAAAAAGAGAACGAAAAAAGAAAGGGAAAAAAGCAATTAATTCCACCATAATTCAAAGTTGGGAATCAAAGCAGATATTGTCTTAAAAATTGCATAGACAAACTAACCATGGATGCCTTTGAGAAGATGGGTTTCCCTTCCATGCTTTAAGCATATCTTCTGGAAAAACAATATGTTTGGTTTAAGTTTAGCCAATATTTTTGATAGAATGATAAGATTCTGGCTGTAAATATGCAAAATCGTCATAAAAACCATCATTCTAGGCTTGACCAAATTCATATTCGGATTTTATCTAGGACTTGCTAAACATCCGGGACCACATTCTTCCCATCACTATTTATAACTGAATCCCGTGGTGCTCGGAGTGCAATGTGAAGGACAGGCCCGTTTTCTGTAATATTTATCCGAAGAAACCACCAAAACAAAGGAGTAAGGGTTAGATGACAAATGCCAAAGTGACTGATGAACAAAGTTTGGCCAATTTGAAAAGACTGATCTTGTAAGAAAAGTTATTAACAAAAGAAAGCCTGAAACTTTCTTTTCATTTTCTTTTTAATTTTGTCAACAAGTTTAGAAGCCACCAATTGGTGTGTAAACATTCTAGTTTCTGGTGGATGACATAAATCACAATCACTCACCAGATACCAATGATCTAAACAAGACATTGTTTTACCCAACCCATAAACTTCGTAATACTCAGCAGCAAAGATACAATCTACTCAACAAACATTTGGTTTTACCGGTGTGACAAAACTTAGCAAAATAAAACCTTGACTTACCCGCTCTCCATTGAACATCCGATTAATCTTTTCTTGGAGATGAGCTGCCTGCATCACCGTACCAGTATAATTAATCAGATTTTCACATCATATTCACACCAAAAGATAATGATTCAACGTTAGCTCGCCTCTGCTAAACTGTGGAGCTTATTCAAGGTGTCAAGATTGGTACATTGCCTTGAATAGTCCAACAAAATTCCATCAAATTAGCTGTATGCAATAGTAATAAAGAAAAATATTAACACAACTACATAGAGTCCAATCTTAAATTCAAACTTCCGAATATCACACACCATTATAGACTTGCATCACTCGGTGTTGGACATCAAGTCACGCAAATGGGTCCTCTTAATGTCCTCAACATGTGCCTGGAAATGCACAAGTATGTTACATCAACACACACATAATTTACATGTATAGAATAGACCCAGATCAAAAAACAAATCAACCAAATCAAGATTTTAAATACATGATTAATGGCTATAAATTTCAATGGGAAAGCACGAAAAATGAAGCCTAAAATACTTGGGCTCCAATGCAATCGATGAAAAATAAACTTACCTTCAATTTACAAGCACATAATTCTCATAATATCTTGACAAACGAAAAGTCGAAAACAGATTATTACCTTGTATAAAGCAAAATCCAATCTAAATCTAAATTTGAATAAATGAGAGCATGAAAATCTGGGTTGGGGCATTTCTTAATTTTATAGATTCGTGATCAGATCTGTTGGCAAAGGAACCCACGCAATTTCCCATGATGTGGTCCTCTGACAGAGGTAGCAGTGGAGCTCTCCGTGGTGCACGGGAAAGTCTCTTGAATGATGCTGGTGCCTTTGTGGTTTTTTTTTTTTTTTGATATGGGTCTCCGTAGCTGCATGGAAATCCAAAGGAACACAGGCGGTAATTAAAAGTGACAAAGAAACATGAACAAAAATGAAAAAATAAAAATTCAAATAAAGGCAGGAAAAAGCTTGAAATCACTACTATCCACTTCCTGTGAAAATTTTCAGGTCGTTGGTGTGGAACTGTTCCCTTTTCCAGCCAAAGAGATTCACACAAGTTTGAACAAAGAGAAGAGAGAAAATTGAACGGCTAACATTAGGAAAAACCAACAATACAGAAGAAGAGAAAAAGGGTATTCATCCCTAGATGTCGACTTCTCATCAATTTTGTAAATTCAATCAAGGATTCATCTTAACAAAATTGACATTTAAAGTATAAGCCAAAAATTTCAAACCAACAATTCCATCCGTCTCAGGATCAAATACCAAAAAATTGCTGAAATTTTATTGTGATGTAGGTGAAGGAACTGAGATTGGAGATCACAACAACATATCCGCTCCAATCTTCCAGGCATTATCTTTACACAGTACTTTTTAATTACCATATGCCATTTTGCAATCTTAACCAAATAAGCCCTAAATATTATGAGCATATACACAGGAATATCAAAAGGTAGAAATACAAAACAAATTTTCCCCTTTTTAGACATGTAAAAAGGGGACAGAGAATACATTTTTACCTTGATCAAAGCATGAAACAGCATCTTAATCCTTGAGGCAACCAATTAATTTCCGTTCGTTTTTGAGGTCAGAAGCGTTTGAAATGTTGTCTTTTAAATTTTTTTTCCATAATCCAGATGGATGATTGAAGGATTAAAAGGGGGAAAATAGTATACCTGCAATTGGGAGCCGCTGTTTTGGCGGAGTGTATGGTGGGTTGCGGTGAGTTGGGGTGCAGCAGGCAGTGGATGGAGGAATCGACAGGGCAGCGGTAGAAGGCAGCCAGAGTGGTTGGGCTTCAGCGACTTGGAGTTGCCAGCACCTGGGTCTGGTCGACTGGATTTATTGGCGAGTCGAGGGGTGTTGTGGTGTGTTAATGGGTCGATGATGGTGGTGGGTTGTCAACGGCGATGTAGTAGACTGCCAGCGAAGATGCAGAGGATAGAGTTGGTGGATGATGTGAGGTGACGGCGAGAAGCCCGTAATTCTTTGCTACTGTGGCATTAATCGCGCGCACGGGGAGTTCGAAACTTCCCGTGCGCGCACGGAGAGTTCGTTTCTCCCCGTGCGCGCACGGGGAGTTTCTGCTAAGTTTTTTTTTTTAATTTCTTATTTTATTTGTCAAAAATTCTACTGATTTAGATTTTACAAAAACTGTAAATATAATTTCACGGGGAGATTTTTTTTTTTCCAATTTAAAAAATATTTTCTTAGTAATTAATAATCAATACACATTTTTTTAACATAATCTTACTATAAAAAAATCGAATCGTGAAAAATAATATTAGACGAAATGGAATATAAATATAAATATATAGTAATAAGGGAGACAGTAACAGAATAACAAAAAATACTTAAAAAGACGCGAAATGTGAAACTTAAAATCAACGCAGGTACATATTATTTATAAATGTTGGGAGTCTGGATAAATAATATATCAATTTTGAGTGATTAAAGTGTAAATAATAAATGTGGGTATGTCGAATTTTGGAATTTTTTTTCTCATTGGAAGCTGAAAGATTAAAAAAAAAAAAAAAAAAAGGAGACATGATCTCCCCCTACGCACACGGGGAGTTGCTTCTCCCCCTGCACGTACGGGGAGATGCTGTCTCCCCGTACGCGCACGGGGAGATCCTGTGTCCCCGTGCACGTACGGGGAGACGCGCGCACGGTTCTCCCCCGTACGTTTTGCTCTGATTTATTACTATTTTCAACTCCATCATTCATTCACGAAAATATATTGAACATTCATGGACCTACTTAATATCAATATTCAAGAGTCAACAAATTCAAGTGAAACAAAAAACTCATTTACCTGACAGGATGAAGCTGTAAGTTTTCTTTAACTTTACTCGAACTTGTAGTAGTAGATGCCGTGCAGCGCGGTTTATAAACTAAAGTTTTAATATCTAATACGAAAGAGAAATTGTACTGGAGAATAAAGAAGTTTGTGAGAATGACGACAAATAATACTAAACAAAAATGACAAAATCGGAAGTACATAACAAAAAAAAAATGATTTCAACACTCTCGACCAAAACATCGACCAAATCTTCTCGGAAGGCAAGGAACAACGAAAATACAAAACTAAACAAAAACGAAAAAACCTAAACCATGCTGAAAAAAAAAATGAAATAAAAAAGCAAAAATATAACAACAATAAATAGAAATTTTACCTTCAAGAAATTGTTTTGTCACTTCACAGTGTGTGATTGGAATTGCATTTGCATGTTATATATATAGTGTACAATGTGGCAAAATACATACAGTGTGAGTAAGTCGGTTGTAGATAACTTTTTAAAATTAATTAAGGCGGCAAATTTCACCGCCAGAAGCTTGAAGAATTTAGTAGAAATTGGCAAAATACATACAGTGTGAGTAAGTCGGTTGCAGATAATTTTTTTTAATAAAATAAGGCGACAAATTTCACAGCCAAAAGAATTAAGTCAACAATTGTGACGACAATCCATATTAGCTACAGGAACAAACCAGTTTCAATGTGAAATGAATGAACAGTGATCCTGGAACTGGCGAGATAATCCATATTAGCTACAGGAACAAACCAGTTTCAATGTGAAATGGAGTGTGACAAAAATGAACAGTGATCCTGGCATTAGGTAGAAAAAAGGAAAAAAGTTACTGTAGCAAATCCAGTTCAAAGGAGGACATGTGTGAAAATGAGTGTGACAAGAATGAATAGTAAACCTTGGGTTCCCTCTTTTAAGGGGAAGGTAGAAGTATAGAAGAACGAATCTAGTCAAAGATAATAATGTACCTTTTTCAATTTCATACTTAGTTAGTTATGCAATCCATAACCAACATAATATGACAATTGTTAAATAACCTAAAGGAATAAAGATTGATCATTTATTCTTAGATTACCTTGAAAATAAAGAAACAGAATTTGAATGGTTAATTCAACCATCAAAAAAATCTTGTGATATAGATTTTAATGAACAAAGAAAATTAATTAAGGAACAAAAACCACTTCCTTCAACAAGAAGTTTATCCTACAGACAACCCTTACCAAATGTCAAATGGAAAGAAGAATCTGAAACAAGTACAAATAAACAATTAAAACAGTTAAATAAAAAGATTAATGAAATGGCTAAAAAACTTTTCAGAGAAGAATGACAATAACTGACATTCTAAAAGAGATAAAAAATTTAAAAAATAGTATTGAAGAAGTAAAAATACTACTAAAAATGCTACAAGAAAATACAGAAAAATCAATGGAAAAGCACTCTGCAATTATTATTACAGGATTCAAGATAAAATAACAAAATCCATCAAAGAAAATTTCAAAGGCTTCTTTAGGACTTTTTGAAAAAACGGGGAAAATTAAAGAAAATACAGAAACATCAAAAGGAAAATTTGATATTAACTTTTAAGTTAATATGGCTAATTTAAGAAAAAATCTTGAAAACATTTATGAAACAAATAATGATTTAGGACTTTTAAATGTACTTCTTGCATTTGAAGATTCTGAACTTCAAAAAATTGAAAACATTGTTAAAAATATTAACATTAGAAAACAAGAAACAATTATGACAATTGAATCAGAAGAAGAAAATTCTAAAGATTCAGAACCAGAACCTTTTGTTAACAATCTGGATGAAAGTGACTCAGAAGTCATAATTCATGAAAAATTTAATAGAAACAATAGATTTAGAACCATCTAGTTCTAATCCTAAAGGGGACGGAAAAAGAAAAATAGGATATAATAATTCTAGATTAAATCCTCAAAAAGATTTAAGTAAAAATTTACCACAATCTGAATTTGTACCTAAAAAAGGAAATCAACAAGTAACAATTTTAGATTTAGATTGTACACTTGAACTTAAAAAACTTATTGACGCTTGGTACAGCCATATTATGGTTGTTATGATAGTCAATAAAGAAATAATAAGACATGAATCAAATTCTTGGAACTATGTACTTGCCAGTACTAGGAGAAATGCAAGAGCATTTCTTGAAAGATTTGATGATAATGTCAAGAATAATATTTCGAATGATGCTGAATAAAATATTCCAAATTTTGTTAAAAGAATTGTTGAACAACTTTATAAGCAGTTTACTGGATTGGCTTATGAAGTTTTTAAAAGTGAAAGAACAATTGAAATTGCTGATGCACTAAATCACTTAGAAAAAATTTCTATATGTGATATGTGTTATTTTGAAAATTATGCATGTGAATTTTCAAAATATTTTTACATTAGTCCCAGTGAAAAATGGGAAGAATTAACAGAAAAATTTATAAGAAAACTTCCTAAACTTTTTAATCATGAAGTTATGGAACTACTTAATAATGCAATTGAAAATCAACAGAATCATATTGATCCAAGACTCAATGTTAAATCTAAAAGTTCAATAGGACTAGTTATTACTTTAACTAGAAATCATATTACAGATAAATGTAAAGAAAGTATCTTAGTTAGAGATAGTAAGATAGTTTTAATTAGTAATCCAAAATTATGTTGCGATAAATATCTCAACAAAATACCAGGACAATATGGTTGTTTACTATCAAGAAAAGAAAAGAAAAAAAATTTCAAAAGAAGAAAAAAATATATCTTTAAAAGATATAAAAAAACCATATAAACAAAAATTTTTTAAGAAAAGAAAATTCTTTAAAAAACAAAAATTCCCCAAAGAAGGGAGATGAGAAAAGAATTTGGATAAAAGAAAATCTTGTCCACAAAGAAAAATAATTGCAAATGTTTGCTCTGTAATAAATCTGGACATTATGCAAATGAATGCCCAGTAAGACTTGGAAATGAAGAAAGAATTAAACTTCTTGAAACATTCCAAGATCAAGGATTCTATCCCGTAGAATATCCCAGTGATACAGAATCTCTGTATTATCTAACTACTGAATCTGAATCTGAAGAATCAGAAGAAACATCTGAAGATGAGTAATAAAAATATTACGAATCTTAATTCAATCTATATTCCTATAAAATTAAGTTTTGAAGGATATAGAAAATTTACAATCCATGCTTTTGTAGATACTGGAGCATCAGTATGTACAGCAAGTAAATGAATTATTCCAAAGCAATTTTGGGTATAATCTGAAAAAGATTAGAAATCTAAAAATTGCAAACAAATCAAAAATAAAAGCTTCTAAAGTAGTAAAATGATTAAATATTGAGATAAGTGGATTCCACAAATCCCAATGGAAAACCTTCAATTTCAAAATTCCTACAGTATACCTACTTGAAACTGGTATAGATTTCATGATTGGCAATAACTTTTGTCAATTATATCATCATTTTATTCAAGAAATTGAATATATAAGCTTTACCATTAATTGTAACAAATTATGGATTCCAAAGCAAAGAAAAACAATTGCAATGAATATCTTACAAGAAAAATTCTTGAAAAATATTGCAATTAATAATAAAAAAGAAAAATTCAAAAATTTGACAGGGGAGAATATTATTCAAAAAAGAAATATTTTCATAACCTTGGAAGAACAATGTCAATTTAAAATTAATTCTCAAAGGGAAATAATTTTAAACTTATTAAAAAATTGTTACTCAGAAAATCCTTTAGATCCTCAAAAGAACAAAGGAAAAATGACAGTAAGTATTGAACTACTTGAAGAATTCAAAAATTCTATAGTTAGAGCTAAAGCTATGGCTTACAGTCCTAAAGATAGAGAAGAATTCTCTAATCAAATTAAAGAGTTACTTGAAATTAAAGTAATTGAACCAAACAAGTCACAATTTTCTTCACCAGCTTTTACGGTAAGAAAAGAAGCAGAAAAAAGACGTGGAAAAGCTAGAATGGTTGTTGACTATTCTCAATTAAACAAAATTACTAAAGATGATGAATATTTAATTCCAAATATGCAAAGTCTTTTACAATTAATAAAAGGAAAGAAAATCTTTTCATCCTTTGATTGTAAATCAAGATTTTGACAAGTAATACTTGACCAAGAATGTAAACATCTTACAGCTTTCAGTTGTCCTCAAGGACATTACCAATGGAAAGTTGTTCCATTTGAATTAAAACAAGCACCAGGTATTTTCCAAAGACATATGGATAATATCTTGAAAGAATTTTGTAAATATTGCTGTATTTACATTGATGATATTTTTATTTTCTCAGAAATAGAAGAAGAACATGAAAATCATGTAATAACTGTTTTAAAGAAAATAAAAGAAGAAGGAATTGTATTATCTTAAAAGAAGGCACAATTATTTAAAGAAAAAATTGGATTTTTAGGGTTGGATATAGCTTATGGCTATAAAACCTTGAAACCTCACATTTTAATTCATATTCAAGAATTTCCAAATGAAATTCAAGATTAAAAACAATTGATCAGATTTCTTGGATGTCTCACTTATGCTGAATCTTTTATTAAAGAATTAGCAAAACTGAGATCACCTCTTCAAAAGAAACTCAAAAAAAGATTTTAAATGTAACTGGACTAAAGAAGACGGTATTTATGTTCAGAAAATAAAATCCAAGGTAAAAACTTTACCATCATTATATCATCCAAAATTGGGAGATAGAATGATAGTTGAAACTGATGCATCTCATGAATTTTGGGGAACAGTTTTAAAAGCTTTTGATCATCAAGATCAAAATGAACAATTATGTTCTTATGCTTCAGGAACTTTTCAAGGAGTAGAAAAGAATTATCACATTAATGAAAAAGAAATTTTAGCTATGAAAAAGGCTATTACAAAATTCAGACTTTATATTATTTCCGACAAATTTCTTGTTAGAACTGATTCAAGTACATGTAATTCATTTTTAAGAAACCAGGTACACCAAGATTACAAGCAAGGAAGACTTGTGAGATGGAAGATGTGGTTTAGCCATTATGATTTTGAAATACAAATCATAAAAGGTAAAGACAATTCTTTAGCAGATACTCTTACAAGAGAATTTGCTTTTGCGGGTAAAAATGAATACAATTGAAGATCAGATTGAAGATCTCGAAATACAGATCGAAATTGAGGAAATGGAGATCTCAACAAGACAACAAAAATTGGAAATCTTGAAAAAGAAGTTGGCTAGACTTCTCAAACAAAAATTAGCATCAACTTCTGAAAAAATGGGGGAGGATGAAACCTCTAAAAACAAAACCCCAGACAGAAGAAATTAAAAGTATCAAATCTACTAGAAAAATAAATACAATCCTGAGAAAGACACTCAACACTGAAGGTAGTAATACTACTAAAAGTAATACAAAAGAGCATAGCCAAGCTCAGTGTTCACAAGAACAAATGGGAATTCAAAACCCAAAAGAAAACATTGACAATAGCAAGACTACTGAAAATGATACAGACGAGAATTTGAAAACTCGGTGTTCGAAAGAACATCAGGGTAATCCAAGCCCGCAATCATGGTATGAAAAATACTTGCAAGAGCAAGATAATATTCAAAACTCAAAAAATCTCAAAGGCATTGAAGCCCAAGAGAAACAAAATATTCCAATTGTTGGAATAGAAGATTCATCACTTGTTAGTATTAACAATTTGCCTGCAGGTACAAAATTTTATGTGATCTTTGAAGGTCCAGCTATGGGCTTTTATTCACAAAGGAAACAAGTTGAACCACTTGTTAAAAATAAGCCTTACAAACATAAAAGTTTCAAAACCTTTTCTGAAGCCCAACAGGCATTTAACCAATTTCATGAAGCCAAGTTGTTACACCATCTTCATATAACCACCTTAATTATAATATCTCACTCAAGCCTAGATATTGTCAAGACAATAATCAAAGGGCAAGACCAAGATTACCACTATTTGTACCTCCAAATCCAAATCAAAGATTGAGGATGATATTTTTCAAAGACATGGTCCAAAACAATTCTGAAACAGAAGATCTTCCAAATACATTCAAGTCTATTGGAAAAATTCCCAAGTCACAAGAAAAATCATTTTTTAGTGGAATTTCATTACAGGATTTTCTTCAATGTTAAGAAGAAGCAAGAACAGTTGGAGATTATAATCCAAGTAAGATATATCTTGGAATGTTTGAAATACGATTTGGACAGTTCATTTTTCTTCAGGGATCTGAACCAACAATTGTGCAGAAAGTTTTTCATTATGGATTTATCAAAATAATAATTCTCAGTGAAACAATGGAAGAAATTAAATTAAGGATCCAGATCTTCACATGGTTTTGAAGATAAAAAGCATGATTCCATTTTGGAATAGTGAATGACTTTTGGTCAAAGGATATCACCACATCCAGATTAAGACAATGAATCAGATCACTATGAATAAACCAACGACTACGAAAATTGAGTGTGAATGAACAAATGCTCAATGAATGGAGAAGTTTGTCATACCAAAGACTATTAACAGGGTTGAGAACCTTTAATAGTGAATCAAAAATTGAGATGAATCACTCATCAGATTTCATCTTAATGACAGGCAAGACAGGATCAACGATTGATATGAAAGGAATTAAAGCTTTGTGCAGTTTTGAGAAAAATTTCTACAATTTACCCAATGTACCTTCAAATTACAAGGGAGAATAATGCAAATCATTAAGACAAAGCATTGGAAGAGATCACTTCTGCCAATGGTGTGAAACAAAAGAAGACAAGGATGAAACGGAGTCTAGTGGGAGCACTACGGCAAATCAATCAGAGTGAATATTACCAGCAAGAGAAATATGCTTTTAAAAAGAAAAAGATGTGACAAAAGAAGAGCATCTACTTTTTAAAAGAAAAGACGACAAATTTGTCTAAATCCCTTTATCACTACTTTTGCTTTTGCAAAAGAAAAACTGTGGATGACTAACAAATGGACGACAGAAATGAAAAGGAATCTCAAGATTTCATCTATAAAAGGATGCAGACTCAGAAAAGAGGGGGAGAAGTTGAGAATTAATTTTAAAATGATGTTGTTCTTCCAAGGTTATGAAAATATTTCTTTTTTGAATAATATTTCACACATTTTGGCATTTGATTGCCATTTTTTTCACCCATTTTCCACCATTGCAATCAAACGGATCTTTAGCATTTTTCATTAAGTTGCGTACAGCCATACGCCGAAATGGATGAAAAATGTCACTTTGAATCATTCAATATCACTCTGAAGAGTGAATCATTCACTCAAACAAAAATTAAAAAGAAAAATGAACACTTGTGTCAAAAAAATTCGAGAACTGGATATGCATAGCTAACAATTTAATGAATCCAACAAAGTACCAGATTTACAAACCTTCTTACGGATGTTTGAAATTTGTTGAAGGCCATTCGACTTCAATTCGCAGCTCTTATGTGGCTCCCCTGAAACATCTATGTACAAGGAACCAAGGAAATGCATAAACTGAGGATGACATTCATTTCATAGAGCAATGGACAAGAACTCAGCTAATCTCTTTATCGACCTTCATTTGATAAGCTGATCATTAGCAAAAAGAAAATATGGAACCTACACTTCCACCATTGCCTGATGGGTTTACAGTGTTGGAGAAAATAATATTCTATCATATGGATCATTCATGTTGGATCATCAAGAACTTACTAACTAAAAGTGGAAGCGTACCTGAATCATACATGGTTATCGCAATGAACAAGTCCTGCAGTTTTAGTCTTCCAGATGAACACGTTATTCCTTTATTACTCTCTGAAGATGGGAGTCAACATGTGATCCAGAGACTATAACCATATATTTATACTAACGGTCCATTGACCAATTCGGCCCATCATGAAATTAGGAACAGGTTTATAAGTCCATACTTAATTAGATGCTTTGAAACCCAAAATACTGAAACCTTATTAGATCATTTTAAACGGGCTTAACAAAAATTGATAGCCTTTAATTTAGTACACAATATTTTACATATAAGCCCACATGTTCGATTAAAATCCTTACAATCTTCCGCTTGGGCTATATGTCTTACCTTATATTTATGCATTAAACATAACCTTATGAATACTCAGAATTTTGCTGTCATTACCGAATGCATCCCCAAACAACCCGATCCATCAATCATATCAATATAGGATCAAAGTGGCTCTTGCTACTTATATCGTAACTAAACTCATCAATGGTCACGTATATTGACATAGCTGAATAACATGGATCAAGTATGGATTTGTAGCATGGAAATTACATGTGATGTGATCTTAACATGCCTACTTCCAACTGGTCTATCTTAATACCTTAGTGAGATCATTTTCAAATGAGTTCAGAGATAATAAACCAAAAACTTTATAACTGAAAATTACTTTAACCATAAACCATATCCAAAATGACAGTACATGTGTCTAATATGAAAAGCACAGAAATACAAATTCCCACTAAAACTAGATATCTTCAAGAGATATTACACCCATATGAGCATTGTGCTCATGAAAAACTTTGGGTATTAATCCCTTAGTAAGAGGATCTGCAACCATGGAGTTTATCCCAATATGCTCTATTGACACATATCCACTCTGAATTCTTTCTTTAACAGCCAGTAATTTGATCTCTATATGTTTTGGCGTCGTCGAGCTCCTATTGTTATTGAAATACAGCACTGCTAATTTATTGTTACAAAATAATTTAAGTGGTCTTTCTATATTATCCACAATGCACAGCCTAGTGACAAAATTTCGCAGCCATATTCCATGATTTGATGCCTCATAACATGCTACAAACTCCGCCACAATGGTGGAAGTAGCTATAATTGTCTGCTAAGTACTCTTCCATGAAATAGCACCTCCAGCAAGCAGGTAGATATAGTTTGAAGTGGATCTTTTACTATCTTAGCATACCGCTTAATCAGAATAACCGATGATCTCCAACTGATTTGATCTCCTGTATATGAGTATGTAGTCCTTTATTCTCTGTAAATACGGCATGACCCATTTGGCTGCTTTCCAATGATCCAATCCCGGGTTACTTAAATATCTTCCTACCATCCCAACAATGTACGTTATATCTGGATGCGTACAAACCTGAGCATACACTAAACTCCTTATAGCTGAAGAATAAAGAATCTTCTGCATTTCTTTAATTTCCAAATCATTTTTGCGGCATTGACTTAAACTAAACTTGTCTCCTTTAACCACAAGGGTGTCACCTGGTTTATAATCTTCCATGTCATATCTTTTAAGTACCATTTCGATATAGCTCTTTTGTGGTAATCCCAGAATACCCCGAAAACGATCTTGTTGCATCTGAATTCCTAATACAAAAGAGGCATCACCAAGATCCTTCATCTCAAAATTCCTTGCTAGAAATCTCTTGGTTTAATGCAATAAATCTATATCGTTGCTGGCAAGCAATATGTCATCAGCCCTAAAGTTAATTGACTTGGGAGTTATCGTCCAAAAACTTGTTACATGGGTCATTTAGAAAGTTTAAGGGAGAAAATGCTGCAAATAAAGGTAAAAAAAAGGTGTTGAAAAAATATAGAAAAAAGCAAGTGTATGAAACAGAAGTTGCACAAAATACCTTGGTTATGTCCCAAACACTTATTTAATAAAATTTGGCTTTTGACAAAAGAATGTTAGTATAATTAAGTCCCAGAGATTGAAGCAATCAAATTTAATGGAGAATCCTTATTTATTGACATATTAACTTACAATTAGTGAGATTTGCCTAAACTCGAGGTGAAGATAGTATAAAATTCAACCTTAGTTCACACACTTAAAGAGCGAAAAGAATCAGCTTGGGGTGTGTGAATCGTACGAGTGATGAAATAATATATTTGACCATTGAAAGTCGAAAATTGAAACAACTCATGAATTCATAATGCTATGTTTAATTCTTTACACACACATCGATTTTGTATTGGGAAAATAGATTTTAATTTTTTTATTGTGATTTTGAAGTTGTGTATAGATCTAATATTATGATTTCAATCATAAGATAAGAAACCAGGTTAATTAGCTAATTTTTTTTTACTTGATTGACTAGCCACCAATTAAGTAATTAGCATTGTGTGTTTGTGTATTTGTCAAGTTTTAGTTTTGTTTGAGGATAAACAAATAATCAAGGATCGCCTTTTCCTATCCAGAGCCGGAGTGATAAATGTGATCACAGGCGGAGACTCCAATTCGGCTAGGAAGAGCTATGCACGCTCTGTTGGGATCCGCTCTATCCAAAAAAGGCATGATTCTGTCAGAGCACCACATTCAGGGAGGAGGACTTGATTGGTGTGGCGTGCACCCATGATGATGCCCTAGTAGTTGTGGGCAACATTAGAGTTTGATGTCAAGAAGGTGTTAGTCGACGGAGACAGTGCAGCAAATGTTCTTATGTAGGATGCCTTTATGGGTTTGAAGATTTCTCCATAGAAACTGAAAACGGTGACCACCCCTCTACAATGTTTTGGGGGAGCAATTGTGATACCGAAGGGAACTGTGGAGCTTTCGGTCATGCTAGGTACTAATCCAACAATCGTGGTAATCATGACAAGCTTCTTGGTTGTCAAAACCCATATGGCATACAATGCCATCTATGGCCGACCATTGCTAAATGCTATAGGTGATGTCCCTTCGACTTACCATCAGGCCATGAAGTATTCGACTAGTAGAGCTGTTGGGTGTGTAAGGGGGATCAATAGGCATCTAGAAAATGCTACGTTGACGGTATAGATGCGAAAGGTTCTCTACCCGTTATGATGTTGGATGTAGAGCTCTAAAGGGGACGAATCGAGTCACTTGATGTAACCAAAACAATTCTAGTATCGAAGGGCCATGAGTTTAGCATTGGAATAGATCTAAAATCTTACGATAAGGAAGAATTGGTAAAATGTTTAGCTCATAACCTGGACGTTTTCACATGGAGTCCAAGAGACATCCTAGGGATCAGCCTATCAGTCACCCAACACCATCTAGATGCTCTGCTAGGGACGAAGCCAATGAAGCCAAAGAAAAGAAACTTTGCCCTAGAAAGGCAAGCTACAGCGAGAGAAGATGTTGAGAAATTGCTACAGGCGGCTTTCATCCGAGAAGTGTAATACCCCGAGTGGCTGGCAAATATCGTGCTTGCAAAGAAGTCGAACAGGAAATGGCATGTGCAGACTACACTGGTTTGAACAAGGCATGTTTAAAAGACTCATACCCACTTTCCCATATAGACCACCTAGTGGACGCCACATCGAGTCATGAAAGGCTCAGCCTTCTGAACACGTTTTCTGGGTATCACCAAATTTCTATGGTGGGGTCCGATCAGGAGAAGATGTCTTTTATCACTGACTTCGAGACATATAGCTATACGGCCATGTCGTTAGGACTAAAGAACGCTGGGATGACCTATCAGAGGATGGTAAACAAGTCTTCCGTGAAATGATTGGGGATGTTATAGAGGCCTACGTTGATGACATGGTGGTCAAGAATACCGATGCTGACAACCATGTGGCTTGCTTGCAGAAAGGGTTCAACATCGCCTGACAGAATAGGCTGAAGTTCAAACCAGAAAAATGTGTTTTTGGTACCACCGGAGGGAAGTTCCTTGGATTCATCATCACGCAGAGAGGTATTAAAGTGAATCCAGATAAGATTCGGGCAATTTTGGAGATGAAAAGCCCTACTAGTAAGGAGGTCCAAAGGCCAACAGAATGGGTAGCATCCCTAAATTACTTCATAAGTCGAGCAACAGATAAATGTTACCATTTTTTCAAGGCCATTGGGGGGTTTCACCAACTTTAAATGGACGTAGAAGTGCGAAGAGTCACTCAAATCTTTAAAGTAAGCATTACAGCAATGACCGATTTTGACAAGTCCATGCCCTAGGGATTTCTGTATCTCTACTTGGTAGTATTACCATAGGTGATTAGTGTTGTGTTAGTAAAAGAATTCCCAAAGGCCGGTTTACTATGTAACCAAGTGATGAAGGGAATGAAAACAAGATATGGTCGAGCAACAGGTCCTAGCATTAGTTGTTGCGTTCAGGAACTTGAGGCCATACTTTCAATCTCACATGATATAGGTAATGACTGATCAGCCGATTAAGCAGATTTTACATCGACCAGAAACCTCAAAAAGATTGTTAAAATGGGCAATTGAGTTAAGTGAGTTAACTAAGAAAAGCTATCAAGGCCGAGGGTCTGGAGGACTTTATAGTCCAGCTCACCATCCCGCCTGAGCTACTTGCAGAACAGAATGCGGATTGGAAATTTTTTGTGGATATGTCCTCAAACAGAGAAGGATTCGGAGCAATCATCATAATGATAGGACCAAACTCTAAAGAGTTGGAATATTCCCTACGCTTCGAATTCCCAGCTACAAATAATTATGCCAAGAATGAAGCAGTGATCACAGGCTTGGGCTTGGCGCCAGATTGGGGATGTCCTTGGTTGTGATCTACAACGATTCTCATTTGATAGTTGGACAGTTGATGGCAGAATTGGAAGCAAAGGGCATAGGGATATGTCATACCTAATGAAGGTAAAAGACTTGTGAAGAGGATTCACAAATTTCAAGATAACCAAGGTTCCCCATAAAGATAATGAGCGGACAAATGCATTGGCTAGACTTTCATCTGCTAACCCAAAGAATTTGCTTTGTATAGTAAGCGTGTAAGTCTTGTGACATTCGAGCATTCAACACATGATCAATGTTGTGAACATAGATCATGAAAAAAGTTGGATGGACCCGTTGATTGAATATCTTATAGGAGACAATGTGCCAGAAGAAGGTCTCGAAGACGGTCTCAAAGCAAAACGATTGAGGGCTCGAGCAACTTTGTTCACCGTTATCAATGGACAACGTTATACACAGGGTTTCACCATGTCATACTTAAAGTGTTTACGACCAACAGAGGCGAAAATGCTATTTGAAGTGCATGCGGGAATTTGAGACAACCATCAAAGGGCAACTACCCTCTCATTCAAAATCTTACAACAGGAATACTAGTGACCTACCATGAAGGATGACGCTAGAGAATTTGTTAGAAAATGTGATGCGTGCCAAAGCCATGGGAACCTGATCCATATCTCAGCCGAGCAGCAGACAACTATCTTTAGAATGTCCTTTCTTTTAATGGAGAATGGATATCCTGAGACCTTTGCATGTGGCCAAAGGGCAAAGAAAGTTTCTACTAGTCGCCATCTACTACTTTACTAAATAAGTGGAGGCAGAACTACAGGCTGCCATCACGACGGCTAAGGTGCAGGACTTTGTCTGGAAAAACGTCATATGCAGGTTTGGGATACCTAGAGTGATCATTACAGATAACGGCAAGCAGCTTGATAACCACAACTTCAAAGCTATTTGAGCGAGCTATCACATCGATCATATGCTAACTTCGATTGCTCTCCCTCAATCCAATGGGCAAGCAGAAGTGACCAACCGGACCATACTGTAGAATCTGAAGACAAGATTGGCAAAAGAGAATGGGCTTTAGGCAGTCGAACTACCCAATGTATTATGGGCATATAACACAACCCCACGGGAACCAACCGGTAAAACACCTTTCAAACTGTCTTTCGGGATGGAAGTCGTTCTTGTTGTAATCCTTAGTGAAACCGCCGAATAAAAGTTTAGCACCTTGACATCACGACAACCACCGTAGAACTTGATTTGCTTGAGGGAGTGAGAAAGAGAGCAACTCTAAAAATGGCATCATACAAGAGGAAGGTTGCAGCGTATTTCAACCGAAGGGAAAGGCCAAGGATTTTCTAGCCAGGAGATCTTGTGCTTAGGGATGTAGCAGCAGCAAGACACCCACCATCGAAACTCAGGACAAATTGGAAAGGATTGTATGAAGTAATTCGCAGCCTTTAAAAAGGAGCCTACAGTTTAAAAGACGTGAAGGGGAAGCCACTAGGTAGGCCATGGAACACTAAGAATCTCAAGAAATACTATCAATGAGATGCATCATAGAACTTTTGTATATACAGTAGATATGTTGCTCTGTTAATTTCCCTAATATAATGCCTGCTATAGGCACCATTTATTGTAATTGTGAATGTTATCTAATGAAAGGCCTGGACGACGGTAGACGATGAGGGTGCTAAGGAAATTCCAATCTCGAACATCCCGATGCACCTCTTGAGCCCCCAAATCTAGGTAATTTATATGTCCATGTACAGCTTCAAACTTCTCCCAACAACTTAAGTTCGCTTTCTAGTGGAGAGCTTTCAAAACCAAAAACTGGTTAAGGCCCTAAACCACTAGACTCTGTGTCTACAATTGAACATCACCCAAGGGGCTACGCGGATAGCAACAAAACCAATAAATTGTTATAAGCTCGAATGCGCCAAACGGTCATATTGGAGAGCCTATAAAACCAAAAATTGGTTAAAGCATAAATCACTAGACCAAGCGCTCTACATTCGACAGAGCCCGGGAGGCTAGATGAAGAGCAACAAAACCAATAAATTGGTTATAAGCTCGACTGTGCCGAACGATCATAGTGGAGAGCCTGTAAAACTAAAAATTGGTTAAAGCCCTAAACCACTAGACCATGCGCTCTACATTCGACAGAGCCCGGGGGCTAGGTGAAGAGTAACAAAACAAATAAATTGGTTATAAGCTCAACTGCACTCAATGGTCGTAGTAGAGAGCCTGCAAACCCAAAAGTTGGTTAAGGCACTAAACCACCATACCAAGCACCCTATATTTGACAAAGCTCGAGGGGCTAGATGATGAGCAACGAGGCCAAAAAATTGGTTAAGGATCAACAATTGAAATATGAGAATTGAAATCACTACTTAGGCTATGGTTGATGTAAATGTGTCGACCGCATAGCAATCAATCCATGCTCGTCGATCAAATGATGATCAATTGCTGAAGGTTGGCCGTTATGCAGCTAGTGCACCCACTAACAGCCACTCGATTGATTTAGAAGAGTTGTGCGGGTATAGGCAAAAAAACAACTAAGCAATAATAATGTTCCAAAAGAATGCGTCCATACTCAAAATGGAGTGTGATTGTTTGTTCACATCCCAGACCAAGAGAAATCACTAGACAATTGAAGGACAAAAATAAATAACTGTAGAAAGTGCTAAAAGATCTATAACAAAAGACTGTTAACCTGAATACGAAGTCCCTTCGCTCCCTCCTCGCGATATGCGCCCGAATGTCATGGATTGAGGGGCTTCACTCTCTCTTCCTTTACGCTACACCAGAAACTTGTCGAAACCTGAAAGGTCGATAGAAGGGTGCTCAATAGCAATCCACACCTTGGTCAATTTGATGGACACCGCCATTTCCTTTCCCTTGTATGAATTCAAGGCCTGAGTATAATCGAATGACGATTTGTATTGCTCCACAGATGCCTCCAGATCCTTAGCATACTCCATTAAAGCTTTATATCTCTCCACCACCTGCTCTAGAGCTTGAGGTAAAATAGATCGTAGGTTATCAACTACCGTCTTTTGCTCGCAAACTCGAGCCTCTAAAGTTTCAAGAGACTTATTCAAAGAAGAAATTTTCTTTTTGTAATGGTGAGCTTTCTTCGTTTTTTCCTTTACAAGAGCTTTTAACTTCAATGACTGACGGTGGCTCGACTCAAAAGGTCTAATTTGTAAGGCCACAACCTAACATGCAATGAGGCAAAATGATTAACAACCACGAAGAATGAGAATAAACAAAAAAAATAAAAAAAATGAAGCATAGAAAGAAGCTTATCCTCTAAGTGTAAACCCACACCTATTTCAGTAACCCCATAGAAACCCTTTCCCTCTCCCTCTCCTCAACAGCTTTGATTTCATTTCAGAAGACAATTTGGTGCAAGGTTCCAAACTGTGATTGAAGAAATTTCTCAAGAGTCTTTGTTGGGGGACTCAAGTTCTTTGAATCTTTCGTCCTCTGGACTTGTGTCTTCCAAAACTACAGATGATTTATAGAGCTTGTGAAGTATAAGAATATGAAGAATTACTGCTGAAGAATCACCACCACAATTACTCTTACTTCCCATTCTCAGAGTAACAAGTAAGCACTCTTGAAGATACCCGCCATCTTCAACTTTACCAAGACACACCTCCAAATCTAGAACCATCAGGTACTGTCTAAGCTAGCTTTGCAAAAATGGCGAAGTCCATTTCGCCACCAACTGTTCGACTCAATTCCTCATCCAACAACTATCTTCTGGAACACAATCATCATTGGCTACATTTGCAACAACTTGCCCCCACAAAGCCATCAAGTTTTACTTCCTCATGAAATGGTCCACCACATCCACTCCGCACCCCCATATTTGTGATGCTTACACTTATTCAACCACTCTTACAGCTTGTGCAGAAGCGAAGCAACTGTTAATTGGTAAAGCTTTGCGCTTCCATATTTTACGTTCCAACATCTGCCAGAGTAGAATTACTGCTGAAGTAGGGTAAAGGAACTCAGGCATAGCCCACAATTTATTTATTTGTTTGGTAGAAATGGATTTTTTAGCAGTAAACATTGATTTTTATTTGTATTTTGAATAATTTTCTCGAGTGTCAAAAGTTTATGGCCAACGTTGTATATGTTTTTAGCTTTTGAATTAGAATTTTGAAATAAGGAATGTCTCGAATCTAATTGCACAATACGTGATACAGTTGAACTCGATGTGTATAGTGTATATTATATTATCTTAGGTTGTATAGAAACTTCTGAAAGTTGGATAAATGCTAATGGAGATTCAATACCGAAATGCAAAACTAATCAAAAGCAAGATAAATCTTTTATAATCAATATCTGCACTCCAAAAAGGAACATAATACATTAATGGCTGACTCACTATTTAACCAGTCATTTTTTTTTTTTGAATTTCGTCACTTTTTCAGTGTTTTTCACTTTTTTTTTTAATTTGTATCACTTTTTTTAAAAAAAAATCGTCACTTTTTTGAGTTTGTCACTTTTTTTTAAAATTTTGTCACCTTCTGAATGTCACTTTTTTTTATTATCTGTCACTTTTTTAATCTGCATAACTTCTTTTAATTTGTGCCACTTTTTTTAATTCGTCACTTTTTTAAAATTTTTCACTTTTTTGAATTTTGTCACTTTTTTTAGTTTTTTGTCACCTTTTAAGTTTTTGTCACTTTTTAAGAAGATAAAAAAATGAAATAATATGTTATATTTTCCTAATAATATCAGCATGTGGATTGACCTGAACATGGTGATTATTTTAAGAACATGATTACTGTGTTGTCCAAATGGATTAGGGTGAACAAAATGTCCAAACCAAATCAAACCAAACCGAACCGAACCGAACCAAGCGGTTCGATTCAGTTCTACAAAAAAAATTAATAGTTTTGGTTCTTCGAACAAAACACCATTTGGTTATAGTTTTGGTTCGTTTCCGATTCTAGAACCAAGAACCAAACCGAGAACCAAACTTAATTTACAATTTTATTTTTTGTATGAATTTAATTTTATGTTAATTGAAGACATCCCAATAGCCATTATTTTTGGTAGAGCCCATAAAACGTGTTTAGCCCATTAATTTTAATTGTATTCAATATTTATGTTTATGCATCACTTCAATGCATTATTTCAAATTCAAACCTTCAAAGTCCTAAACACCACCAGACGCCTTCCTAAATTCTTAATCCCTCAAAACTCAAACAACGCAACTTTTCTGTATGGAAACTCCAACTTTGTCGCCACCAATTTGTTGTTCCTCCAAGCTATCAAGGGTATAGTAAAAAATATCATAATTTAATGCATATCTTTCTTTTCTTTCATAGTTTTTTTTTTTTGTGCAACTTTATACATATTAGTCAAAAATTCTAGTCATACAATATTTTTATTGAATTGTGATACAAGTCAATTTGGAAAAAAAAAAAAAATTAAAGTAGACTACAAATATTATTTTCTTATACAAGTTTGAAAATTTAAGTAATAGTACTAGAACCAGACTAAATCGAACTAGAACCAAATGGTTCAGTTCAATTCGGTTCGGTTCCGCATTTTTAAAAAAAATTATTTGGTTCTATTATCAAGAAATCCATTGGTTCATAGTTCAGTTCGGTTCTCTTGGAATCAGAACCAAATGGAACTACGTCACCCCAAAAATGGATGGTGCTATTTTGGTATTTGTTACTTTTTTTTAGTTTTTGTCAATTTTTATTAAAAAAGTAATATTGTGTCACTTTTTCACTTTACACAGTATTTTTTACTTCCTAAAAACTTTTCATATAATTTTTCAAATATCTCTAATTTTAAGGGTATTTTTGTAAGTACCCCAAAACATATTGTCGGGATATCAGTCAAAAAGTAAAATAATTTAAAAAGAAGTGGGCCGGTCCGGCCAGGTCAAATTGGGCCTAAGGTTGGACGGACAGCTGACACTATCCAATAAAATTGAGTTAATTGTTTCAATAGTCACTGAACTTCACAAGGTGTCACGTTTCACTAACTGAACTTTAAATTGCACCCCATCACTAACTGAACTTACTTAAATTGCACTCCATCACTCACTATGTTAACTCCGTCTATACCGTTTGCCTACGTGGACCATTATTTTCACACTTGGCCGTTAAACCCCCTTGTATATCTTGCCAAGTCATCCATCCCAAATTTAACATAAAATAATTAATAAAAATGTAAAAAAAACCTACCACAAAACCCACGTTGCCACCCACCCCATGTCCATATTCTTTCCCACCCACCCCCGAAACCAAAACCAAAATCACAGTCACCGTCTTCAACCGCCGACGACCGCTAACACCACTACTACACCCACCCACCGCCACCTCCGCAGATCACCATCACTGCCACCCCATCCCCCAACCATCTCAAGAGGAGCTTTGTAGCAATAAAAGGTCATCTTCACCTCAACAATTCGAAATTTAAAACCGCAAGAATTATGGCGCACCAGCTCTAAGCAGAAGCACAAGAAAAGCACAATCTATGCACAATAAAGGCCACACCCACTCAATCTGTTGCTGCACCACGTCCACCTGCATCCACACCGATTTCAGCAGCACCATCAGTAGCCATTTATGGGCGGTGACTTCTCGCAAGGCGCACACCCTCTGACAGGCCCACCCTTCTCGCGAGGCCTGCACCAAATTGGAGCCAGGCGAACCTCCAGCAGACCTATTCGATCATGGGTAACTATTTAATTGTTCCAATTGATGCTCCAATTGAGGTTGGCCGACGTTTGATGTAGTGGGATCAGGGGCTGGTTTGGTTATGGTATTTCTAATTTAGGTGATAGTGCCAGCCTTTGAGCGACGGTGACGGTCGGCCTTTGGCCGGTGGTGCCAACCGCCGGTGTAGGTAGGAGTGGGAAAGGAGGAGGATGGCACCGGCGTGGGAAGAAGTGGGAAAGGAGGAGGATGGATTTTTTGTTGGTTTTAGGGGTGACGTGTTTGGGGATGGATGACTTGGCAAGATGTATAAGGGGGTTTAACGGCCAAATGTGAAAATAGTGGTCCACGTAGGCAAACGGTATAGACGGAGTTAACATAGTGAGTGATGGAGTGCAATTTAAGTAAGTTCAGTTAGTGATGGGGTGCAATTTAAAGTTCAGTTAGTGAAACGTGACACATTGTGAAGTTCAGTGACTATTGAAACAATTAACTCCAATAAAATTGCAAACTGAAAACAAAGAAGAAGCACAGTGGACGAGCTGATCGAGATTGGATTTGGGGGATTGGATGGAGATAATCCAAGCGAGCTGCGGATGCAGAGATTACCTTCAACCTCGCCTGAATTCTCGAATTTTCTATTCCAACTCTCGAATTTACTCTGTTAATTATCACTCCCGATTTCACCCAAGATCAATTTTTTCTCGCAATGAATTCGTCTTGTCTGCTGCCACTCCTGGTACCGCTACCGTCTTTTTTCTTTTATATTTTTTATACTAATAATTATTTTTGTGACTTGCGATTTTAGTTAAGTATTGGAAGCTTTGAGTTGCTATGTTACTGAGTACAATTTATATAAGGGAATTCACTGAACATGTTGAACTAAATTGTTTTGACGAGTAATTACAATTTACTTTCCGAGAAAGTAGTGAAAAAGGTAGTTTTGAAAATCATCTTTAGCAGCAGAATTATTAACTTCCAAATGAGTTTGTGTTGTTTGTGCTCAATATCCGATGCAAATAACTCAAGTTGATAGCTCTAGGGGTATGCACCTTAATATTTTTGTGTATGCATTACTCTTTTTGAGTTTCTCGACGAATACTTGAGCTTTGTACTCATTGACTAAGATTTACCACCATCATTCTAAAAACCGTTTTGTTCCATTTAGATTCAGTGGCGACGGAGGTTGCTCAAGTTGATATTTCCTTAGCTATTAAAGTAAGTTTTCGGTTCCATATAATTTGAACAATTGAGGCTTCTCTTCTGATACAACATCTAATTTAAGCAACTAATAGTAACTGTTCAGTTCATTTCAGAAGAGAGCAGCGGAGTTATCCCCTAATTTAAAGGGAACTTCTATATTTCTTGTTGGTGAGATATTTTTCAAAACCTTAATCTCCCTTGTATTTCCAAATACATTAACCTTTGTTATGTCTAACGTGATAATTAATTTACTACAGGGATAAACAGCTCCTTCAAAACGAACTTGGGGAAAATTCTTGCCGATACATTACGATATTACTACTTCAACAGGTGTTTTTGGTGAAACTTTGTCGTGATAGAGATATTATTGTATTTAGTGGGAGGCATAAGTGTGGATTAACTGTTATGCTAACTGCAGCGATAGTCTGGTTGAGGAAGCTGCCGGAGGAAAAACTGCAGCAATATCATACATAGAGAGAGATGAAGAGGGATTTCTTGCCTCAGAGGTGACAGTTAGAGATGTCTATTTTTGTTTATTAGTTGTATCATTTCATGTAATACACTTGATGGGTTGATGCAATAAACCTTTAAAAGTAATTGCAGACTGAGGTACTGAAGCAGTTGTCGTCCATGGGTCGCCTGGTTGTGTGTGCTGGGAATGGAGCAGTTAAAGATGCTACCAATCTGTAAGAACTGCAACAGCACTTTTTTAATCATTTATCTTGTGACTTGTATGTACTTCATATTAAAAGTGAGTTGACTTTATTTATAGGGCACTTTTGAGGCACGGGATTACTATATGGATCGATGTTCCTTTAGACTTGGTGGCCAGAGATATTGTGGAAGATAGAATTCAACTTTCTGCTACTGATATGTTGATATCTGGATCTTCTCCTGAGGTGTCTTCTATCATCTTAGACAGATTTTATTCTTAAAAGATGTTGCTACCATCTATGACAATTATGGTTTGTCTATTATCAACCGTCCAGTATTATATACAAATAGGTTCTTCACATCCTACGTGTGTTGATGTCTTCCTGATTACAGGTTTTGGCTCAACTCAATACACTGTATGAATGTCGGCGAAGTGGATATGCTACAGCTGATGCAACCATTTCAATCCAAAGTCAGTCCTTGTGATAATTTCTACTTTTCACTCACAATTACTAACTCTTTGTTTTAACCACCTACTGTACTGGCAGAAGTAGCTTCGGAATTAGGTTACAGTGAATTGGATGCTGTGGGTGCAGAAGATCTGTGCTTGGAGGTAAGTTGAATAAACATATTCTTGAAATTAATTAACTGGAAAGCAGACAAATAATAAAGCTGTGATGAATCTAGGCACTCAAAGAGATTGAAAAATTGATGAGAGCAAAGAAGATGATGGAAGAGGCTGCCAAACCATTTTAACCAACCAGTGTTATGGTTTAATGACAGCATTTTGATCCTAATACATTCGTAGGATGGATGTATCATGTTGAATTTTTATGATTGTTGAATGGATTTGAACCTTAGCTTATATCTTGATCATGTTCAAAGCTCTTAAATGAGTTGGTTCGATGTGGTATCGATGTCCTAAGTTCTAATTCTAGCATCATCGGTTTATTTATTTATTTTCAATTTTTAAAAGGAGATCAATGGATTTCACCCCTCCCATCAAAAGCAGGCTTGAACCAAGGTCATGAGTCTGATAAGGTTTCGCTTTTATCACTTGTCTTTTACTACCTTTTTTCCTTATATTTATTTGTCTTCGATGAAGAAAGAAGATAGCATTAAGGAAGGGTGTTTGAAAATTGCATCTAAAATAAATAAAGTTGTTACTTTTTCAATGACAAACTTTTAAATGAGAATATTTAACATGTATATTTGGTACAAATAAGTTAACGGACATGAAATGAAGAACTTGACATACTAAGAATAACTAACACGGGGGATGAATTGGTTTTTCAAAAAAAATTCGAGAAATTTATGGAAATTTAAACAAATTATAAGTGATTAAATCATTATATCTAGCTTCTTTTGACGTTGGACTTTTGTAGCTGGTCTCGAATGCTCTACTTTCATCTCTACTTTTATTGTGAGTTCGATTTGTACTGTGAATGTTTTGATAGCGATCTTTTTGTCCTTAATTGGTCAATATTATATCGAATGTTTGAAAACTTAAATTCAATTGTCTGAAGTAAAATTAACTTATTTGTTATAATTAAAACATTAAGGTTAAAGTCAATCATAGATCAATAGAATAAAGTCGAGACTCTACATATAGGGACGGACCCAGCACCTGGTGAGAGGGTGCGGCCGAACAGAGAAGACTGGAAGAAGAAGAAGACAACTATTTCAGGTCAGGTGGGCCTTTTTTTTTTTTTAGTTTTGGCCCATTTATTTTGGGCTGAGAGAGTTAGGCCTAATAAATTCTAGAATTTTGGTATAATTCCTCCTCCCGAACTATTTTAGCATCCAAAAATATATTGAGAAGATCGTGGCAGATATAGCATTAGATCATTAGATAATTCGCCGTCTGCTTCCAAATAAACAATGGGGTTTTTGCTTAAAAAGGCCAGTCAACCATAATTATTGGTAAAATAGTCTATCTCAATAGTTTTTGTTCCAATAGCCTTTGGTCTATTAAATCATACATTAAAAGTCTTAAATACCCTTCAATTGAAATGTCTAAAATATCCAATTTGAAACAAAAATTTACCAAATCCCTCAAACATGAATCCTCACTTTCGTTCTACTTTTCATACACAATTTAAAACCAACGGTAAAATGGCATCTTGCCTTAGTTTTAAGCAATGAATATGTCGTTTTAACTAATTTTATGTTTGTATCAATTTATGTTTCCTCGTATCCACATAAAAATTAAAGAAAACAAGTTTTAACAATATTTTAAGCGAAATTGAGAGTCCCTGATCCAAAACGGCATGATGTATTTATAAACGGTTTGGTGACATTTTAACTAACGTAGATAATTTTTCACTACATTTATAGTGAAATTGAGACCCTATAATCTAAAATGACATGTTGCCATTTTAAATGATTATATGTCATTTTAACTAATTTCGTATCTGCTTTACTTTATTTTCACTTGTATGCACATGAAAATGAAGGAATTGAAGTTTTCATTATATTTGGACCCGTTTATCGACATAAAGTTCACTCGATAATAACTAACACGATTGGTCTATGAGTAAGCTGTATTAAACTTAACTACGAAATAAAATAAATAAAACAAGTATGGTATATAAAACATAGCATGTGCAACCGTTCAATATATATAACTATCTATGATATTCTAAACATTGTTTTTACTGATTTCGAAGAAACATCGAGAATCTGTGACCCAAAAGGGTATGTAGTCATTTTAAACGTATGTATATAATTTTTGCTAATTTCGTGTTCGTTTTGCTCCATTATTGCTCGTTTTCACATGAAAGTGTAAGAATGAAAGTTTTAACTAGATTTAGACGTCAAAGCCCACAAAAAATTCAAACTATAGTGAGTCACATCATACGTCCGATTGGAGATTACACTACACTTGACAACCAAGGAAAATGTATACAAAACATAGCATGTGCAATCGTTCAATATGTACAACTTATCTATGATGTTCCAAACATTGTTTTTACTAGTTTCGAAGAAAAATCGAGAGCCCGTGACCTAAAATGGCATGTAATCATTTTAAACGTATGTATATCATTTTCGCTAATTTTGTGTTCGTTTCACTTCATTCTTGCTCCTTTTCACATGAAAGTATAAGAACGAAAGTTTTAACTAGATTTAAACGTCACAATCCACTCAAAGTTCAAACTATAGCGAGTCATATCATACGTCCGATTGGAAATTATACTACACTTGACCACCAAGAAAAATATAACAAGTATGGTATACAAAACGTAACACATGCAATCGTTCAATTTGTACAACTTATCTATGATGTTTGAAATATTGTTTTTTACTAGTTATAAGAAAAAATCGAGAACATGTGACCCAAAATGACATACAATCATTTTAAACGTATGCATATCATTTTTGCTAATTTTGTGTTCATTTCGCTTTGTTCTCGCTCGTATCCACATGAAAGTGTAAGAATGAAAGTTTTAACTAGATTTCAACATCATAGTCCACACAAAGTTCAAACTATAGCGAGTCACTCTATAATTTGGTTGGAAACTATACTAAACTACACTTCACTTGACAATAGAGAAAAATGTAAGTGGCAAGTTTGATAGTCAAAACATAGCACGTGTAGTTGTTCAATGTGTACAAGACATGTGTGATGTTTCAAACACGATTTTACTAGTTTCGGAGTGAAATCGATACCTCGTGACCCAAAATGGCATATGCCCGTTTTAAACGTACCAAAGACGTTTCTATTCATTTCGTGCTCGTTTCGATTTATTTACGTCCGTAACCACTTGAAAATTTATGGATAAAAGTTTTAACTACATTTTGATGTTACGGCCAACACATTTGTCCAAACTATAGCGAGTTGCTCTATAATTCGATTGGAAACTACACTACACTTAACTTGTTTGAACTAGATTTAAATAGAATGAAATATTGTTTTTTACTAGTTTCGAAGAAAAAATCGAGAACCCGTGACCCAAAACGACATGCAATCATTTTAAATGTATGCATATCATTTTTGCTAATTTCGTGTTCGTTTCGCTTTATTCTCGCTCGTGTCCACTTAAAAGTGTAAGAATGAAAGTCTTAACTAGATTTCAATATCACAATTCACACAAAGTTCAAACTATAGCGAGTTACTCTATAATTCGGTTGGAAACTACACTACACTTCACTTGGCAATAAGAAAAACGTAAGTGACAAGTTTGATAGTCAAAACATAGCACGTATAGTTGTTCAATGTGTACAAGACATGTATGAGTTTGAAACACGATTTTATTAGTTTCGGAGTGAAATCGATACCTCGTGACCTAAAAAGGCATCAATCATTTTAAACGTACCAATAGCGTTTCTATTCATTTCGTTACTCGTTTTGATTTATTCATGCCCGTAACCACTTGAAAGTTTGTGGATGAGAGTTTTAACTACATTTCGACGTTACGGTCGACACATTTGTCAAAACTATAGCGAGTTGCTATATAATTCGGTTGGAAACTACACTACAGTACTACACTTCACTTGACAATAGAGAAAAACGTAAGTGGCAAATGTGATAGTCAAAACATAGCACGTATAGTCGTTCAATGTGTACAAGACATGTATGGTATTTCAAACATTGTTTTACTAGTTTCGGAGTGAAATCGATACCTCCTTTTAAAAAACGGCATCTAATCATTTTAAAGGAGGGTTGCCGTTTAGGGGTTTAGATTCGAGGTTTAGGGTTTGCAAAACAAAAAATATATAATTGTTCGAAACATGCCTTTTAAACGACTAAGTGTCATTTTAACAAATTTTGTATTCATTTCACTTTAAGTTCCCTCGTATCCATATGAGAATTATTGAAAAATATGTTTTAACTACATACAATTGAAATTTATAGTTTAAATATTGAAATGGCATGCCATCGTTATAAATGATTTGATAACGTTTTAACTAATTTTGTATTTGTTTCACTCTATATTCTCTCGTATCCACATGAAAATGAAAGTAGAAAAAATTTCATTACATTTAGAGTAAATTGATAAGTAACATTAAACATCCAAGATCGACAAAAAAGTTCACTAGATAGTGATCAACAATATTTTCCATGAATAAACTATACTAGTCTTCACTATGAATGAAGGTAAGTATCTTAAATTCTATTATATTTCGATTATAGATGAGATACTCAAAAAATAAGATTGTATAACTTAAAAAAATCTTTTAAGATGTTCAAAAAAATGATCAAAAGGTTTAAAAGTGAAATCGAGACAGATCTTTGTGACCCAAAATGACATCTTTGACATTTTAAATGGCTAGTTGTTATTTCAACTAGTTTAAGTGTTCATTTCACTTTATATTCACTTATATTTATATAAAAGTTAAGCGAATTCAAGTTTTTGCCATATTTGAACAAGAAGTTAGATAAAAAGTTCTTAGATAGTGACCAACACTATGAAAATGCACTACACTTGACAATAAAGAAAGCATAAGTAGCAAGTATAATTTATCCAAAAACATAGCACGTAGTCATTCAATGTGTGCGAGTTATATATGATGTTTCAAACACAATTTTACTAGTTTGAATGAAATCGATACCACGTGACCCAAAACGACATCGATCGTTTTAAATGTATAGATGTATTTACTCATTTAATATTTGTTTCGATTCACTAACGCCCGTATTCACATGAAAGTTTATGGATGAAAGTTTTAACTATATTTAGTTACGGTTGACACATTTGTTCAAACTATAGTAAATCACTCCATAATCCAATAGTAAACTACACTCGTTTTGACAATTAAGAAAAACGTAAGTAGCAGTGTGGTATCCAATACGCGGCAAGTGTAGTCGTTTAATGTGTACGTATGTATGAAGTTTCAAACACAATTTTACTAGTTTAGAAGTGAAATCGATACCAGTGACCCCAAACGGCATCCGATCATTTAAACGGAGGGTTGCCGTTTAGGGTTTAGGTTTTTAGGGTATTGAGGTTAGATTTTAGGGTATAGGGCAAAAAGAAAACATGTAATTATTCAACATGCCTTTTGAAAGCGACTAAGTACCGTTTTAACAAATTTTGTATTCGTTTCACTTTATATTCCTCGTATCCACATAAGATACTCTATAAATTAGTTAATGCAATATGTTGTGACCTTGTGACCCAAAAGCGACATGTTGTCGTTTTAAATTTGATAGATAGCGTTTCTATGAATTTAGTGTTGATTCGGTGATTGCTATTTTAGATACCTAAAATGTCGCATGGGTTTTAATCGTATGACCATTTTTCTAATTAGGTGTTCAATTCACATCACTTTCGTTTCATTTATTTGAGTGAGACCTTGTGACCTAAAACGACATGTTGTCGTTTTAAAGCATATCTGACGTTTCTCACGATTTAGTGTTGGTTCCACGGATTCGGTGATTCTTTGTTTTGGATACCTAAAGTGGTGCATGGACGTTTTAATCGTATATTTGCCATTTTCTAATTTAGTGTTCAATTCGCATCACTTTAGTTCATTAGCCCCACAAGTCGAGACCTTGTGACCCGAAAGACATTTGATCACTATAGTGAGTCACATCATACGTCCGTGGAGATTATACTACACTTGACACCAAGGAAAATGTATACAAAACATAGCATGTGCAATCGTTCAATATGTACAACTTATCTATGAAGTTCCGAACATTGTTTTTGCGAGCGAAGAAAAATCGAGAGCCCGTGACCCAAAATGGCATGTAGTCATTTTAAACGTATGTATATCATTTTTGCTAATTTCGTGTTCGTTTCACTTCATTCTCGATCGTTTTCACATGATTAGATTTAAATGTCACAGTCCACTCAAAGTTCAAACTATAGCGAGTCACATCATACGCCCGATTGGAAATTATACTACACTTAACCACCAAGAAAAATGTAACAAATATGGTATACACAACATAACACATGCAATCGTGCTATGTTTTGGATACGGACTATCTACATTGAACGACTAAACGTGCTATGTTTTGGATACCAGGCTCGAAGGGAACGCTTGTAATAAGGTATGATTTTACTAAATTAAATATTATTACTTTCTTGTATACGTTTCTTGACTCTTTTGTTAATAACGTATCAAAAAAAAATTTCGGGGGCAGCCCCGTAAACCCCAACCCCTTCACCTCTACCTCTAGGCCCCCTTACTTTCATGATCTAACTCCACCCCTGATCACAGAACCTTGATTTTACTCCCAAAAAAATCAATCAAATCTTGAACCATCTGGAAGACTTATACAAGTTAAACGAGCTAATTTGTTGAGTATTTTATTCTATAATTGGAATATATGGAATTTGGGTTACTTGCCTTTGTTTGTAGTAAGTATATGTAGTTTACTCACAGAACAACGGTGTTGGTCATTATCGCATGAAATTTGTATAGACATTGATGTCCAAATGTAATGAAACTTGCTTTTGTTTGTGCAAACGAGTGCAAATAAAGTGAAACAGATTTGAAATTAGTTGAAATAATGACAAAACATTTAAAGCAGCAGACTTGACATTTTGGGTTCTGAGGTCTCGATGTCACTCTAAATATCGTGAAAACTTTTTTACGCTTATTTTTATGTGGAGTAGACGATATAAAGTGAAGCGAAGCTAGATTAGTTAAAGCGTCATCGAGCGTTTGTAAAGCGACAACATGTCGTTTTGGGGTGAATTTTCAATTTGAAAGCTCAAAAAATTGTTAAAACTTGTTTTCATTAATTTTTATGTGGAATCTGAGGAAACATAAATTGATACAAACATAAAATCGATTAAAAAACGGCATTGATCGTTTAAAGCGATATGTCATTTCTTGTTGGTTTTCAATTGTGTATGAAAGTAGAAGAATTCACGGTGATGTAATATGGGTAATTTAAGTAATCTATTAATTTTGAATTAAAATATTTATTTTAAATCATTAATTGTGGTCAAAGGCTAAAATCTCAAACTATATTATCAAATAGACCATTTGCCCCAATTACCACATAAACAATTTACCTGATCAAGTAGACCTAAGTCTTACACTTCTCTAATTAATCTACCCAATCACACTGCCAAGTTAACGTAGTTTCCCTCTTCTTTAGCTTCAACGAAATGACTCTAATCGCAAATCAAAAACTATCAGTAAAAAGAAAATCAAATTATTTCATGTTTCAAATTCCATAGAAATTAACGCATATTTACTCACCTGAATTAAGTTTCCTGCAAATTCCAAGCATCTGACGAACTCTTCAACTCCCAGCAAAATTGCAAATATTATTTTAATTCAAGCCTTCCAAAATTAGAGATTTGGAAGGAAAACTTAAAAAACAAAAAAGCAAGATGAGATCATAATCAAAGAGCGCGCACTGTTGGTATTGATCACAACTTCACTCTTTTTCCCTTTTCTTATTCTGGACTTTTTCTTATAACTTTTTCTTTTCTTCTCTCTCTATCTGTGTAAAGTGATATGTATGTATGTATTGTGTGAGAGATTTGTGTGCGAATTTCAATACACAACTGACAGTGCGATAGTGTGTGAATAAGGACAAATCTCACTTACTTAAATAGAGGACATTTCTGAAAAAATAAAAAAAAATGCTCTCCATACAAATAACTTCTTTTTAAAAAAAAATTTACTATCAAGTAAATAACAACTTTCATAACTCATTGGACCTACTTTAATCATTTGCATTTTATCGTTATTTGAATTGCAAATAAATCTACATTGGATTTTGGAAAATTGACAGATGATCTCAAATTTTTGCTTAAATTGACTGATTGAATGACAGTTTAGTGATTTACATGGAGAAATAGATTTTTAAAAAAATTTAGAATGAGGTAATATTGCAACATTTTCAAAACATGAAACCTCGTAAAATACAGTTGTCTAAGATCACAGTTACAGAGTAGGTTGTATCACATATTTTATTAGTATTTTGGGTTGTATTGAATTATGTTTTCATATATATATATATATATATATATATATATATATATATATATATATATATATATATATACACGTTTTAGTGCATTTACATATATATATTAAATAATTTTTAATATTACTTAATTAAATATTAATAAACAACATCACTCTTATAATCGCTGATTATCGACGGTCAATGGTTAACGTCCGTTTGGGCTGAACTTTTGCACTGGGTCCGCCATTGTCTGCATGGACTATTATTCAGTGTTATTCAAACGGTTGAATTCTATACATTTGATGAATTGTAATCATTCAATTTATTGTGTTAAATATGTTATTTATTGCAGCCTAACACATTAGGTTGGTTAGCGGTGGCAATGGTCGGCTCGGCCCGTGTACGCACGAACTTGGCTCGTTACTCATGGGTCGATGATAAATGTAGTTTTTATACTTATTTGCGGCACTAAATCATGATATTTTGTTGTCTTTTGAATTAAATTTTACCTAATATATACATATACAGTGTGCACGGCAGAAGGGAAGGGGGAGCCGCTGCCATTCTTTGGAAATTGATTTTATTCGGCACAGTGGGCGACTGAATTGAGGAGCATTTGATTTTCTTTTTGGTGATTGATTGGAAATTAAAGATAGATATTTATATATACACGTTCAACACACAAAAGCAACCTGGGGAAGAAGTCAAAGGCTGAAATTGGGAAGAAAACAATTTGAATTGGATATATAATATATATACACACACTATCAATTGAAGAACTGAAGGAGAATTATATCACGCGTGGCCGGCAATCTTGAGAAAAAGTCAACACAAAGATGTACATTTTCTAAACCTTTTGTTTTTAAAGAAAGATAAACCCTCATCATTTATCCGGGTTTGGGATCGATTACTTCAATTTCGAGTAGGCTGAGTTCAAAATTGTACACGAACAACTTGTTACGTGTACATTTTTTTAAAAAATTATAAAAGATGTTAATTTTTTTTTATGAATATGGTTAAATTAAATATCACTTACTTAACGAAATGCAATTTCGGTATATTCGTCTTATAGTCGAAAATGACCGTCTTGTCAGTCCTTCACGCACATTAATGTTTCCAAAATATCTTCTTTCAGTCGACTCGTGACCTCGGACAGAACCCTCTTACCTACACTAAAAGCAGATTCCGAAGCTACAGTCCTAACCGGAGGTGTTAGTATGTCTTTTGCCATCGCTGAAACCATTGGTCATCGGCGTTCGTACTTTCGTCAGAATTCAATTACTTCTTTTGAACTTTTCTTAATTGTTTTGTTATTAGGCATCTTATGATTAAAGTAATCAATTAATTCAGCAGGCAACGCATTTGAACTTGCGTACGATGTTTGGTTACATGCGGTAGACAAAGTACTACTAGAGGAACCACATGCATTTGAATCATATCTATATGAGTTCATTGCTTCAAATAAAGTTAAAACTTCAGCGTCGTCTTCTAATATATCAATGAGAGGAGCAGGTGTAGAGCCAGAGGGTACCCGATTAATATTTGTACCCATTCGTTCTACATATAATTCAAACATTTCACATAAAGTTTGTTCTAAATTTATATATATGATAGGTACATTAAAAGTTAAAACTTTTGAAATTTGATCAATTACAAATTTAGTACCCGATAAATTATATCGGGGTCCATGATGCATGCTAACGGAAATAATATAGACAAGTCTCTCAATATTTTCTAAACTTTAATTCCGTGGAATATATAATTGAACTAAAATCAGGGTCCTTTTTATATTTATGAAAAGTCCTAACAATTATATAAAGACATTCAAGAACCATACAATTAGTGTGATAATTAACTGTAGACAAAATATTTGTAAAATCATAAAAACTAGTGATGTTTTCGTATGCGTCACCCCAGATTCAGTACAAAATTCCTCAAATACTTGTTTTCTACTAGATGAAATCGTGATGTACACTAGTGCATCTCTAATCAATTGAATTTCATTCTTAATATGTTTTAAACAGTCTTGTACTATTAAATTAAAAATATAGCACACATATCAAATATGAAACAAATAACCACCGAAATCGAGCTGCAATACTTTGCACAATTTATCAATAACTACCTTATTAACAGTAGCGTTGTCGAATGTAAATGGACGAATTTCACTCTCGCAACGATATTCTCTAACAATGTTCATAATAGCATTAAATATGTTATTAGCATTGTGAGGGAACTCAATAATTTTAAAAACAATCATTTTTTTTATGCTTACACCAAAGTGCGTCTATGTAGTGTATAGTTGCAGCTATATACCTCTTTTATTAATCCCTTCCCAGATATCTGAAAGTGAAGATATAACATCCTCATATTTTTATAAATCGGCTATCAATAGTTTCTTTGAATGAAGAAATATTTTATTGTATCGGAACGAAGAGTATTTCGACTTACCCCAATGTGCCTCGGTTGAAGATATTCTTTCATGTAGGAGACAACATGTTGGCTATCCGCTATTGCTAGAGGCAACTTAACAGTGGCAACGAATTTCACCATTCCCGTTCGAGCTTTTTTCTCCGAATATATCCACGTAAAAAGTAGCGTAGTAGTAAAACCGGTGCCTGAACTACCAAATTGTAGCTGTGTTTAACCACCAGGAAGAAGCCTATGTTTGGCCTCACATGCTTTGTAGTGACGGTTGAGGTGGGTAGTTCCAATACCTTTTTGTCATGCGAATCGTTATTGACAGTATTTACATACCGCTTTGATTCTGGAGCTCCATCGATCGCACAATCTGTTTGAATTTATTTAAAATGATCCCAATATTTTGCCTGCTTTTCCCCTTTCTCTTCTCTCTTGCATCGAGAATATTTAATTCAAGTTCATCATCTCGTTCCGCCTCTAAAATATCAACGTCATCCAAATCAATTGGATTACTACTTCCATGAGTATCGAAATTCAGAATATTTTCGGGAATATATACTTCATTTAGACCGGCAAATTCATTCTAAAATTGACTTTGCGGTGTGATAGGTGATTCGCCTCCGATACCGAACAAGCCTTCAACACATAAGCGTGGATCCATTTGTGAATTGATATAAAATGTATAGTAAGTAACAAATCAAGAATTGAAAGAAAGTTGACGTGTAAGATTGTAATTGAAAAATTGTAGTGTGATAATTGATATTGAATAATTGAAAAATCAAGATTGTAACTCAATAATGTAAAATGTAGAAGAGACTCAAGAGATTAGAGAGTAGAGAATGAGACTTGGGCAGAAAAAATGGATCAATAGAAGGGTATTTATAGAAAAAAAAGTTAATTAAGTGATAGGAACGATCACTGGATTTTTAGTCGAGCCACGAGCTAGTTAATTAAGTGACAGGAACGGTCACTGAATTTTTAGGCGAGGCTCGTGGCTCGCCCACGAGCCTCTCGTTTAAAAACGAGTTGACCAGGCTCGGTGTAATACCCCGATCAGAAAAGTTTAAAATATTTGATAGGTAATACTCATACTAACAAGGTGCACCTTCTTTTTCGGAAGTCCGTCGTTAGAAACTCTACAGTTAAGCGTGCTTGGTTTAGACCAATTCTATGATGGGTGACCCCTTGGGAAGTTTTCTCGGGGAGCGTGCGAGTGAGGACAAAGCATGCTGAAAAGATCCATGTGGTACAATGGGGACAGTACGTCGTTAATTTAACGGTCGGGACAGCCCCTTAAATGGGACCTGGGTCGTTACAAACGGTGTTAGAGACGGGTTGCCAGCCGAAAATTGGGAACTAAGTGCTATGCGGGACAAAGTGCTACGCCATAGGGCTGGAGCCACCTCTTGAACACGTAGGAGCCACCTCTAAAATTCCAACGCCTGACAACGGATCCTCAGATGGATCAAGCGCGACGGGAGGTGATTGTAATACCCAGAACAGGAAAGCTTAAATGATTTGATAGGTACTACTTATACCAACAAGGTGCACCTTCTTTTCAGGAAGTCAATCGTTAGAAACTCTATAATTAAGCATGTTGGCTTGGATCAATTGTATGATGGGTGACACCCTATGAAGTTTTCTTGGGGAGCGTGCGAGTGAGAATAAAACATTTCTGAAAGACCCATGTTGGTATAGTGGGGACAGTACATCGTCGATCTAACGGCCATGACAGCCCGTTAAGTGGGACCCGGGTAGTTAAATCCTTTGGCGCGTTTAAAATATTTAGAGGAGTCACAAAAGTTAAAAAATGAAGATTTTATAGCGCTTCGGGTATTAGGATCTAGGGCGTTTTGAGCTTGGTATCAAAGCCGGTTGCCAGCAGGAAATCGGGAACTAAGTGTTATGCGGGGTAAAGCGCTACGCTATAAGTCGGGAGCCACCTCTTGAACCCGTAGGAGCCACCTCTAGAATCCCAACCCTGGCAACGGATCCTCAGATGGATCAAGCGCGACGAGGACGTTACGAGTCTAACGGGGGGTGATTGTAATACCTAGACCAGGAAAGTTTAACTGATTTGATAGGTACTACTCATACCAACAAGGTGCACCTTCTTTTTCAGAAGTCAATCGTTAAAAACTCTACAGTTAAGCGTGCTTGGTTTGAAGCAATTCTATAATGGGGAACCCCCTGGGAAGTTTTCTTGGGAAGCGTGCGAGTGAGGATAAAGTATGCTGAAAAGACCCATGTGGTACAATGGGGACAGTACATCGTCGATCTAACGGCTGTGACAGCCCGTTAAGTGGGACCCGGGTAGTTACAAATGGTATCAGAGCTAGGTTGCCAGCCGGAAATCGGGAACTAAGTGCTATGCGTGACAAAATGCTAGACAATAGAGTGGGAGCCACCTCTTTAACCCGTAGGAGCCACATCTAGAATCTCAACGCCTGGCAACGGATCCTCAGATGGATCAAGCGCGACGAGGACATCGCGAGTCTAACGGGGGTTGATTGTAATACCCAGACCAAGAAAGTTTAAAAGATTTGATAGGTACTACTCATACTAACAAGGTGCACCTTCTTTTTTGGAAGTCCATTGTTAGAAATTCTACGGTTAAGCGTGCTTGACTTAGAGCAATTTTATGATGGGTGACTCCTAGGAAATTTTCTCGGGGAGCGTGCGAGTGAAGACAAAGTATGTTGAAAAGACCCATGTGGTATAGTGGAGATAGTACGTCGTCGATCTAACGACTGTGACAACCCATTAAGTGGGATCCGAGTGGTTACACTCGTCTCAGGTAGACGAGCCCGAGTCGCTCACAAGCCGCTTTTTCATGAGCCGAGCGGCCGAGCCAATGAATCGCTCAACTCGATTGCCACCTCTAGGGTTGGTAGGTCTAATAGCCCATCAGCATGTTGTGTGTCTATTTTATCTTAGGGCTTCTTTAAGAGTTTTGGGTATCCTTTATGGACTTCTTTAAAGTATCAATTTTGGGAATATTGGCGGAGTAACAGAATTCTACAAGAAATATCGGTATTCTTACCCACACAGACAGGGCCTGACTTTTGTATTTCTTATAGAATCACTGAAACCCCGGACGGATCATATAGTCAGTATAACACTTTCTGATGCAGAGGTTCACCAAAAAGGAGCAACTGCAGAGCATACTTATGCTTCTACTCAGATCTTACTCCATATCAATTTAACATATGACTATCTCGATAAGGATGTCTGTGAGATTTGGAATGGTCATGGTGAAATATGTGGTCATTTGTATGTAGGGTTGGAAATAAGACTTGTATCTGAGACCATTTGGGCGAGGAATAACATTCTTTTCCCACAATTGTTGTGCAGAATCTCATACAGATTTCCTAACCAAATGCACAAACCCACTTTGGAAAAACCCAGATTTCTTTATTTCTCTTCCATTCAAAAGAAATGAAGATATCAACCCCACAAAAGCGGTCCATCTTGGAATGAACCGAACATCTCCAATTAGCCACAAAAGAACTCTCTCAACTACAAATTGAGGGTCTTGTTGAACCAACCACTTCACAATGGGCATGTATCAAGCATTCTATGTCAATAAAAGTGAGCAAATTAGAAAACTCAGTTGGAGTTTATTATTAAGTGGTTCTGAATTTTATTTTAAAGAATAAATTACACATGTCTGTGTATAAAAAAGTTAGGTTATATGTGAACAATATATAGTAAATGTCTATGTTACTTTTTACTAGTCAATATCACTTTATCTAGTTTACTCAATCATTTTCTATTGTGTATAGACTAATGTCGTTTTGAATAAGTTCTTACATGCCAATCGTTTTTTATTGAATTATAAGATGAGAAAAATGAATATATTTGTAAAGCTAATTTCATCTAGTAAACGCATTTTAATTTTTTCTTCTAAATACCTTTTAAGAGATGACATCCATCAAGTTTGAACAAAATACAAGTTACGCAGATTTTCTCATGAATTTGAGAATTCCAAAGAAAAATGGTGGAAATAAATCAAACTATTCCTCCACAGATTTGGCCAGACTATAAAGATGACGCTCCATGGGAAGCTTTGCCAGTTGATTATACTCAAAGAATTGCAAGAGACATTCAGATGTACCAGGAAAAACATCTTCAAAAATTTTATACAGAAAGCAACCTAGAGTATGATTATGCATTCAATTATCAATGGGGACAGCTGTATCTTGGAAGACCTACACAAAGCCTTGGCGAAACATCCAGATATTCGGGAAAGAACTCCGTAAGGAAAGGCTTGACTAAGAAAAAAACAAATGGAAATTGCAGGACAACTTCTTGACACCTTGCATCGCAGTATGGATAAAGAAAAATAATTTCTTGAAAAAGAAATTGAAAAACTTGTCAACCAAATAAATGCAGACACTTGGGGTCCTCAACATGATGATTCACTGAAAACTGAAAAAGGAAAAGAAAAGGCAGAATCAAGTAACCAGTCAGAAAAAAAGAAAAAATCAATGGATACAGAAACAAGCCAGTTCAACTATGATGATAGCATGCTACAAGACTCACAAGACCCATATGAAGTTGATCCAACACAACTCATGAAACTGTTAAAAACACATGAACCCACAACCACTCAAGAACCATGGCTAAACCAACATGGATTGCCTCTACGACCAGACGATTCTATGAATTTGGACACACCATGACAAATCAAAAACTTTGTTAAAGCAAGATTCGTCTTTTGTAAAAGTTGTTTGTCTACTTGTTGAGTCATTTGTCTGTTTGTACTAGTATCTCTCTTTTTTCAAAAAAGAAAGATAAGCTGAGTCATAAAGTTAGGATTGTGGTGTGAAATAATACGCATGTCCATCATGTCGGAAAAGCGTGAGTCTCGTGTTTGTTTTTTATGCTCTTCTTCCTCTATAAAAGGGGAGCTCTTTCTCATTGTAAGATATCGAAAGTGGAGAAAAAAAAAATTCCAGTGTGTTTTAATCATGATATCCTTCTAAACCTCTTCAGTTCTTTCTTGGTTTTTGCAAAGTATGAGATAGTCATATGTTAAATTGATATGGAGTAAGATCTGAGTAGAAGTATAAGTATGCTCTGCAGTTGCACCTTTTTGGTGAACATCTGCATCAGAAAGTGTTATACTGACTATATGATCCGTCCGGTGTTTCAGTGATTCACAAAAGAACAATGATATTCATTCCCATTGGAATTGAGTTCCAGTTTATGTGGCAATTATATAGTATTAAATGATAGACTCAATTATATAAGTCATGTGGCTTTTTTATTTAAATGAATCTATCATTTAATGACATGTAATTGCCACATAAACTGTGGTCAACCCTAATAGGGATGAATAGTATTACTCTTCACAAAAGTGTTATAGACGCTGCATTGTCAACTTTTGAATGGATCTGTTTTTTGTTTTTGTTTTTGTTTTTTTTTTTTGTTATAAATAAATGAAAAATCACCAAGCGTATATTTGTAAAAATTCTGTGAATTAAATTCTGTACAGCTAGCATTGTCCTTTGACAAATGATTCATGCTACTTGTACAAAACTAGGTTACAAAATTGGTTTACAAAATACGTGTTGGCAACATCTTGGCCAATAATTTAAAAAACAGTTTTTGAAATCAATGACCTAAATCTTGCCACATCATTTTGTAAACACACTTTTGTAAACCACCTTCGTACAAGTAGCATAATTGTTGACAAACATATAGTACACACATGATTAATTAGAGACGGTGGGATGTCGATTGCAACAGCTACTCTCTTCATGACACTTAGATGACTTTCCAACGTGTCACCTTGTCTTTAAGCCTGCATGTTTTTTTAACTGCAACCTTTAAATTTTATTCTTTAGCAGAAATTTTCGTCAAGGTTGCCGTTCAAAGAAACAAGTGATTCCAACAGATCTGACTTTTATGATGAGACTATAATATATATAGTTTTAAAAAATCTCTCTACATTTCTCTTAAAAGAGAGGCCCTGAGATTACAATTCATTCTCGTCACGTTACTTTTCACACTTATCTTGTTCATTCAAATTGATTTTTCTACAGTGGCCAAATGAAACACGTTTTCTTTACGTTTATCACTCCTCTCGTTTACCTGCAAAATTGCAATCCTCAAAAGACTCGCGAAGGGAAGAATGACAATCGAAGTTGGAACGGACGTTGTTCATAAGGCGAAATCCCACATGTAACTATTTTTATCTTTGTTATTGGAATTTTGATTACTAGGGTTTTTACCATGGGGACCACGGGTGTTTGAAGCAGAGGCTTCAAGGGTCGGGTCCATTAGAGTGGATGAAACTACCGAGTCTTTGGATTGAGTCATGGCACGAGAACGAGTGAATATCAATGAGTTCGCGGAGGAAGAGGCATTGGCGGCGACAGCGTTAGAGGCAAAAAGACGAGCACGCTTAGTGGCACGAGTGGTTGGACCAGAGGAAGAAGAAGAGGTTGATGAGGTGTTTGCGTCCGCCCGCTTCCGACTCTGAGTTTCCATACAAAAACGCTTTAGGAAACCATAATTTTGTGGTAAGGACTTTTTTTTAATCTTTTCAACTTTAATGTTAATGTAAAATGAGATTTTGGTTTACTAAAATCGAGGGGTTCTTGAATTTTATTTTGTTGAACAAAGTTTTTCATAAAAGAAAATAAAACATGTTGAGGGTTCGCGTTCAGAAAATTAACGTAATGCAAATAAAGAAGAAATAATATCTAAACAAAAACATGCCTCTTCAATTCCTTTTGTAGCCAGAAGTGTCGACTGTGTGGTTAGATCATGTGTTTCATGAATATTGAAAATGAGCAAACACAAATGACAATTTTTTATATGATTTATTATTTATCTCATATAATTAACTTCTTGAAAAATTTGAAAAACTTGCTCCAAAATATACAATTCTCAAAAAGAAATTTTTTTTATTGGAAAATGAGGTAAATAAATTTTTGGAAACTCAAAAAGTTTTTGAAAAAAGAAAAAGTTGATTAGGACTCTTTAATTTAGGGTAACTCTTCTTTTAAAGAAAAGATCTTAAATTTGACTAAAATTGTTCACAAATTTATTAAAAATTTGTCAGTTAAAGCCTCTACTTCCTCTCTTTCAAATGTCACATGTAGTTTTTGCGATAAAAATGAACATATATCTTTTAATTATTCAATCAAAAAGAGATTGTACTTTGAAGGTAACTACAAGTAGATTCAAAAATCCAATAACACTAATTACCAAGTACCCAAAGTTCTATGGGTACCAAAGATCAAAAATTAAATTATTTTTGTAGGTACCAAAGAATATAAATAGTAAATAGTTCTTCGATAGTGAATGCTCAAAGCACATGAACGAATATCAAACTTTATTGACATGCTTTGATAAAAAGGATGGGGTCAACTCACTTTTGGAGACAACGCCAAAGCGAAATATTCTTGGCATTGTAAACATCGATAATCATTCATCTTCCTCTATTGAAAATTTCTCTTAGTAGATATCATTAAACATAATATATTTAGTATTAGTCAATTGTACGATAAATGTTATCATATCAAATTTGATTCTTTCAAATGTCCTATTGATGATGCTACATCAAAAGAAGTGAAGTTTATTTGAAGCCGAATGATGACTACACTGAGTTTGAAAGTAAAGAAAAATGTTTATCAAGTTTAAAAGATGATACTTAGTTATGGCATAGAAGATTAGGTTATGCAGTATGGACCTACTTTCAAAAAATTTCAAAAATTATTTTATTAAAGGTTTGTCAGATTTAAAATTTGAAATTGATAAAATTTGTGATGTATGTCAATTTGGAAAACAAGTAAAGAGTTATTTCAAACAAAAGTAACATTCTTCAAGTACAAAACCTTAACAACTTCAATACATGAATCTTTTTAGACTATCTAGAACCTCAAGCTTAAGTGGCAAACATTATGCTTTCGTCCTTGTTGATAACTTTTCTAGATTTACTTGGATCCTATTTTTAAACCTAAAAGATGAAACTTTGAATGCATTTAAATATTTTTGTAAAAAAAGGTTCAAAATTAAAAGGGGTGTGCTATTACAACCATCATGATGGAGAATTTGACAATAGTTCATTCGATAAATTTTTACAAAATTCATGGCTATGTATATAAATTCTCATCTCCATAACTCCTCAACAAAATGATGTAGGAGAAAGGAAAAATCGTAAAATGACTTGGACTGTACTAAATGAAAATAGTTTACCAAAATACTTTTCACTACAACAAAAATAGTCATTTGTAACACTAAAAAGGTAACATTTTTTATAAATGTTGCTAAAATGGTCTTTGGCAACATTTTAGTAAATGAATGTTGCAATTGATATTAATAAATACATTTTGCAACGTTTTTTAGAAGAATGCTGTGATAGCCTCCCTTTTTCCAACATTTATTGAGTGCTGCAGAATGTTTCACCTTTCGCAACGTTTGTCAAACGTTGCGAAGGGTCTACTTTTGCAACGTTTGACAAACGTTGCGAAAGTTTTTGTATTTTTTTAAATATACGCAACCCAAATTAACCCAAACCCTCTATTTATTCACGTCTCCGTTCATTCCTCTCCAACCTACCATTAACGTCTCCGTTCATTCCTCTCCAACCTGCCACCTCCACCTTCCGGCACAATGCCATTCTACAAAACCACCAACAACCACCATGCCCACCAACAACAACCAGTCACACAACCACCAATAGCCTCACCTCATCATACACAATCGTGAGCACCAAATTTTTCTCACAAACCCTTAATTGCAACCAAAATCGATCACGTTCTGGACGAAATTAAGGAAAACCCATGGTTGGGTTGGGTCCGCCATGTGGAGGGGAAGGCAGATCGATGGGCCACGACCATAAGTCAATTATATGGAATCAGAATTTGGGATCTTCGAACCTAACTGTGCGAACTGCATGACTGGTTAAGGTGACTTCCCTTCTGGTTCCTTATATTTTCTTAAGTTTTCCTTCAGGATTGTTCTACTTGTTAAGGTGATGGTCTCTGCCTCGAAGTTATACTTTCTTTCTTTCAACTGAAGTCAATTTTCTCAGCAAAGTACTTGGCATTGTGGTGAAGGGGTGAGGTTGGAAAAGGGATTGCTTTCATTGCAGTTGTATTGAGGCTTTTCTTCCCCCAACATTTCTCAGGTAAAATTGAGTCTGTATTTGTGAATGATGAATGGGATGTGGCATTTCAGAACACTTGAATTTTGAAAGAAATATAGTCCTAAAAGTTGTCAGACCGCTGAATGCATACCTGCTTGAACAACAATTCAGGTTTCACATATATGTATTATCATAATAAAATCAGGTTCTGGTGTTGATTGGACTGTCCATCAATTATGGTTCAAATGGTATCGTATGCTCTTGCACTCGAGGGAATTATGTTGTCTATTGGAATTAAACTCTCCATTTGATGATTTTGCTATTGCATTGAAAAGGTTACGACTTTTACTATTCATTTATTTAAGTTTTCTTGATGTTGATGGTTTTGAGGATTTTAAATTTAATAAAATTTGAATTTGTTGCAGACTTGCATCGTTATTTGTTGGCTTTGCTGCACAATATGTTTTGAAACCGGCTCTTGGGGTGTTGGTAGCACGGGGATTTGATCCTATGTTCTATGCTAGTTTTGTTCTCATGTCTTTTGTTGCCAGGGCACAACTATCAAGCTATGCCAGCTTCTTGAGCAAAGGCGATGTGGCCTTAAGCCTTCTATTGACCAACTCGACTACTATTGCATCAGTTCTTGTTACTCCTCTTTTAACTGGCCTTTTCCTAGGTTCTGTGGTTTCAATTGATGCAACTGCTATGTCGAAATCAATTTTTCAGGTACAAAACTCCATGAGAACATAAAGGCACTCTTTCTACTTCATCACAAATGTCGAGAATAAAATTGTGATCTTTTTTGCACATTCTCTGCTCGGGGAATATGAAATATTTAGCACATTCAAAAGGAATTCTATCTGTTCAAGAACCCTAGTCCAAAACCTTGTGCTTTTGGTGATTTATATGCCATTTTAAATTCAAATGCTTAACTTAAAAAGTAATCAACGGTAGCTTATTTATTAATTGAGATGCCAATATTGGATGTGACTCAATCATTCTTTTCCTCATCTTTTTCGCTAATAGATTTTCTGTATTTTCCAGGTGGCTCTTGCTCTGGTTATACCGGATAGAAAAGTGAAGACGGAATAATGGAAGCTAATAGGAGAACTAGAAGGAGAGCTTTAGAGAGCAGTTAGGGTGGTTCATATTTTTGGTAGTTTGTGACTAGTAACTTTTGTTTGGAGAGAGATGTAGACTTGGTGCCAGATTCCTCTAATTTTATTTCATTTTGAAGCTCATTTTTATGTAGGTGTTGTTGTATCACATTCTGATATTCAAGTGTATCGATTCAAAAATTTATAATGAAATTACCAATTTTTATGCAATTCCAAAATTTATTCATAAGGAGTCATTTTGAATTTTTCCAATCAATTTGCATAAATTGTTGTAAATAAAAAAAATCATACGACAACGTTTTCTGAACGTTGCGAAAGACAGTCTTTCACAACGTTCAGAAAACGTTGCCATAGACCTTTCGCAACGTTTTTTCACAGTCTTTCGCAACGTTTAAAAAACGTTGCGAAAGGCCAACGTTGCCGTATCTTTCTACTCTACGACAACACATCGATTTGCAACACACGTCCAAACGTTGCCATAAGCCTACGGCAACGTTCAAAAAATGTTGGCCAACGTTTTCCGTAAATCTCTTGCACTTTGATATTATGCACAAAAAAGAGGATATTGTATCGACTTTGGACTTGTAGTGCTCTTTGAATAACGTGGGCAAGTGACCTCTTTGTACACCATTGCACCCTCAGACTTATGAGGATCCATGAAATATGGGACTCAAAAAGTAACATACAACACAAAGTAAAAGACAATTAAGTAAAAACATAAAAGATGCAGAAAGGTAAATAAAGACAAAGACAAAAGATAGAAAAGTTGGGTTGCCTCCCAACAAGCGGTTTTTTATAGTCTTTAGCTCGACTGTAGCAAATGGATCATGGGCTCCTGTAGAAAACATGGCATGCTTTGCCCATTCTCCTCCTGTTGGCTTTGGTCCACTCCTCGTTTGATCGCCAACACTCATCATGGCCCTCTATAATGTAGTAGGACTTTCCCAATCCATCCAATTCGAACTCAACTATGAAGATTTCCATCCCTTCATCGGGCCAAATCACAAACTGAACTTTAGGGCAATCAAGGAAGTTAAAAGCCTGCGCAGTACTCTCATCTTCATTGTCTGCTACACTGTTGCTCGGTTCATTTGTGATTGATATGATATTCTCTTCAAGTTCTGCATTAGTAGTTGATGTCTCCTCGGATTGAATGATCAGTCCTTCATCGAACTCCACAGGCAATGGTAAGTCTTTCCTATGAAACTCGTCGAGTGGACTATATCCCCATTTCTGGAATCCATCACAGTATTTGTAATCTCCTCCTACAAGCATGTCCTCTTCATCCAACTTAGCAAGTTCAGTGAAGTATTTTGCAAGTACCCGTTCATTCAAATGTGTGGGACCATCACCAGTAAATGTGATGTCCTCATTCCAGTCATCGGATACCCAGTCTCCCGCGAGCATGAACTTTCATCAAAATTGTCTATAGCTTGTTTTCGACATTTCAAATAATATCTAAACTGAAGAAGTTTAGACATTGCAGTCTCGGTACACGAATACAAGTATAGTCATGTACATTGCATCGCTTGACAGATGTCGCATCTTGGACCTTCAAACATATTTCTATAGTCACTGTAAAGACTCGCTAATGCAAACATTCTGTGACTTTACCAATGTTAGAATCAAGTAAATATCTGAAAAGTACAGTAAGATAATATAAACACAAGATCGATTAGTAGTACGGGGGTTAGCCAAAATAAACAAAAGTAAAAGCAGATAAAAATAAATAAAATACAGTGTTAAAACTAAAATTAACTAAAGTGGTAATTAAAGTAAAAACATTCCCCGGCAACGGCGCCAAAAACTTGTTCGCTGAAAATCGTACCGCAAGCGCACGAGTCGCGTTCAAGTAATAAAGTAGACCTTAAGAGTCCGGATTGTCGATCCCACGAGGAATGTATACTTTGGATTATGCACTCTAATCGATTTTAATTCTAATGACAAAAGGAACACACACACATTTAAAGACATAAGATAAAAACTAACAGTCTACAAAATAAGAAAATAAAGGTGTCTTGGCAAATTTCGAAGGGAAAAGTGTGGTTGGAATTTACGATGTTTCTTAACCTATTGTTTCATTGATCTCGAACTAATTATGTACCGATGCATATTATCAAAATGCGATAGTTAGACCCGATTCTCCTGTTATAGTTAATACCCCATCTCGAGGTCATATTAACCCTAATCGATGTATCTGTAAAGCATATCTCTATGTCGATACAAACATAGCCAACAGCATGAGTTTCTGTGAAAATAGCTCAATGGATCACATGAGGTAGGTGTATATCTCTACATCACCTAGACGCGCCTGGAACACCAAGCAAACCTATGGCATTGATCATTTCGGTCTATTTAATGCAACTATTTTTCAACAATCACATCAATATTAATTACTATCATTTAAGCTCACCAAAAATGAAGTAAAACCTAACAATTCCATCTAAGCATCACCAAAAATGAAATCATTTTAAACATGATGATCAATACACTATAATTTTGGTAACAACTGCATTTATCACTAAACATGTAGATATATCGATAATCAATGAAACAAACTAGGTTAAGTTCAATCCATAAATTCCAACGCAACAAACTTAGCTCATTTTATAAAGATAATAACAAAGAGATTCATGATACAATACATTACAAACTTGAAAATTAATAAAGGAATTCAAAAGTTAAGATAAACCCCTTGAAGATCAAGTTTGAATCCCTCAAATGGATTTCCAAACTTTTCTTGATGTTTGATCCCCTTGCTATCAACTTCTCTTCTCCAAAATATGAGCCAAGAACACCAAGAAAAGAAAAGAAAAAGAAAAGAAAAGGAAAAGGAAAAGGAAGAAGAAAACCTAGAGAGAATTCTAATAAAAACCTAAACTAAAAACTAAACTAAAACTTAAAAAAAACTAAAACTAAAAATATCCTACACTATTCTACCAAAAAAAACGTCCCAGCACTTTCAAATATAGGATAGATATTTTTGTTTTGCTTAGCTATTAAGTTAACCAAAAGATCTAGGGAAAAATTGCAACAAAGATCCCTAAACTTTTGTTAAGTTACAAAATAGTCTCTCAACTTTGATCTTGTACAATTAGGTCCTTGAATTTTTGACCTTCATTTCAGTTAGGCCCTTTATACATCGCACGTCAAGTCCTTCAACTTTCAGGCTTTTGCATTTCAGTCCCCAACTTCACCATTTTGTTCACTTTTAGTCCATTTTCATCCTTTTTCGCTCCGTTCTTCTTCTTATCGGGGTTTTAGCCTGCAAACGTGAAAATTACACAATTATGCTTAGAAATAAACTCAATTTCATTTCCAATGAAATACAAAAAAGTGCCAAATAAGTGTGTTTTTCCACAATTATCAACTTTCACATATTCAAAAGTTCATACTACCCATTTATGCAACTATGTGCGAATCCTTTATTTTTCAATTGAGTGCAAAATTGGCAATTGTCCCCAACAATAATTAATGGATATAGTAAATTGTCCTAAAGGAGTCAGATATTATGGTATACACTAATGATATTCCTTGTTCCCAACAGTCTTTTTTTTTTTTTTTTGCTTTTAATTCGAATTTAATTGGTCCCTGATAGGGGCTAAGTGTTTTTATATGATTTATTTTATGTGCATCATTGTTTGAAATTTACATGTTAAAAACTGTTATAAGCTGTACCCAATTGATTATAGTTTTGATATTTTATCACTCATACTTTGATTAGTATTTTGCTATAAAAGTGATGATTATCCTCTTGTTTAAACTTCCATATATTTGGCACTTTGTGCATAATTGAGGGGGAATATTATTCCTTCACAAATTTTGAGCATATATGCCGCACTTTTACTCTCATATATGTTATTTTCTTGCTCATGCCAAAAGAAAAAAATGAGCGAGATAGAATTGATATGCTTTGAATGATCAAATGATATACTTTGAATTATCTATTATTTGATATGCTTTAAATGGATGACAAATTGTTTGTAAACGAGGAATATATGTTAAATTTGAGATCATTATTCTTTATCCCTTAATGATATTACTTTACAAATCATTGTGTTTGTCATCAAAAAGCAGAAAATTGTTGACCTATGGTTTATTTTAACTTTAAAAGTTTTCCTTATAACAAACAAGTTAATGTTGTTTACTAACAAATTGAACTTAAGTGATCATTGTTTTCAAAGCATTCAATCGATCATCGTCAAAACATCATAGTCAAGACTATAACCACAAATCGAACTCATGAAAAAAGTCAAGATTGAAGTTGAGTATTCAAGACAAATACTTCAAAATGAGAGTTTAAGACTCAAACTTCAAATAAAGATCAAGACGAGATCCTAAGAACCAAACTTAAAAGAAACGTCAAAGACTAGGCTTTTTTGACCAAATGTAAATGTACTAAAACTTTAATTTTTAGCAATGAATGATAAATGCTAAAAAATCATTTTGTGCACTAAAAGTTATTTTGATCATCACTCATAAAATATTTTAATCAAATGTAAGATTGATTTTCAAAAAGATATTTGAACTTATATCATATTTTTAGAACACCATTGACTTTGAAAAACTGTTTAAAAACACTTTGCTAAAAATAAAAAATAAAAAAAGGTTAGTCGAAAAACCTAACGGCTAAAAATTTGACCATTCTTCATCAATGCGTTTTGTACACTTATTTAAAGTACAAAATATGAACAATTGTTGGTAAATATATCAAAATATGGCTTAATTCTATATAAATTATGTTTATTGAGGAACATGGGGAAATTTAGGAGAAACAAGTGAGAAAATAACTAAATGGAAGAAAACCAAACTTCAGGGACCAAAGTACAAATAATCGAAAGATTACCCAAAAGAAGAAATGAAGATGTGAAAGATTCAAAAACCAATTGAGCAAAGGAATGAAGTATTGGAAGAAGAAGAAGCGAGAAAAGAGATCACAAAACGAGAAAATAGAGTTCAGGGACCAAAACGCAAAGAATGGAAGTCTGCTTGAACTATGCTATAGCATAGTTCTTTTAGCCAAGCGGTCACATGGAGTGATGCAGGGCCTTCCAATGCTAAAAATGGTTGAACTATGTTATAGCATTAAAATGTACTATGCAATAGCATAGTGTATTTTCGGAGGCATAATTCTGGTTTCCTCGTATGATTCCAACTCTTATGAAAACAAATATTTTGATGTCTTTTAAAGACCTAGGGGCCATCCAGAAGTAGTTATCATGCCTTGCAACACATTCTAAGAGATTTTGGGAGTATTGAAGGAGGCAAGAAACACGAAGATCGATTCCAAGACTCGAAGATTCATTTTAAGATTTATTTGGGTAATATTGATTCTTCAATATTTCTTTTCATTTCTTTTTCATAACATGCTAGGCTAGTTTTCTTTGTGTTAGGAGAATGATGAGCCATCTAATATGAATTTTTAATCTTTAGTTTTACATACTTGATATTGAAAACACATTTTTGGATATTGAATGATTTATATGATTTTTTTTCTCCACAATTATTGTGTACGGTAGTTGTGTGAATTTGGTGGCTTATTTTATGCATTCAAAAAAAAGAAAAAAGTTCAACATAGTGCAAATCAACATAGGGTCAGATAGGGAATAGAAATATACCGCTATACTCTATATGAATCTTTAAGTGTTCATAAAAATTCATACACTCTTGTATCACATCTGTCATATAAATATAGTCGAGTCATATATGAGAGTAGGTTAAATATTACTCGAGAGAGATTGTTAAATAAAATAAGAACATTGATTCGTCAAAATTCAATCGTGTTGTCAAAGTGTAGAACCAAGATTGAAAATGATTATTACATGGGAATTCGGAATCCTAGTCTGTTTATCATTTATTAAACACATTAATGTGCATTTAGTATAATTTGCATTTAGTTTAGTTAATTTACTCATAATTGCTTAAGTAGATTAATTTATTCATAAGTTTGTCACAAACAAATACATTATATTATTCTAGTTTCGGTTAAGGTTGTGGTAATCAAAATTGAGCTAATCAATTTCCATGGGACGATACTTGAATTCAAAATCTACTTTATTACTTGTTAATAAACCGTACACTTGTAGTGATTTTAATTTGAACAAGTTTTTTGGTACCGTTGACGGGGATTGAATATTAGTTTGATTTTATTGTTAGTTTTGTTCCATTTTATTTTTTCACTCTTTTTTGAGGATATATAAAAGAACAAAAATAGCATGATAAAAGGTGACTGTGGTTGATTTAAACAAAATGCTCGTGTGTGACTTTATCGTAAGGCAACAACAATTGGAAGCTCAAAAAATTCATGAGAGAGATATGCTTGTGGAAGATTTCATTATAGGACAATGACTAAGAGATATAAAAGCAGAATATGAACTTGATGAAACTGTCCTGGGTGACATGTTACATTATTTCTCTCACCACAATTTGATGTGGGTGATTTGCCTTTGGGATTATTTCTTCCACTGGTTATTAATGGACATCCATTAAGGAAATCACATCAACCGGACTTCATAAAGATACAATAAGTGGTGAAGACTCTCCATGAAGATGTCATTGTTTCTCTCACCACAATTTGATGTGGGTGATTTGCCTTTGGGATTATTTCTTTCACAGTTATTAATGGACATCCATTAAGGAAATCACATCAATTGTCATTGTTTCTTTGCCAAATGTTTTGAATACAGACGTTGAACTCGAGAAAATTTCAATTAAAGAAGAGGAGCATGAAAAGATCAAGAAATTAATCATAATGAGCAAAAAATAATTTGTAGCATTCAAAGAAGAGGAAATTAGGATGCAATTCTCCAACTTCATTGCTTGCTCAAAAATTGAGTTTGTAATTAAACTTTATGAGAAGAATGAGGTGTACATTGTTGCGTTCAAAACAGATGATAAGGGAAGTCATAATACTTGGAGAAGGACAATGTTAAAATTGGGAAGAAGGTTGTAATATGGAACAAAGTCAAATTAAGCAAGCTAAGCAGGACTTCCAAAGCCATATTCAAATTGCCATGAAACACTTGTGCAAAATTCGAGCCTGATACTATAAATCGAGTGCTTAATGGGAGGCAACCCATTTTTCCATCATTTTTTACTTATTTTGATTAACTATTGCGTTACAAGTAGTTTTATGGATTGCTTTAATTTAGCAATTCATGCATTTAAATGATTTTTAACACATTTTAGACAAAACTTTAAAGCTTGCATTAGTAACTTATGCATGTTTCCTTATTGGGTTCATTTTATTTCGGCTCATCGTTAACATCCTAGCATTATATTGAGCTCACAATGATGTGATATGCATTCTTAATGTTACATCTAGATTTCAATCTTCTTAATATTAGAAAATTAGAATTCTTCCTGGTGTGAATACACTACAATTATATAAACTTTATTTGCTATCATTAATATTTATTTTGAATTTTTGAAACAGAAAATTGAAGTTTAGCAACAAAGAAAAGTGGTGGTTGTCATGACGTCTATCAACTGGACCAGTCTGATACTTCTACCTATCTGCATCTACCCCAGGGAGTTTGTGATCCTTACTACTTTATTTTGATTATTTTTACTTTTACATTGAGGACAATGTTTGTCATTCATCAATATTTTTGTATAATTTATTGATTTTTGTGTGATTGTTCGTGTGGAAAAAAATTAGTAATTTTTATTTATTTTCTAGTATTTGTTTATTATTTTGTGTGCTTGTGTGAGTTAAATGACCTTGCCGGTAATAATGTTGAATATTGAAATAAGTATGGACTATAAATGGTGGAAATATTGCAAGATTAAATTAGTCAATACTTGTTTATGTGAAACTTGACATTCTTTGTGCACAACACTCATATTTTACATATTAAGTTGGTGATTTGGCTCATTACTTAGAGAAGAGTTGAACATATTAAGTTAAACCCGAATAACCTATATTGTATTAATCCATAATCCATTTATAGAGTAGTTTTGAGGTGGTTTAGTTGTTACAAGAGAACATTGAAATGAGTAGGGTTCCGTGCATGAATTTTTTCTTGTGTGAATTGTCTAAAACCAATGAGACAAAGATGAGGTGAAAGTCTTAAGTCATGAGTTGGTTTTAAAAGCTGAATGTCTAAAAGAAAAGGGGCATAGCAATAGTTTATGTGTGAATAAAATCATCTTTTGGAGCCTTTATAACTCGAGTAAATAAGCCTGCAAGGGTTTAAAACCCGGTGCCCTATGATCATCTGACTTGGGAGTTGTTAGCTTAAAACTTGCTACATGGGTTATATAGAAAACAAATGAGAAGATGTTTGTAAAAAAAAGAAAATAATAATAGTTGAGAAAAAAGCACAATTACATTAATTAAGCCTCGAGACATTTGGTTGATAGAATTGTACCTTTTATATGAGGCAAGTAGCTAAGTTTAGTTTTAAAGATTGAAACGGTAAAAATATAGGAGAATCTCGACTTATTGAAATGTGAACTTGTGGCAATAAGATCAAATCAAACTAAGAGAGGGTAAGGAGTAGAATTAAATAAGCTCAACTTAGGATCTACCTTGAAAAAATTGAGTGAAAAGAATAAGTTTGGAAGTGTCTATCTCTTGAGCGAAAAAATGAAATATTTGACTACTACGAGTCAAGAGTTGAGCCAATCATGAGATTGATATATTTACATGAGTTTACACAAAAACATTAAGTTATGCATATCACATGGTTGATTTGATTTTGCACTATTGAAACTGTTTATTATTTTGATTACTAAATTTCAATCCCGAGACACAGCAGGTTGTCAAACCATGTTTTGTGTGGAGTTAAGCTACAATTTGTTTGAGAACAAACAATTGTTCAAGTTTGGTGGATTTGATAAATGCATTTTGGACACTTATTTATGGCATAATATATGGATAATTGTTGGTAAATATATCAAAATATGGCTTAATTCTATATAAATTATGTTTTGTAGGATAACATTGAGGAACATGGAGGAATTCAGGAGAAACAAGTAAAAAAAAAATGACTAAAATGGAAGAAACCAAAGTTTAGAGACCAAAGTGCGAATAGCTAAAACATGACCTAGAAGAATAAATGAAGATTTGAAAGAGTCAAAAACCAATTGAGTGAAGAAATGAAGTGTTGGAACAAGAAGAAGCGAAAAAAGAGATCAGAAAGTAAAAAAAGGGAGTTCGAGGACCAAAACTAAAAGAATGAAAGTCTGTTTGAACTGTGCTATAGCATAGTTCTTTTAGCTATGTGGTAGCATGGTGTGATGCATGGCCTTCCGGAGGTGAAAATGGTTGAACTATGATATAGCATTAAAATGTACTATGCAATTCTAGTACATTTTTCTTTCGGAGGAAAAATTCTAGTTTCCTTATATGAGTCCAACTCTTATGGAAACAAATCTTGGAATGTCTTTTAAAGACCTAGGGCCGTCCAGAAGTGGTTACCATGCATTACAACACATTGTAAGAGATTTTGGGAGCATAGAAGGAGGCAAGAAACACGAAGATTGATTTCAAGACTCAAAGATTCAATTCAAAATTTATTTGGGTAATATCGATTCTTCAATATTTCTTTTGCTTTCTTCTTCATAGCAAGCTGACAAGTTTTCTTTATGCTAAGATAACGATGAACCGTATAATATGAATTTTTAATTTTTAGTTTCACATACTTGACATTGAAAACACGTTTTTGGATATTGAATGATTTATATGATTTTCTTTTCTCCATAATTATTGTGTACGGTAGTTTTGTGAATTTTGTGGCTTATTTTATGCATTCAAAAGAAGAAAAATAGGTTCAACATAGTGTAAATCGCCATAAGGTCTGATAGGGAATATAAATATACCGCTATATTTTATGTGAATCTTTAAGTGTTCATAAAAATTCATACATTCTTGTATACTCGCATCTGTCATAAAAATATAGTCAGATAATATATGAGAGTAGGTTTAACATTACTCGATAGAGATTGTTAAATAAAATAGGAATGTTGATTCGTCAAAATTCAATCGTGTTGTTAAAGTGTAGAACTAATATTAAAAAGGATTATTGCATGAGAATTTAAGATCCTAGTGTGTTTGTCATTTATTAAATACATCAATTTGCATTTAGTAGAATTTGCATTTAATTTAGTTAATTTACTCATAATTTCATAAATAGATTAATTTATTCATAATTTTGTCACAAATAAACACATTATATTATTCTTGTTTCGGTTAAGGTTGCGATAATTAAAATTGAACTAATCAATCTCTATGGGACAATAATTGATCTCAAAATCCACTTCATTACTTGTTAATGAACCGTACAGTTGCTGTGATTTTGATTCGAAATATATTTTCATGAACATTTCTAACTTCTAATTTTTTTGTCCAACTGTAATATTTTGGTCACCAGAACTTGTGGCTGTCAATTAGACAATAATCCAAAGTTACAAAAATCTTGCAATTTTTTTCTCTATAAATAGGTTCTCTTTTGCAATCAGTGTAAGGTCTTGGAAGTGCATTTAAGAGAGAAACATTTTGAGAAAATCATTAAGCTTACATTGCATTTATTTCTTCTACTTTTTCATATTGAAAACTTTGATTGCTTGAATCAAACTCTTAATTCATCTTACTCATCAAAGCTTTTCATCTCTCTTGGTATATAACTTATTGCTATCATTCATAAATGGAGATATTTTGAGCAAATATTTGAACTTATATTGAATTCATTTCTTCTACTTCTTTATATGTAAAACTTTGATTGGTTGAATCAAATTTGTTAAATCATCATATTCATCAATTAATTTATTGCTATCATTTATAAAAGAGATAAATATTTTTGAGGAAAATATTTGAGCATACATAGCTGATGCGAACCCTGTAGCAACGGTGACTACAAAACCACAACTAGATTGATGTGGAACCGAAGAACGCCAATTAAACCCGATTTTTGGATTTGAACCCAACAAGGTGAACCAAAAAAACCCAATGATAACGACGATGCGTTAAACCCCTTATTACACAATAAATAACCCACGATCCGATGTTTTGAACGCCATAAGATTCAAATCTTGATAAATTCGATAGTTGTTCAATTGAAGAATAAGGAAAGCAAAGCATCTCAATTAATAATTTTGTCAAAAGTTCTTACAATGAAAAATATGCAAAATATTTATAGGTAAACCCTAGGATCTAGTTTAAACCGGAAATAATGTGAAAAATATTGCAAGAATCAAATAAAAAAGGAATTTGAATGAAATAAGGTAACTTGCGCGAAAATGAAATTTTCTCCCGAAATTTGAACTATGCGACCGCATAGTGTTGTTCTATGTGGTAGCATAGAACAACTGAAATTAGGTCTTCAGGTTTCGGTAAGGGCCAATGCGACCGCAAGCAAGGATCAACTATGCGGTCGCATCGTTGACAGTTTTGGCCTCCATGTTGCATGCTTGAATCCAGTTCATCCATCCCGATTTTGGTCTCGACCCCAACATGGAACTTGCTCCATTCTTTGTCATGATCGCCATATCACCAATTGTAGCTTGAACCAACAATGCTAGTGCTTGTTGCACTTGTTTTGTCTTCGATCAAGTCATCGATCCTTCGTCAACTATCAATGGATCTTTCCTCGGACTTGTCATCGTTCCAACGGCACCTTGGATCATATCATCCCCTCCCTCTTCGAAAGGATTCGTCCTCGAATCTACACCTGCATCAAATAGAGATAGGTCAGCAACATTAAATATAGCTAAAACATTATACTCACCTAGGAGATCTACTTTGTAGGCATTATCGTTGATCCTCTCGATGACCTGGACTAGACCATCCCCACGGGGGTGCAACTTAGACTTCATCTGCTCTAGAAAGCGCTCTTTTCTGAAATGCACCCAAACCCAATCCCCAGGTTCAAATATCACGCGCCTTCTACCTTTGTTTGCTTTCATCACCACGAGCTTACTCTTCTCTTCAATTTGCATCCTGACCTTCTCATGCAGTGACTTTACCAACTCAGCTTTTCGGTTACCATCCAAGCTACCTCGTTCATCTACAGGCAAAGGCAACAAATCCAAAAGTGTTAGTGGATTAAACCCATAAACAACTTCAAATGGTAAAAATGAAGTAGTAGAGTGTACAACTCAGTTATAAAAAAATTCAATAAAAGGTAAACACTCCTCCCAACTTTTCAAGTTCTTATTAATTACCGTACGAAACAACTGAGTCTGGTTCTATTAACTACTTCAGTTTGACCATCGGTTTGTGGATGACAAGTAGTAGAAAAAAACAATTTAGTGCCTAACTTATTTCACAAAAGACACCAAAAATGACTCAAGAACTTAACATCTCGATCTGACACTATGCTCCTAGGGACCCTATGCAAATGTACCATATCCTTAAAGAACAAATCTGCAATATTGGTGGCATCATCGGTTTTGTGACATGGTATAAAGTGTGCCATTTTACTAAACCTATCCACCACAACAAATATTGAATCTTGACCCTTTTTTGTCCTAGGTAAACCCAACACAAAATCCATTGAAATATCCACCCAAGGTTTACTAGGTGTAGGCAAAGGAGTATACAACCCATGAGGTAAAACATTAGACTTAACCTGTTTTTAAGTTATGCATTTCCCACAAACGCGTTCTACATCACTTCTCATTTTAGTCCAATAAAAATGTTCCCCTATCATATCTAAAGTCTTTTGTACCCCAAAATGACCCATCAAACCCCCATCGTGTGCTTTCTTTACCAACAATTCACTTATAGAACAATTTAGAATATATAACTTAGTTTCCCTAAACAAATACCCCTCATGCTTATAAAATTTATCGATAGCCCCCTTATTGCATAATCCATAAATGCTAGAGAAATCAAGATCACTCACATACATGCCTTTAATGTGTTCAAAGCCAAGTAAACGTCCACTTAAAGAATTTAGAAGCACATACCTTTGAGATAACGCATCCGCAACCACATTTTCCTTACCTTGTTTATACCGGATGACATAGGAAAATGACTCAATAAATTTCATCCACCTCGAGTGCCTTTTGTTCAACTTACCTTGACCCCGCAAATGCTTCAACGACTCATGATCAGTGTGTATCAGGAACTCCTTAGGCCACAGATAGTGCTGCCAAGTCTCCAATGCTCGAACAAGCGAGTACAACTCCTTGTCATATGTGGGATAGTTCAGAGCAGCCCCATTCAGCTTTTCACTGAAATATGCTATAGGCCTACAATCCTGCATCAACACTGCTCCAATACCTATTCCTGATGCATTACACTCAAGCTTGAATGTTTTGTCAAAGTTAGGTAATGCCAAAACGGGTTCCTTACATAATCTATCCTTGATAGTATTAAATGTGTGTTCTTGTGCATCACCTCAATGAAAACCTACGCTCTTCTTAACATTTTCAGTGAGTGGTGTAGTGATCGTGCTAAAATCCCTTACAAACTGCCTACAAAAACTAGCCAGTCAATGGAAACTCCTAACTTCAGTTATGCTCTTAGGTGTTGGCCAATCTTTTATAGTTTTAATTTTTTCTTCATCCACTTCTACCCCATTTGCCCCAACCACAAATCCTAGAAAGACAACATTTACCATGCAAAAAGTACATTTTTTAAAATTAACATACATTTGTTCTTTCCTTAGTTCTACAAGCACACAACTTAAATGTTCCAAATGTTCATCTAGGGTCTTGCTATAGATTAAGATTTCATCAAAATAAACCACAACAAATCTTCCTATGAAAGCACGCAAAACATGGTTCCTCAATCGCATAAAGGTGCTTGGTATATTAGTGAGACCAAACAGCATAACCAACCACTCATACAATCGATATTTAGTTTTAAATACCGTTTTCCATTTGAATTTGATGGTACCCAATTTTAAGATCAATCTTACTAAAAATACAAGCACCATGCAACTCGTCTAACATATCATCTAGCTTAGGTATAGGGTGAGCCCTACAATCCACGCACATCCTCCAAGTTCCATCATTCTTTAGCACCAATAGTACAGGTACAACACATGGGCTCATGCTCTGTAAAGATGGATAATGATAGCTTGGTTAAAGTCACTGGTATTGGAAATGTGTCTTTGGAGATGAGTAATGGTTCCAGGTTGGTTCTTAAAGATGTGAAGCATATTCTAGACATCGTTTAAACTTGATAAGAAAACACGATAATGATGGGTATGGCAATACCATTAGTAATGACCAGTGGAAGCCCACTCAGGGCGTTATAGTTGTGGCACGAGGTAAAAAGGTCTCTACATTGTATATTTTGCGGGCAAAGCTCTCCATTGACATTGTTAATGCAATGGTGCGATGGAGAATGATGGTACAGTAGAGTTGCGGCATAAGATACTTGCTCACCTGAGTGAGAAAGGATTAGCTATATTGGGAAAGAAAAGTGTACTAAGTGGACTGAAAAGTATATATCTGAAAAGGTACTTTCACTATTTGTCAGGGAAACATAATAGAGTTTCTTTCAAGAATTTCCCCCTTCAAGAAAGTCAGAAAAATTGGATTTGGTACATTCAGATTTATGTGATCCTATGAAAATGGAAACACTTGGAGGCTCTAGTTACTTTATAACCTTCATAGATGATCATTCAAGGAAACTATGGGTCTAAACCATGAAGACAAAAGATCAAGTGTTGAATGTGTTTAAGCAATTCCAGGCCTTGGTTGAGAGACAAAATTGGGAAAAAGCTGAGGTTTATCCGAACAGATATTGCAGGAGAGTTTCTGGTCCTTTTGATGATTATTGCAGACAACATGGAATTCGACATCAAAAGACAACTCCAAAGCTCCTCAGTTGAATGGCATAGTTGAAAGGATGAACAGAACACTGGTGAGAAAGTGAGATATTTACTTTCTCAAGCCCAGTTGCCAAGATTCTTTTGGGGTGAGGCATTGAGCACGTTCATACATGTGTTGAATCTTACACCTTATGTTCCCTTACAATATGATGTACCAGACATAGTTTGGAATGGTAAGGATGTTTCCTATGATCACTTGCATGTGTTGAGGTGTAAAGCATTTGTGCATGTTCTTAAAAATGAAAGGTCCAAACTTGATGTGAAAACATGACAATGTATATTCTTGGTTATGGTTAAGATAAGTTTGGATACATGGATTATGATCCAGTTGAAAACAAAATTGTGAGAAGTAGAGATGTCGTATTTGTTGAAGATTAGACGATTCAAGATATTGAGAAAATGGATAAATCTGTACCTCAAAAGGGTTATAGTGGTTCCTATGAAGAATTTGCCAGCTTAGGTTGAGAATAATGTTCAGGATAACCACCAGGGTATAGGTAATGTTGATGTTCCCTTACAGGCTCAGGCATATGATGAGACTGATGAGCAGTCGATAGCGTCATATATTACACTAGAAGTTCCACCGGAGGTTCTACTCGGGAGGTCTACTAGAGATCGACATCCTTCCGTATGGTATTCAAGATGAACATAAGACATAGTGGGTTGAGGCAATGCAAGATGAAATACAATCATTACATGACAACCACACCTTAAAGGTAGTAAAGATACCTAAAGCTAGAAGAGCTTTGAAGAACAAGTGGATCTACAGGGTGAAACAAAACGAGTTCACTTCGCTACCATGGTATAAAGTTAGATTGGTTGTAAAGGGGTTTGATAAGAGAAAATGTGTTGATTTTGACGAGATATTCTCTCCAGTTGTTAAAATGTCATTTAGTCGTATTGTTCTCGACCTAGCAGTTAGTCTTGACTTAGAATTTGAACAAATGGATGTGAAAACGGCCTTCCTTCATGGTGATTTGGAAGAGGAGATTTATATGGACCAGCTAGAGGGTTTTAAAGTGAAAGGAAAAGAAGATTTTGTGTGTAGGCTGAAGAAAAGTCTTTATGGTCTGAAGCAAACACCGAGACAGTGGTATAAGAAGTTTGAGTATGTTAAAAACAACTTCCATCGCTGTGTATTTGTTCTGAAATTCTCTAATGATGATTTTATCATTTTATTACTCTATGTTGACGATATGTTGATTGTTGGAAAGAATGACTCAAGAATTGCCCGGTTGAAGAAACAATTGACTAAGTCTTTTACTATGTAGGACTCAAGACAAGAAAAAAAGATCCTTGGCATAAGAATCAGTCGTGATAGGAGTGCCAAGAAGTTATATTTGTCACAAGAGGAGTACAATAAGAAAGTGCTTGAGAGGTTTAGTATGGACAAGGCTAAAGTGGTTAGCTCTCCTCTTGCTACCCACTTTAGATTAAGCATTGAGTAATGTCCTTCTACATATAAGGAAAAACAAGACATGGAAAGTGTTATTTACGCCTCAGTAGTAGGATGTTTGATGTATGCAATGGTCTGAACAAGACTAGATATGGCCCATACAGTTAGTGTAGTTAGCCTTGTCCTATCAGATCCAGGAAGAGAGCATTGGATACAGTTAAGTAGATCATGATGTATCTTCGAGACACTTCCAGTTTGAGACTTGGTTTTGGAAAAGGACAACTGTTGTTAGTTTGGTACACAGATGTGGATATGGTAGGAGATATGGATACCCGCAAGTCTACATCGGGTTATTTGATTACATTTCCAGGTAGGGCTGCAGCTTAGCAATCATAACCTTAAAAATGTATTGCCTTTTCTACGACAAATGCAGAATTTATTGCAAAAACAGAGGTAACTAAAGAGTTTTTATGGGCAAAGAAATTCATGAGAGAACTTTGTTTCAAGTAGTAGAGGTATGTGATATTTTGTGATAGCAAGAGTGTTATTCATCTTGCTAGGAATTCCAGTTTCTATTCAAGATAGAAGCACATTGATGTACAATATCATTGCATAAGGGATGCGTTGAATGAGAAGTTGTTGGAACTTGAGAAAGTTCATACTGATCATAATGATTCCGATATGTAGATGAAGACACTACAAAAAAAAAAAGCTTGAATATTGTTGTTCAATTGCTGGAATGTTGTATTCCTCACCATAGTCGAAAGGGGGAGATTTGTTTTGTTATTTCCTCTTTTGAGAAGGAGAGTCCATATTTGAGATTTTATATTATAGCCCAAAGCCCAATAGGTTATTAACCCTAATAATGAATATAATTTACAAGAAGATAGGAGAAAATAGGAATCCAACCCGTTTTTGAAAAGAAAGGAAAACATTTTTTTTCTTTGAGCCTAGATTTCATCAAAGTTATGATCCCGAGTCATTCGTGGTCCGATCAAGCTAAAATTTGGAGGAGCGGTTCACAAGACATAGAACTACAATCTGAGTGATGGAAATAAATTTTGAGCTCGGGAACATTGGTTAATGTGCATGAACAGTAGCCGAATTTGTTGGTATATTTTTCCTATTTCATTTTGTTTTGCCAAGATCTTTGTTATCTTGAAGAAATTTATGTTGTAGCATCTAGTTGTGATTAGTGAGGACTTTGTATACCCATTATTTAATTGATAGTTGAGGCTTTGATTGGACTAGATCCCGTGGTTTTTATTCCTCACGTCAGGAAAGTTTGTCCAAGTAAAATAATTGCGTTTGTTTTTGTGGTTTGGTGTGATTGATTTTTTAAAGAATATTTATAGCATATAGAATTGTCAGGAAATGCATTTTACTTATTTACTTTTGGGAGAAGAATTATTCTGATGTATGTTTATTTGTTTGCATATCTCCTGGCAGAAGCTTTAACAATCATCAGAGGGTTAGCTGTCGAGGCCAATAAAGAAAAAATTGAGCTGATGTCTGAGGTAGCTTGGCTAAAAATAGATGTTGAATCACTAGAAGAGCAAGTAAATTTTGCTGGAAAAGAGGTCGTAAAGAACTACATGAACTACTTCAAGGAAACATAAGACAGTGACAAGTTTGCAAGCTACTTTTGTAGCTGGGGTTTAGGTCAAGTGTTGAAGCATATCCGAGTGAAGCAGTTAGAATGGGACACTTACTTCTTGGAGGAGGAGTTTGAGCATCATATAGTGGAAGTACCTTCTACAATTGAAGTAATTGATCCTAGAGTCGATCCGGATGAGTAGAGCCTCGTAGATTTTTTTCCCGTTTCATATTTTGTAATTTTTTGGGCTTCACTCAATTTGTACTTCTTTCCAAGTGTCAATTAAATATATATTTGTGAACTATGCCTCTTTTCTTTTATTTGCAAAGTAAAACAATTTAATGCAAGTATGTCTCCGATGAATAAAGGTCAAATCAACTTAATAATCAAAGTACTTGGTTGGCTTTGGATAACGTGAACTAGCCAGGTGATGGCCTCGGACGAAGTTATAGTATTTAACTTGGCTTTAGATAAAATTAAAGTAACTATAGACATTTAACATTGATACTTTTGTTGTTATTAGTCCTATATTTTTGATATACAAAATTCTAGTTTAAGTTGTATTTTGCAAGCTAAGTAAAACAAGGTGTTGCAGTGATTTAGCGGCTGTCAAATGTGTCAAGTGGTAGTAGGTAAGAATAGTCTATATATGTTGCAGCCGATTTTACTCATTAGAATGAATTGATATTTTCTTCATCCTTTTGAGGTCAAATAACAACAGTGGTATCAGAGCTGAAAATCAGATCTTAGAAGGGTTGTAAAGAGTTGAAGAACCAGATAGGAACTTTCGTACTTGCCAAACATATGAGAGTGAGTGATGGCTTCTAGTGGTTTTACAGCACCTTTGCCTTCAGTATTTATAGAAGAAAACTATGACTTCTGGTCTGCGAAGATGAAAGCATATTTGAAGGCATACGACCTCTGGGAGATCACAGAAACTAGGGCTGAACCTCCACCATTGAGAGTAAATCCCACCATTGCACAACTGAAGCAACATAGTGAAGAAATTGCTAAGAAGTTTAAGGCTCTTTCCTGTATCCAATCAGCTGTCTCAGATGCTATCTTCATTAGGATTATAACCTGCAAAACAGCAAATGAAGCTTGTGAAAATTTAAAGGAGAAATTTCGGGGCAATGAGTGAACCAGGCAAATGCAGGTCTTGAATCTGAGAATGGAGTTTGAAACTCTAAAAATGAAGGATTCAGAATCTGTTAAGGAGTTCTCTGATAGGTTGATGAAGGTGGTAAATCAAATCAGGTTGTTAAGTGATGATTTGCCAGATAAACGAGTAGTGGAAAAGGTGTTGATCAGCCTACCTGAAAAGTTTGAAGATAAGATATCATCTCTTGAAGATTCCAGGGATTTGTCTGTTATCTCCTTGTCTGAATTAGTTAATGCTCTGCAAGCTACATAGTAAAGGAGATTAATAAGGCAAGAGGAACAGGTTGAAGGTGACTTACTTGCTAAGGGAAAGCATAAAGCTCAAGCGAGCTATGCTGTGAAGAAAACAACTAATGAAAAGAAGGAAGCTGAGAATCAGAAAGGTGCTGGTAAAGGGGGTAAATATCAACATTGCCACATTACAAAAGAAAGGCACATTCACCAAAGTGGTGTTAGTTCAGGCCATGAGTGCAATGTAGTGTCTGCAAACAATTTGGCTATATAGAGAAAGTTTGTAAAAACCAAAAGGAAAAGCCAAAATCATAGCAAACCAAAGTTGCAGAGAATCACCAGTAGGATGAACATTTGTTCACAGCTTTGAACCTGAAGGTCTGCAGTAGTGATGAAGCTTGGCTATTGGACAGTGGTTGTACCCATGATACGACCTCCAATCCTAAAATCTTTGTTGAGTTGAATGATGTATATAGATCAAGAGTGTGTTGAGGTCAAGGATGTTGGTGAAATCACTGTACAGACTGTTGGAAATTTACTTAATCATGTACAGTGAAAATAAACAATTTTCAATTCCCACCAAGGATCTGCAATGTATTTATATAGAAACTGTGATGAGAATTATACATTTGATGAATTTCACAAACTCTTTTGCTTTTTTGTGAACTCCAATGATCACGATCTGCAATCCAAGCCGTCCAATTGTCCAGCCTCCAATGGTGATCCACACAAAGAACAAGAATGACGGCTAGTGTTTTCTTTTCAATTACTAGCAAGAATAATGAAAAATTTCATACAATTTACAAACCCTAGCAGCCTATTAATATAAGCCCAAGTGCCTTGGCCCATCTCTAACCTTAACCCGGTTCGATATTTAATTAATCAAATTAATTAAATCAGGTCTATGAATTAATTAATCTAATTAATTAATTCAGGCATGTTAATAAACAATCCAATTAATTAATTATTCAACAATTGTCAATGAATTAATTGGTAAATCTCATTCTTCTGGTTCTCTTTTGTATGTGACCTATTAGGTTTCCGATCACGATATCTAACGACGTGAATTATTATTTTGATCTAATCAAAATCGATAAATTAAAATAGCCCTTTTAATTTATCATTAATTCACATTCATCATCCCAGATTGACATCTAGCAGTGTATCGGGCAATACATGTGATGGAAAATGTCACGTGATGTGACAAACCAAACTTATTCGTTTACCGAAAAGTTATAATCCTTTTGTCAATATGATCTAATCAATTATGAGATATGGATATGTGTCAATCTCAATTATCGATCATATCTTTTATCCCAGTGTTAAGTTAATGTAAGTCGAAAACTCCTTTTCGACTTATGAGTTCACCTTTCCCAAGGATATCATTATCAACTTAACTGGATAAAATGTAGATCATAATCTTTTACTATCTAAGAGTGACGAATCATCTATCGATCATTCACAACCTTTATATGATTCTTGACATACCCGAACGATGTTGTATTAGCGACCTTGACAGAGCAACATCCAACACCATCAAAGTATGACTGTCCTCATATAAGGTACTATAATGATCTCAAGTCAAAGGACCAATTCCACTACCGAACGTTAGAGATTAACCATTAACACTCAGATAGTTATCCATGTGGAATCTCCCAACGAGTTTCCAATGTTTTATTCTATAACAAAATATCCACGTATTCATTTAAGTGTCACCACACTTTAACTTGTGAGATCAGCTACTTACTTCACAAGTAAGAATGCCACACGCGACGGTCTATCCATAATAACGATATCCATATCTCGTTATTATTTCGACCACAGACGATTTAAGATTTAGTCATATGTAATTTGTATCTTACAATCACAACTCCTTCTGATTAACAAATCACCAAGAGTTGAATTTACAGATTCTATTATTTAATGTATTAGAATATTAATTCAATTAAATAATAGATATTGCCATACATATGCATCGATTATATATATAAATTTAAAGTGTTTATTTCCAAAGTTGATTGGACCTAGGGCATAACACTTACAAACTTCCACTTACAATAGATCTAATCACTTATGTATCTTATACCATAAGAGTCTACATGACGATCATGTTTCTGCTGCGACAACTCTTTGTCAGTGGATCTACAATTTAATAACTTGTAGAAATTCGTTCTTTCTTTACATCATTTCATTGTATTATCTTTCCAATGAGATAATACCGTCTTAACTCATGTTTAGATCATTGATGAGACCTTATCTCCTTCACTTGCACGATGGCTCCATTGTTATCATAATACAAAAGCATATGATCAACAATATTATGAACTACTCCAAGTTCATTAATGAACTCCCTGATCCATACCACAACTTTTTTTGTTTTCTAAAGCAATGATGTATAAGGCTTTCATTATTGAATTAACGGTTATTTCCGATTTGGAACATTTCCAATACACCGCTTAAAAGTTAACCAATATCCTAATTGAGATATGCTATCATTCTAGTATGACTAGAAGTTAGCATCAGTGTATCCATGAACTCTTGGTTCTTTTTTCTTCATATAAAATCTTCTCGAGATTTTATCTGTATAAATTGGGATGAGTTAAGCAATCTTCTAGATCTATCTCTATAGATTAACTTACTTCTCCCACATCTATCACGGAGAAATTATTTGACAACCATAATTTCAACAATTGAAATATAGAGACGTTGTTTCCTATAATATGTCTCATACATATAATATCAAGAATGCGATAGTGCTCTCACCATCTTCTTGTAAACGCACAATTCGTCTTCATTTTTGATAAAATCAAACATTTTGATTTTTTGCATCAAATCGAAGATTCCAACTCCAAGAGGCTTGTTTCAATCCATATTGACATTTTCTTGTAAACTTATTTACAGTCTATGAGTTCTAATCCATTAGACAAGTCAACCAAGGTCAAACCTTGGTTACATACATCAAGTCCATCTCTTTAAGTCAACACTTGACTTTATTTCTACGTAATTAGTAGGTTCATTATCCTTGATTAGTAATTCCTGATTAGTAATCATGGATTCGTACCTTCCAGGAAGTCAAATGATCCTACAAAATTTACATGGAGCTAACGTGTCCTCAGAAGTCTCCACTTCCTGATCAAGAGTATGTCCCTCAATTGGTGTGGGATAAGACTCAGGTTTATCGATTCAGTCAATTATATCCATGGACACTTGAACTCTTTCAAGATTTATTCTGCTCCTACTGTCTCTCCTAGAATAAACACTTTTTCGAGGAGTATGACATGTCTTGAGATGACATCTTCTTCTCAACGGGATTATATAATTGATATCCAATTGTCTCTTGGATATCTACAAATATGTATTTATTGGATCTAGTCTTAAACGTATCCGATCCAATACGCTTCACATAAGCATCACAGCCCAAACTTTCATATGAGATAAGTGGGCATTTCCATAACTCGTATGAAGTTTTGTCAACCGATTTAGATGGGACACGATTTAGTGCGCAACATGTGGCAATCAGTACATGACCTCAAAACGATTTTTGAATGCTTGCATGACTTGTTCTTAATTGCACTATATCTGATAGTGTACGATTCCTCATTTCAAATACATCATTATGTTGCAATGTATGTGGAGGAATCCACTGCATGAGAATCGCATTCTCTTTTACATAATCTAAATTCTCTATTTTAGATATTCTTTACCTCGATCAAGTCTTAGTATAAGAATATATTTACCTATTTGTTTCTCTATTTCTAGCTTGAATCTCCTGAACATTTCAAGAGTTTCATGCTTGAATTTCATCAGATATACATTATCATTTCTGAAATGGTCATTAATAAATATGATGAGATAAGATAAACTTCACATGACATTAATTGATATGGGTCCACATACATCACTATGTATTAGATCTAGTAATTGTGCAGATCTTTCTCCCTTTTAAGTAAAAGGAGATTTAGTCACTGTGCCTTACAGACATGATTCGAATTTGTCAACTGATTCAAAATCATTTGACCCAAATATACATCTCCATGTAAGTTTGGAATTGCATTCTCGTTTATGTGACCAAATCCGCAATGCCAGATATATGTGCTATTCAGATTATCATTTTTATGCCTTTCAATTTCTATACTCATTATAAAATACTCAATATTTAGAATATAAATATCATTTTGTAATTTATCATAACCATTAAGATCTTATTAAGATAAAAATGAACAACAATTGTCCTTAACATTAAAATAATTCATGTCAAAACATGAAATTTATTTAATACTCTTGGTAATGGTGAGAACAAAAATAACATTCATCTAATTCTAATATTAAGTCTAAAGGCAATGACAATAAATATACTTCTACAGGCAATGTAACAACTTTTGCTCATTTTCAACGTGTAAGTTAACTTCTCCCTTCCGCAGCAATTTACTTTTATTTAGTTTCTGCATATTTATACAAATATGAGATCCATGTCTAGTATCTAATACCCATGAAACTAATGAAGTAGATATAAGTCTTGCAATTTCATTTCCAATGACCCACCATTCCAAATGATAATAAGGGTCATCAGATTTGGTATAGTCCTTATTCGGTTTATGTAACGACCCGACCTTGCGCTGAAATCGTTGTCATATCATACACACTGTCCGCTTTGGGAGGGCCCAAGCCTATCTTACCCCTCACGGCTTTCTGACGCGTCCCCCAAGATTTGAACCCAAGACATCCATCATATAGGAGACTTAAGTTGAATCTTGGTACCGATCGAATCCTGTGGGATGCGTCAGAAAGCCGTGAGTGGTAAGATGGGCCTAGGACCTCCCAGAGCGGACAGTGCATATGATATGACAATGATTCCGATGGAAGGTCGGGTCATTACAAAAAATGTGCATTTTTTTGTAACGACCCAACATCTCTCCAATTGGTGCCAGGATTCAACTTAAGTCTCTCATATGATGGGGGTCTTGGGTTCGAATCCTGGTGGATGCCTCAGAAAGCCATGAGAGGTAAGATGGGCCTATGCTCTCCCGAAGCGGACAGTACGTAAGATAACGATTCCGGCGCGAGGTCGGGTCGTTACACTTTAAACCCATCTTGGTTGCTTTCCTAAAGCATTCTTTAGACTTCCCTAGAGGAATATATGACTAAGATTTGTCCACTACAAATATAGATGTAAGACTTAACAGTTTTAAGCATGTTCAGCAACTCAATGAGTGTGCACTGGAGTTTATTCATATTAAATTCATAATTAGTTATGAACAACTCTCCGACAGAGATTGCAAAACCAAGTCATACTTAGTTCATTGTTCATGATTGAACTTAAATGAGACTACTTCTCAAAGTAGTTAACATCTTCGGCATTGGCTGAAGATTCTTCTGCCATTATGCACTGGTATAGTTACTAGGAAATCTCATATCTTTCCACATGTGATTGTTCATCATTCAATATATTGAGATGGAAAATCGTCTGTTAGCATCTATATTCTTATGTTGCTTTTGTAGCTCAGGTGACATAGTTGCAAATATCACATATGTTGCAGTACTATCGTCATCACTGTGTTCATTATAGCAGCCACATCTTCCTTTGTTGAATCATCATCATGTATCTCTGAAAGGGCTACTTAAGGACACAACTAATTTCTCATGCTTGAGAACAATTCTCAAATTGCGGTGTCAATCAAGAAAATTTGGTTTGGTTGTCGGCATACAATATGCCTCTCAAATATATATAAACGACGAAAAGTAAAAAAAATATTATATATAAAGCATCAATTAATTTAACATGGTCAAACTCCTAAATAAAATAAAATTCAATTTAGGGTTAAAGTTTAATATTTAAGTTAAAATCAAATTTTAACGAAAATATAAAAGTCGTCAATTTTTAAATAAAATTTTAAACGGGTCAATATTGAAATTTTAGGTCAAACCCATTTGAAAATCAAGTTTAAAACCATTTTAATATTTAAATTCAAAAATCTATTTTTAAAAATTACAACTTGACCCAAATTTAAATTAATAGAAAGTCCTTCAATTAATGTAATTGCATGACGGTCCTTCATTTACAAAATTGCAAAAAGACCCTTTTTTCATAATTGCAAATTTGGCCCTTAGAGATAAAATTGCAAACAGAGGCTTGTAATTTCATAAATTGCAACACAAGCCCCCATCCCCAATCCTTCCACCCGTTACTGAAATCCTAAAATGGAAGACACCCTTTATCTCCTTGGTGGTGTCGGCTGCGGTGGGAACTATCGGTGTCAAACGGCAGTGCCCCGTCGCCCACGGCAGCTCGAACGAGCTGCTGCTGGAGCTGAGCGCAATAGCACTATTTCAAGCAGCAGCGATGGCGAACGTCGCAGCAGTAGTAGCGACAGTCGCTACTGCTTATCCCCCCGTGGCAGTGCGCAGCCTACTGCCTCGAGTTGCAGCAGGTTTTGCCGCCACAACAGACGGCGGCGGTTGCTTTTCTAGATCCAAAGTTTTTTTTTGACAAAAAATTATTTTCTTTTCCAAAATAGATGTTTGAAGATGAAAACTAATTTCCTATATTGCTAGATTCAAGAAAACATATAACCAATCAACTTTTGATTGTTCAAGATATAAAATAATTTCTAACGAACACAAAGTAGGCTATAATACCACTGTTGGGAATTTACTTAATTATGCACAGTAGAAATAAAACAATTTTCAATTCCCACCAAGGATCTGCAATGTGTTTAGATAGAAACTGTGATGAGAATTATACCTTTGATGAATTTCACAAACTCTTTTGCTTTTTCTTGAACTCCAATGATCACGATCTGCAATCAAAGCTGTCCAATTGTCCAGCCTGTAATGGTGATCTACACAGAGAACAAGAATGATGGTTAGGGTTTTCTTTTCTTGTACTAGCAAGAATAATGAAAAATTCCATACAATTTACAAACCCTAGCAGCCTATTAATATAAGTCCAAGTAAGCTTGGCCAATCTTTAAACTTAACCCGGTCCGATATTTAATTAATCAAATTAATTAAATCTGGTCCATGAATTAAGTAATCCAATTAATTAATTCGGGCATATTAATAAGCAATCCAATTAATTAATTACTCAACACTTGTCAATGAATTAATGGGTAAATCTCATTCTTCTGGTTCTCTTTTGTGTGTGACCTATTAGATTCCTGATCACGATCCCTAACGACGTGAATTATTATTTTGGTCTAATAAAAATCAATAAATTAAAACGCCTCTTTTAATTTATCACTAATTCACATTCATCGTCCCATATTGACATCAGCAGTGTGTCGGGCAATACATGTGATGGGAAATGTCACGTGATGTGACAAACCAAACTTATTCGTTTACCGTGAAATTATAATCATTTCATCAGTATGATCCAATCAATTATGAGATATGAATATATGTCAATCTCAATTATCGATCATATCTTTTATCCCAGTGTTAAGTCAATATAAGTTGAAAACTCATTTTCCACTTATGAGTTCATCTTGGCCAAGGATTTCATTATCAACTTAACTGGATAAAATGTAGATCATAATCTCTTACTATCTAAGAGTTACGAATCATCTATCGATCATTCACAACTTTCATATGATTCTTACATACCCGAACGATACTGTATTAGCAACCCTGGCAGAGCAACATCCAACACCATCAAAGTATGACTATCCTCATATAAGGTATTATGATGATCTCAAGTCAAAGGACCAATTTCACTACCGAACGTTAGAGATTAACTATTAGCACTCAAATAGTTATCCATGTGGAATCTCCCGGCGGGTCTCCAATGTTTTGTTCTATAACAAATATCCCAGTATTCATTTAAGCGTCACCACACTTTAACTTGTGAGATCAGCTACTTACTTCACAAGTAAGAATGTCACTCGCGATGGTCTATCCATAATAACGATATCCGTATCTCATTATTATTTTGACCACTGACAATTTAAAATTCAGTCATAATTAATTTGTATCTCACAATCACAACTCCTTGTGATTAACAAATCACTAAGACTTGAATATATGGATTCTATTATTTAATTTATTAGAATATTAATTCAATTAAATAATAGATATTGTCATACATTTGCATCGATTATATATATATTCTAAGTGTTTATGTCCAAAGTTGATTGGACCTAGAGCATAAAACTTACACAGACCTCTACAGGTACCAAGTATATATCTGATGTTTTATATGTTCCAAATATTGATCAAAATTTAATAAGTGTTGGTCAATTGATTGAGAAAGATTATCACTGGTATTTAAAGATAAGGGATGCACTATACTTGATCCTAAAAATCAAGAAGTAATGACTAATGGCATGAGAAATAGGAGCTTCCCCCTAGAATGGAAAAATGCAGGAGATCAGGCAACTGCTAGAACTGTCATTGACACTGCCTCGTGGCACAAAAGGTTTGGTCATGGTAACTACTCTTCACTTAAACAAATGCATGATCTAGGTTTAGCTTAAAATGTTCCCGAAATCAGTCTTGATAACTATATGTGTGATGTATGCCAACTTGGTAAACAAATCAGATTATCTTTTCCAAAGAATCAAGTAAAAAGGGCAACAAAAAGGCTTGAACTAATACACTCAGATGTCTGTGCACCAATGAGGACGACAACATTGAATGGAAGCAAATAATTTGTTCTCTTCATTGATGATATGTCAAGAATATGCTGGGTATATTTCTTAAAGATGAAGTAAGAGGTATCAAATATGTTTCAGAGGTTCAAAAGCTTGGTGGAAAATGAATGTGATAGCAAAATCAAAGCCACCAGGTCTGATAATGGAACAGAGTACTGCTGCAACTAGTTTGACAAGTTTTGTGAAGAAATGGGGATAAAACATCAATTAACCATTCCCTATTATCCACAGCAGAATGGAGTATGTGAAAGAAATAATAGATCGGTTATGGAAATGGCTAGATACCTGATGATTCAAAAGAAAGTTCCAAGAGTGTTCTGGACAGAAGCTGTGAATACTGCAGTGTATCTACTCAACAGATTGCCTACAAAATCATAGATAAGAAGACTCCGTTTGAAGCTTGGTATGGAACTAAACCAGATGTTTCTCATCTGAAAGTGTTTGGGAGCCTCTGCTATACACATGTACCTGAAGTAAAGAGAGATAAGCTAAGTCAAAAGGTAGATGTTTTGGGGTTCTAGTAGGCTAATGCAGCAATGCAAAGGGGTATAGAGTCTCCAATCCTCATACCAAGAAAATAATCTCTAGCAGGGACATTAAAGTCGATGAAGAAGCCTCTTGGAATTGGGAATCAACTGGTGATAGTCAACCTCAAATTCCAAAAGCAACACCTCAGATGATGATGGTATCAATAAAGATAAGGCTACATCTGATAGTGAGTCTGATTCAGAGAATATTATTCGTAGAACAAGGCTACTTACAGATATATATGCTAAGTGTAATTCAGCCACCTTCGAACCTTCAAACTTTGCCGAGGCTGCAAGCTCAAAAGAATAGTTGGCTGCAATGAAAGATGAGTTAAATATAATTGAGAAAAATGGGACCTAGTTGCTAGTTGACAGACCAATGGATAAGAATGTAATTGGAGTGAAATAGGTGTACAAATCAAAACTGAACCCAGATGGCTCGGTGAACAAGTTAAAAGCCAGACTCCTAGTGAAGGGGTATGCTCAACAATATGGTGTGGACTTCAATGATATGTTTGTACCAGTAGGAAGGTATGAAACCATCAGATTACTGTTTGCTATAGCAGCTCACAGAGGCTGGGAAATTTACCAATTAGATGTCAGTTAGCATTTCTGAATGGACACTTAAAGGAGGAAATATTCATTGATCAGCCAGAAGGTTTTCAAGTTGCTGGGAATGAAGACAAAGTATATTTGCTAAAGAAAGCCTTGTATGGCTTGAAACAAGCTCTAAAAGCCTGGTATAGTAAGATAGATGATCATTTGAAGATGCTTGGATTTTCAAGAAGTACGAATGAGCAAACCTTGTACATAAATGAGGAGATGTTGAGGGACAAAAAAGAGATGACCATCATCTCATTATATGTGGATGATCTACTGATTACTAGTAGCATTTGCATATTAATTGAGCAGGTTAAGGATGAATTGAAAAAGATCTTTGAGATGACAGACCTTGGAAAGATGCAATACTTTCTTGGCATGGAAAATATCTCAAACTCAAAAGGGAATATTTTTTTGCCAAAAGAAATACATCATAGAGATGATCAAGAAGTTCGGTATGGAAAGATGCAAACTAGTAAATACTCCATTAGTTTTGAATTTGAAACCGATGAAGGATGATGGAGCTAATAAGGTAGATGAGAAAGTGTATAGAAACATAGTTGGATGCCCATTATATCTGCTTCTACCAGACCAGATATCACTTTTGCAGCTAATATCTTATCCAGATTTAGATAAGAGCCCAGTGAACTTCATTTCCAGCCAGCTAAAAAGGTGTTGAGATATGTAAAAGGAACAGGGGAGCTGTGAATTTGGTTCAATAGATCAGAAAAGCTGATGCTCACTAGTTTTACAGATAGCGACTGGGCTAGTTCAGTTGATGATATGAAAAGTATCTCAGGCTATGTGTTTTATATTGATTCAAACATAGTGTGTTGGAATTCCATGAAACAAAAATAGTAGCTCAATCCACTACAGAGGCAGAATACATAGTAGCCTCAGAAGCCACCAATCAAGCTATCTAGCTAAGGAAAGTATTTGAGGGTTTGTAGCACAAACAAGATAAAGCCACAATCATCTTCGATGACAACCAGTCAGCTGTGGCAATGCTGAAAAATTTAGTCTTTCATGGAAGGACAAAGCATATAAAGATCAAATATCATTCAATACTAGAAGCTCAAGATAGGAAGGATGTAAAACTGATGCATTGCGGCTCCGAGGATCAATATGCTGATATTTTTACTAAGCAATTACCTAAAGGAAGATTTGAAACATTGAGGAGTTGCCTTATTGTTTCCAACAAAAGTCTCAAGGAGGAGTATCGACATATAACATTGATGCTTTCGTTGTCATTAGTCCTATATTTTGGATGTACTAAATTCTAGCTTAAGTTGTATTTTTCAAACTAAGTAAAGTACTGCAGTGATTTAGCAGCTGTCAAATGTGTCAAGTGGTAGTAGGTAAGAATAGTGGTTGGTTAGACACTTTTGTGATGTAAAAGGATAATGGCTTCTATATATGTTGCAGCCGGTTTTACTCATTATAGATATGAATGAAAATTGATATTTTCTCCATCCCTTTGAGCTCAAACAACAACAGTAACCAACTTATTTGACTTTGAACAAAATGAATATTCTCAATTTAAATAGCCTTGGAGGATCACAACGAGGACCCTCGAGTAAATTTTGAAGTTATGTTGCAGCCTCTTTTGACAATGGATAGGTAAGTTAAATACATTTCAATCGAGGTGATGGATTTTTTGCCACAAGCCTTACCCTCACCTCAGCCAAACTTGATACTCACAAAAATAACAATAGAATATTATTGATTTCGAGGCAAGTCTATTCTAAGGTTTATTGGCTTCATATTAGAAGTAATTCTGGAGATATTGTTCATAGAAGATGTGGCAGAGTCCTTGCCATCTATTATGTAAGTGAACTTTTAGGAGTATTCTTTGAAGATAAGCCCCTGTTGAGGTCTATAGGCTTCTCATGTGAAGTTATATAAAATTCATCAATGAATTAGTGGAGGCAAGCATTGATAAGTCCATGGCTCCTTCATCGGATTGCTGGATTAATTAGAGGTGGCTCGTGCATGTTAAACTAGGCAAGTCCCACTTAGGATATTACCTTGGCTCTTCTATCGAGGCTTTTTATAATATAATCATTTGGCGTAGCAAGACATATCGTAAAGTGAAGAGTAATAGAACAATAATCTCGTGTGATTTGAAAAAGGCAAGTCTCACTTGAGAGATTAGCTTGGCTCCCCTACCTATACTTGACAAAATTCTTCAATAAGTTAATGAAGGCAACTTCCACTTGGAATATTAGCTTGACTCCTTCATTTGCTTATCGAATCAAATATTGGCTCGTGCAAGACAAGTCCCTCTCGGGATATTAGCTTGGCTTCCCTATCGAGGCTTTATAAACTTCTTCAATAAGTTAATGGACTAAAGGCTTGAGGTCCTCCTAGGATAATTTGTTACATTGTATTTGATAAATCAATAGCACGACTAAAGCATGATGACATTCAATTCCAAAATAAAAATCTCCAATAGAAAATACAGCATATTGTAAAATATTGAGCAAGCATATACTCTTAGTGAGTAATATCATAATAAATTATGAAACCCCAAAAGAGGTCCATGTACAAGAAATATTTGAAATTAAGATATCTCAATAAGTTATGTGATTACGAAAAAAGAAATGGAATCGAAAAAAGTTGTTGACAATACTTTTGTACATAATGTATCACTTCATATTATAAATGATAGTGAGAATATTGAAGGAAATCTATCGAAAAATATCAATGTAAAAATAATTGGCTGTATAAAATGATGCACTCCAAACAAAATTAAATTTATTAGACAAATTTGAAGTTTCTGGACCTATAGTACGAACATCTAAAGGTATATATTTACGTAAAAAGGAAATGAAAAAAATGAAGTCATAGCATGTAATACATAACTATTAAAATAATATATTTCACAAATACTTACATAAATAGATAAATTATCTTATGGTCAATGCAATAATAAGTTTATATATTGATTTTGACAATGCATAAAATTCGATAATCATCTAACATACATGCTAATTAATACTATTTATATAAATAATTGAATGATTTAATATGCATGAAACATATAGGTCAAATTATATTATAATGACGAGTGAGTAAATACGCGTTGTAATATTTTTTTTTCTTAACCAAAATTTTGTCTTATTGAATTTTCCTGAAAAGACTTTTAATGATACGACTTTTTTAGCATATTCAAAGGAATAATGTCTAACTTTTCCTTCATTAGAGTTTTTTCCTACAATGTTTTTTCTAATAAGATTTTACGGACATTCTTTGTATAATGAATGTTTATAACGTACACGCCCTTTGCAATTAATATAACTTTATGATTTACTCTTATATGTCAAAAATTATGTACGAGCCTTTCGAAAAATTGAAACAACATAATCTATTTTTCAACGGATCATCATGCTGATTAAAATCAAACAATAATATATTAATATCTTATGAAGACGATATTGTTTATGACATTTAACAAGAAAACATGGAACATAATTCACTAAATAGTTTTATATAAGTTTTTGGAAGATGGTGTATTGAATATAGTTATTAAAACTAGACTGGACTAGTCGGTCCGACCCAGAAATCGGCGAATTGGATAATGGTCCGGTTCGATTAACATTAATTGGTCCATTTTCAAAGGACCTGATCAAAAACCACTCAAACCAGGTTTAATGTAAAACCGGATCCAGTTCAATCTAAAATGGTTCTCGCTAAATTAATCCATAGCAAAATTTAATATCAAAGTTGTACTTGGAACATTTGCTTCTTGTGAAAAATATACGAGTCCTTGACGACCATGGCAACTACAATATCTTCTGTAATAAAATGTGTGTGAAATATATATATTTAGTTATAGCAAAATGTTGTCCATTTGTTCCAAAAGATATTTTTCAACTAAACTTCGACCTAACAATGACGTATCGATTGAACCGCTGACCCATCGATTGAACCATTGATCCAATGCTCCGATGATTTGTCCATGTCAATGATCAGACCAGGTCTAATAACTATGATTGAATACATTGGTGCACAAGATATAAATAGCTTGATACAGGAATTTCATTAATTGAAATCGGATGAATAGCTGTACTTGTTTTCCTTTGTCTAGATTTTGTCCCATCAAATTTTTCTGACAAAGTTTATATGAGACGGCATTTTCTTAATATTCCAAAATTTAACAATTAATTGTATTCTTTTCACATCTATTTGATTTTTTTCCATCCAATTAAGTTTTTGACAAATAAGATTTTTAATGAGCTCGTTATTATGCAAATAATCATTAAATGGTAAGTGTTGTAAAACTATGAGAATTATTTATGACTATTTAGTCTTATCAAAATACTTAGATTAATCTTTATTTACATTAAAAATATACATTTTATTGAAATTGTAACTCCAACCTATAATAAATTCCATTATTTTGTTCTTTCTTCTCTTTAGTTTTACACTAAAGATGGAATTAATTGTCCCAATAATTACTAAACTTATGTCTATTTCTTTGATTGTTCACTAAAGTTTTAGATGTCGATTTTGGCCACCAACCTATTAAAATATTGGGCATTACTCACAACATGATATCTGCTACTCAACTCTAATGAAATTAGTGACATGGCAGACGGAATGCACAAATGGCGTAACTCATGGCACAACAAATTTACACGTAAGAAAGTTCGTTTTTGATTACTCACTATACTTTTAAAGACGTCTTTGATTTTTCACTATAGTTTATAGACATCTTTGATTGTTGTGCTTTGAGGTGCTCGAATTTTGGCCATTAAAGTCATAAAACTGACGCTGACCTATCTTGAAAATTTAGGAATGTTTTTCCAAGTATCACTTTCATACAACAAAATAATTTTGCAACATGTTAGGAGGGAATGTTTCAAGAAATTTTACAATATATTTGAGTTTTGTTACAATTCTTTTCATATTTGATCTATTTATTAATAGAAAATAATATATACCAAAAATCATCCATTATTTTTATGCAGCCAAAAATATGTGTATATTTTCTGCACATATTTTTGGCTGCTCGGAAATATTATATGGTTTTTGATATATATTTTTTTGCTGTTAATGTAAATTATGATTTTTTTAGTAAATGTTATACATATTTTTGTTAAAATTAATCATTAGAATCGTCAATATTTTCTTGTTGTTAATGTAGATTATAGATCAAATATGAACAGAATTGCAACAAATTCAAGTATATTGCAAAATGTCTTGAAATATTGGTCGGTAACATGTTGCAAAATTATTTTATTTTATGAACGTGATACTTGGAATAACATTTCTAAATTTTCAGGAAGGTGTCACCTTTACAAGTTTAGTGGCAAAAACTCGACCACCTTAAAGTATAGTGAGTAATCAAAGACATATCTAAAAGTATAGTGATCAATTAAAAACGTCTTTAAATGAACAGTGAACAATCAAAGATGCATTTTCCTATTGACAATTTGGTATGTGATGCGAATCAATGTAGCAATAATAGCTACGAAACCCACACGAGATTGATCTAAAGAAAGTCAAGAATCAATGTTTAAATTTGATTCAAAAATATTGAACCAATGAACCAACGCAATCGCCTACAATATGTTGATCACGTGATTATAAGACTCAAGAATCTCAATTGATTTGTTTGAATGCCACAAGAAATAATCTTTGTAACTTCAAAATTAATTGGATGAAGAATAAGAAGAAAAAAATAATGTCTTGCAATTAATCTCTCAATAATTGTCTATGGTACAATGAAAATAATTATCATATTTATATGGAATCCATAAAACCCTAGTAAAAACGGAATTAAGCTCTAAAAATAACAAAAGATATCACAAAATAGAGTTTTAAATAAAATAGAAGATTTTGCGAAATTTGAAAATTTCGTGACCAGAAATATACTATGCAGTTGTATAGTGTAAATCTATGCGGTCGCATAGACCATCTAAGTTCCTCCACTGTGGGTTCGGTAAAGGTTCATGTGATTGCATGCCCTGAACAACTATGCAGTCGCATAGTTTTTCCTTCCAGTTTCTCCGTCTATTGCTTGAATCAAGTTGCTCCACTTTGTTTCATCTCTCATGCCCAACATGAAAATTGTTCATTTGCTTGCCGTGATCAATGTTTCATCCACCGTAGCTTAAGCAAGTAGTCATAGGTCATTCTTCAATGATCAATGGATCCTTACCCGAACTTACCCTCGTATCATGGATCACATCATTCCCTCCATCTTCGAAAGAATCCAACCTCGAATCTGTACCTACATCAAAGAGAGAGATTAGAGACATTAAAGGTAGCCGAAACATTATACTTACCAGGAAGATCTAATTTATAGGAATTGTCATTGATCTTTTCAGGGATTTGGAATAGTCTATCGCCTCTCTATTGCAATTTTGACTTCCTTTTGAGTTGAAAAACACTTATTTCTCATATGCAGCCAAACCTAATCACCTAGTTCAAATGTAACACGCTTTTGTCCCTTATTTGCTTGAGAAGCATAATGCTCATTTTTCTTCTCAATCTAGCACCATACCTTCTCATGGAGGGATCTTACCAAATCGACCTTCTTCTTTCCATAAAAGCTACCTCTCTCATCAAGTGGTAAAGGAATTAATCCAACAGTGTTAGTGAATTAAAACTATAAATACTTTCAAATGGAGTATAAGAAGTAGTAGAATGCGTGACCCTATTATATGCAAATTCTATGAATGGCAAGTAATTCTCCCAATTCTTCAAGTTCTTATTAATTATAGTGCGTAATAGTTGTATCATAGTCCAATTAACAATCTCAGTTTGCCCATTCCTTTGTGGGTGACAAGTAGTAGAAAACAATAATTTGGTTCCTAACTTATTCCATAAAATCCTCCAAAAGTGACTAAGGAATTTAACATCCATATCCGATACAATGCTTCTAGGAATCCCATGTAAGCGCACAACTTTCTTAAAGAATAAGTCCGCATTATTAGTGGCATCATCAATTTTATGACATCGAATAAAATGTGTCTTTTACTAAATCTATCTACCACCCCAAATATGGAATCCCTTCTTTTCTTAGCCCTAGGTAAACCCAACACAAAATTCATAGATACATCAATCCAAGGTTCACTAGGAATGTAATGGCGTATATAAACCTTAAGATAAAACCTTAGATTTAGCCATTTTACAAGTGATGAGAACCCAATCAATATCAACTTTCATCTTAGGCCAATAAAAATATTCACCTAGCATCTCTAAGGTCTTCTTAACCCTAAAATGACCTATTAGACCTCCACTATATGTTTCACGTGCTAATAATTCTCTCATTGAACATTTGAGAACACATAACTTAATTTCTTGAAATAAATACCCATCATGCCTAAAGAATCTTTCCATAGTACCCTTATCACATGATTCATATATAATAGAAAAACTTGGATCATTAGCATACATGTCCTTAACATATTCAAATCCTAGAAATTTAGTACCTAAAGAAATTAGAAGTACGTACCTCCTTGACAAAGCATCCGCTACCACATTTTCTTTGCCTTGTTTGTACTGAATAATATAAGGAAATGTCTCATTGAACTTTATCCACCTTGCATGTCTCTTGTTTAGCTTACCTTGACCCCTTAAATGTTTCAAGGACGCATGTCGGTGTGAATCAGGAACTCATTTGGTCATAGGTAATGCTGCCATGTTTCCAAATCTCGAATGAGTGCATACATTTCCTTGTCATATGTAGGATAGTTGAGAGCTGTTCCACTTAGCTTTTCACTGAAGTAAGATATTGGTCTTTTATCCTGCATCAAAACAGCTCCAATACCCGTACCTGAGGCATTACATTCAATCTCAAAAGTATTGTTAAAGTTAGGTAATGATAAAATCTGTGCGATGCAGAACCTATCCTTAATAGTGTTAAAGGCATGTTCTTGTTCGACGCCCAAATGAAATCCTATACTTTTCTTTGCAATCTCCGTGAGTGGTGTGATTAGTGTGCTAAAGTCTTTAACAAAATGCATATAAAAACTAGCTAACCTGCGAAAGCTTCTTACCTCAGTTTTACATTTAGGTGTTGGCCACTCATTGATGGCTTTGATTTTTCCTCATCCACTTCAATACCCTCTGCACTAACGACATAACCAAGAAAAATAACTTTCTCCATGCGAAATATGCACTTTTTTAAGTTAGCATAAAGTTGTTCATGTCTTATAACCACAAGCACACATCTTGAATGCCATGTATGTTCATTTAAATCTTTATTATATACAAAGATATCATCAAAATAAACTACTACGAATTTACCTATAAATACATAAAACATGATTCACTTCTTGGTGCATTAGTAAGTCCAAATGTCATCACTAACCACTCATACAACTTATATTTAGTTTTAAAAGTGGTTTTCTATTCATGTCCTTCTCTCATCTTAATATGATAATAATCACTTTTAAGATTAATTTTACTAAATATGCATGATTCAGGTAATTCATCTAATATATCATCTAACATTTGAATTTGTTGACGATACTTTACCGTTATAGTGTTGATGGCCCTACAGTCGGCACACATCTTCTAGGTTCCATCTTTCTTTAGCACAAGTAGCACGACACATCATATGAACTCATACTCTTCCCCACATACCATTTGTTCGTCAATTTTTCCACTCGCCTTTGAAGTTTCTTAATCTCCTCGGAATTACTCCAATGCGCCAGCCTATTTGGAATGATAGCTCCAGGTACAAAATCAATTTGATGTTCAATGCCTCAAATGGGTGATAGCCCACTAGCCATGTCTTCCGAGAACACGTCTTCGAATTCCTGCAACAAAGAAGTAGCCAAATTAGGGATGGGTGTTTTAGATTCCTCAAAGTTGAGGAGTGATTTCTTATAAACCAATAAGATCATAGGTCGGTTCTCAACTATTGCCCTCTTCAACTCACTCCATTTTGCAAAGAAATTCACTTTCAACTTTTCTCTACTCTCATAAGACTTTTTTGTATTTACTCTCTTGTGGCTCTACTCGTTTTTCGTCACAATTAGGCCCATCATTATTTTCTCTCTTACTCTCTTTTGTGAAAGATCAATTTCACTCTCTTTTTCTCTCAATCTTTTTTCTTCCTCACTTTTCAATTTGAATTGATTTTCAAACACTTGTTGTGGTGTCAACGGCTCAAAAGTAATAGATTTCCCATTCTTAGTAAAACCCTACCTATTTTTGTACCCATCATGAATCACATTCCTATCATATTGCCATGGCCTTCCCAACAAGATATGCCCCGTATGTATATACACTGCATCACATATCACTTCGTCATGATACCTCCCACTTGAGAAACTTACCAACACTCTTCTATTCACCTTAACATCTCTGCATTCATTCAACTATTGCAATTTGTAAGGCCTAGAATGTTTTAGCTTAGTTAATCCCAATTTTTCAACGAGTGTAGTGCTAGCCACATTAGTACAACTAGCCCTCATCAATAATCATACTACATACCTTATGGATGACGTGTCATCTCGTATGAAATATGTTCTCTATTTGTTTCTCCAAGTCATCCACTTTGATTTGAGCATTAAGAGCTCGTCGTGTAACCAATATCTCTCTCATTGCATACTTCACTTTCTCACCATCACTAGCATCTTCTAATTATGGCATGTCATCATATTCACCCTGACTTACCACTTCTCCATTGTCTCGCAAGATCATCTCCATTTTGTTTGAACATTGAGAAACAATGTGTCCCGTTCCCAACTACCTAAAACATTTGATATCCTGATTCTTAGAGGGATGGGAATCCGCCTTGGATGTAACATTGTTAGCAACTTCCTTTCTTCCCTTCGGTAGCTCAGTCCTACTTTTTGAAACAATCCTTTCACCTTTAAGGTTATCGAAGAGTTAGAACCCGATGAATATCTAGATGTCCCCTTCCTCTTCAATTACCTTTCCATCTTCATATCTACGTGTAGCATGTCTTCCAACTCCACATAATATTGCAACTCCACCATCCCATTCAAACCATTCAATAATCGGGTCATGGTGGCCTCCCTATCCTCCTCAACATTCGATCTAATCATATCAATCTTCATCTCCTTGTGATAATCATCCACACTCCTAGAACCTTGGTAGAGGTTTTGCAATTTTTGATGAAGCTTCCTATAATAATGATTAGGTAGGAACCTCTTTCTCATGATAGCTTTCAATTCTTCCCATGTATTAATAGGTCTCTCACTGTTCCTCCTCCTGGATGTTACTACTTGATCCCACCAAATGATAGCATAATCGATAAATTCACGTACCACAATCTTTACCTTCTTTTCCTCTGAGTAGTTGTGGCAATCAAATATCAACTCTACGTTCTTTTCCCACTCCAACTATGCTTCCAGATCACTCATTCTTTTGAATGAAGGAATTGTGATATTGGTCATACTTCTCTCAACACCATTTCTAACAAGATCTCTACCCCTCATTTCAAGCCTAACTCATCTATCTCACATTCTTCCTAATTCGACATCCACCAATGAATCCTCTTCAATGTCACTATCCGCTCACATTCACCAGCAAAATCAGCTCTATGTGTAGCGACCGCGAACTTTTAAATTATATAAATTAATTTTCTCGAAAAACGTGTCGCTAAAACGTAACCCTAATTTTCTAGAGAAACGCGTTCGTCTAGCCGTTATAAAAATGAATTCAAATCTATTCGATTGAATCCAATCCCGAATAATTATTTTAGTATCAATTTCGATTTATGTTATTTAAATCCAACTATTATTAAATTCAAGTCCAATTACATAAGCCCAATGTTTAAGCCCAATTATATAAGTCCAACACCTTGAATTTTAATTCATTTAGCCCATTTCAATTTAAGCCCAACTGTTTGGCCCATTAAACAACCTAGGGAATTGTGCCCTAAAACTTTCTATTTTTAATCACCCTCATTTCCCATCATCATCCCCATCGTAGCATTTCTAGCAGCCATTTTTTTTGGTAAGCTCTCTCTCCCTTTTTCCTCAATTCTTGGAGATTAATGTGGATGCTAGAACATCAATTTCTAGCATCAACACCATCTCTCCCTCACACACCACAGCCACTGCACAATGCAACCCATTCACCTCACTCACGAGACACCACCTCAAACTACCAAGCTCAAGCTACTGCCAAACAACCACCATCACTCACTACACCCATTTTCGAATCACCAACACCAAGCTGCAACCTCAGGAACACCAAACCAAATCCGCCCAAACCATCTCCTCACCCAGCAGCCTGCAAACCATTCGAACGATCCAGCAGAAACCCAAGCTACAACCAACCACAGCCACCTAGAACCACCAACTCAAGGAACCCAACAAAACCCCCCAAGAACAACACCAAGTTAGTCACAAATCGACAGCCCAAAACCGATACCTCAACCGCCAATATTTCACCCCAAATTGACTCCAACCATTTCTAACACCAAACAAGCTGCAAACACACAACCCGCAGCTACAACTCCACACATCAACCTCGAATCCACCCCCACTGCTCAAGAATGAGCTCAACCCACACACCACCCAAATCGACAGCCACCAATACACCTCAAAATCAACACCCAACAACCACAAAAACTAAGAAAATACAAGACCCATAAACTTACCTTTATCCCCAACCCATTCTTCAAGAATCCAAGTGAAAATCAAACCCTCCAAGCTTCGGTTTTCCCTTAAATCGCGCACCAAACCCGTCGCCTCCACCCCCTTTTTTCGCTCACAGACGGCCGCCACCACAAGCAGGGAGTCGCTTCCACCATCGGTGGTGGAGAAATGGAGGAAGGGTCCGTCCCTTCCTATCTCTCTCTAGTTCGAATGAGAGAGAAATGGGAGATTAGTTGATTTTTATTTTAATATTGATTTTAGAAAACTTACCCTTTAGCCCCCAAGTTTTAATAGTTATTATTTTAGTCTCAAAGTTTTTAATTGTTTTATTTCAGTCCTAGATTCTTTATTTACAGTTTTAAGAAATTTCAATTTAGTCCTTAGTTTAAATAAGTTATTTATTTCAGCATTTAACTTTATTTCCAGCTTTATTTTATTTACAATTTAGTCCTTAAACTTATATAAGTTATTTAATTCAGCTTTTAAGTTTATTTCAGCTTTATTATAATTACAGTTTAGTCCCTAAACTTATGAAAGTTATTATTTTAGCCCTTAAAGTTTTATTTTCAGATTTAATAAATTTCCAATTTAGCCCCTAAACTTTATTTTATCGTTTTAAACTATTTATTTCAGTTTCTATAATTTTCAATTAAGTCCCAAACTTTATTTTAACGCTTTAAAACTTTAAAGTTTCGAAATACTGATTCAAACTTATTTTCTATTGGCTAGACGAAAACAAACGGACAATTAGGAGATTGAAGTTACTTCTCACACCATTTTCACGAAACTCGAGATTTTGAGGTAGACTCGCCACCATTAATTAGTTTAAATTATAATTGCATGCTTTATGTGAATTACATGATTTATATGTTTTATACATAGGATGAGAATGTGTCATATGAGATATATGATATTGTTATGCTTGCCATAACTTATATGCTTAATTGCATGAGAAAGAAAGAAAGAAAGAAAGAATCTCTTATGAGATAAGAAGAGAATGTTATGCATAACTTATGTGCTTCATCCGCACAAGAAAGAAAGACTACCCACAGCCCATGATTTTAAAGAGCCTATGATTTTCAAGAAAATGAACCAAAGATGATATCACGTTGTATATTGCATAAGTGTGTATTCAATTATTCTGTAAATTAATTATCAGCGATGAGTCTACTGAGTATTTTTTCGAAATACTCATTCTGCTATTTTAACAATATTTGCAGACTTCGGAGGCGATCGAGATTGATCCGGCAGTGGTGGCATAAAAGAATTTGACTATCGAAATTATTATCTCTTTGAAATTTTTGTATTCGAATATTGATAACATTTTGTCGTTTTCCGCTATTTCTAAAATATGATATTTAAATTTTAAATATCCTATGAGTTTTAATTGTCGACGTAGTTTTCAATTGCAAATGTGATTTTAAAAATTAGGTTATTTCCGCAAAATTGATTGACAAAATTAGGGCAAAAGACGATGACGTAGCAATCCGGGTTAACAGAATTCGGGGCGCTACACTATGATCCCGCCTTCCTTGCGTTAGGAATTTCTCTAGGTTGTTCCCTACGTGAATTAGCAACAAATGTGTCTTGTCTATCCAATTTGTCTCCCACATCCTCAAACAACTTTTCTAACCATCGTATCATCTCATCTAACATGTTGACTTGATTATTATTCCTGCTTGAAGTAGAATCGTCTAAATTTGATATCCTAAATCTAATTTAATATTTACCTCATGCGTATACGCTCGCGTATTACTCAAATTAGCTTTTCCATGTATTAGTCTCACCACTCTTGCCTTTTCCTCCACTCAATGCTTTCTTGCAAGTGTTTCAAAGAAATAATTGGATCTCAATCAAAATTTAATCCTTGTAGAGTTTCAAACAAAGATTTAAGTAAGGAAAATTGACTCTAAAATTACTCAAGAGGTATGAATTGACACTTTGAATGGAACACTAACGAAAAATTTAAGAAAAATTAGACACTTTTAAATTTGGATTTTTTTTACTCAAAAAATGAAATTGTATGCTGCTGTCAATTTTTCGAATTTTTTATTTTTCTGTTCGAAAATTCAACTAGATACCAAAAATATAAAATGATTTGGATGCTAAATTAGCACGCAAACAAGTTTTCTTTTTTTGTTTGTACTTTATGCATTAGAGACTAAAAAATGACGTACGCGAAGAATGAAAAACAAAAGACTCAAATAAAAAGAAAAAATGATATGACCTTGATTTTTGGAGCATTGCTTTGATACCAATTGATGCAAACCTTCATAGCAATAGTAGCTACGAAACGCACACAAGATTGAGTCAATCCCAAGAAAGCCAAGAATCAATATTTAAGATTGATTCAAAAATATAGAACCAAGGAACCAACACAATCACCGACAATATGTTGACCTAATGATTACAAGACTCAAAACTCTCACTCAATTTGTTTGAACGCCACAAGAAATAGTCTTGATAAATTCAGAATTAATTGGATGAAGAACAAGAAGAAAGTAATAATACCTTACAATTAATCTCTTAATAATTGTCTGTTGTATAATGAAAATAATAATTCTATTTATGTGAAATCCATAAAACCCTAGTAGAAACGGAATTAAACTCTAAAATAACAATAGATATTACAAAATAGAGTTTTAACTAAAATAGAAAATTGCGCGAAATTTGAAAAATTCGCGATCGAAAATATACTATACGGCGCATAGTATAAATCTATGCGACTGTATAGACCATCTAAACTCCTCCACTTTGGGGTTCGATAAAGGGTCATGCGACCACATGCCCTGTTCCTTCCAACTTTTCAATCCATTACTTGAATCAAGTTGTTCCACTTCATTTCATTTCCCATGGCAAATATGAAACTTGTCCATTCACTTATCGTGATCAATGTTTCGTCCACCGTGACTTGAACAAGTAGTCTCATTACTTCTTTGATCAGCTTCGCTCGTGACCTAGTCATATGTTATTCCTTAACGATCAATGGATCTTTACCCAAACTTGCTCTCATATAATGAATCACATCAGTATTCCATAGTTATGACAATTGTACATTTCATCTGTCATGTTACCAATTCTGTTAGAGCTGAGTAAGAGATATTATATCGTGAGTAACGTTCAATACTTCAACAAGTTTAATGGTCAAAACTTGATATTTGCAATTTCAGCGAGCAATCAAACATAAGTTAAGTGATTATTGTGGGGATTGATGAGAGAGAAAATGAAAAAAAAAAAAAAAACAAAGATAAGATAAGAAAAGGAAAGAAATTTAAATAAACGAGAGTGTACAAAAAGATTAAAACGAGAAAAAAAAGGGTAGAGATAATGAGAGTAGAAGACGCAAAAATGGAAAACCTGACTCACAAAATGAAATGATGTTCTTTTCTTTTGATTTTTAACTTTAATTAATTATTTAACTTCATCTGAATTAACATGAGCCGAAAAATGATCAGAATCGGTGCGTGTTTGATTCCGTAGATTTAATCATTTTTATTTCGTTTATGATATGTTGGTGAACGTTAAATCCTATAAATGATTCGATTTGTTCTACCTTTTTCGTATCTATTTTTTTCATAGAAATATTTCAATGGTGAATGTACGCCGTAAAAGTTAACTGTTTCTCTGTTCGATGGTGTTGGCGATTGATCATTTGTATACTTGCTTCTTTGATGGATAACTCAATATGGCATACTTTTTATTCCCCCTTTTGGTTGAGATTTTGTACACAGATCGGGCATTTATAAACGGTATTGGTTCTGAATATTTACATCTTTATATATTTTTTCTCTTTTTAATTAAATGTTGATTGGGGAAGAAATAATGGCATCATCGTTCTCATCTAAGAGTTGCGTCAAATTGCCTGTTGTTTTTATGTACGTGGCTTTATATTTTGCATCTGCACGATTTTTAGCTTCTTATACCTGCACTTCAATTGAAAATTCGTGTGTAGTCGCTGCATTTGCTGCAAATTGCAATTTATGGGATTACATTCTATAATTGTCTCTAGAAAATGTGGAATCTTATGCACCAACTATGTGTTAATTTAATGCGATCAATTTTTTGAACTAAATATGAGTATATCCTGACTAGCTTCTATCTGATTTTCTGTTCTGTTTCAGGTACTCAATTTGGTTCTCAGGGTTATGTGCTTGGGTTTGGTTTGTAGTAGAAATGGAATAACTGGTAACTGAAAGTCTGATACTATGATTTTGTTAAACAGATGGAGTGATCTGAGAACTCATTTAGTTGGATTCTACTATTTATTTTTCTGAACAGATTATCCTATAGTTTGAATTTAAATTTTGTTAAGTTATTTTTGGATCGAGAATTGGGAAGCAAGGTTGAGATTATTTTGTTGGACTGAGAATTCTAATTACCAAATAAAGTTAAGCTCCATTCGTAAACAACAGGAAGGAAGACAATCTGTAAGAACTTGTTGAGTTTTGTGGAGAAATACTGATGGGATTGCCCCAAGTTTCATCCAGTGAAAACTCTGAGGTTAGTGGCTCGCTTACCTCGTATGTCTACAATGCCTCTCAATTTGGTGGTGTCGGCACGTGTAATTTGAATGGGATTCGTATGGGAGCTGTGAGCCAAACATGTGGGGACTCGATATATTCTTCTTTAGGTGATTTTCGATGGAAAACCTCATTGGAGGTTTCAAAATTTCCTGATTATGCGTTAAAGAAAGAGCATTTGGATGATAATCCCAATTTTCATATGTCAAATATTCACATCAACGAAGTGGTTGAATCAACTCCTAAAACTAGACGGAATATTCATGCTATTTCTAGGATTGTTGGTTTCGAATATGAGAAAGATATCCTCTCTGATAGATTAGATGGTGTATCAGCAAATCATGTTCACGCTACTTCTGCCAGTGTCATAATGAATGATACTGATACCAATGGATCTCTTGTTAGGAAGCGAATGCTGTCTCCATTGAATAGGATGCTTCTGTCCGAGCAATTTAGGGGTGATATTTTAGATATTGGCAGCAGAAAGTTTCATCATAGTTCTCAAGCGAAAGATGAAATATGTGGTACTTCTTCGGTGCAAGACAATAAAAAGGCAAATATTGGTAGGAAAAATCACTCTACAGCACCGATTTGGTCTTTGTCTAACTGTACAGAACAGATTGATGTGTTGTACAACTACAGTAAATCAGCCTCCGTATTTTTCACTGATGGACCTATATTAGATGACAAAGAACTACACCCCTTTACCTGTGTACCTTCATCTACATTTGATCCTTTGGTAGAAGCAAGTGAGGGCAGATCACTCTCTGGGCCAACATCAAAAGAGCAAATCTCACTCCCACTCTCTCGGTCTCCCTTAGGTCCAAATTTTTTTGATAGAACGAGATCTGCAGGCTGTGGCAGGAATATCTGGAAAGAGACAAAAATCGTAGGAAATATATCTTATTCCGCCAAGGAAAACCACTCTAGCATTATCTTCCCCTCTGAAGAAGAAGAATTTCGGATTGCAAGCACATCTTATGAAGATGTTGATTACCTTCACAAAGATGTTCAATCTTCATCCCCAGAAAATAACACTGGAATACGTTCACCTTTCTGTAGAAATTCAAGGACTGCCATCAATTGCATGAAACTGGGTAGAAGTTTTAGGGGATGTTCAGTGAGAAGGTCATTGGTTGGGTCATTTGAGGAGTCGCTGCTGTCTGGGCGATTGTCATCTGGAAAACTCAGTCAGGTTTTCTTTTTCGTTACATGACTTTCTTGCCTTTTTATTTTGTTTCTTCCAAATATTTTAGGGCTGAAGTTATCCAAGCTGAAGTAAGACTAGAAATTGCAAGAGTCTGCATATTTTGATTCAATTGCTAATATTATTTATTTGGTTTGAATTACGCAGGCCATAGATGGTTTTCTTGCCGTACTAAACATTATAGGAGGGGATTTTTCTCCGAAGTCACAGAAACTTCCATTTGCAGTAACCAGTGTTGATGGAGATAGCTATCTATTATACTATGCATCCATTGATCTTTGTGGGAATTCGCAATCAAACAAGCGCAGAGGGGAAAATGTGAAGAGAGCCCTTGGTTGTGATGATTCACAAATTGGCAAGAACCGTCTGCGTGTTCCTATGAAAGGACGTATCCAGTTGGTATATTTCTGTTCTCCTTTCAAATTAATCTGGGTTTTCTGATTTAGGATTGAGTTTCTTTTAAAATGCATTCAATTTTGATACATCATGATGTGTGATTTTTTTGCAGTACCTATATGGCTCCTTTTAAAAATTCCCAGCTAAATATTGCTGCTACTATTCTGTACTTAGTGTCTCTTCTAGTTAAATGTTTTCTAGCTCTGGGCTGACCTTATCTTTCAGTACGAGGGATGTCAGGGCGACCTGGGTTATCTAATTGTTTTTTTCTAATTCAACAAGTCCTCCAATTTTATGAGCTTTTTATTCTTCAAGATGGGTAGTATATCTGGGGCAGATCAAGTCTTAACTCACCCATGGGCGAAATCACTCAATTTGAGACTCTAATTCTCAAGAACATATTACATCCTGGAAGCTAACGTACAAACCGTAGATCATAGCCCTTTTTGCATATCATTCATCCGCTGCCCCATATTATAGAGTTAAACGTTTCAATTTTTGCTGAAATTTACACTACCTCGCGGCTTCATTGAACTTACAAAAGTTTCCCATTAGCCACCGAACTTTGCTCCGTTAGTGTCCATTACTCACCGGGTGGATGGCATTTGAAATGATGCGTATGTGATGGATTGAAAAATGAGGTGGCCAGCTAATACCTTCTAAGTGTTATGTACTCCGTCAACTCAGACACGTCAAAACACGCATTTAACATTTATGAGGAAATGCAAAATCGAATGTCTGAAATCCAAAATCATAATCAATAATCGAAGCTCCATCGCCAAATCACCAAATCAATTAGATATTTGATTATTGATTCTGATTTTATTATACACCTCAGACATTCGATTTTGCATATCATACACTGCACTACTACTACTACTATTTAATAATGTATTCAGTCGTTCTAATTTTATTACCTGCTTCACATGATGGATTGAAAAGTCCTTGCAATCCGACCAAACAGCCATTGCCGAAGCAAATCAGAAGCTAAAGTGGTGGGAGAGGGTGTTTTGGTAATTTTAGTGGTGGATTCCATGAACGTTCTTGGAGGAAGCTCTGAGCACATCATTTCAGTGTTTTTAGGGTTGGGGAGTGCAATGAGAGCGGTGCACGGTCTAGGCTTCCTGGGCTTCTCCTCCCATTGAAATGGAACTGAAGCTAAAGTGTGCAGTGGTTGTGTTAGCATCCCTGAATGGTAAGGTGACTGTGTCATGGGTGGTATTGTTTTGGAGAAGAGTGGAAGCTTGGGTGTAGAATCTGAATCTTGCCCTACTTCACCGTGAAATCCCATGCTTATTTGTTTGTACCTTGATGGTGGTGGGGGCTGGATATATGTGGATTTTGGGTTGGTCAGAGGAGATTTGGTGTCTTACCTTAACATAGGGATGAAGAGTGAAAGGTGGACTAGACTTTTTGTAAAATAATTACAGAATTTGAGGCTTAATTGTTTTGGACGTGTGGTGATGACATGAAGCTGAGTTGGTGAAGTACAGAACACTTGGAAGAAGTTAACTGGCCACCTCATTTTTCCCTTCACCACGTATGCATCATTTCAAATGCCATCCACCCGGTGAGTAATGGACACTAAAGGAGCAAAGTTCAGTGGCTAATGGGAGGCTTTTCTACTTTCGGTGAGTAAGCCGTGATATGGTGCAAAGTTCAGTGACCATTAAAACATGTAACTACCTATTACACCCTATCACTAGTGGTTATTCCTGTTTCGAAGCTATCATGATATGGCTGCCCACCTAATATCTGCTTCGAACAGACTTCATATCCGAAACGAATGAACAATTTGATTGGAAAGTCATTTAAAACTTGATCATCGGGTATTCATAATCTGGAGTAGGAGGATTCGAACTTTTCTCATTTTAACACCACCATGGTTCATTGCTGAAAGTCTGTTGTATGAATATAATTTGCAATTGAGAAATACTTTCATGGATAAAGCACTGAACTCTTCCATGGCAGTGTATCAAAGTTGTGAAACGTTTAAGAAGCACGAAATGCATGTTCCTGGTAATTTAAATTTTTTGTGTTTATTTTAGGTTCTTTCCATGTAGATCTATCCTTTGTCAATCATCTCTATAAAATTGCACGTGTTTTTGTTACGTGCTTCAACATATGTACAGTTGTTTTTGTCTGAGAGCCTACAAATATTTACTAACTATTTTGTTTTCCATAAAAAAGGCACATGAATTTATTTGTTGTAGATTTAATTAGTGGATTTCTCAGATGCAGAAGGGTGTCTGATATATCCTTTCAAATCTGACAACAGAATGGAACAGGACACAATATACTAATATTAGCAAATATCCGTTTGCAAGGATTATATTACAATAATCAACACATAAATAGTTTTCTTTTTTCTTTTTTGTGACATTTGATTGAGATGTGTTCACAAGGGCATGATGACTGATTCAGTACTACAAAACGATTGATAGTTGTGGTTGGAACTGTAATGTTGATTATATATGTCAATTTTAAAATTACCATTTAATTTTTATTGAGGTAATGTCAATTACTGCTAAAATTGGAATTATTTTGTAGGTCCTGAGCAACCCTGAGAAGACACCCCTTCATTCCTACTTCTGTAACTATGACTTAAGCGACATGCCAGCTGGTACCAAGGTGAGGTCAAGAAATTCTTCTGCTCTTGAAGTTATATAGATGCTGATAATGTTCTGTTCGTGCAATTCCCATTTATTGCCCAAGGAAGTTAACGGGACTTCTTTTTTGGATAACTGTGTATAATAAAATTGGTATCTTTGGTTTATTATAGTCTCACAAATTTATGAAACCATAAAAAATGTTTGTCTGGTAGATTGGTAAATGCTATACTAATGCTTTATTTGCAAGAATAAACCAGTGAACACTGTGACGTCTGAGGGTATGGGTCCTCTTTATTCTGCCTTCCATCTGGTCTTTTAGGAACTTACAATATGAAACATTTGCACATGTGCCAATTGATATTTGGCATGGAAAAGAGTTGTCAGTTCCTGTCTATCTAGTTTTTGTGGAAGTGGGTCTCCTTTTCAAGCTGTATAGTGTAGGTCAACTGAGGGTATCTTTGTCAATTTTTTGGTAAATCGATGGCATCCTTTTCCTATAGAAACTACAACAAAGGAAAAAATAGTTTTGACTGGTATGATCAAAAGAAAGAATTTGAATACTCAGTTGCAGTAGAGCATGTTAAATGCACCATTTATGACTCATCCTTTAACTTATATGATAAGAGTCCATGGTTTCATGCACCCAGAGATGGATTTGAAAGAAGGTAAAGAAAAATGTTCTTACAGCTTGTGTTGGAGCTACATCTTCCGTGGTAATTTATGATTTTTTTGTCCCTACTGATATATAGTGCTGAGTTGTTTTAATGATATTGTTTTGTCCTTCTGAACCAGACGTTCTTGCGTCAGAAGGTCACCCTTGCTTCGTCAGGCTTGAATTCTATAAATGAAAGAGGAGAGCAGAAAAGTATTGATATAGAAGTTGAGGACAAGGTTTCTTTTGTCCCAAAGAGAAGTCATATTGACCTGCCAGACAACGGAAGACAAGTTTGTGGGTATAATTTATGTCAGAATGATCAGGTGGACACGTTCGATGAAACTGATAGAAAACACGAACATTCTTGTTCAAAGGTCAACAGAAATGCGACAGCTGTTGGTGCTTTACGTTATGCTCTTCACTTAAGATTTGTTTGTCCATTCCCAAAAAAATCTTCAAGGTCAGTCCAGAGATCAGATCCTTTATCAGCAAAAGAAAGCAGAATAGACAATGTAGGGGAACGGAGATTTTATCTGTACAATGATTTGAAAGTTGTGTTCCCCCAACGTCATTCGGATGCTGATGAGGGAAAGGTATGTCATATAGATTATTATATAGCTCCTTAAATTTACGTTGCAAGTGACCTGAGACTTGTTAATACATTTGGTAATTTCTCTTTGGACGGTTGATAATCTCTATTCCGTTTCCTTGTTGCTGCAGCCATTTTCACATTTGCTTTGTTTCATTTCCTCACTGTCTCCTTGTGTTTGAAATCTATACCATACTTGGGTTATAGGACCTGTGGTACATGTTCGGTACACATATTCAGACTAAATAGTGTAATAAGTAAGATTGTAGTTTATTTTTCGTCCTTAATACAGTCTAACACTATCTAATTCTCCCTATGCTGTTCTATCTTTTAGATCTAGTTGATGAATGATTCCTTTGATTTACCCCCATAGCGGAAAGAGGAAAGACACCCCATGCTTTGTGGTTTGGTGGGGGTTCTTTCTGAAGTTCTACAATAAAAGCAAGCACATACTCGATACATCCTTTTGGTTTTAGATTAAACAAACTTTAATTATCTTAGTTTTAACTTGATTTTACCTTTGACAAGATGAGAGTTGAGAATTCTCAATAGATCGAGGAGAATATCATTTGCACTAGAACAAGTAAAAATTTATTTTCTAACACAACTCTTTCTCACCTGCATTGTTCTCATCATATACCCATAAAGCCTGAAAACTAATCTAAAGAATGGAGTAATTACGCTCTTTATGGTTCCACCTATTTAATTCATTTGTTTTTTCGATAACCATATATTTGTGATGAATCATCTTCACATTGTTATGGAATTTTTCGCATGGTCATGGAATTTGCTTTAGAGTTTTTCAGTTAATTGAATGGCTCCTTTCAGAGAAAATGAAAGGGAGACTCAATTAGCGGTTTACAATCTGGTGGGCTGACATTCTCTCTCTCTCTTAATCTTATTGCAGTTGAAGGTTGAATACCATTTCCCGGAAGATCCAAAATACTTTGATATCAGCAGCTGAAATGAGTTCACTCAGACTGCATTTTCTACTTGTTGGCAGTAATAACCTGTATGGACGACAAAATAATAATAACATTAAAAGTTTTAGTGGTGGGATGGATAACTTATTTTTACGAAATTATCCTTCCTACCTCCTTGGTGGTGTTTATTCAGTCCTTTTTAGTGTATAAATATGTTCAGGGTTTGGAACACCGGTGGTGGCCTGAGCCTTAGATGGACCCCTTGATCCAATATCATGTGAGCGTATTTCCTCTCTTAAGTTTTCAATTGTATATATATGTTTGTGGAATTTACAAAAATGTCCAATTCCATATTTGTCAATTGAAAAGTGTCTAATTTTGATCATTCTTGCAAAAATGGCCAAATTTGGTATCAAAATGTCTATTTTATCTTTAACGAAAAATAAAGCAAAATTTTTTTTCGAGTGTTTCACGAATTTTTAGGCAACAAGTATCTTTCATGGAAGTTACAATAATGCTAGTTATCACCTAATGGGTTCATTTGCTTACATTATCCACTATGTATTGACCAATGATTTTTGAAAAAATAAAGAAGATGAAGTTGCGAGTCCATTAACATGAACAAAGACCTATATGGTTTCAAATCATAAGAAAATCATTTTATTTCGTTTCGAGAGATATAACCTCATTCAAATTTGTGAGTTGATTAGGCTTTCCACAATTCTCGGTAGAAGGTAAGTTTTGTTTGAAATATTGTTTTTGTTGATAAGTAGTGTTTAATAAATATATATTAATTTAAATGGATTAAATAATCCAAATCAGGGACGGATATAGTGGACTAGGCCGGCTGTAGCCTTGTCTAGTCCCCAGCTCACTTCATTTTTTTTTTTTTTTGGCTTATTAGCCTGACTTGTAATCTGGTCCTGGATCCGTTCCTGATCCAAACAATCAATCAATATTTGTTGTGAGATTATTGAAGCATTTAAAAAAATATATATTCATTGTGGTGTGTTCCTTAAACATTGTGTCACAACATTCCTAAATAACTTTTATAGATAGGAATTTAAGGTAGTTGTGGATTAACAATAGCAGTATTGATGGAATGAATTCTATGTAAAAATGCTTGTTGAAGTTGAAGAAGATGATAAATGCATATAGTGAAGTGTAATCCTGACATATCGTTTTCGACATTTTATAAACGTCGAGAATGACACTTTAAATGTAATTCTTGACATTGTTTCAAATGTCAAGAATAACGTCAAAAGCTTAGCAAAGTTAAGGAACATTGTGTTTAGCTTTTCATATATTGCGTGCGGGTAGCATATTCGATTTAGGTATTAGTGTTAGCTGATCTTATTTATGTTGATGGCATGTAGATATGGGAAATATTATGAGATTCTTTGTCTCGTACGGTGGTACATTCGTCAATATAGACGATGAGTGGAAGTGGTTTGGGAATTGAATAATATCAATTGTTATTCGAAGTGATATTAGATATGAAGAAATTGTCAATTGTTCTCTACATTTCATATAATTCTTGACATTGAAATGTGGTTTTCAAAATTTGGTATATGTTAATCTGGACACTGACATTTCATTTGTCAGAAACGAAAGTTCGACAATGGTAAGATATACAAAAATAATAAGAAACCATATACCAAATCTCATCAATAATAACATAACCGAATTGCAACACATACCAATAATCATACAACCAAAATTTATATCGATTTCAAGTGTACTTCCAATCACCAAAAAAAAAATAATAATAATAAATAATAATAATAATAATGATAAGAAGAAGAAGAAGAAGGATGGTACACAAAATGACAATGTAAGTAATTTCCCGAACATACAAGGTTCTATTCCGACAACATCTTCAACTTCATCAGTCCCTCTTTCCTCTTCTACGATCGGAGTGTGTGTACAGCGTCTTCGCAATTGCACTTGGCGTCTTCAGCCTCAAGGATTGAGGCCTATATGGAATTTGTCCATCAAATTTGTTGTATCGAGTGTTGGTCACTTGTGATATTTGAGTAGGAGCACGCTCTTCCAACACTCTATATCCATGTGAGGACGTCATCTACAAATACGTAAAACAAATAGAAGAAAGAATATGAGAATACTATTAAATTGGAGCACCATCAATCAAACATGTAACCAGATGCTCACATAGCAAATACATCTAATCAAGAGTTTCTTTACTTTGTAACCAAATAGGATCGAACATTGTCATCAGAAAATTGACAAGGCAGCCAAAAAAAAAAAAGGGAAAAGTTTATGCATCAGGCATTTACTTTACCAAAATTAAAAATCAGGTCCTCAAGTTTAAAATTGTAAAAATCAGGTTTTTGTTTTTAATTAATTAATTATATTTCATAATTATTATATTAAATTAAATATTTAACTGTAATATAATAAAATCAACCCACCCCACTCCACCTCACCCCACCTACACCACCACCATTGCTCCGGTTACTACTCCGGCGACCGGTGACTGTTCCGATCCGGCGACTGCTCCGATCCAGCGACTTTTTCGAGGTCACAGATCAAAAAATTTACAGGTCACAGATAAAAATTTTTGTAGATCGCAGATTATTTCGAGGTCACAGATTTAAAATGTTATAGGTCACAGATTAATTCGAGGTCACAGATCAAAAATTTTATAGGTCACATATTATTTCGAGGTCACAGATCAAAAAATTATAGGTCACAGATTATTTTTTTAGTTACCTAGGTCACAGATTGAAAAAAAAATCAAAACCTTAACTCTATTTCAGTGAGTCACAGTCACAATTCCTAGACAATTCCTAGGTCACAGACACCCACCTAGGTCACAGACACCCACCCCATAGCCAAAGCCGACCACCACCAAAATATTACATCCACGTAACAACCACTGCCAACACGACCACCGCCAACAATATCACTGCTCGACCACATCCAAAACCTGCACAATCATCGCCACCACCAAAATCTGCACAATCGCCACCGTTTACAAAACACCAACCACCAAATCTCACCTCCACCATCGGATCCACCATCGCCATTAGACCCACCACCATCGCCAATAAGGCAACAACCCCACAAACCACAAAACCCAACCACAGCACGCCTCAACACCACAGAACCCAACCACCGCACGCACAGCACCCACCACCACCGCACGCACAGCAATGTACCCACTGCACCCACCACTACCTCCAGATCCACCATCGCCATTAGACCCACCACCATCGCCAACAACCCCACAAACCACAGAACCCAACCACCGCACACCTCAACACCACAGCACCCACCACCACCGCACGCACAACAACCAACCACATCACCCACCACCACCGCACGCACAACACCGTACCCACTGCACCCAACCAGTAGGAGTCGCCGTAGCCGCTGGGAGGTGATGGATATCATTTATTGGTAAAGAGAGAGAGAGCGGTGTCGCTGCCGCGCAGCGTGTTGTGCGACATGAAACGCGACGCCGTCTTCTTGTGTCAGCTGAGCGCCGCTGACACATTTTGTCGACATAGCAAATACAAGAAATGCGCCCGTGTCGACAAAGACGACAATACGCTGCGTCGCTGACAGTCTGGGGGGGAGAAGAAAGGGACGAGACGGGAGGGAGGGGGAGGAGACGCAGATCTGAGAAGGAGGGAGAAGGCGGCCGGAGACGGCGGTGGCGGGCGGTGGTGGCGGGGGTGAGAGGGAGGAGAAATGAAAGTAGGGTTTGAATAGAATTTTATATGTAAAATAAAGTTGATGGGGTAGGTAGTTGGTTGGGTATATAGATTAATTTAATTTAAAATATTATTATTAATATTAATTGTAAAATTAAAACCTGATTTTTGATTAAATAAAGTAAAAACCTGATTTTTTAAAAGTCAAAACTAAACACCTTGTTTGGTGTAATTTTCTCAAAAAAAAATCCAAGTGAACCTAAAATGTTAGAGAGACGTGTATCTGCAATCCAATCGCAAGTAGAGCTTGACCAGCCTAGCTTTCTCTTAAAAACGTTTTATATTATAGCTTATCAAGACAAATTGAAGATGATTTTAAGATATTACAGAATCCGGTGTAAGTAATTTTTCTCAACTGACCAAGCAATTTCCTCTTCCAATAATACTATTAACAAACAATATTGCAAGTCATCCCCATTCTAACAGTAACAGCACGGTTGCTCAATAATTCCCATGAATTAGGATTATTAAAAATAACATTACAAAAAGTGTTAGAAAAATACAGGTCGTGGGTCGTCCACGTGGAATGACCTGACCCACAAGTTATTAAAAAGGTTGGAGGGAGTTTGAACTTGAAATTCAAACATACAACTCTCAAACCACCCTTAACTCCCGTACAACTTCCAATGATTATGGATGGGAAAAGGTGGGAAAAAGATGGAACGAAAACATGGAATGAAAAAGAACAAAAATTCGTATGAAAATTTACACCAAAATTGGAAAGTCCTTAGAACCATATTTTGGACATGAAATCTCAAAAAAATTGACACTTAGATTGTGGATAATAATCCCCTTCCATTGTGATCGGGATTTTGGATTTTTTGAATGCAAGGTGATTAAATCATGAAAAGATCTTGGAATTTATCATTTTAAGTTTCTTGACCCGAAATTCATGTTAAAAAATGCTGCAAATTCTTACATTGGTATCAGAGCCGTAAAAGTTGTTTCCCTTGCATACTATCTTGCTGTAAATGGAATTATTATGTTGAAAAATGCATGTATTCAATTTTTGTTGAAAATTGAAGCATTGTTAATGGCATGTCATGAAATATGCAACATAAATTCACAAAATTTTTACAGCATATTCCTTATATGATTTAGATCATATATGCAAAGTTTGGAAATTTTTGGTTTTATAAATTTGAAGAAAAACGAAACCCTGGATAAAATTGGAGAAACTTTAAATATATACTGCCATCTGCTCGTTTATCTTCATGTAGTAAGATTAATATGGTTAGAAAGATCTTCTCATAAGCTTTCCAGCCATATAAAGAACTCAAATTTTGGACTTAAAATGAAGAAGTTACGAGGATTCGAAGTTTTGGATGAAAATTTGATTTTTTGCATTAAAATTGGTAAAACACGAAACTTAATCACATGATAACTTTTTCCACACTATGTTTCATGATAACCATTTGGTATGTTTTGATAGATATTCTCAATGCCTTTCCAACGGTATAAAGAACATAATTTTTGGTCCTGAATTGAAGAAGTTATGGCCTTCCGAAGTTTTGACATAAATCTGAAAAAAAAAAACAGCAATTTTTCTTTGACGGTGAACAATAACCCGCGAAAAAAAAAATGGTAGAAACATGAACTATTGCCATGGAGGTGAATGATTCCAAATTCAATGTTGAGAGTTGCATAGTGGTCCCTTAAATATTCCAAATGCAATTTCAAAAACTGCATGTTGGTCCTCACTTTTAAATGTTGATTATTCCAAATGCAATTTGGAAAATTGCATGTTGTATATTGGTCCCAAAATAATTTTGTGGAAGTTGATTATTCCAATAATAATTTCAAAAATTGCAACTGTATCCTTGAAATATTCTTCATTTTTATGTGCAATTAAAATTAATTTTCAGAAAATCAAAAATACTTTTTTATTTTATTATTGAAATAAATTATAAGAAAAGGTATTAAAAATATCTTTTTGTACTTAATTAAATTCTGAAAATTTTATAAAAATTAAGAATATTTGTTAAGTGATATTTTCTTAGTGGGGGTTATTTTTTTTCTCTTTTTTTTTCCTAAAGTCTTTCACTTTTTTTGAAATGAAAAATACTTAGAAAGTATTTAAAATACCACGTTTTATATATGTTCATGAGTTGTGTGGGTCTTGATTATGTTATGTGATCCATTGTGACTTATTTTTCAAATTTGTGCTCAATCAGATATGGTTGATTATATGTACACTTTTAGCATCTTTAGATGGAATACTAGAAAAACATGGGTTATAGAACTTGTTGAAATATTCCATGCTTATCGATATAAGTAAATGGATCTGAAACATGACTTAATGTGGAACACGTGAATATTTTGGGACATAAGCTTTTGATGATAAGTAGTGTAGCGCCCCGAGTTCTGTTAACCCGGATTGCCACGTCATCGTCTTCTGTAACTGATTTAACTAAAAAGTTTTGCGAAAAATAACTAAATTTCAAATTTCGCATTTATAACGGTAAAAATCTCGTCAACAACAAAACTCATTTTAATAAATTAAGAAAATTGATTAAATTTCAAATCTCGAGTTTTTGAAATACTGAAATAACAAAGTACATTAATAGCGTTGAAATACGAAATTTTCAAATATAAATAACTGAATTCATTAAATTGTTGCCACTCTGCCCATCAATCACAATCGCCTCCGAAGTCTGCAAATATTGTTAAAATAATGGGGTGAGTATTTCAAAGAAATACTCAGTAGACTCATCGCCGATAATTAATTTACAGAATAATTGAACACATACTTATACAATATACAACGTGATATTATCATCATCTTTGGTTCATTTTCTTGAAAATCATAGGCTCTTTAAAAACATAGGCTGATGGTAGTCTCGTCTCGTGCATTTAAGCACATAAGTTATGCATAACATTCTCATCTTATCTCATAAGAGATTCTTTTCTTTCTCATGCAATTAAGCATATAAGTTATGGCAAGCATAACAATATCATATATCTCATATGACATATTCTCTTCTCATGCAATTAAGCATATAATTCACGTAAATTCACATAAGACATGCAATTATAATTTAAACTAATTAATGGCGGCGAGTCTACCTCAAATATCTCGATTTGCGTGAAAAGTGGAGCGGGATGAAATCTCAATCTCCTAATTGTTCGTACGCATCGTCTAGCCAAAATAGAAAATAAGTTTGAATTAGTATTTCGAATATTTAAGGCTTAAAAGTGATAAAATAAAGTTTAGGGATTAAATTGGAAGTTAGTGAAATTGAATTTGACAAATCTAAGGGTTGAAAATACTATTTTCAAAGTATTGGGGCTAAATGTGAAAAATAGGAATTCTAGGGACTTAATTGAAAACTATTGAAACTGAAAATAAATGTTTGAGGGCTGAAATTGAACTTCTATAAGTTATGGACTAAACTGTAAATATATTAAAACTGAAAATAAACAACAAGGCTGAAATTAAACATTTTCAGAATTTAAGCATTTAATTGAAAATCTGTTAGAACTGAAAATAAAATATTAAGGACTGAAATAAACTTTTACAGAAACTAGGGGCTAAATTAAAATTCCTTAAAACTGTAAATAAATTGTTAAGGACCGAAATAAAAACATTTAAAAACTTTGGGACTAAAATAATAACTATTAAAACTTGGGGGGCTAAAGGGGTAAATTTTCTAAAATCAAAATTAAAATAAAAATCTCTCTCATTTCTCTTTCTCTAAATCGATCGAGAGAGAAAGAGAGGCGATGGGGGGAAGGGGCTCAGCCCCTTCCTTCGATTCTCCACCGGCGAACGGTGGCAGCGCCACCGTCGTGGTGGCGCCGGAGTGTGGGGGTGGCGATTGGGGGTTTTTGGGACGCGATTCGAGGCTAAAACCGAAGCTTGGAGGCTCGATTCATTTCGGGTAAGAGGTAAGTTTTCATGGGTTTTCCATTTTCTTGATTCTGGTAGTTGATTGGGGTTGATTTGAGGTGAAATAAGGGCTGCTTGGTTTCGGGTTTTGGGTGTAGTGGCTGGTGGAGGTCGTGAAGCTACGGGTTGTGCGTGGTTGGTGATTGTTAGCTTCGAAAATGGGTGGTTGGTGTTGTGTGTTAGGGGCTGCAGCTTGGGGTGATGCTAAGGTCTCGTTTTTGGAGGTTGTTGGTGGCGGGTTTGCAGTCGGTTTTTGGGCGGTGAAGTTGAGGTCTCGATTTTGAGCTGTTGGTAGTGTAATGTGGCTGTTCGTGTGGTTGTATTTCGGGTGTGGAGTTGGTGGTCTGGTGGTTTGAGCCATTGGCAGTGTACTAGTTTGGTGTTCTTGAGGTTGCAGCTTGGTGTTGGTTGGGCAGTGACTGGTTTGGAGATTGGAGATGGTGGTGGCAGTAGCTTGAGCATTGAGCTTGGTGGTTTGAGGTGGAGGTGTTGTTGGTCTCGTGAGTGAGCTTGATGGTTTGGGCAGAGGTGTTGTTGGTGGTGTTGGTCTCGTGAGTTGGAGGTGGTGGTGTTGAGCTGAGGAGATGGTGGTGTTGATGCTAGAAATTGATGTTCTAGCATCAACATTGGTCTCCAAAAATGAGGGGGGAAAAGATCCTTACCAAAATGGATTGGCTGCGTGATTTGTGAAATGGGAGAGAATGGATGAGGTTGATATATGAATAGTAATGATTAGGGCACAAATTTCTAGGTGGGTAATTGGGCCAAGAATTGTTGGGCCTAGCATTTGGGCTGTAGGGTTTTCCAATTGGGTTTAGGTGATTTGGATTAAAATGATTTCCTTGTTGGACTTGTATAATTGGACTTAAATATTGGGCTCTAAATATTGGACCTGAATTATTAGAATTGGATCCAAATAAAATAAATCCGAATTGAAATTAAAATGATTACTCGATATTGGATTTGATTCGAAATAATTTAAATTCATTTATAACGGCTAGACGAACGCGCTATTTCTTTAAAATTAGGGTTAAGGTTTAGCGACACGTTTTTCGAGAAATAATTTTATATCATTTAAAAGTTCTCGGTCGCTTCAACTAGAATATGAGAATTTTGATATCACTTCTTATTTGGTAAGACTGTTACATCAAAGATTTAAATGTGATTGTAGATTTGTAAAATAAAACTTAAATGATGTTAGTTTTATTTTTGGATTATAATTGAAGTTATCTTTTGGAAGAATTAATTTGTTATATCATGATACATGTTATAAATGGATAAATGTGCATAGTTTTGCTTTTATTTTATCTAATTGAATACATGGTATCCATTAATATTATATTGTTATAAATGTTAAGGCCAGTAGAATTAGTGAGATTTTTACTTAGACTTATTAACTGTCAGTTAAGTGATAGTTCGGTGATTGGAAGATTTAGAGAAAATCTTACCTAGAACTATTTGATTCACCAACTGAGTATGAATTCTCAAGTTGGAAGAATTAATATAATTCTCACTTAGAACCAATGAATTTTGCTTTATGATAGTGAAACAATAGGATGCAGACGATGATTGGGAACATAGTGAACTTTCGACTCTGTACCTAACGTTGAATTATCGTAGACGTTAATTTGCATTGATGCAAAATTGAATGTGCATAAATGGGTATTGATTGAAAATAAAATGTCTCTGAAAATTGATAGATCATGGCATCAAAATTTATAGTCGTTAACCTTAATAAAAGTGATAAGCTAAATGCAATAACATTTGGCATGATAAGATTTTGAGTGTATTAGAAGGACATGATGTTTAGAGAGCATCGACCACGTAATAGAAGACCTTATGTAGGTTATACTACTCTAGAGAATTAAGATCGAAACTTTGTTAAGTACGATAAAAGATAGATTCTTGTGCTTGAACATTTGAATTGTTAAGTTCTGTTATAAATGATCTTTTTCTCGAATATGACTTGACTAAGATTGTTAGTATAAAGTTGACAGTTTTTGTTGGTCACATTTTTTTAGATGAGTAGTAAGTTCAAACTAGTCTCTTTTTTATAGATGAAAATGTTGAATGTCAATGTGGCTTACAAATTGAAGTGTCATTTTTCTCTATTGAAACTATCCACTATGTGAGTCAAAAGACAGGTGACTTGATGTTACTAAATCTTGAGGATACACTTGTGTAGCAATGTTCTAGTTTGTATAAGACTTGGATCTTAAGCATTAAATGAGCTAGAACAAATGCGGAATAGATGGAGAGACTAGAAAATGAACCAAAAAGAACATATCAGATAGTAGATTTGGTAGATGATCAATGTTATAAAGGTTCAAGTGCTTCAACTATACAGTTTGAATCTCTTAGCTCGAAAGTGGTTCAGCTAAAGGATATTGCACTTGAATATATTCCTCTTAGTGTTGTTTACGCGTCAACACTATACATATTGGATCTTATCTTGTGTGGATAGTGGATTCAAATGTTAGAAACACACTTTATATCAGATCAAGAAGTATCTTACTCTATAGTCGAGTCTTTGACTTGATACAAACTAGATATATACAAATGATGAAGATGGAGTTGAGGTTTATATGACTAATACTACAACTTAGTGTTTCAAAGTGGAGAAACTGACCTCCTACTTGATATTAAGATAGTATCAAAGACTCCACTAAATTTGATCTCAGTTGTTCTTCTAAGCGTAGTCTATTACTTGAACTTATATGTGGTATTTTTGTTCATACTCATAGTGGTGATGTTTGATTATGGTTCTGGATATTTGTGCAATGGTTTGAGGTTTTGAGTTGAGAAAACCATTCAAAGCTGTAAAAGTTAAACTTCCATTGAGTAAATCCATTCGAATTTCTTGAGAGATAGAGATGAAATTTATATTTTCATTACATTTATAGATGGATTCACGCATTTCAGTTGTGCTTGTGATTTTCTTAAGTTGAAAATATTGTATTGATTTAGACTTCTCTGAAGTAGAGTAGAAAATCAGATTATGGAAGTGAAGACTTTGAGAATTTTTTAATAGCGTGAATCTCTATCACGAAATATCAGTGATCTATGTAATGAAATAGATTCTTATTTGATTGACTATTCCTTAATTACCAATAATTATATGGTGTATTGGATAGAATGATATAATATCACTGAATATGATGGTATTTGAGATATGTAGTCCCATTTAAGTATTTGCTTTTTGGAAAGAGTGTTGGTTAACTACAATGTATCAGTTAACGGAGTTCTCTCTATATTAATACCTTCAGAATTATATAAGTTTTGGACATGAGGACAACCAAATATGGGTTATCTTACAATCATAATCGATTATGTAAGTTCTTGATAATGAGTTTGGGAACATGAGTCTATTAAGAACGAGACAAATCTCTAAGATACACATAACAGTCCAAAAAGGTACTTAAGTGAGATTTTGAATGGATATTGGGTGATAATATGTGACATTTGACATTTCTTTCTTAGTAAGAAAGAGAATTTTGGAAAATATTATTGAAATTGATATTATTTATGTTGACGAATCAATTTTTTTGATACGTAAGAGTTGATTTAAACTTCTGATTCAAGTGGGAGTAATTTGTTTTTGAGTGGGAGCTATGTATCCGAGTAGAAGCTATCAAATAACTATCCAATTTCAATGGATCTTGTCCCGAGTGGGAACTAAGAGCTATTAAATTTCAATGATTCTTGGTTTAGAAAACTAGTAGAGAAATTTGAGGAAAATGATGGAAGTATATAAATGGAGTACATAATTCCGATCTAATTTGAGATTTGGTGGAAGTTTTAATTGGACATTATGTTTATTGAGAACACTCAGGTTCTTAAAAATTAAGTGGAAGACTAATCAATTTATGATAGATACAGCTCATTTTTTTAGAGAAATGTTATACTCAATATGAGTATATTAAGTTTGATAAACTTTTTTCTTAATAGTGAGATTCACTTTTATACGCTGATACTAGCCATGATGATGTGTTTAAGTGTAGATTACACTTACAGACTATTTTCATTCTCTAGAGAATTGATTGAAGCATCTACATGAATCGGTTTGTAGGTTTCATATTGAAGGCTTTTATAGTATTGTGGTAACTCTATAGTTACACTTGTAGCCTAATGCAGTTATCTTGATAGTGGTACTTGAGTTTTAACAAGGTTTAAATCTCGTATAAAATTTCATCACGTGGATGAAAATCACTGTATTTATGTAAAAGTTTGATGGTAGGTTGTAATTCTAATTTTGATGTTGATGACACTATATTGGCTAAGTATGAGAAAGAGTGTACTGAGACCATTTTGAAATGGTTGGCCTTTATTTTTGAGACGAATGACATGGATTTAGCAAATTGTATATTTCGTGTTAAAAAGATTATTGTAGTCTTTTCTCTGTCACAAGGGTTATATACCATAAAGATTTTAGAATATTTTTTAACTGTGAAATTGCTACCATGTTGATACTTTTATGTCGAAAAGTGACCATATGAGTCTTCATGTATATCTAGGACTCCGTAAGTGCACAAAAAATATCCAGAGAACCATATCTAGTACGATTAGGAGTTAGAAGTATGTTATAATGTATACTTGTCCTAATATTTGTCATGCCATGGATCTAATCAATATGTATCGGTGTTGTCCTTAGAAAGGATATTTTGATTCCTGAAGCGTGTTGCTGTAAGTTATTCCATTTTGTTGTTGATGGAATAACTTGTGATTGGAATAGATATGCAAATATCGACTAAGGATGAGAGTTAGTCGAGCACACATAGTTATTAGACTTGTGCAAATCTTACTACATAGAGTAGCAAGAAGCATATCTTGTAGTATATAACTTGATAGCTGAAGAACTTGTTTGGTATAGATGTATGGGGCATCTAATGATATTAGTTGTGAATATGAGATACATGATATTTATGCAATTATCTCATGTGTTGAGGATCTTAAATATCATAATGGAACCAAACACTCGATAGTGTTTCTGTGAGAGACATTAGCAAAGAAAGTGTCTTTGTAATATATCTACGTAAATGATGGTTTGTAATCATCATACTCTAAAGATGTTTAGAGATATACTTGTCGGTAATGTGGAATCTCTAAAATTACGTAGAATATGATTCTTAGTATATCAGAAAACTCTTGATTGATTTTTATATGCCCATTGATGAACAATTTTGAGTTCATATGTAATCTATTCTTGAGATTACGAGATAATATTTTACATGCACATATAAAGTATGTCAAACATGTTGAGATTTGTTCATTCACACAAACAATTGCCTCAGATACTTTGGGGTGTTCTGAGATGAGACAAAGTGATCTGTTGTGTACTTGATCCGGTCGCCTTGATAAGATATTAAGATGAGATTACAACAAGTAATCGAAATAGATTTGTTATCCATTAAACCTGTTTAGTAGTCGATCGAGTTCTTGATTTGAGATTTCATGGATGAATGAACATAAGGAGTACTCAAGTTAGGTATCAGGGAATACCTGAACTAGGATCTGTACGGTATTATTTGTTTATAAATGATATGACATACACCCTAAAAATGAGAGAAAATATCGTAGCGCGTGTTTGATACCACGTTTGCTTTTACGACCAATATTGAGTAAATTAGTATATGGATCCCTGTTTCCTCATTGTGTGAGACCTTAAAGTTTATATAACCTCATATATACCCTTATGACTTTTGATTGTTTTTCAAATTTTATTTCGGTGTTGCTACTTTAGCATGTTGCCAATAACTATGATTGATTCGGTTTGATGGGACATGTCTAGGAAAGCAGTTGATTTAAAGTTGAAAGATTCAAGTAGGAAAGGAAAACTATTTTGACCAACATTTTTATTTTGTATTCACCGGCCGGACAATTGTGTTTAACCATTTAGGATATAGAATATAATTGTGAATACAATGATATGATATGAGGTTTAAGTATGTTCCATAAATATTAGAGGGATTGGAAATACTTGAATTAATGTTGGAAAATGAGTTTGGGGTACAGAGAGATGTAATGTTCCTCTAGTTGAGATACTATATATCTCTAACCGGTTTATAGTATTGTGAGCTATAATATTACTCGTTGGTCGCATGATCTATTTGTCGTATGAATTTTTGTGAGATAGATCTTGAGAAAGATCTAATGCGTGACATTCGTTGGCCCTTGTGGTTCGGATCAAGCCCTTTATGTGCGAGTGGGAGATATTAAAAAAATACGAGTCGTGGGTCGCCCATGTGGGATGACCCGACCCACAAGTTATTAAAAGGGTTGGAGGGAGTTTGAACTTGAAATTCAAACATACAACTCCCAAACCACCCTTAACTCCCATACAACCTCCAATAATTATGGATGGGAAATGAGGGAAAAAGATGGGATGAAAAAGAATGAAAATTCGTATGGAAATTTACACCAAAATTGGAAAGTCCTTAGAACCATATTTTGGACATGAAATCTCACAAAAATTGACACTTAGATTGTGGATAATAATCCCCTTCCATTGTGATCGAGATTGGGACCATTAGAAAACAAGAAATGCAGATTTTGGAGTTTTGGAATGCAAGGTGATCCAATCATGAAAAGATCTTGGAATTCATCATTTCAAGTAAGTTTCTTGACCCGAAATTCATGTTAAAGAATGTTGCGAAGTCTTACAAAAAGTGTTTTATTGATAAAAAAATTTCTCCATCAAGGAAAATTAATTAACAACCAGAAAAGCAAAACAAGATCTAAGGCATAAATTGCAAACATAAATATGTCCATATTTAGTCAATCATCATTTCGTTCTCAACTTTATATTCTATTTTCATTTTTGAAGAATGCTAGAGTAAGGAGACACTGAAACCACAAATACTAACTAAATGATATCCATTTTGTAGAGATACGTGTGACAATTTTTGACGCTTCAAGTATGAGAAACCATCAATGTTCATAAAGTACACAAATAATAAACAAGAACAATGGAAGAAATAATGTGAAGTTGATCAAGAAAAAAAAACAATGAAGAAAACGGATTGAGAGATAATGTAACCAAATGAAGATGCAACTCAAGTAGAAATAGAAAACGTAACAACCAACATACAACTACAAACGGGTGATTCACGACCGACGATGACGATTTGGGAAGTTGGAGAGAGAGAACGTGATGATGGAGATAATGAATTGATTCTAGACAGAAAATGGAGAAATGTGTAAGGTGGGTTAAGTTTCAATTTCTCTTTAATTATACGGGTTGGGTCATGTGGTTTGGGCTGATTTTTATGGGTCTTACGGGTTGAATGGTTTTTATTTTGGGGAACTTACACAAATACCCTATATTTTGGGACAATTTTGAAAAAAAATGCTAAACTTGGATTAAGTGACAATTAAATAAAATTTAATGTACAAAATACGTTCAAACATGAACATCACGGCGTCAACGAAAATCAGCCTCCAAATTGGGGAAAAACAAGGGAAAATTGGAAGGAGAAAGATGAAATCATCAACAAATTCGTTCATTATTCAAAGTTTTAGAAAAAGATCAAAGTTATTTCAATTTTGAAAGTTTTGGAAAAAAATTGAGAAACAAAATTACAGGTTTTTTTTTTAATGTTTTTGACTCATTGTTCAAATAATTCCCCAATTTTATTATTTTAAGATTATTTAGTATCCTTTTTGCATAGATTATGAAAGTAACAAATGTAATTATCAACTTTCAGCAAAATAGTATTTCGTTTACGAATTCTAATCATCATAATTCATTATCTATCTCACTTTTATTTGAATTTCGTGATTATATTTAGTTTAAACCTTATAATATAAATAATTAACATTTATAAAGTTTCTTTTTGATGATTTTGTTATTATGTTTGGAAACATGCTTGAAAATAACATTATTGGGCTTCAAAGAAATGGATTGTGTCAATACATATGAAAAATTAGTTTTGAATCAATTAAATCATTGATGGGTGCAAGGTGTTTGATAAAATGAGAATGTGAATTCAGTAACTTTTCGAAAAAAAAAAAGCCACATTATATCATTGTAGCAATTAACTAGATGCATATGTGTGGGTTTTTTTTTTTTGAAAACTTGAACATACCAATTCAAGCCATGTTTTATGATAATACATATGAAAAAGAAAAATTTGAATCAATTAAATCATTGATACTTGTAAGGTGTTTGACAAAAAAAAGAATGTGAATTCTGTCACTTTTTTAAATAAAAAAAAAAAGTCACATTATATTCTTAGAGTAATTAGCTAGATGCATATGTATCCATTTTTGAAAATTTGAACATACAAATTCAAGCCATATTTTAGAGTAATACATATGAAAAAGAAAACAATGAATCAATTAAATCATTGATGTATGCAAAGTGTTTGACACAAGAAGAATGTGAATTTTGTCACTTTTATATGAAAAAGTCACAACATCTCAAGGTGTTTTACCAATTTAGGACGTAATTAATACTTCCTTAAAATGTTTAATTAATTAAAGGGGTATCACTGTTAAAAAAAAAAAATGGTATGGGTCATAATTTCCTCTTTTATTTTTTATTTTTTATCTTTAATTGGACCATATTTGTGATGGGTGGGTCGGTTGATTTATTCATCCACTTATAGGGAGAAGTGAACATTTAATATATGATTGACATCGTACTTTTTAAAATAAATAGTATAGATTATGCATCAAGTTATTATTGGTCAATACAATTTTTAATTATATGAATAATTTTGTCCTCATTGTGAAGTTTAAAATTGCTAATAAGGGCATTCTGATCTAAATTATAGTAAAATTGACATTGAACAAAATTTTGAATATTTCTGCAACTGACAATGTGAAAGTGGACATTTTTTTCACAATTTTGCCCCTATGTTTTGGAGATGAGTTACGCTACACGAATAGGGCCACATCGTTTAGATTTATTCTTTCTAGATATCTGTTTAATTCAATTAGCCAATAGCATTAATATTATTTCTTTGACCTACAACTACGTACTGTGTTTCCCTTTCTTTGACCTTTTTATATTATATCTTTAGGGACCCACAAAAATAATTTGTTTCTTTTTCCATGGAAACATGTAAATGCTACGGTTTTTGTTATTTATGTTTAGGAAACCCTCCGTCAAACTCAAAACAAGTTTTCTAGTTTTCTTTTTTAATAGATTTACATTTTGACTGTGATTAAGAATTAAACTTTGTTGTGGATTTCAATTAAGAGTTAACTTAATTACAACATTATTAATTAATTAAATCTAAAATAAATTATAGCCTTTAACTCTAATCCTATAAAATTAAACTACTATCATCTCTTAAATCATTGTGAAAATGCTCGTTTTTATATGCCACTAGTTGGAAGCAACGTGCAATGCACGTTTGCTTAGTTGATGTTATGTTTATTTGGTTGAGAAGAAATCTCTTATTAATAAAGATGTTTGTAACCGTTGATGTGATGTATAAATAGTTGCACGTGATATATGAAAAGAAGAGCATTAATAGAATGTATGAAATGATCCTTTCAAGAAACATAGTTGAATAGTTTTATGAACGGTTTTTGAGATAATTTTGTTTCTAAGATGACGATCCAGCATTTTCGTCGTCTTGCACTATTTCAACAGAGAGGACATTGAAGTTCTTGTATTTTTTCTGATTCAGTTTTTCTGGATCTACAAAAAGTTGAAGGTTCCAGAATTTGTCGGATAATTTCTCTGCGACGCTTTGAACATATGGTTGATTTTCCTGCAAAATAAATTTTGGATAGGTTTACATAATTAATATAAAACCAATTTAAATATATTTTAAATAACTGTTTGTAATGTAATTGAAATTTTGAAGAGAAATTAAAGAGTTACCTCTCCAGCATGTTCCATCAATTGTTCACACAACAACCAAGTGTCTCGTTTCCGCTACTTCACCAAACAAAGTAGCGCTTAATATTTCCAAAAGATATCGTCCGCTTCAACATATGCTCTAGCACTTTAAATGCGTCGAATATATTAATTAGATTTGAATGTCGTTAAATTATAAATGAAATAAAACATGAATTTTGAACGAAAATTGTGAGATACACACCGTGGTTTGCTGATCCCTTGGCTCTTGCAATATATGCAAACGAAGGTTTCATTGTATTTATATCCAGTTCCTCTATTACAACGCATGACATGTAATAAAATACTTGGGCAAACTCAATCACCTTTATCTTCGCCTTTATCCAGATTTTTGCTTTCTATATTAAATCATAATTAATTTTTAGAATGAATGTTTGTGTAAATATTATGATGAATTACCAATAAAATAATATTTACCTCTCGGTTGTAAACTCTTAATAAAATCTGCGATATCGCAAATCTTCACAACTTCTCGAATTCCAACAGATGAAAGTGGTGTAGATGTGTATGTCAAGGATCTTGCAATGATAGTTTTGATTATCGAATCATTGTTCTCCGCCCTTAGAATTCAACAAAAAGAAGAATAATGCATGGAAATGAAATATACATGTAAATTACATACATCACTATAATTATGTCTAATATTAATGCATTAATATCTAATTTTTAATTGACGAGAATTACCATTGCTTCATTGCAGATGCGAGGAAGAAGAGGATTGATTATAAAGGTACTTGACGGACGTGATGAAAGAGACAAATCCTTTGTTGAAATTGAGATCGATTTTAGCGCAAGTATATGTAGTATGGAAGAATATGTAACATTTGTTATTATTATAAATACCGTTATATGAGCCAACAGATATTTTTGTTCCAAGTATTATCGGGCTTATCTTCAATAAGATCTCGATATTTTCTCGACATTCGTCCTTCGACAAATCGACCCCACATGGTCAAACATATGGGGTTCAAGCTACAAAATTGAAATTATTAAAAGAATTAATAAAGTATTCTGAATTAATATAGGAATTAGAATTTGAAGGGAATGTGAAGTTATAAGAATTTTTTACCTTTCGTCGATAACATATATCTCTTGAATTGTTGTTGGTCCAAATATTGTCGTTACCTCTTTAGTTGGCTTAATTTTTATTGCAATAATTAAAATAGCTAAATATTGAAATATGAAATGTTAATTTATATTGATAATAAATTTGTAATAAAATTTAAATTGAATTACCTATTTCTTTCACGACTCTATGAGTCTCTAAATCCTTGAATGGGACGATCTCATATTTCGGTGCATCTATTTGCGGTTCGTTCCGTGGAACATCTTCTATTATTGTTTTTGAGTTCAGAACCACTGATATTTATATTCTCCAATTTTGTACTTCGGATCCACTGGTTTGACATATGCATTGATGATATAATATGAGTGTAAAATTTGTAAAGTGTCGGTCCGGGGGTTAATGTCAGAGCCAAACATTGCCGCCTGCACTCGATTTCCCTGTACGAAGAATAAAAGTAATTGTGATTAATATTGTATTATGTAAAGTTAAGTGGATTGTTTTTCTGTACTAAATTTTGTAAATAATTTATGTATCATTTATTTATTTATTTTTACACAAAATATGTTGTAAAAAGAGAGTTAAATTAATACAACGTAGTTAATATTTTTTATATGATATGATATAATTTAAGAACCTGTAATTTGAGAGGATATTGATAATTGGAAATAAAATATAGGGTAACGAATATCATACCTCTTGATCAATTAATGTCAAATTTTGGTATTTCACCGTTGTTCGTGGGCTTATTCGCTTATGTGACTTCTTCGCAACGATCATCTTAATCTTCCAGTTTTTTGTATTCGGAGTGATATCCTTTATTGATGTGTGCATCGTCCACATTTTTTCTCTTTTCTAATAAAGAAATATCAGATGTGTAAGTGTAACAGATCTTAGTTTAAATTCATAAACTACTAAAACAATTGATGAAGACTTTGAATTAAATTACTGAATATTAGACATATGGAGAAAAATATTGTAATACATAATAAATCGAAAGTATACAATTAAATCTAGTTACCTGAATAACATTAATTCAAACATGATAATGTAAGCAATTCTATGAACACAATATTTTTTGTGGTGTTGTTTTCACGTTGTTCAGTAGACAGTGGTCGTATTAGAACCCTCACCGTAGATGCTGTCTTTGCCCTCGATAAAGCCACAAATAATTGACCATGTGAAAAAACTGGTTGAGGTAAATAAATCCCAACATAATCCAATGTCCGCCCTTGTGACTTATTTATAGTCATTGCAAAACTCAATCTTATGGGGAATTGAGTTTGTTTGAATGGGAAACCACTATTTTCTTCAACATTTGGTAGGAATGGTATCCTTGGAATGAACACTCTTTTTCCAATATGGTGTCCAACTGCAATTTCTGCATCTATGACATTTCGATCAAAAGCCCGACAAATCAAACGTTCCATTGCATAGTCCTTCTGAAGGATTAATGTTTCTAAGAGCATCTCCAAGAGACTCTTTATTTTTAAAGAGCATATTCTATAATTTGGAGAGCATCTATAAATTTAAAGAGTTAAAATTTTGATGTACTCCAACAAACTCTTTATATTTAACACTTAAATTTATTATTTTATTATTTTTCTTTATCTTTTATTTTAACTAGTTTTTCTATAGGTTATTTTATTGTTTTTCTACATTGAAAATTGAAACTTTTTGAATACATTTAATTATAGAGAGTGAGTTTGGCTCTCCAAATTTGGAGAGCCAAACCCACTCTCTAAATTAAAATCTTAATTTAAAGAGTCTATTGGAGCATGATTTTACATGTTGACTCTTTAAAATAGAGAGCATCTCATATTTAAAGAGTCTGTTGGAGATGCTCTAAGCAGCATGATGGGGCAGTTTTTCTTTAGTAATAATTCATGTGGCGGAAGTCCGTTTGGGGTTAGAGTATTTAAGAAATCTTCCATAACTGATTGTCTGAGATATACATTGTCTCATCGAAACTGTAATATCGATGTATTTCTCCTGGGAATCTATGAATTAACAATGCATTTATTTCATCAACATAACCGTTCTTCGGTGTTAATATGGCCCGATTCATCATAGATGAAATATTTATTGAATATTTATGAATATCGTGGAAAACATCTTCTATCAAATGATCTAAAGAAGTGTTGTCATCATCATAGGGAACAAGCATCTTGTTTGGTATTTTAATGGTTTCATCGATTGTGTTTGGCGGCATTCCGTTTCCTATTTCTAATACATAATCTCGAAAACTGGATCCGCTTGCTTTCGCATATTTTGTTTTAATCGGAACTTAATCAATATAGGCCACAAATACGAATAAACCAAACTCGAATTTACTTGTTCTTGTCTTGTTCCTTACTTAACGATGTGCAAAACTGTTTAAAATCTCTACCGAAAACAACAACCTTGCCACCGAATGTTAGATCTCGAATCGTTGATGTCTCGTAGCATTTTATCTAATGCTTCTATGTGTTGTTTTCTCGTCATTGGAGCCTCATCCCAAATTATTAATTTCCGATCAGTAGGTTTGCTGAGTGCACTTTGTTTCTTGATACATGTGCTTCTTTCGTCGTATCAAGTGGAAGCTTAAAGCGTGAGGTGTCGCTTCGACCTCTCGGAAGAATAGATGCAAAGAACACTTGATGAAGCATGCAAGTGCTACTAATTTTCTTGATCGTAATGCTAGGTAGAAGTGCTTTGTACAGAATGTTTTCCCCGTCCCACTGGGCCATCTACAAAGAATGCGGCATTTTGGTTTGCAAATACTTTATCCAAAAGATTGCATTATAGGCATGTGTTGTTCACTATTAAGAGATTGTGATGCAAGTGATATCCTTTTCTCGAATTTCATGACAATTCGCCTTTGATTTCTCTAGATCTATATTCCTCTTCATCGAAACAAATGTCGCCATCAAGAAGACGATAGGAATTAATGTCTTTCCCCATCGATTCAATTGTAAATGAGACGACCTCAATACTTTGGTTCTTACATTTGATATAGAATCTTCTGATTTGAAATCATTGGTGACATATCTTGCTCAAAACGTTCCCAAAGCTCCTGGATTGGTCGATTACAATAAACCAATATTATTGCAAATAACCATCTCAAAGTTGAAGGCATCTCGATATGAGAGTCGCCGTTTAAACAATCTTCTAAGTCATTGTCTCTCTGTAGCAACCCATGCAATGTTGTCGCGAAATGTTGAGGCCACAACACCATCAATCGTCCCTAAGGTTTTCAAACGACAAAGGTCCTCTTACATGGTTTAGCAATATTCGTAGAAAATACCTCTCACCTTCAAATGGATTTACAGGTAAATAATACGGCCTATAACGTTTTTTTTTTCCCAGGAGTCCAATTCTGCTTTGTTGGCTCCAAACATAATGTTCCTAAAATCTTTATACAATAATGTTTTTATGCTTCGCCTACTTGATTTAATGCAAAGAACTCGTTAACATCGATTTTCTAGAACGATCTAAGTTAACAACATTGTTTAGATCGTCATTTGTCGAAAGGTGTTGATCTTGCAGATGTAAATGTAAACTATACACTGCTGGGTACATTTCATTAATAGTAAAGCCAAATATCCTCCACATAGCTTTAGGGTGAGCAATCCATCGGGCTGATTGGAATTTTTGGATTTCATCAACTTGTTCATCGCGTTGTTCAGAAATCAAGTTGAAAGCAACACGATCATATCCTTTATAAACGTATTTATAAAGATATTTGACTGCTTTTATCGTTGAGCAAATCTCGACATTAATGTGACAGTCAAATGTTGCAAGCAGATATGGATTATATGGAACAACCCAATGATTATCTAAATTTTTGCCTCTGACTTTGACAACTATTCCATTGTTTGAACGCCTATATATTGGAAAGCAATCATTTCCAACGGTTGTAGCAGATGCGTAATTCTTTGGATAATTACTTTTGTAACAACCATTTTTTTTCATGCAAACATTTGATGGGTTGAAAACTCCACATGGTCCATGCATCATATGCTTTACAACAGCATTATGCAAGTGCAAGTTTACATTTTTATCGTATTCTCATTGTCACGATACGATCGCCAAAGATTCAAAGCATAGACCTTCCAATTCTTTTGTAAGATAATTAAGAAATGCGCATGTGGAAGACCTCTTTTTTGATGCTCAATGACGTAGACATATGCTGAGACTTTACCAAATATTTTCCTTTTGAATAATTGATCCTTTAATTCTTCTAGTTTTGCACGAAAAACTCGAGCAACCAAATCTGGTCGATTCTGACCCTCCTCTTGTGGATTTAGTTCATTTGTAATTTCTTTCCAGTTTGGATTGCACGTCATCGTTAAGAAAATGTCCAATTTTCCGTAGCATTGAACTAAAGCCATTGCTTCCATATATCTTTTTCTCATGTCTCTTGGTCCTCCAATAAATAATGAAGGCAGTATAATTCGTTTTCCAACATTAGAAGCGTTTCTTTCCCCAAGCGTAATTGTATCAACAATACCTTGATATAACTCTGATCGGATATGTTGTTGTTGCTTCCTAAAATAATCCAATCTTGACGTCTCGATCTTAACATACATATCTACTACAAATTGTTGCAATAGTCGACCAGAAAGTAGCAGTAATCTGATCTCGCATTTTCTCCCGATTTGCAATTTGTAGCAATAATAATCACCAGCATGAAACAACCGGTCCTTCCTTCTTCCTGCTTAATGCCGCAAAAGTTGAATGTGAATCAAAGGTTACTAAGTTGGACGTACATACTAAATGAAATTTTTGAATTTTAATAATTCAATCTAACCTAGTTGTTCTCGTGCAAGTAATTCTTCCGCGGTCTCTCGATTGTTCGTGGATTTATTGATTCGTTTGTTTTGTTATATGTAGATCTCCTTCCTCTACTAACCCTTTGAATCCCTTGATGCCAACCAACATCGCCACATGGAAATAACAACGGATATTGCAATGGATTGTAACACCCGAAATAGTACTGAACTATATGGCTTCCACCAGAATGATTAAAGACAAAAATGTTACGTCCTCTTAGTTGATCTTCACCATCATTTTCTACCCATATTGCTGCAACTTGTGAACATATGGGAGCATTGAATACACGTTGATCTATGCCGGTATCTGATCTTATATGAATTATTCTATTTTCCAAATTTGGAAAATCACCAAGAGAGCGAAAAAAAACAGAATATGGATTGATGCGAAGACTATCGATGAGTTGAGTTACAATTGATGGATCCATTCTGTCTGAATCATAAACGCGATTTTCTAATTCATGTTCCGTATCATAGAAATACAACTGGAGATAAGAAGGACGACCATTTGAAGGAATCAAATCATTGATATAGTGATAGATCCGCCCTCGAAGTTCGAAAGTGTAGATTCCTCTATTTCTCCTGCAAAGATCTTTATCAAATTTCACTCCGAAGGATGTGAAAGCGAACTTGTTATTATAAGTTCGAATGTATGTCCTGAAATGTGCAGATTCATCTGTGTTGCAGGTGAACAACGAATAAAGCTTATCAGGAACATCATTTATGGCTAAAGAAATTGTTTCAAGGTGGAATCGCTTTGCTTTACAATGTATACAGCTGGGTATTAATGGCAGAGAATATGCTTCAGATGGAACTACCTTCATCAATTGTCTAAATCTGCTAGAAACGTGATGCGACTCACCTATTTGGTTGAAAAATGAAAATAACGCAACATAAGCAAGCTTGTCATGTTGTTTGAATTATCTGAGTAAGGACATTACTGGTACAGTACCAATATTTGATTACTGAATTGATAGAACCAACCAATTTTACATTTGTTTCTTACCCCTAGAAGGTGTCGGCATATTTGTATCACAGCTCGACTCCTCTCGAAAGACATATGGATCCTATTTGTATAATACATTCCAAAATCTCAGAGGAAAAGAATAGAATGATGGTTGAATAAAAATATAGAAAAATGATTGGAGGAGAACTCATTTGGATAAAGAGTTGATTAGAAGATTTGGAGACATTGTTTGAGTATGAATTTGTCTACGAATTAATGACACGATCTTTGACACCGTGAAGAATACATACTTCATGAGACGAACTTTTCAACAATATCACTATGAACACCAAGAACTCAAATTGTCTCTTGGATGCTTTTTCAACAACACTAAAGTCTTGAATGTTGTCCGTATATTGGACATCATTGTTTGAATATCGAGCAATCGACGTAGTCGTTTGATCGCCACCGGATGTATCGAAATCATTTATACGAATGGAGTTCTTTTTTGATGCTTTTTGTTTAGCATATCTTTCTCTTTGTTTTTTACGAATCTCCTCCTTTTTCTCTTCTGGTAAATCTCTATAGAGGATTCTCTTTGGCAAAGTTGTTTACCATGATCTTCAAAAAATAGTTCACACGCTTAAATTTGACATAACTTTATATTTTTTGTTTGTAATTTTTTTAAAATTATTTGCTTAATCTTACCACTTCTCATTATGTTAACGAAGGAAATGATTGTTTCAACCGTTAGATACATTCTACGCAAGCAAAGATGAAAGAAATAAATCATAGTTATTTCATATGCTCAATTAAATAAGTAATCAAATAACAAAATACTATGAAATTGGAAACTAACAAAACCATATTTCAATTTGACATTCAAAAAATGTTTTTGAAACTATTTGTCAAACTTAATTCCTTATTCTAAGCAACTATCAACCATTTCTCAACTAATTATTTTAAAATATTTCTCTGCTAATTTTTAATTTGGATGTTATGAATTTTTAGTTTTTTATTGTTCATTTTTGTGCGTAACATCAAATTCCTTATGCCACGTCATCGATTTGTTTTATCATAATTCATTGATTGAGAATCTATTCCCACCGACTTTTACCTCCCTCTCTAAAGCTTTGTGTTTCTCTCGTGTTTGTTGAGGGGCCTTTTTTGACCGTTTGATAGGCCTAATGGCGGAACAGCAAAGACACATGTCAGAACAGATGGCTTTCAGGGTTTTGAGTTAGGGTAATTCTATTACCACTACAAATTTTATTAAGTACACCACAATATTCTCATTTACTTGCATGTTCCATTTGTTATAATTTTTAGTCCCATTGGTTGATGGCTTTTACAATTTCACGAAGGTATTAATTCAAACAGTTTTATAATTACGAATTAATATTTACCCCCCACTTATTTCTTCATTACACTGTAATCACCAAATTCATTTTACTTCGGCTGTTGAATTCAAGATTTTGGTTATTAATTTTCCTCAAGTTTTTGATGAAAATAGATTGCAATGACATCTACAAGGTTCTTCTATTAGTTTCTTATGGTCTGAAACATTTACTTACAAATTTTTCGGTAACTTTTCGGTGAAACAACAATTTTCGTAAAGATTATAATCCTATCTATTTTAAAGTTCATGCATTAAACTATATAAATTACGTAAATTCACATAAAACATGCAATTATAATTTAATCTAATTAATGGTGGCAAGTTTACCTCAATTTTCTCAAGTTCTGTGAACAGTGAAGTGGGTAGAAAACCTCAATCTCCTATTCGTCCGGACGTTTCGTCTATCCAACACAGAAAATAAGTTTGAATTAGTATTTCGAAATTTCAAAGTTTTAAAATGATAAAATAAAGTTTAGGGGCTTAATTGAAAATTTATTAAAAGTGGAAATTCAGAAGTTTAACGACTGAAATAAACTTTTTCAAAATTTGTGGACTAATTGTGGGAAATAAGAACTTCAGGACCTATTTTGTCTATAACATAAACTTTGGGGCTAAAATAAATACTTAAAATAATAAAAATAAAGTTCAGCGGCTTAATTTCAAATTTATGAAACTATATTTGAAAATTTAAGGACTGAAAGTAAAATGTTCTAAATTAGGGGACTAATTGAAGAAAAACATAAACTTCAGGGACAGTTTCATAAATGACGGAAACCTTTGGGACTCAAATCAAACAACTTTAAAAACTTGGGCTTCAGGGGCAATTTCACAACAAAAATAAAGAGGTACATTTTGTTTCGCTAGAAAGCGATTTCCAACCGTTGTGGAGCAAAATTCTACCGTTGGAATACAATCAAGCCGGCAATGTTTGAATTCTTGTGCGTGTAGTGTGGGACACTTTGCGCAATGCCTAACGGCCAAAAAATCACGATTGTTAAAATGGAAAATCGCAGCAACAAAGGCCAAACTTTAGAGCTTTTGTCTATAACATAAACTTTGGGAAAGAAATAAATACTTAAAATAATAAAAATAAAGTTCAGGGACTTAATTGAAAATTTATTAAACTGAAATTGAAAATTTGAAATCAGATCTTTCAGAACTTGTGGGCTGACTGGAAAAATAGGAAATCAGGGACTGATTTACTAATTACTGAATTATGGGGACTGTAATAAAAGACTTTGAAAAATGGGGGCTAAAGGAGCAATTTCTGAAAACATCAAAATATATACAAATTATAAAATCAATTATATATTCATCACACACTCTCTCTTTTATTCGAAGCAGAGAGAAGAGAGGCGAGGGAGGGGAGCCACCGACGACGATCCAACCGTCGGCCAGCAGGCCGGCGTCGGCGGGTAGGGGGTTTTTGGTGTGCGAATCAAAGTCATTCGAGACTTGGAGGTTCGATTTCATTTGGGTTTCTTTGTGGCAATCAAACTGAAAAGGTTTGGGAAATGGAGGTAAGTTCATGGGTTTTACGATTTAGGGTTTTGGGGTTGCTTGGTGTTGATTTCTTGGGTGAAATGGTTGTCGGGCAAAGAGTACGATTGGTGGGTCGCGGTGGTTTGGGTACACTGTAGGTTACGGTAGGTTTGGGGCTACGTGTGAGGTTGGTGGTGGTGCAATGGTTCTTTGTGGTGTCTGGGAGTTGGAGGTTGGTTCGCATTGGGTGTTATTGTTTGAGCATCGGGTTTTTTGAGCTTTTGGCGGTTCCATTTTGAGCTTTTGGGGTGATGGGTGCACGCCAATGGTGTCGTTTTTGGGTTGCAAATTGTGGTGTCGGGTTTGGTTGAGGATGAATGATGGTGGATGCGATTTGGCGCATTGGCCGACGCCAATTGCATTGGATTTTAGGGAAAATGTGATTTTCACTAATTCTCACGGAATCATCACCTGGTTAGTAGGCTAAAATCCGTTCTTTGGGAATGTAAATTGCTCTCGTCTCTGGAATTACAGGTAATTGCCAATAATATTAGACTTATACTTCCATTACAGTTTCAAGCCTCTTGGGTTCCTAAGCTGAAGATAAACGGATGCCTTCATTGCTATACTTAACATCCTTAATTTCTGATTACAGTTAACCCTCTTCATCTCCCTTTCATTCTGTTCAACTCCGTCTGATAACGGTGTGGGGGATGGAAAACAAGAAATTCTGTTTGCCTCCGTTTCATACACACTTATTATATAGAAGAGATGTCTTACTGTGTAATTTAGCAAGTTAAAAAAAAAAAGTTTATGTTGAATATTTTAACAATGCTAGTCTTTTGTTCATGCAATAGATGGATTATGTTATTTTGAAAATAATGTTAGTGTATTCATTATTAAGCATTCAAGAGAGAGATATATACGTTGATTAAATAAAGACTAATGTGTAGATGTACAATATTAGGTTATTGCATTTTAGACAATGGAATGAAATTCATTTCTCATGTATACTATCTGATTGTTAGAGCATCTCCAATCATGTTCTAAATTTGGGTACAAATTGGCACCTCTAAAATCACTTTCATTCGCATTTACATTTCGATAGATCTAAATCCAAATCTTGTTCCAATAGAAAGATGCAAATTACAATATATAAATTTAATTTTTTTTCGTGTTGAATTTTGTTTTGTGTAAATCATTTTTGCTCATAAATTTTTTAAGTCAATCAATTTTCTGTTTATATATATAAACAAACCGACCTAAAAATTTCAAAATTTGGTTAAGGAAACATAAATAATCATCCTAACATTAAACGAGCCAAGTTAATGTCTTCAATCTTCTGCCATGTTAAACGTAAATTTTTTAAGTTAATATCTTCTGTCTTCTCTACGTTAATATCTGGATACCAAAACTATTTTCCTATGCATAATTGTCTCCTGTCTTCACATTTACTCTCAATCCCAACTCCCTCAATTTGAATATCCTTCTCATCCATCACCTAAAATGAGCCAAGAACATTTGTTTGATAGTGATTTCGACAATGAGGTATATGCATGGGTAGACCTCGGGGTGGCCTGGGGGGCAAGTGCCCCCCCAGATTTAAATTTTTTTTTTTAATATAAAAAGAAAAATAAAAATCTTATTCTCAAACCTCTCATTTCCCAGAAACTTTCTCCAGCGGCCCACTCTCGCGTCGCCTTAGTCTCTCGACTCTTTCCTCTCCCTCTCTATTCTCCGTCTCTAAGCTAGTGACACCACCACCCCCACCACTCCACCACAGGTCCCACCACTCCACCGCGAGCCACTCCACCAAACCAACGGCAGCGACAGTGCGACACCAGACCGCAAGCCAGCGACACCAGACCGCGAGCCACTCCGTCGCTCTGCTCCTGTGCTGTGATGAGGTAAGTTCCATTTTTACTCTCAAAATAAACATAATGGAGATTTAGCCATTTAGGGATTCTGTGTTTTCCATTTTGTGATTTAGGGATTTTGAGATTTTGATGAAATTGATTGAGATTTCTAATTAGGGCTTTTAAGGATTTAGGGATTTTGATGAAATTGATAGGGATTTCTAATTTGTTACTGTTAATTTGTGTGACTATGAAATTGCTAATATTGTCTGTGTAACTATGTTGTCTGATTTAGGAATTTTGGGATTTCTAATTAGAGATTTTAACATAACTGATAGGCATTTCTAAAATGTGTGAGTGTGAATTTTGATTGAGAACCTTACCTGAGACCATTTATTAAGCAGGCAATTGTGAACTTGCTAATTAAAAAGCTTAGGTTTATTTTAATTTTCCGTATATTATAATTTATCTTTGTTGAATGGCTGGCGACTTAATTGGAACGAGTGAATGCTCTTATTCTGATTGAATTTTTAGTGTTTTTGGTGTTTCTGTAAAGGTTTGTAAATTTTAGGTTAAAGTCTTGATCTTGCTCTGATTCAAATGGAGATTCTATAAAACGAATTTAAAAACTTTTAGATTACTTTCCCTTCCTTGTTTCGTTTATTTCTTTAGATTAAAACGATGGGTCCTGGGTAATGATCGCTAACTCAAGTTGCTGTCAAAGTGAACCTTGCATAAAGATTTCTTTTCTATTTAGTTTATAGAAAGCTGGAATGAGTGTCGATGGAGTTACCAAAATTTAGGATAGGCCATGGCCCATGCCAGCCCCTCCTGAATTACGTGCCTCCAAAGAAAATATTGTGTTTTAGCCTTGGAACAGTTATTCAATTCCGGTTAGTCTTGAAGCTTCTTTTGCACATGCTTTTACCAGAATTCGGGAGAGAAATTGTTAATTGATCCTTTTACAGGATGCTTTTCGAAAGGAAGATCATGACATTGTCAGCATTTCTGAATCCTAATAATGTGAAAAGATTTCTAGCTCTTCAAATAACATTTATGTAGAGATAAGCTTCTTCATGTAAACGCCCTGTCACATGCCTGCTTAAACCTAAGTTCTGTAAAATATCTCTTACTCTAATTTTTTTGTCACTTTTTGAAAGTTTGATTGTGCTCCCCCAACATAAAAAGTCTGCGTCCGCCCATGGGTATATGGCTACGTGGTGATGACGAATATGCTCAATCAATGGGAAGCGGATGAAAAAAAGAAGTGAAAACATGGTGGTTCCTCTTCGAGTATGGAACACATAAGAAATTGAAATGTAGGTGAGGCACAACTCTAGAAAGATTATTTTGGTCCTTACCAAACCTTTAACACTGACAAATTTCGAAGAAGATTTAGGATGAGGCTGAAGTTGTTTAATTGAATTCTGGGGGGCATCAATTCTAAAAATACTTCCAAGAACGAAAAGATACAATCGGAGCCCTCGGTCTCTCAAGCCACGTCAAATTGACAACCACCTCTCGTATGCTTGCATATCGAATGCTCGCTGATGCATTAGACGACCTTCTAAGAGCATAGACAAAGAATGGCTGCACTTATCAAGGTTATCATCTGAAACTAATCTTATAAATCTAGTTGTCCAATAAAAAAATTAACGTATAATGATCATAAAGTTTAATTTGTAGATTTTCAGACCAATATAGAGATGGAGCACATAATTTTTCTGAATGAGCTCGCGAAAATTGTAATTCAACAACACATCATCACCTAGTCCTACCATCACGCCAAGGCAGGATAAGATGGATGCTCAAATTGAAAAGGACATGGATGGCATGAGTCTCGGAGATTGTACAGAGAATATTAAGGTAAACATACCTTCAGTCGGCGAGTTACTTCACATACTTCAGATGTTGCAGCACAGACCAGTAAAAGATCAGACGCACATGCGAAGAACGCCATGAGATTAGAAGCACCTACTTTTTGCCCGACCTTCAGTGCGTCATCGCTCGGGCAACAATATTCACCTCGGCGGGCCCTTCCCCCGGGCAGGACCCCTCTCCAGTAAGAGAGCTAGATTACACAGACTACTATGACCTAGAAATGTTTTAGACCAGAAGCATGACTAGGTCGATGTCTATGTCCTACCACCCAAAGATTTACCCTCAGGTCTATTTCTCATTCTTTTATTTGTATTCTCGCTTTTTATGATATAAAATAAGCCACACTAGTGGTATTTGAAAAAAAAAAAAAAAACCAAGTGAATCAAATTTAGACGACGTAGAAATGCTTGAGTTGAGTAGGATGTTTAAGGATTTCTATGCACAACATAATGTAGATCCTGAAATCCATCTTGATGGAAGAGACAAAGAGATTGAGAGTTTAGTAAATGATATTGAAACTCATTTATATCTTGGTTGCAAGTCATTTACAAAGTTGTCAGCTTCAGTTGCTATGTTTAAGCATAAAGCTTCACATGGCTTATCAGACAATAGTTTCGATGAACTTATAAATCTTGTTCGAGACATGCTGCCGGAGAATAATACACTTCCGAACTCATTTTATGAGATGAAAAAACTTATCAATACATTTGATCTTAGGTATGAAAAGATACATACTTGCATTAACGATTGTTGTCTATATAGAAAGGAGTTTGAGCATGCTGAATTATGTCTAAAATGTGGTAGCTCGAGATGGAAAATTAACCAACGGACTAAAAAAATTCAAAAAAATATCCTAGCAAAAGTCTTGCGTTATTTTCCTATAATACCAAAACTTAAGAGGATGTTTGGAATATACGAGATGTCAACATAGCTTAGATGGCACTCAAGTAATAAAAGTTCAGATGGTAAGATTAGGCATCCGGTTGATTCATTGAGTTGGGAAATGATTAACAGAAGGTGGTCACATTTTGCATTCAATCCTCGAAATATTAGATTAGGTCTTGCTACTCATGGATTTAATCCTTTCAAAGATCTTAACTCTAAATTCAGTTTATTGGCCAGTAATCTTAACTATATATGACTTGCCTACCTCAATTTGCATGTTAAAGGAAAGTTTGATGTTGACTTTATTGATCCCGGGTCCGAAACAGCCAGGTAATGACAGATGTTTATTTGGTACCACTTGAAGACGACTTATTGTTGTCGTGGAGTGATGGGGTTGATATGTGATGCAATTACGAAGTCTACATTCAACTTAAAAGCTATTTTGGTGTGGGCAATACATGACTTTCCAGCATATGGAAATGTATCTAGGTGACCCGTTAAAGATAAAATTGCATGCCCTATCTGTTGTGAAAATATATGTTCACTATGGTTGAAGCATGGTATGAAGTTTGCATACATGGGACATAGAAGATTTCTCGCTTTTGTTCATCCATTTCGCATGGAAAAAGGGCTGTTTTAATGGACACATTGAATATGGTATTAGGCCGAAGATAAAAAAAAAAAATCCAAATTTAAAAGGGTTAAGAACAAGAGTATGAACTCATGGACATTTTAGGAAAGACGGAAAACCAATAAATGAAGCAGTTGCCGATACTTTGGTATGTGTAGCATTTTCAACGTTTGACCACTGCAATTTGATTTATCAGTTGTATCACTTGATAGTATAAAATTTGAGTTCCATAAGTGCAGAGAAGGATTGAAGATTGTTCTGTATCAATTTTTGATACACCCGCCGAAGATTCCATCCGCAATGATGCGGTCGCTCGAATTTTGGTCCCGAACGTCATGGGAGAGTTAGGGGACTCGGATTTGGAGTTGTACCATCAAAGGTGGATGGAAAATACAAAATAGTGTGAGAGTTAGAGAACTTGAAAGTCAATTACAAACTCAAGCACAAAGGATGAGGACACTAGAAGAAAAAGTGGAAGTACTTCTGAAGTTATCTCAAAAGGTTATAAGTAGTTACCTTTTATATATACTATAATAATATAGCTTAATATAGCCAATTACATGTAGAATAACTTTTGTAAATTTTGTATCATTTCACAGAATGTGGAGGATAGGAATTCAAATGATATTACTCCTCATGTTTTTGTGTCATACATTATTAAATGTTTATTCAATATATATTCAGTTTGTAGCATTGTAATTTTAAAAAAAAATATTTTCTGTCTACTATGAATTTGTAGTCACACGAAGGAAGTATTGTACCTATGACAAATGCAAAATGTCAAATGTTGCATTGATACATGTTTAAGGAGGAAAAAGTCGTAGCAAAGGGAAGATTGCAACAACATACCCAAATGTAAAGGTGCATCACCTACCACTCGGTCAAGACCGTTGGAAGGTTTGGGTTAAGGAAGTGTATATGGGTAATTTGAACTTATACAAATCTATAGATGAATTTCGGACTCTTAGTGAAGCCATAGAAAGTACCGTTACTTGACCAAAGAGCAGTATTAGACTTCTTTGATTAAGGTATGTTTTCTGGATTTATTCCATATAAGGGCGAATATATGGAACTGAGTTCAGCAAAAGCATATTTGTAAACGTTAGTTCGTAACTTCAACTTTTGGCGTTGGCTTTCCTAAATCTGCGTAATACTATTAGGATGAAAACACAAGAGAATTATAATTTTTACTTGCTGAAGTACCTAAAAAAACAGATAGTTGAAGATGAGATATTAAAATGACTTATCTTTACAATGTTAGTCCACCTCTCTGATGAATAATCTGATGCATCAAGAGAGTTGATGCCTCCTGCTAAAATATGGGATGATCATTTGGCTGAATTATTGCATTAATCTATTTCATCCTCCAGTTTTCATCTAAGTGGTCGAGTTTGGTACAATAGAAGTTTAGTTTCCTTGTCCACGGCACATTGATTGTAGCTTTTATCACTTTCCTACATGAACATAAATTTAGATCCCCTGTCCATGTATGAATTTATTCCATTTGAGATGAATTTTTATGTAAATATTATTGATTAGTCTCTTCATGCTTATCCTGAAGTTCTCCTATTTTAATTATTTATAGTCTATAAATAGGAGTACATCAATTGCTAGAGTTATGTGGCTGGAATGATGCTTCAACGGGGGATGGAGTGGATGGTATGGTTGTGCATGGTTCCCATGGGGCTCAAACATGGGCTTAATTTCATGTTGGCACAAGCAACTCCTTTTTTGATGCTATAGAATATGAATCCAACTTGCTGAGAACTGGAAAAAAATCTAGCATGAATTATTGTACCTTTGGTACTAATCAGAATGATGGAAAAGATGTTTTTGATGCTGGGTTGATATTTTAAACTGGAAACATGTATAATGAAATTATTTTGAATATTGCACAATGTATATGCACTCGCATGGTTTAATTAGTTTCAATGCAAAAGCATATTTTCCCATTTTAATTATGATTTCTTATATTTTTTGATGTCTTAGCACATCTCTATATTTATTGGATATTCTATTTATGGTAAAAAGTGCAAAATATGTATAGTCCATTTTGAATTTTACTTAAGGTGCACCATATACTTAAAATAGCAATTTTGTCTCATCTTTAATTAGGTTGAATGTGTAGAACATTTTACAAGTTCAATATGAGAATTGTTAGTTTATTATTCGAATTGTTTGATCCAAGAACAAGATTTTCGCTAGCTTAGTAAGCATATATAAAAAATACAAATTAATTTTTAAAAATATTAAAATCACCAATGGCAACATTTGCAAAACGTTACCAAAACCAAATGATGAGAATTCACAAAGGTGGAAAAACGTTGCAAAAGGGTCTACTATGAGAACGTTGCAAAAGGGTCTATCGGGATGTTGAAAAAATGTTGCAAAAGGGTCTACCACGATGTTGAAAATTATTTGCAAAAGGGTCGATCGTAACGTTGAAAAAATGTTGCAAAATGGTCTACCGCAACGTTGGGGAAACGTTGCAAAAGGGTTTACCACGACGTTGAAAAAATGTTGCAAAAGGGTCTACCACAACGTTGGGGAAACATTGCAAAAAGTATCAACCATAACGTTGAAAAAACTTTACAAAAGGGTCTACCGCAACATTGGGGAAACGTTACAAAAGGCACCTTTTGCAAAGTTTAAAAAATGCTGCAAAAAAATGTTTTGCAATGGTGAATAAACGCTGTAAAAAGGCTTCCTTCAATGGCAACACCGACCCCCGTAACACACGCTAAAACGCTGTAAAAAGGTCTATTGCAACGTTTTTTGGCTGCTATAAAACGGTGTTTTTTGGTTTAGTATCCTGCAAGTGTTTCACTTCAACTTGTAAAACTTATCCATGGTTCAGACATTTAAGGTAACAAATATGGACATAAATCTATGTTGTAGGGCTAGTATGAGGGAATAATCAGAACTTCAATACATATATTATAAAATTTCATTGATGAATGGAAATGAACCTCAGTTTCACTTTTTAAGCATTAACTTAAATTACATAAAATATTAAATACTATGATAAGAAAGTTTATATGAAAAGTAAAAAGAATTATACTGAAGTTTTAATAAAGTGCAATTAGAAAATAAATAACGTTTAGGTGATGGTTAAAATGAGACATGCATTTGAAAGACTATTCCTTAATGAAAGTAAAAGAAGTTTTACATATTATTAGCAGTTGCTGTACATGTAGCATTTTGTAGCAGCTTACAGTATTTTGAAGAATAAGAGAGACATATGTTGACTCCAAAAAAATGTAACGTCAATATGGACAACAGATGTCAGCCCCACTCGCACCAACCTAAGCAAATTTCGGCGCATTTCGATCGGTGGACCAATTGGAGGAGAGTAACACGTGAACGCAGGAGATGCTTAACGGTGTGAGACAAAAATATTCAAGCATCGGCGGTAATGACTAAAGTGACTGCACTAACAAACAATCACCAACCAAGATATATATATATATGACATAATATCCAAAATAGTAATAACAGATCAAACGAGAACATATATTGAGAATGCTCTAGTATATTATCCTTTCAGCGTTCAAAGGACCATCCTTTTTACGTACAAAGACTACCTATTTATATATTTCTGATCGACGTGGTGACTGTTGGATCAGAACCACGTGGCCTCATCCTCTTGACCGAAGCCTCACATCACTAAGTCTATCATACATTAAATACATTGACAATGGATCAGCCGGCCTATTTAATAGGCTGACACGCCTGATATATCATACCAATCATTCCTAAAGATTGTACGCAAATCTTGCAAGAGACAGTTGACATTCAGGGACCTCGGATGAACTAAGGGCTTCGGCTTGAGAGGACTTCGTGTTGGTGGTCTTTGATGCGAAATGCCATGGCATAACAGGAGCTTCGGCTTACTGGTTTCACCATTTAAACAGTACTTCAGCACAATAGTTTCAGCCATTCATTTGACCATTTTCATTTGACCTGTTGATTCTTTGTTGACCTTTCTTTCTATGTTGATTGCTACGTGGTGTTTTGACTTGAGCCTTTGTTGAGAGTTGTAACAATAGTTCCCCAAGTCTAGACATGATTATTTATGTAATGCATGAACTTGTATGTATAAAAATTTTGTTAGGGGGTGGTTTTTACTACACCACAATAGTCTCCCAAATCTTAGTATAAATATTTATATTATAGTTAGAATTTAAATATACCTGACTTGCACAAATTACCTGTTTGAGTTGTTCGAAGCTGTTTTATCCGAACTAGCTTTATATGTCAGAAGCCTTACCCGAACTAGTTGAGGTGGAGGGACTCTGTCACTTACCGATGCTCTATTTACTAATTACGAGGAGAGATGTTTTTAAAACGTTTGTGGAACATGAGGCGTTGTCATTATTTCAAATGATTTGGTGTCTTTGTACATTTTCAAGAAAAAATAGTTGAAGTGGTTCATCTTCCCATGCACACAATTGTCACCGCTTTTAATGTGCAATGATGGTTGTTGTGCACACGTCTTGCGAATTTTTGGGCACAAAATAGCACATGATAAAGACGCTCTGACTTGGGCAGTAGAAGATGAAGCGTACGATGTACTGAGCATCTCAGATTTAAATCTCAAATGGACAGTTAGATGATCCAGATCGAAATCCAATGGCTAGGGTTCAAAGCCTTCGCCTATAAAAGGCAACTGTTTGGGGGAAAAATCACTTTGCCATTTGTGAAATTAGCAATTGTCTTCTCAAATATCTCAATCTCTTTTCTTCCTTCCTTGCATTATCCATTTTCAGCGACTTTTTCTTCACCGTCCTTTGAGTAATCAGTAAGTACTTTTGACATTTCCCTTTTTTAAACTCAACTAAATGGCATCTTCACAATCTTCTGAGAATGGGATAGATATCTGTTGTTTAGCTTCTGAGATGGGGTAACAGTAACTAACATGGTCAACTTGGCTCGAGCTATTAGGGCCGGACAAAGTGTTTTGCCTTTTGGGGAAAATAGGGAAAATAGCGGGTCGGCATGGAGGACAACTAAAATTCCTTCGATTGTAAATGCGAACCATTTAACAAACCTTAAGGAAAAATACCGTATCCCTTAAGATATATAGCTTCTATCCCCATCTCTTGATGAGCATGCCTACTTTCTAAGATAGGGGTGCATTGTTATCAGTGAGTTTCTTTTGAAGGTAGGGCTTAGGCTACCCCTTCATCGTTTCTTTAGAACCATTCTTAGGTTGTATGAGCTGGCTCTCATCCCCAATGCTTAGGTCCAGTTGTGAGAACCTACTTTCTGTGGAAAGAGACCTTCATTCGAGAGAATATACCCCTCCATATCTTTCAAATCACTTTCCAACCTCAGGTCCTGGGAAAGGGGGTTCTAAGGGGTGGTATTCCCTATGCCCATGGGGGTCACATTCTTCCTTTGTCTTGGGCCTTCTCTCCTCCATCAAAGGATGGAACGAGACATGATTATGGGTGAGGGGGAAGTGGCAGGAGTGTGAGGGTGATACGGTCCCCCACATGAGAGTTCCGACCTTCTACTCCTAAGCTTGTAAGTGTTGTACCTGCCTTTTGATTTCCTTGTGTTAACGACTATGCTGTTAACTTTTCTCTGGTGTCCTCAGGGTTTGTTGAATGGTTCGAGCTTTGCCGAGAAAAGTGGGAGATTCTTGAGAACATATACCAACGTCCATCATCTTCTTGCGAATATGAGCGTCCGATCCTCTCCAGACGGTTTTTTAAAGAATTTGGTTTAATGATCTGAAGTGGTAATGTCAATTTTCATCAAGTTCTTAGTAATTTTGCATAGACTTAGTGCTAACCCTTTTTATTTACCTTTGTAGCAAACTTTGAGAAGAGGAGGCACCCCACTGGTGACATGGCCACCATACTGGCGCCACGTCTACCTCCGGGAGAGAAGGTTAAAGCATTCATCTGTCATGGCCAAAAAGGTGAAAGACCAAATAGAGAAGGTTAGATGTGAGGCTGGTATCCAAGAAGGGGACGGTGGACTTCCTGAGAAGGACAAAGGGAAAAAGATAATGGAGGAGGTCCCCAAAAGAAAACACCATTTCTCCACTACCGGAGAGGGTAGATCGACGACCACCCGCTCCCATGATCAGAAGTTCCCATTGGGGAGAAATTAATGGTGGCCTCCATTGCTGCAGCCATAGGGATGGAGGAGGCCAACTGCCATGGAGCCCAAGTGGTAGGATCTTTCTAAAAGGGCAAGGACTCCAAGCGACTCCTTCGCTTTTGATGCTCCTTCCAATACCAAACTCGCCCTGAAAAAGAGACGACATAAGCTGGCTCTGAAAGCTCTTGCCTTACTTTCTTCTGAAATTCAAATTGCAACTGTCAATTTTCACAAGTACTGGACGAAGAGGTGGTAAACATTTGTTGAGACCAGCGATGCGGTGAACATGTTCTCCTGTATGGTGACCTAGGCGGGGAGAGCCTTTGGCATTGCCATAAAGGTTGAAGCCATCTTAAAAAACCTTTAATGCAAAAATAGAGAGTTTGTAAATAAAGCCTCTCTAGCTGAGGAGGCTGCTAGCAAAGCAAAGGCTGAGGCACTGGAGAAGCAACAAGTTGACGAGTCCGTGAAGCCCGCTTCTGCCTTAGCAAAAATTGAGAACTTGAAAAATGAGGTTCACTTGTGGCGTCTTTGGCGAAGTGAATGGAGACTTCTGATTCTCATCAGAAGCTGGCGGTTGAGGTTCTGGAGAAGACTAATAAAGAGAATACTGCTTTGAAGCAGTAGGTGGAAAGGCTAAACGAAAAGATCTCTGGCTTGATAGAGGAAGTTGAGACAGTGGGCAGGAGACTCTATTAACAGGTGAAGATTCTGTAAAGTACTACATTGTCAACTTTCACTTAACGGAGGCGTACCAAAGTTTTGCAAAGTACTGGTGGAGGTACGCCTATACCGAAATAGTGGAATGGATTGAAGTCAACTCCCAAACCTTCAACACTTCTGAGTCGAGGTCAGAGTTTCTGAATGAAAGAGAACAAGAGCCTCAAACTTTAGTAGAGGATAGCCACATGATTGAGATTGAAGATGATGCTTTCGCAGGATTTTCGTGGTTGAAGTGTGTAGTTTCCAACAGACGGCGCCAATCTGTTGACCTCGAAAAATGTAATGCTAATGTGGACAACAAATGTCAAGCCTACTCATGTCAACCTAAGCCCAATTCTGGCGCATTTCGACTAGTGGACCAGTTGGAGAAGAGTAACACATGAAAGCTGAAGATACTTTACAACGCGAGACAAAAATGTTCGAGCACCGACAGTAATAACTAAAGTGACTACGCTAACAAACAATCACCAACCAAGATATATATATAACAGATCAAACAAGAATGTATATTGAGAATGCTCTTGTATATTGTCTTTTTCAGTGTTCCAAGGACCATCCTTTTTATGTACAAAGACTACCTATTTATATATTTCTGGCTGATGTGGTGACCGTTGGATAAGAACCACGTGACCTCATCCTCTTGACTGAAGCTTCACATCACTAAATGTATCATACATTAAATACATTGATAATGGGTCAACCACCTTATACTATTCTAACACACCTGACATTATTTATTATAGACGTCATATCAATCTAGATGAACTAAGGGATTGGCTTGAGAGGGCTTCGTGTTGGTGGTCTTCGATGAGAAGAGCCTTAGCATAATAGGAGCTTTAGCATAGTGCTTCGACCATTTAGGCACTGTTCTCTTTGTTGTTTTCCAGCCATTTTCTGTTTTTAATTTCTCAAAACAACGAAAACGCGTTCTCTACCTTATTTTCGAAAACACATTTTGGAAAATGGAAAAAAATTTATAATTGAAAACGGAAAACAACAAAAACGTCGTTTTGTAAAATGGTAACACAAAATACGCCTAAAATAGAAAACACGCGAAACGTTCCCTGTCACTCTCACTCTCACTCTCACCCTCAAATCGTTCTCCCTCTCTCTTAACTCTCTCTTTCTCACCCACCGTCCCTGTGCATCGATCAACGACGGCGAAATCCAGTGCAAATCGATTGCTGGAACGATGGGACGAAGGGTGAACGACTGGATCTTCGAAATTTGGGGAATTTTGTTCCAGTCAAGCGAAATCGAGGGCTGCAACGACGGGTTTCAAGCCGAATCAAGATTTTGCTAAGCTAAATCAAGGTTTGTTTCTTTGCTTGTAATAATCTCTAGTTATTCGCGAGTATTGAATTTTCGACTTGTTGGGTTCGATTTTCCGTCTGTTTGTTTATGTGATTGGTGCGAAAATTGAGGCGGGTAGCTACATAGTTGGGGCGGTGGCTGGTGCTGGAGGTGGGAGCAGTCGCTGGTGCTGGAGGTGGGGGTGGAGCTGGTGGTGGAGGTGGATAGGTGGAGCTAGAGCTGGAGGTGGATAGGGTGGAGCTGGCGCTAGAGGTGGTGGAGCTGGAACTGGCGCTGGAGGTGGTGGAGCTGGTGCTGGAGGTGGGGGCAGTCGCTGGTGCTGGAGCTGGAGGTTGGGGCGGTCGGTAGTTATGCCTCCAGCACTTACCCTGGCTCTAGCCTCCTGTGAATAGGGTGAGTCGAAGGTGGTGATTCTGTGAATGATTTGAGGTGATTCTGTAAATGATTCTATGAATGATTCTGTGAAGAAATTGAGTCGAAGGTGAATGATTCTGTGGTGTCGAAGGTGAATGATTCTGTGGTGATTCTGTAAATGATTCTGTGAATAGGGTGAGTTGAAGGTGGTGATTCAGATTTTGTGCTCATTTTAGGCGCCTCTGAGTCAAGAGTGTAGCAAGGGATTCTCCTAACAGAATTTTAGAGGCATAGAGGTGAAACGAAGAATGAAAGGTCGAATAGGCATAGAGGTGAAACAAAGAAATTGATTTCTGAGAACTTACAAGATAAAGTCGAATAGTTGTGTTTTTTGAATTTATTATTGGTTATAAAATTGACATATGCTCATTTTTCGCATGGCATTGATTGATCAGTTGAAATGTGAACATGACTCTTTTGTGAGTGCTAACTCTCAAATCCTGGATTCACAATAGTGTTAATTTCATTGTAACATGCTTTGAGGGGCTCATACTTCCTGCGGCACATCCAGAACCCATTTTTACTTCTTTGTGCCTCTTATTATAAAATTATCTTTCTCGAAATTATTTAATGAATTTGTTATTTTGGTTTTCATCTTGCAATATGCATAGATAGACAACATCGACAAAGTCTATACATGACTCCGCACCTGATGATGCCATGGCAATTTACTTCTAATCTTTCTTTTTGTGGTGCTTGGATTACATCGTGCTTGGCCTTCTAACATGAAGTATTGGTTTGACTAAAATTCAGGAAGATCTTCAGGATCAAAGGTTCTTCACTTCTCGTGAAGTCAGTGAAGGTTTTGACGGTGAATGTGAAAGGTGAAGAACAAGTGAGAGATCATTTATTTGCGTAATTACAATCTAATTTTGATCAGTTAGGAATTTTTTTTCAAATGGACATCTTTGCTCTCCTCAATGAGGGACTATGAAATGAATTGATAAATAAATGAATTTTCTTTCTTGCTAAGAATGTAAATCGAATGTTATTTAGCATTGTGATTTCCATTTAGACTGAGATTTCTATTTAGACTGATGGTTTTTCAGTTGTGGCACGTATAGAAGTTTCCAAATACATGAGTACTCTCTAGTCATTGAAAGTGAGGCTGACAATCCACTAATCCCTGTGCATCAATATGTTGATTAATTTAAAGATAACATGGTCTCTTTTCTAAACAAAGATAAATCATCTGTTTGATGAGGTGCTTGTTCCATTTAGCCTCCTTCACTGAATTTTAGGATCCCAACTCACCCTCATTGAGGTGTTAACTTGCTTGAGGCTTCCTCCTCCGCTATCCATTGAATCTTGTCCCTCTATCTTTATCTTCATTTTCACGTTAGTTCCGCTTGTGGTTCTGTGCTTCTTTTACAAACTATAACCAAGTAGCACTAGTTGAGTCTTTAACTGTTCTTTTAACAACATTGAAATTGCCTCTCTACAATCATTCGCCTAATACTATAGAATGTTGGATTTTTAAAGGATAATAAGATGAACTTAGTAGAAATTAGGATATTAAGATGGATATGTGATATTATGCTAGGGGTGTTGGGTCTGGGGTTGGGAATTGCACATTGTTTGAGATTTATACTTCTACATATACTTTCCTCATATGTATCGTTAAACTCTTTTTTAATCATAAATTACTTTCACATTTTGTATGTGATAATTTTATCTATGTTGAATATAGAACATGGGTGGTCACAGAGTTAGGAATAAGGAACCAATGTCATGGTTGGAAGAGAATGAACTCACTTTTATTGAAATTCTGTACGAGAGAGTGAAATCAAACGCATTGCAATGTTCTGCGTTCACAAGAGATGAATGTGGCAGAATCAATGACACAATGATTGCTTCAACCAAAGTGGACTACGGGATAGATAGATTAACGGGAAAGTGGAATCGTTTACGTAAGATTCACCGTATGTTCTCCGAACTGTTGGCGCATACTGGGGTCACATGGGATCCCAATACCAACAAAGTTAACGCTGCAGAGGAAGTTTGGCAACACTTTTATATGGTATATTTATTTATGAAAGCATATTTTCTTTCATCATTTTTTGAGATTTTCAATTGTACCCCTTTTCTAATGTGACTTCTTTTGTAATGCAGATTAACCGGTCGGATTACAAGCTGTTCAAAAAGGAAGGTTGTAAGCACTATCAAACTCTGGGGGAGATATTCAGCGGGACTACTGCTACTGGAGGATTTGGCAGTGCCTCCACTTAGCTTCCAAACACATCAGAGGAATAAAGACAGCTTGAAGATGACTTCTTGAACAGGGGAGTGCATATACGTGTGGAGAACTTAGACGAAGTGGATGGGGTTTCTAATATTCGTCGGTGTGAGGAAATTGGTACGTCGGGTGGCAGACGTAAAGAACCGAAGATCAGCAAAAATGATAAACTTGAGGCTTGCATGGCACAGTGGTCATCTACGGTGAGTATGAGGAATGAAGAAACTGAGGTTCGAACACTGTACTTCAACGAAAAGCTTGCGAAGATACAAGGAAAATCTCAAAATCAATCGGACAGCGAAGTTAGTACTCATGATAGTTATTCCAGTGTCACATGCATTGACATTTTAAATAGTATAGAAGGGGTGTCAAATGAGGTTTATATGAAAGCAATAAAGGCTTGTGAAAGTCACACTTTTAGGGTGTCCTTCGTGAAGATGCCAGCAGCAAGGAGAGGACCTATCTTGGAACTACTTTGATGTTGATTGTTGTTTTAATTTCGCTAGTATCTTGTTGTTTTCATTTGTGATGTGTAAGGTTGAACTACTGTTTTATTTTCCCAACTCCTAGTTCGCTTGTAAACTTTTATGGTGATATTTGATTTTCATGTATGAACTTATCGATGTTGTTGATTGTAGAACTGATGTTCGTTTATATGTGAAGTAATGCTGGTTGTTATGAGAATTAATGTGGGTATATTATGTTCACAGTATGGATGACAATGTGAATGGTGACGATTCCATTGCTGAAGATTCTAGTGATGATGACTTGTTAATGACAGATGACTTTGACGTAAATTCCATTGACAATTTGATGATGCTTAATATGATTGATCTTCACAGAGGAACTACCGTTGACAGGATACCTTGTAGGACATCAATGCTTACGGGAAAAATGTACGTTCTCGAAATTCTAAATGGACATCCGGATGTCTGCCATCGCAATTTTCGTATGCAGAAACATGTGTTCATGAATTTTTGTGATATTTTGAAACATAAAGGGTTGTTGGAAGATGGAAAAAAAGTGAGTGTCGAGGAGGGTGTTGCTATGTTTCTGATGATTGTTGGGCACACTACCCGATATAGTATTATTGGTGATAGGTTTCGGCATTCGAACAACACAATACACAAATGGGTTAAACGAGTGATAAGGGCTGTTTGTGCATTTGGCACAGAGATAATCCAGCCCACAAATCAAGATGTAGTGCATGAACGGATTTTGCAAAAATATCCTTTTTTTAAGGATTGTATAGGCGCAATAGATGGAACACATGTCGCAGCATGGGCACCTGCATCGAGACAAACATCTTTTCGTGGAAGAAAAACAAATGTAACACAAAATGTGATGTTAACATGTGATTTCGATATGAAATTCACTTTTGTGTATTCCGGTTGGGAAGGCACTGCTAATGATTCGCGAGTATTCGTTGACGCAGTTACAAGAAGATCGAACAACTTTCCAATGCCACGGGGAGGTATATTCTTGCACTACAAATATTTATTGTCAATGTATCTATAGTATTACACTATGTGAGTTTTTTTTTTTTAATGTAGATCAATTTTACCTTGTTGATTCTGGCTATCCAAACATGCCTGGATTTCTTGCCCCTTATCGAGGTCAAAGATATCATCTGCGTGACTATGTTGGACGGGGAAGACTAGGTGGGAATGAAGAATTGTTCAACTATCGACACTCCTCGTGTCGTAACCTTATTGAACGTTATATTGGAGTTTTAAAGGCAAGATTTTCTATTTTGAAATTGATCACCAATTATCCTCTTACTAGACAAAGACAAATACCTACTGCATGTTGCGCAATACACAACTTTATTCGCCAGGAGCACGCTTTAGATAGATTGTTCGCTGAGTATTCAGAGGAGAATATGGTGTTTGATGATATACCGGAGTCAAGTCAAGCACAAGAAGCCATACATTTTGATGCTAGTCAAACAGCTCAAATGGGACAAGTTAGAGATCAAATTGCGACACAAATGTGGAATGACTACTCAAGACGTCGTACTTGACTTCGTTGATTTATTTTGTATGTAGTTCAGTATCTGCTTATGTTGTCATGACACGTAAACTTCTAATTGTATCGATTGAACTGTTTCATCAAATGTAATTTATGTTGTGTTTTTAATATCTTGAAAAAAAAATATACGTATCACTTTTTCAAATATATATGTTATTTAGTATTATATTTAATCCCTGTTTGACACCCATTTTGGAGAAAAAATGAATTTTGATATAGTGATTGATGGAAGAATGTGTGGTTAAAAAATAATGAGAATTTTTGGGTTTCTGTGTAGTATTATTTTATTAATAGAATGTGTAGTTGAAATGAAGAAAGAAAAAAAAATGAGAATGAGAATGAGAAGAAAATGTGTGTCAAATGGGGGCTTACATTAAACAATTACAATTTATTGAATAATCAGTTTTTTTTGAATAAAATATTATTAAAAAAATTCTCAAAATTTCAAAGTAAACGCGTTTTCCATTTTTATGTTTTCGGAAACTGTTTTTCAGAATGGCAAAAAGAACGCATTTTCAGAAATTTCAAAACAGATACTCAAAACACAAAACACAAAACACAAAACTGAAACACGAAGAGAACGGCCCCTTAGGTATTGGTTCGGCACAATAGCTTCAGCCATTCATTTGATCTTTTTACATTTGACCATTCGACTCTTTGTTAACTTTTCTTTCCACGTGGTTTGCTACATGATGTTTTGACTTGAGCCTTGGTGGCGAGGCGTAACAACATAAAATTATTTGAAGCAACCTTTCAATGTCAAAAATATAAATTGATCGGTTACTTAGTTGAGTCTTAACTGAAGACTCATCATTAGGTCGCTACATATTTGCGAATTAGGTTATCTTTCTTCAAAGCAATATAGGGGACACTGGTCTGTTCATCAGATTCATAGTTTAAAGTGTTCCTTTCTTCTTCGAGCCAATGTCAGTTGTTTTATCTGGTATTTGGAAGATAGCCACTTTCACATTTGGTGCAGTCACTTCTTTGTTGTTTGTGAAAACCTCACCGTCTGTGATGTACATCTTACTTTTGTCTTTTCCAATCGTGTTGTTTGGACTATTGTTTATTCCGGTGGAATTGTTGATATCATTGATTCCTGTTGAAGAATCAATTTTAGTGGTTGCAGTTGAAGAATTGAATACAAAGATTATTTCGTATTGATATTCAGGTGGATTTTTTTTCGTTTGTGTGACTTAAAGAAACTCTTCTCCAGTCCCGATCTTTATGATACCATTGAATTGTGCATCCAGGTCCTATGATATCAAACTATATTATGTGTTTGTATATTAAAAAAAACTATTAGAGGAAAGTAGTACTTGGGTTCGACCTTTTGATATTGGTTTTTGTTAAGTTAAAGAATCAATCTTGGGAGCTTATGTTCGATAAACCGTAAGTAAGGCGATGAGGGGTCTAAGAACATAAAGGGCTCACACAAATTAGGCGAATTGCTAGCTCCCTCAATCCAGACTGGTCAAAAACCATCGTTGATGAGCACATGGGCAAGTGAGTAAAATATGACACTACAATAGAATCAGTTATGGGCAAGCCCATATAAGGCCATTACCTATCATTTTTACTATAATGATTGAATTAGCCCCAAAGCCCTAAGGGATATATATAAATACTCCTGTCTAAGAAAAGAAAAGCATGCAAATTCAAATATCATTCTCACATATAGTCGTTTTTTCTCTTGATCCGATTGACTTTTGGGCATCAAAACTAGGAGTTTAAGAGGCAAGGTGAGAATAATTTGTTGATCCTGTTTCTATCATCAACAAATTGGCGCATCTGTGGGAAAGTTGAGCAAAGAAAACCATGAAAATAGAGTAAGAAAGCATTGAGATCTAAAAAGATTAGTTAAGTGGAAACATATCTGGAAGAAATAAGAGAACCGGAGACTAAAATACGAGAATCTAGCGACAATCCGACTGATAGTGATGCCAATCCTAAAGGAAAGTGGAAAGAAACATTGACTTATTTTCAAGTTGTTCTTCTAGTCGATGCTAAAACCAATGGAAAAGAATGCATATAGCTAAGGTTGTACAAGAAATGGCGGAAAACCTCAAGTGCTAGTAGCATAAAATGCATATCTATGTGCAATGTCTAAGAATCCAAAGGCAAGATGGAAGGATAAAATCGACCAAAGAAAAACAAAGCCTGGTACTAGTTTTTTTCCCAAGTATGGTAGCAAATTACATGCATTATAATCCTGCAATATTGCATCGGAAGAGAAGTGGAGAGAACAACAATCTAACGTATCTTCTCTAGAGAGACTTGTGGACAATGCAAACTTTCATGAATGGAAATATCACCAAATCATTGGAGAGATCGGAGAGCGAAAAGTCTTGACAATTCTAATGATATTTACTTGTATGGAGAAGTTGGAGACAAATCTATAGCAGAAAAATATGACCAAAACGAAGGTCTGGTGTACCAGTTACCATCAAGCTCGATTAGCGATTGGTCACCATAGAAATAAACAGTAATAAAAGCATTTGATAAAAGTAAGATGAATTATGCATCAGACATGAGATTAGAAAGTATGGAATAGAGATGCGGATAATCCCTCAGAAGTTATTTCACATGATTTAAAGTTGAATTGATCGCGAACAAAGTTATACTAGATAAAGAAAGGAGGGATGCCTTATGGAATGGCTTGTTGAAGAAGACTCCCTTTTGGCAAGAGGCCATCAAAAGGAATCCATGTTCTTTCCAATAGTAATAGATCTAATACGCAATGAAATTCAAGTAGATGATATCCTCGAAAATTGAAGAAGGCAGATGCAAGGTCATAAGGGAAAATTCAGGAGAAAAGTTTCTACATTCTTATTTCAATGGTCTAGATTGTGGTATCATCACTCAGATGGGCTCAAGGGTAAAATGCTTACATTCTCTACAACATCTCTCAAAAGGCAGGCAAAGCATACCTATCCCTTAGACGATAGAAGGCAAAATTCTACAATGTCCATCACACTAAAGGTCATCGGACGAATACTTTGAAGTGCTCAAAATGGCCTGGATGTGGAACGGTAGAAGAACATGCCTATAGTATCAGGGAGTCGGAAGCTTCCATGTTCAGAGAGAAGATGGGATAAAGAAATCAAACAAAGGCGTTCAAACTCATCAGAACTATGATCAACGTCGCGAACCCCTAACCTTCTGTGAGAAAAATTAATATCATAATCAAAGTCCCTTATGTAGAAGAAGGTATGGGGAACACGAATTCAACATACCCCCAAGCATCTAGGGAGCTTGAACTAAAAAAATAAAATAAAATTGGATCTGAGATAATCCTAAAAATTGCATCTCTTTTAATTATATTCGAAAATAATGCAGGAAATCATATATCCCCAACGTGATATGTTAAGGATGCAAGCCATAAGGGTTAGCCAATGTCCTAACCATCCTTCAAAAGTAAACGCCGTGAATGCTTTGTCTAGAAATTTTTTTTACCCAATGCAGGGTAATTGCCTTAGGAACCCATGGCAGAATATCTTATCTAGTTTTGGTGAAGAGCATTTAGTTCTAGAAGAACAAATCATCTTGATAATAAAGCTAGGAAAGTAGACATAATAACCACGTGCTTTAAAAGCCCTATTTAGGAAAGCAAATGTTTGATGTTACGAATTGTACATTGAAAAACCTATCAGCATTACAGGATAATTTCGTAAGTACTTGGGGAAGCATAAACGATGAAATAATCAAAACAATGCTAGACCTTAATATAAGGTCGTCAGAATGAGATATATTGACAAAAGGCGAGGTCTATCTTGTAATTATTTAAACAAAATGCAAGCCTCTTTTCATCTATTGTGAAATCAAAGGCGAGGTTTATTCCGCCAAAGAAACATGGGGATTGATTATGACCTAAGGAAACCCTATAACTAAAGGCGAGACCTTGTCCACCTACGTCCGAATTTGGTGTCATGAAAAAATGAAAATCGTGCGAAGTATTAATGTAGTGAAAATCCATGGGAAGGACAAGATAATAATCTTCCATCCTTTATGTCGTTATTAAGAATGATAATTAAAATTTTACATTCAAAATATTTTATCATTGATACACGATTATCTTAAAAGTATTTTCACGAAATATAACTAAATAACACACTAGTAAAGGTGCGAGCCTAAATAGATTGCCAAATGAGCAGCTTTATACAAAAGAAGGAATAAAATTTCAAATAAGCTATCTTTCTAAATTGAACAAGGGCTAGAGATTCTCAAGAGTTGGATCGTCCTAGTTAACTTGAACTTTGCCCCTATAGGGCACCATCGCTTAAAAAAAAAGGAGCGATGGTAAAAGTATCAATTGGTTCAATAGTAGCCACAATTCTTCTTGAATGAATAGCTTGAAAATCAATAAGGTGTGAAGAGTCAACAGGAAAGGACGGAACATCCAAAGCCCCAGAGGCCAATGGATATCTTAGAATGTCCTTTTATTTTTCCCTTCCTGGATTGTATCCTTGACCAGTCTTACCTTGCGAGCAATCATTCCGAAGATGATGGACTCTAGAATGGCTAATCTTAGCTCATTGCTCTCTAATTGACTACGAACCGAAGCTAGTTCATTATTTGCATTATCGAGTTCCCTAGAAGCAACATCCAGCTTAGATTTGGTCAATTCGAACTCCTTTCTATGATGCAAAATGTTGCGTTCAACTATAATAACATAGGCTACATGATATTTCTTGGTTAATTTCAGATCTGAAGAGATCTTAATTGCCACGTCATCGTCTTTTTAATTTAACTAAAATGTTTGCAAAAAATAACTAAATTTTAAAATATCGCATTTATAACGGTAAAACCTCGTCGACAACAAAATTCATTTAATTACTTAAGGAAAATCGTTTAAACTTCAGAACTCAAGTTTGAAATAACGGGAACAACAAAATAAGTTCAAAATGCGTAAATTTCAAAAGTAAATAATTTCGACTATTAATTTATGCCACCACTGCCCATCACACTCGACCGTTTCCGAAATCTGTAGATATTGTTAAAATAACGGAATGAGTATTTCGATAAAATACTCAATAGACTCATCGCCGATAATTAATTTACAGAATAATTGAACACGTAATCATGCAATTCATATCGTGACATCATCATCATAGGCTCATTTTCTTGAAAATCATATGCTCTTTAAAAAGCATAGGGTGTGGGTAGTCTCGTCTCTTGCATTTAAGCACACAAGTTATGCATAACATTCTCATCTTATCTCATAAGAGATACTCGTCTCTTCTCATGCATTAAAGCATATAAGTTATGACAAACATAACAACATCATATATCTCATATGACATATTCTCATATCATGCATCAAAGCATATAAATCACGTAAATTCACATAATACATGCAATTATAATTTAAACTAATTAATGGTGGCAGCGTGTCTACCTCAAATTATCTCGAGTCTCGTAAAAAGTAGAGCGGGACGTAACCTCAATCTCCTAATCGTCCGTACGTTTCGTCTAGCCAAAATAGAAAATAGGTTTTGAATTAGTATTCCGAAATTTAAAGTTTTAAAGCGATAAAATAAAGTTTAGGGACCTAATTGGATATTTATTAAAATTGAATTTGACAAATATAGGGGCTGAAAATAATATTTCAAAGTGGGTTAAATGTGGAAAATGAGAACTCTAGGGACTCATTTATTAAATATTGAAACCTTGAGACTGAAATAATAATTTAAAATGATATAAAATAAAGTTCAATGGCTTAATTGGAAATTTATGAAACTGAAAATAAAAGTTTAAGGGTTGAAATTAAACTTTTAAGAAAATCAGGGACTTAATTGAAAATCTATTAAAACTGAAAATAAAAATTAAGGATTGAAATTGAACTTTTCTAAGATACTGGGCTAACTGCTGAAAATTGAAACTTTAGAGGCTGATTTATTAATTACTGAAACTGAAAATAAAAGTTTAAGGATTGAAAACCTAGGGCTGATTTCTTTAAAACAAAAGCTCTAGGGACTTAATTAAACATCTTTAAAACTTGGGGGCTAGGGGATAATTTCTAAAAAAAATCAAAATAATTTAAAATTCTAATATATATATATATATATATATATATATATATATATATATATATATATATATATATATATATATATATATATCTCATTTACAGAGAGAGAGCTCGAAGGGGAGGGGAAAGCAAGGTGCCCCTTCCCGATTTTTCGTCGTCGGTGAGGCGAAAACTCGGCGCTACTGTCGCGTGGTGGCGCCGGTGGTTGGGTGGAGGTAGTAGGGTGGTTTGGCGCACGGGTAGAAGGTTTACCGAGGCATAAGGGGTTCGATTTTTCTTTGGGTTTTTCCTTGGCGGCAATCAATCTCGAATCAAAAGATGGGGTAAGTTATGGATCTTGTATTTCTTGGTTTTAATGGTTGTCTTGTGTTGGTTTTTTGAGGTGTGGCTGTCGATTTTGGGGTGAAATGTGGCGATTTTGGAGTTGGCTGCTTAGGTGCCGATTTTGAGGGTGAAAATGGTGGCTGTTTGGTGTGCTTTTTGGGTGGCTGCAGCTTGCGGTTTGGTGTTGAGGTTGAGGTCTTTTTTTTTTTTTTTCTTTTTGGAGATAGTTTGGTGGTTGGCTTGGTGGTTTCGGTTTGGGCAGTGGTGGTTTGGGCATTAGAGTTGGTGGTCTGGTGGTGAGCTTGGTGGCGTTTGGCAATGGACTTGGGTGGTGAGTTGTTCTCGGTTTGGTGATGTTGGTGAATGGGCTGCATTGTGTTGCAGCTTATGAGTTCACTGTTGATGCTAGAAATGGACGTTCTAGCATCAATGGTGAGGAATAGTGACTTACCAAAAATTGCTGCTATGTGAGTGTGAGGAGAGGGAGAATGAGAGTGGTATTTGAATAGTAAAATATTAGGGCACAAATTTCTAGGAGTTTAAATGGACCAAGACTTTGGGCTTTATGAATCATTCTAATTTGGGCCTAAGGAAATTGGGCCAATATGATTTCCTTTTTTTTTTGGACTTATTTAATTGGACTTGTAATAATCATAAGATATATATTACTTAAATTTACTAAACTTTGGTTTAAATGACATAAATAGAAATTGATAATTTAGAGATTATTCGAGGTTGGACTCGACTTAAATAGATTTAAATTCTTTTTATAGCGGCTAGACGAATACACTTTTATTTCAACGTTAGGGTTTAAAATTTTAGCGACACGTTTTTCGAGAAAAATAATTTTATATAATTTAAAATTCTTGGTCGCTACAACTTTACCCCCTTAAAATAATTTCGTCCTCGAAATTTAAACTTACTTGATCCAGAATATCTGGATACTTAGCCAGAATCTCATCCTCTCTTTCCCAGGTAGCTTCATCGCTACCATGTCTACCCATTAGACTTTGACTAAAGGAACCTCTTTGTTTTTTAAGACATGGACGTTTCTCTCCACAATGCACATAGGTATTTCCTCATAAGACAGATTCCTTTGAATTGAAATAGTCTGAAAATTTACCGATATATTTTCTCAATAAAGAAACGTGAAAAATATTGTGTACGATCGAGAGCTCGGGTGGTAAAGGGGGTAGGGGTGCAGAGACAGCCATGAGGTTTGCCTAGAAGCAACCACCCTTGAAAGAATGAGTAATAGTTCACTGATCGAACGCTCTTGAACCGAAGATAAACAGGGCTAAGCGATCTGCCGAAACTGTAGGACGTAAAAATACATCATTAAGGGAGCGTTCCACCTTAGAAAGAAGCCCCCGCGTGAGTAGTGGTGGACGAAGTGGGCTTGAGTAGTACAAACATTGGTGAGAATCCAATACCCCGAAAACCTAAGGGTTCCTCCGCAATGTTCATCCATGGAGGGTGAGTCAGGGCCTAAGATCAGGCTAAAAGCCATAGTCGATGGACAACATGTGATTATTCCTATACTATCCCTTGTTGGTCCTGAGGGACGGAGGAGGTTAGGTTAGCCAAAAGCTGGTTATCGGTTCAAAAATGTAAGGTGCCCATGATTTTACAGGGTAAGAAGGGGTAGAGAAAATTCCTCGAACCACTAATCGAGCATCATGAGCTACGGCGTTGAAGTAACCCATGCCATACTCCCAGGAAAAGCTCAAATGACCTTTAAACAAAAGGGTACATGTACCCAAAACTAACACAAGTGGCAGGTAGAGATTACCTAGGGGCGCGAGACACTCTCTCTAAGGAACTCGACAAAATAGCCTCGTAACTTCGGGAGAAGGGTCATACTGACCATGCCCGGGCAACTGTCTACAAAAAACACGTCTCCACAAAGTTGTAAGACCATGTATGTCAAGGAAGTTGGTGGCCTGATGATAGGGGAGCCAGGGACTGAAGCCCCGACGAACGGCGGTCGTAACTATAACGGTACTAAGGTAGCAACATTCCTTATCGGACAAGTTTTGACCCGCACGAAAGGCATGAAGATCTAGGCACTATCTCTGAGAGAGGCTCGGTGAAATAAACATATATGTGAAGATGCGGACTACGTGCACCTGGACAGAAAGACACTATGAAGCTTCACTATTTCCTGGGATTGGGTTCAGGACTTTCCTGCGTAGCTTAGGTGGAAGGCGAAGAAGGCCTCCTTCCGGGGAAGCCCAAGCCATCAGTGAGATACCATTTTGGAAGAGCTAGAATTCTAACCTTATGTCAGGACCTATAGGCCAAGGGACAGTCTCAGGTAGACAGCTTCTATAGGGCATAGGCCTCCCAAAAAGTAACGGAGGCTTGCAAAGGTTTCCTCTGGCCGGACGAAGATTGGCCTTCGAGTGTAATTGCAGAAAGGAGCTTGACTACAAGACTCACCCGTCGAGCAGGGATGAAAGTCGGTCTTAGTGATTCGAACGATGCCGAGTAGAAGGGTCATTGCTCAATGGATAAAAATTACTCTAGGGATAACAGGCTGATCTTCTCCAAGAGCTTGCATAGATAGAAAGGTTTGGCACCTCGATGTCAGCTCTTCGCCACCTGGGGCTATATTATGTTCCAAGGGTTAGGTTGTTCGCCCATTAAAATGGTACATGAGCTGGGTCTAGAATGTCGTGAGATAGTTCAGTCCATATCTATTGTAGGCGCTAAAGCATTGAGAGGACCTTTCCCTAGTACGAGAGGACTGGGAAGGACATACATCTGGTGTACCAGGTACGGAGTGGATAACTGCTGAAAGTATCTAAGTAGTAAGCCCACCCCAAGATGAGTGCTCTCCTATTCCGACTTTCCCAGAGCTTCTGGTAGCACTGCCGAGACAATGACGGGTTCTCTGCTCCTGCGGGGATGGAGTGACAAAAGTTTTTGAGAATTCAAGAGAAGGTCAAGGCGAGATGAGCCGTTTATCATTACGATAGGTGTCAAGTGGAAGTGTAGTGAAGTATGCAGTTGAGGCATCCTAACAGACCGGTAGACTCGAACCTTGTTCCTACATAACCTGATCAATTCGATCAGGCACTCGCTATCTATTTTCCTTGTTCAAATCTTTGGCAACATGAAAAACCATTGTTCAACTCTTTGACAACATGAAAAACCTAAAAGCTCTGCCTTTCCTCTCTTTCCATCCAATGGATGGAAAGACAGGGGCCTTTGGTGTCCCCTCCAGTCAAGAATTGGTACCTCACAATCACTAGCTAATAGGCTTTTCTCTCATACATTTCTTCATTCATGGTTCGATATTCTGGTGTACTAGGCATAGAGGAAACACACCAATCCATCCGGAACTTGGTGGTTAAACTCTACCACGGTGATGATACTGTAGGGAAGGTCCTGTGGAAAAATAGCTCGATCTCAGATGATAACAAGCTTAACACCTCTCATTTTTATTCATTTTTCAAATCAAAAAAGAAAAATCAGAAGGTCGTCTTATTCAAAACCCTAATTATGACATCTCTTCTCTCCTACGTCACATCTCGGAACGCACCATTCTTATAAAGATAAATGCGCTTTCACATCTTCTTAACCCGAAATGAAATGGCTGGGGAGGGAAGAAGAAAGGTTCATTTTTTAGGGTACTCTCAGGAATAGATCCAGTGGAGACGGGGTAGGGCAAATAGCTCAAAAGACTAGAGCACGTGGCTACGAACTATGGTGCCGGGGGTTTGAATCCCTCATCAACCACAACTGGCCTAAAATTAAAGTACCTTTCCCTCTAGGGGTAGGAAAATCATGATCGGGATAGTGGGCCAAAAGCTATGGAACTTGGGTGTGGGTCTTTGGAAAGGCTTTTTCTTTTTATTTATTATTTATCGTAAATGATGGAATCATTACAAATAGTATGCCCCCGGCCGTCCGCGTATTTTTTTGTTTTACACCCTGTAACTCTTCCTCAGCCAGGCTTGGGTAGAATAGCAGAGCAAGTACAAGTATTAGTAGCATAACAAAAATGCCTTCCTCGTCATTAATATGTTTGCTAGCGGCAATTGTGAACTCTCGGGAGAATCGATGACTGCATCAAAGATGCAGTGCTAGTACATCTGAGAATTCTTAATTGGCTAGTTATAAATAGCCCCGAGGCCATGGAATAAAGGATTATCCCGGACATACATGAGGTATTGACGGTTATTTTCAAATCTCGCAAAACAGAATGTGATACGATGAGATAGAAACAAAGACAAGGAACATGTTACCTACTCTTAATGGTCAAAGCGAGCCCTTTTATTCTAAATTCGTTAATTCAGAATGAATCAAGTCTCCCCAAGTAGGATTCAAACCTACGACAAATCGGTTAACAGTCGACCGCTCTACCACTGAACTACTGAGGAACAACGAGAGATTATATCTAATTGAGTTCAATTCCCGTTCTCAACCTATGACCAATATGTGCTCAAAGCTTCATTCATAACTCTCAGAACTTCTTTGTAGTGGCTCTCTTCCATGTCTCATTTCAGAAGGAACCTCAAAGTGGCTCTATTTTATTATATTTCGTCCATATCCCAATTCTATTCATTTAATACCCTTTGGTGTCATTGACATAACATATGTCATTTCTAGTCTATCTCTTTCTATTTCTTTTCTATACATGGAAAGTTCAAAAATCATCATATAATAATCTAGAAATTACAATAGAAAAGAAATAAGAGAGGTTTCGAGAATCGGTCTGATTCTATCTCTGTTCCTTCCATTTGAAGAAAGGAAGGATCCCATAGAAACAATCTTTCTTTTAGTTGTTGAATCTCTCTTTGATTAATCAATGTGTGATATTCCGAATCCTCATTACTAATGATCAGAAGATCCTTTCAGTTGGCTAGAATCCGTTACTTGAAACTAGATCTTGTGGAATCATATTGAATATTTGACGAGACATTCCGTACCTTTCTAAAAAATCGATCCTTGTTTACCAACCACATATTGTCTAACCAAATCAAATTCTCTCTTGATACGTTCCTCAAAAAGTCTGATTCGTACGAATTCTTCCCCCAACTAAGGGTTAAGTTGGTAATTTTTCTTACTTCTCCCCCTCCTGGAGCCCAAGCATCATATACGCCCCCAATATAAAGAGCTTTGAATATTAGAAGAAAAACACGTAGACCTAACAAGATTACGTAAATACCTAAAATTGTGGTCATTTTATTTCTATCTTTCCATACATAACCGAAGAATGGAAAAGATTCCTAAAGTGTCTCAGGTCCCAGAAGTGCATGATCAATACCGCTAAAGTCGTGAACTGCAGAGGAAATTAAATGAAGTACTCCAGATACAAAGTATGGAAAGGTGTCTATAACTTCCCCTCTAGGACCTACCCCCCAACCTAGAGTAGCTAGATGGGGAAGTAAAATTAAACCTTGTTCATACATAGGTTCTCTAGTACGAAATGAACCACTTCAAATAGGTTCATTGCTCCAGCTCTTGTCGTTTTGTGTGTTTTCTTTTTCTTTTTTTTCGATTTTTTTGTTCAATCCACTTTACTCGAACACATATCAGCTCTTATCATTTTTTTGTTTCTATTCTTCACAAATAAACATCCAATACCTACTATACATTTAGAAGTAGAAAGGTTAAAAAATATGTGTATAGGCTATACTTCAATATGGAGAGGTATGGATAACATAGGTGCACGGAGAAAAAATATATATGTGTATTGGCTCAAAGTGGCTACTAGGGGTTGTAATTATTGAAAAGTAAGGTTAAATGCTCAATTGTCAATCCTAAATTGACTTTCATCATTTCTCAAGTAATCCACCATCTTACCACAAACTGTATTGTGTTATTCTCAAGAGAAGTTTCCAATTCACAGAATCAATGAACATTTATTGCCATTTTTACTATGTTGTGGCTCTCAATCCTCACCAATTTTCTTACATGAAAACTTCAACAAGAGACTCATCTAGCTACATGTGTTAACTACCATCTTAACATAAGGCTTGCGTGTACGAAAAAAATTCAGTAAGTGTCTCAACATCTCGATTCTCATGAAAAAAATTAACTCATAGTGGCATATTTTGTCATTCAAAAGCTTAAACATGTAGCAAATTAGAGGAAAAAAATCTCTTTGTTTAAAAAAAATCACAACAAAATTCCATGATAATTATGCAAATGTCACACCCCATTCATATAGATAACAATATACTAACCATTGTAGGAATACAATTGATGACTTGACTTAGACATCCAAATTCACCCACATATTTTTTTTAATAATAAACTGAAAACTTCTCCAAAAGTATATACAAAACCAAAGATCATAAAATCATAGTCCAACATATTTATCCTGATGTTGTAAAAGTAGTTACATGCCATTTCAAAAGTCATACAAGATCCCCAAAATGTAATACAACTGAAATCTACAAAATAACCCTACAAGTCGTCATCCATGTACATCAAACTTCGGAATCCCGTAAGATCTCCACAGCTAGTCATGTCTCCTAGGAAGTTCCATGCTCACCTACAATGCAAGAACTACATAAGCCAATACTCAGTAAGTGAAAAGCATGTAGGTTATGAGTATGAGTGATAATAGTATATGACACCAGGCCATTTACTTCAAACATCATGCTAAAAGATGTATCATGCTCAGATATTCATCAAGTCGACTCGAAATAATTTCATTTGAAATCTTTCATTAGGCCCTTGACCTACCTACTTTGCACCGAATAGAGCTATGCACAATATCAATATCAATAATCATTAATCAAATGGCCAATATGACATCGACATGGGCGAGTGGACCATCATCTTGTAACCACTAGAGGCCCATCCCCTTACTTCCCCTATGATCTCCCCAGAAGTATCCCATCCAGTAGAGCCAATAATCATAATATCATAAAGGTACAGTCAGTGGTCCACCCTCCTGTGATCACCAAAGGCTTATCCCCTATCTACCTTTGCAATCAACAATCATTGGGTAGCATGCATGACAACTGTCATCACTATGTAACTTGTGAAAAAAAAAATGTCTTGTAAGTGCATTGTTATGACTTTAGTTTTATAAATTTCATTTCTAGTGTGCAACATAGGGATTACATGGAAGATCAGTTACAATATAACTACGAACTATGATGGGTGATGGAATATGACGGATTTGTGAAATTTGAAACTATATTAAAGTTGAGTTATCCAATAATTACAAATTTATTACATGTCTTCCTAGGTACAATGATTTTCGGAACATGCACTTCAGACACTAGTGTTAGTTTCAATTTGGTTAACTATATAATATTTTAGTAGAACCAAACATAGACATATTATGTTTTATTCAATTTAACTTTTCATTTTTAGAATAAGAAAATAAAACATACAAACTCTGTAATTGCAATCCCATAGCGGATAGAGACAAAGTAAACAATGACCAAGCGAGCATTCTCAAATATACAAGTGAATTTTCTCATTTTTATCAAATAGCAACATCAATGGCGGATCCTTAATGACCTATGTACATCAATTACACACAAATATTGTGTTGTACGAAGCTTAATTTTTTTTAATAATAATTAATAAATGATTTTCTGGATAGAAGTGTGGCAGTGGAAGAAGGGGCGTATATGTCAGTGATTCTGGCCATCTCAAGCTCAAGTTTAAGTTCAGGCTCAGCAGCTTAACAAACTTGGGTCAGATAGTCTAGTGCAAATGTAGATTAAATTCTGATGACCCGTGTGACACTTTTGTTGTCACCTAAGGAATGTTTTTGCTTTAACTTATTTTATGCATTTTGTACTCAATTATAGTCTATTATAAAGTGTAACTTAAGCTAGTTTGGACCTACTACAAGTTAGTGCATTGTCAAGTACGGTTTAGTGGTAGTAGGTAGGATATTTGGTGATTGAAAATACGTTTGAATTGTACTCTAGGATGGCTATATGTGCTAGCCGGTTCACACCATTTTTATTTATGAATTCTCTATTTTTTCCTCACCTTTGTGTGCATATTTACATCAGTGGTATCAGAGCTTCAAAAGGTCTTTGAAGAAGCTGAAAAAACCAACAGCCTTAGAGAAAACCAGTGAGCAACTTTCATATATAGCCAAGTGTTTTTGGTGAGTGAGTGATATGACTTCAAGTGGTTTTTCTGCCCCATTACCTTTTGTTTTTATAGGAGAAAATTATGATTTCTGGGCTGCAAAAATGAAAGCATACCTGAGAGCATATGATCTGTGGGAAATCATAAAAACTGGAGTTGAACCACCTCCATTGACGGTTAATCCAACCATTGCTCAGTTGAAGCAGCATAGTTAAGAGATAGCCAAGAGTTTAAGGCCCTTTCTTGCATATAATCAGCCTTCTTAGGTGCCATTTTCACAAGGATTATAACCTGTGAAACAGCAAATGAAGCATGGGATAGGTTGAACGAAGAATTTCGAGGCAATGAAAGGACTAGACAGATGCAGGTGTTGAACTTCATAAGGGAGTTTGAAACCTTGAAAATGAAGGACTCTGAAACGATTAAAGAATATGCTGATAGGTTGATGAAGGTATTTAATCAAATAAGGCTACTTGGAGATGATTTACCAGACAAAAGAGTAGTGGAAAAGGTTTTGATAAGTCTACCAGAGAAGTTTGAATCCAAGATCTCCTCTTTTGAAAACTCTAGGGACTTGGCTAGCATTTTCTTGGCTGAACTTGTAAATGCTCTTCATGCCACAGAACAAAGAAGATTATTCAGGAAAGAAGATCAGGTTGAAGGAGCTCTATTTGCAAAAGGAAAACAGAGAGCTCAAACCAGTTTTGGAGGGAAGAAAGCACAAAACAAGCAGAAGGAAGTAGAAGCTAACGGCTCAGGCAAGGATACAAAGTATCCTCCATGCCCTCATTGCAAAAGGAAAGGCCATTCTCCCGAATGGTGCTGGTTCAAACCTAGTATGTAGTGTAGGTCTTGCAAGTAGTTTGGACATGTTTAAAATGTCTGCAAGAACCAAAAGGAGAATAAGGAATTGCAGCAGGCCAAAGTTGCTAAAGATTAGTCTGAAATTGATTACAGTAGAAATGAGGCATAGGAGTTTTCCTTTGGAGTGGAAGAATATTAACTTTCATGCCCTCACTAGTACATTGGTTGAATCTGCATTGTGGCACAAATGTTTTGGACATGTCAATTAAACCTCACTCAAAAATCTAAATGAACTAGAGTTTGTTGAAAACGTGCTAAAAGTGAGTGATGATGCTTGTGTTTGTGATATCTGTCAATCGGGAAAACAAATGAGGCTACCTTTCCCTAAAAACCAGTCTAGAAGAGCCCAAAGCAAGCTACAGTTGGTCCACTCTGATGTCTGTGGCCCTATCTGAACTTCAATCTTGAATGGTAGCAGATACTTTGTCCTATTTATTGATGATTTAACTAGATTGTGTTGGGTTTAATTCCTTAAGATGAAGTTTGAGGTGCCTGCAGTATTTCATAAATTTAGGAACCTTGTGGAGAATGAAAGTGACTGTAAGATAAAGGCTATAAGAACATATAATGGAACTAAATATACCAGCAATCAGTTTGACAAATTTTGTGAGGAAGTAGGAATCAAACACCAGCTAACCATTCCTTACTCACCTCAGCAAAATGGGGTCTGTGAAAGAAAGAACAAGACAGCTATGGAAATGGCAAGGTGCTTGATGTTGGAAAAGAAAGTGCCAAGAGAATTTTGGGTTGAGGCAGTAAGTACATCTATCTATCTACTCAACAGGCTGCCTACAAAGGCTTTGGATAAACTAACGCCCTATGAAACTTGGCATGGAGTTAAACCAAATGTATCCCACTTGAAGGTGTTTGGAAGTGTATGTTACATTCATATACCAAATGTAAAAAGGGATAAGCTAGGTTAAAAGGCTAAGGTAGGTGTATTGGTTGGCTACTGTGACAATGCAAAAGGATATAGAATCTATAATCCTCAAACTAAAAAAATAGTTTCGAGCAGAGATGTTAAGGTTGATGAAAACTCATAATGGAATTGGGAGTCAAGTTCTGTGAATAAAATTGAGGTTCCAAGACTGACTCCACAGGATGTAGATGCTGACTTAATGAGGAAGAAGCAGAACTTGAGACTGAACCTGATGATGGATCAGATTCAGAGAATGACGTGATTAGAACTAAATCACTTGAAGACATCTATGCTACCTGCAATACATCAGTTCTAGAGCCTTCAACTTTTACTGAACCATCTGATTCTCAAGCTTGGTTAGATGTAATGAAGGAGGAGCTTAAGGTAATTAAAAAGAATGGAACTTAGATGATGGTTGATAGACCTAAAAATAAGAATGTCATTGGAGCAAAATGGGTATATAGGACCAAAATGAATGCTGATGGTTCTGTCAACAAGTTCAAGGCTAGGCTAGTTGTAAAAGGCTATGCTCAGCTATATAGAGTCAATTTTATTGATACCTTTGCTCCAGTAGCTAGGTTTGAGATAATCAGGTCGCTGTTTGCCACTATTGCTCAATCAGAATGGAGGATATCCAATTAGATGTGAAGTCTGCCTTCCTGAATGGGCACTTGAATGAAGAAATTTTTATTGAGCAACCTGAAGGCTTTATCATAGAAGGAAATGAGGATAAGGTGTACCTATTGAGGAAAGCCTTATATGGTTTAAAGTAGGCGCCAAGAACTTAGTACAGTAGAATAGATAAATACTTGAGCAGCCTTGGTTTCAACAAAAGTATCAATGACCAAACACTTTACATCAAACAAGTTGAAGAGGATTTGATCATTATTTCTTTATACGTTGATGACCTTCTAATCACAGGCAGTAATGCATCTTTAATTGAATTGGTGAAGGATGAAATGAAGAAGGTATTTGAAATGACAGATTTGGGTGAGATGAAATACTTTATTGGAATGGAGATTGATCAATCAAAGGATGGAATTGTTGTTTACCAAAAGAGATATACTAAAGAGGTGTTAAGGAAGTTTAATATGGAGAATTCCAAATCAGTTAACACTCATTTAGTTCAGAACTTAAAATTGTTGAAAGAGGATAGAGTAAAAAAGATGATTGATGAGAGGGTTTACAGAAGTTTAATTGGCTATTTGCTCTACCTAACTACCACCAGACCAGACCTAATGTTTGCTGTGAATATGTTGTCAAGATTCAGGCAATAACCTAATGAAATTCACTTCCAAGCTACCAAAAGGGTGTTGAGATACATCAGAGGAACAGATGAGTTTGGGATCAATTTTAAGAAGTCAAAAGCGTTACTGTTAACTGGTTTCACTGATAGTGATTGTGCCATATCTGTTGATGACATGAAGAGTACTTCAGGCTATGCTTTCTATGTTGGTCCAAGCCTTGTTTGCTGGAATTCAATCAAGCAAAAAATGGCGGCACAATCAATTGCTGAAGCTGAATATAAAGCAGTAATTGAGGCAACAAATCAAGCCATATGGTTGAGAAAAATGATGAAGGATCTGAGGCATCAACAACCTAGGGCAACAACCATTTTTTGTGACAATCAATTTGTTGTAGCGATGGTGAAAAATCCAATATTCCATGGAAGGACTAAACACATAAAGATCAAGTATCACTTCAATAGGGAAGCTCAATAAAGGAAGGGAGTGGAATTGAAGCATTGCAGTTATGAGGAACGAGTGGCTGATATTTTCACCAAAGCTTTACCTAAGGAAAGATTTGAAATGTTAAGAGAATGTCTTGGTATTTCCAACAAAAGTATCGAGAAGAGTGATGAACCGCGTGACACTTTTCTTGTCATCTAAGAAATGTTTTTGCTTTGACTTATTTTATGCATTTTGTACTCAATTATAGTCTATATTATAAAGTGTAACTTAAGCTAGTTTGGACCTACTACAAGTTAGTACATTGTCAAGTATGGTTTAGTGGTAGTAGGTAGGATATTTGGTGATTGAAAATACTTTTCAATTGTACTCAAGGATGGCTATATATGCCAGCCAGTTCACACCATTTTTATTGATGAATTCTCTGTTTTTTCCTTTTCTTTGTGTGCATATTTACATCAAATTCCGATTGTGAATTACAATTAACATATGAAATCACCAACTACTCTTTGCTAAACATTATGAAAGTGCCTAAACAACAATTCTTGAACAAAAAACAACCAATTCAGATATTCACAATCAAGAAATGCTAGATTCTATTGTGATACACATATATAGGCAGCTGCTATTTATGTAATTGTGCTTTTCCATTTTGTTAGATTAGTTGAATTAGCTGGTAGGATTTCCATGTATATATAGGAGCTGATAGCATTCATTTTTTATAATGAAGAAAATAGAATTTCCCGCCTCTTCCTCTCTTTCTTCTCTCTAGAATTCTCTCCAACTTATCATGGTATCAGAGCAATGAAAGTTTCCTACAATGGAGGATAATTCTTCTGTTCAAGCACAGACTCAAAATCAACCTGATCATCTCAATTCATCCAACAAGTCTTCTACTGGAGACGCTATTGCAGGAGATGTGAATTTGCTTCTTAATCGACTAGTGACAGATCCAAAAGGTATGTATTATCTTCACTATGGTGATAACACAAGGATGCAACTTATCTATGTTGTGCTCACTGATGGCAATTATGCGACATGGAGTCGTGCGGTCATCATGGCACTGAGTGTTAAAAATAAGGAAGGTTTCATTGATGGATGAATTGAAAAACCGCACCAAGATAGTCCCATTTACAGTGCTTGGAGGAGGTGCAATCATGTGGTTTTATCTTGGATCATTAATTCCATCCCAAAGGAGCTTTATCTAAGTGTGATGCACAAGGATTCTGCAAGGAAGATCTGGATAGAGCTTGGAGATCGCTACAGTCAGGGGAATGGCCCTCGTATTTATGAATTAAATAAGTACATTGCTTCAATTTCATAGGCAAATAGCTCAGTCAGCTCTTATTTCAATTGATTCAAAGGACTTTGGGAAGAGTTAGATAATTATAGACCAAATGTTAATGGCATTGATTACAAGCATGAAGATCAGATTATGCAATTTCTCGTGGGGCATCATTTTTCTGGTGTTAGAAGCCAGATCTTTTTTATGGATCCACTACCTTCACTTAATAAGGTGTTTGCACAAATACTACAAGATAAAAGACAGAAGGAAGTTGTTGCTAAGAAGCAACAAAGTTTTGATGTAGCAGCTTTTGCAAGCAAAATGATGCACAGATCCATTAGCAATTAAAGATCAATTTCACTCAACCAGCCTCAGAAGAAGGAAAGACCTATATGCAATTATTGTAGAATGCTTGGACATATCAAAGGAAAATGTTACAAGCTAATAGGCTATCCTCCTGGTCGTAGACTTGCAAAAGGGAAAACACCAGTAGCTAATGCAGTTGGACAGATCACTCATGGTAGCAAGTCAGATGTGATGAGCTCTCTCTCGAGTCTTACCATTACTCCTGATCAATGTCAACAGATTCGGGCTATGTTGATGCCAAAATTGCAAGCACAATTATCAATTTGTAATTAACAAACTCAAGAGGTGTCATCCATTTCACCTGCAGTAGTTGATGTGTTTGCTTTCTTTGGTAATCATATTAATTCCAATGTTAATCAACTAGAAATAGATAGATTATCGACAAGGAGCTTTAGAACACATGGTTTGTTCTATTGATAATTTAAGTACTGTGACTGCAACTATTAAGGCATCTGTGAGGTTACCTAATAGAGATATGGCTGCCATGACACATGTTGGGACAGTGAAGTTATCGATACTTTATGTTTAACTAATGTGCTACTTGTACCAAGTTTCAAATTAAATTTGATAACTGCTAGCAAATTGGTCCTTAAACATCGTTGCTTCCTAATATTAATACACAATTTATGTTATCATTCAGGATCTTTTGACATAGAGGATGATTGGGGTAGGCAAACTTGAGGATGGTCTATATCATTTCCAACAAACTGGGCATTCAAACAATGGCCAACTTTCCCTTAACTCTCTTCAACTCATACCACCTTCTGATGTCAATTCCAGTAGCAATTCTGCAAATCCATCTAATGTTGGTCATCATTTCTTTTCTTATCTTCAATGTAATAAAACAGGTTATCCTGCTTGTAGCTTTGTGAGCAATGTTAATACCAATACTGACATTCACATTGACATTGACATTGACATTTGGCATTTTCGTTTAGGTCATGTTCATGTTTCCAAATTATCAGTCTTACGTAAATTTGTTCATGCTATTAAATTTAATAAGCACCTATATTGCACTATATGTCCTATGTCCAAACAACATAGATTGCCTTTTCCACACAGGGAGACAAAAGCTTCGAAGATGTTTGACATCATTCACTATGATATCTGGGGACCCTATTATGTCCCTTGCTTGGATGGTTCTAAGTATTTCCTCACCATCATTGATGATTTTAGTCGAATGACTTGGACATATTTCATGAGAGAAAAGTCTCAAACTAGACCTTTTATTCAAGCCTTCTTTCACCTCATTCAAACTCACTTTCAATGCAATATAAAAATCCTCCGATCTGATAATAGATTAGAACTTTCCATGACTAAATTCTATAACTCCAAAAGGATTATACATCAGACTAGCTGTGTAGAAACACCATAGCAAAATGGTGTGGTTAAAAGGAAACATCAACACATACTTAATGTTGCTAGGGCCATTAAGTTTTAGGCCAATTTACCTCACAAATTTGGGGGCATTGCATCTTAACTGCCACACATCTTCTTAATAGAATACCTACCTCATTTCTTGATGACAAGTCTCCCTATGAGATACTTTATCAGTTCAAGCCATCATATACTCATTTTAGAGTCTTTGGATGTTTGTTTTATGCTTCTACTCCCAAATGAAATCACACCAAGTTTGATCCTAGGGCCATACCTTGCATTTTTCTTGGATATCCTTATGGAATGAAAGCATACAAATTGTATAAACTTCAAACAAACACAACATTCAATTCCAGGGATGTCTATTTCAATAAAAAGATATTCCTTTTTTATCATCCTGCTCTCCTCAATTCTCTGTCAAAGTCCGTTGTTCCTTCACAAGGTAATCCTCTTTTGTTTCCAACACAGGCAAATTCATATCATGATGACATTTTTCCAAATTTAGAGCTGTTACTTTTCCATCTGATCTTTCATCAAATTCCAGTACCTCTACTGAAGGAAACTCTTCTGCCTTCACTCAACCAATACCCTCTACTCCACCGCATATCATACCTGTTCGGAAGTCCAGCATGCCTAAAAGACCTCCTTTTTATCTGTTTGACTATCATTGCAATCTTATATCTCAAGTGCCTATCCCTCAATCATAATCTATGGGAAAAGGTCTTATATCAAGGAAACAATATTCCATTTCAGATTACTTGGATTATATCATGTTGTCACCTGCACAAAAGCAATATATTCTGGCTTTATCCAGTATGTATGAACCTCAGTCCTATGGTGAAGCTTCTCAATGTCTAGATTGGTACCAAGCCATGGATTTAGAGTATCAAGCTCTTGTTTCTAACAACACTTGGATTGTGACAAACCTCCCTGCCCACAAGAAACTTGTTGCTTATAAGTGGGTCTTCAAAGTCAAGCTTAACTTAGGTGGCACTGAGGAAAGAATAAAAGGCTCGTCATGTAGCCAAGTAATTCACTCAACAAGTTGGTCTTGACTAGGAAGAAACCTTTTCTTATGTTGCTAAATTGGTAACTGTCAACTCTTCTAGCAGTGGCGTCTCAAAGACAATGGCATCTTCACCAGCTTGACAATAACAATGCTTTTCTCCATGGTGAATTGGATAAGGAGGTGTACATGTTAATTCCCCCGAGTTATGAGCAGTAGGGAGAGAATGGAAAGCCACTGGTATGCAAATTGAATAAGTCAATTTATGGACTCAAGCAAGCTTCAAGGCAGTGGAATACCAAACTTACTTCGTATATTATCTCACAGAATTTTAAACAATCAAAGGCTGATTATTCCTTATTCAGTAAACATGATGGATGCTCATTCACCGTACTCCTCATCTATGTGGATGATATTATCATAGGTGGAAATGATCTGCCATATATTGAACAATTTAAAAGGCAATTGAATGACCAGTTCAGGTTGAAGGATTTAGGGATTCTGAAATATTTTCTGGGCATTGAAGTGCTAAGGACTTCAAAAGGTATATCTATATGCCAAAGAAAATATGCATTGGAAATACTGGAAGAAGCAGGGTACCTTGGAGCCAAACCAGCAACTAGTCGTTTACCACATAACTTGAAGTTGAGCAAGGATGAAGGGGAAATAATTGTGGATGCAAGTATATACTGAAGGCTAGTGGGAAGAATCCTATACTTAACAATAACGAGACCTGATCTCTTATTTGCTGTACAAATTCTCTGTCAGTTCCTTCAATCACCAAAGCAACCTTACTTAGAAACGGCACATCATGTGTTGAGATATTTAAAAGGAACTCTGGACATGGTCTATTCTTTGAAAGCAAACTAGATTTACATCTTAAAGGGTACTGTGATGCAGATTGGGCAGCATGTTCAGACACGGGGAGGTCGATAACTGGATATTGCATTTATTTAGGAAGTTCATTGATATCCTGGAAATCTGAGAAACAACATACAATTTCAAGATCCTCAATTGAAGCGGAGTATCGTTCTATGGCAGCAGCAGTCTGTGAATTAAGTTGGTTAAAAAATGAATTACATGAATTAAGCGTTTTACACACCAGGGCAGCCTCGTTATTTTGTGATAATCAATCTGCTATTCATATAGCCAGTAATCCAGTGTTTCATGAGATAACAAAACACATTGAAATTGAATGTCATCTTGTTAGGGATAAAGTGCAAGCAGGAAATGTAAAGATGTTGCACACGGCCTCATAGGAACAAGTGGCTGACTTACTAACAAAACCTTTAGAGGGAGCTTGATTCAAATGGTTATTGTGCAAGATGGGAGTGTTAAACATACATTCTCTATCTTGAGGGGGAGTATTGTGATACACATATATAGGCAAAGGCTATTTATGTAATTGTGCTTTTCCATTCTGTTAGATTAGTTGAATTAGCTAGTAGGATTTTCTTGTATATATAGGAGCTGATAGCATTCATTTTTTACAATGAAGAAAACATAATTTCCCGCCTCTTCCTCTCTTCTTTCTCTCTAGAATTCTCTCCAACTTGTAAGATTCTCTTTCAAATAGACCCTGAAAGGAGAAGGCACTATACATTACAATAGGCAATTTCAACTCTCTTTTTACAACGGTAATTGTATGAACAGGAATGATGCCTCGACCATAATATCAGAGACGTGCTCTGCTGTGCTAATAGATTGAAAAAGAATTACATTACATAACCAAAATTTCTGATTGTGCAATTTTTACGTCATAATGGTTCTTAGAGTCTCGAGTTTGTATAGAGAAGCTCGTGGCAATGAAAATACAGTATAAATGTAAATTAAAAAAAAATTGTGAACTTTATGTGGCTTCCATCCTTGAATGGATAAATAATCATATATCAAAAGTTGGAACCTCAGAATCAAAACCATGTATTGCCTGGTAACTTAAACGGGCAAAAATATTCCGATATGGATCGTTTTCTCTTTTATCCATCAAATAAGCTATGCATCTTTCAACCTCATTTTTCACTTCTGAATACAACTCATCAGCTTTTTCTCTGCTTTTCAATTCCTGCTTCCTTTCTGCAACACAATTTAAAAGGTACATTAAATCCAAATGAATGTACTCGATCAGAACCTCAAAAAATTAAGAGAAATGAAGAATAGCACCTTCTGTCTCTATTGCCTTCCCAAATAAGAAATAAAAGCGGCCAGGAAGTTTGGGTAGAATTATTGGAAGGTGTACATCTTGGTTTGAGACCTCTCCTTCAGCATCGGTCCTGTGTTTATACATTCACGACCATATTTCAAAGTAATTTATATCAAAAGTCTGTGCAAAATTAGACTTGAGGTAATTATGCCAACTAGCTCTTCCAACTGTCTTTTGGAAAGTGGTAAAACATACTATTGTGACATCTTGCCAGAGTATAGGAAAAGAAATCTGCACAATTATTCAATTACCTCAACTTCACTGCCTCATCCGTTAACTTCTCTATACTGGCCTTGAAATACGGTATCTTGCTCAGGTCATCATAGTCCAAGAGTAACTGATGAAAAAAGAAAAAAATCCACTTCTTTATTAGAGAAGGACCTATACTAAAAGAATTTCACAAGAGTCCATATAAGCACATCTAGCATCAGTTGACGTGTAAATATGTAAGAAGAGTAAAACAAGAAACACAACAGATTCATCCAAATTCTTCAACTCAGTCCAGCAATATAAGCTCAGTTCCAAAATTAAAATTTATAATGTAACAATGTTGCAGAAATTTATTAACTTGCCAAACGTACTGTGATCCATTTGCATTAATCTTTCACAGTGCCATTATTTGTACTCCACTGTCATACGATCAAATTAATCTCATGGAGTTCACTTTTCACCAATTTCAGGGATCACGACTGTATACCGGATAATACACGTACATTTTCCTTACTTCAGAGAAAATTTCTGATTATGTTGACAGGATTTACATTTTCAAAAAGCTGAGACTTCTATTTGATTTAGTTACCATCTTAAGAATTCCTACTTAGAAGAGCAGCAGTGATTATATTGTAAAACATATAAGCTTCAGAGGAAGTCAAACTTCTCAGCTTACTTGACCAACATCATCTTCCCCGACAACACCAAAAGGTATAATTTTTGCTCCAAATCTCGCTGCCATCCTAACAAACTCTGATTGTTCTGGCCAGAACAACTTGTACTCCTCACCCTGAATGGTGCAAATAACTAATTATTTAGATCAGAGAAAATTAACACAACAAAGAAGAGATGAACAATGACAGCTGTGTATTTGAAGAAATGTACTTCAACATAGTAAAGCTAGAAAATTCATGAAAAATATTCCCAAATTTGATATATAAAATTTTCATTCTCGTTCTTCTACTCATTTTCAACCACACATTCTTCAATAAAATATTTTCCATCACATCAATAATTTTTCTTTCTTTTTCAATCACACATTCTCCATCAATCTACTATTTCAAAATACATTCTTCCAAGATAATACGGATCAAACACACCCATAATAAATATGTATATTATATATATACACACATGACAAGAATTCATCTGAAAAAATTATGGCCCATTACTTGGTCAAAAAATGTTCCTGGTAAAATTTCAAACAAGCAAGCCGTGACAAGATGATTTATGCTTCCACAGGCTAGCAGCAGATAGCACACACTTGCATAGGATATATGGTTATTGTAATTTTATCATCGAGATACTGTAGAAGAGGTTATAATACTACACTTTACCTTCCGATGAAGAGCCTCCCGCATTCCTCCTGGATACAGCAGGACATGGGACTTCGATGAAAAAAGTTTATAGAAATTAGTTGCTGATACAGGAACCGCCCCCATCTTTCTGTACGTATCATAAGATGACAACTCTGGTAATAATCCATCCTTTAACTTGGTGAACATCATTGGATGTGCTATGCCTCTCACGAGAATATTTCTTTCAATCCAAAATCGGGATACCAGAGGGACTAGTTCAAATCCAAGCATCATGTGATAACCAACGAGCAATACTGGTCCTTCAGAAGGAATGCCTGCAAGTCCTCGCACAACTTTTCCACTTTCCAAGGTTGAGAGCATTACAGGATTCATGGCAACCTCAGTCCATCTGAAAACAATGGAGTAGGATTAATTAAAGATAGAATTAGAATTTTTTTAAAAAAGGCTAGAATGGTCTTTGACCGATTTACTGATAATGGAGCACACAGAAGAAACAAATATATATAAATTATACTCATGTTAGTAACTACTATCACCTGATTGTCCTCCATTAATACAAATTGACCGTTCAGAGAAAAATAAATTAGTATACCTCTACCAGCTTTGTTTACATTAAGGGGGTGTTTGACACCCATTTTTGTGAAAGAATGTGTTTTTGAATAGTAATTGATGGAAGAATGTGTGGTTAAAAAATAAGGAGAATTTTTAGGTTTATGTGTAATATTATTTTATTGATAGAATGTGTGGTTGAAATGAAAATGAGAATGAGAAAAAAATGGGTGCCAAACGGGGGCTTAATGATAAACTGCATACTTCCTCGTGAACCTAAATGAACTATAAAAGATAAATAAAAACAAACAGATATCCTATATGAACACCCTTTCCTGAAGGTGGTGCTGCGTGTGTGCATTAATGGAACCTTCAACCTTTATATGGTGTGACTAGTTCGGTCATTTAACAAGGAAAGATGGTCTGTCCTTCTTGAACTGATAAACTCATAGGTTCAAAGCAAAGATCCGGCTATTAAGGAAGGTTAAAAATCTTTAAATCATGGGTGCAGGATTCTTCGAAAAAGTGGGCTGACTTGGAGACCTGGGACCTTGGCTTAGCAATGAATGAAGGGAAGCTCAAAGAGCTTATGCTGCCGCTTTTGGCATTAATGATAATAAGAATATCGCAGGCAAGAAAGAAACCAGCTTATGTATAGTGAATCGTCAGAAACATCAGTTACCTATGAGGTTCATAGATTTTTCTAAACTGAGAAGGGCTTGGTGGTAAATAATCAAAGACATAGTCACGGTGTCTTCTTCGGCGATAAAAACTGGCACCCATTAGGATTGTAACCAAATCGAATCCATCTTCCTGAAAATGAACAGACTTTCCATTCAGATCTGCAAATAAAAAATGCAATAGAAGGTGATAAAACTAAGTATATTAACTATTAATTTGTGACTAACAGCCTGTGTTCTCCCTATAAAATCAAGCCTGCAGAAACAGTAATTATCAGAAAACGGAAAAGAATCCTAGTCAATCTGTGGCATGGTAAAGAAGCCAGGTTGTACTTTATTTCTTTTGCTTCAATCATATAATGCCTTTGTGCTCTGCCTCTTGGATAACTATTCTATACATACTAGAAGCATAAAAAAATTGGATATTTAATATAATAATTGAATATGTCACGATTATTGCAACTGTCAGAAGTGATCTTCTTAAAGTGGATTTTAGTTCCTAAACCTTTTCCAAACAGTACGTGTCGTGAGTGGGGGGAGAGAGAGGTGCATCAGCATACCAAGAAGAGGGCATGACCACTGTCATTAAATGTGCGGATCTCGCAATTTGGCAACATTTGACGGAGTCTTTCACCTTCATCTCTACTTGGAAGTAACTGATCCTGTCCACTGCAACAGTAGAAATCCAGCCCCATGACATAGAAAGGTACTTGACAAAAATAGAAAATAACATGAAACAAATGTTTTAAGTTTTAATACTAAGAAGAAAACAAAAGGAACAAGGAGTTAAGTTGAGTTTCGCATTCAGCAGTCTCAAGATGAATGGGGCCTGATAAGATATACTCAACCCAAGAAAAGCAGATAAAAACTTCATTGTAGAGAGAAAAGCTCAACTCAGTAGCTAAAGAGAAGTCAGCAAAAGACAGAATGTTTGTAAGAAAAATCAAATCAAACTATAGAGTCAAATCAGAAGGGCTGAACAGTTGGAGAACCTCGTAAGTATCAGTGTTTTAGCTTTGACAGCATGAAGACGTGAATTGGCAAATGCTGCAGCTGATTTGAGCATGTTCAGCTTCCAGTGAATCGTCTCTACGTTCAAAAGCTCAGCCAGGACCTGTGCCACTAATCATCATTTTCTTGAATACAATAGATGAGAATACCTAGAATTCTAGAACAAGTACAAAATTGCACCAGCTGAAATCTTAAAGAAACAAAGTCAACTTGATCTGAAAATGTACAGATCTTGCAATTACAAGGAATGAAACAACACTTCAGCAATGGAGAAACCAACACCATGATTATTTTACATTTAAGGCATGGGATAAAAGGTGCATCACAGTCACGATGAGAAAAAGAAACTAGATGCTATGCAGAAGGCAGCAATGTATATGTCAAAAAAGTATTATTGAAGTCAGCATCCCTGTCTAGACATGTTAGAGTGCATTCATGATGACGAAAAGGCACTCTACATGATATATACAGTAAGGCATCAAACCATATGTCAAAAACGGGATCATTAATGTAACCAGCCAAGATCTATGCATAGACCTGTTAGAGTGAGACATTGCTTCATAACTTATTCTCTCAAATTTGAATCTTACAGAAAGATAAGACGAAAATGCTACAGCACCCTTGGATAGCTCTCCAACCGTTTGCTCCAAAGGAAGTCTTTTCTCCATGGTTGCCATCAGTAACGTTGATGGGAAACCTAATTATTGAAATGCCTTTTCAATAACAACATTTCAAGTAAACAAAAGTGTTCCGTGCTCTTCATCATCATAATTATTTTAAAATTACCTCTTTAGAAGTGAAGATTTGATTTATGTTTTGCATGAAAAGACAAAAAATTATCTATTCATCTTCAATGTCAATATCGTCAACTAATCTAAGATTCTAGAAACTGTTCATAGAAACAAGATCCTAACTATGCTACAAATTTGTAGTTTAAAGAAAAACCGGCACATTCATTTTCTGATCTAAATGAAGGGAAGATACTTTTAATAAAAGAAACTTATGTGCGCCAAAGATACAGCTTTTGTAGGACTTCATTAATATCCTTGTTCTTTTTGTTACCAAATTAACCTCCAAGCCCAATTTTAAGTTCCAATATGAGTTCTCCTATGGACATAACCCTTATTTCAAACTCCCTGTTACATAGCTCATTGTCTATTCTAAAATGCATTTAGATACTTACATATCAGAATGGAAAAGGAGAGATTAAATTTGTAGTCAAGAACCAGTAGACATTATACAAATGAATTTTATATCAACCCATGGTTAGACTATAGACAGCTTCATGAATGCATGACCACTTCAAGTTAAATTTTGGAAAGAGAAATTAAGGCAAGAAAACCTGTCATTAAACTCAGCATGTAAGGCAAGCCAGCACGAAGCTGCTCGGGCAGCATTACAGACAAAGGTATTAAAGTTTGAAGCTGTGATTTGCCGAAAGATGTAGCTGCACGAAGACATTGAATAGATGAAAATCAAACTCTCTTATGCAGATACTACAGTAGTTTAGTACCTAACAAACACCAACCTGGATTAGCTAAAACAACTACAAGATCAATGTCCGGAGTACAGGCAGCCACAGCTAGTGCAAGACATCCCCCCAGAGATTCTCCAACAAGATATATTGGTCTATTTCGTGAACGGCAATACTCCGACCTAACTGTGCTTTCAACAAGCTTCACCAGGTCTGCATATTAAAGGGATATTTAGAAAAACTAGATTATCTTCTTATGTACTGCCTTAAAAAAGAATAGAAATATAAAGTTTCCATATATTATACTCAACACCACGGGAATATGCCAGCAAGGCAGGTTCCTTTTTAGAGAAAAAGAGAGACCTTTAAATGATGTTCGATCCATAACGGGAATATGCAAGCACCATATATCAAATATCCTTCATGTAACGAAAATAAAAAGGATTAGATGTCGCACGATAGCATATTATGAAAGACAAAGTGACATATTAATTACAGTTGTCAATAATTGACAATGGATATGATCGGAACTTAAATTCATCGAAACTTACTTTCCCAGTCTTTCATGATGCAAGGTAAGTCCAAGTCCAACACCGTCGATCCCTGTAAACTCCAAACAAAATTTAATATTGCAAAATAGAAAATCAAAAATTGATTTGTAAGGTAATACTAATGAGTTCAATACAATCATTACAGAATGAATTACCATCAAACCCAGAAGTATTTACGATTAGTTTATTCCATTAAGAAATTACTGCTTATAGTGTTTAGTTCCAAATGAAAACATGAAAGAAATGAGTGAAAAAAACATAATTCATGGTGACATTTACAATTTATACATTCATTTCCCTTCGTTTTTGTGACATTCTACCGAAGTTGAAAATCTTCAAATTTGGTTTGGTTTTGACTTGAGAGAAAAGTGTGTAAATCTTTTTTTATCCTTCGCACTGTTGGAAAAAGGGACTTTGATAAGCTAAAACGTGCATTAACTATTACATACATGACTTATCAAAAAATCTATTCAACCATCACATATGAAGAGATTAAGCATCCTAATTTAAATCTCCAAAATTTACAAACTATCATACTAGAATCCACTGAATCTTTAGCTAAATTTTATGTTAGTACCGAAGTGAAACATTTATTTAGCCCCAGTTTGCTATGGCTTAAAAATGTTATAAAAATCCAAGTCAATGTTAAGAGTTAATATTAAGCACGTATTCCATGGAACCTTGACTTTTATCAATTTTTCAATCACACGTTTTGTTAGAATTTAGGTATGATCCGAATTCCTTGTTGAAGTAATTGAAGAATTCAAATTTGGAATACTATTAGAGTCCTATATCAAGTTAAAGTTCTATTTTGGAATCCCATTGTGAGTTGAAATTTGTTTTGGACTCAATTTTTGGTATCCTACTACATCAACAACTCTACTAAGAGAGTTTAGATGTCTCTTACATGTTTTTCCTATAAATATTAGGCTCTTCTATTCAATTTCATATGGTATAAGAAAATAGATTACTAGAATTATAAGATCTATTGTAATTTTTCTCTCTTCTCCATTATTATTGAGTCAATAAAATCTCTTAATTCATTTGCCATATTCTTATCTTTATTGTTCTTTTACTTGATCATATACTTCATTATTATTTGGCGTATAATTTTAACATCTCAATCCGATAGTTTGTTTCACAACAATTAGTATCAGAGCAATTCTAATATCTTGGTTGTTTTATAACAATTGGTATCAGAACGTCAGGTTCAGCAGTTCCGCAATAGCGCAAGATTTGATTTGTTTGAGGTTTTTTATTCGTGATGATTTTCACGAAGTATAATATTCCGCTTTTGGATCGGAGCACTAGATTTTCACCATGGCAGGTTAAAATATGTGCAGTACTCGCACAGCTGGATTTGGATGATGTATTGCTGGGAATTGACAGGATGCCCCCAACTTTGACCGCGGAGGAGAAATTACAAAAGAATAAGAAGGCAGTTTCTCACATTCATCTTCACATATCAAATACTATTCTTCAGGACCTTTTGAAGGAGAATTCAGTAGCTACTTTATGGTTGAGGTTGGAGCAATTGTGCATGACTAAAAGTCTGACAAGTAAGTTGAACCTCAAGCAGCGTTTATACTCTCATCGAATGGCAGAAGGAGGATTATTGGAAAATCATCTGACTGCATTTAAGGAGATCGTCGCTGATTTGGAAATTTTGGAAGTAAAACATGATGAAGAAGATTTGACCTTGATCCTATTGTGTTCATTGTCCGCTTCGTTTTCTTCATTTAGAGACACGATCTTATATAGTCGTTATATTTTCACCTTAGAGGAAGTGTATGATGCTTTGTATTCAAAAGAGAAGATGAAGCATCTGGTTTCTGAGGCCAGAGATGGAAAATGCTGGGTTGCTCATGGTGGTTCTGGAATGGGCAGATCAAAATTTAATTTTAGTAATCAAATTTGTTAACTACTGCAAGAAGAAAGGGCATTTAAAGAAAGATTCCTACAAATTGCGGAACAAAGAAAGGATGGCTGCAAGTAGATATTCAGATACTTTCAGCGAAGCCGATCAAGCTTCACTGGCCGCTTCTTTGGGTCCGCCGAGAGCTTGAAGAAGACGTCGACGCCGTTCGCCAAGAAAAAATGGAGAAGGCAGCCGATGAATTTTATTTTTTTTTCCTTTCTTATTTTGTTTTAAGTCTTTGGGCCTTGTTTAAGTGTTTGGGCCTTTCTAATTTGCAACTCATTAGCATGTGTGTTTCATATGTGTCCTAATCAGGACTTGTTTGCCACATATGAAACTGTTTTCAAAGGTGTCATGGTTATGGGAAACAACGCTTCTTGTCGGGTTGCTGGAATTGGTAACGTCAAATTGAATCTTTTGGATGGGGCAATTAGAACACTTGGCCAGGTTCGACATGTTCCAAGTTTGAAGAAAAATCACATCTCGTTGTCTGTTCTTGATGCAAAAGGTTATGAGTCCTTTTGTGGAGGTGGAGGTGGAGGTGGAGGTGGAGGTGGAGGTGGAGCTTTGTAAGTGTGCCCAAATTGTATTGGAGGGACAGAAAATGTCTCAATTATACATTTTGCAGGGTCGTGCAGAATTTAGAAGAGTCAATCAGCACTTATTCAGGACCGTGGTGGACATTCAGTTTGGTACAATACCTTTAGGAGCTCATAAATGGTCGGATTTGAAGAATACAGTTCAGTGGAGTTCGGGAGATATGGATAATGCCGCTTTTCCACCATCACATGCGGTGCCATGGTATTCAATTGTTAGGGACGGACCCAATGGAAAAAGGTTTGTGGATGCTGATTTTGTTGAGCATGCTTTAAGTGGAGTAAAAGGTGTACAGAGTAAAGGGCCTTTTTTAAAAGTATTTGGGTTTGATTCTACTTTGAGGTGTATTACAGCCCATTTTGGTAAATTACAAAATCATTATGATTTTTTGGAATCTGAGGTAATTCTGCAGAGTAGTGCTTAGATTCATTGGAAGATGTGGAGTATTTTGTTGGATAAATCAGTTTTGGCTATCGTTGAAGAGCAAGTTCATTCCTTGGTGGAATTCGTGTCAATATGGAGATTGTTAGAATTAAGGCATGACCCGAATTCCTAGTTGAAGTAATTGAAGAATTCTAATTGAAGTGCATGTCATGAAGAATTCAACAGTCCAGTCCCCTTAGGGTCACTGGGGTGAGTATTCGGCCATAAACTTCAGGGCCCCGTATGATTAGTTGAGGTGCGGGCAAGTTGGCCCAGATATCCACGGTTATAAAAAAAAATGAAGAATTCAAATTCGGAATACTATTGGAGTCCTATATCAAGTTGACGTTCTATTTTGGAAACCTATTGGGAGTTGGAATTTGTTTTTGGACTCAATTTTTGGTATCCTACTTTATCAACAATTCTACTAAAAGAGTTTGGATGTCCCTTATATGTTTCTTATAAATACTACGATCTTCTATACAATTTCACATGGTGTGAGAAAATAGATTACTAAAATTATAGGATCTATTGTAATTTTTCTCTCTTCTCCATTATTCTTCAACCAATAAAATCTCTTAATTTCTTTGTCATATTCTTATCTTTATTATTCCTTTGTTTGATCGTATGTTTCATTATTATTTGCCATAAAACTTCAACATTTCAATCCGATAGTTTGTTTCACAACAATTGATATCAGAGCAATTCTATTATCTTGATTGTTTTACAACACGTTTCTTAAAAATGGTACTAAAATTTTGATTTTTAACTTCCTAAACAAGGACTTAGGTAATCAATAAATGTGAAGGATGATATGTGTGATTTCACATTTTTCATGTCAAATTAACAGAGAGTTTCAAGTTGAGTGACTGACTTGAAACCGAATGAAGTTTAGTAATTTAGCTTTATCTAGTACAAAGAAGAAGAAAACAAAAAGAAGATAAATCCCCTGGTAAACTAAAGGGACAAAAAATAAGGAGAGATTTTGACCCGGCAGAAAAAGCAAGAGAGGAGAGTCTTTCAATCGAGCGCCGCACTCTAAAGGCGAAAACCACCGAGGCGGTCCACCGTCCGATCTGGCAATTAATTCTCTCGAAAGTTCCAAGTAATCTCTTAAACTCAAACCTCCACTCTGCGACTCATCTTGTCTTATATTTGCCGTCGAGTTCTTGTTCTTGAAGGTTCCATTATCCCAAACGGTCGGAGCTCTTTTCCGTTGCTCTTGCTCGGTCAAAATAACTGACTCTACTGCTCTATTCGTTACCGATGCAAATACCGAGAGTTTCGGCCTTACGTCGGCCGGAAATATGTTACTCCGAAGAATCGGAGAGAAACCGGCGGCACAGACGCCGGTTCCGGTGGCTGCCATGAGATTTTATTGTTTCTATATTCTGTCTTTCTTCCTCAAGTGGTGACGGTTTGAATATACTGGCAAAGTTGAAAAGTTGTTCAATTTTTGTAGTGTAATGATGGGAAAATTATGACTAAATTATAATGGCCAATCATACCACTTTATTAGTACTAAGAAAGGGGGCGAATTGCAGCGGAGGTCCCTAAATTATACATTTATTTGTAAATAGATAGATAATTTGACCCTTAATTCTGGGTACGTACTTCGACCTTTTATTTTTGTGGGAAATTTTCAATATTGAGCAAATAAAAAGTAAGTTGAAGTTAGAAGACATTGTGATATATTGTCCCTATATTTTTCAGTTTCTATGCGTGATTGGCTCTATCTTAGCCAATCCTCGAAATTTCGTGGAATCTTGGAACTACTGATGGAAAGAGTACCAAGTTTTACTCCCCCACCGCCAACTAAAATCCTATTATGGATGAATTTAATTATGTAAAGTAATTTGGCAAAGATATTTTGTGCATTGTTATTTACGTAATGCTGCTGTATACAAATCGAGTAAGATGTAAAATGTATCTATCTCCACTTTGTACATATAACATTATTGTTATTATTTATGAGATTGGTAATTGAAGTATCCCAATTTAATAATATCAAATAAGATCATAAAAAATAAGTACACCGCTAAACTTACAAATTCACAAGAGAGCTATAGTATTAGTGGTATTTGCCTCAACTTCTCCATGTATAAGCCAACCAATGATGCAAAGGTGGTTATGGGATTCATTAAGAAGTACATATTCAATAGATATGGAGCACCTCAAGCTATGATAAGTGATGGTGGAACTCACTTTTGCAATCGGTTATTAAAGGCAAAGCTTCACAAATATTTGGTACAACATCGAATAACTACACATTATCACCCTCAAATAAGTAAACAAGTTGAAACTTCAAACAGATGACTAAAAAGAATATTGGAACTAAGTAAATGCATCTCTCAAAGATTGGCTAAAAAATTAGACGATGCATTGTGGGCTTGTCGCACCACTTTCAAGATACTAATTGGAGTGTCACCGTACTGGATGGTGTTTGGAAAAGAGTGGCAATTACCAGTAAAATTCGAGCACAAAGCATATTGGGCACTGAAGTAGCTGAATAAGGATTTATAAAAGTCCGGGGAACAAGAATACTATAATTACATGAATTAGAAAAATTCAGAAGAGAGACCTATGTGCCGCTATCTATAAAGAAAGAATAAAGTTATGGCACGATTGGAACACTCAGCAAAGAGTTTTCAGGGTTGGGATCGAGTTCTCTTAAACAACTCCAAATTGAAACTTTTCCCAAGAAAGCTGAAATCGAGGTGGTCTGAACCTTCCACAATATCTCAAATATTCCCTTACTGTACATTAAATTGTATCATCTAAAAATTTCAAGGTGAATGGGCAACGTGTCAAATATTATGTCGAGGACTTTTCTACAGCGAAAGACACCTTTGAGATCATTGTTCCACCCCTAAAATTCGTCCACCGTCAAAAATCATACCAAAAATCTATCCAAATACGTGGGTGCTTGATATAAGGTTCTCTTCAACGAGGATTTTGCTCAAGTTTTAGGAAAACAACATTCAACACAACTTTGTGGTTGTAAGTCTTACATATATTCATAATTTCTTCAATTTTGGGTGTGTTGGTGAGAATTTGTGGAAGTTTATTACATCATACTTGATTGGGAAGAAGTTGGGACTTTTGATTTCGGGTTGTTGGTAGATTATTGATAGAGGCTTGATTTGGGAAGAAGTAGGGGATTTGATTTTCAATTTTGGAACTTTACAGTTGTGCTTATAAAGTAATTGTAAAAAATCCTAGGAGAAAGTCTACATTTTTGTGGTGGAATTTGGTTGTCAAATTTGGGACACATTCGAATTGAGGGTTGGAATTGAAGTCATTATCATGGTTGAGATTGAGATTGATTGAGTTCATCGAAGTATAGTGTGAAAATGCCTCCAAAAAGAGCTAGAAACACAGCCTCATCTTCTGTCTCTTTCAATAGGACAAAATTTGTTAGTGTAGAGGCAGCAAAGCGATACAACACTATGGTTGTACATAAGAATTGTACCCCAAAAAGGGGCTTTCACGATTTTATGAAAGAGCATATAGAACAGCAAGGGTGGGATTTGTTTACAAAACAACCAAGAGCGGCATTAATATCGGTGTTAAGGGAATTTTATGCTAATCCTAAGAAGCACAAGAACTGCCAAGTGTTTGTGAGGGGTAAATAGATTGCTTTTGATAGAACTTCAGTTAATAGGTCCTATAATCTTTCGAATGTGGATGAAAATGATTATTCAATGTTTTGTGAAGAGAACATTGATCCCTATGAAATACTTAGAGTCTTGGCTAAACACGAAACTACTTGGAAACAGACTGAGACCAATGTGATTAATTTTCCTATTTTAGGTATGATTTTGGAGTGTAAACCGTAGCATCATGCACAAATGAACGTGCAATCTTGAATTATGATATTCAGTACGACATGTCAATAGATGTTGGTCAGGTGATTCATAATAGCATCGTGCACACTCAAGGAGTTCAACCACTGGTAGCATATGGTATCCAACCTTGATTTACGAGTTATGCCAAAAGGGAGTATTGTGACACACCTATCTAAAGAAGTGGTACACTTCAAACTATCCCTCACACGTATAGAACTTCAAAGTTTGTGAGTAGACAAGACTCTACTAGTAAACCACCTTCTATGGGGGGAAGAACGACCATCCCGATCACGCCGACCTCCCCAGTTAGTGATACAAGCATTGACCTTGTTATTCAGTTTCAAGTGATTCAACTAGAATTCTATGTATGAGCACTTCCACTAACAGAATGAGTTAATGATGTATTAGCTTCTATATACTCAGATAGGGCATTTCCCCAACTTCCATTACTCCCTGATTACACAGCCAACTGAGTCCCACCTCACCACGACACCTCAGACGATGGAGGCAATTAATGTCTTCACTTAGGTAAGTCCTCCTCCTCTTTTTTACTTTAACAACATTGGGGACAACATTTGATTTTAGTTTGGGAGGAGTGACATTAATTGCTGATTTGATTAGTTACATAATTACTTCTATGTTATTTGTGTAAGTGTTTTGATTGAGTTTGTGTGAATAAAAAAAGATTTGTTGCATACCTATGTGAGATAGATAGCCTTATAGACCAAGATGTATATACTTGAAAATAAGTATTAGTTTGTGTATTGTGAATAAGTTGTGCTTTCGTTGAATTTTTTGCTTATTCATGTAGAACGTAACACTGTTTTATACACGTAAATTGAGTTTAGCGTTGTACAAGAATAAGTTCATTCATACTTATTATATGTTGAAATAGAGGATTTAGATGTTCAATCCCATAATCTATTATTAATTATATCCTTGAACATTTTATAGTCTAATATTGGGGATTTTCGAGCCCGTGAAAGAGATAATTTATACTTGCTGTTGTTGACCCTTGAAAATGAACCAACAGATGTCGGGTCCACTCACGCCAGGTTTAGTACGAATTCGACTCATTCCTACTGGAATATCGACGGTAGCAAAGAGGAAATGGACGCGGGATGTACTTTGTGAAGAAAGACAAGAATATTCAAGTTTTGACGGATGAAACAAAAGCAATCACGCTAACAACAATCGCCGGGTTGAAATCAGACTAATCTATGCAATAACAAATGGGAATATATGGAAGGATAGTTGAAATACGAATATGAATTACTATCTTGTATGTTGAGATTTACAACCCATAAGCATATAAAGAAGATATAAAATAAGCTCAAATGTTCGTATATTTCCTTCTTGAGTTCAAGTGTGTAGTTCGAATATATATATATATATATATATATGATTGTCTCTATTCCCATCAATCATCAAAAATCCTCCATTTAAGTTACAAAGAGGACCTATTTATGCTACATTGGCTGACGTGGTGACTGTTGGATCAGAACCACGTGGCATCATCTTCCTAATTGAGACATCACATCACCGTCTATTTATACAATTAATACATTGATAAAGGGTCAGTTGCTCTATACAACAGGCTGACATATTGACAAACTTTATTACAAGTGTTACATCAATCACCTGTAAGAGATTTTCGAATCTATTACAAGGAACAACGTCGGCCTTTCCCGAGCTTCGGACGAGTTTGAGAGCCTCGAGGAATCTTCGAAGTGGTTCTCTAAGTGGAGAGTTTCAGCTCATTTCTTTGTTTCCTTAGGTAACTTCAACTTTGAGGTAGTGCTTCAGCTTGGACTTCATCCTTACAGTATAAGGACTTCAACTTTGTTTGACTTCTTCGTATTTTGGCCTCATAGGTTTTCATTTGACTTTCTTGTTGACTTTCTGCCTACATGGCTTGTTAGCGACACTATCCTTTTGAGCCTTGGAGGCGAGGAGTAACAATAGTCTCCTAAGTCTAGGTTTGATTATTTATGTAATGCATTGACTTGACTGTAAAATAATAAAAAGTAAGAAAAAATAATTTTTGTAAGGGGGATGGTTTTTTTACCACACCACAATGGTCCCCTAAGCCTAAGTATAATCATTCATGTTATAATTAGAATTAAAAATATACCTGACTTGTGCAGACCTTATGTTGGTATTGTCCGAAGTAGAGTGAATCGGAAGTTGTATCTTTAGAAGTACCCTTACATATTTGAGGCACTAACTGAAGTGGTTGAGGTGAAAAGGGTAAGAGCCTCATATAGCTTCAGATAGATAATTACAAGTCATTTCAGCTTAATGAATTTGAGAAACATGAGGCGTCCTCAATTATAGCGCCTCAATGATTTGATGTCATAGCGTGTTTCTAAGAAAAAATAGTTGAAGCGGTTTGTTTCCAAATACAAGCAACCGTCACCATATTAAATGTACAATGATGGATGTCTCCTACCTATATTATGAACTTCAGGCACATGAAGGCGCGTGGCATCTGGGTCATAGAAGATGAAGCGTCAGACATGTTAAGTGGCTCATAACTTTTAAATGAATGGTTGGATGACCCGGATCAAAATCCAACTCCTGGGGTTAAAGAGGACCTGCCTATAAAAAGCACATTCCTTTGGGGAGAATTTTTTTACTTTTGCATGAATTTTTTCATCTCCCTTTACAAATTTTCCAAATCTTCAAGTTTTTTCCAGGAACTTTTTTTAACTTTTTCTTCTTGAAATTCTTCTAAGTGTTATTCATTGTTGAGTTCTTTTCTTTTTTTCTTGCTACTTTCAAGAATTTTAGTGTTCACTCTTTCTCCACCAGTTTAAGAAACTCATGAGTATCATAATCTTTTAACTTGTAAAACTTTTGAAGTAGATTGTAAATCGTTTGTTTCTTTAATGTCGGTTGGAAACGTAGACCTTAGCGAGTTGGTGAGTGAGATAGGAGTAGATATTGTGAACACAACCTACCTCGTTAGAGTCATTGAGGCTGGACAAGGTACCTCAGTTTCTAGTGGGGGTGGGGTATTCGAGGATGACATAGCTTGAGAGCAACCAAAATCCCATCTTCAGTAGATCCGACCCACCTTGCCGACCTTAAGGATAAATATAGGATCCCATATGACATAGAACTTCTCTCTCCTTTTCCTGATGAGCGAGCTTGCTATTTAAGGCAGTGTTGCATCACCATCAGTGAGTTGTTCCTTAAGGCAATGCTTCGCCTGCCTTTACATCCTTTTTTTCGGGTTGTCCTTAGGTTGTACCCTACCCAGCTTGCACCTAATGCCTGGTTCAACTGGTGGGAACTTATTTCCTCTGGAAAGAGACCTCCCTAGGTCCCCTCCACATTTTTCAAACTGTCTTCCAACCAAGGTCGTTGGGTAAGGTGGTATTCATTGTGCCAATGGAGAGCACACTCTCCCTTCGTCTTGGGTCTACCCTCCTCCATAAAGGGATGGAAGGAAACGTGGTTCTGGGTTTGGGGAAAGTGGCAGGAATGTGAGGGTGACATTGTTCCCCATGTCAAAGTCCAAACCTCTTACTCCATACCTAGTGAGTGTCACCTCTGCATTTTGCTTGTCATACTTTGCTAATCTTGGCACCAACTTTTTGTCTTTGTCTCGCAAGAGCTCTTGAGCGCTTCAAATTAGACGACAGTGATTAGGATACCTTGACGGGCATCTACCGCCAATCTTCTTCATCCTGTGATTTCGATCAATCGATCCTCTCCAGCCGATTTTTTGAAGAATTTTGTCTAATGGCCCGAAGAGGTATAACTTAGGCCTTATTACTTTTAACTTAGTTTCCGTACATTCGCTAGTGTCTGACCTTGTAATTTTTATTGTACAAAACTTCGCAAATGTGAGGCACCCCACTCCCGACATGGCCACCATCCTGGCGGCCTCCACCACCTCAAGTTATAAGGGGATGAAGCCCTCATCTGTTGGAGAAAAATAGGTGAGGGATAAAATCGAAAGGGTCAGCAATGAGGTGCCAGCCAAGATGAAGGATTGCCTCCCTTAGCAGACAAGGGTAACAAGATGATGATGGAAGAGCCCAAGAAAAAAAATTAGAGTGTCCACCACCGGAGTGGGTAGTTCCAACAATGTTTCTCTCCTTCGTTTAAGGTGCTTGCGGGGTAGAAGTTGATGGCAGCATCAATAGCTACAGCTTCTGGGGGCAGAAGAGGCCACCTGTCGTGGAGCCCCAGAGACAAGATCCTGCCAAGAAGTCGAGGACTTCAACAAACTCCACCGCCTCTGAACTCCCAAAAGGAAAATCGGCCCTGGCTAAAAGGACCGATGAGCTTGAATCTAAGTCTCTTGCCCTTCTTCCTCCGAAAATTCAAACTGCCTTAACATTTCATAAGTATTGGATGGAGAAGTGGCAATCCTTCGTAGAAAAGAGCGATGTCGTCTACGTCGTGGCCACGATGGTGGCCCAGTCGGGGAGGTCATTTAGGATGGCCATAGAGGCTGAAGCCCTATTTAAAAACCTTCAAAGTAAGAACCAGGGGTTCACCAATAAAGACTCTCAGGCCGAGGAGGTTTCCAGGAAAGCTAAGGCAGAAGTGGAGGCCTTGAAGAAACAACAATATAAGGAGTCAATGAAGCTCGCCTCTGCCTTAACAGTGATTGAATCTTTGAAGAAGGAGGTCAACCTATCTCAGAGTGAGGTAGCATCCCTTACCAAGCAAGTGGAGACTTCTAATGCACATCAGAAGCTAGCAGCTATGGCCTTGGAGAAGGCCAATAAGGAGAACTCTATTTTGAAAGGGTAGGTGGGAGAGTTGACTTCCCAAGTCGCTGGCCTAACTAAGGAAGTGGAGAGTGTCAAGAGTGATGTTGAATTGGCCAGCTGTGATGCTGAGAAGACGTTCCTAGCCAACTTCTATTTGACCGAGGTGTATCAAAGGTTTGCCAGTAACATGCCTTTTCTAGGTTGAACCTCTTCATAGACACGATAGGTGCCCTCCCAATTTAGACCTAAGGTTTTGGAGCCATGCTCTTTAAAGGATGGGAACATCATTCGAAGCACCAATTTGTTCAAATGATTCAAATGAAATGACTTCTTTTTTCACTTTCGAATTGTAGTACCTGGTCAATTTTCTTTAATACACGACCAATTTTGTTTAAGAATTGTCCCTTCTTTCTTCAAGGAGGTCAAGCTCGCACCTTCTCATTTCTTCATTAGTTATTTCATTGAAATACATTTATCGAGGAAATGACAGATCTACTTCAATAGGGCTCATAGCCTCGAACCCATAGGCCATAGAGAATGGGGTCTCTCCCGTAGCTGTTCTACTTATAGCTGTGATAGCCCAAAGCACTTGAGGTAGTTCATCGAACCAAACTCCTTTTGTTGCATCTAGTTTCCTTTTTAGTGTATACTTGATCCTTTTGTTAACAGTCTCAACCTGTCCATTTGCCAGGGGTGATGAGGGGAGGAAAATGCTTCTTGATGCCCAGTTCTTCACACATGTTTCTAACTATGGGTGGGCAATGGGTCGAGTCGGGTCGGGTTGAGTTTGGCCCAAAATCGACCCGACCCGATATACCCGATTTTGGGCCCTTTCACAAATCGACCCGACCCTGGTCCAATCCTAAGTCGACCCCACCCGATTTGGGTCGGGTTGGGTCTATTTTTCCATGTTTCCAAAACATATTGACAAAGGAAAATGGAACGAAATATGTATTCATTGCACCAAACAAAAGCCATTAAAAATGTAAAACAAAAAACAAAAACCTCTTAATTTCGTAAATTTTACCTCTAGGATTTGGGAAGAAAAACATTTTGGGCTTACTGCTACAACCATTTCGAATTGGTCTTGAATAGCCACCTTAAGTACCATCAATTTTACCACATTTGCTGCTCACATCAGCATCTTTGCTAAGCTAAGGCCATTCCTTGGTACCTGTCTCATCATTACTAAGATTTGTCGACCCACTTTTTGGCCCAATCAATTTATGTGCTCGCTACATCTCCGGTGATGCACTGCTTCTTTACGTAGATGTATAATAATGATGGAAGATCCCATTAATGTCTCCATTATATCAACAGGGTCACTTTGTTTGCACAAATTCCACATCCCAAACTTCTTCTATACTTTATTAATGGATATTTTAGAGAAATTAAGAGTTTTGTTGGTTTCACCAACGAAAAGGGATCGAAAAGGACTACTATGTATTTCGCTGGTTTCATTGAATAATAGGGTTTGAATAAGTTGTGTCAGTTTTAGGCCAACCCGACCCGACCCACAATTATTTTAAATTTATTTTACCCGACCCAACCCGAATTTATCCCTAAACCCTATTTCTAACCTCCTTATTGTCAAACTGTCTGACATTTTCTGATATAATCGAATGGAGAATTTTGAACCTGTAAATGATGTTCGTCCATAGGAACTTGGAAGTGTTGGTCTCAGTGATTTTGGCAAGTGACTCGGCTTCTACCCATTTGGTGAAGTAATCAATGGCAACAATTGCGAAGCTAAAGTTTCATCTCCCTTTGGAAAGAGGTCCTATAAGATCAATTCCCCATTTTGTAAATGGCCAAGGGCTGGATACAACATTCAACTCTTAAGAATGCTGCCTTTGAATAGTAGAGAAACGCTGACACTTGTCACATTTTTTAACAAATTGCATCGTATCCTTTTTCAAGGTGGGCCAGTAGTATCCCTGTTTTAGCACTTTCTGTGCTAAGGACCACCCTCCGGTGTGGTTCCCACTAACCCTTCATGGATCTCCTAGAGTACATAATTTGCTTGCTCTCCTCCAATGCATCTGAGCAAGGACAGTGAGAACCCATGTTTGTATAGTACATCATCTTGCAAGACGTAGTGGACAGCTCTCCTCCTGAGCTTCTGAACCTCTTCCTTTTTAAGGAGAAGGGTCTGGTCTGTGAGAAAATATATTATTAGCTTCATCCAAGCTAGAGTGTCTTCAACCCATATAACAGTTTCGCTAGTGACAATAGAAGGTCCAGAAAGATGCTCTATAGGCAACGAATATGAGCAGTTCGAAATCTTTACTGCTTACTAATTTAGACAGTGCGTTAGCATGGACATTCTTAGTGCGTAGGATTCATACCAGTTTGAACCTTTTCAAGGAAGGGATGAAGTCCATAACCAATTTCAGGTATGCTACCATAGACTTATCCCTGGCTGAAAAATTACCATGAACCTAACTTACTACTAGTTGGGAGTCATTGCTGATGATGAGTATCTTTGCTTGCATTTCTTTGGCTAACCTTAGGCCAGTGAGGAGGGCCTCGTATTCTGGTATATTGTTGGTGGCTTTAAACTTGAATCTCACAGAACATGTAAGCTTATGTCTTTCTGGAAGGACTAAAACAACCCCTGCTTCCTACCCTGTCTCTCCTGAGGATCCATCAACTGATAGACTCCAAATTGGAGGTTCGACGGGTTCCATTTCTTCTTTCATTTTTGGGATGAGAGTGAATTCTACTACAAAATCTGCTAGGGCCTGGCCCTTAATGGCACCACTTGGCTTAAAAACAATGTCAAACTCACTAAGTTCCACAGTCCACTTCAGCAACCTTCCTGAAAGATCAGGCTTCTGCAGCACCTGCTTGAGGAGGAAGTTTGTCAACACACGTATACTATAGGCTTGGAAATATGGCCTCAATTTTCTTGAGGCAACCACCAAAGAAAGGGCTAATTTTTCCATGTCCAGATAGCGAGTCTTTGCTGCTGAGTGCTTTACTGATGTAGCATACGGGCATCTGGTGACTATTCTCTTCTCTTATCAAGACTGACCTGATGGCCTAAGAAGTTACTGCCAAGTACAACTATAGTGGCTTGTGGTCCCTAGGTTTAGAGATGGGAGGCCTATCCTAAGTGCTTCTTCAGCTCTTATAAGGCTACCTCACACTCTTCAATCCACTGAAACTTGTTTCCTTTGAGGATTTTAAAGAAAGGTAGGCACTTGTCTGTTGCCTTGAAGACGGAGCGGTTCAAGGTTGTTACTCATCTAGTGAGGTTTTGTACCTCTTTCGATTTTTGAGGTGAACTCATTTCAATTAAAGCTTTGACATTTTCAGGTTCACTTCAATGCCTCTTTGGTTGACGATGTAGCCCAAGAACTTTCCTGAAGAAACTCTAAAGGCATATTTTAAAAGATTGAACTTCATCTGATATCTTCTCAAAATTTGGAAGGTCTCATTAAGATTTTTAACATGATTCTTTGCTTTTAGGCTGTTCACCAGCTTGTCGTCCATGTAGACCTCCATAGTCTTTACAATGAGGTCGGCGAACATTTTATTGACAAGTCTTTGGTAGGTAGCTCCTGCTTCAACTCGAAAGGCATGACCTTATAGCAATAAAGACCATTGTCCATGATGAAGGAGGTATGCTCCTCATCTACTGGGAACATTGAGATCTAATTGTATCCAGAATATGCATCCATGAAGCTAAGAAGTTCATGCCCCGCAATTAAGTCCACAAGTTGTTCTATTCTGGGAAGTGGGAAGCTATCCTTTAGACGACTTGGTATAAATTTGAAAAGTCTATACAAACCATCCACTTCCCGTTGTGCTTTTTGACGAATACTGGGTTTGAGACCAACTTAGGATATATTGATTCCTAGATAAATCCATCGTCGATTAGCTTCTTAACTTCATCTTTTAGAACTTCATACCTTTCAGGGTTGAGAGCTCTTCTTTTTTGCCTATGGGCTACAACCCTTAGGTCGATGTTCAAATGGTGGCAACTGATCTTTGGTTCAATGCCTACCATATCGCCATGTTTCCAGGTGAACACATCAAGATGTTTTAGTAAGAAGCTTTTCAGCTCCTCCTTTGCTTCTATTGGTAGATTTCTTCCAACCTGCAAGTGCTTGGAGGGATCTTGTGGGTCTACTGAGAAGCTCTCCAGCTCCTCCATAGGTGATGTTTGAGGTTTGCAATCAATAATGCGAGGGTCTAGCTCGTCCAAGTTAACTGCTTCTTCTGCAACCCTCCATTCTTCAGGGGTGGTCTGTTTTTCATGAACCGCCTCTTCTTTAGAGCTCTGAGCAATATAAATACCAATAATCAATAATCGAAAGACCATTATGATATCGATACAGTCGAGTAGACCATCCTCTTGAGACCACCAGAAGTACATCCCCTGACTGGCCTTATGATCACCCAAGAAATATCCCACTCGTGGTGTCAATAACCATACTATCACAAAGGTATAGTCAAGTGGTCCACTCTCCCATGATCACCAAATGTACATTCCCTATCTACCCTTGCGATCACCCAAGAAGTCTCACTTGCGATGCCAAAACATATCATATAAACATATTTCACATCCATCGATACCCTAGTAGTAGTCGATAAAATATTTTATAATGTAAATTCATTTTTCCAATCATGTCGTGGATGCTATATTTTTTTAACGATGGACATATGCCGTGCATGCACGTGCAAAATGCTCGTGAATGATCTCCTTATCAAGGTCATATAAATGTTACAACAATACTCTATAGAGAATATTTCACAAATACTATGTTGTTGCAACGTAGTTATAAATGGATTTTTTACTTACCTTTTTGTCTTTGTGTGTAATCTTTCTATAGGATATGGGTCAAGTCCCCTTTGCACCTAAAGTCGGAAAGCAACTTGTATTACCATCTAATACTAATCATGATCCCAAATTTGATACTATTAACTCACACCCAATTTCCATACTAAGACCTTAGATGCCAACATATTCTAGATTAACACTACAAGTAACTAGCCGTATAACTCCAGTTATTCTAGCAATTTCAATGAATATAAACATCATTTAATTGGATTATTAATGTCGTAATACTCATTCAAATCAATTTTTCCTAGCTTTAGAGGCGATTAGTGATCACATAAAGGTGGAACTATATGAAATCTTAAGATGAACAGAATCTGTTTTTCAATTTCTATTGCTGCCATGTTCACTTTCCGACCTCCTTTTGTACCCTTAATCACATCAATCAATTCCCAAAATTTTACCAAGCTTATATAACATATATGTACAGTTAAATATGTCATTAATTCACCACAAGCAATCGATTTACAGCCTAAAAATCAATCTCTTTTATAGAACACCGAATTAAGAATTTTATTGCGGCTGTCTTGAGCTTCACTTGATTTAACATACCACAACTCAGATTCTAACCCGTTAAAGATCATTTATATACTTCTAACTCTTTAATAGGAAGATGTGACGTTACACATCAATTTAATTCAATTGTAATCCTAGAATCTAAACTTCCTATAATACATTCACACTCTTTTTATTGGAATAAGATCAAGAATCGACCATATACATCAAGCAGAAGGCAGTAATCAATCCACCAATAAAGTAAAATTCAACAAATAGTTCAATCATTCGATAGAAGTAGCATGATTGGATCTATGAAGAATTTTATAAATGTTAAACCAATCTCAACATAAAGTAATTGAAATTGAAACTCAACAAATAGTTCAATTCTTCAATGGAAAAATCATGACTGAATCCATGAAAAATCTAGTAAAGGTTAAGCCAATTCCAAAATATTCATGAAAAGAAAATCTAAATCCTAGAATTGTTTGACAATGAAAAATCAAATTACATGAATAAAAGATGCAAAATCACCAATTCCGATTGAGTTCCTTCCTAATTTCACCAAGATTTTTTAGTTTTTCATGGAGATTCTTGAGCCAAAGATGAGAGAAAGTAGTATGGAGGAGTTCTCTATCTTTTTCCCCGTGTTTAGGGTTTCAAAACATGTATGTATAGTTGTTTCCATAAATGGTTGAACTAAATTCGAAAACCTGAATTTTTGTCTCGGAAATACTCTATGCAACCTCATAGAATAAGTGGATGCATCCACATAAAACATTTTAACTTGGCCCTGGAATTCGCTGAAGATGCGGTCGCATTGAATTTAAGCTATGCGGTAGCAACCGTATAGCTTTAGATAACTTCCACATGATCGCCTTTGGTATTTTGGTTATATCTTTTTCTCTTGATATACAATTAGATGCATTGGAAAGATGACTCATGGGATTACAAGTATTTCAGAAATATAATTTTTCCAATTCGAACATTTTCTATGCCAAAAATGAGTCTCAAATTGAGACTGAAAATCCAAAGCAGAACTTTTTCGGCTGAGAGTTGATATGTGATAATACTTTGACTATATTCCATCCCTTTGGCTTATTTCCTCATCCAATTGATGCCTAACACTCCCAAATCTTCATATCTTCATTTTGTCTTCCAAGTCATCTGTTGGGTATTTACAATTTGATCCGTGAACTATTGTTTTCTTCCACTTTGATCCCTTTTCACTTATTTCTTCAAAATTTTGCTATATCCATCAAATTACCACCTAAATCAAACTATAAAGATAATGAGTGCATTTTGGCACCAAATAATCACAGGAGAACAATAAATAAGAAGGAAAAAATATAATATTTTACACTCTTATCAGGTCACTTGGGGATAACTTTAAGGGATAAATATCTTAGTAGGACTTATGTAAAGAGTATTAAATGGTTGGGGTCGTGATCCTTGCTTAAGGATTTAAGAAAATGTTGTATGTAGCCAAGTTAAAAAGCATGAGGTGTGTTAAGAAGGATGTGGCTTCATGTAGCAAAATTTGACTTTTTCCTTATCTTATTTGGAGCCACATGTGACTTATAAGATATATATCTATCCTATATGAAGTACTAAGCGGTTTGGAGATGTGATGGAGGCCTGATGGTTGAATGAATTGGATGTTAAAATGACAAAGCACCAAGCATTAAGTAAGAGGTGTCTTCTTTTAATTAAAATCTGATTTTTGTACCCATCCTCGGAGGAGTTATATATAACTTAGGAGATAAGATACTACATGTATGAAGTCTTCGAAGACTTTTAGGCATGAGTAATGCTTAGGAATGAAAGAATTGACCATTATAAGGACAAATCAACCAGCATAAGGTGTCACTACAACAAAAATAGCCTACGGCAACGTTCAAAAAACGTTGCCGTAGACCTTTTGCAACGTTTGGACGTGTGTTGCAAATCAAGGTGTTGCCGTAGAGTAGGACCCCTACGGCAATGTTTAAAAAACGTTGCCGTAAGGTTTTTTTTTTTTTTTTTTTTTTTTTTTTTTGACAAAATTGAAAATGAATATTAACAAATTTTGAAATTGCATAAAAATCGATAATTTTATTACAAATTTTTGAATCCATACACTTGAATATTAGAATGTGATACAAAAACACCTAAATAAAAATGAGTTTCAAAATGGTAATACATCAATTGATAGTAAGCACTTCCATCCAATGTGATAATCACCCAACAAACAAATTTACTCTAAACAACCCTATCATGCTAAAATAGCCCAAGACTTTAAAACATTACTTCCACCACTACTAGTAGAATCTTCATCTGTAACGATGAAGCCGTACAAGGCCTTCATTCTCCTGCTTTAGAATTTGAATTATTGTACATTTCTCCTTAAGTGCCTGCAAAAAATTGAGGACACCATAAACATTCCAAGCTTGTAAAACAAAAATATGCCCATGTACAATTCAATCTTTAAATGATTAATTGTATAAAAAATATATATATGAATGATGTAACTAAGTAAATGATGAGATTGAGGGAATTAATTAGTAGGATATAGACCCAGAAAAAGTGTAACCATTACCAACAAAAGAAGAAAACAACTTAAATTGATGGAAATTAAAATAATGGGAGTTCGCGAATAACCCCCAAACCTAGTTTAAGGTTATACCACGTTAAAGACTGTGTATGGAAACCCATCAACAATGAGCATAGAGGTTGGTCTACGTACCTTCGTCCATCTCAAACTCTATTGACGATGAGTGACACTGTGAGCTGGTTTATTGTTCCAATGTTATGTTTAACCAATTCGAGAGAAGCTTCTTATAAACGAGTAAAACAAAATGCGTCTGTCTAAGTGAGTTATTGTTCTTAAGTAATTTTTAACCAATCCAGGAGATGCTTAATACAAAGGGACCAAAATCAAAAGGCGAGAAGCTATCGGTTTATGGTTCCAACATTATTTTTAACCAATTCGGGAGAAGCTTCATATAAAAACATACAATCAAATGGCAAGACGACCTAATTTGGTTTTTTGTTACGAAGTTATTATAAACCAATTTGGGAGAAGCTTCATTCAAACTAACCCAAAATCAAATGAATCGATATAGACTTTCCGCCACATATAAATACAAAATGTTTATAGCCATATCACGCATTTCAAGTTATTGACTTTTGAATTATCCAGTTCTATGTAATCATAAAACTATTGCACTCGAACGAAATAGACCAATAAATGCACATAATTTCATTATCACAAACTACAAAACTTCAGAGAATACTCAGTAAGCTCCCTAACTTTGCTATTTAGAATTGAGCCAAGAGTCCCCAAACAAGACAAATGCTAGAAGTGGGCTAACATCCAGTGTATCGAAAATTGGAGGGATTATATTCCTGAAAAGATTCAAGTACGGATCGCATAGGTCCCGAATTGCAGATAACGGCTGCCTGTCCCAGGGGCGGACCCAAACGATTCGCGTTGTGGGGTCAAAAATGAGAATTCCAAATTTCAAGAGGACGAAGGTCGAAGAACAGAATGCAGTAATATTGTTCTAGAATCTAGATCCTTTCAATGTGCATTTCAAAAGCTGAAGCCTGAAGGTGCTAATTAAAGGCCAAAGGTGAAAATGTGAAAGGCGAAGAAGGGCAATTGGGCAAAATACTCGAGGCCACAAGGCGGCAAGGCCCACAACGGACTCGAAGCAACACAGAGGCCACAACACGCTTCTACACGAGTTGTTGAGTTCACTAAACCATGGAATAAAGCAACACACTTACACACAGACAGGGGCGGACTCAAGCAAGTGGAAATGTGGAATAAAATTGCAGAATTTGCAATCAAAAATGGCGGAATTAAATTGCAGATTTGCATTCATAACTCATAAGTGGAAGAGCTGGAATTAAATTGGGCAATTGGCTACATAATAACATAAATGAAGCAGAGTAACTTCAAACAAGTTGCTATCAAAACAATTGGATGAAATCATGAAATTGGCATAAAGAAGTTATAACACACGGTACATACCTAAAGGGTGAATGGCGGACTTCGGCGACGGCGGAGGATCGCCCCGAAGAAGACGACGGCGGGCTTCGAGCCTTCGGCGATGGTGAGGACGCCGTCGAGTTCGACGGTAATGGTTTCGGCTTCGGCGAGATAGGAGACTCACTCGGGCGAATTCAAATGGGAGGAAGTAATTTCGAGAAATTGAGGTATAGGGTTGTGGGATTTGGGTTTAACTTCGAGCCTTCGGCTGGGTGGACGCCGTCGGGATTCGACGGTAATGGTTTCGGCTTCGGCGGAGACTCACTCGGGGCGAAAATCAAATGGCGGGGAGTAATTTCGGCTATTGAGGTATAGTAGGGTTGTGTGATTTGGGTTTTAACTTTATTAAATTGGGTTTGGGCCTCAAAGAAATGAGCTATTGGGTATTTTTAAATGGGCTAGTTAGTATTTTTCAAATGGGCCAAATGTTAGGTTTAAAAAAAAAAAATTTCCTTTCTTATGACTAAACACGTTTTCAATAGTGTTGGGGAGGTAGAGTCTTTTAGTATAGTAGGATAAGTAGGATGAATGCTAATATATCATTCCGCATAACGTTTGCCAAACGTTGCGGAAGGTCCCTACCTTCCGCAGCGTTTGGCAAACGTTGCGGAAGGACTACCTTCCGCAACGTTTATTGAGTGTTGCGGAAGGTAGAACCTTCCGTAACGTTTGCCAAACGTTGCGGAAGGTCCTACCTTCCGCAACGTTTGGCAAACGTTACGGAAGGTTCTACCTTCCGCAACACTCAATAAACGTTGCAAAAAGTGGTCTACCGCAACATTTTTTAAAAAAACGTTGCTAAAGCTCATTTATATTAACCTATGGCAACATTCACTTACGAAAATGTTGCCAAAAGACCATTTTGGCAACATTTATTGATAAATGTTGTCTTTTAAATGTTGCTAATGGCTATTTTTGTTGTAGTGTGTACTAAGCGTGATGTGTTCTCTTGTTATAGAAACCTGATTTTCCATCTATCTTCGCAGGTACAAATCAAGTATCCTTGACTTATTTTAGTGTGTCTACGACCTAATTTAATTGCCATAAGATCCTAAAATAATTTATAGAGTTAATTCCTTACCCAGTCCTTTGATTCCTTACCCGATTGGCGCGATTCTTTCTTCAACAATTTGCACCTCAATATTTATAATGTCACACGAATCTTATATTATTGTATTGTAATCATGTCACTTCATGCCTAATGTCACAAATATGTTAAAGACTTAGGGTTTATGGTAACCATGATTAACCGAATTAAAAGTGTGTAACTTTAACGATAATTTCCAATACTTTCAAGATTACAATTGTTTAACACATCAATATTCAACATCTAGATTAACCTAAATTTCTACCATAACTCAATGTAAGATTCACCACCTAGGTCAGGGGGTTCATATAGAAATCTTAAAATCTCAATAATCAAATGCACCATAATAAGAGAAAACTATTTTGAACTATTGATGCAAATGCAATGGCAATGTAAATAGAAAGTAATGCATGAATCATATTGTCGAAGTGCGTAAAGTGAAGTTTGGGTATTACATCTTGATTAAAGAATTAAAGGTAATCAATAAATGAAATTGTGTTCCCTAATATTCATCTCATATTTTAAAAACCTAATTTGATTTTTGTGTGCATTTAGATACATTCAACTTGTTAGAAATAGTTAGATCAACAATCATCAAACTATTGTTTGTTTTCGTGGGAATGATTATACGGACTCAATGGTCCATTATATACTTGTTGAATATCGTACATGATCCTTTGAAAACTCGCAAGTGCACAGTATCGTGGTTAAGTGATATAATGATGAGTAGACTGTCGAACCTACGAGAACTATGTGTTTGACCAAATTAAGATTAATTGCAACTTTAATCGAATAGCAAACAAGTTGTGATTTTTCTATATTAATCCCTAAATTATCAAGTAAACTAATGAAAGAAAGTAAATGAGTTTTTCAAATATGTGAGATGCATCACAAAAATGTCGAATCCCTCTTGTTATTCCATTTAAGTTAACAATTAAAGTGACAATTAATTGAAAGCCTCTTTTGATAGTGATCAAATATATTCCCCTCAATCTCTCGATGAATGATGCAAACATCATAAATGCATTAATAAGTTATAAAACACCTCTTGAAACTATATAAAGTATAGATGTATATCTCTATTCTCTATCGAATCTTACAATATTTATTATATTATAATTATACTCTATTGTCTCTCTCGATAACAATAAAATTCACTAACAATTCACTTGGTAATCAAGCAATTGAAAATAGCGACAAAATGATAATGAACATTCACAAATCAAATCAAATCAAATTAAAGTCAAAATAATTAATTAGGTCCTGTTCGGGAGGGATTAAAAGCCAATTAAAATTGAAAATATGACCGTTATTGGACCCCACTCGTCTAATAAAAGTCAACAATAACGGCTATATTTTCAATTTTAATTTGATTTTAATCCCTCCCACACAAGCCCTTAAAAACTAAAAATATCATAATAAGAGTTCATGTCATCCTAACAATGTATAAAACTAGTCTAGCATATTGGAATTACAAGAAATCATGTTAAATGTATAGAAGATCACTCGGAATTGTGAATTAATAAATGAAGGAAGATGAAGGTTATTGAATTTGTTCAAAGCAATCTTAAAAAATTTTCAGTAATTCTTTTGCTTCTTTGCCCACAATTCACAAGTTTAATCTTCAACTGATGAGTTCTTGAATTTTGCTTTTGAAATCTTCTCAAAATATATGATTTTCCCTTTTTGTGATAAAAATTGATGGAAAATTGTGGTATGAGATGTACATGAGAGGCATTTAATATGTATTATGTTGTTAGGTATTTGTATGAGTAGAAAATTGGTTGAAAATTACGACCAAATTAGTTTCCAACAGAGTTCCAATCCAAAAAGGAAAGTTGCCTTCGCTCGCTCATGTATTTTCCCTCTGCACAATCGTCAGTATTTTGGTCATAATGCATGTGTTGGAAAACTAACTCAAAGAGATACAACTTTGCGAAAAGTTGAATTTTCCCAATTCGAACATTTATTATGCCAAAAATAGATCTTAATCTTCAACTAAAAATCTGGAATATAATTTGTGCGTTTAAAAATTGATTTGTAATAATATTTTGATCGTAGTACATTCCTTTTTGACTTTCTAATTGCTTCTAGCAATTTTCAAAGTATCGTCTTATGATTCGAATCAACTATTGAATATTTTCAGTTTGATCCTCAAACTTTGGACTTCATCATTTCTCACCATTTTTTGCTTCTTTTTTCCAATTTTTCGTTCAACATTTAGTTGTATGTATACAACATAAAATATAGCAATTTAGGATATATTTTGTAAAAAGAACTATCAAATATCATTATTTTAGGCCTCAAATAAGTATATTAAATACACTTATCAATTATACACTTATCAGTACGCTTGCAATAGAAAAAACGCAACACTGATGTTAAAACTGTTGAGATCCATTTTCGAACAAATATTATCGTAATTCGAATTCAATAGAAATTCATACAGAGAACAAGATTGAAATAACTGAAGTTTTCTTTTCTTGTGCTAACATAATTGTATTGTATTATGAATTTTCAAACCCTAACAGTTTATTAATAAATGTCCAAGTGGGTTTAACCCGTCTCTTAAATTTATCCAGTCCAATATTTAATCAATCCAATTAATTAATCTTGGTCCATGAATTAATTAATTCGGCCTATTAACAAGCAACCAAATTAATTAATTGTTCAACACTACTTAGTTAATTAATTGGTTAATTTCATTCTCCTAGTTCTCCTTTTCTGTGTGAGACATTAAATTCTCGATCACGATACCTAATGACGTGAACTATATAATCAAAATAGATAAATTAAAATACCCCTTTTTAATTTATCACCAATATACTTTCGTAGTTACAGATTGACATCTGAAAATGTGTCAGGACAATATATGTGACGTAAATTGTTACGTAGTATGATAAAACAAAACTTGTTCGTTTGTCGTGAAATTATAATCTTTTTGGTCAATATGATCCAATCAATTACGAGATATGGATATATGTCAATCTCAATTATCGATCATATCTTTCATCTCACTATTAATTCAATGTAAGTTAAAAACTCATTTTTGACTTATGAGTGCACATTGACCAATGATTTCGTTATCAACTTAATTGAATGAAATGTAAATCATAATCCCTTACTATCTAAGAATAACAACTCCTCTATTGATGATTCACAACTTTTATATGATTCTTGACATACCTGAACGATGTTATATTAGCGACCATTGGCGGAATAACATTCAAATCAACAAAGTATGATCGTCCTTATATAAGGGATTATGATGACCTCAAGTCGAATGACCAATTCCACTATCGAACATTAGAGATTAGCCACTGACATTTAAATGGTTATCCTTGTGGAATCTCCCCCAATGGGCCTCCAATGTTTTGTTCTATAACAAAACTTTCACGTGTTCATTTAAGTATCACCGCACTTTAGTTTGTGAGATCAACTACTAACTTCCCAAGTAAGAAATGGTACACATGATGATCTATCTGTAATAACGATATTCGTATCTCGTTATTACTTACGATCATTGATGATTTAAAATTCAATCATATGTAATTTGCATCTTACAATTACAACTCCTCCTGATTAACAAATTACTAAAACTTAAATTTACAGACTCTATTATTTAATATAATTTATTAAAATAATAAACAATAGATATTGCCAAAATAGATGTATTAAATATATTAAAAATGTTTACAGTATAAATCGATTGAATTTAGGGCATAACACTTGCAGACACAAATATAATAGAAAAACATGACATTTTTCACTTGCATTTGCCTTGAGAATGGATATATATATTCATAGCCGAACCTAAGGAGGGGCTCAAGAGACTGTCGCCTCAGGCCTAGCTCTTTAGGGAGCCCAAAAATTTTTTTGCTTCCTTCTTTATTTTAAAAACTCATAGTCATTTATACTCATTCACCTTTATTCGGTTGCTCCAAACAATGATGTTTCTTCAATATTGATATTGTAAATCACGGAACTAGAGTCTGGATTAAGAATACTCATTTCATTGTGTAACACCCCATCGGTATATATTTATGCATCACTACAAACGTTTTTGTTGATTTGATCGTTTATTAACCCTACTTTTTTAATTGCATGGACCGATATATATATATATATATATATATATATATATATATATATATATATATATATATATATATATAATTGATTATTGTATAGTTTTGTCTCTAAATTTAATTATATTATTTCAATATCCCAATTATCGGATTATTGATTTGTGTGTGGGATTTAATTCCTTTTCTCGATCTATAATCCGTTATTGATTAATTTGAATTTGTGCCTTCTATGGGGTAATTGGGTGCAATATATGGTTAAATATGATGTGATTTCATTTTTTTAATTTTATTATGTTACATTATGAAAATATTTATAATCTTAGATGATATATCGTTATTGTTGTAATAATAATTTTTCTCAGTGAAGGATGTGTGCCATGTGCAAAGTGAAAAAGTGTGTAAAAGTTAACCATTTTTACAAATAAGAAGCCTATTTACTATTTTATGTGAAATTGAATTCATTATGAGTGTGAAGTGTATTTACCATACGCACGTAATGGAAAGAAATCTTCTCCCACTATAGCTAAGTTAGACACATTGATAATTATTGATTATTTTTATTTTTATTTTTTTTCCTTTTTTGTTAATAGATTGTTTGGACACTTTATCTTATAATCATACTGTAGAATAGAAACAATTTTTTTTATTTTGTACTTGTAGAATAGAATATTTAGGAAGCAGCTAAAAGTCAAAGTAAGTCAAAAACCATACCGATTATAGTTGCATCAGCAGAAAAAAGTTTCTTCAACTTGAAATTAATCAAGATTTATCTCCGATCAACTTGTCACAACAAATATTGAATGAATTGGCCACGTTATCTATTAAAAATGAAATAGTTGAACAATTCGACTATTAAAAATTGATTAATATTTTTGTCTCTAAAACCACATGACGAGTTGTATTTAAGTGACCGTTTAAAATGTTTTCGCATTTTTATTTGATTGTAATATATATTTCATTTTGTTATTTTATTGTTGATTTTAAGTTAATAAATTTAGTTTCATAAAACTCTTCTAAATGAAAAAAAAAAAAAATATATTGATTACTTGTTACGATTTAAGAATCCAAATTCTGAAATTCGTCTCGGGCCTCGCGAAACACAGGTACGGCCCTGGATATATTATACAGTTCAACTGCTCAAAGTTCATCTTGTAATATATATACCCTTTTAACTTGTATATATATATATATGAATGTACAAGCATCTCAATCTCACATGCATAATCATCTCCCGAGAACTGAAACAAATACTTGCAAAATATGTCATATCACGAGTTGGGGAAAAAAATGGAAAAAAAAAAAAAAAAAAAAAAAGAGGATGAACTTCTCCAGTATAATTATGTTTCAACTTCTTCTTTGCCATCTTTGAGGTGGTCCTTGAGAGGTTGTCCGGAGATTTCCCAACTTCCAGAATTCCATGCAGTATCCGTTGCAGGCAATTCATAGTCATCGGGTTTCAGCGACAACTGGAACTCCGGAAGATCAGGCAAAATCTGAAGACCTCTGCATCATAATGATATTTACATGTTTAGAACATCTCCAGAAAAAAAGATGTCAGTAGGAAAGATGTATCAGTATCGAGCCCTTACTTCTCTTGATCCAAAAGGTAGCCATACATCTGTGATTTCTTGGATGCAGTTTCGGGGATTTTCTTGTGTAAATGCTTCATAGCACCCCATGGTGGAGGAACCCTTAAAGAAGAAATGGAGCAATGAAATGAGATTGATTGTGATAATGAATACAAAAACAAAGCAATGGCAGCATGTTTGGGAGGGAGGATTCGATAACAATGTACAGTATTAAAGAGGAAATCAAATTTATAGCCGATTTGTGTCCAATGCTGCAGGAGTGATATGTTTGGGACATTTAATGTAGAAGAATCTGCAACCAACCTAGTAACGGGATCTGCTAGACAAAAGGCTAGGCATGCCTTCTTGCTTTCTGCTAGTAGTTCTTCTGCAGCGAGGAAACAACACACAGCACTAATGTGGCAAGATGGTTCAGTGCCTTTGTCAAGAACAAGGCCATGATAGTAGTAAGCTGCAGCCTATTCAAGTCTTGAATTTGTTAGAATGCGGACAGAAGATACAACTGAATATTGTTAAAAAAAAAAAAAATTCAAAATCAGACAGAAAAATGAACCACCACCTTTGCTTCAAGATACTTGCATTTAAGGAACAAGAAGTGCTTCTTTCTAGATTTTCCATTATTATTACCTTCAGACAAACAGCAATGGGCCTGCGAGAAGGAATTAAGATATTATGTGTCCAAATAATAAAAAAACTTGAGATAGGCATACTTGCCTAGATGCAGATTCCTGTACGTAATGAGATAAGAATACGAATTTTGTAGTTGCCTAAAACAACGATAAACCAAGATGGTCCATTTACATATCAAAATCAATTGTGCCAATCCTCAATATCTACACTTGAAGTCAAACTCATTTTGTGCTTTCAAATTATATTCAATGGTCCTTGTATCTAAAAGAGCTTATACTACAAGAGAGCAAAGGTATTAGCATATTTATACCATTCAGTGTTGTGAAAACAATGTGCTACATGCTAAGGAGATAAATGCAGCAAAGATCATGTCAAGTAGATATCTTAAACATGTTTACCTGCCCAAAGTAGATCAGTAGTTCACATGCGAGCCTCCTCTTAACAGATAAAGTGGCATTCTGGCTTTGGACAGCTAAACCGAGCTGAAGTTCAGTTCCCTGAGATAATCATTCTAGGCATTGTGAATTATCAAGCATAACTTGTGCCAAAAATCACTGAACTTAACAACAAAGCAACAGTTCAATTTGTATGTGTAATCTGGAATATATAATGCATAATTGAAATAGAACAAGGTGTCTGTATCTGCTCCATAATTGAAACAGAACAAGGTGTCTATATCTGCTCATGTGTGATTTAAGTAATGTATCAAAAGATACACCCAATGCACCTGATATGACCAACTCAATAACCATTCATCAATTTCGTTCTGTGGACCTACATTTAGTTCTTTTGAAGACTCAATATCAGGAAAAAGAATATTAAAATTCTTTCTACTCTTTCAGCTTGAGTTTGTGCTGACAGAACAATTTTTTGCTTAGTAGATACCTGAGCCAGTGCTTGATTTGAGATTGCCCCAAGGACACTCTCGTGCAAATATGTAGGCAACTTGTTCCTATTCATACAAAGATGATCCCATCAGTAATGGTGCATACACAAGGGTGTTCGAGTATAAAGACTTCAAAATGCTCTGAAACTAACTTTACATACTTCATATCAGGTGGTAACTGAGGAAGAACATTGTTCACACAAAAATCCATATATCCTGCTGCTTTCAACAATAAATCGACTGCATCTCGCATGCAATCTGCAAATACACATAGCTGATGATATGCATTCACTCAAAACTCTCTGTTGATTTGAAATTCGCAATGCTCATTGTGTTAGGGAAAGAAACCTGCAGATACGAGCCTCTCAGACAAGTTATTATCCTTAGGAATCAACTTAATGTTCGCCTCAGTCAATGTTAACATAGCAATCATGTGAAGAACAGATAGTAGTTCAAACCAGGAGTTTGCTACACAGATTTCCTACAAATTAACACAGTTACAAACATCAATTTTCAGTTCAATCAAATCAAATGACAGTTATTTCCTTGAGAAATTCTCACCTGACGGCCATCTTCTAAATCTTTCCATTTGAATTCTACCAATTCTTGAAGCCCATATTCTATTGATCAAGTCAATTTGTCAGATTCTGTACAGAGGCTATGAAGAATGCAAAGTGCTACTTATTATCACACATTCACAATCACTCCCCATTTATTAATCACAAATCTCGTGGGACCCCAGTATTATTCATCTTAAAAAGTTATTAATAATTCTACCCGCATACTCACATAATAACTAGAAAATGAATCAAAGCACAAACAGATTTATAGTATACCCATCAAGGGAAATGCATACAGTCCGACACAAACCTCTGTTAGTAAGGCCGAGAAGTAAAGACAAGTAGTCATTCAATGCCTTTTGTAATTCGCTGATAGCTGATCCACCTGAAGAAAAACTATCAACTTTAAAGATGCATAAAATTTGGTTAGCAAACAATTCAAGATCCAAAGGTCAAAATCTAACCAGTTTCCTCTGCAACTAACACAATCTGATTTCTCAATGAACTAATTCTATTAACAAGATCCTTGGGAATTAATCCTCTGAGTGTTTTCTGTAAATCAGATTGGACAGGAACACGCAGTGAGGGCACAAAAACAGTAACTTCCGAAATATTCTTCTTCCTGTTCTTCCCAACTGCAGATATGGAAATTGCGCACCCCATAATCGATTTTAATACATTGTCGCCTACACAAAAACTCTATATTTCAATCAAATGCAAGAAATAAAACAAAATAAGAAAAAAGTCGATTATAAGTGATTACACTTACTGATTTCTGACAGAAGGAAGAGAGCAGTGAAGCTGGGAGGATGAACGGGAGCTGTTCGTATTGAGAAACGAAAGAGAAATCTAAGCTCGGGAACCGATAAATCTGTCACATGGCGAATCCGTAGGAAGAGATACTAGTTAGGAAGAGATACTAGTATAAAAGTAGGTTGGATTCCAACCACAGCACGGAATTGGATTATTTGTAGGCGGGGCGGTGAGCGACCTGCGGTTCAACTTTTTTTTTTTTTTTTAAGTAGGTTCATCAATCTTCTGCTTTTTGGCATTTGACTTTTTTACGAGAAAGTTAACGATGATTTCATAGTACGTTTTACTTATTATAAATTATATTATTTGGTTTTCGAGAAATATTGCATGTGGGTCGTGTGATTTATGTTCCCATGCACACATATCACGAAATATATTCAACTTTGAGTACCACTGTTTTCACTATAGTTTCCGGTTTTACCAGGTTTTGTGGGTAAATTTCATATAGCGGCCATTGAACTTTCAGAGAAATTTCAAGTGGGTCATTAAACTTTTATTTATGTCAATTGGATAATTGAACTTTAATTTAGTTTCAAATTGAGTTACTACACTTCAATTTGGTTCCAAATTTCACCACTTGATCACCTGTTGTCACTCGAATTCAAGAAAACTACATAACTACATTGTTGGAGGTGATATGCGACATCATATCTTCTACATAATAATTGTGTGGCAGGCCAACTTACGATTGCACCACATCATAAGATTATGATAAAAATTATGTATTTTAATATTTTAATCTAATGATACTGACAGAGTCATTTATTTTTTCACTTCCAAGTAACCACATAGCGATTCCATGAAATGTTAGTAATGTTATGCTTGTCAACTAAGCAATTTCTACCGGTTTGAGGTATAATAGGTAATGAAATGTCATAACCAGTGATATTTGAAGCTAAATAGGACTTCAATAACCTAATTGAGACAAATTAAAGCTTAGTGATTCAATTATAGTTTACTCAATAGAGGCCACAAACAACTACACGAATCTAGTACAAATACGATTTGGACTCGAAATCATCAACACCGCATCATATTGATAAGTCATAAGTGTATTTTACACGTTTATTATTGCTTTTATACTTAAAATTATTGCTAATTGAACGAATTTCTACCAATTTAGTGTAAATATATTAATTGTAGAAAAAATCCCACCTTGAACGCAATTGGTGAAGAAAGGCAATTTTGAGCGTAATCGAAGTTTATTTGGAACAATTGAATTCAACCAGATTATGCGTGATCAATAAGATAAAAGGGCAACATGAGCAAATTCATAATGTGTTGAAAGTTAAGTTCGATATTTCAAAAGTTCGAAGATTTAATTGCAAAATTTTAAAACTTGATATAGATCAATTTCAGACTATTGTGGATGAAGATTGAGCTGTAAAGATTGAAAGAATGATGAACAGATATGAAAGGACTCGAACTGAACAAAAGGACAAATTTGAAGACTAATGTGAATGAAATAGAAAAGTATACACCTTGCAATCAGAAGGTGTATGAGTTATTTCGAAAGGGGCAAGAAATTCTACGAGCAAGTCTAGAGTATATACATTACGATCACAGCTATATAGACCATGTGATCGCATGGTAGTTCCTGACAGTCCAGATTTTGCTTCCTAATTTGATTCAGTTTCTACATGAAGTTAGCACATGAGGTTTGACCTAAATTTTTTGGAACTATAAATACATATCTTCACAATTCATTCAAGGGAGAGAAGCCTTAAATACAAAAGACATATTCTTAAATAAATTTCATACATTTTTGCTTGGATTTTGAAGAAGTAGGAGGAGATTCAAGAAGATTAATCAAGGACCACTAAAGAGATTAAAGATTGCTTTCCACCTTTGATAAGTGTATTTTGTACACTTATTTAGGCCATTAAAGTAAAGTATTTGTTAGTGATTTGGATGAGTTATAGCTTAATTTTATATTAATTATGTTTGTTAGGTTAATCACAATGCAAATTGGTGAATTTGGAAGAAAAGAATTAAAAACGTGCGAAAACAAAGGAAATCCAAAGTTTGAGGACCAAAGTGTAAACGTTCAATAGTTGATTCGGAGCACAAAACGATGATTGAAGATCATATATGATCAATTTAATGCAATTGGAGGTAAAATGAGTGAAATATAGTGGAAGTATTTTCATAAATCAATTTGCAGCCGAAGAAGTTATGCTCCGGATTTTTAACCTTAACTTGAGATCCATTTTTCGGATAACAAACGTTCGAATTGAAAAGATTTTAATTCTAGAAGAATTGTATACCTTTGAATTACCTTTTCAAATCACTTTGAATCAGCTCCATCGGATACCTTTGGAGAACGTTATGACCAAAATACCGAAATTGGCTCAGAGACGAACCCTCGCACGCTGGGCACTATTTTCCCCAACCCGAAAGTCATTTAGTTCTACGGCATGCACGTAACAGTTATTCCAGTGACCGCAAACAGGCCTTTCTTGGAGATGAATATTTAGTTTTCTTTCACGATTCAAACTTTTTTGGAAACCAAATTAGACGCGATTTTAACCTATTTTCTAACTCTTATAAATAGAGAACGATGGCTACACATAGAAAAACCTCTCTTGCCTCTTCATACACCATAGTTTCATCAAATTCACCAAGAACAAGATGCCAATTACTATATTTTGATAGAAGAGATCAAGCCCTAGAAAGAAATTGAAGGTTAATTACATCAAAATTTTGAAGAATTCAACATTTGGCGTGAAGATCAATATCTTTTGATTTATTTCATGATCCGGGTGATATTTTCCTATTATTCTTCTTGTAATTTATATATTAACATATTAGGCGAGATATGTTTTTATATTGGATGGAGATGAACCCTATTTGTTATTTGTTTTAATTCAAGACTAGTCTTTCACCCGTGCGATGCACGGATATAAATACAAATTTATATTAAGTAATAAACAATTCTAATATGATAAATATGTGCTAATTGATTTATGCAAAACACTTCATAAAATTAAATTGCCAATGAGTAATTTTAAATAAAAATATATACACCACATAACTAATTATATGCAAATTAATTTTATGAAGTGTTTTGCAAAAATCACATAACTAATTATATGCAAATTGAAAGAAAATATGGGGGTGGTACAAAAGTAAACGGGTTTGGGGTGGTTAAAAAAAAAAAATCATGTCTCCGTGCTAGACGGAGACACGAGCCGTGTCTCCGTTATACATGGAGACACGGTCGTTTCCATGTAGAATGGAGACACACACGTGTCTCCATTCAAGGTTTGAATAATATACTGAGAGTTCATCAAATTATTTGCAAAGTTTGGGTATATTGAGAGCATGAATATTGGCCAATCCATTATATTTGGTGGTTTTTGATTTCCATAATGAAATTTGATCCTAATTTCTAGATATTTGCAAATGTGTCAACTATTTACTTTGCACAGCATTATTGAAAGGAACACAATCAAAATCAAGATCAAACACGTTTGCATATTTCGCTAGTGAATATGAATGAAAAATTTATATATGTTGGAATTTCGCTTCTTACGCTAAGAATGCAACCATCTCCAATAATGACAGAATGACAAAGATCGATTATTAAGTTGGAGGCAGATTCCAAGGTAAAGTGTACACTGGAGAATCTATGGCGTAGAAGCTGTTAACAAAAGACGATGCATTCAGTAAAAGAATTTCTTTACAACTTTTTTGATATTTCTTTACCGTATCTCATGGAGACACAACGTGTGTCTCCATTTCTAGATGTAGACACTGCACGTGTCTCCGTCTAGAATGGAGACACCGTGTCTCCATGTGTTGCGCCATTTTTTTTTTTTTAAAAAGTGATATAATAACAAATTAAGAATTTCAATGGTATTATAATAGATTACCTTGCGAGAATTGGATGCAAATTCAACATTCATCTCTTGATTTTTGAAAAACAATTTCTGTTACACCAAAAAAAGCAAAGATGAAATTTATCAGCTGTACCTTTATTATTTAATATAATGAGAAGCATCAAATTATTTGCAAAGTCCGAGAAAATTGAGAGCATGAATATATTTTTATCTTGAACTTACAGAGAATATATTGTAGATATCCATACCTCCAAAGTGACACCAATGAATCCATTCCTTGCACCAAATCACAATTACAAAATTGGGCAAAAGCACGATGTTGCAACCTAAATAAAAAATTTGTAAAAAAATAAGACAAACCGAATTGTTTTTATTTTTTCTTTTTTTTTCAAATGACTTTCGTAATCAAATGCAAATACAAATTACTTTCTAATCAAGAATAAATTGCGGTTGATATACTTACGATTCCTAGAGATGTTGGGTCCTTAGAAGTAATATCAATGGGAAAAAATGGATCAAATTACCTAAAACAACTTCGAATAGAAGCATAATTTTAAAAAGTTTTGCCAACATGAATATCAAATAAATTGTATAAAGAACCAACAACTCAATCGGTTGAAACAATAGCAAAAGATTTGAGATAGTCACACCGAGCGCCTCCCAAACACTTCTACTTCTTCAACACACCGCAAAGAAAGACTTAATCAGCGCGCATATCAATTTGAGCATTAGAAAAGATCTCATCAAGCCAAACATGCCAAAGGAATACTTAACTTTGAGTTAGTTCAAAACCATTAAGTGTATCTCGAGATAGATTTAATATTCCAATTTTTAGTTCATTGATAACTTTGTCTTTGTACAAAAACTTGAACGAGGGAACAGAGGGAGTTTCAAAGGTTAGCTTAAGGTCTTTACACGAGTAAGAACATAAGTTAGGGCTTACTTGTACAAATGGGCTGTAATTCCTTAATTATACACAACAAAATGATGTCAATGCATAAATTTCATATGGATCTCACTTGAACAAAAGAAAACTCCATTAAATATAGTAAGGTCAAAGAAATATGTTGAGAGGTACATCAAATTATAAATGCAAATCAAAATTGAAGAGTTGCAATCAATCACATGATTAACGGTGTCCTTCGGTCGGACATTGGTATTCTTAAGGTCGTATGTTGCCTTGTCCACTGAGAAACCTAATTATTTTCTTTACTTCTTTCTTTGTTCTCGCTTCCAACTTTAGGCCTGTTTCTTTGTTCAACTTTAGGCCTGCTCTATAATCATTTCCCAAGTTTGCATGAAGAAGTAATTCAAAACTAATTTATTCGATGTAGTCTGAATTTACAAATTCATTATTGGAAATCTCAATCGCTTATCCATTTTGGTGGCCGAATTATTGTTCTTTGTAAAGAATGGTGGCCACGTATCTATTATTTTCATGTAATTTACTTGTTTTTCAAATTCCTAATTGTGGAACCTAGCACATTAATTCCTTTAAATGATGAAATTTTTAGGATATCATAGGAAAAACAAATGTTAAATTAAAAATTAAATTGACTTACGTGCCGATCATCGAGGCACCAAACCATTCATTGGCTCCACAAGCTCCTCACCACACGTCGCGCAAGGTGTTTTCGGCCATCACAAAGTATTTCCACCGATCAAATGAACAGAGGTTACAATAGAATAGACAGATTCATGTTATTCTAGATTACAAGATAACATATACAAACACCTATCTTCTCACTTACCGACCTACGTGATTGAAGGAAATAGAGAACTCTTTCGAGCCGCATCATTTTTTCGATGATGATGATAACAACGGTGTAATAGAAAATCACCGCCTTAATTTTCTAGCTTTAGAGATAGAGAAGGGTAAAAAGTATATAAAGTAAATAAAGCAATAGCCTAGCTTACGCTCGGTGATCACTATTTAATTGAAGAATGTAAAGCAAACAAAATGAAAAAGGAACATTAGACTAAAATTTGAAGAGACGAAGAAATGAGATCACATCGTGCCATGTATACGTAATGAACTCCACAATGTCATAAGATATGTCTCCTTGAACATCAATTTGCTCCTTCTCATTGGGCCTGCCAGAATAATCCAGAGAGAAGAGGAAAATTTTATTACAACTTTGGCAATTATTAGAATCTAAAAGTTTTAAACCAAAGAATACAAGACACACCTTTGTGACAGAAGCTCCAGTAGCAAACTTCTTGCCAAGCTTCTTTGATGCATCACTCAGCTTAACCCCTGAGGTGAAAACATAAGAAAACCTAGTCATGCTATCATTTGGGATGTGGCGACTACATTACATGAAATTCAAATCAGATGCAACATATTTCTTACCAAAAAGCTCTAGGCCTTTCACAGTGGTGATACATTTCCTCTTATTTCGAGTCATCTTTTCAATAATAACTTCCTGTTTCCCCTGCAAAACAATTCATAACATATTTAGTGCTACCAGCTATTGTGCATATGGGTTAGCAATTGAAGAACCCAATACTATCACAATGAATGCTAAAGCATGCTTATATATCATGATCTCAATTATTAATGAAAACCAAGAAAATGCTAACGTTTTAACAAAAACTCTGCTTGGTCTGCACATTACGAAGTCAATCGAATGAGTGCGTTGAGCCGCGGAGACGGGGTCGAGAGGTTGGAGAATGTGGAAATTTGGGAATTAGGTTGATTTCAAATGGGGATTTGGGTAATTGGGTTGGGACTTGGGCTGATTTCAAATGTGATTGATGAGCTAGGCCAAATTTCAAAACCAAAAAAAAAAAGGGAAGAAAACCAAATAAGAAGATGAAGCGGACAATGTGCACAAAGTGCGGACGGACGGACGGATGGGAGGTGGAGCTCCATTAATTCTTCTTCACTTTGGTTGTAATTTCCACCTCCTTTGACATGGTGCTCCATATTACGGTAAATGGAGAAAGCAGCCTCCGCACAGGAGGCTGGCATGGGAAGCATAACAACCTCTCCGCGCGCGGAGGGCCGGAGCCTCCGCGCGGGAGGTTGGAACAGCCCGCGCGCGGAGCTCCAGCCCTCCGCGCGGAGGAGGTTCCAACCTCCGCACGCGGAGGCCGCAGCCTCCGCGTGCGGAGTTTTTTACCGCGCACGCTGCGGAGGCATTTGCCTCCGCATCCGCCCCCGCCGGGTTTAGTTTTTGGCCGATTTCTCCATATTTCTCAGCCTCAATTCCTCCATTTCCAGTTGTGAAAAGACGTCGTCCTCAAGAGGGGAAAAAATGTAAAGAAAATGGAGGAGAATTCACCGATTTCAACAAAAGGCGCAAACCGGAGATGGAAAGGAGAGCGTCGTCGCCTTTTGAAAGTTGAGGTGAGAAATGCAGTGTGATTCCAAAATTCGTTTCAAAAGGAGATGGAAAGGAGAGCGTTGTCTGCCGCTTAGGTCGTCACCGATTGAGAGATAAGGCGAGAAACGAATGGATATGAAATATGTTAGAATTGAATTTGAATTTGTTGTGCAGCCGCGTTTTTTTCTTTCTTTTCTTTTCTTTTCTTGTTTTCTTTTTTGTTTTTTCTTTGCCCATTCCCTTGGGCGGGAAATTGGTGCACCATCTTAAGCGGGAATACTGTGCAGCAGCTATCCTTCTTTAATATAGTAAATAGATAGACTAGTAGTTTAATATATTTCTTGTGTTTGTTTATTAATTTTGCATACTCATTGCATTATTTAATTGATTGGCTATCAATTAGATAATTAGTTGCTTATTGTAGTGGTGGGAGACTCACATAAGTTTAGAACTCGACAAAATTAACATATGTACAATAGATGTTAGGAATAATATTTATCCATGTGTGATTATAGATAATCTAAATTTTAATGCATTCTAATCATTTGAATTCGAACTAGAAATAGATTTGGGTTGTGATTAGTATAGATTTAATTTGTCTTAGAAAAGAGAATTAATTACAATAGAATTATGGATTGCCAAGAATGTATGAAAGAAATTAAATTACAAATCAAGAATTGAAATAGATAACAATAAGCTGATTCAAGATTCAATAAAATCCTTCATAAATTGATAAAAACCACATTTTTACGGCTTTCTTAGATTAATTAAATATAAAATAAAATAAAACTCTCTTTTGTTTTCGTACTTCAAATCCCATAAAAAGTTAGTAAACTTGAATTAAATTTATTCCCTGTGGGACGATACTATCAACTCATCAATTCTATTACTTGTTAACAATCACATATGCTCGCGGGTTTTACACGAACAACCTTCTATCTAACTTTTATTCTCAAGCGATGTTGTATCAATTCTATTTATATTTTTATAATCTTAAGATTAGAGGTGTCAAAAAGGCCGAATAGCTCGTCAGATCGTCGAAGCTTGGTCCATAGACAACTCGGGCTCATTTCGGGACGAGCCCAAGCCGAGTAGGGGGGCTCATACGGCGAGCCGAGTAAGTTGAGCTCGCGAGTGGCTTGTGGTGATGAGAATCATGAAAGGCAAGGGAGCAATGATCCATTGCATGTTGAAGATGGAACAATGACAAGATCAAGAGCAAAGATGATCAAGAAAGTCATGCAAGGACTAGTCCAAGCTACGTATGCCAAGATTTCAAGTTCAACAAACAATACAAAAAATTTCAAATTGAGCATGAAAGAGGAACCAACCTTGGTGCTTTCATTCAATCAAAGGAAGAGGAACCAACCTTGGTGCTTTCATTCATTCAATCAAAGAATACGCAACATTCTTTAACATGAATTCCAAGATCTTTTCATGGTTGAATCACCTTGTATTGCAAAACTTCAAAATCTACATTTCCTTGCTCTCCAATGGTCCCAATCCCGATCACAATAGAAGGGGATTATTATCCACAATCTAAGTGTTAAATTTTTTAAGATTTCATGCCAAAAATATGGTTTTAAGGACTTTCCAATTTAGGTGTAAAATTCCATACGAATTTTCACTCCATATTTCATATCTCTTTTCTACCCCCTATTTTCAAATCCATAATGAATTGAAGTTTTATGGGAGTTAATGGTGGTTGTAGGGAGTTGTGTTTGAATTCCAGATTCAAACTCTCTCCAACTCTTTCAATAACTTGTGAGTGGGGTCATCCCACATGGGTGACCCACGACCCGTATTTTTCTAACATCTCCCACTCGCACAAGATGGACTTGATCTGAACCATAAGGGACAACAAATGTCACGCATTAGATCTTTCTCAAGATCTATCTCACAAAAATCCATACGATAAATAGATCGTGTGACCAACGAATAATATTAGAGCTCACAGTATTATAAACCTGTTAGGGATATATAGTAGCTCTACTAGAGGAACATTACATCTCGCTATACCCCCAAACTAATTTTCCAACATTAATTCAAGTATTTCCGGTCCCTCGAATATTTATGGAACATACTTTAATCTCACATCATATCATTGTATTCACAATTTTGTTCTATATCCTAAATGGTTAAACACAATTGTTCAGCCAGTGAATACAAATATAAATGTTGGTCAAAATAGTTTTCCTTTCCCACTTAAATCCTTCAACTTTAAATCAGCTGCTTTCCTAGACATGTCCCATCCAACTAATCAATCATAGTTATTGACAACATGCTAAAATAGCAAACTGAAATAAAATCTAGAGAAATAGTCAAAAGTCATAAGGATATATATGAGGTTATAAAAACCTCAAGGTCTTACACAATGAGAAAGTAGAGATCCATTCACTCATTTACCCATTATTGGTCGTAAAAGCACGCGTGGTATGAAACACGTGCTACGATGTTTTCTCCCATTCTTAGGATCCTAGTTAAATAAATAACACCTTCCAGATCCTAGTTCAGACATTCCCCAATACCTAACTTGAGTTCTCCTTATGTTCATTCCTCCAGGCAATCTCAAATCGAGAACTCGATCTGGCTACTAAACAAGTTTAATAGATAACAAAATCCATTTCGATTACTTGTTGTAATCTCATCTTGATATCTTATCAAGGCAATCGGATCACATATACAACATGATCACTTTGTCTCATCTCCGCACACCCAAAGTATATGAGGCGATTGTTCGTGTGAGTGAACCAATCTCAACCTGTTTGACATACTTTATTTGTGCATGCAAAATACTGTCTCGTAATCCCAACAATAGATTACACATGAACTCAAAATTGTTTATCCATGGGCACATAAAACTCATTCAAGAGTTTTCTGATACACTAAGTATCATATTCTACGTAATTAGATTCGATATTATCGACAAGTACATTTCTAAAAATCTTTAGAGTATGATGATTACAGACCATCATTTACGTAGATATATTACAAAGACACTTTCTTTGCTAATGTCTCTCACATAAACACTATTGAGTGTTTGGTTCCATCATGATATTTTGAGATTCTCATCACATGAGATAATTTGCATAATTATCATGGATCTCATATTCACAACTAATATCATTAGATGCTTACCAATCAATTTCTTCAGCTGTCAAGTTATATGCTACAAGATATGCTTTTTGCTACTATATGTAGTAATATTGCACAAGTGTAATAACTATTTGTGCTCGACTAACTCTTATCCTTAGTCGATATTTGCATATCTATTCCAACAAGTTATTTATTCTACAACAAATAGAATAATTGACAGCAACACTCTTCAGGTATCACAATATCCTTTCTAAGGACAATATCGATACCTACTGGCTAGATCCATGGCATGACCAAAATTAGGGCAAGTATACATCATAGCATACTTGTAACTCCTAATCACACTAGACATGGTTCTCTGGATATTTGTTTTGTGCACTTATGGAGTCCTTGGACATACATGATGACTCATATGATCTCCTTTCGACATAGGAGTATCAATAGGGTAGCAATTCCACAACTAAAAAATATTCTAGTATCTTTATGGTATCCTGGTCTTGTTACAAAGAAAAAAGACTGGAATAATTTTTTTAACACCAAATATACAATTTGCTAAACCCATATCATTCGTCTCAAAATTGAGGCCAACCATTTCAAAATGGTCTCAATATACTCTTCATATTTAGCCAATATAGTGTCATCAACATCAAAATTAGAATTACAACTTACCATCAGACTTTTACATAAATAAGTGATTTTCATCCACATGATGAAATTTTATACTAGATTTAAACCTTGTTAAAACTTAAGTATTACTGTCTAGATTACTGCATTAGGCTATAAGTGTAACTATAGAGTTACCACAATACTATAAAAGCTTTCAACATGAAACCAACAAATCGATTCATATAGATCACTTCAATTAATTCTCAATTGAAAATGAAAATACAGTCTCAAAGTATATTTGGTGTAATCTAAACTTAAACACACTGTCATGGCTAGTATCAACATATAGAAATGAATCTCACTGCTAAGAAAAATGTTTATCAAACTCAATATATTCATATTGAATCTATCATTTCTTTAAAAAAAAAAAAAGAGCTTTATCTTTCATAAACTCATTAATCTCCTACTTAGTTTTTAAGAACCCGAATGTTCTCAATAAACATAATGTCCAATTAGAACTTCCACCAAATCTCAAATCAGATTGGAATTATGTACTTATACATACTTCAATCACTTTCCACAAATTTCTCCACTGATTTTCTAAACCATGAATCATTGAAATTGAATAGCTCTTAGCTCCTACTCGGAATCAAGAACCCTTGAAATTGGATAGTTCTTTGATAGCTTACACTCAGATAGATGGCTCCCACTCGGAAACAAATTACTCCTACTTGAATCAGAAATTTAAACCAACTTTTACATATTTTGTTTTTTAAAAAATGATTCATCAATACACATAATATCATTTTCAATAATATTCTCCAAAAAAATTTTATTAAAAAAAAATGTCACATCTTGTGACCCGATATCCATTCATCCAAAATCTCACTTAAGTACCTTTTTGGACTATTATGTATATCTCAAAGATACATCTCGTTCTTAATAGACTCATGTTCCCAAACTCATTATCAAGAACTTACATAATCGATTATGAGTCTAAGACAAACCATATTTGGTTGTATTCATGTCCAAAACTTATAACAATTCTGAAGGTACTAATCTAGAGATAACTCCATTAACTGAACATTGTAGTTAACCAACATTCTTTCCAAAAGAAAATACGTAAATTGGATTACATATCTCAAACTTCATCATATTCAGTAATATTTCATCATTTTACCCAATACACCATATAATTATTGGTGATTAAGGAATAGTCAATCAAATAAGAATCTCTTTAATTACATAGATCATTGATATCTCGTGATAGAGATTCACGCTATTCAATAGTTCTCAAAGTCCATAATATGATTTTCTACTCCACTTCAGAGAAGTTTAAATCAATACAATATTTTCAATTTAAGAAAATCAGAAGCACATTTGAGATGCGTGAATCCATCTATAAATGTAATGGAAATATAAAATTCTATCTCTATCTCTCAAGAAATTCGAATTGACCTACTCCATGGAAGTTTAACTTTTACAACTTTGAATGATTTTTCTCAACTCAAAATCTCAAACCATTGCACAAATATCCAGAACCATAATTAAACATCACCATTGTGAGTATGAACAAAAATACCACGTATAAGTTCAAGTAATAGACCACGTTTAGAAGAACAGTTGAGATCAAATTTTGTGGAGTCTTTGATACTATCTTAATATCAAATAGGAGGTCCCTTTCTCCACTTTGCAACTCTAAGTTGCAGTATCAGTCATATAAACCTCCACTCCATCTTCATTATCTATATATATTTATTATGTATCAAGTCAAAGACTCGACAATATAAGATACTTTTTGATCTCATATAAAGTGGGTTTCTAACATTTGATTCCACTATCCACACAAGATAAGATCCAATATGTATAGTGTTGACATGTAAACAACACTAAGAGGAATATATTCAAGTGCAATATCATTTAACTTAACCACTTTCAAGCTAAGAGATTCAAACCGTATAGTTGAAGTACTTGAACTTTTATAACATTGATCCTCTACCAAATCCACTTTCATTCACTTACTATCTGATATGTTCTTCTTGGTCCCTTTTCTAGTCTTTCCATCTATCCCGCATTTGTTCTAGCTCATTTAATGATTAAGATCCAAAGTCTTGTGCAAATTAGAACATTGCAACACAAGTGTATTCTCGAGACTTAGCAACATCAACTCGCATGTCTTTTAAATCACATAGCGGATAGTTTCAACAGAGAAAATTGACACTTCAATTTGTAAGCTACATTGACCTTCAAAATTTTCATCTATTAAAAAAGAGACTAGTTTGAACTTACTACTCGTCTAAAAAAATGTGACCAACAAAAAATGTCAACTTTATGCTAACCATCTTAACCAAGTTACATTCGAGAAAAAAATCATTTATAACGGAACTTAACAATTCAAATGTTGAATTACTAGAATCCATCTTTTCTCGTACTTAACAAAGTTTTGATCTTTATTCTCTAAAGTAGTATGACCTACATAAGGTCTTCTATTGCGTGGTTGATGTTCTCTAAAGCATCATATCCTTCTAGTACACTCAAAATCTTACCATGCCAAATGTTATTGCATTTAACTTATCACCTTTATTAATGTTAACTACTATAGATTTTGATGCCATGATCTATCAGTTTTTAGAGACATTTTATTCTCAATCAATGCCTATTTATGCACATTCAATTTTGCATTAATGGAAATTAACGTTTACGATAGTTCAATATTAGGCATGGAGTCGAAGTTCACTATGTTCCCAATCATTGTCCGCAATCCTATTGTTTCACTATCATAAACTTAATTTCATAATGCAAAATTTCATAGGTTCTAAGTGAAAATTACATTAATTCTTCCAACTTGAGAACTCCCACTCAGTTGGTGAATCAAATAGTTATAGGTGGGATTTTCTCTAAATCCAATCACCGAGCTATCACTCAACCGACAATCAATAGGTCTAAGTAAGAATCTCACTAATTCTACTGGCCTCAACATTTATGACAATAAATGAATTAGTAGCTATCATGTATTCAATTAGATAATTTCATAATATGAAATATAAAAGCATAAATATGCACGTTTATCCAATTATGATATATATATATATATATATATATATATATATATATATATATATATATATATATATATATATATATAATTCTTCCAAAAATAAAACTAACAAATTAATTCTTCCAAAAATAAAACTAACATTATTTAAGTTTTATTTTACAAATCCTCAATCCCATTTAAATTTTCGTTGCAACATAGTCCTAACAAATGGAAAGTGACATCAGAATCCTCATATTCTGCTTAATCAAAAACTTATGTCCCAAAATATTCACGTGTTCCATATTAGGTCATGTTCCAAATTGATTCACTTATATCGATAAGCACTGAACATTTTAACAAGTTCTATAACACATATTTTTTTAGTATTCCCTCGAAAGAAGCTAAAAGTTTGCATATATTCAGCTATATCTGATCGAGCACAAACTTGAAAAATAAGTCACAATGGATCGCATAACCTAATCAATAACAACACAACTCATGAACGTATATAAAACATGGTATTTTAAATACTTTAGGAGTATTTTTCATTTAAAAAAATGAAACACATAAAAAAACATAACTCCCACTAGGTAAATACCACTTGACAAATATTCTTGATTTTTATAAAAATTTTCAGAATTTAATCAAATCCAAATAATATTTTTAATACTTTTTTTTATAATTTATTTCAATAATAAAATAAAAAACTATTTTTGATTTTCTGAAAATTAATTTTAATTGCACATAAAAATCAAGAATATTTCAAGGATCCGGTTGCAATTTTCGAAATTGTTAGTGGAATAATCAACTTCAAAAAAATATATATATATTTTGGGACCAACATACAATTTTTCAAATTTGTATTTGAATAAAAATATTTTTGGGACCAATATGCAATATGCAGTTTTCCAAATTGCATTTGAAAAAATCAACATTCAAAAGTGTCAGACCAACATGTAATTTTCGAAATTGCATTTGGAATATTTAAGGGACCATTATGCAATTTTCTCAAAATTGAATTTGGAATCATTTACTTCCATGGCATCAATTCAGATTTCTGCTATTTTTTTTTCGTGGGTTACCGTTCATCGTAAAAAAAAAAAATGCAATTTTTTTAATTTCAGATTCCTATAAAAACTTCGGAAGGTCATAACGTTTTCAATTCAATGCCAAAAATTATGTTCTTTATATTGTTAGAAATGTATCGAGAAGATCTATCATCCATATCAAATGGGAATCATGAAACATAGTGTGGAAGAAGTTATCATGTGATTAAGTTTCGGATTTTATCGATTTTAATGCAAAAAATCAGATTTTCATCCAAAATTTCGAAACTTCATAACTTCTTCATTTTAAGTCCAAAATTTGAGTTCTTTATATGGTTGGAAAGCTTATGAAAAGACATTCTAACATAATAATCTTACTGCATGAAGATGAACAAGTAGATGGCAGTAAATATTTAAAATTTCTATAATTTTATGTAAGGTTTCATTTTTCTCCAAATTTATAAAACCAAAAATTTTCAAACTTTTCAAATATGATCTACATCATATAAGGAATATGTTATAAAAATTTCATGAATTTATGTGGCATATTTCATGACATGCCATTAACAATGTTTCAAACTTTAACAAAAATGGCATACATGCATTTTTCAACATATTAATTCCATTTACAATAAGATAATATGCAAGGGAAACAACTTTTATGGCTCTGATACCAATGTAAGAATACACATCATTATTTAACATGAATTTCAAGTCAAGAAACTTACTTCAAAATGATGAATTTCAAGATCTTTTCATAGTTGAATCACCTTGTATTCCAAAACTTTAAAATCTACATTTCGATGCTCTCCAATGGTCCCAATCCCGATTACAATGGAATGAGATTATTATCCACAATTTAAGTATCAAATTTTGTAAGATTTCATGCCAAAAATATGGTTTTAAGGACTTTTCAATTTAGGTGTAAAATTCCATACGAATTTTCACTCCATGTTTCATATTCCTTTTCTTCCCCCTATTTTCCTATCCATAATGAATGGATGTTTTGTGGGAGTTAATGGTGGTTATAGGGAGTTGTGTTTGAATTTCAAATTCAAACTCTCTCCAATCCTTTTAATAACCTGTGAGTCGGGTCATCCCACATGGACGACCCATGACCTGTATTTTTCTAACACTTTTTTTCTTCTTCTTTTCTCTCTCTGCCATTTTTCTTCCCGTTTTCCCTTCTGTTTTCTTTATCTCTTTTTTCTTCTTCCTGCATTCCGTCGGCATCTCTTTTCCTCCTCTCTTTTTCTTTTTCTGTCTTCTCTTTCTCGCCGCCTTTTTCTCTTTATGTGCCTTTCTTTCCTCTTCCCTGCCTCCCTGTCCGTTATATATATATATATATATATATATATATATATATATATATATATATATATATATATATATATATATATATATATATAATATTATTTTCGGTCTTCAATTAAAATTTTCAATACAAGTTTATTGATGCCTATTTAACTCGAACCCTTAATGTAATATTTCACTCCAAGGTTTCATATTTAAATTTTGCCATTTTTGCATTATTTTCTCCAATTCTTCATCAAACACAAATTTTTACCTACAAAATACAATATAATATAAATTAGGTAGAATTTTATCGAAAAGACAATAAAATATTACGATTTAGGATCTCGAATAAGTGTATAAACTACACTTATCAACACTCATACATATGAGGCTTGTTAAGAGTCGGATTTAATTAAGTAGACTATTTTCTTGATATATATGCTTAATTTGTATCTCAAATAGAAGAGGATGACACATGTGCTTATCTATCCCTCTATCCTTTTATTTAAAAATTTCAAGTGGATAAATAAAAATGTAGAGTTTTACCACAATCATAACATTTTTTTACCATTTTCTTTTGATTTTAATCTAAACCTACCTTTATCATTTTTTTTTTACCATTACTCCGTGATTCACCATTGTTTCGATAATCTTGATTTCAAAATTGTCTATATTGTGAGCTACCCTTTTCCACGTGACTTAAACACATTATTTTATGGCTTATGCTAGATGTACACAATCATTTACACATTGGATTACACCCCCTCACATGGAGGGGGGCCCACACACAATAAAATATTCGTGGGCCCCCCTCCATGTGAGGGGGGTGTAACCCCGTGTGTAAACCACCGGGTGTACATCTAGTATAATCCTTATTTTATTGTCTTTTAGCTTTATTTTTGTTTCCTTACTGTTAAAGGATTCAATGAAAATTGTTCAGGTATCCCTACCATTCTTAATTGCATATTTAACTTCTTTATAAGTTTTAGGGATATGACATTTTGCAACATTATGACTTTATACTTAGACATTTTTTTCACCATTACAGGTTTCACTTCTGGGGGATTGAATCTAGTGAAGATTTTGTCTATCAATTTTTCTTTTATTCATCAAAACTCATCTTAATCTCCACTGCATATATAGAGTTTGTTATTTTTGATGGATTTTTTCTGGATTTGGAAGAAAAAGATTGAAATGGCTTTTTCAAAATTCTTGGATGAAATTGGCTAGGATTCTTTTTTAAAATAAATATAAATTTCCATTCTTTACTATTTTTTTCAATTTTCCTTCTTTAGACTATAGGTCAAGTTTTTGTTGGAAATAGTTAAGAAAAAGAATGATTTTAATCAATCTTTAACCAAATATTTGTATGTGTCCCGCTATTTGATTTTAGCGAAAAATTGGTCGAACGTGTTCTACTCCTTGAGTAGATAAGTTCTGTATATTTGGATGTCGAAAAATATTTTCGGATGAATGAAAATTGATGAATGAAGGTTGATAAAATAGAATTTTGAAGTTAACTAAAATGGAAAATTTTAGAATAAATCGACCGATTGAACAGTCATCTCACGCAAAGCGAGTGATTAACTATCGAAAAACCACTTGAGCGGTCAGCGAGCAGTTTTTGAACATATATGATTATTCATGAACAAGTTGATTTTTGAGTTGTGTCTTTCCGACTACAACCATTCAACCTCTATAAATTGCCTCTCCCCGCTCCCCATGTTGGTTTCATTCACTTCATTTCCAAGTATTCATTTCATACATAAACACATAAATCCAAGCAAAAATTCTGAATCATATTGTCCTTTCTTCCATTCAAAATGAGTACAAAATCATATAGTTTGGTTTACTGTTTATTGTGATTTGAAGTACTACTATTACAGCAAGATATTATTGTATTTTGGGAGGCGATTGCCTATCCACCATTGGCACCTATGCGTGACAAATTTGTTTTGAGGACAAAGAGTTCAACTATTGTCTCAATCCAATCTTCATTCCATATTTTGTTTCTTGTTCTTTTCAAGTCCGTATCAATTTCTAGGTAAGTTTGTATTGTCATTTTGTTTATTGCAGTAAAGAATACCACGTCTATCTATTTTCCCAACAATTCCCCAAAAAGAAATAGGATTTTGGTTCACTTTCCTTCAATTGTATTTTAGCTAAATGAGAATAAGTGCTCTCACTACACCAAAAAAGACTTTTTACAGCGGCCAAAAAACGCTGCGGTAGACTTTTTGCAGCGTTTTAACGCATGTTGCGAAGGTCGGTGTTGCCGTTGCGGGTTGCAGCGTTTTTTAAGCGTTGTGGTAGATCCCTTTGCAGCGTTTTTTAAACGTTGCGGTATACTCTTTTGCAGTGTTTTTTCAGCGATGCGGTAGACCATTTTGTAACGTTTTTTCAGCATTGCGATTTTAATATTTTTTTTAAAAAATTAATTAGCATTTTTAATATATGCTTACTACGCTACCAAAAATCATATTCTTTGTTCTACCCATTCAACCTAATTATAGTTTGCACTTTTTACCATAAATAAAATATCTAGTAAATACAGAGATGTAACAAGACATCAAAAAATATAAAAAATCATAATTAAAATGAGAAAATATGCTCTTGCATTGAAACTAATTACACCATGCAATATTCAACTCGTATACATTGTGCAATATTCAAAATAATTTCATTATACATGTTTCCAGTTTAAAATAGTGACCCAGCATAAAAAACATCTTTTCCATCATTCCGATAAGTACAAAAGGTGGAATAATTCATACTAGATTTTTCTCCTGTGCTCAGCATGTTTGAATTGATATTCTATAGCACCAAAAAAGAAGTTGTTGGTGCCAACATGAAATTAAGCCCATGTCCGAGTGATGTGTATGGACTTCACTGGCTTGATTGGAGAAAGATTGTTGAGAAATTAAAGACAGGAGAGTCCTGCATGGAAGTGGAAAATCAGTCATTAATTGAAGAGCAAAAAGCCACGAAAAAAAATGAATTTACCAAGAAAACCCACAACTTAAATACCAAAAGAGCAATTTTGTGTTGGATGAATATGTAAAACCCAGATACTTTAATGATGAACATTTCTCAAATGAAGGCAAAAATTGCATGAGCTCCAAAATAAATTAACCACGCAAAATTTCTTTCTTGGGGGCAGATTCATTAAAACAGATCATAGATGCAACATAAGCAGCAGATCTTCAACAGAAATTGCATGAGCTCCAAAATAAATTATCTTCTAGTAATTTATACCAGTCAAGAACAAGTCCAATTAAAGCATTTGAGATATAAATGCAGGTTAACACTAATTTCTACCTTACTTTTGAAACTTCCACGACACTGAACACTTGAGCAGTGGAATTTGGATATTCCATTTCATTCTAATACCGGTAATGGAAGCATTTCCCAACTCAATGATAATGTAAACCATCATGAATTGAATGGTGGATGATCATGATCTACAATAGCATGCATAATTCTAGCATATTTTTAATAGAAGAGGGAATCACTGAGCTATTAGGAGACAATAAAATTGTAAGAACATGGCTCAGAAGACCGTATCAAATGTGAAATATTTGCGAAGAAGAATAACCAAGAGAAACCAAGATGAAGAAAAGATAATAGTTAACATGGCCAGAGTAATAATGATTAACACAAAAGGCAAATTTGGGACTTCGTAAATTTACTTGTAACATGGCCACAAGAAAACACCGTATAGTCATTAATATGAGCACTGATTCAAATCATATTCAAGAGTATCTGGTCAAGTTATAATACTGTTTTCATTGGCCTAGACACAATTTACAAAACAAAATTGCTCAGTAGACGCCCGATGCTTTTGTAATTATACCAATACTGATTTGCTGCATCAGCAAATGTTCTCATTCTTGAAAAACAATGGGAAAAGGAAAGACCCAGCCTTCCCATTTTGCTCAATTGATGAATGGTTTATAAATGCGTAAGCCATTTTTTATCCACATATTTCGAGGACGGACAAGTCCTACCAACTTATCCATCATAGGTTTCTGACTTTACAATTTAAACCTATAAACACTTCCCAAACATCTATCATGTGATAGTTCTACTGTTGTATTTCTTTCCCACTCATCAACTTGTCAAATTGACACCTACATTATAGAATCATAAACCAAAATTAATTCATAATCGCCTTTTACTAATTTATCTAATTCAAAAGGCAAGACTCATATGAGAACTAACAGATAGAATTTTAACATGAGAACTAATATGCATATTAGCATGGAAAGCTAGGCAAGACTCAACTGTTTACAATTCGAGTTGCAAAAATAGTACTAATCCATCAAAAAATATTCAAAGTTCCTTAAATTTAGAATTCAACATCCTGTCAAATCATCAAGGTCTTACTTCTATAGATATTGGTCTGCAGGCATTGTATTTTAGATCTATAGAACATATACTACATAACATTAACATACACGACAATGTAAGTTTAGCAATTGATTCGTGCTTGAGCAATTGATTCGTGTTTGATATCTCACTCCATGTCCTTGATTCTAACCAACTTAATCTTTTGAGTAACGTGGACTGAGATATTCCTCCCTAGTGGAATGTTAAGCGTAAATATTGAAAATGGCCACACTTGCGTATCTCATGATCTTCAATCTCAACCACATCTCCACAAGCACTTTTTCCTTACTAAAACGACACTTCAAGTACAACATCTTACTCCAATAAAATTCAAATCATTTTGTTTCATGATGCTCGCTCTATATCTCCAATTTAGAAATGAGTCCCCATTCAACTTCACCCACCACAAAAATATCATTTATATAAAAGCATACAGCATGACCTCATCCTATATGTCCTTAGCCAATTCATTCATTACAAAAACAAAAAAATAAGAAATGAACAAAAAGCCATAATGCAGCCTCACAATAATCAAAAACACTAGAATCTATTGCAGCCTTAATTTTTTATAACCAGAACTAGGAAACAGGTTCTCTTGTGATTGTTTTGAAGGTTTCAACTATAGTTTCAAAACATAACACAGTTATTATCTGTGAAACTGATTATCTTTTAGCTCTCTTTAAAATATCATAATATCCAAAAGGACTGAATCATAAAAAAGAAAAAGGCAGAATCACATTCTGCAGGATAGTTAGGCCCCGTTTGATTGGCAAAATTTTCCATGGAACTAGGAAATTTTTTTTCGTTTTCCATCTTTTGTATTGTTTGATAGCCTAAATTTTCTACGGACAATATCACCCCCCCCCCCCGGCCACGTCAGCATTTTCCATGTTTTTAGTGAAAATATTTTCCCACCTTTTTGGTGGGAAAATTTTTTCCAGTCGGCTGCTCAAAATATTTTTTTTTTTTTTTTTTTGGCAATGAAAACAAATGTCATAACCAATTGTAAAAAAAAATTTTACTGTAATGGACAATTTCCATGTAAAACAAAGTCAAATGAACACTAAACTTTGATAAAAAAATGATTTTTTATGAAACAATTTTTTTTTTATTTTTATTTTTGGCAATGGAAACAAATTTTATAACCAATTGTGGAAAAAAAAATATCACTTTCATGGACAATTTTCATTTAAAATAAAGCCAAACAAATAGAAAATTTAAAAATTTTTCGGGTGGAAAATTATACCAATCAAACACACTTGAAATCATTTTCCCTACAAAACATTTTTTAGGCGAATCTTTTCCCTGTAAAACATTTTCTTTCCACCCATTTTCCACCCTTGCATTCAAATACACCCTTAGGAATTTTTCTTATTTTGTTATAATAATAATAATAAAAATAAAAAGGAATGCAAATTATTCAGCATTACTCACACATAAAAAAGCAAATCAATGCTTTTCATCAATTGTTCTCAGATACATAAGAGTGTACTTCACCTGAGCTTAAAGAAGAGGAATCCACCAATGATTACAAACGAGAAGCATGCCAAAAGAATCACGAGGAAGAACCTGTATAAATATATATTACATATTCAGTGTGTAGTATCAATACAAAAAGTCAACTCAACATGAGAAAGCACATGTAAAAATGTCTAAGTTGCATTGTCAAATAAAGGGGGATGGCACAGCATCTACGGTCATTATCAATATAACTCTCCAGTCAGCTGGCCAACTTTCAAGGCATGTACTGTCACACAAAGACTGAAACTTCTTGCCTTTTTGGTTATCATTGATAACGTACAAGCTACCAGGACTTAAGAATTTTCTTGCAGTCAAACAAGTCAGATCCATTCATATAATTTAACAGAATGCTAATGAAAGGAGTCAAGTACCAGGGGTCATATTGATTACTAATGAAAGATTAATGAAACTGGTCTTTGTGACTTAGCATAAAGTTTTTCAAGGAGTAAAGACACAACTCAAATGACTCCACATAAATTTAAATAAGATTGATACAAACCTTTAACTGTAAACTCCCATCTTGATTAACATAACAATTGTAGGAATGAGTCTTCCCACAATCCCAGTCAGAATACTACAACATAAGATAATAAATCAAAAATTGTTACGAGGAATAGCAACGACAATCTTATGCAAAACTAGGCCAGTTAGCAAAGTTATGATATAGTGAATCAAAAATATGGATTAACTTATAAATTTGGCAAAAGTTAGCAAAGTTATGATTCTGATTATTCAAGCATCTTTGATAGAATCACTGAAAGCCTTACTTTTACCAAGCCAATTTCAAGAAGCCAAACCCCAGAAATCGTTATTTCACACATCTAAAAGTTGCCAAATACATAGCCAAGCAAGAAATTATTAACCAATATCTCCAGACCTCCAAAAAACATACCTTAATCAAATAAGTCTAATACTGCTCTTTGGCCAAGCAACAGTACTTTCCATGGCTTCACTAAGAGTCCAAAATTCATCTGTAGGTCTGTATAAGGTCAAATTACCCATATACACTTCCTCAACCCAAACCTTCCAACAGTCTTGACCGAGTGGCAGGTAATGCCCTTTGCACTTGGGTCTGTTGTTGCAATCTTCCCTTTTGCTACAATTTCTTCCTCCTCAAACATGTACCAATGCAACAGTTGACATTTTACATTTGTTATAGGTACAGTACTTCCAAATTGTGACTACAAATTTATTGTAGACAATTTTTTTTTTTTGAATTACAATGCTCCAAACTGGATATATATTGAATAAACATTTAATAATGTATGACACAAAAACATGAGGAGTAATAGCATTTGAATTCCTGCCCTCTATATTCTGTAAAATAATAAAAAAAATTACAAAAGTTATTCTACATGTAATTGACTATATTAAGATATATTATTATATTATATATAAATGGTAACTACTTATAACCTGTTGAGATAACTTCAGAAGTGCTTCCACTTTTTCTTCTAGTGCCCCCATCCTTTGTGATTGAGTCTGTAATTGACTTTCAAGTTCTCTAATCCTCCCACTACTTTGTATTTGTCCATCCACCTTTGATGGTACAACTCCAAATCCGAGTCCCCTAACTCTCCCATGACGTTCGGGACCTAAAATTCGAGCGACAGCATCATCACGAATGCAATCTTCAGCTGGTGTATCAGAAATTGATACAGAACAATCTTCAATCCTTCTATGCACTTATGGAATTCAAATTTTATACAACTAATACATCAAATTGCAACGGTCAAACATTGAAAATGCTACACATACGAAAGTATCGGCAACATATTCATTTATTAGTTTTCCATCTTTCCTAAGATGTCCATAAGTTCATACTCATGTTCTTAACCCTTTTAAATCTGGATTTTTTTTCTCTACAGTACAAATTTAGTTATTACATATATTGGAATTGAACAATTCATGTAAGACAAGATATGTTTCCCAAATGTACCATCTCATGAGCCACGCGTGGATAGTCCTTTCGACCCATAGTATGGAGAAGCTTCTGATTAGTTCTCATGTTGCTGAACTTGAACTTTTTTTCTATTAAAAAAGCAAAAAAGTATAAAACACCAATAATTATAAAAATGTAAGCTTCATATGCAAATTATACTTACATGAAAATCAGCAGAAAGAGTATCATCGACAAATTTTACCCAAACTTCTTCAGAGTTGACATTCTTTGGTCTAATAAGGGTAATAGTGCATTTTCTATTCACAGATGATTCAACTTGAGCTCTAATTTCTTTTCTCAATCTAGATTTGAATGTTCTACAGGACTTTCCCATACATTGAAGTGTCATTCTTTGATGACAACCACTAACTTTGAACATTTGTTGTATTTATGTACAAACATAAAGTTGAGACTCATGGGAATGACGTCATCAAGAAGGAAAAATGAACAACGTAATAATATTTCAACAGAGTTGAGAAATAGTACTTGTATGTACGCCCAAAGCTCCATTTTCTTTTTTCGATCCACCGAATGCCAATCATTAATTACTACAGGCACATGTTCTCGAACTATGGCCCCAACTGTGCTAGCAAATTTTTCTGAGTTCTGGCTAACAACTTGGCCGTATTCATTGAATTCGAGATCCATCTTCTAATAATTATGTTTCAGAATCATCTTCACTTGTGTTGGACCTCTTTTCTTCTTCGGAGTATTTGTAGTTGTTGGCAACGTGGTTTGCTCATCATTAGTTGGGCTAGTTATACTATCTCATTGTTCAATTGAATATCTTAGCCTCTTACCGGTCTCTCAATTGCATTAGCAATTGCAGCTTTTCTTTTTTTAGAACTCTTGGAATTTTGTTTAGTTGACTTTGAGAATACAACATGAAAACAAAATATAAGAGCAACTACTTTCAAAACTTAGCATATATTTCATGTGTTATAAGAAAACACAATTACCCGAGCCTTGTCCACCGTACAAAATATGTTTCTCACTGTAAAGAATCCCTAGAGCTAGAACAACCACCTACAACATCAAAATAAATTATAGTTAGAGATCTTAATAAATCCAAAGCATTCAACATTTCATTGCAATATGAATATATAGATAAATCACGCAATAAAAAATAGTAGAACAAAATTGATCATTACGTAAAAAGTACATTATCTACAAATAAGTGAGTTACCAAACTACTCTACGTATCACAAAATACGCCTTCGATATCTATCCTTGCATAATTCTCATCATCATCATGGTTGTCTATAATAGGCTGTAATATATCTAGTGGAATAGTTGCATCATTATTATAATCTTATTCCATGCGTGATGCATCAAAGACTCTTTGTGGCGCTTGCAAAACAACATACCAACTACATGTTTCATTTTCCCTAGAATAAAAGACTTGTTTCGCCTGTGTTGCCAAGATGAAATGATCATTTTCAAATTGTCTGTATCCTTCGTGAAGGTTAACAAAAGTAAATCCATCATCCTTTTTTATTCCGTTGATGATATTTACTCAATCACACTTGAATATTGGAACATGAAATGTATTATAATCAAGCACAATAACATCACGCAAAACTCCATAATAAAGAACTTGCCCAACTATTTGCGCATTATCTTTTGCACTAGATCTACATATGGTCGTTGCTTCAACTAAAACGCCACTGTTCTGGCGAGATTTTTCTGCATCTTTAGTGTGAAATCGAAGACCATTTATGAAAAATGTAGAATATGACATGGATTGATATCTAGGACCACGTGCAAGCCATTTCAAATTGTTCGATACTTTATCCATCAATAGCTGACCTTTAATATGTTATTATAAATGTTAGAAATAAAAGAATAAATAGCACAACTAGACATTTATTATTTGATGTGCATTCCAACCATATCATCTAACCAGGCAGCAAAATCATCAATGTACTTCTTATGCAATAAAGTCTCATTTCTTTCCAGGCGTCATCCAACACTCTTGAGTTCATCCATATGCATCCTAAGGTGAATACAATATATGAAAAAGTGAATATGGTTGAACTACTTAAAATTTTTGGAACTCGATATTTAATAAACGTACTCTATGTATTATTGAACTTCTATACTATTTAGTAACACGTAGCGATGAGTAACTTTCAATATCTCATTAGATAGTACAATTGCTTTCCCTTTAGAAATTGTACGCCCTGCAACTAAGAAATCGGGCTCATATTCTTCATTGCGTACATGCTTAGAGCCTATTTCAGATGCTTGTTTTAAGTATTTGTTACAAAACTTTGCATTTTCTTCAACAACATATCGCTCAGCTATGCACCCTTTAGGCCGTGTACGATTCATAACATACCCTTTCAATACTTTCATATATCTCTCAAATGGGTATATCCAACGATATTGTACTGGTCCACATAGACGAACTTCTCTCCCAATATGGATTGTCAAATGAACCGTTGTATCAAAAAAGGAATACGGGAAATACCTTTCCAACATGCATAAAGTTTCAAAAATGTCATCCTCTAATTGTTTAATCTTATTTCTATCTACAATTCCTTGACATATTTCTTTGAAAAATGAACTCAATCTAAAAATGGAGTTCTTTGGTCCTTTAGGTAGAAGTCCTCTCAATGTATCTCATAACAATTGTTGCATTAAAATGTGACAATCATGAGACTTCAATCCAACTATCTTACATTCTTCCACTGATATACAATTTTCAGTATTAGATCCATAGCCATCGGGTAATCTCAAGTCAGCAAGCCTTCTGCAAAAAAAATTGTTTTTCTACTTTTGATAAGGTGTGAGGAGCAGCTGGTAGGTTATTTCCTCTACTATGAGGATGTAAATCATGCCTAATGTTCATTTCTTCCATATCCTTATGAGAGTTAATGTCATCTTTAGATTTTCCTTTGACATCCAAAAGTGTACTAATGATGCTATCATAAATATTCTTCTCCACATGCATCACATCCAAATTATGACGTACAAGTAAAGTCTGCAAATGAAACATCAATGGCGTCGTGAAAAACTACATGCAATTAGAAGTGTTAAATAAAAATGAACGAATTATTACAAAAATTACCTTCCAATATGGTAGATCGAAAAATATTGACTTTTTCTTCCACGTTACATTAGATTGAGTTATATTCTTCTTCCTATTTCGTTTATCACTTTTTCCCCAATCATTTATAATTTTATCAACTTCAATGGAATCCACTTTACCCTTTTTTATCTTCAGCCTAATCCACTTCCTCTTTCGTTTACCACTTTTTCCCCAATCATTTGTAATTTTATCAACTTCAATAGAATCCACTTCACCCTTTTTTATCTTCAGCCTAATCCACTTCCTCTTTCATTTACCACTTTTTCCCCAGTCATTAAACCAGTCCTTTTTCATGCGAAATGGATGATCAAAAGCGAGAAATCTTCTATGTCCCATGTATGCTAACTTTCTCCCATACTTCGACCATAGTGAACATGTATCTTCACGACCAATAGGGCATGAAATTTTTCCTTTAACGGGCCACCCGGATATATTTCCATATGCAGGAAAGTCGTGTATTGTCCACATCAAAATAACTTTTAAGTTGAATGTAGACTTCGTAACTGCATCATACATATCAGCCCCATCACTCCACATCAACATTAAGTCGTCTACAAGTGGTGCTAAATAAACATCTATGTCATTACCAGACTGTTTCAAACCCGGGATCAATGAACTCAATATCAAACTTTCCTTTGACATGCAAATTGAGGGAGGCAAGTTGTATATAGTTAAGATTATTGGTCAGCGACTGTATTTATAGATAAGATCTTTGAAAAGATTAAATCCATCAGTAGCAAGACCTAATCTAATATTTCGGGGATCAGATGCAAAATGTAGCCACCTTTTATTAATCATTTCCCAACTGAATGAATCAACCGGATGCCTAATCTTACCATCTAAACTTTTATTACATGAGTGCCATCTAAATTCTGTTAACATTTCATATATTCCAAACATCCTCTTAAGTCTTGGTATTATAGAAAAATAATGCAAGACTTTTGCTGGGATATTTTTCTAAATTTTTTTTAGTCCGTTGGTTAATAATCCATCTCGAGCAACCACATTTTGGATATAATTCAGCATGCTCAAACTCCTTTCTATATAGACATTAACGCAAGCATGTATCTTTTCATAGCCAAGATCAAATGTATTTACAAGTTTTTTCATCTTATAAAATGAATTTGGAAGTGTATTATTCTCTGATAGCATGTCTCGAACAAGATTTATAAATTCATTGAAACCATTGTCTGACAAGCCATGAGAAGTTTTATGCTTAACATAGCAACCGAAGCTGACATCTTTGTAAATTCCTTGCAACCAGGATATAAAGGAGTTTCAACATCATTAACTAAACTTTCAATCTCTTTGTCTCTTCCATCAGGATAGTTTTCAGGATCTACATCATGCTGTGCATAGAAATCTTTAAACATCCTACTCGAGTTAGGCCTTTCTACGTCGTCGAAATTTGATTCACTTGGTTGCTCTCCATGAAAAATCCAAACAGTATATGTAGGATCCATACCTTTAATAACCAGATGTTCATGGACTATATATCATAAAGATGATGCATTAGATTCCTACAATTAACGCAAGGGCATGCTATCATTTCTGAATTGCAATTTTCACGAGCTCGTTCAACAAAATTCTAAGCTCCATCTCGATATTGTTCTGAAAATCTACAAATTTAACTTTATGATCATTATACATTAATTTCTTTATTGGACAACTAGGTTTATAAGATAAGTTTCAGATGATAACCTTGATAAGTGCAGCCATTCTTTGTCCATTATAGGTAGTGACAGACTTTAGAGTGATAAACACTTTGAATTCCTACAGCTCTAAATTTAGGAGATATATCCATTATAGGTTGTCCAACATCTATAGCTAAACCGACATTTCTAATGTTATAAACCAGCCAAACCACATTAGCAGATCATAAAATTTTTAATACTTGGTCCTAGGAGTCTACACTTTATCCACTTCCAGAAGCTGCATACCTTCTCTACCTTACAGCTTAAGTGTTCATTATTTTCCTTTGCCTATTTTTCTTTGTTGAGGTAGAGTACGGTCCTAAGGTAGCGAAATTCTTTATCGGGTAAGTTTTGACCCGTACGAAAGGTGTAACGATCTAGGCACTATCTCAGAGAGAGGGTCGGTGAAATAAACACGTCTATGAAGATGCAGACTACCTGTACCTGGACAGAAAGACCCTATGAAGCTTCACTGTTCCCTGGGATTGGATTTGGGCCTTTCCTCCTTAGCTTAGGTGGAAGGCAAAGAAGGCCTCCTTCCGGGGGGGCCCGAGTCATCAGTGAGATACCACTCTGGAAGAGCTAGAATTTTAACCTTGTGTCAGGACCTACGGGCCAAGGGACAATCTCAGTTAGACATTTTCTATGGGGCGCGGCCTCCTAAAAGGTAACGGAGGCTTGCAAAGGTTTTCTCGAGCCGGACGGAGATTGGCCCTCGAGTACAAAGGCAGAAGGGAGCTTGACTGGAAGACCCACCCGTCGAGCAGGGGCGAAAGTCGGCCTTAGTGATCTGACGGTGCCAAGTGGAAGGGCCGTCACTGAACGGATAAAAGTTACTCTAGGGATAACAGACTGATCTTTACCGAGAGCTTACATCGATGGGAAGGTTTGGCACTCAATGTCGGCTCTTCACCACCTGGGGCTGTAGTATGTTCTAAGAGTTGGGCTATTCGCCCATTAAAGCGGTATGTGAGCTGGGTTCAAAATGTCATGAGACAATTCGGTCCATATCTGGTGTGGGCGTTAGAGCATTGAGAGCAGCTTTCCCTAGTACAAGAGGATCGGGAAGGACGCACCTCTGGTGTACCAGTTATCGTACCCACAGTAAATGTTGGGTAGCCAAGTGTGGAGCGGATAACTGCTGAAAGCATCAATACCGTTTTCATTTAAAATATGCGAGACTAATCTACAGGTAAGCAAATATAAGATTTTTCCACTGGTTGATATGGTTGCTGGAGTCTACTTACTTTACTTCAATACATTAAAAAAATGTTGGGTACTTAAACCTAATACTATACTTTTCCATTTCAAGCAAAATTGTGGTGCTGTGTACATAAAAGTTAAAATTCACGGCCACAAAAAGATTTGCACATTTTATATTCATCATTCATTTCTTTCACTTCAAACAATTGTGTGATGTGATAAATCAAAATTGGTATCAAAGAATACATTCGCTTAAGATACATTTACAACTGAATAAGTTTGATTGTGGAAAGCAGATAACACATTGTCGGATGCAAACTTACGATGTATAAAGGCTGATATTTTTAGTTTACTACCATTTATTGAAGACTTTGCATTTATCAATCATAAAAAGAATTGACTTGCCAACATGCTGACACATTTTTTCAAAAGACAACAACATCTATAAATTCTGTATCAATCTGTAAAAATGAATACCTCTACTCTCTCAAAATTCTAGTCTTCTAAGTAAGTTTTTCCTTTTTAGCAGCATAAACTTTGGTTCAGTTTTAGGTTACATAAAAGCCTCGTTGGACTGCTACATAACAAGTTTTGAGCTCGAAACTAGATCATGACCTATCTATCATTGACGGACCTTCCCTTTTTCAGTCACGGAGTTCTCAACAAAGTAGCTTAGGTTCTAGAATTTCATCTATAGTTGGGGGTTTAGATTCAAATCGACTTTAAATTTCATCTAGAATTTCATCTATATTTGACGTACCTCAAAGGCGAAGGCTAAAGTACAGAGTCACAAAGAGATTTCCAATTTTCCTTCCAATTGACTTTCTACGCAGTCAGCAGATGGAATAGATGCTCCTTCTTTCCACACGACTATTTAAAGAAGTTACTTTCTAGTTTCTATAATCAGGTGCATTCGGCGGTGTCGGTCGACGGTGGGTGGTCGGCGGACGACGATCGCCTCTGCAGTTGGGTGAAACCATAAAGATTTGGGGCTGTTTCAATTGGATTTTTAGGTTTAAGGATAAAAGAAAATTGAATTAAATGTAAAAAAGTTAAATTTTGTTTGTTTAATTGGGCTGAAAATTAAATTAATCAATGGGCCAAAGATTTATTGTAGCCCACTATCAAATTCGGGTTTGGACAATGGTAGACTTGAACAATAGTGGGCCAATTGTATCCTCTTTATTTTTTGCAACGTTTATTAAATGTTGCAAAAGATAATAAACGTTGCAAAAGGCACTTTTTGCAACACTTATTTGCAAATTGTTGCTAAAGCTTAATTATATTAATCAATAGCAACATTCACTTATTCAAATGTTGCGATAGACCCCTTTAGTAACACTTAACTATCGAATGTTGCCTTTCATGCGTTGTAAATGGTGTTTTTTGGTGTAGTGTCTCTATGTTCTTAGGTATGCATCGTAGGAGTAAATTGAACTATATTTAGAGATTTGAAATGGAGTAATGCTATATTTAACCACTAATATTAACATCACTAAATTAGAGATTTAATTAAATACAAGGAATTATGGAATATTTAATAGTACCTATGATATATTAACACGTAAACCAATGTTCAACATTACTAATTTTAGATAACATTATTCCTTAAAATGGCCTTATACAAACATTTTTTTTGGTGCACTGAGCAAGAAACGAAATGTCTTAAATTACTTAGATCCACCACCGCCCAGACCAGGCCATGGCCTTTTACTTATTTTTATGCTTATGTTTTTCTTTTTTTTTCCCTTTAATAAAAACCTTACGAACAAACCTAGAGGAGTGGACGTAACCTAGCTCTACAGGACGGCAAGTCAGTGGCATGACTGTATACACTGTTTATCTCATTTATACTTTATTTGTTGAAATTATTGCATCAAAAGTCCTAATTTAGAGGACTTATTTTGAAAATAGGAGATAACTTTTGGAATATGGTTATTGCATTCTATTAATGTTGCTCCCATTCATGATTGGAAGGAAAAAGAGTTCCATTTTGAGAAAAGTAATAATTGGATAGAATTCATTATTTCCTTGGTCGGTGGGAAGTGTGGAAAAATTAGGCCACATTGTTAGATTTTTTAATAAACCTTTATGAATCTATATACATTGAAATCTTTGCTTTATTATCAAGATTTTCATGTCAAATCACCATGAGAATTAATAAGTTCGGGACATACCTTGATCCATTGAATTGAATGTTGAAGATTAACTGCAATCTCTTGATTCTGGCTTCTTGCTCTTTAATCTTGATTGCTTAATTCCTTTTTCTTCATTCTTGATTATTGATTGCGGGTTTAAGATCTTCCTCTTTGATAACTTTCTCTTGTTATTCTTGTATTGATTGGATGACACAAAGAATGAGAAAATCACGTACAAATTAGGGATCATAACCCTTTATAAAACTTTCAATATGTTTTTCGGCCTATCATGAAATACAACCTAAGGAATTTGATCTCTACACATATTTATGCCCATATTATATTTGATGTTTAAAGCCCAATAATTTTAATTCTCTATTGGATCACTTTAAATAGGTTTCACCTTAAGATAGCCTTTATACATAAGTAATTACATATGTAGGGCCACATGAAAAATTAATTTTCCAAACAATCTCCCACTTTGGCCACATATGCTATCTTATAAATGTGTATAAACTTAAGAGCTCAAAACTTTTTCTATCATAGCCAAAATCATATCCAAACAATCTCATCCATTAATTATGTCAAAAATGTAATATGATCCAAACATGCCTATTTTCAACTGGTCCTACCTTATTTTTTTAATGAAATCAAACTATAAACTTTAATTAGAGTGCAAATAACTGAAACTTTATTTCTTGAATAAACTTGAATGTGCATTGATAAGTGTATTTTATACACTTATTCGGGCTCCAAATTATGACATTTTATGGTTCTTTTAATGAGATTATAGCCTAATTTATGATATAATGTGTTATTAGGTGAAACTCGATGGATGATGAAGAATTGGAGAAAAGAATGCAAAAATTGGCGAAAAAGTGGTAAGATTCAAAGCTTGAGGGTTAAAGTGCAAATACACAAAAGTTGTGTCGAAGCTCACGATGAAGATTCAAGAATGCGAGAGGTCAAATGGATGCAACGAAAGATCAAAAGGAGTGAAAACAAATCAATTTCCAACCGCACAAGGATGTCTAAATTTTAGTTGGAGATTGAGACGCATTTTTGGCCTAGATAAAGTTCGAATTGAAGAAGAGCTATTTCTAACAAAGTTGTAGTCCTTCGAGTTATCTTTCTAATGCAACTTGAATCATCTCAATCGGACATCGGACGGAAACGTTATGACAAAATTACTGAAACAGACGCAAAGTGGACAGAAACTTGGCGCCCGAGCGCTACACACTCAGCGCTCAAGCGCTGCACTAGCCAGAAAATATTTTTAACAGATTTTCAGCGCTCAAGCGCTGCGCGCCACCACAGATTCTAGGTTTTTATTGTTTGGGCGGCGAAAACTCCACAAAAAGACTCCAAATTGGCCAAGAACGAATATGAAAGTATAAATAGACCTAAGGAGGCTTGGAAAGGGGAGAGTTCCCACCTTAGTTCCAAACAACACAAACACATGGAACTTTAAAGATTTGGGAAGGAATTCAAGGAAGAACACATCAAAAGGATTTATTCTACTCATTGGGAAGGAAAGTATATACAATTGGAGATTCAAAGGCGGAATTCAAAGGAGGAAAACATCGCGCAAACCACGTTTTGAAGCATCAATGGGAGTTGGAAAAAGATCTTGGTGCAAGATTGGATTCTTTTTCTACATTATTCTTCTAAACCCGGTGATGTACTCTATAACAACTTTGTATTTTTCTTTCATTCACATGAGTAGTTAAATCTGATTTAGGGCGAACAATGTAACCAATTGGGATCCTTTATTTCTTTAAATTGAGATTCTTGTGCTTTTATTTGATGTGTTGATTTTGCTATGTTCTCAATGCATATGTGTCGATTTTGCTATGTTCTCAATGCATTTAATTACTTGATCACTAATTAAATGATTCCGTGAACAATAATTACGTAGAGATGCGGATTGTTGTTTAGACCAAGTAGTAAATTCCGGTAAATTGGCATAACGTGTAGAGATACCTATGTCAATTGCTGCGGTCATAATTGAATTCTTAGAACCGATGTTTCGTTTAACTAAATGTCAATTTGCATAGAGATATGGAATTGAATTAGTTAAATAGGCTCAATGAGAACTCGAGAGGGGTAAATTGAATACAATAGAAGAATTCGACCGAACACTACCTTAGATTGTATGAATCTTGATTTAAGGAGTAAAGGTGATAAATAGGTGAAATTGTTCCGCCCTAATATCCGTTATCCTTTGAATTTCCAATCAATCGCTTTTGCATTCAATTTAATTTCAAGTATTTCAATTCAAACATTCATAACCAATCATTGTTCTTGTTTATTTATATCGAATAAAAGTTAGAAATAATAGATTAAGACTAAAGTATAGTCCTCGTGGGAACGATAATCCGGACTCTTAGGTCCACTTTATTACTTGTCACGATCCGTACACTTGCGGGATATAAAAATCGACAACATGCATAAATGAAATTATGTGTCTAAACAAAACATCCAATATACAAACTTTCACTGAACTTACATACAACACTCATGTGAACAGTATGCTCATAAAAGACCTTCAGTAGCCCGTTAGTAAATGGATCTGCTATCATGGAGTTTGTTCTAGTATGTTCTAATGTAATTTACCAGTTTGAACTCTTTCTTTAAAAACTAGGTACTTGATATCTATAAAATTAGATTTTGTTGAACTCATGTTGTTGTTTGAATATAACAATGTTGATTTATTATTACAAAATAACTTAAGTGATCCTTCAACTCTATCTAGAATGTGAACCATGGTGACGAAATTTCACAGCCATATTCCTTTATTAGATGTCTCATAACATGCTACAAACTTTGTTGCCATGGTTGAAGAAGCTATGCGTGTCTCCTTAGTACTCTTCCAGGATATAGCTCTTCCAACCAATAGGAAGAAATATCTCGATGTGGATCTCCAATTGTTTGGCATCCAACAAAATCATAATCAAAATAAACATTGACTCCAATTGATATGATTTTCAATATGTAATCATTTGTTCTATGTAGATACTGTATAACTCGTTTGGCTGTTTTCCAATGATCCATCCCACGGTTATTTAAATATTTTCCTAATATTCTAATAATGAATGCTATATCAGGACGTGTGCATACATGAGCATACATTAAACTTCCAACTAACAATCCTGCACGGTGAACCTCTTATGTACCTTTTCGATATTGCTCTTGTGTGATAATCCAATAATACCCCGAGAACGGTCCCAGTGTATATATATCCCTAATACAAAAGAGGCGTAACCAAGACCTTTTGTTTCAAAATTCTCTGATAGAAATCTCTTTGATTTCTTGTAGTAAGCTTTGCAGGCAACTAGTATGTCATTGATATACAATATCAATATACTTATTTTAAATGAACTTGTGATATACACAATCATCATCTGAATTTGTCTCTAAACTAAACGAGATAATTATTTAATGAAATTTGTAATACCATTGATGAAAAGCCTACTTAAAGCCATAGATTAATTTTTTTAATTTACAAATCATTTTGTTTGGGTCTTCTTACACAAATTTTTCAATTGTACCATATAAATTGTTTCATCAATGTCATTATTCAAAAACAACATCTTTACATCCATCTAATGCAGCTCAAGATTAAAATGTGCCATAATAGTCCTAAAAGAATCTTTCGTTGAAATCAAAGAAAAATGTCTCTTCGTAATCAATGTCTTCCCTTTGAATAAAGATCTTTCCAACAAGGCGAGTCTTATATCTTTCCACTCACCTTTTGAATTCCTCTTAGTTATAAATATTCATTTACAACCAATGGGCTTTATACCTTCAGGCAATGTGACGAGTTCCAAAACGTCATTGTTTTCGTGGACTTTATCACCTTATTCATGGCATCAAACCACTTTTGAGAATTATTCATTTGTATTGCTTGATGAAATTTAAATGGATTTTCTTTAACCAATGTAATGCCATCCTTATATTTTTGCAGAAAAACTATAAAGTCATCCAGAATTGCTTTTCCCCTTTCTCTAATTGATCTCTTTAATTACATTTATTATTGAGGTTATTGTGTTTGTTTTTTTGGAACAATCTCTTGATTGTGTACAGAGGTTTTGGAATATTATTTTGATCCGAAATTACTTCTTGAACAAGATATGGAACAAAAATTTATCCCTAATCATTGTCCGTGACAACAGAATGAATAGTTACATATTCTTCCTCAAAAGACAAAATTCCTAACCTATAAGGCCTTGTCCAAGCTGGACAACCTCAAATGCGCAAATGCTTCCAACTAGGCTTATTGCCTGTCCAAAGATCATAAGGAGTTTTGACAGTTGCTTTACTTGGTATTCTATTGAGAATACAAGCTTCTGCCTATAGTGCTTCTCTCCAGAGAGATTCTAGTAAGTGGAAATGACTAATCATACTTCTTACCATGTTCTTAAGTGTCATGTTTCGTCTTTCAGTAACACCATTCATGCTAGAAGATTTGACATGATATATAGTGAGACGATTCCACACTCTTCAAGGAATTTAGCAAAAGGCCTTGGAAGTCATTCTCTTGACCCGTCATAGCTGCTATAGTATTCATTGCCACAGTCAGATCTAAATTATCTTATTCTAAGACATTCGAATCTAAATTGGCACCTAATTTCCTTATATTTGTTTGTTTCCCTTTAATGCAATTAATAGAAACATTAAAGTCCAAAAAATTAAAGGGATCAAAAGCTTTTCAATTCTATTTTGAGAGATCTGACCTAATCACTTACGTCACAATGAAGTGAAATTCTTATTGGTTGATTTACATTTAATACCAAGTGAATTCACATGCAATGTTTCATTAAATGAGGCAACCGTATTTAGCAAATATAAATTATCATACACTGATAAAGAATCAGTACCAACAATATTTGAATTAAGAAAAAAAAGTAAATTTATTATTTCCAAATGAAAAGAAAAATCGAATTTGTTTAATACAGAAATAGAAACCAAATTTCATCTAAAAGATGGTACTACAATTTTTTTTTTTTCAAATCCAAATAATAATTAGTCTTTAATAAAAATAATAATCTAAAAGTTCCCATAGCCTCAACTGATTCATCGCCGTCCACATAAATGAATCTTTCAACATCATTTGACTTTCGACTATTTAGACAACCCTGCGTAGACACACTTATATAAGTAGTGGCACCAAAATCAATTCACCAAGTATGTCTAGGTATTGAAATTAAATTAACCTTAGAACAAACCAAAATGAGAAATATACATTTCTTTACACTCCATCGTGGAATTTGGCACAATCTCTCTTCAAGTGTACCGGATTTTCATAAAAGTAACAGTTAGATGATTCATCATTTTCAAGCTTTTACTGCTTCTTTTAAGCTAGATCAGATGCAATTTCTTTATTCTTTCTTTTTTGGAACTTGTCTTTAGAGGTATTAGCCATGTCAGCACTTGCAATTCTATTTTGTTTAAGCCTTTTTGCTTCTTGTACACAATATAAAATGAGCTTGTTAAAAGTCCAATTCTTCTTTTAACAGTTATAACTTATCTTAAATTATTGAATTGTGCATGAAGAGAAATCAAAACCAAATGCATGAGCAAATCATCAGATAGCTTAAACTTTATTGCCTTTAATTTTGAAGCAATATAAGACATCTCTATAATCTACTCCTTTATGTTTCCTTTATTATCTTTAGTAAAACTAAATTCATCAAAAGCGCACTAGTTTCTGCCTATCTCTTTTCGCAAAGCATTTTTTGATTTCCTAAAAACTTCTTTGGTAGTAGTCACCTTATGAGACATAGTGCCCCTAAGTAATTATGAAATTATACGTTTCATGATCATAAGATTCATGTAGTTTGAATGATCCCACTTATCAAAGTCTCATTTTTCATCAGCCATCTATAAGTGCAGCTGGTTGTTCAATCCTTAACGTTAGGTCTTAGTTTATTCAGCCAAGAACGATCTAAGCGTTCTATTTTCAGTCTTTAAACAAGGTTTTAATAAGCACAAGTATTGAGTTGATGTTTGTAGATATTGATGAAACAAATGAATTAACTGAATAAAGAACAAAATAAAAAATACACATACAAATGAGACTACATTTTAAACAATAAATGAATTCAAATAATGGTAGATCCCATCACAAAAGATCAAATCAAATCAACATTGATATTTAGTTTTGGACAAAAATATCAACTTGTAAGTAGTATTCTTGTGTAGTAATCAAATATTGACAACAAACTATATCAAACAATAAATCTGGACTGACTTATTTTTCACATAATATAAACATCAATTGTCACATATTTATTATCACGGATGTTTATGTAATTCGGTCAAACATATACCTTCATTTGGGCCAGTCAATATATGCATGGAATACATACATAAATACATACATACAACCATCATAATATTTCGAATAAATTTACTTAGAAAAGATAGGTTACTTTGGTAACATATTGATTCAACTAATCTATTTTGGAAAATTAGTAATCAGAAAAAAACTTTCAACAAGATTTGAATTTGATTGCACTATCTTTTATTTTTATTTTTTGTTTCAAAAAAGGAAAAAAATTAACAAAGAACCAACGCTCCACTCCCAAACACTGCTAGGGCACTGGGTGCTGCGATGCCCAATTCTAGGCGTTGTATCGCCCGGGAAGCGCCGCTGCAATGCTATTGCGTTGCCTATAAATTTTGAAACGCAACGCTGCAGCACTCAAACGAGACTCTGTAGTGCTACAACAATGCTGTATTTCGAAAGATTTCCAAAGAATTTTGAAAATTTTAAAATTTAGGGCTAAAATTCACATCCCAAAATTTAGAAATCCAAAGTATGAATTTCAATCATAAATTTCCTTCTATAATCTCTATGGTTTAACATGAATTGTTTACCATACAATTTGTTAGATTTTTAATAAACTTCATGAATCTATATACATTAAATTTTTTTTTTTTGTTAAGATTTCCATATCAAATCACAAAGAAAATTAATAAGTGTGGAATATCCCTTAATCCATTGAATTGAATGTTGAAGATCAACTGTAATCTCTTGATTTTGGCTTCTTGATCTTTAATCTTGATTGATTAATTCATTCTTCTTGATTTTTGATTATTGATTGCTGGTTTAAGACCTTCCTCTTTGATACGCTTTCTCTTGTTATTTTAAGTTGATGGAATGGTTCAAAGAATGAGTAAATCACGTAAGAATTGGGGACCACAACCCTATATACAACTTTCCATATGTATTTCAGCCCATTATGAAATACAACCAAAAGGAATCTGGCCTATACACACATTTAGGCCCATACTCAATTAGATACCCAAATCGCATAACTTTAATTTTTTATTAGATCACTTAAAGGGAAACTATAAAAAATCAGGGGTTTAAAGTTTACTATTTAAAAATCAGGTGCAAAGTTTGTTTAATCAAAAATCAGGTAATATATTAAAACATAACCCTAATCCCAAACAAAACCTAAATCATTTCTATTCCTCATCTTCATTGTCGTCTCCCTCTCTACCCTCTTCCTCACCGCCGCGCCTCCGCCTCCCTCTCCCCTCCCCTCCCCTCCCTCCCCCCCTCCTCAGCAGAAACCTAGCAGAGCAGCGATTTCTTGAAATCCTCACAGAAGATTTTCAAAGAAATCGGCTGCTCACACTCCCAGCAGCGATTTCGCTGCCGGGAAAGGAGCAGCGATTTCGCTGCCGCTAGCTTTCCGAGCGAAATCGGCGCTAGGGTTATTTCAGGAAAGCGCTTTCCCGGCAGCGATTTCGCTGCATTTTAGTTTTTTTTTCTTTCTTTTTTTTTTTGGCTATTGAGTGGTGCGCTGTGCGTTGGTTGTTGTTGTTGGTGGATCTATGGTGGTGGTGGCAATTTTGTGGCGGGGGCGGCGAAGTTGGTGGTTATTGTTGGTGGTGTGTGACCAAATATTTGGTTATCTGTGACCAAATATTTAATTCGTGACCTAAAAATTTTGACAATGTGACTGAAAAATAATCTGTGACCAGCAAATGTGACTCAAAAATAATTTGTGACCAACTAATTTAAAAATCTGTGACCTCAAAATAATCTGTGACCAAAAAATTTGACGATATGTGACCAGTAAATAAATTCGTGACTTATAACTATGAATATGTGACCATTAATTACAAAAATGTGACTTTATTATCTTTATTTAATAAAAATAAAAATAAAACCCGATTTTTGAATTTTTAAACTATAAACCTGATTTTTGAATTTAGAAACTCAAACACCTTATTTTTGATTTTTTCCCTCACTTAAATGTGCTTCACCTTATGATTGCATTTATATACAATTACATAAGTAGGCCCAAATGACAAATTAATTTTCCCAACACACATATGTAGCAGTATTTGTCCGTATATTACTTGTTTTTCTTCTTAGTTTCGTAAATGATTTGAGGGATTTGAGAGGAACAATTATTAATCTAGCATCTTAGGGTTCTCTTCGTGGTTTACATAAAGAGTAGAAACATGGAGATTTGGTAAAACTTGTGATTATTTTTTCTATGATATTTGGAGGTTTTGGAAGAGTAAAATTCTATTGATTGGAATAAATTTTTGAGGAAATTACACCCACACCTGAAAATAGGTTTTCAATTTCAAAAATCCAATAACAAGTTCAACATTTCAAAAATCAGGTTTTATTTAATAATTTAAAAATATTTTTTATTTTTATTCTTATATTTTTAATTTTTATTTTGAAATATATATATATAATAAAAGGAAGAAACCCTAGACATTTCACCCATTTCTTCCCCTCCAACCTCTCTCTTCCCACCCACCGCCGCCCGCTCCGGCCAGATCTGCCGCCTCTCCCCCTCCCCCTCCCCCTTCTCCCTCCCCCTTCCCCTCATTCTTCTCTCTCGCCTCCTTCTCCCCGTCCCCCTATTTTTGGCCCGCGATTCAAACAGCTCACGACGGCTGTTGAATCGCGGCAGCAAGACGTCGCCGAATCTCGGCGGCGTCGTTCTTGTAGCGCGAGGACGCTCGTCGAGATTCGGGCTGCCGTCGTGACGCGCTGCGTTCGACATCGTGACGCCGCTCGCGAACGGTCTCCACGCTCGTCGAACGGCCGACTGCCGCGATTCGGGTCGCTGGTCAGCTAGCCGTTAACTGCAGATTTGTTTTTTTTTTTTTTTTTTTTTTTTTTTTTTTGAGTAGTAGAATGGCAGTGCAGTGGGTGTGCGAGATCTCTGGGTGTGGTGGCGGATCTGTGTGTGGGTGAGCGGTGGTGGTGGATCTGTGGACGGTTGTTGATTTTTTTTTTTTTTGGTCCGTGACCTGGTTATCCGTGGTGTTTTTTTTTTTTTTTGTTATGGTGGATCGGCGGCGAATCTAGTGGCGGTTTTGTTGTTGGCAGTGGCGTCAGTGGTCCATCTTGTGTTGTTTGGTTACTCGGACCGTCGGACGGCAACGGTGGTGGAGCCGCTGATAGGGGAAAGTGTCAAGTCGTGGTCACAAATGATCTGGGGGTGGTCACAAATGATTAGGTTGTTTGTGACCAATGAATTGTGACCAATAAATTCTTTGTGACCTAAAAATAATTAAATTGTGACCAATAATTTGTTAAATTGTGACCTAAAATATGAGGTATGTTCAATGAATTGGATGTTTGTGACCGTAAATAAGTAGTGTGACTTACAAATTTTGTGATTTGTGACCCATGAAAAAATTGTGACTTTTAAATTTTTAAGTTGTGATCGATAAATAAATTGTGACCTACGAAAATTTTGAATTGTGACCTAAAAAATTTTGAATTGTGACCAAATTATACAGATTTGTGACATTACCATATTCGCCGGAATCGGATCGGGAAAAGTCGTCGAACGATCGCCGGAGAAGAGTGGTGGTAACGATCGCCGGAATACCACCGGAGTTGTAGGGGTGGTGGAAGTGAGGGTGGGTTAATTATTTTATAGTAGAATTAAATATTAATAATAAATTAATTTAATAATTATTATTTCATAATTAAAAATTTAAAAGAAACCTGAATTTTGAAATTTGAAACATGTTTTTGTATTTTTGAAATGTGTATAAGTAAAAACATGATTTATGTATTCTTCCCTAAATTTTTATACAGCGAAAAGTTTTGACATTCTATAATTTTTCTCCAACTTTATGGGCCCTTTATATTTTGGCACATGTAGAGGGCGTGTGTGTAGTTTTTTGCACTTCTGCTACAATGAGATAAATTGTTCTGATTCACATAATTAGCGAATAAGAAGAACCAAAAAGGAGAAATAATAGGTCGAGAGAACAAACATAAGAATCATGAAATGCAAAGAATCAGTTCACCCACACCAGCATTGACTTATGCCACCACCAGCATCGTTCACGCAAAAAGTGTATTTTCCAAACGAATGCAGCATCGACAATTCCTTTTCTTAGGGTTCCAAAAATTATGCTTTTTTAGACCAATTTCGAATACATCTTTCGAAAGATCTATCTTTCTAATATGATCATGTCAAACCACATGTTGACAAGGCCACGAGAATATTTTAAAGAGAAGAGGTAAAGTAAACTAGAACATAGTAAAGATGCTAGTTAATATATTATATCATTATTTAATTTTAGGGTTCAAAAAGTTCAAACGAATAGTCAAATTGCAATATTAGTATTTACGAATGAGTTAATTAGCTGAAGACTGAATAATAAAAATCAAGGATACTAGTGGCCTAACCAAATTAACTTTAGAGAAATTTTCGGGAGATAGAAGTACTTTTTAATTTCTTTAATTTTAAATGTTGATTCGTTGACTCATTTGTGTCATTTCGGAGATATATATATATATATATATATATATGCTCTAGACCAACCTAAAACTAAAAGTGCGTTTAATTTTTTTAAATTACAAGTTGATTATTCGACTCATTTATGTCTCACTCACAAAGTGTTATTTGCATATCGTGCTTGTATACAAAAAATAATAGTTGATTATTCGACTCATATATGTCTCACTCACGATGTATATCATGAGTGTTATTCGTGTATCATGCTTTTATACACACTTTGAAAAGAATTTACAGCCATTGTTCATGACCATGTCCTTTGAAAAAGGGAAATGTCAACCGGGGACAAGGTGTTGACCAGTGCTCGCCAGAAGGATCGATTAATTGATGCTTTCAAGAACATTATTTCCTCTCATTTTCAAAGGGAGTCAACGTGATCAGGTAATTACCTTTGGTCCATGCAAATCAAGAATATATTCTTTTATGGGCACCAAGATAATGTAGCAGATTGAAGAAGTGGCAGTGCAGTGGCATGGCAAAAAAATGGGATGGGCTCTCATTATTATTAATTTACATATAATTATTAATGCACTATTTTCTCTTTTTTCTAGGCTATAAATAGAGGCTCTTTTCGATTATTTGGAGCAAGAGAGTTTGAAAGGGAGGTATTGCATGAGGATATGAGTATTGTTTGGTAGCCAAGGATGACTTGCCTGCTCCATAGCAAAGTGGTCTTAGTTGAATATATGTATAAATGGTCTCGATGGCCCTTTACGCGGCTTCAGGCAGTCTCCTTGGCTAGTTTGACATACTCTTCTCTTTCATGCCACCCCTTCTTTTTCTATGCACGATTAGTGCTATTGCATTACATTGGTAACAATAATTTGTGACATGAGATGAGATCGAATAAAGCAGATGAAGAGAGGACTTACATGATGGTGAGTGTTGTTAGGTAGCCAAGGATGATTTGCCTGCTCTATTCAGAGGATCCATATTATATGATCCTTTTCTTGGTTTCAGGAAGTCATCTTGGCTAATTTGACAGCCTCTTCTCTTCATGTAGATCATCTCTTCTATTTCAAATCAATTGGCCAGCCATCGGACTCCGAGTTGAGATCTGCCGTCCAACTTTTGTCGTTCAATTTGCTGTCCACCTAATTAATTATTATCATTGTGATGATAGAACATTGATAATGTGGCAACCCGTTATCCCTCACATTTCTTGCTCTCTCTTCCCCCTCCCACTCCCACTCACACTCATAAAAATTGAACTGTGCAATTTCATTATTCTACATAGACTGCCACATCGTCGATGTTCTACTATCATAATGATAAATAACATTATTCATTAATTATTGACACATCATTTTAAATTAACATGTCATCAATTTTAATTTTCTACTTTAACTACTATTAAACACTATTAAATATTTTCTCATACACAAAATGATGAGTCAATAATTAATTGAGTGTACAGCAAATTGGACAGCTGAACTCTTGCACTTTACTCTATACAAGCAGCTGATTACTGTATTCGTATGTCGCTGTACATCATTTAATTTAGATAAGGTAAATGACTGACACACATATATACATGTGTATATATTATTGTTTGCACGTGCAACATTTGGATCACTTATGAAATGTACCCATTTTCTACCAAAATACTAGTTGAATATCTAGAATTTGAATAAAAGGCTCACAGTCCATGATAGGTTTTGGTAAGTACACTCAATAGTTTTTAATTAAATGCCCTCTAGTCTACTTTGCATCAGTTTGGTGTAGATTAAAATAAAATTTTTAGTAAATTTTTATAAAAGTAGATGAATATATAGCCACTGTTTGGTACCAATTAAAGATTTTAGTTTAAATCAAAGTCAACAATTCATTTAAACCAAAATTTTATAGGTCCCACAACCACACATTTCATTAATTTTTTATCAAAATCTACTAAAAAACCTGATTTTAACCCCACCACCAAACAGGGGCATAGTTAAAAAATTGCGAATTTCGTGAAAATTGTAGTTAAAATTAATTGTTGACTTTGACCTTATATGGAGGTGTTTGTTGACTTTTTTTTTATGACTCGGGTGTCTGACATTCGTCCGACTAATTTTGAGGAGAGATGACCTTCCCTCCTTGTTCGCCACCCGGGTAAATCCGAACGCGTTTACAACTTATACACACTTGGGCCGGACATTCGAAAGTGGTAATTCTCCATGTGGACCTCCCTTTATGACGTGTTGATAGGACCTCCGGAGAGGCAACAAAACGCACCATAACTTTGTCATCACATAACATCTGCCTTCCAATATAAATATTGTCTTCAAATTGTCGCGGGGATTCAAACATTCGATACTTCGTAGAGAACCCTCTTTACCACCGTGACATGCCTGTGGGGGCGGTGTTTGTTGATTTAACTTAGCCTCTATATGGCTTATATCTGTTTCAAAAACCACCATTTAGGACAAAAGTGTTTAATGGAGAAGGAATGTGACGTTCACATACATTTTTTTTTTAATTCCAGATTTTTGGATTTTCTATTTAGTTGAATTAGTCAAGGTACGTTATATGTATGTTGTTGGGGAATGTCTTGCAATAACTCGAATCAAATAGAACAAAAAATCAGCAATAGATTTCAAGTAAGTTGTTGTTGAGGCTCGAACGTTAACATGTGATCTATGATGTGCTCCCAAAATTGGCTTAAAATCATGTTTCTGCTTGATGCGTTGTTCTTCTTGGTGCACTTATTATGAGATGGTGACACGTGGGACATTGCTGGCCCTTGGATCGTTGCCTTGTTAATGTGTGATATAAATATTGCATAGTGGAAGATATTTTTCATTCTTTTCTACCTTTTGGAGTTCTACGTTTCTTCTGGGTTCTTCTGAGAGTCCCTTTTCTATAGATTAGGGTTTGAGTCCTTCGTGTTCCTCATCTTTCATGATAAACTTGTAAATACTGAGATCATACTTGTCAATTAGCCTTTGTAATCTATTATTGTGTGTGATTGCTATGATATTAGGGTTTTCTTGTAATCGCGGTTTTAGTTGGCTGTTTGTGGGGTTTCTTTGTGATTCATTTTAGATTTGCAATTCTGTGAAAGAGATTGTGCTTTTTCTCTTGTATTTGGAAGAATTATTTATAACTTATTGCCATTTTGGACTTATTAGTGCAACCGAGCGAATATCCATTATTTGGATGCTCAACGGGGGATGTAGGCATTGGATTTGGTCGCCGAACCTCCGGGGCTTAGGCCGAAACAATTCTTTATGTTCAATCTTTACTTTTTTACAAAGTTTATTTTCTGATTTGTTGGAATCTTATTTTAATATAGTGTGTTTGGGCCTTTTCACTTGTTTCTCCTGAATACGATACTTGTCCCTCACTTAATGATTCATAAAGGAACCAAATTTACCTCCAGATACAACGAAACATTTGTTAGTGTCTATGTGTCGACAAACCCAATGCGAAAAATGTAATTAAACTTTGTAATCCGATTCTATAGTATTTCATAAGGCTGCAAAAAAAATTGTGAAACCGCAAATCAAATCGAAATAGTTAGCTTGAAACCATTGGTTCGGGTCCATGTAGATTTTTTTCATTCAAACCAAACCAAATCATTTCAAAATTGTTTGGTTTAGGTTTCAATTGTCAAAAATCACATAAAACCGAACTGAACCGTTTTTTAATTTTTTTAATTAAACAATTAATTTTATTAACTTCTAAATTTTAAAGTTTTTACTTTTTAGAAAAAATAACAATTTAGCAATACAAATTACAATCAACCTATTAAAATAATCATATAAAGTAAATTAAGTTCATCATTATTGACTGATGGTTTTATAAGTCCACAACATACGTCGTGACCCGATATCAAATCTAAACTAAAATTAATCTCAAATCATATGAAAAAAACATTTATTTTCAACAATTCAAATCATAATACAACAAAACTACGACAACAAATCATGTCCACAACTTTAGAAGCTACCTAAATTCTCATTTCTCAAACATTTGATGCTTGCCTGCTACTGCTGAACAAAATGCGTTTCCCAATCGCAAATCATTAGTCACATTTTGCTTGTTAGTCTGTTAATTTCTACCCAACTCACTCTTTCTCTCTTCACTCTTGATAAGTCTTAGATTCTCATTTAAATCATTTTTTTTAATTATTCTTTCTTTTATTTGTTGTTTTTTTAAGTTATTATACACTTGTGAGTTGAGATTTGGATTTAAAAAAATGATTATTTGTGTGCCTATGTGATTAATGAACTTGTTTGTCGTTTAGAAAGAACGAAGGATAGAGCGTATTGATTGTGTAAAAATGTTAAAGTTCCCTAACCAGTATTACTACATTCTACTTTCGTAAAGTTGTTAGAGAATAAAATTTGTCAATTTCCAATAAATCTAAACTCTATCATTTTTTGTTCATTTAAACATATCATGTTCAATCCTTGTTTTTCATCTCACTAGTAGGATGATAGGAGTTTTAACCAAACTATTATAGCAGAATGTGAGTCTATCTTTACCAACCACTATATGACAATATGAAAGGCAAATAAGAAAAGGTCAATAAAATGGTTTGATTTGGTTTGAAAAAATTCCAAATCGCATGAAATGGTTTGAATTGAAAACGTGACACAAACCGCCCAAATCGAACCGCGTTCACCCCTAGTATTTCTGACAAAAAGCAAGTTTGGAAGAAAAACATGAACGCAAAAATTTTAAACTGGAAGAAGAATGTAAAAGTTTTCTTGAAACCAATCAAAGAATCATCAATCTACTTGTAGATTGTAAATACGCCTTTTACCAATAGTTACAACAGGTCTCTACACTTTGAATTTCAAATTATGTAAAACAAAATGCATCAAAAAGTGGACAAAAGTTAGTTTAGAACCATGAGCATGAGCCTGTTCATGGTGGCGATCTCGGAATGACCAGCAGGAGTCCCTGCTCGTTACAACCTTGAGTTAGTTAGCCAGCCTCTCTGAAACTCCCTTTTTCTGAATATCGTTCTAATCCTGACATTTCATGATATGCAATGTTCTTTGGTCAGTTGTACAATATGTAAACGATATTAATTTGAAAATATTTCCAACTTGTAGTTGTAGATACGGAGTGTTTTGGAGAAAGAAATGACCCTTAGCTGTAGAAGATAAGGGTGCGTTTGGTTTACTATTTTCAAGTTGTTTTCAGTTTTTCAATTTTGCAAAATACTGAAAATACGTTTGGTTTGATATTTTTAAAAATGCATTTTTGAAAATAATGCAAAACCCATAACATAAAACGCAAAATACATTTTTGACGTTTTGAAAATAATGCGAAACCCATAACATAAAACTCAAAATGCAGTTTTGACGTTTTTAGTGAAAATTCTGAAAACAATCAAAATATGAAAAATAAAATGTCTTAAAACAAATTTTCAAACCAAACATATTTGCTCATTTTCTATTTTGAGAAATAATTTTTCAAAATGGCAAACCAAGTGCGTTTTTAACAATCTTAAAAGAGGCCCTCGAAACAGAAAATTAAAAATAAATTCAAAACTGAAAACAAGAATACAACCAAACTGGCCCTAATTGTTAGATTCTTTTATATTTAAACATAAAGTATGAACGAAAAAATATGTCGACGAATTGTGTCACTTATCTTGGGATGTTAAATGTTTCCTCGAAAGACCACTGTTATCTTGTCATGTTTAGTTTCTATTGAAGTGTTTGATATGGACGTTTTGCACTAATTATCTATATTTAACGGAAGGAATTGACTGAATAAGACGAAAATAGTCAATTCTGCCAAAAATGTTGAAATAAGGGTGTAAATGTCAAATTTGAAATGATGGAGACGATTTATGCAATGAGTCCAAAAGATAAGGACGTTTTGCTACAATTATGTTTCAATCATGTTACAGTGATAGACTATTTTGCTTACTTCCTTGACGGAATGCTATTTAAAAAATAATCAACTTTTGTATTCAATAATCTTCTGCGAACAATGCATCCTTCAAATAGGTGGACAAAATCATCTGGCAAAATGGCTCAAGTCAATATGTTTTCAAGGGTCAGTGATGGTTATTGGGGTGAAATCAAAACCCTCTCGAAAAACAAATTTTCATCGTTTAAATAATGTTATGCCGTTTTAACTGAATTCAATTGCATTTGACTTTATTTCCACTAAGTTTAACATAAAATTCATTAAAACGGTGACTTTTGGAATGAAATGGAAACACCGTGTGACAAAACGACAATTCAGCACTTTAAACGGTAGTGTGTCGTTTTAATGATAATGAAAAACAACTATCTATTATCTAAAAGAACATAAAATCAAAACAAAACAGCTTCTTATATACATTTACAGACAATAAAAAACAGGTCAACTTGAAATCTCTTATAAAACAAAAACAAACCATCAAAAAACAGCTTCGTGTTCACTTTACGGCCGTCAGTAAAGCTAACACAAAATCTGCTCCCTATATAGTCCTTCACACGATGGAATCGTACCATTTAAAAATAAAACAATTTGAAACAAAAAATATGTATTACAATTCTGCGACAAAATTAAACGTTATAAACTGTAAACATCTTCAGATCAAAATCCATCACAAAAATTCAGTTGCCCACTTTTTTCTCTAATCCTTCACTAAATCATCTGCAATAAGTTAGGCATCTAAAACTGTTGGGAATTTACTTAATCATGTACAGCGGAAAATAAATTATTTTTTCAATTCCCACCACGGATATGATTTGTGTTTAGATATAAACTGTGTTTAGAATAATACATTTGATGAATTTTACAAACTCCTTTGCTGATTCTCGAACTCGAACGATCACGATCTACAATCCAGCTATCCAATTGCCTAGCATCCAACAGTGATCCACACAGAGAACAAGAATGACGACTAGAATTTTCTTTTCTTGTACTAGCAAGAATAATAAATTATTCCATACAGTTTTCAAATCCTAGCAGTCTACTAATATAAGTCCAGCAGGTTTGGCCCGTCTGTTAAACTTAACCCGATCCAATATTTAATTAATCAAATTAATTAAATCTGGTTCATGAATTAATTAATTAATTCGGCCCTATTAATAAGGAAACCAATTAATTTAGGGTGTGTTTGAATCACACTATTTTGGAAGAATGTATTTTGAAATAGTAGATTGATGGAGATTGTGTAATTGGAAAAAAAGGAAAATTTATTGATGTGATAGAAAATATTATTTTATTGAAGAATGTGTGGTTGAAAATGAGTAGAAAAATGAAAATGAAAATGAAAACTTTAATGTGGCTCAAACATTGGCTAATTATTCAACACTTGTCAATTAATTAATTGGTAAATCTAATTCTTCTGGTTCCCTTTTATGTGTGACCCATTAGGTTCCCAATCACGATACCAACGACGTGAATTATTATTTTGATTTAATCAAAATCGATAAATTAAAAAACCTCTTTTAATTTATCAATAATTCACATTCGTTGTCCCAAATTGACAGCTATCAATGTGTTAGGGCAATACATGTGATAGAAACTGTCACGTGGTGTAACAAAATCAAACTTGTTCGTTTACCGTGAAACATAATTCTTTCGTCAATATGATCCGATCAATTATGAGATATGGATATGTGTCAATCTCAATTATCGATCATATCTTTTATCCCATTGTAAAGTCATTGTAAGTCGAAAACTCATTTTCTACTTATGAGTTCGCCATGGCCAAGGATTTTATTATTAACTTAATTGGATAAAATGTAGATCATAATCTCTTACTATCTAAGAGTGACGAATCATCTATTAATCATTCACAACCTTCATATGATTCTTGACATACCTGAACAATGCTGTATTAGTGACAATTGACAAAGCAACATCCAATATCACCAAAGTATGACTGTCCTCATATAAGGTACTATGATGACCTCAAGTTAAATGACCAATTACACTGCCGAACATTACAGATTAACCACTGACACTCAGATAGTTATCCATGTGAAATCTCACAACAGGTCTCCAATGTTTTGTTCTATAACAAAACATCCATGTATTCATTCAAATGTCACCACACTTTACCCTGTGAGATCAACTACTTACTTCACAAGTAAAAAGTGCCATACGTGATGGTCTATCCGTAATAACGATGTTCGTATCTCGTTATTACATATGACCACAGACGATTTAAGATTCAATCATATGTTATTTATATCTCACAATCACAACTCTTTATGATTAACAAATCACTAACACTTGAATCTACATATTATATTATTAATTTATTAGAATATTAATTTAATTAAATAATAGATATTGCCACAAATACGTATCGATTATATATATTATACCTGGGGGCATAACACTTACAATCTCCCACTTGCACTAGTTCCAATCACTTATGTATTTTATACCATAAGAGTCCACATGACGATCATGTTTAGGCTGCGACAACTTTTTATCAGTGGATCTGCAGTTTAATAATCTTGTGGGAATTCGTTTTTTCTTTACAGCATTTCAATAATCTTTCCAATGAGATAATACCGCCTTGACACATGTTTGGATCATAGATGAGACCTTAGTTCCTTCGCTTTCATGATGGTTCCATTGTTATCACAATGCAGAAGCATGTGATCAACAATGTTAGGAACTACTTCAAGTTCATTAATGAACTTCCTGATCCAGATCACAACTTTTGTTGCTTTCTAAAGCAATGTTGTATAAGGTTTTTACTATTGAATCAACGATTGTTTTCTATTTGGAACCTTTCCCACACACCACTTAAAAGTAAACCAATATCCTGATTGAGATATGCTATCATTCTAGTCTGACTAGATGTTGGCATTAGTGTATCCATGAACTCTCAGTTCATTTTTTTCATATAAAATTTTCTCAAGATTTTATCTATATAGATTGGGATGAGTTAATCAATCTTCTAAATCTATCTTTATAGATCAACTTGTTTCTCCCATATCTATCACAGAGAATCATTTGACAACTATAATTTCAACAGTTGAAATATAAGGACGTCGTTTCCTATAATATGTCTAATAGTTATAATATTAGGATTGCGACAATACTCCCACTATCTTCTTGTAAACACAGAATTCGTCTTCATTTTTTATAAAATCAAACATTTTGACTTTCACATCAAATTGGAGATTTCAGCTCCAAGAAGCTTGTTTCAATCCATATTGACATTTTCTTGTAAACTTATTTACAACATATGTGTTCTAATCCACTAGGCAGGTCGACCAAGGTCCAAACCTTGGTTACATACATCAAATCCATCTTGGATTTTCATGGCCTCTTAACATCTCTTTAACTCAACACTTGACTTTATTTTTGTGTAATTAGTAGGTTCATCAACACTAAGTATCAACAAAACTATCTTTTTGAAGTATTTTTCGAATGACATGTGTACCTTTTAGGACCAATTTGACATCCGCATGACAAAATGACATGCTACCATTTAAATTGTACTTCACCTATTACTTGAAAATAAAAGGTATCATTTAAAATGGCTGGGTGTTGTGAAAACAACATAATGGAAAAGGAGATAGCAAAGATAATAGCAAGAACACAGAAAATGAAGTAATAGGCTTGAACGCGTAATCGTTGTCGTCAAACAATATTTGCACCCTCTAGAATTATTGAGTGGTTAAAGGGTTCATCGACAAAGGGTTTGTAGGATTACATCAAGCCTTTTAAGAACAAAATACTTGAGCACTTGTGTTTTTCTTCCAAGAACTTGAAGAACATTAGGAAGTTTATTTGCGAGAGAGACACACATTGTGGTTCTTTTATATTGTTTAAAAACACGAGATTATAAAAACTATCAAATATTTATGATTTTCCAAACAGCGCCACGAAATAGTGCCAATCATCCATGAAAAGGTTGAAAATTTTTCATGAAAAGTTACTAGAAATCAAAATTGGAAAAAAGCCTCAACATTGATTTCTTTTCCTCAATGTACAATACACATCCAATTCTTCCTTCAACCATAACTGTTAACAAAATTACAAAAGTACCCCATTTATTTAAAATTATATGGATCACTTATGTAAACTAACAACACTTATACATAAGGATTAGATATCTTTCGATTTGAATCTAACCATAGTTTAATTCTTACAAAGTAGCATCAAAATTTTAGGTAGCATAATAGCTTTGAACCAATTATTCATTGTGAGGATATCGTTGGAAACACACTCAAGTGTTATGTGTTTAACAAGTTCCTCAAACTCGCTTAGTACTTTTATAGCCTTTCACTTTTCTATTCATTGAGCTTTTGTGAGAAAAAACTCCAACTTTTTGGTTGAGGCGACACCACCTCGAAGTTTATCTAGGTGAAGTTCTCTCATTATCTTCGTTACTTTTAGAGATACTTGTATTTAGTATTGAGCTTCAGTGGCGGATCCAGAATTTTGAGTGAATACGAACGATCGTTGACCGTCAGTCGTAATAAAATATTAAAAATTAAATATAATAATTATTTTGCTAAAACTAAACATATATAATTTTATTATATATTGATAATGTTTACCAAATGATATAGTGGTTAGGTTTCTTATAAATCAAAGGAAGAGCATAGGAAATCCTTAAAATTATATTAAAACCACTAAAACGGAATATATATTATTATGTTAGATTTAGTTTCAAAATTGAACAAGTGTCATGATGGTCGAATATTCAATAATCTTAAAGGGGTCACAGGTTCGAATCCCCTCACTATTGCACTAGTTTTGTTAAAAACTGTAGAATTAGAAAAATTATACAATAAATTGGTTTAAAAGGGATTCGATCCTTGGACCTCCAATTTGTATGTATAACCTCTTACCAACTGTGCTACAAGCAATGCTTGAAAATAAAATGAATCACCAGATATATAACTTAAAATTTTTATCTACTGTTAACAAAAAAAAAAAAAATTTGTTCCCGGTGGAGGCAGCACAGGCGGCCGCTGGGGCTCACCGGGTGCTGGATTCATCCCTATTGAGCTTCATTAAGAGTTTGAAGCTCAACCCTCTTTTAAGTAACAACCAGCACTATTAGCTTAGGATAGAGTTTTTGCGAAAATAGTAATGCTGAAACTATCCACTTATCGAATGACATATCATTACCCTCTAAACCCGTTAATTACTATTTTAGAGTGTGTTTGGGATACATTCTTTTGAAAGAATGTATTATTGAATAGTAGATTGATGGAGAATGTGTGGTTAAAAATGAAGAAAAATTTATTGAAGTGATAAAAAATATTATTTTATTAAAGAATATGTGGTTGAAAATGAGTAGAAGAATGAGAATGAAAAAAATAATGTGTACTAAACAGAGCCTTAGTAATAATAGGTAGGGTTGTCATTATTTTTGGATTTTTTTTATTTTGGAGTTTCGATCTCATCCTGCTCGATGTAGATATTAATAAATCTCTATTAAGAGGTTTAGTTAAATGATATGCTAAATTCTCATTTGACTTTACGTAATTTAAGAAAATTATTCCACTCTTGATTAATTGTTTTACGCAGTCGTGTCCTAGACTCATATGTCCAAACTTCCCGTTGTATACCTCATTGTATGGTCTTGCTAATGTGGCTTGACTATCACACATGATACATATCGAAGAAGTATTCTTCGATCCCAAATGTATCTATATAGAAGATCCTTAAGCCACTCAACTTCTTTTCAGATGTCAGCTAATATTCAGATTCCATGTTTGAATTTGTTATGCATGTTTGTTTCTTAAACTTCAAAGAAATGGCACATCATCCAAGAGTGAAATCTCAACCCAAAGTAGATTTACTTTCACCAATGCTAGATATCGAACTAGCATCAATAAATCCTTCAAATACAGCCGAAAATTTGGAATATTGTAGACCTAAGTTTTTTATTTTTTTAAATAACCAAGAACTCTCTCAATAGACATCCAATGTTCCATGCTCGGATTACTAGTAAACCTGCTAAGTTTACTAATTGCAAATGCTATGTCCGGTCTTATGCATTGAACAACATACATAAGACTACCTATAGTACTTGCATACCCTAGTTGGTAATAACTTTTCCATCATTCTTTATATGTTTGAAATTTGGATCAAGAGGGGTACTAAACTTTTTTATATTCAAGTGTTTGAACTTGTGTAATTGATTCTAATAATAGCCTCCCACTAGTTTTTGTAACTTTTATACAAAATATGGTATCCACTTGTTCAAAATCCTTCATTTTGAATATGGAAGATGGAAATATCTTTGTTTCTTTTATCCCGTCCATGTGATTACTTATAATCAACACATCATTAAAATATAAACAAATAAAAACAACATATTTTTCACATGCTTTAGAAGATAAACACTTATCTACACTTTTGTACATGAAACCAAAAGAAAATATTGTTAAGTCAAAATATTCATGCCATTACTTTGGTGTCTTTTTTAGACCATATAATAATTTTACTAACTTCCACACCCTATGTCCATTACCGGGTAGAACAGGCTCTTCTAATTATTCCATATAAACCTCCTCATCGAGATCTCCATTTAAGAATGTTGTTTTGATATCCAATTGATGAACATGCAATTCATATATAGATGCTAATGTGAATAATATCATAATTGATGTTATTCTATATTCCGGTGCATATGTATTAAAATAATCTATATCTTCTTTTTGTTGATAACCTTTAGCTACTAGTCTAGTTTTAAAGCATGAAAAGAACCATCTACATTATATTTTCTCCTAACTAACATCCCAATAAATTCACATACATTCGTATGAACAAGTTCTAAAATTTGTGAAGTCTTATGCACAATTTGATAAGGCTTTTCTTTATCATTTTAGATTCTAAACAAGTTTTACATTTATATACTTCATTCGTATTACATGAAATCATATCACATTTTAACATTCTTTTCACAGTACTAGCACCTATGTGACATAATCTAGTATACCATATTGTAAAAGAATCAATCAAGTAGGCAAAATCAATTTTATTCTTATTCATATTGTCAACAGTACACAATTTGAACATTCCTTCACAAGAATAGCATTTTCTAACAAATTTCTCATTTTGGATTAGGACAAGTTTTTTGGATTCATAAAGACTTTTAATGTCTGATTTTTTCATGCAATCTCCACTAACTAAGTTCATATTCATATTGGAAACATGTAGTATATTGGTTAAGGTAACAATTTTTCGAAAATGAAGATGATATCTACATTTCCTTTCACAACCACTTTGGAGCAGCCTTCATTACCCATTTTTGCATCTCTTGTTCTCAATTTGATTCGTGATAAGTTTTTAAGATGACTTATCATATGATACATAAATAGTTACACATGTATCATACCACCAATCAAGAACTTTTCCGTTGATAGCATTGATTTTGCTCACAGTATCTACAATGTTATCTTCATCAATGGAGTTTACTTTGTCTTCTTTATTCTTTTGTTTTTTATGCCAGGAGTCTTTAGCATAATATTCGAGTTTTTCACACACAAAACAATCTCCATTTGGCTTCATCATAGACCTTTTGTAGTCCTTGTTAGAAAATTTTCTCTTGTTTGATTTGTTGGATAGCTCAGTCTTTTCCACGATATTGTCCTTTGAAGTGCCTTTATAAGAGTTTTCACTCTTATCTCTTACTCTTGATTCTTTTTTAATTTGGAGATTTTTTGAATTTGATCCAAAGAGTGATCTTCGAAACTATGAACGATCTTCTTTCGATATCATTTTCAAGTCCCCGGGAGTTTTGAAATGATTTCTCTCACTTGGAAAGATTTCGAAGGTTCTATTTTGACTGTATTTAATTTATTGACAAGCATGTGCAACTCATGTACTTGGAGAAGTAGGAAAATGTTCTCAAGAAGTTTAAATCAAAATATCTTGATATTAGGAATTTATTTTTACCTTTTTTCTCATTTTTGTATATTTTTTCAATACATCCAAAATTTCTTTAGTCGAAGTGGAGTTAGTGTAGAGATCGTACAATAGATTGGACAGTACATTTAGGATATGACTGCAATAAATCAATTTATCATCTTGGCACTTTTGTCTCTCAGTCCTTATTGCATCTGTATCTCCATCCATTGTTTCTGAAGATGGTGTCAAATCTGGATCAAATATGTAGAAGATCTTCAATGCTGTATTGTCTTGCCATGGGATGAAGTTCATTCCATCGAATCGATCCAACCTCACAATGTCTTGGTTTTTCAGTTTGATGATCTCCATGGTTATCTTGTTCTCAATATCGTTTGAGATTGTTGTAAAAAAAAAAAAAGTAAACGGAGAAGGAAATAACAAAGATAATAGCGAAAACACCAAAAATGAAATAACGGGCTTGAATGCATAATCACTGTCCTCAAACGATCAAATATGTAGAAGATCTTCAATGTTGTATTGTTTTGCCATGGGGTGAAGTTCATTCCATCGAATCGATCCAACCTCACAAGGTCTTGGTTTTTCAGTTTGATGATCTCCATGGTTATCTTGTTCTCAATATCGTTTGAGATTGTTATAAAAAAAAGAAAACGGAGAAGGAAATAACAAAGATAATAGCGAAAACACCAAAAATGAAATAACAGGCTTGAATGCGTAATCACTGTCCTCAAATGATATTTATTCCCTCTAGAATTATTTGAGTGCTTAAAGTTCACCAGCAAAGGGTTCGTAGGATTATAACAAGCCTTTTAAGAAGAAAACACTTAAACACTAGTATTTTTCTTTCAAGAAGGACAATAGCCAGTTTATTTGTGATAGAGAATTGAATTGAGAACATTTTTTGTTGTTGTCTTATATTGTTAAAAACATATATATCATGGAAAACTATAACCTATTTATAGTTTTCCAAACATCATAGAAAAATAGTGTCAATAATACATGAAAATGTTGAAATTTTTCATGAAAAGGCATCAGAAATCAAAATTGAAAAAAAAAAAAAACTTAATGGCTAGTTTTGATAGCCTGGGCGATCGTTCAATCAAACGACACCCCAATACAAATCAAAACCCCTATGTATCATTATTAAAGCATCAAGCGATCGCCCGGTTATAGACTGGAAGATAGGCCAGGATTATTTTTCTTTCCCAAGTTTTCTTCTATTTTGATCTCAAATACTCATTTTTCTTTTCCTCAATATATATTACATGGCCAATTTTTCCTTCCATTATAGTTCTTGAACAAAATTACAACGGTTGGTACCTTTTGACAAAAATCACCTCATTGTATAATTGAGAAATACTTGAATTTATAAACCAACACCAGCAAATTACTAACCAACCAATGCATCAAGACATTAGTTGCATGAGTGTACATTAGCTAAAGAGTAAAGGAAATTATGGTAGATCTCATTTTGATAAATCGACAGTGTCTACAATTTAGAATTATCGGGAGCAATAAGTTGCCTATTTTGAAACATGCAAGGTGGAAACTCTTGCATGTTTGCTATGCAACGTTTAATTATTTGAAGTGCTTCCCTTAATCTAGTGTGTAAAAATATAACGAACCGATGTTTAGACCAAACAATACTTAGAGGGAGGTGAATAGGTGTATAATGCGGAATTAAAATAACAATGATGAGAATCATAGAAGGAAAATTAACAAGGATCCATTGCATGTTAAAGATGGATCTATGACAAGATCAAGTGCAAAAAGGATCAAGAAAGCCATGTAAGGACTTGTCCAAGCTACATAAGTTAAGAGTTTGAATGCAAGAAGTAATACACGGCATGAGTGCGACACACACATGCAAGAAAAGTAGGTCGCGTGTGCATTAAATCAAAATTTCAACTCTTAGACAAATCAATTGAATGGAGCGCGTGTGAGACAATACACGATATGAGTGCGTATTACAAAAATCTGAAGACAGTTTAATTTTTCCTTTTTCGTTTAAAACTCTATTTGAGAGATTAAAAAAAAGTAAGATCTCACTTTCATATCTGGTTCTTAATTGAACTAATCCGAATTTATCATAGATTTTCAATCTTTGTGGTGTTCAACCCCTTTGGCCTTGGTTCTTGGTTCAAGAAATCATTGGGTCAAGGTTATACAACTCTAATTTTAGTTTTCTTAGGGTTCTATCAAATTTTTTATGGGTTTCAGGGTACATCCCGCAACAAGGTTCACATCAGTTGGTATCAGAATTTTAGCTCGAAAATCAAGTTTTTGTTCTTTATCTTTCCTTGTTTCTAGTTCCAATTCTTTTTATATCTTCTTTGTTGAGTCTTTATCATATTCTTCGAGTCAATTGTATCCAAGATCACACCAAGAACATTCAGGAATTGTTTAGTAACCCTATTGTACCAGCACGATTCTTTTTTTTTTTTTTAGTTTCTTGTCTTGTGTTGATATTTCCATTTATTTTGCGTAAAAAAAAAAAGGAAATTCAAGAAAAACCAAGAAAATTCAAGAAAAAAAGGCAAAGAAAGTCAAGAAACACATTCAATTTTAAGAAACCCTTTTTTGAAAATTTTGTAGTGAAATTTTCCAAATAATACCATCTTTATTACTATTTGATACATATATCATCCTTGGGAATCTATCTCGTTGTGAAAAGGCATAAATCAATTTCAAGAAACCCTTTCTTGAAATTCTTGAGGTGTTTTCATTCATTTATTTTTTGACATTTCCTTCTTGATTCCTTTCTCTAGTCATTATCTTTCTTATTTCTTTAGTTTTTGCGGGCTTGAACCTCACAATTACTAAATTCTTGATTAAGATAAGTTATTTCCTTAGAGAACTTGACAAAAAAAGCATAGAGAAAAAAAGGCTAGATTGGTGAGCTTATTATCGGGGAAAAGATAATATTGAATGAAACACTTGAGTGCAAACATGTGAGGAATATTCTTCTAGCTATTAAGATGTCTAAAAAGGAAGAATCTATATCCAGGGAGGATAAAAATTAATCATTCATGTTGAAAGCTATGCCACAACAATTTGAGGGGATGAATGTAGTATTTGGAGAAATTAGGGATACAATAGATAGCTAGGATACAGTGATTGCAAACTTACAAAGGGGGCAACCTAGAAGAGTTCTTAATGTTAAGAAACAAGATAGGCATGATCCTAGAGCTGAACTTGATGATCAGAATGAAGTAGACAATGAGAGTGAGGATGACCAAATGTCGGTGGCTGAAGTGGATAGGATGACGAATAGAAGATATGGGCATGAAAGGGGGCCTAGAGGAGATCCTAGAGACTTTGGTGGTCGAGATGGAGATAGAATTGATTGAGATTTGGGTAGTATTATGATAAAAATTCTTTTATTCGAATTTAGAAAAGATCCTGATTAATTCTATCACTCTAGTTTTACCTTAGAGTTGATCTTTGATTGGATTGTCATAATTATTCTGGGGAAAAAAAGGTAAAACTAGAGTGATAGAATTTACTGATTATGAAATAATATGGTGGGATCAATTGATGATAAATAGGATGAGGAAATCATAAAAGGCCTATAGAAACATAGGGTGAAATGAAAGCTATCATGAGGAGGAGATTTGTACCTAATCATTACTACAGAGATCTTTATAAGAAAACTAGAAAGCCTTAGCTAAAGTTCAAAGAGTGTGGAAAATTACCATAAGCAGGTAGCGGTAGCTATTATTAGGGCCAATGATAAAGAGGATAGGGAGGCCACAATGACCACATTTTTGGATGGATTAAATAAAGATATAGCCCATGCAGTAGAGTTACAAGATTATGTGGAGTTGGAGGATATGGTGCATATAACTATGAAGGTAGAGAAAATTAAAAGGAAAATGAGCAGCAAGGTATTCTTCGACTTCTAATCGTCTTTAGAAACTGACAAGTGTAGTTTCTACACTTATTCGAGGCCCTCAATGATGATATTTTATTGTCATTTGGATAAAATTTTACTAATTTTTTTCTATTGCATTTTGTAGGTAAAAATTTATGTTTGATGAAGAATTTGAGAAAAGAATGCAAAATAGCGAAGAAAATGGCAAAATCCAAAGTACGGGGAGACTAAATTGGCTATTGGACGCAAAGTTTGGAGATCAAGTCTCATACTTTGGAAAGTAAAGGACTTGAAGGATAACATAGCATTAATGGCTTTGAATTGGAGGCCTAAAATTAAACATATATATATTATATTGTATAAATATACAGCAGGAAGGAAAGGAGAGAAAAAATGATTGCTGAGAAAAAAAAACTTCTACTGGGAGAAAAAAAGAGAAAGGAAAGAGAGAAAAGAAAGAGGATGCCGATAGAAAGGAGGAAGAAAAAAAGGGATGTTGTTGAAACATATATATAAATATATATACACATACACCCAAGAAAAGGGATAGGAGGCAAAGAAAGTATACATACACACACAGAAATGAGGGGAAAAAGAGAGAGGAAAGAGACAGAAAAGAAAATGGTTGCTGCTAAAGAATATACTTAGAGCCTGTTTGGTACACATTAAAATGAGAAAATGTATTTTTTTGAAGTGATGTGATGGGGAATATGTGGTTGAAAAAGAAGGAAAAATTATTGATGTGATGGAAAATATTATTTTATTGAAGAATGTGTGGTTGAAAATGAGTAGAAAAATGAGAATGGAAAAAATAATGTGGCTCAAACAGGGGCTTATACAGAAAACGCACACAAGAAGGAGAATAATATATATATACACAGAAAATGACTACAAGGAGGATTTATTTAAATAATCCGGTGATGTATTCAAAGATAATTTTTACGTTTATTTTTACATTATGAGTAATTAATTTTCATATTAGGGCAAACAATGTAGTCGGCTTGTGATCCTTTATTCTTTTATTCAAGATTTCTGTGAGTTATTCTTATATGTATTGGTTTTACTATGAGTTTAATGCATTGAATTAATTGCTCACTCATTTGATGATTATGTGAGTTACTTACGAATCAAGAAGTGAGTTTGAGATTTAGACCATATAGTAAAATTTGTTAAATTAATATAACGTGTAGGATACCTATACTAATTATCGTGATCATAATATGAATTCTTAGAACTAGTGTTTCGTTTAACTATGGTTGATTCACATAGAGATATGGAATTTAATTAGTTAAGTAGGCTCAATGAGAACTCGAGAGGGGTAAATTGAATACCATAGAAAAATTCGATCGAACACTACATTAGGTTATGAATCTTGAATTAAAAATTAAGGTGATCGATCGATGAAATTGTTATGCCTGGATATTTATCCCATTTGAATCTTCAATCAACAGTTGTTTGCAAAATTTTAATATTTTCAATTAGTTAAAAGTAGTTAGAAAAAAAAATAATCACCACTATCAGAATTCTTTACTTGCTTTTGTCAAACAGGAGTTAGAAAAATTAGATTAAGTCTTGAAGTATAGTTTTCTTAGGAACGATATATGGACTCAAAGGCCACTATACTGCTTGTTACGATATCGTACAGTTGCAATATAAAAAACGCAACAGAAACCAATGTAGGGTAATGATAATAGGAGTAATGGGACTGTTTAAAGGATAAGGCCGAACTACCAAGGAAAAAAGAGGAAGTAGCTAGCAAAAATAAACCCAAGTCAGATTTCTATCCTTTTAGGAATCGGGATATCAAGTGTTTTAAATATTCGAGTTTGGTACACATTGCATCATTATGCCCAAACAAAAGGGAAATAATCTTGCGTGGCAATGGAAAAGTGGTAACATAGAGTTATAGTGATAGTGATGAGATGCCCGAGTTGGATGATGCTAGTGATGATAATGGAGTAGAGCACCCAATAGAAGGTGAAACATTTGTTGCAAGGCATACTCTTAGTACACAAATGAAGGTGGATGATGTGTAGCAGCAAAGATAGAATATATTTCATACTAGATGCTATGTTAACAACAAAGTATGTGGTATGATTATAGATGGAGGGAGTTGAACCAAAGTAGCTAGTACCACACTTGTTGAGAAGTTGGGCTTGTCTATGTTAAAACATCGTAGAGCCTATAAGTTGCAGTGGCTGACTGAATGTGGAGAGGTCAAGGTTAACAAGCAAGTCTCGGTGAGTTTTACTATTGGGAAGTAAAGTGATGAGATGATTTCATTCCTATGCATGTTGGGCATATCTTGTTGGAAAGGCCTTGGCGGTATGATACAAAGATGATATATGATAGGTTTAAAAATAGGTACAACTTTATCAAAGATGAAAAATCAGTTACTCTTGTTCCGTTAACACCAAAGCAGGTTCATGAGCATCAATTGATGTTAAAATGTGGGGAAGAGAAGAAAACTAAAGAGAGGCAAAACAAGAATGAAATTGAAACTTTAAGAAAAAGAGAGAGTAAGAGAAAAAAATAGAAAGGTCATTAAAAATAATGAAAAAAATAGTACATGGGAGAAAAGAAAGAGAGTCTGCAGAGAAAAAAGAAAAGTCAAAAGTGAGTTTTTTTTTTCTTTTGGCAAAAGAGAGTAAAATTGAGAGGGCTTTCGTGGAAAATCAGTTTTTGATAGTGCTGGTTTACGACGAATCATTTCTTAATCTTGTGGAAACTAATCAAGCCTTTAGTTTGGCTATTTCTTTATTGTAAGAATTTAAAGACTTGTTCCTTTAGGACATGCTTAGTGGATTATCACTCTTTTGAGGCATTGAACATCAAATTGATTTTATACCCGAAAAGATAAAGGAGCTTCAAAGGCAAGTGGAAAAGTTGATGAGTAAAGGGTACATGAAGGAGAACATGAGTCTATGTGTGGTGCTGAGCAACTTGTGCCTAAAAATGATGGGATGTAGAAAAATATGTGTTGATTACAAGGTAGTCAACTACATAACTATAAAGTATCATCATCCCGTACCTATGTTAGATGATATGCTTGATAAATTGCATGGATCATGTATTTTTAGTAAAATAGAACTTAAAAATGGGTATTACTAAATTAGAATGAAAGAATGAGCCGAGTGAAAAACTGCTCTTTAAGAGTAAATATATGTTATATAAGTGGTTAGTTATGCCACTTTGACTTATTAGTGCACCTAGTACCTCCATGAGATTAATGAGCCATGTTTTGCGTGCATTCATAGACAAATTTGTAGTGTTTATTTTGAGGCATCTTAGTATATAGTTAGAGTTTAAAAGAGCATATTGAGTATTTGAGATGTGTGCTTGTTGTTTTGAGACAAGAACGATTTTATGCTAATTTTAAGAAGTGTGCATTTTGCATGGAGAAGTGTTTTTCTTGGTTATGTTGTTAGTACAAAGAACATTGAAGTAGATGAAGAGAAAGTAAATGCCATCAAGTAGTGGTCAACACCTAAAAGTATAACTGGGGTAATAAGCTTTCATCGTTTAGCTAGCTTTTATAGGTGTTTTGCTAAATATTTTTGTATACTTGACACACCACTCATTGAGATTGTGAAAAAAAAGTGTTGGATTTCATTGGGTCGTTGAAAAGAGAATGCATTTAATATTATTAAGGATATGTTGCGTATGTACCTATTTTAGCACTACCTAAGTTTAACAAAGCATTTGAGATTGAATATGATGCCTTAGGAATATGAATTTGAGTTGTTTTAATGCAGGATAGGCGACGGGTAGCATATTTTAGTGAAAAGCTATGCAAGGTAGCTTTGAATATCCAACATATGACAAAGAGGTTTATGTTCTTGTTTGAGCTTTGGAGACACGGCAACATTACCTGTGGCCAAAGGAGTTTGTAATTGACACTGACCATGAGTCATTGAAACATCTAAAGGGCCAAAGTAAGTTAAACAAGAGACATGCGAGATGGATGGAATTTATTGATACGTTTCCCTATGTCGTTTGGTATAGACAAGGTAAGGAAAACGTAGTTGTTGATGCCTTATTAACGAGATGTGTACTTTTTATTTTTTCAAGTGCCAAAATGCTTGATTTTGAATATATTAAGGACATGTATGATAAAGTAGCAATTGATAAATTTTATAAGTATGATGGATATTTGTTTAGGGAAAATAAGTTATTTGTGCCTAATTGTTCCATGACTGAATTGTTAGTACGTGAAGCACATAATGAGGGCTTAATGGGACATTTTGGTATTAAGAAAACCTTATAGATGTTGCATGAGCACTTTTGGAGGGTTTTGCGTGTGTAAGTTGGGAACGTTTCTACTAATTACCACCAACAAACAGATGGACAAACCGAGTTTGTTAATAGAACATTAACTTAACCTTTGTGCACTATAATTGTAAGAATCTGAAAATTTGTGACGATTATTTACCATTTATAGAATATGCGTATAATAGTACCATGCATTTTACTATTTCTTATTCGCCTTTTGAAATTGTATATGGTTTTAATCCCCAAACTCCATTGAATTTAATTCCTTTACCGGTAGACGAATCAATTGAACGGGACGTTTGTGGAAGAATACACCGTGCGAGCGTGTAGTACAAACATCTGAAAGCGACTTCATTTTTCCTTTTTTATTTAAAACTCTATCTTTTGATGTTTTCATGATTTTTTATGAGTTGTTTAGGGTTTCTTTGTTATTGCCTATATATATGACTTTATTCATTGTAGAAAAACAAAACATTTTTTGAGAGATTAATAAAAAATAAGAATTCATTTTCATATTTTGTTCTTAACTGAACTAATCCGAACTTATCAAAAATTTCCAATCTTTGTGGTGTTCAATCCTTTCCGCCTTGGTTCTTAGTTCAAGAAATATTTGGGTCAAGGTTATATAACTCTGATTTTTGCTTTTCTGGGTTTCTATCGAACCTTTTATGAGTTCTATGGTAAATCTGGCAACGAAGTTCACATCAAACAACCAACAAAATCAACAAGTTACATTATTGTTTTTAGATGGTTAAGTTTAATCAATATTAAATCCTTATTAATTAATCAATCATGTAGATCAAAGCGGTAAAAGAAAAATCACCACCAAATTTGGTAATGAAGGAACACCATCAAAGAAATTTTCATAGGGAATAAAAACCTCCGGACAAACATTGCCAAAACGATTTACTAAAAAAGATAACTTACAGTTGGTCCAAATACAACTAAACCTTAGTGGACTCTAACCACCCAACCTGTAAATCACCGAATAACATCTTCGATTCTTATGGTTGATGTAAGAGTTTTGTGGAATATGTTTTTGATCTTCAAAGGATGTGTTCTTGATTGAAATAAAGGCTCAACCAATTGTAAAAGATGCTCGCAACTATGGTTGTTGTCGGATATCATTACCACTTGAGCAGTTTTTTCATTGCTAATGAGCAGTCCATCTGCTGCTTGAGTTCCCATGGCGTGGCAGCGAGCAGTAAAGTCTCTGAAAAAGATGCCCGAGCACACAATGTGCGGACAATGAGTATTTTTGCAACTATTTTTCTCCTTGTTCCATCTTTAACTTCTTCAACGCGTATTTCCAACGCTGGCTCTTTGACTAAAATTACAACTTAATAAACTATGATTTTGGACTTAGAAATCGCCAGCACACTTTGGATATAACAAACTCCCGCTTTGGATTCCGTGACAAAATCATATATATTTCAACAATACACTCAATACAGCATATATCAACTCAAAGACTTAATACCCAAACATCAACTCAACAACTTGTCATAAGTGTTACCTGAAATACATGAAATCAACAATACCATTTGTAAAAGCAAGAAGAAACTCACAATAAAGCATATAACAAAGTTATATGAACAACGCAAGTAAAACATGAGCAACACCAAAACATGTAACACTGTGTATCAATAACTTAGAAACTAAAATATGACAAATGAGATAGATATATCAATAGCCTAACTAGAAACTAAAAATATGATATCAATATTATACAAAATACTTAGCATAATATCAATAAAGCAAAACATCAAATCCAGCTAGTCAGATTAAGAATTAAAAATATTTCTCCCCTCACTCAAATATCAAAAAACAACTAACTACTCCCCTTCACTCATATACTACTCACCTTCTTGAAATACTCACCTCCCCGACGAAATACTAATCTCTCTACCATTTTGTCACGAATAATAAAGAAAAAACATGTAATACATCATGAATAACATAGGGAGGAATGAGTGAAAAACTATGCACATAGACACACTATGCAAACCATGAGATGAGATAATGTTTTTTTCTTTTACAAAATAACATCTTTTTCATGGAATTTTAAACATAACATCATGTCTTGAAAGCTCAAATCATGTGATCTCATGAACAGTTGATTTGCTTACTTATATAGGTATAAGTCATAAACAGCTAACTTTTTCCACACAACTTGTGTAAGCAACTCATGTGTGAAAAATTCTACTAATCTTTTGTAAGCAAGACTCAAAATCTTAAATCAGTGAGAAATGATATTAAAAGAAATCATTGGTGAATGAATATATACTTCAAATTATGAAAGTCAAACCCAATGTTACTAGGACCTTTTAATCAAAAAGCTCATATTAATTTTTCATTGTATAACTTTTTCTTTCTGTCCCTATCTGTGAACATATATAATTTTTTAAAACTTATGTGCATGTTTTTTTTCCTTTTCATTAAGCTTACTCAATAGCTTTGTAATGAGCTTTGGGCCGATGACTTCCAAGTCAGATGACTATAAGGCGCAATGTTTTAGGATACCCGACAGACTTAATTACTTGAGTCATAAAGGATACAAAGAAAAGTACAATATATATCCCACTTTTTTTATTGATATATAATTTAAATATTTTGAAGTACAATAATCTTTTTCTTTTAGGGGAATATCTCAACAATTTTTTTTCTTTTAGGAATCTGCTAGAGATTAGATCTGCTAGTTAAAGGTCAATCCATGTTCAAGGACACTTTACCACATTGATGAAAGCTATGTCAAATCTCACACACGCAGTCAAGACTCACTCACAAATGCTCAATGTGTGCAATCTAGATGATACATGAAATAATCTATACCAAGTATTTCAAAAAAGTTCTAAACAAAATTAATGGAAACTTCATTTGCCGTTTATTAATTTTACTAGTACTTGATCATAAGAAAACATGTCCAATCACTTTAAAATGTTATAGCACCTAAAAATTTTTTCATTTTTTTTGAATTTTATAAAACAAATAATGCAAAACAAATTAGAAAAGGAAAAGGTTAGAGTGCATGCATTGAAAGATATCATGAAAAATGCAAATGCATGTACCTATAGACCTACTCAATGAGGTATACTGATAGTGAGAAACATGCAAGTGTACGGGATCGTTGATAAGTAATAGAATTAATGAGTTGAAAGTATCGCTCCACAGAAAATGAATTCAATTCAAGTGTACTAGTTTTGTATGTAATTCGAATTATGTAACACAAAATAGTTTTTGATTTAATTTTTGCTAAATTAATCTAAGAAAATTATAAAAATCTGATTTTTTTATATCAAATTATGGATGATTGTATTGATTTAGAGTCCACCTATTATTATCTATTTCAATTCTTGATTTGTAATCTAGTCATATTCATGTGTTATTAACAATCGATAAATCTATTATATTTAACGTTCTTTTCCAAGATAATTTCAACTTGAGTCTAATCCTAGTGAAAATTTGAATTATTGGAATGCATTAAACTTTAGATTATCTATATGATTGCACAAGTGATAAATGTTATTCCAAACATTTATTGCACATATGTTAATTTTGTTGCATCCTAAACTTATTATGAGTCTTCCAACAATACAACAAACAAATAATTATCTAATTGATGGCCAAATAATTATATAATGCAATGGATATGCCAAATTAATCAAGAAATACTAAATACTAGTCTTGAATTAAAATAAATAAATAATAAGGTTCATGTTCATCCAATATAAAAAAGGAATCTAACCTAGCATGATTTTATATAAACTACAATAAGAATATTGGAAAAATATCACATAGATCATGAAATAATGCAAAAGGTGTTGATCTTCAAGTTCAATGTTGAATTTTTTTAATTTTTTGATGTAATTAATCTTCAATTATTGCTACGGTTTGATTTCCTCTCTCAAAATGTATAAATTGGCATCTTGTTCTTGATTCATTTGATGATATTTTTATATGATTAGAAGCTAGAGAGAGTTCCTTAATATTTTGTCCAAGTTTTGTATTTATAGGAGTCCAAAAATCAACCCAAATGCGTGAAGGAATTAGAAATGATTTGAAATTCTGCTTTAGTTGAAATTACAATGCCAGTCCCTGAATTTTGCTTCAGCCCCTACACCCTAATGCAAGAAGTGGCCGCGCGGCTTGGTGATTTAGCTCTCGGTAGAAACCATTGTGTTACTATGTGTGAGGTCTTTTAGCTTTTTAGATGTATTAATTTGGCCCTCAGATTTGTTCCTAGTTCACCTGAAGTCCTTTTTTATAAAATTTAATCGTTCAACTTCCAATTGCTTGCAATTGAATCTTAGAATTTTCCAATCATCGGTAATAAGCCTGATTCAGTTGTTGAAAGAATGCAATTTAATTCTCAAACTTTAGATTTTGTTCTTTTCCGTCCCCTTTTTCACTTCTTCCAGTTTCACTCAATATTGCCTTGAGTTTCACCTACCAAACACAATTAACACATAATTAAGCTATAATTCATTCAAATCAATCACAAATATAGTTTAACAATTTGAATAATTGTACAAAATACAGTTACAAATGCCCCCAAACTTAAATATTTGTTTGTTCTCAAACAAAACTGTGACCTACCTAAAACAAAAATAAATATGGTTTGATAATATGCCCTTGACCTCAGAATTGAAATTTTTTGCATTAAACTATAAATAGCTTCAAAATCACAGTGTTAAGATTAGTTTCTACTTATCCAATGCAAAACCGATGTGCATGTGTGAAAATTCATATCAAGCATCATAAATTTATAAGGGAATTCAAATTTCGACCCTCAACGGTCAAATACTTCATTTCTTCACTCTTAAGATTCACATCCACAAACTTATATATATTCAACTCTTTTCCTAAGTTGTGATCCTAGGTTGAATTTTTATATAATATTAATAATCAACCTCCCTAGTTTGGTTAGATTTTACTAGTTACAGCTAAACGCATCAACAAATGATTATTCCTCCCCCTTTTTTTATCACTTCAATTTGATAGTGGTTACATTGGTTATCTTGTATGGTATTTCAGGTGGTGACAAAGAGATTGGAAAAGTCTACCAATCATCCTAGCTTATAGTTTGTTTTAAGCGAGTTGATATCTATTTTTTTTTTAAATACGCACTTATTTATATTATATTAGTTATCAAGCTTATATGAAATAATTGTTGTTATACTTATTATAGTAAATCATATAAGCTGTAAAAGTTATTTATTTCATATGATTGATTTAGAAAGCATGATTTTCAAAATAAAGTTATTTTTTTAAAATAAGCAATTCTTCTAAAAGTTTAATCAAGTTCAGTTAAACCACGTCATTGGCTCAGAATATTAGTATTAAATAGCATATTTAAAGCTATTTCTAAAACCATCAGAAAGTACCCATGTGATTTTACCCTATTCTGCACTTGTGTGAATGTGTTTGTACGGTGTATGACCCCATATGGTTATTTTACCCACTCTGCACTAGTGTGAATGTATTTCCACAGTTTATGACACTTATGGTGATTTACCGGCTCTGCACTTTTGTGAATGTGTTTCCATAGTGTATGACCAGATTATAGCATTCGAGCAGCTCTGCAAGTGTATGGCTAGAATTACATAATTTCAAAATCTAATAACTGTGCCATGTATATCGATATTAATCGATGCATGAGTATTATTATTTTGGGTACCTTTTGGTGTGATTTTTTAGTATTACTACAGCTTATTAGATTTCAGATTATAGAATTAAGTTAATTCAGTTCGTAGAATAAAGATTTCAACTTATAGTATTTGAATAAGGAATGTATTTCATAGATTCTCATGGATATCAGATTATCTATATTCGTTATGCTTTACAGTTGTTTATTTGAAATAAAGAACAAAGGATTGTATGATTCTATCATGTTTCAATTTTAAAAGTTATTACAAAACTTCTACATTTCTTAAAGTTATAAAAGAGTAAAGGAAGCTTTATAGTAATTATGTATAAACAAGAAAAGTTTACTTATTTGCAAACATCCACTCACTGAGTTCCGGGCTTATATATTTTGTCACCTCTTTCCTTATCAGATAGTAACTGAGTTGAGTAGCATTGGAGCTTGTTGATCCACCGAGTTGAGCCACACTCATTAACCGTATGACTCATTTTGTCAATTTACATAGTTCATATTCCTTTTGGGATATATGTATGTTTTTTCAGAAAAGTTAAATTGTAATTCATATATCCATATCATGGGCTCACTGCATATCGGGTATTTTGAGTGCATTTGGGACTTTTGTTTGTAAAATATTAGTAAAGGTCGACTTCCCAGTATTGTACTTTGAATTTGATTTTGAGGGGCTGGTGTACCCTGTTTTGAATTATATGTACTGGTTTGAGGATATTGATTATTGTTCAAGTGGTTTTAGTCTTTATAATAGGGAAAACTCTGTCAAATTTTTTATAAAAGTAGGTTACAGTCAAAATAGGTCAATGTTGCCTTGATGGTAGATCCGGCACTTAGTTGGATCTACTATCAGCGCACGACATGTGTCGGGTCCATTAGGGTGATTCGGGATGGGACGTGTCACAACCAATCCACATTGATCCTTCTCATTCTTGTGACTTCCCCCATGGTCTATCCTTTTACATTATTTAATGTTAGGTGGTTGCTTGAGTAGAGCATTCACGATGAAGCTTTTTTGTTTTTCTTCCACCCTCAAGATTAACTCACAATTTTTAAAATCAATTAAAGCTCGTCCAGTTGATAAGAATGATCTTCCCAAAAATAATACCATGTGTTGAGCATCTATATAAATGATGATAAAATTAGTTGAAAAGAAATGATCTCCAACTTTTTGATGAGCATATCCTCCACCACTTCATAGGGATTCTTGAGTGTCTTGTCAGCTAGATGTAGGATTATTGATGTTGCTTTTGGATTTTCCAATCCTAATTTCTTGTATTAGCTCCTAAATCAATTAAAGTATTTAAATCATGTGAATTTCCTATGGAGCAAGGTACAGTGAAACTCCTCGGATATTTTAGTTTAGGATGGACCTTATGTTGTATGATTACACTGTACTCTTTTGTCAATGCTTATGTTTCATCTTTTGGCAGCTAATGCTTTTTAGTCAACATCTCTTTCAAAAACTTATTAATTTGGATTTTGTATAATGGAGTCAATGAATGAAATTTTGATGTGAAGTTATCTGAGGGCATCCAAGAAGTTCTTGAATTGTTTCTCCATCTTATTATTCTGCAACCTTGAAGGGCATAGGGTTGGGGTGTGTATTTATTGATGGAACAATTACCTTAACTTGTGGACCGTCTGACTATTCTTCTTGATTAAATTTTGATGATTCTTTAGACCGAACAAATTATTCCTCACCTGTAGTAGGTACCTTATTTTACTTAGTCAATTTCTTCTTCACAATGGTTTTTGGTAGCTGAACTCTACTTCTAGTTGTGATGGCCTAGGCTTGTTCCTCTTTTGGTTGTCTTAGAAGCCTTTGAAAGAGTGGAATATAGGGCACATAAGCTCAAATAAGAACAAGAAGTTTGATTTATGGTGCCTCAACAATTTTATAATTCACAGCTTCAACTGCTAATTCTTGCTCTTGTGGGTTTTTCCGTGACGTTGGCAGGGTACCCTGTGTTCTATTGTTCAATGCATCTACTATTTGCCCCATCCAACTTTCCAAATTTTGCAGCCTTCTAGTTTTGAAGAGTATACTGTAGCATATGAAAATTAGTCTCACTTTTGTAAAAAACTGGCCATTAATTCTTTGAACAATGACTTTTTCTTATTGTTACTGAAATCCTGGTGGGTTACCCTAAATATGATATCCCTGACATTAATTATTAGCCCCATAAAAAGTTAGGATCCTTGCTCCAACCTGGATTATACATGTTGGAGTAAGAGTTGCTTTGTTGCCTTTAAAAATTCTGTGCATAATGGACCTTCTCAGGCATTAACATATTTGTGGAAGCTAAAGGACAATTTGTAGTTATATGATCTGTTCCATAATCCCTGTAGATTGGTGCTATTTGGTGCACCATACTCACATTCTGAGTTAGTTTGTCTAACTTCTTTGTTTGTACTTCCAGTTGGGCAATTATTGTTGTAACTATATCTATGTTGTGAATACCTGATATTTTCCTTGGAGTTTTCCTTTTAGATGCCCATATAGACTGATTTTCTACATTTTTCTCAAAAAGATCTAAGGCATTGTCGAAAGGCATATCCAATATTGATCTTCATACTAAAGCGTCGACCATGTTTTGGTATTCAGGATGCAAGCTTGAACAAAAGATATAGACCTTGGTGTTTTAGGAATGCCTAGATTTGGATACTTTCTAAAGTAGTCCTTAAACCTATTCCATACTTCTGGATAGCTCTCGAGGTCTTTCTAATTGAAAATATGTAGTTCATTTATGATCGGATTGACTTGAGAATGTGGGAAGAATTTTAAGGTAAATTTCTATACCATATTATTCCACAAAATGGTGCTTCCAAGATGTAGTGAGTGTAGCCATTCTCAGTGTGCCTTCTTTTAAAGTATGAAAGAATAAACACAATTAAAAATTGTCTGCTGACATGCCTTCATAACTAATAACCTTGCAAAGCATCAAGAAGGCTTGAACATGTTCATACGGATTTTTAGTTGGTCTTTTCGAGAACCTGGTGTCCAAATAATTCTGAAATATGGAAGTTGGCATGCCCAAAAGGTGGATAGATAATAGCCAATTGTACGAGAGCTAAAATAGGGTTTAAACAATCTCGAACTAAAACTTCGCCATCATTGACAACTGCTCTTGGCAGAACTGGTTGTGTCGACAGATGTGGTGGTAACTAAATTTGGTTTTTGTTTTCTATGTTTTATTTTTCATTGTTTGAAAGTTCTTTTGATCTCGAAAATCAATGGTAGGAGCTCGATTTTTTTCAAATATTGCATAAAGTCACAAAAAAATCAAATAAGAGAGATTAGGTGTACAATTAATAACCTAAAATAAAATTCGAGTCCTATAGAAACTAATAAACTCAAAATTAAATATTATATTCCCTATAAATGGCGCCAAAATTTGATCGTGCAAAACCTGCAAGCATACGTGATCATTGACAATTAATATAATTAATGAGTTGAGAATATCATCTTACAGGGAATAAATTAAATTCAAGTGTATGAGTTTTGTATGGAATTCAAATTATGTAACGGAATAGTTTTTTATTTTTTTTATGCTAAATTAATCTATAGAAGTTATAAAATTTTGATTTTTATCAAAATATGGATGATTGCATTGGATTTAAAGTCCAACTTTTGTTATTTATTTCAATTCTTGATTTGTAATCTAGTCATATTCATGTGTTCTTGGCACTCGACAAAGTTAATGTATTTAACTTTCTTTTTCAAGATAAATTAATTATGTTCTAATCACAAACCGAATCTATTCCTAGAATAAATTCGAATGATTAGAATGCATTAAATTTTAAATTATCTACATGATTGGACATGCAATAAATCTTATTGTAAGTCTCCCAACACTATAATAAGCAACCAATTATCTAATTGATAGCCAACTATGAGTATGCAAAATTAATCATGAAATATAAGAAATACTAAACTACTAGTATTGAATTAAAATAAATAAGCAATAGGGCTCATCTCTATCCAATACAAAAATGAATCTAAACTAACATGATTTTATATAAATTACAAGAAAAATAATTGGAAAATATCACTTGGATCATGAAATAATGCAAAAGGTGTAGATCTTCAAGTCCGAAGTTAAATTCTTTAATTTCTTGATATAATTGGCCATCAATTCTTGCTAAGGATTGATCGCCTATCTCAAAATATGTAAATTGGTATCTTGTTTTTGAGGAATTTCATGATATTCTTATGTAATTAAGTCGTTCCCCAATATTTTTGCCACATTTTGTATCTATAGGAGTCCAAAAATCAAGCGAGACGCGTGAATGAACTAGAACTAATTTGAAATTCTGCTTCAACCGAATTGCAATGCCAGTCACCATAACTTAGTGATTTAGCTCTTGGTAGAAATTACTCACAAGATGGTGCTCATGCGTTTACCATGCGTCCGGTCTTTCGTTTTTTCGGATGTGTAAATTTGGTCCCCGAATGTTATTCCAAGTTCATCTTGAGTTCATTTTTCATGTAAATTTAATCCTTTAACTTTTAATTGCTTCCAATTGAATCTTAGAATTTTCCAATTATCAATATTAAGTCCAATTCAACTATTGGAAGTGTGCAATTTAATCTTCAAACTTTAGATTTCGTTCTTTTTCAATTGTTTTCACTTCTTTATTCCAATTCCATTTAATTGCCTCGAGTTTTACCTACAAAGAACAATTAATAAATAATTAAGCTATAGTTCATCCAAATCAATCACAAATATCCTAGTTTAATAGTCCGAATAAGTATACAAAAAACACTTATCATACACAAAAAATCTTACGTTGAAGAGCAATACTAGCAACACCGCAATTTATAACATCTCCTTGATCAGAGAGTTTACTGTTTTTGATCCAAATTTCATAGAAGAAGATGTCATCTTACTAAAATAACTCATGAATCAGTCAAGAGTCTCAGTTGATTAGTCAAGAATCTAACATGAGTAGTGAGATTTTGTTTGTTGTTCCTAACCAGGGACTTACGGCTTCTAGGCCTTATGTATCCTAACTCATCACAATTATGACAAGTGGGAATAAATCTAAGAATAATTCTAGGTCTCAAGTTTTGAACCTTAGGTTGAGGAACCCTATATTGCACAGATGATCTTTGTCCTAGGACTTTTGTACTCTTAGACTTGATAGAGACATGTACAAACTTATTTTTAGAAGAGGAAGCGGTATGGAAATTTGTTCATTATAGCATAAACCTTTCCTATTACCAGTTGGTTTATTCAATTCTAATATGTTGTCAAACTTCTTAGATCTACTAGAAAAAGATTGAAGTTGGGAACTAGATTTCTCAAGATCCCTCGTAAAAATCTTAACCTTAATTTTTAAGGACTCTTTCTCAAGCTTCAACTCATTCAATCTTCTAGTCAACTCCTCAAATTTGACTTCTAAGATCTCATTTTCTAACTTTAGTTCATGTAATTTCTTAAAGGTAGAGTTATTAACCTTTTTCAACTTAAGGCTTTCCTCAGTAGTTGGTCAAACGCCTCATAAATATCCCTCATCTTCCAATTCTTCTTGTGAACAGTTAGATTTCTCTATGTCCTCAACTCTCTCAATCTTCTCTATAGGTTCAATCTTAACTATAAAAGTGAAAGCCATATAATTCACACCCTCATCAAGATTGGAGTTCTCACTATCATCGTCGGAGTTAGATTCATTATCAGTTAGAATAGTATTCATAGCCTTACCTAGGGTTTTCTTATAACTTGGGCACTCAGCTCTAACATGTCCTATTCCCTGGTACATATGACAATTCACGGATTGAGACCTTTTTCGGCATCTCTAGTATTACTCTTTTATCTTTTCTATATTTACTAGAGACACCCTTATTATTCCTTTAAAAAATTCTTAAATTTCTTAACAAAGTAAGCAAACTCCTCATCCTTTAGGGTGTTATCATCAGTATGATCACTAATCTATTCATTAATAGTATTTAGGGATGAAGACTTGTTTTTCTTAGAATGGGGTAGGCTAAGTTCATAGGTTTGGAGAGACCATACTAGTTCTTCTATTTTCATAGCATATAGGTCTTTGCTTTCTTTAGTAGCTGTAACCTTAGGTCTAAATCTTTCAGGTAGGAATCTCTTAACTTTTTTCACAATCTTAGCCTTAGGGGGATTTGTTCACCTAGATTGAAACTAGAGTTCGCTATATCATTCCATTTTTCATAGAACTCATCGAATGATCTATCCTCATTCATGCTAATTTATTTAAATCTAGCAGTCGACATTTGAAGCTTAGAGTTTTTCACCATCTTAGTTGTCTCATGTGTTGTTTCTAATATGTCCCAAGCTTTCTTAGCAGTCTCACACATGGACACTTGTTTAAACTCTTCAGGTAAAATAGCCATAAAGATAGCATAGTTACCTCTATTATTCAATTATACTTAGCTAAATCATCCTTAGACCAAGTAAAGATATCTATAGGTTTAACAACAAATGTAAATGGGATATTTCAACCCTTTTCTATACTAACCCAAACTCGCTCATCCATAGACTTTAAAAAGACTCTCATTCTAACCTCTAGTAAGCATTATTGCATCTATCAAAATATGGAAGAACGGAAAAAGATTGACTCATCTAGATACAATTGGGTCACGATTCGAATTATACTCTAACACCAATTGGGAAAATATAACGATCATTGTTTAGATCCAACAACACCTAGAGGGTGATGAATAGGTGTATAATGCGGGATTAAAATAAAAAATAGTAAAAAGCAACAAGTCACTAATTATTATTTCTAGATGATTAAGTTTAATAAATATCAAACCCTAATTAATCAATCAATCATGAAGATCAAAATAGTAAAAGGAAAATCAACAGCAAATATGGGAAAGAAATAAAACACTTTGAAGAACGCTTTATAGACATAAAAAAACCTCCAAGAAAACCATACCAAAATGATCCAGTATAAAAGATAACTTACAGTTGGTCCAGACACAACTAAATCTTAGTAGACTCTGACAATCCAACCTGTAAATCACCGAATAAGCTTTTGATTGTGCTTCTAGCACTTTCTAGAAACTCTAAACTTCTTTTCCCTCCTCGTAGATCACCAAGAATGAATCTCATTCTTCTCCAATTGTAACTCCAACTGCCTCTCCCCAACTTAAGAAATCTAAAAGATTATTGGTAAAGAATTTGGTTTTCAGTATTTGATTTTTTGATATTTTGTGTTTCAATTTAGTGGTTGATGCAAGAGATTTATGAAATACATTTTTGATCTTCAAAAGATGTTCTCTTGACTGAAATAAAGGCTCAACAAATTGTAAAAGATGTTTAAGATGAATTATGGCTTGGGTATATATAAGATGAAGTGTTTAAGGTTGTATGGAACTCTAAAAAGTTATAAAATTGCGACTAGGGTTTCTATCAGATATTACCACTGCTTGAGCGATCTTCTTCATAGCTAGCAAGCGGTCTATCCACCACTCGAGCATCCATGGCACGATCATGAGTAGTGGAGTCTCTGAAAAAGATGCTCGAGCGCTCCATATGCTGGCAATAAGTGTATTTACGACTAATTTTTCTCCTTGTTCCATCTTTAACTTCTTCAGCACATATTCCCAATCCTTGAGTCTTTGACTTTGATTACAACTAAAAAAATATATGATTTTGGACATGAAAATAGTCAACACACTTTGGACTAACATAGTCTTTCTGTTTGAGACTAGATTATATGATAATAGGGAAATGGCTTTGAAGTATAGGTTCGAGGATTTATAATAACTTTGAAGTAGATAGTGAAGGTTGGAGTGGTGGTTTAATCCTACCTTTGTCACATGACCTGTAGATTTCTATTATGTCATATTCTAGAGGGCATATTTATGCTTTATAGGACAATAAGGGTAAGGAGTGGTGTCATTTTACTAGGATATATGGCAGTCCTCAGGTATAATGACCCGAGCATCATGCCTGGTTGTTCTTTTACATACTTTCCACTCAAAAAGAGCCCAAGTTCATCTTATCCCTCATGGATTTCTATTGCATTCCCAAGATTCGAACCCTTGACATTTCCTTTGTCATTCTCAAAGGTTGTCAAGGGTTCGAATCATGGGGACACGATAGAAATTCGCAAGAGATAAGATTGGCTTAGGTAATCCCAGAGCTGACAATACGTAAAAGAATGGTCGGGCACGAGGCTCAGATCGTTACATCAGGGCTCTGGCTGTTATATGACGAAATTAAATAGGTTATTGGAAATTATTGAGGAGGTTAGGCCATGGATATACATAATCTTAGGTCTCTATTAATGTATTCAATAAAATGCACTCTTTAGTCAAAGAATGAAAGAAGGAATGTAAGCGATCTAACTTCACCATCATGCTTGCAACTGTCTATTTATGGATATATAGTTCCAATGCTTGATATTCTCATGAAATAATAAATGATATTCAACTATGGATAAGTTGTCACTTGGCCTTTCACTGCTAGAAGATAGGTAATAGTGAATCCAACCACGCATTGTGTCACTTCACTAAGATATTACAAATATCACTTCAATCGGGTGAGGGAGCTCAACATTGTTTTCAAATATGGAGATTCTCATGCTAGTTTGTTTGTTGAGCTAAATTCGCATTATCATTCCTCTATTGATCTTTTGATTTACATGGATTGAGAAGAATGATACAAAGAATAAGGACATCACTATGGAACTTAGATTTATTATTTGGAGGGTCTGCTTCACTATCTGTTTACTCCATATAAGCCATTTATTTAGGTATCTTCTCCACTATTTATTATCTTTGTGACCCTTTTCCCATCAATAGATCTTGGTTTGTTGGCATACTTTATCGATTGGATCTCAAAAGATCAAGACTAATGGTTGCATCAAGGATGGATTTGCCAGTAATAGGGATATTATTTGGGATCAAGTCGGACAGTACATCCAGCCATTCTCTTTTTCTTATGGTGATTGTCTATTCTCGAAGATGAACTGCGAACTATTCTAGATAGGATTATTTTGGCTTGAGGGCTTAGACCATCAAACTTGTAGATAAAGGAAGATTCTTTCTTGGCTATTCACTTCATTGCTTGCGGAAAAGATAGTGGTCACACTAACAGACACATGAGACATGATCTCTTATTTGATCGAAAAATGGATTTTTACTTATAATGTGAGGGAAACCAGGTTACAGACTTACTTTGTTACTGAGGGTTGGGTACTGCTACCAGGAGTATGGCCCCTCTACATTTCTCAATGACTATGGACTATTGTGCAAATCGACAAACATGGTCTCCCTAGTTTTAGAGGTCTTTAGTTTGTTTTTGCTACTTTATCTAGTACGGGAGATCGTGGGTCCTCGTTGTTGGGAATTTACTTATACATGCACATTGGAATTTAAAAATAATTTCAATTTCCTTCAAAGATCGTCTTTGTGTTTAGATAGAAATAGTGATTAGAATTATGCTTTTAATGAATTCTTCAAACTCATTTGAGAAACTTGATCACGAAAAATCATGAACTTTGCAAACCTTTATAAATCACGATCTTTCCACACAACAGTTATCCAATTCTCAAGTTTCCAACAATAATCCACACAAGAGAATAACAATGAGAAATTAGGGTCTCTCTTATCTTGTGTTAGCAAGATTATGATATCATGAGATATGTATTATGATCATAACTACTTATTAATAGAAGTTAAGTAGGCTTGACCCATCCATTAAATATAGGTCGGCCCAATAATTAATTAATCTAATTAATTAAATTTGACCTATTAGGTGATTAATTTAATTAACTTAAACCCATTAATAAACCATCCACTTAATTAATTCTATAAATGTCCAGCACTTGTCAATTAATTAATTCATAACATCATTCTTCTAGTCCTCCCTTTTGTGTGTGACACATTAGGTTCCTGATCGAAATGTCAAACTACATGAATTATTATTTTGATCTATTCAAAATAAGATAAATTAAAACTCCCATTTAATTTTTCTTTTGTTCGCCTAGATTAACTAATTCGCATTCGTCATCACAGATTAACATCTAGCAATATATCAAGATAATACACATGACAAAAAATGTAAAGTGGTGTGATGAAACTAAACTTGTTCATTTACTATAAAACTATAATCCATTCTTCGATACAATCCAATCAAATACGAGATATGGAAGTGTGTGAATCTCGATTATCAATCATATCTTTCATCCTACTTTTAAGAGTCAAAACTCTTTTCGACTTACGTACTTAAATTGGCCAAGAATTTCGATATCAACAAACTGAATGAAATGCAAATCATAATTTCTTATTATCTAAGAGTGACGAATCTGATATTGATCATTCACACTACTTATATGATTTCTGATATATCCGAATGATGTCGCATTAGTGATTTACCAAAGCAATATAAAGCACTATGATAACCTCAAATGAAGGACTAATTCCACAATTGAACGTTAGATTAACCACTAACGCTCAAATAGTTATCCATGTAGAATCTCTTCAGCGAGTCTCCATTGTTTTGTTCTCTTAACAAAACATCCACTAGTCCATTTAAATGTCACTATATTTTGGCTTGTAAGATTAGATACTCACTTCATAACTAAGAAATGCCATTCATACCGGTCTATCCATAATAACGATATATGTATCTCGTTATTACTTAAGACCACGAATAATTTAAAATTTAATAGCATGCAATTTGTTTCTCACAATCTCAACTCCTTATGATTAACAAGTTACCAAAATTTGAATCTACTGACTTTTTTCATTTAATTTATTAGATAATTTAATTAAACAATAGATTTGTCATAAATAAAATGTATTAATCATATTAAAGGTGTTTCATTCTTTCTTTGCATCATTTCTTTGTATTATCTACTTGATGAGATGATACCGCTTTATCACATGTTTTGATCATTGATGAGACTTTAGTTCATTTGCTTGTGCAAAAGCTCCATTGTTATTGCAATATAGAGGTATGGGATCAACAATGTTAGGAACTACTCCAAATTCATTAATGAACTTTTTGATCCGAACCACAACTTTTCATGCTACTGAAGCAACAATATATTAGGTTTAGGTTATTAAATCAGGGTTAATTTCATGTTTGGAACCCCCTCCAATTAATATCTCCAAAATTCAGAGCAAAAATATATTCAAACTGAGACTTGTTATCTTATGGTCTGACTAAAAGTTAGCATCACTGTATCCATGAGCTCTCCATTTATTTTCTTCATTATATCTTCTTGAAATTTTATCTATATAGATTGGAATAGGTCAAGCAATCTTCTAGATCTATCTCTATAGGTTAAGTTTCTTTTCCCATATCTTTTATGAAGAAAATCCTTTGACAACCAAAATTTCACAATTGAAGCATAAGGATGTCATTTTCCATTAATAATATGCCATCGACATATCATTTTAGGAACACGACAGGTCTTTCCCTTGACTTCTTGTAAACAAACGGTTTGTTTTCATTTTTTGATAAAATCATACCTTTTGACTGTCTCATTAATGCAAACATTTCAGCACCTAGATTTGCTCTAATCCATATATGGATCAATCAAGCTTACATTACATGTTAGCATATTTGGATTTAAAACCTTTGTATTGTGTTACGTACACTTCCTCTTGCAAGTTTCCATTAAGGAATGCAGTTTTGACATCCATTTGTATACAACTATTGCAAGTAAAATCCAAATGTATTTAAGCATGGCTATAGGTAAAAAGATTTCATCAAAGTCAACTCCCTGTCTTTTTTATAACATTTTCTACTAGCCTTGCTTTATATGTATGAACATTTCCATCCATGTCGATCTTTTTTCTTGTAAACCCTCTACAGCCTATAGGTTTTATCCCATCAGAAGGGTTGGCAAAGGTCTAAACCTTGTTTACATGCATAGAGATCATCTCGAATTTCATGGCCTCCACTATCTCTTTGAGTCAACATTTGACTTTGCCTGCATAATTTGTAGGTTTATCATCCTTGATTAGAAATGCCTGATTAGTAATTGAGAATTTGTATCTTCTACGATGTCGAATGATCCTACTAGACTTACGCTGAGTCATAGTGTCTTCAGGAGTCTCTATTTCCTAATCAAGAGTTTGTCCTTCAGCAGATATGGGATCAGACCAGGTTCATCTACTTGGATAACTTTATATGTGGGCTCTTGAATTCCTTCAAGTTCTATTTTGTTCCCACTCTCCTAGAATGAACTCTTTCTTTAGAAAGACGAAATGCCTTAAGACGAAGACTTTCTTCTTAATGAGATTATAGAATTGACATCTAAATATCTCTTTTGAATATCCCACAAATATACATTTTTGAACTTAGAATCTAGATTACCCAATTTTCAATACACTTTTTGAACGTCACGGTCCCAAACTTTTATATGAGATAAATTGGTCTTATGTCTTTACATAACTTGTATAAAGTTTTATCAACCGTTTTAGATGGGACACGATTTAGTGTGCATAAGTGACAATTATTGCTTTACATAACTCATCATTGACCACACCATATTTAGTAGGGTGTGATACCTCCTTTCAGATACACCATTATGTTGGGGTGTATAAGACGGAGTCCATTGCGAGATAATCTAAATATTAACCTTTAAGATATTCTCTACTTCGATTAAATCTTAGTGTGAGAATACATTTACTTGATTGTTTCTCTGTTTCCACATTGAGTTCTCTGAACTTTTCAATAGCATCATACTTGAATTTCATCGAGTATATACAATCTAATCTAGAATGGTCATCAATAAACGTTAAAAAATAAGAGAAATTTCATCTAGAAGAAATTGATATGGACCCGTATACTTCAATATGTATTAGGCCAAGTAATTGTGCAGTTTTTTCTCCTTTCCAAGTAAAAGAGAATTCCCTCATCTTGATTAACAGGCATGATTCACATTTGTCCAATGATTCAAAATCAGTTGCCCTCAAATATTCATCTCTGTGTCATTTAGAATAACATTTTTCATTTCCAACTGGCATGGTAAAGTAGAAAATCCACATACAAAACAATAAGCACAAGCCACTAACTCCAAGTATTGGGTTCGTCGTAGGACGTTCACCCGCGTCTTGTATGGATATGCAAGAAGAAGTGCTTCCAAGTCTGCAATGCTAGATATATGTATTATTGAGGTTATATTACTTTATGCATTTTAATTTTTATACTCATTACAGAATACTTAATGTTTAGAATATAAATATCATATTGTAATTTACGACAACAATGAAATATCTTTTCAAGATAAAATGAACATTTGTCCATAAGATTAAAAATTCATTTCCGAACATGAAATTAAATTAGTGGTCTTGGTAATTGTGGGAATGAGATAACATTTCTCTAATTTTACTACTAAGCTTACAAGGGGCGAGTACATCCCTGTTCGGGTATGCCTTGATATCTCCAAGCCTCTTTTACGTGGCAAGAAGATTTTTGTAGGAGCATAAACACCAATTTAGGTTCGTTTTGCCTACGAGTGCCTCCCAAATTTTTGCTACCTATGTGGCACGATTGGACATAGTCAGAAGGAGTGTTCTCATTGGCGATCTTCCATGGAATCATACACGGTCTCTGATTTTCCATATGGACCCTGGTTACGTGCTGGAAATTTTGGCGATTATGGGGGCCCTATTCATGATCGACAACTGAACTCCCTGGCTGCCACTTCTCCGATGAGCTTTGTAGTACCTAATTCCGGTGGGAACAAACATGGTAACCAAGCTATAACTAAGGAAGGTGACTGTCATGTAGCAGGAAATTAGGAGCAAGTGGGAAGTCAAGACCAATCACAGGAAACTAATTTCAAGGGAGATACTACAGAGCTAATTAAGGAAACCAATATGGAGCAATTATCTCCACAAAAAGATTTGATAATTGCAAATCACACTATGGAGAATAATACTTATGGATATTTTGCTAAGGATACTACTGTCTTTTCACAGGCTACTTTAAATTTAACCAAAACTGGCGAGGAGTCATCCAAGGAACGGGGAGCAAACAATAGTCGAAGGTAGAAAAGGGTAACCATGAACTAGACGCCCAACCTAACTGCCCCTTCTCCACCAGAAAATCTGAAGAGGTCTCTGGATATACCTGCATATGATGAAGGTACTCAGATCTAATGACTGAAGAGTAAAGGAAAGTCCCGATTGAGAATTTATGATTCCAATTCTCAGATTGCGGTGGTGGCTGAAACTCAGCCCCACCGATCTCATGAAGCTGCTAAGCTGGAATGCACGAGGGCTTGGGAACCCTCGTGGCATTCATACCCTTTCTGATCTTATCAGAAAAGAAGATCCCGATGTTTTGTTCTTGCAAGAGACAAAACTAAATGCAACGAACTTGGAACTTTGTCGAGTTAAGTTGAAATTTTACAGTTGTTTTTGTGTTGAGGCAGTGGGACGTAGTGGTGGACTTGCCCTTCTTTGGAAACATGATGTTCATTTATCAGTTCTCAGCTTTTCTAAAAATCACATTGATGCTAAAATTGACTCGCCTCTGTATATCTGGAACCTAACTGGAATCTATGGACACCCTGAGACAAGTAAACGTATGGAAACCTGGAATTTATTGAGGAGGCTGAAAAGGGACTCTACAGGTACATGGCTGGTCTTTGGTGATTTCAATAAAGTTCTATCTAACAATGAAAAATGGGGTGTCGAGATAGACCTAGACAACAAATAAAAAATTTTCAACAGATGTTCCTAGATTGTAAGCTAAGAGACCTCGATTTTAAAGGCCCCCAATACACATGGCATAATGGTCGACATGATTCTTCCAAAATCTCTTAACGGCTAGATCGCTTCACTACTAATGACTCTTGGTGTCAAATTTTTGCACAAGCTTCGGTTACTCACAGCTCAACCGCATATTCAGATCACCTCCCCCTATGGATCCAAGTAGAAGGTGTTTATCAAACACCTAGAAGGCCTAGACCATTCAGATTTGAATCTATGTGGCTGGGCGAAAATGACTGCTCTGATATTATGCTGGAACAATGGCCTGAAACTAGCTCTCAGAATCTGGACAGCATTTTGAGAAATATAAACTGTTGCAGTAAACAACTCCAGGTCTGGAATAAATTAAAATTCGGGAAGGTGCAAGTACAGCTTAAAAAGGGTAGATCAAAGCTCGCCCGAATCCAGGAGAAAGACCTTGCAGCCATAAATCCTACTGACCTTCGACAGTCTGCTGAAGAGGTACAAACCTGGATGGATAGGGAAGAACTTATGTGGAAACAAAGGTCCAGGGCTGCTTGGCTTGAAGTGGAGACCAGAATACACATTATTTCCATGCTAAAGCTTCCCAATGAAGAAAATAGAACTAGATCACTAAACTCCTAGATGATCAAGATTGCGGGCGGAGGGAGAAGATTGTAACCACCTTATCATCAACCACTTTTCTGATCTGTTCTCCTCTACAGGCTCGAGAAACCAAGATGCTATACTGAAAAAAAATGGAATGGAAGCTAACTCCAGAAATGAACAATGAATTGATAAAGCCTTTTACAGCATCGGAGGTCTCTCAGGCCCTGAAGGAAATGCACCCAACAAAAGCCCCAGGTCCGGATGGTATGCCCCCTATTTTTTTTCAAAGATTTTGGCCTCACATTGGCTCTTCTGTCACTAATGATGTATTACACACTTTAAATACTTGTTAATTTCCCCACGATGTCAATCACACATTTATTACGCATGTCCCTAATACTAAGAATCCACAGAGAGTGAAGGATCTCAAGCTTATAAGCCTTTGTCATGTCCTATATAAATTGATATCAAAAGTGGTGCCTAACCAGATAATTAGTGTTACCTATAATAATCTCATAAACACAGTCAACATTTATTAAAGGGTTATTCATTACAGACAATGTGCTTGTGGCCTACGAAGTGCTCCATTTCTTGAAAAGGAAGAAGAAGGGCAAGAAAGGTTTCATGTCTCTCAAGCTTGACATGAGCAAGGCATACAATAAAGTTGAGTGGTCTTTCCTTGAAGATGTTATGCATAAATTAGGCTTCCATGAAAAGATTGTTCAGCTGGTGATGAAATGTGTTACGACTCCCTCATTTTCGATTCTCATCAATGGTTCTCCCACTGGTCGTATTCTCCCCTCAAGGGGTTTGAGGTAAGTGGATCCTATCTCTCCCTATTTGTTCCTGTTATGTACTGAAGGATTGGTCTGCCCACTTAATGAAGTGAAAAGGAATAAACATGTGATTGGTATTCAGGTGAGTAAAAATGTTCCACGTTTGAATCATCTCCTCTTTGCAGATGATAGATTGATATTCTGTGAAGCAACTGAAGGACCTATTTCCCAGCTACAATCTCTCCTGAGTATTTATGAAGATACCTCAGGCCAACAATTAAACATGGATAAAACCTCAATGGTATTTGGTAAAAATGTTAGGCAAGAACAGCAGCGAGCAATCATGGATCTATGGGATGCTCCTCAAGTGCAGCAATATGAAAAATATCTTAGATTACCACCTATGATTGGTAGATAAAAAAATCGAGCCTTCTTTGAAATTAAACACAAAGTTTGGCAGAAATTGCAAGGATGGAAGAGTGGTATGTTTTCCCAAGGAGGTAGAGAAATTCTCCTCAAATCAGTGGCTCTAGCGATTCTCTCCTATGCTATGAGTTGCTTTAAACTCCTCCCTGCATTATGCTCTAAAATTGAAAAGATGATGGCTAGATTTTGGTGGGGCCAAAGGAAGGAAGAGAGGAAGATTCATTGGCAATCCTGGAAGAGTATGTGTAGCTCAAAATCTATGGGGAGGCATGGGTTTTAAGGAGCTCGAGTTTTTCAATATGGCCATGCTTAGTAAACAAACTTGGAGGCTCCTACAAAATAAGGACAGCTTGGTTCATAAAATCTACTCAGCTTGGTACTGATGGCAATCTTTTAAAAGCTTTTATAGGTGGTAACCCCTCTAATGCTTGGCATGGAATATAGGAGGCGAAAAATCTATTACTGCAAGGGAAAAGATAGGTTGTAGGAAACGAAAACTCTATACACATTCTGGATGATAAATGGATCCCTCAAATAAAAGAACTGTGCAAAGAGTTGGGGACTGATATACAACACCATCATCGATAGTAGCTCGATGGCCCAGTGTCTTTATTGATTGATCCTGACTCACAGTGGTGGAACTTGACAAAGCTTAAAACTCTATTCAATCCAAAAATTATTGAGACTATTTTGAAACAACACCCAAGCCATTGGTTATGGGAACATGAAAAAATTGGACTTTATTCTATTAGCAGTGCTTATAGGTTCTTCAGAACTTGTCTAACTCCTGACCGTGGAAGCTCTTCTAATGCTACTGAGAAAAATAAATTTTGGGATACTATGTGGTGACTAAAGATTTCCCAAAAAGCAAATTTTTTTGTTTGGAGAGCTTGTCAAGAGAGTCTGCCTTCAAAACAGAATCTGATTCGAAGAAGAATTCCAACTACTTCCCAATGTTGTTTTTGTGATAACCAAGTGGTAGACCTTTGCCATGCTCTGATGTATTGCCCCCTATCCACCAATCCCTCGCCAGTCGATTTCCAGTGCTTTAGAACAAGGATCATCAGGGGGGCTTCATGCATGCAGCTATTGACATTTTGACAAAGGACTCAGAGAATGCTCTATCAGAATTTCTGCTTATTACTTAGGCATTTTGGTTTCGTTGAAATAAGATGGTTCATGAATAGCTTAACCTCCTAGTACAATAAGTAATTGTTACTACTCTAGCCAAAAAACATGTTACTGAAGTAGGTCCCCCTCTCCAATTGGCTCTTGGTGTGCTTCCCCGAAAACATAGATGGTTTGCGCCACCTGAAAATACTTTAAAAGTCAATACTGATAGTGCACTATTCTTTGATTTAAACAAGGCTGGACTTGGAATTACACTACGCGACCACAATGGAGAAATAGTTTCGGCTGCAAGTGGTCCTGGAACCTCAATTCTGGAACCTGAACATATAGAAGCTGCTGCACTGCTGAGAGGTTTACAGCTATGCCTCAACCTTGGCATATCTCACTTGATGGTGGAGAGTGATTGTTTATTCCTTGTCAATGAGGTAAGGCAGCTCATTGTCTGGCAGACATGCTTGGTCCCTTGACGACATGATTCTATGGTGACATAGTGTTCCTTCCTTCATTGAAAATGTAACTTTCATTGATAAGCACTATTGTACCCTTTCTTAAGGCCTTTATGCCTTTATGAATGAAATTTTTACCCATAAAAAAAAATAGCTTGAAGACAACGGCAATAAGTATATTCCTACAGGTAATGTGGCAACACTTGCTCTATATCCAACAAGATGGTCAACCTTTTTTTCCTTTTGCAGTGGTCTATTTCATTTTAGTTTCTACATATTTATACAAATATGATGTAACACCCCAAATTTTCATAAAATTTAGAGTGTTACCAAAAACTCACTTTTATTTATATTAAATACGGCACAATAAAAATAATCTATTTAATAAAAATATGGGTTATCCATGAACTTAAACTAAACATTAAAATTTTATTATTCAAGATAAATGTACTCAACTACTATTTAAATAAACATATCCTTGAACATAAATGAAACTAATTAATCAACTAAAGGTAGAAAACCTAATAATTTTATTTCTTGAAATCTTCTTAGCAGTTCGCATTGCCGTCTCGCCACAGTACCAATCAATCCGAATGAACATGAAAAATTATTGTAAGAGTGAGCATTTAAAAAATATCTAGTAAAATACGTGTAATTTCCATACACAATTATATGACAATAAAATAGACACTTCATACCACTCTTCTCGTATGGAGTATATCGATAACCAAACAACACACCCATATTAGGTCATTTTAAATTCCCAAAAGATTTAATATTTCTTAATAAAGAACCCAAAGGTCCACGACAATTCATGCATAAATGATTGAATGCATAAAGGTAAACGAAAACAAACCACTTGTACAAAAGTATCTTATCTTGATTTTAAAATGTTGAAAAGAATAAAATCTTATACGTAAAAATTCTCCTATTATTTTTCTATACTTTTTCCTCTCCTCTCTCTCTTTACCATAGCTCTCTTCGTTTTCTTAGTGCTTAAATTATGAGAATTCTTACAATATTTATAGTTGAACTTCTCGAGTTTGTATGCAACTAGAATTGTAAAACCATTAATACAAGAAATTTGGATAAGAAATGGTTTCAAATGATAAAATTAGGATTAATATTAAACTAATCAAAAAATAGGATTGTATCTATATTACATGTTGCTACCATAATTCTTAAATCCTAAACCAACTAAACTAATTATTAATTAATGATAAATTCTTTGAACTTCAATATCTTGGACTTAATTTATCTGAAATAACTTTTTCTTGAGTCGAAGACTTGTAATTAATTACAAGCTACAAAAAGAGTTCAATATTGATATACTAAAACTTACTCTATCAAAATCTAATTATCTAGCCCGAGAAAATAAAAGAATTTAAAATATATTTTACTTTAAACATTCAACTTTTGAAAATATAAATATATAGCATATATGACAAATAAATTTTATTCTTTCAATACATATGAGATCCATATCTAGTATCTAATACATGAAAAGCTAATAAAGTAGAAATAAGCCTTGAAGTTTCTCTTCCCATTATTTTTCATTCCACAATAATATCAAGGGTCATCAGACTTAATAATGTCCTTATTTACTTTGACTGCCTTAGCCATATTAGATGCTTTCCCAAAGCCTCATTTAGATTTCCTCTTAGTGCCTTTAGAGGAATCAATGGCCAAGAGTTGTCCAATACTAGTTTTGATGTTGGGCTTTACAATCTTAAGCATGTTCAACAACTCAGAGGATTTGCACTCGAGTTTATTCATATTAAAATCCATAATTAGCTATGAATAGCTCTCTAAAAGAGATTGTAGAACGAAGCCAATATTTAGTTTGTGATCCATGATTGAACCCAATTGAGACAAGTTCTCAATGTAGGCATTCATCTTCATCCACACAGTTTACAACTTTCATTGTACTATTTTCTCCAAAGAACAACTCTTCTCAAAATCTCACTCAAAAAATAAAGAATAAAAAATAAAAAGTCAAGATCATTTTTACCATTTTGCACTGGTATAATTGCTAGGTAGTCTCATATCCTTCCATACGTGATTGTTCACCATACAAGTCTTTGATATGAAAAACCATAGTGTTAGCATCCATATCCTCATGTTGCTATTGCAACTCAAGTGATGTAGCTGCAAAGTATCGCACATGTTGCAGTAGTATCATCATGGTTGTGTTTATTATCAGCAGCCACCTCTTCCTCAATCGAGTCCTCGGTAGTTCTCTGTAAATCGCTGCTCAAGGACATAAACATTTTTTTTCATGCTAAAGAACAATTATCAAATTGCGGTGCTAATCGAGAATATTTAGCCCGATCAATTTGTTGGCGTTCAATATGACTCTCAAATTCATATTATTACTCATGATTCAAAAGCATAAATGACGAAAAATAAAAGAATTAATATATATATAAAAAAATACATCAAATAATTTATTATAGTTTTTTTATTAAATTAATTATGTTCCCACTATTTAATTTAAATTTGTAATCACATAAAATTTATGAAATCTAATACTTCATTCCCTGTGAGCTAGGATCTCATTTGTAGTAATAAGACGTTGAGTGTAGTTAACAAACCTTAATAAAATATTTGGGTAGGTATTACTATCAATTGTTTCTCCATAAAGTTTCTAGATCATTAAGGTGACAACTCTTTATCTCAGACATTTTATATGTTAACTTAATATGCCTCTAGAATTTATTTCAATGGGTGTACTTAGAAAAAGATAAATTTTAGTTATGTCAAACCTATCATTCAAAAATATCTAATATTTCATAGTGTTAAACATATTTCTAATAGACCAGCTTTGAAAGTACTTTACTTGATGATGGACACTCGTTTTCTATTATAATGATGGAAGGCGAATTATAAATATGAATTAATATTTTAACGAGGGATTTAACATGCAAATGACTCATTGTAATTATTATATATTATCATATACCTAACATACCAATAAACATATATATAATAGTGTGAACGATTATGAACTTATATTATCTAGTATTCTCGAGCCAAAAGGAAAACTTGTTTGTCAATTCCTATGAATCATGCAATGTTCCATCTCTATTGTCTCTCCCTCTTCTTGCATTTTCAATTTGTCCAACTGTAACATGTATCTTATACTATTTGACACATGGCCTAAAATATTTGGATATACTGGCTCCATAATTATAATAACGGACTCACATGTGCAAAATTAATAAGAGCTCCCGGGCCCAAAATTAATAAAGGGCTCATAGGCCGAAAATAACAAAAATTTAAAAGTGGAAATTACATGGAGCCCTACATTTGGAGATTCAATTTCTAAAATCAGATTTTATATTTTTTTTTTCAAAAATCAGATATTTTTATATATAGATACATGTTTTTTATATTTAATTAAATATTAATAGTAATATTATAAAAATTAAATTATATACACCTACCCCACCCCTAAAATTCATTATCAATCCCTAACTCACCCCGTCTCTCTCAAACCGATTTGAAACCGCTGCTGCCGCCGCCTCCTTGCCTTGCCCGCTGCAGTGTTCGACCCATCAGTTCATTCTCCATCGTGGACTCTAAGCCGTCGTCGGTTTCGGGGTGGTGGAAAACGGTTAGACTATACACGGATTTACTCCCATGGAAAATCCCTAACTCGACTTTCGCTCCAGTCAGTGATAAAATCTGCCGTCTCTGCCACCACCCGGTCACTTCCGATCAACCCTAAGAGCGGCATTTACCTCTTATTGACCTCCGATAATGTGTACGTACAGAATTTATGGTGGATTTTTGCAGTTGCCCGCTGCGATTTACGATTTGCACTCGACGGGTTGCTGCACTCGACGGCGATTTTCAATCATCTCCTCTCATCTCCCCGGCGATCTCCTCTCCATTCCATCCCACCCCACCACCGTCATCAACTCTCCTCTCCCCAGCGATCTGCTGCCTGTGCTATTTTTTTATTTTTTTTTGGTTTTGATCGTTGGTGGTGGATTAGCAGTTTGGGGTGGATTTTATTAAATTTGGCGGTGGCAGGGGCGATTTTGTGGTGGCGATGGTTGTTGGAGGTTACGGTGTGGTGGTGTGGTGAGGTGAGGTGCCGGCGGCAGTTGTTTGAAACTGTGTTGTGTTTCGTGACCAATTGGGACCGCATAATTGTCTAATTGTGACCGCATAATGTATTAACTGTGACTTTAAAATTCGACAATTTGTAACTAAATATTAATCTGAGCTCTATGCAAAAGTATTTTGTAATCTGTGATGGGATCATTTAAAAATAACTCATGAATATGAACAAAATCTCGAGTTGTAGAAATTTGTGACTTGTGACTGGTTGTGACCTGTGACCTGAGTTGTGACCTGTGCTGTGACTTGTGAATTGAACTATGACCTGGGCTGTGACTTGTAAATTGAACTGTGACCTGAGTTGTGAGTTGTGACCTGGACTGTGACTTGTGACCTGAGTCGTCGGAACGATCACCGGAGCATTCGCCGGAACAATCGCCGGAGTAGTCGCCGGAATATTTCCCGGAGCAGTCGCCGGAGTATCGCCGGAGAGGTGGGGGTGGTGGAGGTAGGGGTGGGTTAATTGTAAATTGAACTGTGACCTGAGTTGTGACCTGGATTGTGACTTGTGACCTGAGTCGTCGGAATCGGAACAGTCGCCGGAATCGGAGACGTCGCCGGAGTGGTCGCCGGAGCAGTCGCCGGCGTGGTGGGGTGGTGGTGATGGGGGTGGGTTAATTTTTTATATATATATATATATTTATTTATTTATTTATTTATATCTTTTTATATATTTAAATAAATAAATAAATATTTATAAATATGTGTATATATATGTCAAAAAATCTGATTTTTGAATTGTAAAAGTTGTTTTGTTATTTTTGAAATAGGGTAAAGATAAAGTAGGGAAAATGAATTTTTCCCAATTTAAAAACTAACCATTCAACACATCTACATAATCGAGTCCATAATACTATACGTTCATCAGATAAATACATTCTTACATCATATTTAATATTATATATAAACATATTTCAAATTTGTAGTATTTAAGGTTGTCTAAACTAATTTAGACAAGTGGATTAGAATACTTAATTAATTTAATTAGCGAGTTTATTTAATCAAAATTAAATTTTAAGATGGGATATGTTGACATACCGGATCCCGACCAGATTTAGAAGTCAACGTATATATAATTTGAAACATAATGAATATAACACTAAAAATAACAAACAATGAACATTATAATGACACGCTAAAATAAATTTTCAGAATATCCGCTTTAATATAATAAATGTAGTAGTCTTCGAAACGTGATCCTTAACAACATATTGCTTCTTCATCACCTTAATCCTTTCTTTAGATACAGTAAATTTCTTCGCTTCATCAATATCAACATTCAACCGGTTTAGATTTTGAAATTTGATTTAGAAATACTACGGATATCAACCATTTTTGTCCCGTAAAAATGTAAACCAACAAAATATAAAGAAAGAATCAGCGAAGGAGATCAAGAACAAGGACATTTAAAATATTGATTAATGAATTTTTATGATTAAAAGTGAATTTTGCGAAGAAAACCTTAAATCGGCCTTAACCAAGTGAGATTGAACAATATGAAAGAAAACCAAGCCTATAGCATCTAAATGTAAAATTACCTTTGTGCCCCTAAGACATAAACTACATTGAAATTGATTAAGATTTTAATCACCAAAAAGCTTAATTGGTACAATTTCCTCATCAAATGTTAATTGCTCAATGAACATGTCTAATAAAGCTTATGAATCTAGATTAAACTTTTTTTTCGTCACATCAACTAAATAGAGTTCCTATTAGATATCAATGAAAAATATATTTTTAGACAATGACTATTTTTTTATGTGACAAATTTTTTTAAAAATCAACATTAACATTGGAAATGCTATTTTAGCACCTCATTTGATCAACTTTTGGCTTTTGCTAACAAATAGCAAGACGGCATGCGAGTGTCATATTACTTATAGTATATGTGAGATGTTACTAATATAATGGGAGATCGAACTCTTCTATTATATTCAATTTACACCTCTCGAGTTCTCATTGAGCCTATTTAACTAATTAAATCACATATCTCTATGTGAATCAATCTTAGTTAAACGAAACACTAATTCTTAGAATTCATATTATGACCGCAATAATTGGTATAGGTATCTCTACACGTTATACTAATTTACTAGATTTTACTATATGGTATAAATCCTAAACTCGCATCTCGTTTCGTAAAAGACTCAAGTAATCATCAAATTAGTGATCAATTAATACAATGCATTAAACTCATAGTAAAACCAACACATATATGAATAAATTATAGAAATCTTGAATAAAAGAATAAAGGATCACAAGTCAGCTACATTGTTAGCTCTAATATGAAAATTAATTACTCATAATGCAAAAATAAACACAAGAAATTGTTTTTGAATACATCACCGGATTATTTGAATAAAGATGTGGGAAAAAAAATTTAATTTTGCACCAAGATCTTCTTCCTCTTCTAATCAACGCTTCAAACTTGAATTCTTTGATTATTTCCTCCATGCAGCCCCTTTTTTGTGTATATATATTTTGTACGACGGCCCCTTTTTTTCCTGACTACGTGTATTTTTTGTGTATATATATATCAACAACATCGCTCTTCTTTCCTTTTGTTCTCTCTCTATAGGTGTGTGTGTATCCAATCACCATTTTTGACTACCTCAAAAAAAAATCCATTTTTTCTCCTTTTCTTCTCATTTATGCCTCATTTCTATCTCTTCTCTCTGTGTGTATATATATCTCTGCCTGCTGTCCCTTTTTTGACTTCAAAAGAAACTCCCACTTTTCTTGTCTCTTTGTATGTGTATTCTCCCCCTTCCAGCCGTGTATGTATATAATATAATATAAGTTTTTTAATTGGCCTCCAATTCAAAGCCGCCTTTTTCTGTGTATATATATTATCCTTCAAGTCCTTCACTTTCCAATGTATGAAATTTGATCTCCAACCTTTGCATCCAATAGCCAATTTAGTCCCCATACTTTGGATTTTGCCATTTTTTCGCTATTTTACATTATTTTCTCTAATTTTTCATCAAATATAAAGTTTTATCTACAAAATGTAATATAACATAAATTAGGTAAAATTTTATCCTAAAGAAAATAAAATGTCATCATTTAGGGTCTCGAATAAGTGTAGAAACTATATTTATCATATCCCCAAACTTGAATATTTGTTTGTCCTCAAACAAAACTAAAACTTAACAAACACACAAACATGTCTTGCTAATTATCTAATTGGTGACCAGTCAATCAAGTAAAGCAAAAAGATTTAGCTAACAACCTGGCTTATTATCTCAAGATTGAAATCATAATATCAAATCCATGCACATTTTCAAAATCACAATTTAGAAATTAAAATATACTTTTCCAATGTAAAATCGACGTGTGTGTGTGTGTGTATGAAAAATTAAGCCTAGTATTATGAATTCATAAGTCGTTTCAATTTCCGACCCTCAATGGTTAAATATGTTTTGTCATCACTCATAAAATTAACACAACCCAAACTTATTTTTTTGCTCTTTTCCAATGTGTGAACTGAGGTTGTATTTTCTATTATTCTCACCTCTCTAGTTTAGGTAAATCTCACAATTGCAGTTCAACATGACAATAAACAATGATTCTCCATTAAGTTTGATTACTTCAATCTCTAGAATTTAACTAAGCTAACAATTTCTTATCAAAGTCAAATTTTCTTAAACTAGTGTTTGGGACGTAATCAAGGCATTTGGCGTGTCTAGCGGTGGCAACGAGCCGAGCCGAGCCCGAGCCGGGAAAAAAAAGCTCGGGCCGAGCCCGAGCTTTTTTCGGCTCGAGCCGAGCCGAGCCGGGCCCGACAAAAAAAAAATGAGGCTCAGCCCGAGCTTTTGGCCCGAGCCTTAGCGGGCCGAGCCGGCTCGAATATGTTGGTTTTTTTTTCTTTAGCTACCTTTGCAGGCAGCTAAAAATAGTTGCCTGCAAAGCGTGACAAGCTCGGCGACTGTCGTCTGCTTGCTGTGTCGCTGCGGCAAGCAAGCTGCCTGCAGCATGCGTTTAAAAAAAAAAAATTTTTTTTTTTTTTTAATGGAGACTCCCCAAAGTGGGGGTCGGCCCGAGCCTGGGCTCGGGTCCACCGAGCCCGAGCCGGGCCCGGCTCTGGATTTTTCCGAGCCGAGCCCGGGCCGTCCAAGCCTTCGAACTTTTTTGCCATCGCTAGGCGTGTCTTCTGTTTCATGCACTTGCCTTTTCTGATTTTTTTAACATTTTTTCTTTATTTCAACAATTTTTTTCTTTATTTGAAGTATTCTCTCCCTTAATCTTTCTAAATTGCCCATGTAATAAACTTTCGGCCGATAAATCCCAAGTCAGATGACCATTGAACACGAGGTTTTAAAGACCCTTGTAGACTTAATTACTCGAGTTATAAAAGCTACGAAAATAAATTTTCAAATAAATGTTTTTTATACCTTGATTAGTGTAATATCCCTCATTTAACACCAATTCAAGTAAAACGACCTCTAATTTGAGATTTTCACCCAATTGCATCCTATTAAACTTAGACGTATAGAAAATTCATGCGGGAGGCTTAACCGGTCACTTCGGGCGAGATAAGACCATATAGGAGGTTGAACGTCAATTCTATTGGCCTAGCTTAAAGAAAGATGTGGCCAAGATAGTTAGTACTTGTAACACATGTCAGTTAGCCAATTAGAAGAGGCAAAACACTGACTTATACACACATCTTCCCCGTGCCTGATTGACCTTAGCAAGACGTGAGTATGGATTTTGTATTAGGGCTTCCACGTACCCCGAAGAAACATGATTCTATTTTTGTGGTAGTGGATCGTTTCTCGAAAATGGCTCATTTTATCCCTTGTAGTAAGACCTCATATGCATCCAGGGTTGGCACATTGTACTTTAATGAAATTGTAAACTGTATGGTCTCCCCAAAACCATTGTGTCAGACAGGGATGTTTGGTTCACTAGTCACTTTTGGAGAACGTTGTGGCACAAGGTGGGTACAAAGTTGAAGTTTTCTATTGCATATCACCTACAGACTAACGGTCAAACGAAAGTAGTTAACCACAATCTTTGTAATTTATTAAGGTGTCTGGTTTAGGAAAATCTTGGAAATTGGGACTTAATTCTTCATACATCTCAAATTGCATACAACAGTTCCATGAATTGGTCATTAGGTATGAGTCTATTTGAAGTTGTTCATGGTTTTAAGCATAGGAAGCCTTTAGAACTCATTCTGATATCCCCACATGCTAGAGTGTCTATGTCAACTGAAGCAGTTGCACAACATCTTCATTGCTTGCATATTGAGATCAATAAACAACTTGAAGCTAGTAATGCATCATATAAACTTCGGGTTGATTTGCATAAAAAATATATTGATTTTAATATTGGAGATTATGTTATGATCTGAATTCCACCGGAGCGGCGCCTACATGGATCTACCTCCAAATTGTAAGCTCGTAGCGCTGGTCCTTTTAAAATTTTAAAGCAAGTGGGCTCATACGCATATGTACTTGATCTTCCGCCACATCTTAACTACCACCATACTTTCAATGTGGAGGATTTAGTTGCTTATTAAGACCATTTCAATCCCTCTGATGATCATTTCCTACCCCTGTTTGTGGACCTTGACCATGAATCTCTTGCCACTTCTAACCCAATGCTACCTTGCTCAGCACACAAAGATAAAATTGATGATATTTTAGATGAACAGATTGTGTTGACTAAAGATGGGGATGTTCAACGCTTCCTTGTTCGTTGGGTTGATTGGCCTGAGTCTGATTGCACGTGGATTACTCGAGAGACACTACAGCTGTTTGACCCAGACTTATTGAAGCTCTATCGGAGTCAACATAATCTTCCTTTGCCCAGCTCTCCTTCCACACATCTAGGGAACATTGGTGGGGACACCAGATTCAAAACACCACTGACACACTTCTGTGGACGTTGAAAGAAGCTCTCTCAACCCCTCAATTTATGGTTGGACAATTGATTGCAGCCTTTATGACTTATCCACTCGACAGGGTCGAGTTTTTCTCCTACCCCGAAAGAGTTGATGCGGACATATCGAGATCGATACTTAATTTTATTGTTACTGGGCTTTATTATTTATGTTATCTATTTTTATTATTATTGGGTTTGTATTAGTAGGTTGACCCAAACTCCCAACCCATCACTAGTAGGTTTCTTTTACTATTTATATGATTTTTTCACTGTAATTGGACAGTTGATGATTTGATGAAAACTAAGATTGGCGACTGCCACGATTCCTTTTTGTCTTCTCGTTTCTTGTCGGCTTCTTCCTCTCTGATTCTTCTTCTTGTTGTTTTCCCCCAATGATTCTACATGAAGTCATCTTATCTCTTTTACTACATCCAGATTCTTCCTCATTTGTAAATTCTTGATCAATAACCTCTTCATTTTTCACGAGGTATCTTTATTGAATTTGATTCACTTTGCATATTATAAGAAAAAATATTTTCGAAAGATGTCGCATCTCTTGATCCAATAATCATATTAACATGCACATTGGGTATTTCATACTTATGTACAATAAATTTGTGCGCACTACTATGGTAGACATAATCAATAAAACACAATTAATAGCATTAGGTCCTATATTAACCTTTTTAAGTTTAGGAACCACTACCTTAGCCGAATTCCCATACCTTTAAGTATTTGATAATTGTATTTTATACACTTATTCAAAGCCTAATGTAGCGCCCCGAGTTCCGTTAACCCGGATTGCCAAGTCATCGTCTTTTGTAACTGATTTAACTAAAAAGTTTTGCAGAAAATAATTAAAATTCAAACTTCGCATTTATAACGGTAAAAAAAATCTCGTCGACAACAAAACTCATTTTAATAACTTAAGAAAATTGATTAAATTTCAAATATCGAGTTTTTGAAATACTGAAATAACAAAGTACATTAATAGCGTTCAAATACGAAACTTTCAAATATAAATAACTGAATTCATTAAATTGTTGCCACACTGCCCATCAATCACGATTGCTTCCGAAGTCTGCAAATATTGTTAAAATAACGGGGTGAGTATTTCTTGACTCATCGCCGATAATTAATTTACAGAATAATTGAACACATACTTATGCAATATACAACGTGATATCATCATCATCATCTTTGGTTCATTTTCTTGAAAATCATAGGCTCTTTAAAAACATAGGCTGATGGTAGTCTCGTCTCGTGCATTTAAGCACATAAGTTATGCATAACATTCTCATCTTATCTCATAAGAGATTCTCTTCTTTCTCATGCAATTAAGTATATAAGTTATGGCAAGCATAACAATATCATATATCTCATATGACATATTCTCTTCTCATGCAATTAAGCATATAATTCACGTAAATTCACATAACACATGCAATTATAATTTAAACTAATTAATGGTGGCGAGTCTACCTCAAATGTCTCGATTTGCGTGAAAAGTGGAGCGGGATGAAATCTCAATCTCCTAATTGTTCGTACGTATCGTCTAGCCAAAATAGAAAATAAGTTTGAATTAGTATTTCGAATATTTAAGGCTTAAAAGTGATAAAATAAAGTTTATGGACTAAATTGGAAGTTATTGAAATTGAATTTGACAAATCTAAGGGTTGAAAATACTATTTTCAAAGTATTGGGGCTAAATGTGAAAAATAGAAATTCTAGGGACTTAATTGGAAACTATTGAAACTGAAAATAAATGTTTAAGGGTTGAAATTGAACTTCTATAAGTTATGGACTAAACTGTAAATTTATTTAAAACTGAAAATAAAATTAAAAGGGCTGAAATTATAACTTTTACAATTTAGGGACTAAACTGAAAATATATTAAAATTGAAAATAAAACTAAAAGGGCTGAAATAGACTTTTGATAAACTTAGGGACTAAATTGAACATTTTCTAGAACTGAAACTAAAATTACAGAACTTATACTTAAACTTAAGGATATAAATAAAACACTTTCAAAATGTGGGGGCTAGGGCTATAATTTTCCCAAAACCCAATTAAAACATAACGAATAAAAACTAAATCATTGGGGCTAAATTAAAACACTTTTAAAAATCAGGGGCTTAGGGCAAAATTTCTAAAATCAAAATTATTTAATAAAAACCATTCATCTCGAGAGAGAGAGAGAGAGAGAGAGAGAGAGAGAGTGGCGAAGGGAAGGGGCTCTGCCCCTTCCGTCGATTCAACCTCCGGCCAGTAGGCCGTCGACGGCGTCACCCTCACGTGGTGGCGTCGGTGCTTTATGGGAGGGTGTGGGGTTTTGGTGCTCAAATTTGGGAGTTAATCCAAGGCTTGGAGGTTCGATTTGAGCTTCTTGGTGGCAATAAAAAGGTCGAGCAATAAGGTAAGTCTTTGGGTTATTGATCTAGGGCTTTATTTCATGATTTGGGGTTGGTTTTTTTTTTTGGTGGTTTGTATTCGGCTTTGGAGGCTGTCGGTTTCGGTTTGGAGCTGTGAGTTGGGTGGCTGTGGTGGTACGGTTTCTCTGGAGTTTGGATGGTGGTGTTGAGCAGTGGCGGTTTTGCTCTCGTTTCCGAGCTAAGGATATGGTTTGGTTGGTAGTAGAATGTGGTGGTGATCTCGGTTTTGAGCTAATGAGCTAAGGTGTGTGCGTTAATGGTGATGGTGGTAGGTGACTCGAAAAGCAGTGGTGAAGTTGGGTTTCGATTTTTGAGTGAAACCGGTGGTGGTGCAGCTTGCTGGGTGTTGGTTTGGTGGTGGCTTGGTGGTTTCGGCTTTTGGACGATGCTGGAGTGGGTGGTCCGGTTTCGAGGTGAGCTTGGTCTTGGTTTAGTAATGGTGACTTATGGGTCGATTTTTGGTGGATATCCAGCTTTTGCAACGATGCTAGAAATTGTTCTAGCATCAATGTGAGTGAGATTGTTGTTGATGCTAGAAATTGATGTTCTAGCATCAACTAAAATTTCTAAAATGAGGGAGAGGAAAGATTCTTACCAAAATGAATTTCGTCATATGATGTGTGAAAATGGAGATGTGAGGAGTTGATGTATGAATAGTGATGATTAGGGCACAAATTTCTAGGTGGGTAATTGGGCCAAGCAGTTGGGCTTTTGGAAATATTCTAATTTGGGCCTGAGGTAATTGGGTTAAAATGATTTCGTTGTTTGGACTTATATAATTGAACTCTGAATATTGGACTTGAAATTTATTAAAATTGGATCCAAATAAAATAAATCCGAATTGAAATTAAAATGATTACTCGATATTGGATTCGATTCGAAACAATTTAAATTTGTTTATAACGGCTAGACGAACGCGCTATCTCTTTAAAATTAGGGTTAAAGTTTAGCGACACATTTTTCGAGAAATAATTTTATATCATTTAAAAGTTTTCGGTCGCTACAACCTTACCTCCTTAAAATAATTTCGTCCTCGAAATTTAAACTTACTTGATCTAAAATATCTGGATATTTAGCCAGAATTTCTTCTTCTTTCTCCCAGGTAGCTTCATCGCTATCCTGTCTACCCCATTGGACTTTGACTAAAGGAATTTCTTTGTTTCTTAAGATATGGACTTTTCTCTCTACAATGCACATAGGCATCTCTTCATAAGACAGATTCCTTTGAATCGAAATAGTCTGAAAATTTACCACATGACTCGGGTTGTGGATATATTTCCTCAATAAGGAAACGTGGAAAACGTTGTGTAGGGTCGATAACTCGGGTGGTAACGCCAAACGATAAGCCACGTTACCTACTTTCTCTAAGATCTCGAATGGTCTGATAAAACGAGGTCTTAACTTCCCTCTCTTGCAGAAGCGAATAGTTCCTTTCATAGGAGCTACTTTCAAAAGTACTTTCTCTCCAATTTCAAATTCTAAGTCTTTCCTCCTTTGATCGGCATAGCTTTTCTGTTTATCTTGAGCGGCTTTGATCCGTAGTCTGATCTTATCAATAGCCTCAACTGTCTTTTCAATCAATTCTGGACCTAAAATTCTTCTCTCGCCTACTTCATCCCAATAGACTGGTGATCGACATCGTCGTCCATAAAGAGCCTCATATGGTGTCATTCCAATAGTAGCCTGGAAACTATTATTGTAGGCAAACTCCACTAGTGGAAGATGATTCTCCCAATTACCACTCAAGTCTAGTACACAAGCTCTAAGCATATCTTCCAAGATTCCGAATAGTGTGTTCGCATCGTCCATCCGTCTCTGGGGATGGTAACCTGTACTAAAATTTAATTTAATACCCATTGCAACATGTAGACTTTTCCAAAATCTCGAAGTAAATCTCGGATCTCTATCGGAGACAATGGAGGTTGGTACTCCATGAAGTCGAACAATCTCTTTAACGTACAATTGGGCCAATTGATCTATATTGAGAGTCATTCTGATTGGTAGGAAATGAGCTGACTTAGTAAGTCGGTCTACAATAACCCAAATAACGTCATGACTCTTTACTGATTTTGGTAATCCCGTTACAAATCCATGGAAATTTTCTCCCATTTCCATTCTGGTATATCCAATGAATTTAACAACTCTGATGGTCTCTGATGTTCAGCCTTGACTTGCTGACATGTCATGCATCGACAGACAAACTTTGCAATACAACCCTTCATGTTTCTCCACCAAAAGGTGTTGCGCAAATCACGATACATCTTTGTCCCTCCTGGGTGGCATGCATATGGTGCTGAATGAGCTTCTGTCAAAATCTCATTCTGGATATGTTCATCCTTCGGCACACAGAGACGTCTTCTGAATATAAGTGCCTTATCAGAGGCAATCTTGAAACCTATTCTCTTGCCAGTTTCGACTTCGGATCTGATCTTTTCCAAGAATTTATCTCCAGTTTGAGCTGTTATAATCCGACCTCTCAAGTCTGGTTTAACGCTCAGATTTGCCAATCTAGAAGATCCTTGGACTGATGGGGTTCACACTTCGATTCTTAGATTCCTCAAATCTCGAATCAACTGATCTTGCGTCGTTCCCAAAGCTGATAACTGTCCAACGTTCTTTCTGCTCAAGGCGTCTGCAACCTTATTTGCTTTACCCGGGTGGTAAAGAATGGTGCAGTCATAGTCCTTTACCAGCTCTAGCCATCGTCGTTGTCTCATGTTTAGTTCCTTCTGAGTGAAGAAATACTTGAGACTCTTGTGATCGGTGTAAATTTCACATTTACTCCCGTACAAATAGTGTCGCCAAATCTTAAGAGTATGCACGATAGCTGCGAGCTCTAAATCATGTGTTGGGTAATTCTTTTCATGTGGTTTCAACTGTCTTGAGGCATATGCTATCACCTTACCATTCTGCATCAAAACACAACCTAAACCATGTTTGGATCCATCACTGTAAATAACGAAACCTTCATATCCATCTGGTATCGTCAGCACTGGTGCTGAAACGAGTCTGTTCTTAAGTTCCTGAAAACTTTGTTCACACTGTTCTGTCCACTGAAACTTAACTCCCTTCCTGGTCAACTGAGTCATAGAACCTGCTATTTTAGAGAAACCCTCTATGACTCGCCGATAATATCCAGCTAACCCAAGAAAACTTCTCACATCTCCAACATTTGTAGGTGTTGACCAATTCATTACAGTTTCAACTTTAGAAGGATCAACTTCGATACCTTTAGCTGTAACAATATGACCCAAGAAACCTACTCTCTCAAGCCAAAATTCACATTTCTTGAACTTGGCATACAACTTTTCTGCTCTCAGCGTTTCCAACACAATCCTCAAATATTCTTCATGTTGTGCGGAATTCCTGGAGTAGATCAGTATATCATCGATAAAAACAATAACGAATTTATCAAGATACTGATGGAAAACTCGATTCATCAAGTCCATAAATATTGCAGGTGCATTCGTGAGACCGAACGGCATTACTGTGAACTCATAATGTCCATATCGTATCCTGAACGCTGTCTTTGGTACGTCAGCTGGCGAAACTTTTAGCTGATGGTACCCAGATCTCAAATCAATCTTCGAGAAGATTGCAGTACCTTTCAACTGATCGAATAAGTCTTCGATCCTGGGTAGGGGATACTTATTCCTTATCGTCAACTTGTTAAGTTCTCGATAGTCGATGCACTTCCTCATACTTTCGTCCTTCTTCTTTACAAACAGCATAGGTACACCCCACGGAGATATACTTGGCTTGATGAAACCATTCTCTAGCAATTCCTCTAATTGCACCTTCAGTGCTTGCAACTCTTTCGGTGCCATGCGGTACGGAGCTTTAGAAATAGGGGCAGCTCCTGGTACCAAATCGATGGAAAATTCCACTTGCCTATCCGGCGGCGTGCCGGATAGATCGTCTGGAAAAACGTCATCGTACTCGCATACTACTGGCACTGAATCCAGAGTAATATCCTCTACGGGTTTGTCTTGAAGACTAACCAAATAGCCATGACAACTATCCTCGGCTAATAGCTTCTTCGCTTGTAAAGCCGAAATCAGGTGAGGAAGTGCCTTAATCCTCGTCCCATAAAATCTGAATACTTCTTTACCATCTTTACGAAAAATAACCTCCTTCTCATGGAACATAATTGCGGCACGGTTGGTGCTGAGCCAATCCATACCTAGAATAATATCGAAATCTTTCATTCGGATAATATTCAGATCTGCCTCCAAAACTTGACCATCAAAATCTATTTGTACTGCCTTGACTATCTTATTAGTATCAATAGTTTCTCCTGATGGCAAACTAACTTCAATGGTACTACCAGTCTCTATGCCGATTAGGTTCAGTCATTCTAAGCATGCATCAGCTATGAATGCGTGGCTCCCGAGTCTATTAGAACATACATGGGGATGCAAGAAAAAGTAGTTCATAAAGGTTGAACTAAGTTTACTAACATCGAAGAAGATATCTTAAAAAAAGAAAATTGGGAAACCAAACATCATTTCATTTAAAACTCAACTTCTTTTACTGAAGGTACATAGGTAGGAAGGCATGTATGCCGAACATTTTTTTTTAACACAATAAATGTCAAGTCTACTCTAACTTCTATCTCTCTACTCTCCTACGGTTACACATGATTCAGCGTCCGAGAACTCTCCTAGAACTGGATCAGTGTCTTCTTCAGGTTCTTCTTCTTCTTCAGGGTCTTCTTTAGGTTCTTCTTCTTCTGGGTCTTCTTCAGGTTCTTCTTCTGGGTCTTCTTCGGGATCTAACCCGTTCTCTTGCTCAGGTTCGGGCTCGGGCACTGGCTCATGTTCTGGCTCCCCTTCAGGTACAATCCCAAAGCAGTCCTAAAAGTACATGGGCCAATATGCCACAAATCTCATGCAAAATGTATCATATCACATATCCACATTAGGTGACGTAAGAGCATCCATGTACATGGTACGAGCTACTTCTGCATAGTCATCTCGAAAAGTCGAGAGTAAGTGATGAATCGACTGGCGATTACAGGTCACGTAGCCATGCTGTATGGCCCGCTCACGTATGACATACAACTGCTCTATGTATTGGGCAATTCTTCAATCAAGTCTAGGCCTGAAGTGGTCGTAATCTCTAACGGCTTGTTCTATTTCACTGGGTGCATTTCTACTAATGGGTGCCATGTCCTAAACCAATTATGCAAAGTCCAATTAAGTGGGATTATTCATCTCTTCTTAGTTAAAATTTACGAGGACGTAAAAATTTAGAAAACTATTTCAAATTATGCTCAAACTCGTCTTTCTTTCTCTTTCTTCTGAATCTCGTAAATCACTACAATATGTATCCGAAAATAAAATAATGATAAATTTCGTAAACTTCGTACACTTCTATTTTTTCGGAGTCGGCGGATCGAATGATGGCAGTGGCAACTTTCATTAATGATAATTAAACAATTTAGAACGTCTCTTTGGAAATTTTTTTTTTTTTGAAAATTTTGCCAATCTACAGAAACGCAGACCAGCTCTGATACCAAGCTATAGCGCCCCGAGTTCCGTTAACTCAAATTGCCACGTCATCGTCTTCTGTAACTGATTTAACTAAAAAGTTTTGCTGAAAATAATTAAAATTCAAACTTCGCATTTATAACGGTAAAAAAATCTCGTCGATAACAAAACTCATTTTAATAACTTAAGAAAATTGATTAAATTTCAAATATCGAGTTTTTGAAATACTAAAATAACAAAATACATTAATAGCGTTCAAATACGAAATTTTCAAATATAAATAACTGAATTCATTAAATTGTTGTCACACTGCCCATCAATCACGATCACTTTCGAAGTCTGCAAATATTGTTAAAATAACGGGGTGAGTATTTCAAAAAAATACTCAGTAGACTCATCGTCGATAATTAATTTACAGAATAATTGAACACATACTTATGCAATATACAACGTGATATCATCATCATCTTTGGTTCATTTTCTTGAAAATCATAGGCTCTTTAAAAACATAGGCTGATGGTAGTCTCGTCTCGTGCATTTAAGCACATAAGTTATGCATAACATTATCATCTTATCTCATAAGAGATTCTCTTCTTTCTCATGCAATTAAGCATATAAGTTATGGCAAGCATAATAATATCATATATCTCATATGACATATTCTCTTCTCATGCAATTAAGCATATAATTCACGTAAATTCACATAAGATATGCAATTATAATTTAAACTAATTAATGGTGGCGAGTCTACCTCAAATGTCTCGATTTGCGTGAAAAGTGGAGCGGGATGAAATCTCAATCTCCTAATTGTTCGTACGTATCGTCTAGCCAAAATAGAAAATAAGTTTGAATTAGTATTTCGAATATTTAAGGCTTAAAAGTGATAAAATAAAGTTCATGGACTAAATTGGAAGTTATTGAAATTGAATTTGACAAATCTAAGGGTTGAAAATACTATTTTCAAAGTATTGGGGCTAAATGTGAAAAATAGGAATTCTAGGGACTTAATTGGAAACTATTGAAACTGAAAATAAATGTTTAAGGGCTGAAATTGAACTTCTATAAGTTATGGACTAAACTGAAAATTTATTTAAAACTGAAAATAAAACTAAAAGGGCTGAAATTATAACTTTTACAATTTAGGGACTAAACTGAAAATATATTAAACTGTCGGTTTCGGTTTGGAGCTGTGAGTTGGGTGGCTGTGGTGGTACGGTTTCTCTGGAGTTTGGATGGTGGTGTTGAGCAGTGGCGGTTTTGCTCTCGTTTCCGAGCTAAGGATATGGTTTGGTTGGTAGTGGAATGTGGTGGTGATCTCGGTTTTGAGCTAATGAGTTGAGGTGTGTGCGTTAATGGTGATGGTGGTAGGTGACTCGAAAAGCAGTGGTGAAGTTGGGTTTCGGTTTTTGAGTGAAACCGGTGGTGGTGCAGCTTGCTGGGTGTTGGTTTGGTGGTGGCTTGGTGGTTTCGGTTTTGGACAGTGGAGTGGGTGGTCTGGTTTGAGGTGAGCTTGGTCTTGGTTTAGTAATGGTGACTTAGCTGGGGTCGATTTTTGGTGGATATCCAGCTTGCTGATGCTAGAAATTGTTCTAGCATCAATGTGAGCTGAGATTGTTGTTGATGCTAGAAATTGATGTTCTAGCATCAACTAAAATTTCTAAAATGAGGGAGAGGAAAGATTCTTACCAAAATGAATTTGGCTGCGTGATGTGTGAAAATGGAGAGGTGAGGAGTTGATGTATGAATAGTGATGATTAGGGCACAAATTTCTAGGTGGGTAATTGGGCCAAGCAGTTGGGCTTTTGGAAATATTCTAATTTGGGCCTGAGGTAATTGGGTTAAAATGATTTCGTTGTTTGGACTTATATAATTGAACTATGAATATTGGACTTGAAATTTATTAAAATTGGATCCAAATAAAATAAATCCGAATTGAAATTAAAATGATTACTCGATATTGGATTCGATTCGAAACAATTTAAATTCGTTTATAACGGCTAGACGAACGCGCTATCTCTTTAAAATTAGGGTTAAAGTTTAGCGACACGTTTTTCGAGAAATAATTTTATATCATTTAAAAGTTCTCGGTCGCTACACCTAAAATCAATATTTGGTAATTTTTTTGACGAAATACATCCTAAATTGTTGTATTTTATGTTATATAAGTTAAACTCGATGGTTGAACGATGAATTGGAAGAAACTAAATAAAATCAAGGAAAAATTGCAAGGTCCAAAGTTTGAGGACCAAATTGTAAATATTCAATAGTTGATTTGAATCACAAGATGATACTTTGAAGATTGTTAGGAGACAATTAGATGGAATCAGAACTTAAAAAGGAATGGAATACGATCAAAATATTATCAAAATCAATTTTCAATCGCACAAATTATATTCCAGATTTTTAGTCAACAATTGAGATCCATTTTTGGCATAGTAAGAGTCTGATTTAGAATACTAACTCTCTTTGAGTTAGCTTTCCAATTCACTTTGAATCGGCTCAATCGGATACCGGGAGAGAAAGTTATGGCCAAAATACTAACTATTGTGTAGAGACAAAAAATCAGTGTGCGAATGCAACTTTCCTTATTCGATTGGAACTCTTTTGGAAACTAATTTGGATGTGATTTCAACCAATTTTCTACTCTTACAAATACCCAACAACAGAACACATATTAGGGACGTCTTATATACATCTCATTCTCCAATATTCATCAATTATTATCATTAAATGAGGAAAATTCGTAGTTTTGTGAAAGAATTGAAGGGGATTTGCAAGAATTCAATCAATTAAAGATTCAAACCTGGTTTTTGGGTAAAGAAGAGAAGGCAGAAGTGGAAATTTATCAAGAAATCATTGAAAAGATTCAAAATTTCAAGAGTCATCTTCATTTTCTCAATTTATCAAAAATTCGGGTTATATCTTTTCACTTAAATATGATTTTTTTTTGTAGTTTCGATATGTTAGGTTGATTTTATACATTAGTAGGATGAGATAAACCCTTGTTACGATTTTTTTTTTATTTTTTTTTATTATTTATTTTAACTTTAATTTGATTTGATTTGTGGATGTTTATTATCGTTTTTTCATTCTTTTCAATTACTTGATCACCAATTGAATTATTAGTGAATTTTATTGTTATCGACAGAGACAATAGGGTTTAAGCACAATATAATAAACATTCTAAGATTCAATAGCGAATAGATCTCTATGTTTTTATGGTTTCAATATGTGCTTTAGCACTTTTTAATGCATTTATCATATTTGCATCTTTCATCAAGAGATAGAAGAGTCACATAAGGGGAATATAGTTGATCGCCATCGAGAGAGAATTTCAATTAAATTGGAAAAGTTGACCAACGTGAATGATTTCAAATTGTCACTTTAATTGTTACACTAAAAATGGAATAATAAGGGGAATTCAACATCTTAGTAATGTATCTCACATATTTGAAAAACACATTTACTTATTCATTAGTTTAATTGATAATTTGGGGATTAGTATAAAAAATCATAAAATTTCTTTGTTATTCAATTAAAATTGCAATTAATTTTAACTCGATCAAACACGTAGTTCTCGTGGGTTCGACACTCTATTCACTACTTTATTACTTGTGGGAAATCAAACGATCTGCATTTATGGTTAGATTTGTGACATTTTCATAATTCATAAGGTATCATGTGCGTTTTGTGATGTTGTAATTTATTGAGAATATAATTGATAGAGAGCAAAACTTTCGCCCACAAGTTTTCAAGTAATCTGGAACTTATCAACAAAACATTTATCATTTCCTTCAATAGAAATACCATTAGACTGAGAAAAAGGCACGGTAGTTTGATAAATAATTCCATGTTCTAAATAGAATTGTTCAAACAGGGAGTCATATTCACCGCTTCTATCACTTCTTATGGCCTTAATATTTTTGCTAAGTTAATTCTCAACATGTGACTTATAGTGTTTGAACACTTCAATTGTCTTGTCTTTCCTTTTCAGTATACACATAGCAATATCGAGTACAATTATCAATAAAAGTGATAAAGAACTTTTTACCACCCCAAGAACAAACTTTAAATTACATATTTTGGTGTGAATTAAATCTAAGGGTTTAGAACTTTTTTTCGAAAAGGTAAACGAGTCATTTTAGTTTCAACACATATATCACATTTATGATTGAGATCTAAATCGCGCTTTGTTAATAAATCCAATTTGATTTGTCTACGTAAAGTATTATAATTTACATGTCTTGACCTTTCATACCAAATATTAAACAACTCAAGCAAGTAAGAAAAAGATGTAATATTATTCATACTACGATGCACAACAGTCATTACGTTTAATTTTAAAAACCCCTCATTTAGGTAGCCCTTTGCTACAGACATTCATTATTTGTAAGTACAAATTTGTTTTAAACAAATACTAACTTAAACTCATTCTTACTTAACAGCGAATCAAATACCAAATTATTTCGAATATCGGGACATGAAGAACATCATTCAAAGTGAGCTCCTTTCCAAATGTTATTTTCAGCACTATCTTTCCATGTCCTTCAACTTTGAAGGATGAAGAGTTTTCCATGTGGAGTTGTTCATCATGATCTATCATCTTGTAGGTAGAGAACATTCAGCGGTTTGCGCATATATGGCAAGTAGCTCCAGTATCCACCCACTATTCCTTAGTAGTTCCTACTAAGTTGCTTTAAAAAATAACCGTGAAAAGATTTATGTCTTGTACCTTATCAGAAGGGTTTCATGTTCTGTTACATTGGCCTAAGAAATTTTTTTCTTGTACATTCTTTGGCTTTCGACAATCATTAGACCGATATTCTACCTTGCCACAGTTGTAACAGTTGCATTTGAACTTTTTAGGAGTCTACCAATTTGCCCTTTGTCATTGTGCTTCCTTTTTTTATTAGTCTTGGAACCTCCTTCCACAATGTTAGCATTTGATTCCATCAAAGAAAATGCACCAATTCTCATTTTTGATTTGTGATTGTCGTATTTTATTCTCATCTTGACAATGATATCTTAAAATTCCATTTCATTATGCGTTAGATAATTCATGTAGTTCCTCCACGAAGGCAGTAATTTCTCGATCAATGCAATAACTTGAAATGATTTACTTAGTTTCATTCCTTCAACATGGATGTCACTGAATATTATTTGAATTTCTTGAACTTGGGATATGACACTCTTGCGTCAACCATTTTGAAATCCAAAAAATGGTCGACAATAGATTTCTTCGTTCCTGCAACTTCAGTTTTATACTGGGTGTCAAAAGATTACCACACTTCTATCACAGACTTTGCATTGTAGTACACATTATATAATGGGTTGTCCATTCCGTTGAGTGCATAGTTTCTTTATAGAAAATCCAAGCACTTCTATACAAAAACCGTAGCCAATTTCTCTATGTCACTTCCACCCTCTTTGTACGAAGGTCTAACTTTCTTAAGAAACTTTGTCAAACTTAATGTTGTCAGATATAAAAAGCATTTTCTATTACCAATGCTTAAAATCTGACCTATTAAATTTCTTGAGTTTTTCTTCGATCGTATTAGGGAGTGGAGTACCAAAAGTAGTCATTTCTAATACAAAATCAGAAGATAAACAATAAGGAGTACACGAAGAATAAACCAGAAATACAAATTCGTCTTAAGATTGTTGTTTACGAGGTATAAATTCCTCATTCGAACAATCTGAAGATACAAACACTTATAGATTTACCTGAACAGATTTTAACAACGTAACGGGATAATCAACGGGAGCAAAATGTTAATTCGAACCCAACGACTTCACGATGTATGCTTATGACGAATTTTTTGCCTTCAATAGTACTGAAGGCATATAGCAATCGTCTCTCACGATAGAACAAATTTTGACTCCTGTGAAAGCAGCGCAGTAATTTGCAGGAGTTCCAACAAAGTTAATAAAATACTTACACTTCTAAAACATAGTATCAAAATTTGAGAGAGGAAATGAGATTCAAAGTAGAGAAAATCTACAATGAAAATGGTGTAAATTTTCTAGTAGCAGCGCATGCTATTTATAGATTCGTTTGTAGCCATTCGAATACCTTTCAAACATTTTCAGAATAGTCTTAACAGATGGCTCTGTTCAGACTGAAACACTACATCTGTTAAGCTTGTTAACAAATGACTCGGACTAGAAAATACTTGGGAAAAGCCAATGGAAGGAAATACAAAAATACCGTTTAAAATAATTTCATTAAGTATCCAACAATTTGATAAATTACAATTTGGCTCAAAAAATTAAATAAATTTAGTCCCAAACAAATATATATATATATAGGACATGGACCCACTTGCACCTGTACAGGAATTGAATTGGACTAGTGCAGAGCCGTGGATAGAGGACCGAATCCAATAGAATATAGGTCTCACCCCTTTCAAAGATTATTGGTACCGTTTGAGGCCCAAATCTAATTGACAAACTTCCACTGTGTAAATCATACCAAAGTTTCATAACTTTTCTATGTGAGATAAGTGCTTAGCAATTTCCAATTAAGTCAAATTCTTCACTAGTTTATAGTTTTAAGTGGGTTACTTTGACGTCAAATATTTCATTCAATTCTTAATTGTTTTCGATGAAGAAATATATCACATAAATCACCCAGCGGAGTAGAAAGTGAATATACTTGGTTCCGTTAAAATCAGAGTACGGATCCCATTGAAATTGGAGCACAAATTTGACCTATTTCACTAATCTAAAAACAATTTCCGACAGATCCAAATGTGGAGACAGACACACAGTCGCAGACAAAATGAATAATGTGCTTTTCAGTTTGGTATAAAATGGTTTTTTTAAATGATGCTGCAGATTATATGAATTAATACTTGTCGTCGTCCTCATTTTGTCCATAATCGTCATAAATGCTAGATGGCTGAAATGTTGTGTATGATGGTGGGCCCTCATAACCTTAACAAATCCACACAACCCAGAAATATTAAACTCAGATAGTAAATTGAACTCAATAACCTCTGATTTTAATTTCACTAAAACAAACGTTTACAGCTGAATTTTATTAAAAGAAAGAGAAAGAGATCAGAATTAAGATATAAAAGAGAAGATTTGGGAGAAAGGATTTCAGATTACACATCAACTACACCCATCTTCCGTCCATTCCAGCAGCTATAACAGATCGGATGAAGAAAGCATGAGTGCCAGGATAAAACGCACCGTTTATTACTAAACTAAACGCCGCCGTTTAACACCAATTCCGAACGACACCTTTTTGTCTTCTCTCTTTTGTCGCCACTTCTACGGTTCTATTCTTCTCCTTCATGACGTGTTGCTTTTGTATGTATCTGGTAATTACTTTTGTCTATATTCGGTTGTACGTTATCTTCTTCTCCTTCAAACATCCCTCCCCCTTAGACCAACATAGCCGTGGCAACGAGCCGAGCCGAACCGGGCCCGGCCAAAAAAAATGAGGCTCGGCCCGAGCCATAGCGGGTTGAGCCGAGCCCGGGCCAAGCCGGCTCGGTTTTTTTTTGTGTAAAATCAATATTTTTTTAAAAAAAAAATTGTACATTTTATTATGCGTGTTATAAATTAAAGAAATTATGAAAGTTAAAAACCCTCCTCCTTTATCCGGATTTGAGATCGGCTACAATTATCGTAGACGGAGTTAAAATTGTACATACTCAAAATTTCGTGTACAAATTTTTTTTGAAAAAAAAATTAAAAATTACGTATTTTTTTGAAACTAAACAATTTAAAAACATACAATATCTTATAAGTTAATCTACTGTAACTCATCGGCCATATAGACTCAACTTGTTCTTGAAGACGTAATTCCGCACATTCTCAGTCCTTCAAACATATTAAAGCCTCCAATATATCTTCTTTTAGTTTTGATCGTTCGTCACATAAAACTCGACCACCTAAACTAAATGCAGCCTCCGATGCTACTGTAGACACCGGCGGTGTTAGTAGATCGCGAGCAATTTTTGATACAATTGGATACTGTCTTTCATTACATATCCACCATGATAAAAGACTAAATTCCTGTAATTCTTGTGGTTGTAACATATTACGAACGTCCACGCACATATACCTAGCTAACTCCGAGGGAATTTCAAGATTTGCACCAATAACGTCTATTGCTCTAAATATTGACGAACTAGAACTAAATGAGGGAACACTAGTATTGGTCTCTAAATAACTTCATATATTATCTGCATTTATTGAAGTGTTTCTTGAAAAAAAATTTTGGGAAGTAGAACTACACTGACCTTCTTTTTCAGCGTAATAGTTATTCATTTCATATAACATTGATTCTATATGCGTATGTGAAAATTATATATTCATGAAACTCGAAATCCCATTTATAATAGCTTTTGTGCTAATTAAATTAAGTCGAGGGTCCATCACCGAAACTAATAAAAATAGTGAGGGTATCTCTTCCCAATATTTACGAAACTTTGACTCCATAGAATAAACTACATCAACAAAAATTGAAAAATTCCTATGTTTTTGAAATGCTTGTGCAAAATAGAAAAAGTGTTGTAAAACAAGTGAAGATATATGATAATAAACACCGCTACATTCCTTTATGGTATTGAAAAAAGGTTTTAAAAATGTTTTAACGATAAATGCAATATTCCATTCCCATTCTTCCAAATTATGTTCGGGTCCATATGTATGCCTACCATTATAATACATTGTAATAACTTTATCATAATTTTCACATGAGTGTAACATAAGATATGTAGAGTTCCATCTATGTGATACATCAGTGACAAATGATTTCTCTTCTAAGTCATACTCTGCACATAAACTGTTAAATGCTTGCTTTCTTACTGGTGATATAGTAATAAAATTAATTGCTTACCTAATTTTATCTAACGGTGATTGTATATGTTCTAATCCATTTTTTACAATCAAATTAATAATATGGCATACACAACGTTGATGAAAAAATAAACCTCCATATAGGGTTCAAATCATTAATTAATTTTTCGACAACAACTTTGTTTACACTAGCATTATCAAAAGTAAAACTTCGAATCATTTCTTGCATACCATATTCTTGTATAATATCTTTTAAAACCAAATATATGTTAGTCGCATTATGAGGATATTCTACATATCTTAATGCAATAATTTTTTTTATGCATAATCCATAGGTGATCAATGTAATGAGCTGTAGCAGCAATATAACCTTTTTTATTAACACCAGTCCATAAATCAGAGGTAAATGATATAATAGAATTAAAAGTTTTTAAACTTTCAATAGCAGTTTGTTTTTTCTTGTTATATAATTTTATAACATCAGAACGAAGAGTATTTCTACAATAAGAATGATACCTGGGTTGGAGATAATTTTGCACAAGACGAGTAAAGTGTACTGACTCGATCATCGTTAGCGGCATCTCTGCTGCAGCCACGTATGTTGTCATTCCTTCATGAAATATTTCCTGTGAATATACAAAAGTGGAAAGAGTAGAACCGGAACCGATAAATGTTAGTTCGGCCTGTTTCGGGTCAAGTCCGACTGGTTTCGTTTTGCAACTTCTTAATATGTGTCTATTTAAATGCGATGTGCTCGAACTAGGCTTCCAACTAAATTCTTTACCACAAAGATTGCAACATGCTTTCCAAATATCAATTCCATTTTAAACCCCAACTTTTTTACGAGTCATATGTTGTCAACAATCCGCAGACTCTTTTTCGACCTTTTAACCTCAACTACTTCCTCCTCTTCGATATCTTTCAAATCAATTGGAACATTTTGAGATGCATGGTCCCCCAATGGAGTACTCGAACTACCTTTAAACTGATTAATCTCATCACTAGTAAAATCCATGTGTAAGTATATAGTAAAGAATATTGAAAAATTGAGTAAAAGAAATTGGAGAGTAAAATACTGAATATTGCGTAAATAAATTTGAGAGTATAATACTGAATTTGAATATTGAGTAACGAAATTTGAGAGCTCAATTGGAATTTGAATATTGCGTAAAGAAATTTGAGATAGATTGATATGAATTTGTAAAATTTTTCTCGTATTTATAGACAAAAAAAATATCCGTTTTAACTATATTTAATTTATAAATTCAAATTTTTGATAAGACAATTCAATTTAAATTTTGTTGTACTGTGCACGCCATCTGCATGCAGGCAGCTAAAGCTGCTTGTACGCAGCTCCTTTTCCTGTAGCTGCCTGTGTGAGGCAGCTACACCTGCATGCTGTGCAGGCAGTTTAGGATTTTTTAATTTTTTTTCTTGGTGGACACGGGCCAAAATTGGCCCGTGACATGGGCCGGCCCGGGCTTGGCTCGGTGCCTCCAAATGGGGGTCGGCCAAAGCCTTGGCTCAGTGCAACCGAGCCCGAGCCGCCCGAGCTTTTTTTCCACCGCTAGACCAACCTTGTCCTCAAGGTTCAGATGATTGAGGTGTATCATCTCTCATTTGCTCTGGTATTGCAAAGACAGGCACTTCTTTCTCGCCAATTTTCTTCCTCAAAAGGGATACATGAAAAACAGGGTGAATATGAGCTCCAGCAGATAGTTCCACTTTATATGCAACCCTTACCAACTTTTGAATCACTTTATAAGGTCCATAGTATTTTGTTGCCAATTTCTTATTAGATCGTCTGATCACTGAATGCTAAGCAAAAGGGAGTAGTTTAAGGTACACCCAATCTCCTAACTGAAATTCTTGCTCACTATTGTGTTCATCCATATATAACTTCATTCTAGCTCTGGCCTGTGCTAAATTTTCTCTGAGGATTTGGTCTATTTTATGCCTTTCTTGTAGCAGTTCATCCAATATTGGCACACTGATCTATTGGTATGGACCTAATGCTAACTGAGGAGGTTTGATGCCATAGAAGGCCTCGAACGGAGTCATTTTGATGGAGGTGTGAAGGGCGGTATTGTACAACCACTCAGCCATACTTATCCACTTACCCACTACTTGGGATGCTTGTAAACCATACACCTAAAATACATTTCCAAACACTAATTTAATCTTTTCGTCTAGCTATCAGTTTGAGGATGATAGGCAGAGGTCAATGTTAGATATTTTTCATCATTTTGCATGTATTATATTTTGTTTTGCGAATGTTTTGCCGCTCCGACTAGTGTTTTGCCGCTCCGACTAGTGTTTTGCCGCTCCGACTAGTGTTTTATTTTCAGAAGTTTTTGAATAGGTATGTTTCTTCCAACAGATGCGTCCATTCATTTCAAGGGACACACCTATTCAAAAGGTTGCCTCCATTCCTATATATTCTGGGCGAATTCTCATTTGCGAGACACTTTTAAAAAAATTTCTATTCTTCTATCTTTCTCTTGGCATCATCAGTTTCTCTATAGAGTGTTTCTTGGTTTGATCAAATAGTCACAATTTGAATTAAACGCCTCCATTGTATCCTGAGAGAGATTTTCTATTATACCCCGGTCGTGACTTTGTTGGAAAGGGGAGAAACATCTCTTAAAAGATAACGATTTTCGTGCCTTGGAGTTATTTATTATTCCAGATTTCCTACTTATTTCCCAACAGTCAATTGCTAATTGTCTCCCGATTGTTTAAATAGTTCCTGACAAAATACACTCGTGAAAACCTTGCTCTGTCTGAAATGATGCTTTGTGGCATACCATGGAGTTTATAGATGTTATCTAGGAATAACCTCGCAATAGTGGCAGCTGAGAAAGGGTGTGATAGAGTTAGGAAGTGACCATATTTTATGAATCTGTCTACCACAACCAAGATGGCATTCTTGGTCCTAAAGTTAGGCAATCCTTCAATAAAGTCCATAGATATGTAACTTCAGGTGTACTGTGGATGCAATGGCTACACCAAACCAGGATATGCAACATGCTCTCCTTTACACCTTTGGCAAAAGTTACATTACAAGACCTCTTGTTTGATTTCTCTTATCATTCCAGGCCAAAAGAAGTAACACTTAGCTCTATGAATGTTGGCTTGAACCCCGGAGTGTCCCCTTCCTGGGATGAGTGAATGGCCCCAATTTAAATTTCTGTCTCACCCTACTCCAGAGACAATTAGATTTTGGATTTGTACTTAAGCAATCCATTCATGTAAGTATAGTCAGGTTCTGACATTTCATTAAGAAGCAATGCAGTGATTTTGCTCTCAGCTTCCTCATCTCCTTGGTAACCAGTAATTACAGCCTGAATCCAAGCTAGGGTCATGGTGGTTATGGCTAAACATTCAGTATCATCAGGTTTTACCTTCCTTGACAGTGCATCTGCTACTTTATTATATATCCCCTTATTGTATTGGATTTCACAGCTAAGTATCAATAGTTTGGTTAGCAATTTCTGCTGCAATGGAGTTGCTAGATAGTACCAAATTTCTACTGTTAATCCCTTCACTTAGGTAGGCAATTGGTCTCTTATTCTGCATTAAAACAGCCCCAATTCCACCATAGCATACATTAGTTTCGATCACAAAAGGGAAAGAGAAATCTGGAAGAACTAGTACAAAAGTAGTACATGGCCAGTTTCAATTCTTGAATGGCCATATCAGCAATTTCATTCCACTGAAATCTATCCTTCTTCAAGAGATCTGTCAATGGTCTGGCCATGGCACTATATCCCTTCACAAACCTCCTATAGTAACCAGTGAGCTAAAAGATCCCTCTTAACTGATTGACATTCACTTGTGTGGGTCATTCCTACATGGCAGCATTCTTGGAAGGGTTTGCAGATGCCCTTTTCGCTGTGATGATATGTCCCAAGTATTCTATCATGGGTTTCCCAGAGGAACATTGACTTCCCTTAGCATAAAGTTGGGGCTCTCTCAGCAGCTTTAAAACCTCCATACATGTTCACAATGAATGTATAAGTTCTTTATGTAAATCAATATATAATCAAAGAAAACCAAAACATACTTTTTGAGTTATCTTTTGGAAACTTCATTCATTAGGCACTGGAAGGTGGCTGGAGCATTAGTGAGTCCAAAGGGCATTACCCTAAATTCATAGAGCCCTTCATGTGTTTTGAAGGATATTTTGTGAATGTCTTCCCCAGCAACCCTGATTTGGTGGTACCTTGCTCTAATGTCTATCTGTGTAAACCACTTTGCTCCCTTTAATTCATCCAATAGCTCATCAATTAAGCGCACAGGATGCTTATCCTTGATGGTTAGACTATTTAGCTATCTACAGTCTATACAACACCTCCAAGTGCCGTCCTTTTTCTGGACCAACAATACAAGGGATGCACAAGGACTGTTGCTTGGCTCTACTCTTTCATCTCTTTAACTAAACTTTCAATCTCTACTTTTTGTATATAGAGGCAGCTGTATGACCTTAGTTTGAAGGGTTGTTGTCCTTAATTGGCATATGGTGGTTATTGAACCTAGGTGGGGGTAAGCCTTTTGGTTTAGAGAGAACCATGGGAAACTTGTCTACCACTACCTGTATTTCAATTGGTACCACCTCTGGCTTCTTCTCAGCACTTTTGTCAATTTGTGCTATCACTCCGTAGGTTTGATTTCTAAACTAGCTTCTTCACTCCTCTTCTGTCATCATCTGGGAATCATCCGGCATTCTTCCTTAATAGCCTCGTTGGTTTGTTCCAGCTTAGTGTCACCATGAGCAAAGGTTATACTCCCTTTGTAGAAATCAAAGTGTACAGGGTTAAACTGGCTTAACCAATCAACTCCAAGCACCATGTCACTTCATCCCAATTTGAGAACCTTCAACTGATATTGAAACTCCAAATTCTACATCCTCCGGGTCAATAGGTAACAGAAAGCATTACTCACCATTTTTTCTCCACCTACTACTGTTACAGATATGGGTTTGACTGCTGTATCTTACAATTGATATTTCTGGCCAAGTGTTCATCAATAAAGCTGTGGGTGCTTCTACTATCAATGAGGATGGAAACTCTTCTGTTCTTGATGCTCCCTGGAATTCTGATGGTTTTGGTCCTACTGCTGCTTATTAAAGCATGGATTGAAATCTCTATTGCTTCATTTGATTCCTGCTCCACTTCATGTTCTCCTTCCTCTCCCGGTAAGTCTTCTTCGCATTTATCCTCTTCATCCACCAGTATGAAATTCAGCATTCTATTCTTGCACAAATGATCACGTGTATTTCTCATCACACTTGTAGCACAGCCCTAGTTCCCTCTTGGTGCAGAAATCTGAGGGTGTAATAGCTTTGAACTTCAGGGAATTGTTTGGGTTTTTTAGAACTTGGTTCAGTGTAGGGGGTAACTTTGTGGGTAGTCTCAATTTGTTTGGTATTAGGACAGATCCATTTGGTTTATTTATAAGGTTTATAAGTTTTGGTCCCTTTGTTTATGGGTGCAATAGTATTCTCCTGCGAGAGAGCCACTTCAAAAGCCTTAGCTAAGGTTGTAGGTTTGATATTTTCACCATCGATTTGATTTCCTCTTTCAAGCTAGGTGAAGATAGATATGTAGTATGATTCAGGTAGGTGAGGAATAATCCCCTATCATCTTTCCATAGCCGCTCTCTAGGAGCCTTCCCATTGGAGTAAGGAAAGTCTATCCTAGAAATTTTCGTATTCAACTATGATCACCCTACCATTTCCTTGTGTGGAATACTATCCTAGCGTCCATCACTTCCATCAGATAGAATGTGAGTCCTGTGACCTTCCATTAGGATCCCTTTGCCATTTCCTTGTGATGAAGAGTTCCCAGATCCAGTATTAATTGGTCCTCCACTCAACTTGGCCATCATCCCCACAAGGTTTTCATACTTTTTGTTCATTTCCACCATTAACCCTTCGAGTGAATCATGTCTGCTACAAAGATGTTTTACAGTCTGGTCTGTACTTTGGTAAGCCACACTAACTCGCCCAATTCCTTGTACGTCCTTTTCAGAAATATTAAACACAAACAAACACCCCCGTTGATTTAATTACACTAAAACAAACGTTTAAAGCTGAATTTGTATCCTGTGTTTATTTTGTTTCGTTAAAGTGTGCAGTTAACAACAGATTTAGTTTACTCCAATTGGCAGGTTTAGTTTATTGCTAAGTTTATTTTGCACTTTGGCAGGTTAAATGTTTATTTCACACCCAAATTAATAGCAATCCCTGCAATAGTTGCTAGGACTAATATCTACTTTTTCCTTGTAAATTGTAACATTGAGGAAGATCTCCACGTCCTCTTGGTCAGATATTTGACTTGAACATACGTGACAAATCTGGAATAGGATCTACAAGCGGGGTATTTTCCAAACTAGCCGGGTATATTAGAACCATTTGGGTTTTTATGAAAAAGTCTATTTTACCCTTAATGATATATAATTTGTTTATTGCAAAGTATATCCTTTCTTTTCAAATGATTTTGACAATTGCTATATTATATTTCTATATTTTCAGTTCTATTCATCAATTCTATCATTTGATCTACTAGATTAGCATAATCTTTAATCTTTTGTTCATATTCTTTTATAAGTTTTTTATATTCCTCATATGATCTATTTCTATTTTCTAGTTGGGATCTAATATTTTTTTATCTTTTCTAATATCCTTTCGCATAAGTTGTCTAATCATTTTGCTGTATATCCTGGCATTTTTATCTTATATTTCTTTCTTATATAGTTCATTTCTAAGTTGTAGTATATCAGGGTAACTTTCAATATATCTTGTCAATTTTGTAATAAGCTCCTCAATTATGATTTCACTATGTTCTTTCTTAAGTTCTTGATCAATAAATCTTATTTCATCTGACATCTTATCTAACAAATTATCTAATCCTTTAACTGTATATCCTGGCATATGAGATAATAATTCAATCATCATGAGTAAACATTCAAATTTAAACATTATAAATATGATCATTAAAATAATTAATCCCTACGATTCTTTAAGATTTAAGAAGAATTATTTCCAAATTTAACAAAAACAATAGTTTTACCTTAATTCTGATCTTTTAGTTTCTCTCCTTAGAATCGAGTAACTTTCAGGCTCTGAATATGCAAACTGTTCCCTCAAGCGGCCATCTGCCTTAACAGGGTTCTTTGCTATTTCAGCATCTTGCCTTCACTGTGTCGGTTCTTAGAATTAAAACTATAAATCTTAACTAAAGAAAACTCTCTTTTTGTTAAAGTAAGAAATAAATTTCTTCTTCAACCTTTCAAGAATCTACGGGAAGATTAGTTTTAGAATCTCATATTTTTTTAAAAGAATTGGAATGTGAATGATAATATCTGAATAATATTGAAAAATTGGTATTCAAACAGAAGATTTGGCTATCTCACAAGTTGAGTGCTCAAATTTTCTCTCCCAATTCGTTCTGCCCTCCATCTAGCCTGAAGGCCTCTATTTATACAAGTAGTTGAGGCAATATTATTGCCTTCTTACATCATTCATTACATCATACTCCAATTATGGAGCTTTATCAAAAGTTTCAACCACTAAGACTATAATGGTTCTATTATTACATAAAATAAATAACTTTATGTTACATTTTCTTTATTCAGGGCTCCACCCTTCTATTTTCTTCCTCTTGGTCCTACATCTTGGATGTGCAACTTGGACATTCTCGCAGCTGGCAAGATTCATCTATAGTGGTAGGACATCTTGGGAATTAATGTATATCAAATTGTATAATATAGTCCTTCAAAATTTCGGACTTTCCATATCCTCCATTTGTTTCCAACATCCAATTTTCATATTAGCATAGACATGAGAAATTTTTATCATAAAGATTTTTTGCTATATTGTATAGAGCTTTGATCCCAAGTGCTCTTCTATGTCTTATCCATGACTTGGTAACTTTTGGCATTCTTTTGTCATTTTCCATGACATCTATGTTGAAGTTAGCTGCTACATATCCGATTGAAATTAGATGATTAACCGGATAGTACATAACTACATCGTATTCTGGACTAATTGAGTAAAATTTTAAGTATACTCTTCGTCCTCTATCAAATTTTGATACTTCTTGCTTTAACATATCATCAAATTTTTCTAATTCAATAAGGTTTTTTTCTGGATATATCAAATCCAAGAATCCATAATCTGCCCACATTTTTATGACTGTAAGATTACTTCCTTCCATGGCTGTTACTCTGGGATAAACATTTTGTCCCGGAGAGATGAAGTATGAATCACATATCTTTATTGCATAGACTGGTTGGACTATATTAGCATATTTTTCTTCGTTTTTGTCTAAAGGGATTTTATCTTCTGGGTCCATGATACTGATTGTTTTGGAATCTCCTCTATTTGCATCTGCTCTTATTGTCACCTTTTTATTTGTTGTGGCTGAAAAAGCATCTCCTGCTGGTATGTTATCCCTTCTAGGTCCACTGCTGCTTCCAGCTGTACCTGTTTGGTATGAATTGGTATTTGTTTGGTACGTATTTGGAAGACCCATTTTTGGGCTGTTTGGTATTTCTGTCTCAGACAGTATATTTTTCAGTTGTGCTGCAATAGCATCAACCTGATTTTTAAGTTCTATGGAATTTTTATGCTGTTCAGAAGTTATTTCCAACAATATTTTCATATTTGCATTGTATTCTTCTTTCATTGTTGTAACTCCGATATCTATGTCTTCAGCTTCTTCTTTGAGATAATCAGTCCTTTTTTGTATATGAACGACAGATTGATATAATTCCATGATCCTATTTTTATCTATCAGTAAATTCTATGTTCCTGCTGAGGAAATCTGCAAGATAATTGTTAATACCTTTAATATGGATAATCTCAAAGTTATAAAATGATAAATATGCTTGCCATCTGTGCAATCTCCTATATTGGGGCTCCATTGATAATTTATTCCTGACTAATCCTGCAACTTGAGAATTATCAGTTTCAACAATAAATTTTTTAGATAAGAAGAATAATGAAAACTTTTTATTCCTCTAATAATTGCTAATAATTCTTTTCATGTGTAGTATAATTTATTTCAGCTTGATTAAAGGTTCCACTAGAATATCTACAAATTTCATTTAAATCTGTTTTTAATATGGCTACCCAATATTTATCTGAGGCATCTGTATTGACAATTAGGTTATCCTTTTCATCTGGTAATCTTAATTTTTGTAAATTCTTGCATTCTTCTTTTAATAATTTAACTATTTCTGTATGTTCATTATTCCATCCCTTAGTATTCTTTTTTCTAAGTAAAATTTGTATTTTATGTCTCTTTTTTGAAAGATTTTCAATAAATCTTTCAGCATAATTTAGACATTCTAAGAATTTTTGTATTTGTTTTTTGGATTCTAATTTATTTGGAAAACTACTTATCTTTTTCGATATATGAGTTTGTAATTTAATTCCTCTATTATCTATTGTTAATATAAGGAAATCAATTTCTTGTTTTTCTATAATAGCTTTCTTTTTAGAAAGGACAATTCCTTCTTTTTTACATTCATTTATGAATTGTATTAAATGATTCATATGTTCTTCTTTATTATTGGAACATATCAATATATCATCTACATATACTATTAGAAATTTATTAAATTTTTTAAATATATCATCCATTCTTCTTTGATATATTTGAAGTGCATTTTTCAATCCAAATGGCATAACTAACCATTCATATTTGCCTTGGGGTGTACTAAAGGCTGTATATTGTATACTATCTTCTTCCATTTTTATTTGCCAAAATCCTGATTTACAATCAAATTTAGAATAGTATTGTTTTCCTTTTGCAAGGTTTATTAGGACTTCTTTATTTGGTAAAAAGTATCCATCAAATCTAGTATATTTATTTAATTCTTTATAATTTATAACCATTCTGGCTTTTCCTCTAACTTGCTCAGAATGTTTCATTACCATAAAGGCTGGACTACTATGGAATCCATTACTTGGTCTAATAAGTTTTTCTTCTAATAATTCTTTTATTTGAACATTAAATTCATGTGTATCTTGTATGGTATATGTCATTGGTCTTACTCTTATAATCACATTTTCTGTTAATTCTATCTTTACTCTAAGATGGTATGGTTTCCAAAATATTAATAGATTTTCTCCATAAACTTTTTTTAATTGTTCTATAATTTTTTCTATACTTATCTCTACTCCTGTTTTTAAGACTTTTTAATACATTATTCTTTTATTTCTTAATTCATTTTGTATAATTAGTTTTTTTCTCCCATCTATCACCACGCTGGGTTGGCTGAACTCTGTATAGTCTAAATTCTCTTGGTATTTTTAATAAATGTCCACAAGGGATTTGTAACATAATCATATAATTATTTTGTTTATAATATTGGAACTGTTGTATAAAGTCATTCCCTAATAATATATCACATTCTAACTTATCATAACTATATATCTTATTGATTATTATTTGCTTACTTCCAAGTATTATACTAATCTTATCAGCACTATTTATTATTTGGGTTTCTTCTCCTGTTACTCTTGTTATTTTTATTTACTTTTATTTTCCCATGTCTTGATTAAGAAGTTTTTAAATATAGTTATATCACTTCCTGTATCTATTAAAGCACATGTTGTTATATATGTTTCTATAATAGTAACTTGTATATATACTGCTAATGGAAAACTTATTTGATTATTCATCTTTGTTACATAATATATTTTGTCCATTATGAAATATATACAATCCTTCTCTTTTTATACTGTAATCTTCAAATCCATTTAAGAAACTCATTCCTAATAATATATGAGGATTTATATTCATACTTTCATCTATATAACATGGCACTATAAGGTCAATTCCCCCTATTTTTATAGGTACTTTAACTTCTAGTTCTGTAGTATGTATTTGCTCATCAAAATTTACATATCTATATGGTTTTGTTTTATAAGGTATTAATCCCTTATTTCTTATTGAAGCTATATGACATTCACTAGCTCCCGTATCTATTAATATATTTGGTCCTGATATTCTGTCTCTTCCATTGAAATATTCTCCATTTATTTTCATATTTCCTGTATTTCTATGTAGTTTCATTTCTCTTGTATGACTACTTTCTCCTAATAGTCTAGGTATTCTAAGACTTGTTGATCTTCTGATTAATTTTCCATCTTGAAATATTATATTTTTATTAGGGTATTCTTCTTCTTTAAATTCTATTATATCAGGTTTATTTGTTGATATCCTGAATCCATATTCTTTTGGTATCAAATTTACCTGTTTATTTGGTTCTATAATTTTACTAATATCTTTACATTCCTTATGAACTTCTATATATGATTTTTTAGAATAAATATTACCATAATTAGAATTAGTAAATGTATATAAAGCTCTTTATTCAATAGTCATGATCTGGTCTCCTGGTTGCATTATATCATTTCTATGTAATTTAAAATGCAATCCTAAGACTTCATTAAAGTTTTTATCTTTTAAAGAAATACAATATTTCGGGTAACAAGTAAATATTAATTTCTTATATGCTAAATTTCCTTCTATAGTTCCTAAATGACTATCTCTTAAATTTATTATTCTTCCATCATGTAAACTTACTGTTAAAAGTGAATTTATCCCTTCCCTAAATAAGGATTTAAACATTATTTGTATTCCAGCTAAATAAACATATTGAATCTTTTCACTTTGTTTTCTATTAAATTTTGATAATAATTCATCGACTGTATTCTTTGTTAAAAGATTTAATTTATGCGTTCCTTGAATTGTTCTAACATCTATAGTTTTTTCAATCTTATGATATTCATTTATAGCTATCTTTTTTCTTTTCCAAATTCTATCAAAGATTTCTCATTTTCCTACCTTTAAATCTAAAGATAGTTTCTGTAATTTTTTGAATTTATTATTATCAAAAGTTACTTTTAATCTGTATCCTTCTATTCCTTCGTATTCTTGTGTTTCTATATTATTCTTTTCTATTTCTTCAATCTCTTTATTCAGAAAATGATTCATTTTCTTCTGATTCTGTTTCGCTTACATATACTTCTTGACCATAGTATTGTTCAATATCAGATATTTCACTTAATTCATCTTCTATTCCCAAATATTCTATTTGTAATATTCTAACTTTCTTTTTATTACAATCTGGACTTATATGACATATTTCTCCACAATTCCAACATTTGCATTGGCTTTTATCCTTTTTATTATAGGGTTTATTCTTTTGTTGTTTATTCGGGTTAAATTTTCTTTTATAGTATCTTCTTTTAGGTTTTATATATTTTTTCCTAAAATTTCTGAATTTTGTAAATCTCTTATTTTTATGTTTTCTCTTAATATTTTTTTCTTTCAGGATAACATCCCCATTGTGTAGGTTTTTTCATATCCTCACAACATATCCTTGTTAATTTTCCTGATCTTTTTAATAATTGTCTTTGTTGACATATATATATGCAAGTCTATTAAATAGAAATTTTATCCTTGATCCTAAAGACCTTGGTATTCCTATATTATCTTTTATATTTTTTTCAAATTCTATTTTAAAATATATTCCCCATGTTCCGGGTAATTTAGTATAGTACATATCTAAATATACTTCCTGATGTTCATTACTATAAAATTGTATATAGTAGTAATTTTTAAATTCACAAGTGTATTCTTTTATTTTACACATATCACAAATTGTTAAATTTATCAATTTATCAATTTTATTCTAGTATCGTCTTTTTCTCTTTTTGCTTCATCTTGGAAATTTCTAATCCATTATTCTCCTAAGAATTCATTTGCAATATAAGCTACTCATCTTTCTATTCCTTCTTTATCTGATTTTATTATTTCTGTTTGTATATTTCTTTTCATTAATAATCTAGTATCATCATTAACTCATTCCCACAAATTTCTTACATTTCCTTCAAATGATGCTATTAAGTAATCTATTCTTCTATCTGTACTTTCTCAAGTATCATCTTTGTTATATAAGAAGAATAGTATCATTGAATCTGCCCAAGTTAATAAGGCTTTCTTAGTATCTATTTTACAATCTAAATCTAATTTCATTCCTCCATGATTTATTGGTTTATCATAGATATCATTTAATTCAAATATATCTTTATATTTATTTCTTTTAGGTGGTTGTCTATTTATTATTTTATCATAGAATTGTTTATAGGGCTTATTATATATAGGTGCATAACTTTCATCTGGATCAATTTTTTTATTAGAGGTTTCTGCTGCTAAGTCCTCCTCTAGTATTCATTAGAACTTGGTATTCATCCATATTTTCTAGATTTAATTGATCAAAATTTTCTATTAGTAAATTTAATTCTTCATTCATTTTTATTTTCTTCTTGAATTTCTTCTGTAATTTTTCTTTTTTCTAATGATTTTTTATAATTTTCTTCTTCTTCTATTATTTTTGGTAAAATATCTTTTCTAAAATAATCATCCATACTTCCTGCTTCTATTACTAGGTTTTCTTGTTTTATATGTTTTTTCCCTATTCTAGACATTTCTTTTTCTATAAGTTTTCTATCTATTTTCTTTTCTCTGCTTTTATTCTCTTCTTTTAATTCTCTAATTTCAAATTTTAATATATTTAATTCTTCTTTTATTTCATTTCTTAAATCTTGTACATCAGTTATTAACATTTTTATCAATGTTTTTAATTCTTCCATTATCTTTTCTTTGATTGGTTAAAATAATATATTCTACATTCAGTATCTTTACAATCTTTTATGATTTTATCATACTTTTGTTTTTTATTTTCATCAGTTGTTAGTCTTTTTAATTCTTCAAAATAATTTGCTCTTTCCTTATATTTTTCTTATTTTAATTTCAATATTTGGTTTTCTTGATATTTTGTTAAATCTCCTGGGGTTAATAGTTCATCTATTATTAGATAATTAATTATTTTTATTATTTTTAAATTTTTATTCAAATTATTTTCCATATTTTAGAATTAATTAATGATAGTTCTTGTATTTTTTCTTTACAATGTAGCATAATTTCTTCTTTTTCTAATTCTTTACCAATTTTTTCATATATATATTCATCAATTATAGTTCATATTATTAGTTTGTCTAATATTTGTTCTCTTATTTCTCTAGGTAATTCCTTAATTATACATAATGTTATCATTTTTAATTTTTTAGGAAATGGTTCTATTATATAGTCTCCTTAATTATCTTCTAACATATAATACCAGTCTATTTTGGTAATTGTAACATCTATAACTTTTTTATTTTTAGTCATATCTACTTATTTTTTCAACAATTAAATCATACATATGTTTATCATACGTTTCTAATATCATTTCATAAGTGTACATGTCTCTGACAAAATCACCAAGGTTTCATTCTAAAAGAATTGTATAAAGTGGCGTTGGTCAAAAGTACCAAGACCGGAAAATATATATTCATTTATATAAGAATTTAACATAAAGGTTGTACTCTGTACATTGAAATAATACTGATTTTGTTATTTTATTATAATCAAGCAATCACATCTCTTCCTGCAATCAAGCAATCACGTCTCTTCCAATATAGTATGTTGACCATTAGTTTTCTTAACACATTCCAACAAAACCGCATTCAAATTCACAAGGCAGCTGACGAAATTTACCTTTAATTCAGTTCAAATCATGATCGCAATCCAATGAACAACTGATTATATCATGCCGGTCAGATTTTGGGTTTCCTTACGCTATTCTCGTCGATTGAATCGATTTTGGGGGGTCAAAGTTCCTGAGGTGAAGTTAAATGTCCAACTCATTTTTTCATCATCTAAATCTACGTAAACATGTTTATTAATGGATTTGATTTGGCAATGGGAGAATTGTTGAAATTCGATGAGTAAATAGTAACATGGTGCAAAATTGAGTGGTCGATTAAATATATTTAACTTGATAAACGTGTAGGTTCCCCTATGAGTTTGACTAAAATTCAATTTTGGAACATACGAGATAAACAAGGTGGTAATTGGGGCAAATGGTCTATTTGATAATATAGTTCGGGATTTTAGCCTTTGACCACAATTAATGATTTAAAATAAATATTTTAATTCAAAATTAATAGATTACCTAAATTAACCATATTACATCACAGTGAATTCTTCTACTTTCATACACAATTTAAAACCAACAGTAAAATGACATACTGCCGTTATTTCCTCGTATCCACATAAAAATTAATGAAAACAAGTTTTAACAATTTTTTGAGCGAAATTGAAAATTCGTGATCCAAAACGACATGTTGTCGTTACAAACGGTTCGATGACGTTTTAACTAATCTAGCATTCGTTTCACTTTATATTGTGTACCCACATAAAAATAAGCGTAAAAAAGTTTTCACGATATTTAGAGTGACATCGAGACCTCGTAACCCAAAATGTCAAGCTGCCGTTTTAAATGTTTTGCTGTCATTTCAACTAATTTCATATCTATTTCACTTTATTTGCACTCGTTTGCACAAACAAAAGCAAGTTTCATTACATTGTCTATACAATTTTCGTGCGATAATGACCAACACCGTTGTTCTGTGAGTAAACTACATATACTTACTACGAACAAAGGCAAGTAACCCAAATTCCATATATTCCAATTATATGATAAAATACTCAACAAATTAGCTCGTTAAACTTGTATAAATCTTCCAAATGGTTCAAGATTTGATTGATTTTTTTGGGAGTAAAATCAAGGTCCTGTGATCAAGGGTGGAGTAGATGATGAAAGTAAGGGGGCCTAGAAGTAGAGGTGAAGGGGTTGGGGTTTACGGGGGTTCGGGGGCAGCGCCCCCGAAACTTTTTTTTGATATGTTATTAACAAAAAAGTCAAGAAACGTATACAAGAAAGTAATAATATTTAATTTAGTAAAATCATACCTTATTACAAGCGTTCCCTTCGAGCCTGGTATTCAAAACATAGCACGTTTAGTCGTTCAATGTGTACGAGTCTGTATCCAAAACATAGCACGATTGCATGTGTTATGTTGTGTATACCATACTTGTTACATTTTTCTTGGTGGTTAAGTGTAGTATAATTTCCAATCGGGCGTATGATATAACTCGCTATAGTTTGAACTTTGAGTAGACTGTGACATTTAAATCTAGTCATGTGAAAACGATCGAGAATGAAGTGAAACGAATACGAAATTAGCAAAAATGATATACATACGTTTAAAATGACTGCATGCCATTTTGGGTCACGGGCTCTCGATTTTTCTTCGAAACCAGTAAAAACAATGTTTGGAACATCATAGATAAGTTGTACATATTGAACGATTGCACATGCTATGTTTTGTATACATTTTCCTTGGTGTCAAGTGTAGTATAATCTCCAGTCGGACACTATAGTGATCAAATGTCGTTTTGGGTCACAAGGTCTCGACTTGTGGGGGCTAATAAACGAAAGTGATGCAAATTGAACACTAAATTAGAAAAATGGCAGTCATACGATTAAAACGTCAATGCACCACTTTAGGTATCCAAAACAGCAATCAGCTGAATCAGTGGAACTGAATACTAAATTCGTAGAAACGTCAGCTATGCGTTTAAAACGACAACATGTCGTTTTGGGTCACAAGGTCTCGACTTGGGGGGGCTGAATGAACAAAAGTGATGTGAATTGAACACTGAATTAGAAAAATGGCAGTCATACGATTAAAACGTCCATGCGACATTTTAGGTATCTAAAACAGCAATCAGCTGAACTGAACACTAAATTCATAGAAACGTCATCTATTCGTTTAGAACGACAACATGTCGTTTTGGGTCACAAGGTCACAACATATTGCATTAACTAATTTATAGAGTATTTTATGTGGATACGAGGGAATATAAAGTGAAACGAATACAAAATTTGTTAAAACGGTACTTAGTCGTTTCAAAGGGCGTGTTGAATAATTACATGTTTTCTCTTTTGCCCTATACCCTAAAATCTAACCTCAATACCCGAAAACCTAAACCCTAAACGGCAACCCTCCATTTAAAATGATTGGATGCCGTTTGGGGTCACGGGATATCGATTTCACTTCGAAACTAGTAAAATTGTGTTTGAAACTTCATACATGACTCGTACACATTAAACGACTACACTTGCTGTGTATTGGATACCACACCTGCTACTTACGTTTTTCTTAATTGTTAAATTATGGAGTGATTTACTATAGTTTGAACAAATGTGTCAACCGTAACGTCGAAATATAGTTAAAACTTTCATCCATAAACTTTCATGTGGATACGGGCGTTAGTGAACCGAAACAAATATTAAATGAGTAAACAGTCATCTATACATTTAAAACGATCGAATCTTTGTTTTGGGTCACAGGGTATCGATTTTATTCCGAAACTAGTAAAATTGTGTTTGAAACATCATATATAACTCGTACACATTGAATGACTACACGTGCTATGTTTTGGATACCATACTTACTACTTATGCTTTCTTTATTGTCAAGTGTAGTGCATTTTCATAGTGTTGGTCACTATCGGATGAACTTTTTATCTAACTTCTTGTTCAAATATGGCAAAAACTTGAATTCGTTTAACTTTTATATAAATATAAGTGAATATAAAGTGAAATGAACACGAAACTAGTTGAAATAACAACTAGCCATTTAAAATGTCAGCATGTCATTTTGGGTCACAGTGTCTCGATTTTACTTTAAAACCATTCGATCATATTTTTGAACATCTTAAAAGATTTTTATAAGTTAAAGAAACTAATTTTTTGAGTATCTCATCTATAATCGAAGTATAATAGAATTTAAGATACTTACCTTCATTCATAGTGAAGACTAGTATAGTTTATTCATGGAAAATGTTGTTGATCACTATCGGGTGAACTTTTTTTTGTCGATTTTGGATGTTTAATGTTACTTATCGATTTACTCTAAATGTAATGAAATTTTTTCTACTTTCATTTTCATGTGGGTACGAGAGAATATAGAGTGAAACAAATACAAAATTAGTTAAAACGTTATCAAATCATTTATAACGATGACATGCCATTTCGGTTACGAACTGTAAATTTCACTCCAGATGTAATTAAAACATATTTTTCAATAATTCTCATATGGATACGAGGGAACTTAAAGCGAAATGAATACAAAATTTGTTAAAATGACACTTAGTCGTTTAAAAAGGCATGTCGAACAATTATATATTTTTTGTTTTGCAAACCCTAAACCCTGAAACCTAAACCCTAAACGGCAACCCTCCCTTTAAAATGATTAGATGCCGTTTTGGGTAAGGAGGTATCGATTTCACTCCGAAACTAGTAAAACAGTGTTTGAAATACCATACATGTCTTGTACACATTGAACGACTACACGTGCTATGTTTTGACAATCACATTTGCCACTTACGTTTTTCTCTATTGTCAAGTGAAGTGTAGTACTGTAATGTAGTTTCCAACCGAATTATATAGCAACTCGCTATAGTTTTGACAAATGTGTCGACCGTAACGTCGAAATGTAGTTAAAACTCTCATCCACAAACTTTCAAGTGGTTACGGGCATGAATAAATCAAAACGAGCACGAAATGAATAGAAACGTCATTGGTACGTTTAAAATGACCAGATGCCTTTTTAGGTCACGAGGTATCGATTTCACTCCGAAACTAATAATGTTTCAAACTCATACATGTCTTGTACACATTGAACAACTATACGAGCTATGTTTTTACTATCAAACTTGTTACTTACGTTTTTCTTATTGCCAAGTGAAGTGTAGTGTAGTTTCCAACCGAATTATGGAGTAACTCGCTATAGTTTGAACTTTGTGTGGATTGTGATATTGAAATCTAGTTAAGACTTTCATTCTTACACTTTTAAGTGGACACGAGCGAGAATAAAGCGAAACGAACACGAAATTAGCAAAAATGATATGCATACATTTAAAATGATTGCATGTCTTTTTGTGTCACGGGTTCTCGATTTTTTCTTTGAAACTAGTAAAAAACAATATTTCATTCTAGTTAAATCTAGTTAAAACAAGTTAAGTATAGTGTAGTTTCCAACCGAATTATAGAGCAACTCGCTATAGTTTGGACAAATGTGTTGGCCGTAACATCAAAATGTAGTTAAAACTTTTATCCATAAATTTTCAAGTGGTTAAGGACTTAAATAAACCGAAACGAGCACGAAATGAATAGAAACGTCTTTGGTACGTTTAAAACGGGCATATGCCATTTTGGGTCATGAGGTATCGATTTCACTCCGAAACTAGTAAAACCGTGTTTGAAACATCACACATGTCTTGTACACATTGAACAACTACACGTGCTATGTTTTGACTATCAAACTTGCCACTTACATTTTTCTCTATTGTCAAGTGAAGTGTAGTTTAGTATAGTTTCCAACCAAATTATAGAGTGACTCGCTATAGTTTGAACTTTGTGTGGACTATGATGTTGAAATCTAGTTAAAACTTTCATTCTTACACTTTCATGTGGATACGAGCGAGAACAAAGCGAAACGAACACAAAATTAACAAAAATGATATGCATACGTTTAAAATGGTTGTATGTCATTTTGGGTCACATGTTCTCGATTTTTTCTTATAACTAGTAAAAAACAATATTTCAAACATCATAGATAAGTTGTACAAATTGAACGATTGCATGTGTTACGTTTTGTATACCATACTCGTTATATTTTTCTTGGTGGTCAAGTGTAGTATAATTTCCAATCGGATGTATGATGTGACTCGCTATAGTTTGAACTTTGAGTGAATTGTGACGTTTAAATCTAGTTAAAACTTTCATTCTTACACTTTCATGTGAAAACGAGAGAGAATGAAGTGAAACGAATACAAAATTAGCGAAAATGATATACATACGTTTAAAATGACTACATGCCATTTTAGGTCACGGGCTCTCGATTTTTCTTCGAAACTAGTAAAAACAATGTTTGGAACATCATAGATAAGTTGTACATATTGAACGATTGCACATGCTATGTTTTGTATACATTTTCCTTGGTTGTCAAATGTAGTGTAATCTCCAATCAGACGTATGATGTGACTCACTATAGTTTGAATTTTTTGTGGACTTTGACGTCTAAATCTAGTTAAAACTTTCATTCTTACACTTTCATGTGAAAACGAGCGATAATGGAGCAAAACGAACACGAAATTAGCAAAAATTATATACATACGTTTAAAATGACTACATACCGTTTTGGGTCACAGATTCTCGATATTTCTTCGAAATCAGTAAAAACAATGTTTAGAATATCATAGATAGTTATATATATTGAACGGTTGCAAATGCTATGTTTTATATACCATACTTATTTTATTTATTTTATTTCGTAGTTAAGTTTAATACAGCTTACTCATAGACCAATCGTGTTGGTTATTATCGAGTGAACTTTATGCCGATAAACGGGTCCAAACATAATGAAAACTTCAATTCCTTCATTTTCATGTGCATACAAGTGAAAATAAAGTAAAGCAGATACGAAATTAGTTAAAATGACACATAATCATTTAAAATGGCAACATGTCATTTTAGATTATAGGGTCTCAATTTCACTATAAATGTAGTGAAAAATTATCTACGTTAGTTAAAATGTCACCAAACCGTTTATAAATACATCATGCCGTTTTGGATCAGGGGCTCTAAATTTCGCTTAAAATATTGTTAAAACTTGTTTTCTTTAATTTTTATGTGGATACGAGGAAACATAAATTGATACAAACATAAAATTAGTTAAAACGGCATTCAGTCGTTTAAAACAGCAGTATGCCATTTTACTGTTGGTTTTAAATTGTGTATGAAAAGTAGAACGAAAGTGATGATTCATGTTTGAGGGATTTGGTAAATTTTTGTTTCAAATTGGATATTTTAGACATTTCAATTGAAGGGTATTTAAGACTTTTAATGTATGATTTAATAGACCAAAGGTTATTGGAATAAAAACTATTGAGATAGACTATTTTACCAATAATTATGGTTGACTGGCGGTTTTAAGCAAAAACCCCATAAACAAGAACTAAATAAATGACCGTTCACTACCCTAAGTTGTACCTTTCATTCTAATAATTCTCATCATCGGCAAAACCTTCTTTGAATTTGTTCAGCAATGGCGGGTTGGATCGGACGGTCTGTTATCTGTGTCCTGGTGGCTCTGTTGTTGGCCTCATCGACGATTGCCAGCTCAGAAGGTCCATTCATACTTGCCCATAAGAAAGTCAAGCTCACCAGGCTCAAATCCGGCTCTGAACGTGTCTCTGTCTCCATTGATATCTACAATCAAGGATCCGCGTATACTCTAATCCCATCTCTTTTAGTTAGATCTGCCCTTTTGTTGTATCTAATTTACAATATTTTGTATGACTTGAAATTTGGATTAATTCTGTGTCTTAAGAATTTGATTGTAGTTATTGTATTCTGTTAGTTACCGAGGAGTTTTGTTATTTTATTATATTTTTCCTTTCTTGTGATAATTAATGACTTAAAGAAGGGAATTGAGTTCCTTTCAGTTCCTTACGAGGAATTGATCTGGCTTTATTTTTATTGTACCTAATTTAGATTTTTTGTTATGCTGCATTAGAGCTGATTTGGAATTTGGATTGATTTTGTCTTTTATAGTTGACGAACTTCATTGTAACTATTAAATTAAGTTAGTTACTATGTTTTTCTTAATTGTTTTTTTTCTTGTTTGCATTAATTAACGACTTAAAGGGGGATAAATGCTTTAAATGCATGGAATTCATTTGCTTCTATGGAAAAATTGGAAAGCTTTTAAAGCTAGATCATTAATCATTTGACATTCTACTGGATTTGATTGCTAAATTTCTGTAAACTTAATTTGATTTCTGTTTATGTCTTTGCATCAATCCCTTTCCCTGGTATAGATTCATCAAAAGTTGCTATGTGATTTTCACAGTACACATATCATGGGGGCCTTTGTTTTGAACTATAGTTTGTTGATTGGTTTATTCTGTAATTCAGCAGTTTAACAAACATCTTTGAAGCATCTGATCATCATCACAACTGCCCTCGTTTTATATACTTAGACCAAATTTGTGGGACTCCACCTTCTTTACCACGTTGAATTACGTTTAACAACTGCTAAGTTGCCATCTTATAATTTCATGGAATAGCATGAACGAAATTGAACGTGTTCCCTGATCAACAATCATTGAAGTATGTGACTTTTAGAAACCTATGGAGTTTTTGTTACATTCTCTGGTTTATCCCATTAGTAGATGTAAAGAAGCACTGAAATGCCTATTAATGATAAGTGTTACTATTACTGTTGGTTATCAAACTGTCGAATAAAAGATGAATTTCCTTTCTTAATGTATTTGTATATTTGCTATTGTAATTCTGGGATTGTGTTACAATGTTTACTCAATTTTTATGTTCAGGACTGCCTATGATGTAACCCTTAATGATGGTGGTTGGACCCAAGACATATTCGATATCGTCTCTGGTAACACTTCAATGTCATGGGAAAGGCTTGATGCGTGAGTCCTAATTTAATGTTTCCCCCCCCCCCCCCCCCCCGGGTTCATGTTGTTGATCTTCCTTTTTCGATCTACACTTGCAGTAAGTCTGCAACTAATCTCTTTACCATGCTAATCTGGATGATTGTAGGGGGGCTCTTCTGTCGCATTCCTTCGAATTAGAAGCCAAAACCAAAACTATGTTTTATGGAACACCAGCAGTTATCACATTCCGTGTCCCCACAAAGGCTACTTTACAGGTTTGGCACTGTCACAAGAGTTATGTCATTTGTGTATGCTTTCTTAATGTCAATGTCATTTCCACGTATTGTGCAATCTTTTGACAGTCTATATTATAGGAAGCATACTCAACTCCAATCCTGCCTCTTGATATTCTAGCAGATAGGCCTCCTGAGAAGAAGTTTGAGTGGGTAAGCTTTGATGTAGATATATTTAAACATTTTCAGTGTTCAGTATACATAGTGCTTTGTTCACTGACAATCCTTGCCATTTTTTTTTTCTTTTTCCGTGGAATTATTTTGTGGTTGCATCTGAAACCTTACAGGCTAAGGTATGCATCATTCTTGCTATTTGTCAGTTCCTTTACTATAGCCCATCAAAGTATCTGTATCAAGATCATTCCACCTAATAATAATAAGTAAACAGCAGAAGAAAAAACCACTGCTGCAGCTACTGAAGTAAATATTTAAATTTGATATTTTCTGCTTATTATAAACTTCCTTTGTGCAGAGGCTGTTGGTGAAATATGGACCCCTTCTCTCTGTGGTCTCTATTGTGGTTTTGTTTGTGTACCTGGTCGCAACTCCATCAAAATCCAGTGGTGCAAAGGGAAGCAAGAAGAAGCGCTAATGACTATTCAACTGCTGTGCAACTGTCTTTCTTTGTCTATGCGTGCGTTGCAAGCAGCCTTGTCTTCTTACCACCACTTTGTCATGACCCGTCAAATATTTCTTTTTCGTTAATTGGTACAATTCTACATTTAAGTGTTTCGAAAGTTCTAAATGTATCAGTTATTAGAAGAGAGATGAACTGACTTCTTAGTCCGGCCTCTTTTTAAGCTAGGAGTTATTTGCTTTTAGGATCACCATCTTAGGTTTATGCCTGGAATCCATAAAGTTTTCTTTTGTTTATTTGTACTTTTTTTAGCACTGCAATTTATCTATCTTGAACTCTCTTAATTTCCTCTCTCCTTTCTTATGTATTATTGAATTTGAATGTCGCTCTTTAACTGAATTTTATGACAGGATAATTCTGCTTTACCAGAACTATTCACTTACAGAATAGTTACAGAATAATTAATTTCCCAAAATACCCCCTTATACAAAAATTACAGCCAGAACCACTACAAGAATATAAAACTTCAAATTAGACCCCAAAAGAATTATGAGTGCAAAATTTATTCTGTTGACTGTGCGCACTTTGGTATAACTGGTATCAGAGCCTTGTTAGATCATGGAAATTGAAATTATTAAAAATAACTGGTACTATATATTAAGAGAAAAAGATAGTTTAAGTTATATATTTTCAGATCCTGTTTCTAGGAAATTAAAAATATTAACATTAATGATAGTTAAAAAATTACCAATAGAGATAAGAGAACAGTTATTAGATAAATTAATATGAGTCTAAAATATATTACGAATCAGAAGTCTTGATGAATATAGTTGATGAAGAAAACATAATTGAAGAATTTTTGAGAAACGTTGAAAAACATAAGAAACCTAGTTATCCTTACTTATCTAAAAATAGTACAAATGAAAGTTTTGAGAATATACATAAAAGATTGAAAAATTTAGAATATAATATACAAATAGGAAATGCCCTACTAGATAAAAAATTGAAGGAAAAGATAAGATTATAATCAATCCACCTCAAGATTTTAGAATAATTGAAAAAGAAAAAAGAAAAAATCATGAAATAAAATAATGTATGATAACGGAGGTAGAAGAATTAGAACAAAAATTCTTAGAATCTACTGGTGAAGAATATGAAGGATATAAAAAACAGTTAGAAGAATTAACTGAAAAATTGGAAAATACAAAAATGAATACTAATCCATCATCTAGTAGTAATATAAAAACAGAATTCAATAGTGATGAAAAATATGAAAATTATCCTTATGGAACACCAATACCAAACAAAGAAGGTATTAACCAATATAGGAAAACACAGAAAAGATACACTGGAAATATAAAAAAACAATCCATTAAAGAAATAAACCCAATAAAATCTGATAATGAACAAATCCATACAACAGGAATTTGGTTAGATTTAGATTGTGTAGATAAAAATAAAGCTATAGAAACATGGATAAAAGTACAGACTTACGTATACAATTTAACAAATGGGAAACGTATACAGCCTTTGGATTTATAGAACATACTTTTAGAGGAATCGTTTCAGATTGGTGGAGAAAACTACCAGAAAATATAAGAAAGAATATAAAATATGGAGAGAACACAATTGAAACAATAGATAACAGGAATGCCTTGAATGAGCAAAACATACAAGAAATACTCAGAAGAATGGAAAGGACCCTGAGAATAGAATTCTTAGGAAATAGATTTGCAATAGATGAAGAAATTAGAAAACAAGAAGAATATAATGAAGGAATGATTGCCATGGAAAATTTAAAGATATGTGATATGAGTGAACTTGAAAGATATACATTCAAGTTTGAAGAAATATATTATATATTAAATCAAGGAAATTATCAAGAAAATAAATCTATATTAAGGTCTTATTTTACAAAATTACCATTTTCATGGGGAATAAAATTACTAAAAGAATATGAAAAATTATTACCTCTTAGAGAAGATGATGGAGTTAATAAAGATAGTCTCGGATGTAGGATTGAATTTACGAAAAGAATGATAGGCATATGGTGTAGAGAAACTTTAGAAAATAAGAAAGTATATAAAATAAGAAGAAACTCTCTATGTTGCTACAAAAATATAGGACAAATTGAACAATCTGGTTGTCATAAAAAGAAGTATAAACCATATAAGAAATATAAAAGAAAGTTCAAAAATTATAAAAAGTTTAAGAAAAGATTTTTTAAACCTCATAAAAAATATTTCAAGAAAAGATATTGGACTAAGAAACCCAAAGCTAAATATATCAAGAAATGTAGATGTTTTATCTGTAATGAAAAAGGACATATTGCTCCTCAATGTCCTAAAAGGAAAAATAAACAAAATGTAAAAACTCTTAAAATTTATGAAGAATTTCAAAATGATAGTTATATAGAACCAATTGAAAATTTCGAAGATTTAAGTAGTAAATGCAGTCGTATTTATGAATTAGATACATCATCTTCAAAAGATTCTGAGGAGATAATATATATGAATCAGAAAATACAAGAAATAGATCAAGAAACAGAAATAGAAACAATTGAGGAAATTGAAGATTCAATAGAAGGTATACACCAAGAAATCACCTTTGATGTTAAAAAATATAAAGGAATAACAAAGAAAATATTAGATTTACAGGAAAAAGATGTATTCCATCAAGGATTTTTAGGAATACTACCAAGAGTAAATAAAACAATAGTAAGTATGAATTACAAAGAAATATCTATTAATATAGAAGACACTATGGGGAAAGCAAGAATTCCTATAATTACAAAAGAATGGGTAAGACAAAAATTATCCAAAATCCCAGAAAATGTAAGAAGCAAACTAAAATGTATTGAAATAAGAGGAATCCAAATCATGGTAAAAAGATTCTTTAGAGAATGGATGAATATACCAATAGAAATATATTGTATGGACAATCGAATCTTACAAGATCCTGTAAATGCTCTATTAGGAACTATTGTAGGAAATCTAATCTATCAAAGATAATATTTACAGTAAAACTAAATTATGCAGTTTCACTGATTGATGAAAATATTGATCAAAGTTTCAACCTATATTATAGAATTGGAAACTTGAAAATGTTAAGAAAAATTAAGGCTATTAGTATAAGTATAAAATCAATTTTTGCTTTTAGTACTAGCCATCATAACAATCTAAGAAAAATAACTGATAACATTATCATACATAAAGATTTTGAGGAATTAGCTCAATATATACCTCTTAGAAAATACCAAGAACATGAAGTGACAATACCTCGACAAATAATGCTTGACTTTCATAAGCAAGCAAGAGAAATCAATTTTGAAGGAAAATTGATAAGAAGAAATAGTGTCAGTCTAGAAGGAGACAATTTTATTGCAAGATTTCCCTCCAGACAAGATCTTAAGATAAGCCAAGTTAAAAAATTTAGTATTGCTAAGCCAACAAATTCGCAATACTATATTAAAACAAGATATGTTAATCAAGAAGGATACAAAAAAAATCTTCTTGTCCTTATAAATACTAGAGCAGAAAAAAATCATGTAAATGATAAATTTGTTAGTCATTTACTAGATTTTGAGTTACCAGAACCATATACTTTCAAAGATTATTTGGGAAATAATCTTGAAATAAAGAAATATATAAATTTTCCTCTTATATTTATAGGAGAAAATCAGAAAGAAAAAATTAAAGAAATAATTCTATATAAAGATGAATCATATGGAATTAAACGTTCACCTATACTATTAAGAATGAACTTCCTTGAAAAACTTAGTCCTTATAAAATCTGCTAAGGATATTTAAAAATAACAGTTGATGATAATCCAATCATCATATCAAGAATAGATAAAAATATGAAAACATTGTTATCATGAAAAGAGTAATTAATACTAATCTCATGAGCCCATATATTGAAATTATACTCAATATAAAAAATTATTGCATAATTAAATTTCATGCTTATTTAGGTACAGGAAGTACAATAAGTTTGTGTTTGCCAAATGTACTACCAAACGAATACTGGAAATACGATTCAAAAAAGATTGTTACTGCCACAACAGCAGATGGAAACAAAGTAATATATAGTAAATATGCTACACAAGTACCTTTTCAAATAACTTTTAAAGAAGTATTTGTTAATACTATATACTTGTCATCTACAATTGGATGTGATATTTTATTAGGACAAAATTCCCTACTAAAATATGCACCATTTACTCAATATATAGATAGATATATGTTCACAACTCCTTGTGCACATAAGATACTTACACCTAAAGTCACTAAAGCAGTTAGAATAGCATATAAGCAAATTGATCATCAGAGTTTCTCAACCCAGCGTGGTAGATGTTGGAATACAGAAAAAAACTAAACCAGTTACAATTTTAAAAATGACAACAGATAATAAGCTAGAAAAATTGAAAAAAGAAATCTCTGAAACTTATTCTGAAAATCCATTAGAAAAATGGAATACAGACAAAGTAAAAGCAAAAATAGAACTAATCAATCTAGACACAGTAGTAAGAATCAAACCAATGAAATATAGTATGGAAGATCAAAAGGAATTCAAAAACCAGATAAAAGAATTACTAGAGGCTAAATTAATTAGATCCAGTAAAAGTCAACATAGTAGTCCAGCCTTTATGGTAAGAAAACACAGTGAGATTAAAAGAGGAAAACCTAGAATGGTAATAAACTATAAGAAGTTAAATGAAGTAACTAAATTTGATGGATATTACTTACCTAATAAGGATACCCTTATTAAACAAGTACAAAATAAGAAAATATTTTCAAAATTTGATTGTAAGTCAGGATTTTGACAAATCATGCTTACAGAAGAAAGTAAATCATTAACTGCATTTAGTACTCCTAGTCCTTTGGGACAATATGAATGGAATGTAATGCCATTTGGGTTGAAAAATGCACCACAGATATTTCAAAGAAGAATGGATGAGGTAATCAAACCAATTACCCACTTCTGTATTACTTATGTTGATGATTATTGATTCATTCAAATAATATAAATGAGCATATTGAATATTTTGAGAAATTTTGTTATATTATGAAAAAGTATGGTATTACACTTTCTCAAAAGAAAGCAGAAATAACTAAAATAGAGATAGAATTTTTGGGATTATTTATTGCAATCTCATATAAGTGAAAAACTACAAGAATTTCCTGAAAAAATTAAAGATAAAAAACAGTTACAAAGTTTTCTTGGAATATTAAATTATGCTGAAAGATTTATTGAAAATTGTGCAAAATTAAAGAATTATTTCCTTCCAAAATTAAGAAAAAATGTAATATGGTCTTGGGAAAAACAAGATTGTGAAAATATAAAGAAAGTAAAAGAGGAATTAAGAGTTTTGTCTAAACTTGTAATTCCACATGAAGAAGATTTTTTTATCCTTGAAACTGACGCATCAGACAATTACTGGGGTGCAGTATTAAAGGTTAAAAAGAATCATAAATAATATAAATGTGAAAAGAATTGTTCTTGTCCTGAAATACTTGCAGGATACGCATCAGGAACATTCAAAGAAGTTGAAACAAGATATGAGATGAACAGAAAAGAACTCATTGTTGTAAAGCGAGGAGTACAGAAATATGAAGATTATCTATTGCCAAAAATGTTCTTAATAAGGACTGATAATACTCAAGTTAAAGCATTTCTAAAAAATAATGTTAAACCATCTATTGCTAATAGATATATAATTAGAATTCAAATTTGGTTTTCTTACTTCAAATTTGATATTGAGCATATAAAAGGAAAAGCTAACTTTCTTCCTGATTATCTCAGCAGAGATGGAACAATTAAGGACGAAAGTCAAGATACTTGAGATAAAAGTTTCCTATTTGGAAACTCAAATTCAAAATATACAAGATAGTTTTCGAGACCAAATAAATATAGCCCTTCCGGCAGAAGATACTTGTACCAAGACTAGTATCCCTTCACAGGGACTTGTGAATACTAGCACTCTACTCGAGGATAAAGAGAAAGAAAAGAAGGCAATAGGAACCCCTTTACAGGGAAAAATTGAACATATTACTGGTAGAAAAGATATTCAAGATATCAAAAACAACAAAGGTAGCCCTTCACAGAGCCATATTTTACTTGAGCTAAATATTGAAAAATTTGATCCAAAAAAAATTGTCAAGATATGCCAGATGACAAAAATATCTAAAAAAGATAACTATGAAGAAATTATTTTCTTTATTGTTGTTTTCAATACTTTATCTGATTGGTACTTAGAAGTTGAAAAGTGGATGAAGACTCTCCACTATAGAAGATACAACAAGATAAACTTTTATCAAGAAGTACCAACCAACTGGGTAAGAAATTGTTTTGAATTGGGAAATATACTCTGTATATATCCTAGCAAAGACCTCAAGGAGATAGCCCAACTTCCAGCTGATGTCAGGAAGGCAGTGAAAAGATATACTGAAATTGTCAAAACTACAAACATATATATCAGATTCCACTCAGCAACAATGGAATGGGATCCGGATCTTCAATATATGCTGCCAGCTTTTCATGTTATCAAGCTAGGACTCACAAATCAACATTTTTTACCAACCAATCAAAAGGTTGTTAAAAATGGTTATCAAGATATTATTAACATGATGCCATATAGAAGAGCCAAGGGATATAAAGAAATATTTGAACATATAACTCAGATAATTACTGAGAAAGAGAAAATATGGGTTTATCCATCTGAAGAACATATAATCTATTCTAATGCTAGAAAAGAGACAAAAGAAGAAAATATATGTTATCTCGACCATTTATTATCCAAAATAATTTCCAACCAAGTTTGTGGATCAGAGAAGATGGAAAAAGAACTATGCAAATTACTTTGGGATTACAGTGACTATCATTGTGAACACTGCGTAGTAGAAGATATGAGTCAAGCATCACTCAACTGTGAAGAATTTCCTAATGAGTTCTTTGAGTCAAGGATGGAAAAATAATGGAATAAGGACAGTGACCCTTTATCACTACTTTAATAAAATCTCTTTATTAAAGAAAAATTGTGGTCACTAAAAGACGGAAGATAGTACAAAAAAGTAGTTGAGACTATAACTCTCCACCTACTAATGAAGAAAATAGAGCAGAGTTGATGAAGATAAGAAAAGTTAATATGATAACAACTATTCACCTACTCATCAGCTGAAAAGATAGATAGCTAATGCTACCCAACAAAAGAAGATGAGAGAAGGAGGACAGCTGTGAAGATAAGGTTCCTAATCAAACCTCTATATAAGGAGGAGGAGTCCAAGAAGAGAGGCAGATCCGAAAAACCTCTAATTCTCTATCTTAGAAAGAAATACTATATCTGTTTACACCACTTGTATTCAGAAAAGATATAAGCAAGTCTTGAAGATAGGAAAGCTTGTAATAAGGTAATCACTTATGGAGTTTTAAACTTCATAAGGTGAGTACCAAAGGTATATAAGTATAGTAAGCCAGCATTTATTATTTTTGTCCTATGAATATAAAGATAAAGTTTGTTATGATTTAACAAAGTTTCTTTGAAAGGATTTCGTTAAGTTTCTCATAATTCCTCGGCAGTACAAATAGAGATTTTAAAAGATTTTCAAAACATTGTTTTTGCATGGATGTTAGCCATGCCAAAGTGCCCGTCTTTGATAAATGTTTTAGGGGAAAAAAAGGTAGTTTTCTAACAAAATTGTAGCACCTTGTGAGTGAGTTATTTTTTAAAATTTTGTTTTAAGTAAGAACTTGTTCTGAAAAGAGTTTGAATAGAGATGAAAATAGAGACTCTGAATACTGTGAGATAGCGTCTGTGACAACACGGCTAGTTCTCTAGAGTGAGAAAAGCAACCTTAATTGAAAAGCCTTTTGCGGAAGCAATTGTGGACCCGAATGATTTCAAAAACAACTTAAATGTTCATCTGATTCGGAAGAATGATTAAATACATGCAAAGCTACTATAAAAACATACTGAAGGGAAAGCCTGTTTATTTTCATTGATTACTGTAAGTTATTTACATACTTTTATATTTTATACTTTGATCTTTATGAACACTTCACAAGCATCCACTTCCAATGATGATTGTTTTAAATTATATTTAGATGAAAAATATATTTCATTTTTATTAAGTATTATTGAAAAATCTGAAGATATATTTCCTATTGGCCAAGAAAAACTTAAAGAAATATATTTTGATATAAATTATGCTTGTAGACATAATATAGGATTTGAGTCTGTAGAAACTAGTAAAGAAATAAAAAGAATTGAAGACGTCATAACTAAATACGAAAATATAAAAAAAGAAGTTTCAGAAGGAATTGTTTTTAGATATATAACTAGAAAAGACCAACCTAGAGCTTATGAAAAATTAATAGAATATAGAAAATATTTGGAACAAATAGAAAAGTTAAAAGAACATCATATAAAATAATAACTCTCAATTGTCCAACAACTAAAAGATACAGGACCTAATTTGCAAAATATTTCATTAAGGGCAAAATAATACTTTAACAGAAAATAATTTCATATTATTAAAAGCCTTTGTGAGTATCTGGCAAGCCTCTGGCAATATCTTTCTGACAGTATAGCATAACCCTTGTGAGTATCTGGCAAGCCTTTGTGAGTATCTGGCAAGCCTTTGTGCTATCTGTACGAGTTTCACTGACAGAGATGTAACCAGCTTTGAGCTTGGAGATAATTAGAACAGGAAACATATGCCAAGACGTTTTAAAGGTTACGTGCTTATGTTTTAGTATGTTCATGAAAAGCTTATATTTCCGACCGGGAACAATTCATCTACCTGAGTGGTAAAATTTAGATTTAATTTAAGTTAAAGTTAACAATTAATTTTAATTACATATTTCATGGATTCATATTTAAACAACTTCGTTAAAATTTGCTAAAAGTTTGATTTTAACATCCATCAAATAGCTTGAATTACATCAAAGTGGCTAAACATAAAACTTGGGACTTTGTAAATTATTCAAATCACATTTGAATTGATTGAAAAAGAACAGTTTTATCTAGCACCAATATATGTGATTCATTTAAGGAAAAATTGTAGCAGTGATCCCTAAACTTTCTTTTTTTTTTTTACAAACTTTACCCAAAGCTTCGTTTTGTGCCACCAACAGTGTAGCGATCGAGAACTTTTAAATAAAATAAAATTATTTCTCGAAAAATGTGTCGCTAAACCTTAAACCCTAACGTTAAAATGATAGCGCGTTCGTCTAGCCGTTGTAAACGAATTTAAATTATTTTCGAATCGAATCCATTTCCGAATAATTTTTAAAGTATCAAAATCTTATTATTTAAGGTCCAAAGTTTAATAGCCCAAATCTGGTTATTTCGGCCCAACCTAATTAGGCCCAATTAGGAAATCATTTTAGCCCAACTTTCTGGTCCAATTACCCACCTAGAAATTTCTGCCCTAAATTTACTATTTTATTTACCCTCATTTCCCTCCACTCCTCACCTCACGCAGCCAACTCAAAATTTGTAAGAAAACATTCCTCTCTCGCAATTTGGAAACTCACCATTGATGCTAGAACATCAATTTCTAGCATCAACAACATCTCAGGTGAATGGAAACTCACCATTGATGCTAGAACATCAATTTTTAGCATTCAACAGTTCACCATTCACCAACAACACCTCCACCTCAAACCACCAAGCTCAATGCTCAAGCTACTGCCACCACCAAACTTCACAACCTCGCTGCACCATTCTCAACCATGCCTCAACACCACCAAACCAACACCCAGCAGCTCACCCAAAACACCTACTATCCAACAGCTCGAATGCCACCTCAAAGGCCACCAAAACATCACCCAAAAACCGACTGCACCAAACGCCCAAACCAACAAACCGAAAACCACCAAGTCAAACCAAACTCACTACTCAAACCATTTCCTCACCAACTCTCGACACTGTCAAACTGAGACCAACAACCACCATCTCCTCACCCACATCCCTCCAAAGCCGAGACCTCACTGCACACGAACCGCCAACTGCAGCCACTCACCGACTGCAAAAACCTGCAGCTTCACCTCCAAAAACGACAACCCTCATTTCACCTCAAAACCCACCTCAAATCAACCACAAAAAAACCAAGAAATTACAATACCCATAAACATACCTTAGTCCCCAACCTATTCTTCAATCCAAGTGAAAATCAAACCCTCCAAGCCTCGGACTAGCCCTCGAATCGCGTGCCAAAAGCCCCAAAAGAAACCCCCCACTTACCTGCCCGTTACTGACACCACCACCGTGGTGGCGCTGCCACCGACCGTCGATCGGTGGTGGTGGAATCGGGAAGGGGCAAAGCCCTTCCCTCCCGTCGCTCTCTCTCTCTCTCTCTCTCTGGAAAATGAGAGAAATGAAGGCCATGTTCTCTTTGTCCTTTTTCAGCCATTTTCTGTTTTTAATTTCTCAAAATAGCGAAAACGTGTTCTCTATCTTATTTTCGAAAATGCGTTTTGAAAAATGAAAAAAAATATATAACTAAAAACACAAAACAACCAAAACATCATTTTGTAAAACAAAACCCCAACTCAGACCAAAATCACAAAACACGCGAAATGAATAAAACAATCTAAATTAGTCTCGCTCTCACTCAACTCTCTCGCTCTCACTCTCAGTCTCGCTCTCACACTCCATCTCCCTCTCTCTCAACTCTCTCACTCACCCACCCTGCAGCTCAATCTCCAGCCGCAAACCCTCAATCAGAAATCGAAAACCAGACGTTGTTGGCCGGGGACGAAGGGTAGTCGACGGGAGCTTCGAATATTGGGGTTGTTCGATCTAGTGTAGCCGAATCGAAAGCTGAAACGAAGGGCAGTGTGAATCAATTCGCATCTTCAAGTCAAGGTATTATTCTTTGCTTGTGCTAATCTTTAGTTATATGGTTGCTATTCCTGGTAAATTTCTACGTGATTGGGTCGATTTACCCTCGGTTTTTTTTTATTGGTGTGAAAATGGGTTAAACGGGATTGCAGGTTGATTTCTTAGGGGGAAGGGTAGGTGGAGGTGGAGGTGGAGGTGGTACTGGAGGTGGACGTGGAGCTGGAATGGTTTGAAGGGTTTCTGGAATTGTGCTGTTCACGGTTTCTGGAGGTGGAATTGTTAATATTCAGATTATTTGAACGGTTTGTAAAGATTAGAATGAAATTGTTTGAGGTGGAATTGTTAGAACTATTGATTAGGTGGAGGTTGTTGATTGTTTGAACGGTTTCTGGAGGATTAGAATGACAGACTTTTATTGCAGTTTTTTTGCTTGTTAATATTGCAGTTTTTTTGCTTGTTACATTTTAATAAGGATGAATAAGCAATTTTTTTGAGTTTCTGTCAGGTCATGTCTGATTGCTGTGTAGAAGTAATACCTAATTGCATGTATTATATGAAAATATATGTGATAGGACTTGTAGGATGCTGTTTTTGCTGTATTTAATTCCAGAAAGTTGAATATCCTTACCTGCCTCGAAAACTTTGTTTCCATGTGTTTTCCACATCTTTGTGATTGATTTTGGAGTGTTGAAAGGAGAGAAGACTTGAAAGTTTATCAGTGTGTTGCCAAAGAGGATGGAAATGAAGTTTTGATTTTGGTAGGAAGGTGTTTTCCAATATGAATGGAGAAGAAGATAAAGTGGGCTATGATAGGGTAGGTGAGGTGGGTGGGTGAGAGTGGTGAAGAAGATGAAGATTTGGGGGTGGGGACAGATTTCTTTTCAAACAATTAAAAATAGACCATGTTGTTCATCCTATCTATGGAATTAGTCGAGCATGTTCATAACATACATAAACATGGAGTTGAAGAATAGCATCTCCGAATTAAGAATAAAAGGTGAAAGATGAAATAAGATTGAATTCTAATCTTGAGGTTGAATCATAAGCTTTGCTTCTTGTTCCTTCTTTTATTGAAAAACTAGCTGTGAGAATTACGTTTTTATCCCGTCTCTTGTCCAACAGTCCAACCACTTTTGGCATCCAAGACATCTCATATATATAGATAGGTATATCAGGGTTTAATGTCGTGAACATATGTCTAAAATTACCCTTGAAAATCGAGTAAAATTCAAAATTTAAATACCAAGTTTTATGTTCTCACCCGTCAAATTGGCTTGGGGAGATCGCATGGGTGAGCTTTTCTAGCTATTTTTCACTTACTTTTCACCATGGACTCTCTCAACATTGTACTTCTGCTCAAATTGTGCTCGTTTACTAATTTCAACACATGTTTTCTATTGAATATAGAACATGGGTGGTCACAGAGTTAGGAATAAGGAACCAATGTCTTGGTCGGATGAGAATGAACTTACTTTTATTGAAATTCTTTACGAGAGAGTGAAATCAAACGCATTGCAATGTTCTACGTTCACGAGAGATGAATGGGGCAGAATCAATGAAACAATGGTTGCTTCAACCAAAGTGGATTATGGGATAGATAGATTAAAGGGAAAGTGGAACCGTTTACGTAAGATTCACCGTATGTTCTCCGAACTGTTGGCGCATACTGGGGTCACATGGGATCCAAATACCAACAAAGTTAACGTTGCAGAGGAAGTTTGGCAACACTTTTATACGGTATATTTATTTATGAAAGCATATTTAAGTGTTCATTTTTTGAGATTTTCAATTGTACCCATTTTCTAATGTGACTTATTTTGTAATGTAGATTAACCAATCAGATTACAAGCTGTTCAAAAAGGAAGGTTGTAAGCACTATCACACTCTGGGGGAGATATTTAGCGGGACTACTGCTACTGGAGGATTAGGCAATGCCTCCACTCAGCTTCCAAACACATCAGAGGAAGAAAGACAGCTTGAAGATGACTTCTTGAACAGGGGAGTGCATGTAAGTGTGGAAAATGATGACGAAGTGGATGGGGTTTCAAATATTCGTCGGCGTGAGGAAATTGGTACGTCGGGTGGCAGACGTAAAGAACCTAAGATCAGCAAAAATGATAAACTTGAGGCCTGCATGGCACAGTGGTCATCTACAGTGAGTATGAGGAATGAAGAAACTGAAATTAGAACACTGTACTTCAAAGAAAAGCTTGCAAAGATACAAGGAAAATCTCAAAATCAATCGGATAGCGAAGTTAGTACTCATGATAATTATTCCAGTGTCATATGCATGGACATCTTAAATAGTATGGAAGGGGTGTCAAATGAGGTTTATATGAAAGCAATACAGGCTTTTGAAAGTCCCACTTTTAGGGTGTCCTTCGTGAAGATGCCAGAAGCAAGGAGAGGACCTATCTTGGAACTACTTTGATATGATTGTTGTTTTAATTTCGCTAGTATCTTGTTGTTTTCATTTGTGATGTGTAAGGTTGAACTACTGTTTTATTTTCCCAACTCCTAGTACGTTTGTAAACTTTTATGGTGATATTTGGTTTTCATGTATGAACTTATCGATGTTGGTTGTAGAACTGATGTTCGTTTATATGTGAAGTAATGCTGGTTGTTATGATAATTAATGTGGGTATATTTTGTTCACAATATGGATGATAATGTGAATGGTGACGATTCCATTGCTGAAGATTCGAGTGATGATGACTTGTTAATGACAGATGACTTTGACGTAAATTTCATTGACAATTTAATGATGCTTAATATGATTGATCTTCACAGAGGAACTACCGTTGGCAGGATACCTTGTAGGACATCAATGCTTACGGGAAAAATGTACGTTCTCAAAATTCTAAATGGACATCCGGATGTATGCCATCGCAATTTTCGTATACAGAAACATGTGTTCATGAATTTTTGTGATATTTTGAAACACAAGGGTTGTTGAAAGATGGAAAAAAAGTGAGTGTCGAGGAGTGTGTTGCTATGTTTCTGATGATTGTATGGCACACTACCCGATATAGTATTATTGGCAATAGGTTTCAGCATTCGAACAACACAATACACAAATGGGTTAAACGAGTGATAATGGCTGTTTGTGCATTTGGCACAGAGATAATCCAGCCAACAAATCAAGATATTGTGCATGAGCGGATTTTGCAAAAATATCCTTTCTTTAAGGATTGTATAGGCGCAATAGATGGAACACATGTCTCAGCTTGGGCACCTGCATCGAGACAAACATCTTTTCGTGGAAGGAAAACAAATGTAACACAAAATGTGATGTTAACATGTGATTTCGATATGAAATTCACTTTTGTGTATTCTGGTTGGGAAGACACTGCTAATGATTCGCGAGTATTCGTTGACGCAGTTACAAGAAGATCGAACAACTTTCCAATGCCACGAGGAGGTATATTCTTGCACTACAAATATTTATTGTGAATGTATCTACAGTATTACACTATGTGAGTTTTTTTTTAATGCAGATCAATTTTACCTTGTTGATTCTGGCTACCCAAACATGCCTGGGTTTCTTGCCCCTTATCGAGGTCAAAGATATCATCTGCGTGACTATGTTGGACGGGGAAGACTACGTGGGAAGGAAGAATTGTTCAACTATCGACACTCCTCGTGTCGTTACATTATTGAACATTGCATTGGAGTTTTAAAGGCAAGATTTCCTATTTTGAAATTGATCACCAATTATCCTCTTAGTAGACAAAAACAAATACCTACTGCATGTTGCGCAATACACAACTTTACTCGCCAGGAGCACGCTTTAGATAGATTGTTCCCTGAGTATTCAGAGGAGAATATGGTATTCGAAGATATACCGATGTCAAGTCAAGCACAAGAAGCCATACATTTTGATGCTAGTCAAACAGTTCAAATGGGACAAGTTAGAGATCAAATTGCCACACAAATGTGGAATGACTACTCAAGACATCGTACATAACTTCGTTAATTTATTTTGTATGTAGTTCAGTATTTGCTTATGTTGTCATGACACGTAAACTTCTAATTGTATCGATTGAACTGTTTCATCAAATGTAATTTATGTTGTGTTTTTAATATCTTGAAAAAAAATTATATGTTTCACCATTTTTCAAATGCATATATTATTTAATACTATATTTACTCATTGTTTGACACCCATTTTGGAGAAAAAATGAATTTTGAAATAATGATTGATGGAAGAATGTGTGGTTAAAAAGTAATGAGAATTTTTGAGTTTTTGAGTATTATTTTATTAATAGAATGTGTGGTTGAAATGAAGAAAGAGAAAAAAAAATGAGAATGAGAAGAAAATGTGTGTCAAATGGGGGCTTACATTAAACAATTACAATTTATTGAATAATCAGTTTTTTTGAATAAAATATTATTAAAAAAATTCTCAAAATTTCAAAGTAAACGCGTTTTCCATTTTTATGTTTTCGGAAACTGTTTTTCAGAATGGCAAAAAGAACGCATTTTCAGAAATTTCAAAACAGACACTCAAAATACAAAATACAAAACAAATTCAAAACACAAAACACAAAACTGAAACACGAAGAGAACGGCCCCGAAATGTTTTTGATTTTTATTTTAAGTTTTGAAGTTACCCAGCCCCCCAAGTTTTAATAGTTATTATTTCAGTCCCTAAGTTTTTAAATGTTTTTATTTCAGCCCTTATCAATTTATTTGCAGTTTTAAAGAATTTCAATTTAGCCCATTATTTCTGTAAAAGTCTATTTCAATCATCAAACCGTTTATTTACAGTTTCATAAAATTGCCAATTAAATCCCTAATTTATAAAAGGTTTAATTTCAGCCCTTTAGTTTTAATTTCAATTTTAATATATTTACAGTTCAAACCCTAACTTGTAAAATTTATCATTTTAGCCCCTAAACCTTTATTTTCAGTTTTAACAGATTTACAGTTTAGTCCTTAACTTATAAAAGTTCAATTTCAGCCCTTAAACTTTTATTTTCAGTTTCAATAGTTTTCAATTAAGTCCCTAGAATTCCTATTTTTCACATTTAGCCCCAATACTTTGAAAATAGTATTTTCAACCCTTAGATTTGTCAAATTCAATTTCAATAACTTTCAATTTAGTCCCTAAACTTTATTTTATCACTTTAAAACCTTAAATATTCAGAATACTAATTCAAACTTATTTTCTATTTTGGCTAGACGATACGTACGAACAATTAGGAGCTTGAAATTATTATCCAGCTCCACTTTTCACGCAACTCGAAATATTTGAGGTAGACTCGCCACCATTAATTAGTGTAAATTATAATTGCATGTCTTCTGTGAATTTACGTGAATTATATGATTAAATGTATGAGAAGATAATATGTCATATGAGATATATGATATTGTTATGCTTGCCATAACTTATATGCTTAATTGCATGAGAAAGAAGAGAATCTCTTATGATATAAGATGAGAATGTTATGCATAACTTATGTGCTTTGAATGCACGAGAAAGACTATCCACAGCCTATGATTTTAAAGAGTCTATGATTTTCAAGAAAATGAACCAAAGATGATGACGATATCACGGTGTATATTGCATAAGTGTGTATTCAATTATTCTGTAAATTAATTATCGACGATGAGTCTACCGAGTATTTCTTTGAAATACTCACCCCGTTATTTTAACAATAATTGCAGACTTCAGAGGCGATCGTAATTGATGGGCAATGTGGCAACGATTTAATGAATTCAGTTATTTACATTTAGAAAGAATTTCGTATTTGAACGTTATTAATGTACTTGTTATTTCCGTATTTCCAAAACTCGAGATTTGAAATTTAATCAAATTTTCTTAACTTATTTAAATGAATTTTATTGCCGTTAGGGTTTTTCAATTATAAATGTGATGTTTGAAATTTAGTTATTTTCCGCAAAACTTTTAGTTAAATCAGTTACAAAAGAAGATGACGTGGCAATCCGGGTTAACGGAACTCGGGGCGCTACAAACAGTCCCAAACCTTTCAAAAATACGCACATGGGGTTCTTTCCATCCATTTGACCATTAGTTAACCATGAAAAATGATTTTGACCAAATTTTAGTAAGGGCAAAATGGTAACTTCGAAATTATTGTATTAAATAAGTTAATCAAAAAACCAAAATAAAAAAATAAAAAACAAAAACAAAATACCAAATAAATAAATAAAAGAACAAAAACTCCCCCCCCCCAACCTAAATGAAAGTCATTCCCGACCACCACGTCGTCTTCCACCGTCGCTGCCACCATCTTCCACCTCCACCTCCACCCCTATGTCACCATCACCGTCACCATCACCATCACCATCACCATCAGAATATCCACATACTTCAACCCCCATCCCACTGCATGATTTAAGAATTGCAATATTCAAGAAATCTACCCACGAGTACTAATACTTTGGTCCTACTAAAATTGTAATAGCTCTTGGCGTCTTGCAATCGGTGGGTGAACCCTATGACTTTCAGTCTATAATATCTTTGTTTCTAATAGGTGTTGTTTCTGTTAGCCCTACGTTGATGGGCAAACCATGAGATCTCCCCTCAATATTGTAGGCAAAGTTCTGACAGATCTCTAAAGACGGTTTGTTGTACAAAAAATCGTTCGTTGAGAAATTTCAGCAAAAATTCAAAAAACCCAAAATTTGTGGGTTGAGAAATTGAGTTCCAATCTGTGGTGTCGATTGACAAATTGTTGGTTTTATAAGGTTTGGGATTTTGGAAAATTGGAATTGGGTTTAAGCTATGGAGGGAGATTCAAGTTGTATAACGTAGAAAATCCACAAATTTTCACGCAGAATTCGGAATTAGAATTGGATTGGAAAATTGGAATTGGAAATGGAATTGGGTTTTTGTTCCAAGCTGTATAACACAGAAATATGTAGTTTTCTTGATTTGATTTTCAGATGTGCAAAGGAGTGGGGAAGATGGCTATGGAGTAGTGGTGGTGGCGGTTATTTCTGGCCAGAGAAGGTAATGTTTATGTTCAGTCATGACTGTTTCTAGGGGGTGGGGTTTATATATTTATTTTTATTTTTTCAGTTTTTTGATTAATTTATTTAATGTAATTCTAAAGTTACCATTTTGTCCTTACTAAATTTTGTCAGAATCATTTTTCTTGGTCAATTAACGATCAAATGGATGGGAAGGACCTCATGTGCATATGTTTGAAAGGTTTAGGACTGTGGATAGCACAAAATGAATGTTAGGGAAAAATCTACAAAAACGTGAAATGTTAGGGATCGCTGCTACAATTTTACCTTCATTTAATTGCTAGTAATATTATTTAGTATCATTGATATTTAATAACAGATTAGGTGACAGCATTGATGACATTAAATTTCAAGTTCTATTAAATAAAAGGAATTATAGTCCATTTAATATGACCAGTGATATGATGACACGCATATTGGTGTTCAAGACCATTGATGCTAAATAGTATTATTTTTTTAATTACATATTTCATTTAATGACACTTAGCGTCACCTAAACTAGTATTATAACACAATTGATGTTCGATAGCATTGCTCTCAAAAATTTTATGTTAAATAAGAGATGATGAGAAATCAAGAAAATATTCATTGGAGAAATAAAATAGAGAGTATTATTGGAGTACATAAAAAAATTTACTCTCCAAATTTAAAAGTGCTTATAAATAGAAAATCTCTTTGAGATGCTCTTATAACATGCAAGATGTTGAGACAAAAATACTGAAATCTAGTAAAGACAAAAATTAAAAGGGACTCTTTGTTAAAGAGCCTAGTCAAGCAATGCTTTTAATTAAATAACCTCCTCTGAATGTTTCTTGCCCAAATGGCCTCCACTTATAAAATACAATAAATAAACAATATCAAATGTCTTAAATACCCTCACTATTTGAAAAATACCTTAACACCCTTATCAATTCAATTCAATTTTAGGTAATTCACATCTTCATGGTATCCACAAATTATCAATGCTTTCTTCCTCTTCAATGTTCCATGATTGTTATATAAAAATTCCCTTCTTCATTATATTCTTCACATTTTTTAAGCATTTGAACAAAGTTGTTTATCATATCATCTACATTGAAAACTTTTATTTTACATTTGAAGAAAGAAGAATTACTTTTAGAAATCTCGTATACATTGTACTTTTATTATTGAATAATATTTTTGTTGGTATTATTTTAGTATTTAAAGTTTTTTGTGTTAGCAATTATTAGATGATAATGACACTCTAATTATCTTATATTTAGAACGTCACTCCAACCATTATTTGCTATGTAAAACAACATTATAGCCATTATATGCTGTAGTTTGATTTATTTTTTTTTCAATCGAACGACCTCTAATAATGAACTCCCTAATGTATGTAATACAAAAATGTTGATCATGTGATAAAGAATAGTTGAAATGATATATATATATATATATATATATATATATATATATATATATATATATATATATATATATATATACAGAAATGATCTAATGAGCACCGGTGCTCATTTTATCCTAAGCACCGATGAGTTAGCACATTAATTCATTGGTGGATAAAGATTTTGTGAGTTCCAATTCACCAATGAATTAATGTGCCAACTCATCGGTGTTTAGAATAAGATGAGCACCGGTGCTCATTAGATCATTTCTATCAGAGCGTGTGTTCCGATTTTGGAATTTTAAGTTGCAGCACCACAGATTACGCTACAAAGGTATAATTTTAGTATTTTATGATTTTTAGAATATTACTTGTTAATCTAGAAAAAATATTCTATAGTTTTAGTTTTTATCAAGAAATAGAAGACATTTTAGATTACGGAATAGAATTTATTTCTATTGAAAAAAGTAAATCTATAGATTATTTATTTGCTAGTTTACAAGTAACTAAAAATTTACCTTCAGAATTAAGAGAAAACATTATATATAGATCTTTAATTACAGAATTTAGAGAAGAATATTTTATAAATAAATTTGATCAGATATTCTGTTCAAATTTATCAATAAGAATTGAATTTGAATATTTAGATAATAATTATTTATCAGATCATGCGATTTCACTTAGAATCTTATTATTATACAGATTGAATTCATTAAAATTTGGACATTTTAATAAGAGAAGTTAATAAGATATCCGAGAATTAAGTAATTTATGTAAAAGAATTATTAATATTGAAAAAGATATTTTAAAAATAAAAGAAAATTTAGATTTTATTAAAGAACGAAATTTAAATATTTTAAATAAAGTTATTAAAGTAGAGGATAAAGAAAAGTTTCAGAGATCTTAGAACTACAGAAGCAATAGAAAATATAAATAAAAAATTAACTAATATAGAGAATAAACCAATTCAAGATTTAGAAAATATTACAAATAAGTTAAATAAATTAAGTTTGAAAAATACGGGACAAGAAACAATAACTAGAAAAATATCTACAACATTTTATAAGATATGAATAATTTTCCGAGGCGAGATCAAGAACAATTGGAGAACAAGGATCATCTTGAGAGATTTTTGATAGAAGTAGACATAGTACTTCTAGTATAAGTACAAATATAATAGAAAGAATTTTAATTAGGCGACCCTCGGTATAATCGAGAATATAGAAGAAATTATAGATCCCGAACAAGATTATAATAGATTTCAAACTCATGGTTTACAATTACTTAATCCGAAAATTTATATAATAGAGGTATTTTTGAATCAAGAACTCAATTTTTAGACATACTAGGGAAATTTCAATTCGGTGTTTAGATGGCCAAGTAAGACAATTATCATTAATTTCGGAAGAATCGAAAAAAGAATTAAGAAAGAAGCATTCTGATTTATGCATTTAGGATTAATAGTTATAGGAATTAAATGATTAATGAGAAAAAATTTAGGGAATAAAGTTTTATTAACTATTTATGATTAAAGAATTCAAAATATAGAAAAAGTATGATAGCTAGTACAGAGATAGATATGAATAATAATCATGGAATTATATATTGTAATCCAGATTTTTTATTAACAATAAAGGATTTTTCAGAAAAAATTAAAATTGGTATTAGGACACATGGATATGAAGATGTAACTTGGGGAGAAAATTTATTAATAAGCATAGGATTTTTGGGAAGATGTAGTAATAATTCTCAAACAAGATATAAAGTTTATATAGATAAAGTTGTAAATTTAATGAGTAGTAAAGGAATAAAAATGATTAAACCTAAAATCTATGATTGAAGAATTTTAACGGGATTAGAATGGGATTTAGATAAGTTTTTAGAAACTCAAGAAAAGGTTTTAACTCCTCAAGAAGCTATAACATATAAAGATTTGTACGGAAGGACTAGTCTAAGATTTGGTAATTACAGTACTATAAATAGAAATGATAATTTTGATACAGAATCTAATACTACTAATGAAGAAAAACAAGAACAAGAACCTTTTCTTAATACAGTAGAAACAGAGATAGATGATAAAATTTTATATCCTAAAGAATTAGGAATGATTTTATCTCCTACAGAACTTTTAAGATTAGAAGATCATTTGTTTTTAAATAAACAAATAGGAGAACAAGAATATTTATATTATGATAATTATCAAAATATAAGAGTAGGAATTAATATAGAGGAAATTGAAAATAAGTCAGAAATTTCAGAAATAAGTAATTATAAAGAATTGGCAGATGAAGTTATGCAAGTTAAACCAGAAACTTATCAATACACAGCTGGTTATCCTCCTAGAATTGCTTTTACAGATTATAATCATAATGAAAGAAATTATACAGCTAGAGGAAAAGTTAGACCTTTAGAACCTAAAATAGAATTTGGAGACCGGTACATAAACCACAAATATTAAATATTACAGCACATGACCCTCAGACTTGGGATAATATAATAGAAGTATGGAAAAATACAATAACAGGTCATTATATTAGATTAGCAGATAATATGGAACCATTAGAAATGTATAGATATCTAGAAACATTTTTAGGAGAAAGTGCTAAAGCTACATGGGAAGCTTTTAAGAAAGATAAACAGGTGAGAATTTGAATCATTGGTTGCATTAGGAAACAATCCTTATAATTTTGTTAGTAAAATACATGAATTATTAACAGGAGCAGATCCTAATACAGGACAGTTATTAATCTAACATAAGGCTATAAGAAATTTAGAACAACTTAGTTTAAATAGATGGACTAAAGGTAAAGAAGTAAAACAATTTTTAAATGAATATCATTATTTAGTATCTATCTCAGGAAATACTTTTAATCAAGAATTAGGTAATAAATTATTTCATAAATTACCAGGCCCTTTAGGATTAGAAATAACAAAAAGATGGAATGAAAATAAAAATGTTGTAGAAAGACAAGATCAATTATGGAGTATAGGAAATAGAATTCAATTTATAATGCAATGTTTAGAAAATAAATGTGTTGAATTGCAAATTCGAATCAATTAAAAAAAGGCAGATTATAAATTTTGCAAAGATATCTTTACACCACAAACTTATGGAAATAATTTTAGAGAAAAAGTAAAAGAAAATATGATAGGAAAAATTTTGATAGGCCTATTAGGAAAAAATATTATTTAAGAAAATCTAATAGAAGAAAACCATATTTAGATGAAAACGGACATGTTAGAAAATTCAAACCGAGAAAGGAATTATCCTAATAAGTTAAATTGTTATGTCTGTGGAGGAATAGATCATTTAGCGAACTTGTCCTAAAAAGATAAATAATAATGATAAAAGAAGTACTCTTATAGAATGCACAAATGAAGATTTATTAGAAATTGATGAGTATATTTCGGATAAAGAATCGAGTTTTACGATATTGTCTCAATAGAAGATTTTAATAATAATAATAATCCAGGAAGAACAATCGGATTATGAAAATTTTATACAAGAATTTTCAAATTTAAAAAACTTATCAGATTCGGATGAAGAATTAGAATTAATGGATATAGAATGTAAACATAATTGGTTAACGAGAAGCAAGGTTTAGACAACATACCATGTTATATATGTAAATGGTATCCTAGTAAGAAATTAAGAGTAAAATGTAAAGATTGTTTTTTTAGAGGCATGTAAAAAATGTTTATTACAAGAAAATTTAATACAATTGGAAGAAGATAAGCAAATTAATTCGATTCGAGATAGGAATTGTCGAGAAATTAAAATATTAAGAAAAAGAATAGAAAATTTAGAAGATATGCAAAGGTATATTTTACAAAAATTAGAATTAATGGAATCCTCTAAAAAAGGAGAAAACTCGAAATAATTCACAGACAGAATTGGTTCAAGTTTTTTGTAATTGAGAAAAAATTAAAAAGTATTAAAGTAAAATGTTATATTAGAATAGAAAATTATGAAATAATGTGTTTAGGTTTGATAGATTCAAGTTGTAGTCATTGTATAATTAATAAAAGAATCATACCAGAAAAATATATAATAAAATCAAAAGAACCTATAGAAGCTCAACAAATGGATGGGACTTTTTATAGTTATAAATATATTTTAAAACCGGCAAAGAATTAGTTTTGAGACTAATTGCGGTAGAAGTCTGAGAATATAGTTTACCTAAAGACTCAGTTTGGATAAGAGAATTATCTTTAAATACAGATCTCATTTTAGGATTAAGTTTTTTATTAAAAGATAATGGAAGTATAATGATTAGTAAAGATTTTATGCAATTACAAAAATTTACAATTTCTGCACCTACTTATACTAAGATGATTCCATCAGAGTTTGCTGAGAAGCGTGGTGGGATTAAAGAAGAAAAGAATGTGAATGTAACGAGAGAAAGAGAATGTCAATTAGTAGAAGAAGAAGAGTTTTTAAGAGAAGAAGAATATTATTTTAAAGATTTTAAGGAAGAAGGAGAAATATGTTTAGAATTTGTAGAAATTGAAAAAATATATGATTTATTAGTAACAAGATATAGAAAATATGATAAATAAATTAGAAAAATTAGAAATTTTAGGAGAAAATGTTTTAAAATACTGGGAGAAAGATAAAGTTTTATGTGAATTAAAAATAAAAAATCCTGAATATATAATTAAAAGTAAAAGTATTGAAGCTACAAATCAAGATCTTTGTCAAGATTTTAAGATGCATATTAAAGATCTTTTAAAATTAGGAGTTATAAGAAAATCGGATAGTCCACATAGATCGTGACTTTTATAGTTAGAAAACATTCGAGAAATAATTAGAGGAAAAAGTAGAATGGTTATAAACTATAAAAGACTTAATGATAATACAATAGATGATGCATATACTATTCGAGATAAGACATGTTTTAATAACTAAAATCCAAGAGGCGTAATATTTTTAGCAAGTTTGATTTAAAATCGGGATTTTGGCAAGTAAAAATGCATCCAGATTTACACAATGATAGACGACTTTTACTTCTAGGAAAGGTCATTATGAATGGTTAGTTATGCCTTTTGGATTAAAGAATGCTCTAGTATATTTCAAAGAAAAATGGAAAATATTTTTAATAAACATAGTAAATTTATTATAGTATATATTGATGATATTTTAGTATTTAGTAAAAATAAAAGAGAACATAGAGGTCATTTACAAATTCTTTTTAATTTATAAAACATGGTTTAATTGTAAATAAGAAAAAAATGATGTTATTTAAAGAATATATAGAATTTTTAGGAATTAATATAGGAAAAGGTAAGATCGAATTACAACCTCATATAGCTCGAGAAAGCTTTAGAATTCGAGATAAGCTTGAAGACCTTAAACAATTACGAAATTTTTAGGATTAGTAAATTATGCTAGACCTTTTATTAAGGATTTAGGAAAGATGGGGGCCATTATATGGAAAAACATCTCCTAAAGGACAAAGATATTTTAATATAGAAGATATTAAATTAGTACAAAAAATAAAAGAAAGATTAAAAGATTTACCTAAATTAGATATGCCATTAGATGCAGATTATCACGATTATAGAAACAGATGGAAGTATAACGGGATGGGGAGCAATTTTAATTGCAAAACCCAATAAGTATGCGAGGTAAAGATCTTGAAAAAATTGTTAGATATAATAGTGGAAATTATAAAGAAAAAGGTAATATAAGTAGCATAGATTTAGAATTACTTGCGTTAATTATGCATTAGATTCTTTTGAATTATTTATTATTTCTAAAAGAAATTACTTTAAGAGCAGTTGTGAGGCAATTGTAAGTTTTGTTAATAAAATGAAATTAGAAAATAAAAGAAGTAATCGAAGAAGATGGTTAAATTTTATAGATAGAATTACTAATACTGTGGATTAATAATCAATTTTGAACATATTAAAGGTATCGATAATCGAGATAGCGGATATTTTAAGTAGAATAATTAAAAATAAAGATTATGGTGATTGTTTGCGGATACGAGAGACCCGAGAGGACCAAGACCGGGATTGCCAATTGTTGGCGGTTCAAGTTCTCGAGACAAACATAATACGAGACTCATGATAAGTTAAGGTTTGGTAGTATAGAATTACTCATTTTCCAAATAGTAATATTAGTTTTAAGACACTTCCTCATATTTCGGTTACAAAATCGAGAAAAATGTATTTTAGACAATTTATGGATTTCTTATAATAAGAATCCAAAATATCAAAAATATTTTTTAGCATGTTTAAATGCACTTTCGAACATTTTAGTCAAGATCATAAAAAATTTAAGTGTTATGTTGTTTTACAAGGTAGACTTCCAGGAGTTTATCATACTTGGCTAGAAGTTTCAGATTGTATTAAAAATTTTCCAAATCCTCTTTATAAAGGATTTTATTCAATTTCAGAAGCATTAGAAGAATGTAGAAAATTTTTAGGAATAAATTATTTTGTTGCACCGTCCTTAAAGAATGTTTTAGATCAACCTTTAGATTATGTTTCAAAATTTTGTGAGCATTGTGAATGTATGACAAAAAATTTTAAAATTTTAAATGAATCTAATCAAGTTTTACAACAAGAAAAATTAGCTTTACAAAAGAAAATTTCTGAATTAGAACAAGAAATTATTAATTTAAAGATTTTAAATCCAATTGTTCGAGACACAATCGGGTACTATAGAGCCCGAAGTCTATAGCTAGTCCAGTTCAAACGGAAGGCTGGTAAAGACATATCAAATCCGTTCATGGTTACGGGCTTACCAAAAGCTCAATGGACTCGGCTCGTTGATTCTCCTACTTTCCAATTTAATCGACTCAACGTAGTTTGAAAATCCTATTACGAGAAAATAAGATTTTTTGAAGATCGGACAATGAGAACCGATAATCCCGTTAGACTTATTAGTCCAATAGATCTTAAACGAAAACAGCCCGATGGGAATTTCTCGAGACTCATTTCAATCGTCTCAAGATCCAGAACAAATTTCTCGAGACGAGATATTAGACGAATTCAAGAAATGTTTGATAAGATTGAAGAATTGCGGCAACAAGTTAAACAAAGTACTACAAAGAAAAAGAAGATACGAGTTTAAAAAGAAAAATAAAGGCAAAAAGAAAGTTGAAAAAGAAAAAGGTTTGGAAGACTTCAAAGATAATTTTTCGAAGAGAATGATAATCAGGATAGTATGCGACGGAGGAGACTCTTTGGATAGCATTGGCAGACATAATTATGAAACAAGATAAGAATTTTCCAGATATTGATGCAAAGGAAGACACTTGGCAAATTTTTGGTAATTGACAAGACAAGACTCAATTACTCGAAGATTGTTTGAAGAAGTTTCTTGTTTTTCTTTTGAAAAATTTGTAAACGAATCTTACTATTTGATAAAGTAAGATTTGATTAGTTTTCTTTTTCTTGTTTTTTCTTTTTGCGACGTTTTTGAAAAAGCAAAGATTCCTTACTTTTGAAAAACGCGTTTTTCTCCTATATAAGGAGACCATTTCTTCATTTGTAAACACACAACACAGAGAAAAAAAAAATATACAAGCTTTTGTTCTTACAAAATGTTCTAATTTCCTTTTCCTCCCGAAAGGGAAATTCTTAATCATTCTTATTCTTAGATATTATAATATCCCACAAAACTATGTTGTTTTAAATTTCGTTAAACTACTGACGGATCATTCCAGTAGGTATGTTTTATAGTTCTAAGATATGGTGCTAATAATTTATATTAGTTCGGATCTTTTAAGAACAATTTATGTTTATAAATTTTTATGATTTTGTAAAAAAGTTTTATGCTTCATGCGAGTATATGATAAGAGCATGTCTTAACTCCAAGTTAAATTTAAACTGTTTTTTAAAATAAGTCTGAGTGACCTCTCAAAGCATAAAGCCCGGTGAAGAGGCTAGAAGATGCATAGAAGAGGGAAAGGGATCTCTTTTTTAAGAATTCTTGTTAAGGGAGTGCCGGTGGTGTCCTTACAAGAGTGGAGTTAGGCCAAAGTTCATATATCTCGAGATGGCATTTTTCTTTTGACGAGTTTTTCAAAAAAGAGAAAAAAAAAAAAAAAAAAAGTAAAAATGGGATATTATTTCATCAAAAGAATTAGATATCATGATTAAGAAGATCTTGAGTAGGATATTTTTACGGCGGTTTTCACAACAATGACTCTTCAACGGCCTTTTTAATGTACTTTCACAACCCCCATATATATATATATATATATATATATATATATATATATATATATATATATATATATATATATGTTCATTAAGTTAATGAACATATTTCTCAAGTTTTGTATAAGTCGTCATGTACATCTTACAGAATAAATAAGTTCAACTTATTATTTATCGGGACACGGAGGATCCTGACTGCTTATACTTGTGCTTACACATGTAGCGACACAAAGGCCATTTTCATGTCCAATAACAACATTTGCGTCGTTCTGTAATGTTCACCTTATTTTGATGTTTTTTTCAATGAAACGGCCTCTAATAATTGACTCTCTAACGTATTTAATACAAAAGGTTGACCATATCGCAAAGAATGGATGAAAATGACATAGATTATATATTATCGAGTTGGTGAAAGCATAAACCATCATATTGATACGTGCCTATTAAGTTAGCATATGTTTAGCCCTCATTTCTCAAAAACTCATTTCTTAAAAAACTCATTTTTAATCACACATTTTTCTATAAATAATTTTATTCGTAAATTGAAAAAATTTCCTTATTTTTAACCACACATTCTCCAAATTTTCACTATTCAAAAACACATTTCATCATTAAAATGGGGCTTAATAAACATATCTATATCTCTCAACTTTTTTATAGATCATATACATCTTACAATGTAAATAAGTCCACTTATTAGTTCACAGGACACGGATGGATCGTGACTTCCTATACTCGTGTTTACACCTATAATGGCACAAGGGGCGTTTTCATATCCAGTAACGACAATTGTATTGTTTTGTAGTTTTCACCTATATTTTATTATTTTCAGCAAAACGAACTTTAATAATAGACTCCTTAACGTAACAGGTTGATCATGTCACAAGAACAATTGAAATGACATATATTTTTGTATCGAGTTGGTGAAAGCACAATTTTTGTATAGGTCATACGCATCTTACAATATAAATATGTTTCACATGTAACGCCACAAATGTCATTCTCATGGACACTTATAAGTTCAGTAACGACACTTGTATTGTTCTCAGAGATGCTTATAAGTCCAATAATATCACTTGTACCGTTCTCATGGATGCTTATAATTCAAGTAACAACACTTGTGTCGTTCTCATGAACGTTTAAGCCCACTAGCGACATTTGTGCCATTCTCTTGAGACATAACGTTCAAGTGTCAATTTTTTTGATTTTAACCTATATTTTGAAACAAAGGTAGTCACATAAAGCTATCGACACTATAAAGATACGCATCAACATTTAACTTAAAATCAAAAATGTGCAATTAAAAAAAATCATCTTCAGAAAAGTAAAGAAACAAAGTAACTTCAAAATTAAAATTAATTAATATATGGATCAAAATGCCATGCAAATATCTCCGCAACTAGTTTTTTTTTCCCAATTGGACATGTATTCCTAACGAACCAATCTATATTGAACTGAGCTTGAATAGGTTTCATACATTTGGTCAGCTAAGCATCACAGATGTGTTTTGGCAAACTATCCTAAATATAAACCAGTCATTAACTCTTACAACCCAAATTTTGTAACATTGTCTCTAATTTATCTACCTCAAAATTAATTGGTGAACCAATTGTGATGCAAACTTTATGTCCAAAAAAAAAAAAAAATTGTAAATAGGTCTTGATGCCTATCATCCAAGCTATAGAATTCTTCTTCAATCAATTTTATTTTACACCAATTACTAATCTTCGCGTTTACTCTGTCTTGAGCATCCATCTTTACTTGCTGAAAATGCGAAAAAAAAGGCAAGTACGTACGCGAAATAACAAATAATGCCAATGGCAAAGGATATATTTTCGGATAGTAGCAAAGAGTTTATCGCAACTCTAACTTGTCCTCATTATCAATCCAATTAATCCACACCTTTAAAGTATAGGCAAGTGAAATTTTCTGTGCATCCTTCTAAATGCACAAAACATATTATGATATTGAAATAAACACGTTTCACTAAATTATTCATTTATAAGTTTCATTTATAATTTTTTTTTATCAAGTTATTGACACAATTTTTGTTTATAACAATGTTAATAGATGAATTCCTCTTTAATCCATGTTAAAAAAACTCAACTAAAATCATATGCGGACTTAAATAAGTAGGATAATATTGTGTAAATACTTTTGCTCAACTAAAATCATACGCATACTTAAATAAGTAGGATAATACTTTTTAAAAATTAAATAAGTTAAGAAAATGAAAATGTAGAAAGATAATTTTTTATGGATAACAGGCAATGTCTCAGTTTAATTAATTAATAACTCATCTTTGACTTTGAGTTAAAATAGACAATTTCCGACAAGGGAAAATATTTGAGCCAGGGCCAAAAACAGGCAACGAGATGGCGTCGCCCTATTGGAGGGGGGGACCTCGACGCCCTATTTTTGGGCCTGACTCTTCCAACAATTGAGAGAGAGAGAGAGAGAGAACAACAACCCGTATTTCGTTCGCAAGCCAAATTCAACCTAGATAAACTAACCATTTTACCCGTTCAAGGCTCCTCTTCATCTGATATGCACGCAGATACTTGGGTGGTAGGGATTTTATCAGTTCCTATTGACTTGTCTATGGTTTAAGCAATAATTTGCAGAATAAAAATTGCATTCTCTAATGTCCAAAATAAACTATTAAATCATAAACAATGTCTTTCTTACACTTTTTTATGCTAATCCTACACCAATGAAAGCACAAAATCACATTTCAAGTGAAAAAATTGAAGGAAGAAATTACCTTTTTTTTTTCCGTACCAATTTGTAGGGATGAAGTAGTGTGAAATAAACTTGAATAAAGGAAAAAAGTTTTTGCAATCTTGAAATGTACAAGAAAATGAGGTGAAGAAGACATTAGCTGAAGGGTAACTTTGTCATTTTTCCAATTAAAATATTTTAATGTTTTCTTTTCTTTTTAATGTTGATCAAAGGTCATTAGTTGTTTCGCGTAATTCCCCCTAAAAATTGTATACACGTTGACTTTCGACATTTTTATTTATTTATTTTTGTGATTAACCAATACACCCTTTCTTGTGTACAAGCCATTTCAAACGTGGCATCAGTTGATTGGATACAGCCTAACAAACTGTATAATTCATTCATTACGAAACCACGTCGGCATTTACATACAACAAGATCTCTCTCTTTTTCAAACCTTTGATCGATCGAGTAGTATTTCCAGGGGAGAGAAAGAGAAGATGAGTTACCAGAAGGTGCATCAAGAACCTTACCCTCCACCAGGTCCATTTTCTTTTCCCCAATTAATTTTTTAAATGAAATCTTTTCTCTGAATTTCTGAATTCTTATGATTAGGGTACGGAACTATGTATATATGAAATCTATTGCTTCAATTTATGGATTTATTTTAATTTATTGATTCGTATAATTAGGGTAGGAACTATGAATTTCTTGAGTGATTTTAACTTTTAGCTTCTCGATTTATATAATTAGAGTACAGAGCTCTGTTTTAAATGGAGTTTCTTTGTTGAATTTCTGGGTTATTTTAATTTACGGATCTGTATAATTAGGGTACGGAACTTATCCGCCACCTGGGTACCCGTCGGCACCACCACAACCGCCACACGAGGGTTACCCATATCCACCACCGGGATATTATCCACCACCTCAAAGGCCTGGAGACAGTTATCAAGGATATTTCAATCAAGGGTACCCGCCACCCCCCCAATACCAGGGCCCCCACTGTGAGCATCACCATTACGATGGCTATACTGGTTGTACATCTTTTTTACGAGGCTGGTACGTCAATTACTTCCCTTGTTGCTGCAGTTATCAATGTGTCATTGCTATTTGTATTTGATGAATTAATATATTGGAGATAACTAGAAAGTGAAAAACTCTATTATAAAGCATTTATTAGACCAAAAACGACATCTTGCTTTAAATTATTTTAAAGTGTGTTTCAATGAATGGGAGAAGGGGTTAAAGATTCTGTATGTTATGGGATATTGTTGTCTGTTGGTGATTGAGCTGAGGTGTGTGGATTGTGAGGGAGGGTGGCCAGCACTGAGCTTTTTTTTTGTTCTGAATCTGTGGCAAATATGTTTGAGCACATGCAAAGTATATACATAAATTTGGTGCCAGATTCAAATGAAGTGAAAGATAGAAGAAAAACAGAATTGAAAGGGGTCGTTCTTTATTTCCATCATCAAAATAAGGCAGCTCAAAAGAATTTGCCTTTATATTTATATTTGAAGACTTATGATGAGGTTTTGTGCATCCTCAACGTGAAAATTAATGCAATTATTAAGGGAATTAAATATTGGTGTAATTTGCGTCAACTTTCAAATACTTGCTTTTTTTCGTCATTTTTTGTGTCTTGTCGAGAAATGAGCAATGAGCTTAATAATCATTGGTAAGTAATGGTGTCTTTACTAATTTATTGTTATATGATTCATCTATCTTCTATCGCTGAAATTGTATATACACGTAATGGATTTTGAAGTTTCAGGATCTAATATGGAATTCAGGTGAAAAGCTACCAGTATAGATTCACTAAATGTTTATACTGTAAAACCTAACAGCATAACATACGAAATTTCAAATGATTGATTGTACCAAACCCAATAGAACATGAGCTACTGTTCATAATTGCTGCTTTTATGCTGACTGATATCCTAGAATTCTGAATTCATCAATGCTGCCTATATTGTGTCTTACCAATTTGTGCACAGCAGGTTATATAACATTTACTTTGCATTTTCACTTGCATAACTCTCTATCTACTGTTCAGAAGAAAACTTTTTCTTTAGTAAGGTTGAATTGATCAGTCAAATCACTCACTCAGGTCAAATCCTATAGCTTTTATAAATATTGTCTGGATTGATTGGTGCTAGACGAAAATATTTTAGCCGTGCAGTCTAAGCCGAGATCAAAATGTAACTAAAAAATATAGTTATTACTAGAGTTGGAGTAAATCATGTTCTAGGTGAATGTCGGGATGGCATCTCTCAAATTGGAGCTATTTATTGATAGATGCTGTTGTGCTGCCTTCTGGAAGTAACCTTTATTAGCCAGGATTCCTTTTCTTTTTCCCTATGGTAGAAGTTCAGAATTCGATAAGTGAAATGCCACATTATTTGGTGGATATGTATTTGTAACACAATACCATTGGCAGTTCATCAAATCTTATAAATTAAGAGAATTGTATGTAGAAGCTTGCTAACAAGACCGAATAAGCTCAAAACTCTTAGATATCGTTAAAGTTTCGAACTGTTGCTATTTGACTTGGACCCACCCTATCCAACTCAAAAATGTCATCAATTTTTAGTTGCTAATTTGTTGAGTTTTCCTGATAATATGATGGCATGCTTTGCTCCATTGTGGACCGTTGAAACTTCTATTTTGTCTGTTGTGCAATTCAGTTTGGCTGCACTTTGCTGCTGCTGCATATTGGAAGAATGCTGCTTCTGAGCGTCCAAGGTGCTATATATGATGGTGTCTAGTAATTCATCGTTTTAGTGATGGATATACTGCTTTTTACAGATTGTTCCTCGATTGTTCGTAATACTAAGATGTTTATTAATGATAGAACTGAGTAGTATGTGTGCGCTATTTTAAATTGGTATGATATTGATGTCATTGCTTTGTCAAAGTGTAAATGTGTTTGGCGAAAATCAATGTCCTTGGCAGGATGATATTTCTCACCAGATTTATGTATATTTTGTTTGAACCAACAATGGAACATGGTGATCGAGGCTTTCTTGTTTATTTAAGTTTAGCAATTGCCAATTGGAGCAAGTTCTTTAGCAGTTTCTGCATCAATTCCCATTTTCCTAAATATACAGTTTGTGTTTTGCTACAGGATTCCTCCAAGTTTGACTAATGGACATTGGGTAAATTAATTGCTCAAACATCCGTTTAAATGTATGATAAAGAGTACGCAGATTATTTGTGTCACAAATTCTGCTCAATAGTATATGGTGGATGTCTAGGTCTGAGGGTGTTACGAGTTCGGTGAGACACTTACCCTAACCTGAAGATAATTATCAATATTTCGAAATAAATTTTAATTCTCATTCAAGAATGTCATTCGAAAAACTAGGGAGACAAATTAAAGGGGTAGAAAAACGGGGTAAAGGAATGCAATGCCTTTTTACCAGGTAAATTTTCAGATTTCAAATTGAAGACGCTAATCGAAAGGTGCATGCTCAAAATGAATATAGGATCCGTTTGATTGTAAATGTGGAAAATGGGTGGAAAGAAAATGTTTTACAGTGGATTGATTTGCCCAAAAATTGTTTTATTGGGAATTGTAATTAATTGTGTTTGAATGGTATAATTTTCCATGGGAAATGTTGAAAATTTGGTGTCTGTTTGGCTTCGCTTTTTTATGAAATTGTCCATTAAAGTGATAATTTTTCTACTATTGGGTCTAGAATTTGTTCCAATTGGCCAAAAAAAAAAAAAATACCAACTGAATATCATTCGTTTGTCTTTGTTTTGCATGAAAATTATTAATAAAAGTGATAAAAAAAATTTTACCATTGTGTCTAAAATTTTTCGCAAAGACAAATAAAAAAAAAAAATTGGAAAATGAGAACCAATTTCATGGAAAAAGTGCACGTGTGGGTGCAGAGGGAAAAAATTTTCCATGAAAAATTTGTACTATCAAACAAGCCAAAAACTAGAAAATTGAAAAAAATTTCCCACTTCCATGAAAAATGAGGATTATCAAACGGACCCATATTGTTTCACACAAGTATTATGAAGGCCAGAGCAAGAATTTTAAAGCCCGTTTGATAGTCAAAGGTGGAAAGAATTTTCAATTCCATGTTGAAAAATAAAAACACATCAAACCTTTAGAAATTCATTTTCCATGAAAACGAAGAAAATACAACTTAAAGTAATTGTACCTTGAAATTCGATTTCTATTTCCATATTGCAATCAAACGATCAAAGTGGAATTCGTTTTTTTTCTCAAATGTGGCATTTTTCATAAAATTTGTTGCAATTAAACATGACCTTAAGGTAGTTAAACAGTTACTGATAGCACTGACAATGGTCAATATCAACAAAAGTTCCGTAGCACAGCTTTAAATTAATACAATAAAGTACTAACCAACCACACCGTTGAAGAAGAATTCTAAATAAAATACAGCTAAATGACACACAGAAGAATTGGCAGGCGATGCATCTATAATGTCCACACAAAATCTGGTGCATCTTTCCGGGGCCCAACCAATGTCCGATACAAGTACATTTTCTCTACTTTATGTTTATCATCGACACTAGCCTCCATTTGGTCACTTTCATTAATGACCTCAACATTGAGCCTCGGCATCTTCTGGGCAAGGGTTTTGCAAGCTCCAAGGGTCACTTCACAGGACGACATCCAAAGGGATCGCATTGTTTCATACTTCCCCATGTCCGCTAGAAGTGCCGCATTACCAAAGGGGCTATCCCTTATCTCCAGCTTCTTGAGCTTCTTGCATCCATTCAGCACATAAAGCATTCCCTTGTCACTATCCCCAGCAAAGGCAATTGAAAGCATTTCAAGCTGCTTAGCGTACCTTCCCATGTAAAGGAAAACTTGATCAGTCAGGAGGCCAGAGACAGACAGCCGCTTTAGACCCTTGCATGACTTAACAATTGCCCCAAAACCTTCATCTAATGGCTGCATTGTTACAGCATCTGGTGCAGTTGGGTTAAACGTGGCCAATCTGAAGCGAATGAAATTGGGGCAATTTTTGGCAACCATAATGAGTGCTGCATTGGTCATCTGCTCACAGAAATAAAGAATTGAATTAAGCTTGCGACAACCAGCTGATATCGCAACTAATCCTTCTTCAGTTACAGCTGCATTGCCAACACCATAGAGATCAGATGGGAAGACCCTCAGTTCCTGTAGTTCTTTACAAGTTGATGCCACAACACCAAGCCCTTTATCTCCAATGGTATCTAAAACCTGTAAAATGTGTACTTAATAGTCACTAATTCAAGAAAACACTAAACAAATATTTAAGAAACAATTTCAAGAGAATCAAACCAATAGGCGCTCTAGTTTGTTGCAGTGGCAAATCAACTTTACAAGCTCATCACTATAGATTCCTGGAGCATAGCTCAGATTCAACGAAGTCAAGTGTCTGCAAATTGTGTAAACGGCAGGCAAGCAGCGTGCAGTAACATCCAAGAACCCTGACAAGCTTGTGATTGATGTACACTTCTGCATACCAGTTTCTATTTTGTTATATATCTCTGAGTCAGGATCGTGGACAAACGATCCAATCCCTAAATCCACCAGTTGAGGTGCTTGCGCTAAAATTCTCTGGAGAGCATCGAGAGGCACAGCATGGTTAACCCTCAGACTCCTAAGATTACGGCATCTTGCAACCAATCTCTCAAGAGACAGCAAATTAACTTCTCCCTTGAGGCATGCAAAATTCAAAGAGACAAGAGAGGTGCAGCTGTCAGGAAAGCAGCTAAGCCACTGCCCCCTCCGGTCCTCAATTTCATTTTCTTGCAAGTCCAGCTCCCTAAGAAACCTGTCACAATGACTGCGCTGTTCAACAAACATAACACTATCCAAAGGAATAGCTCAAGAAATCAATAACTATTATGCTCATCCAAAATATCTACATTTATTTTGAGGAAAGTCAGTAATCAGTACTTTAATTAAGTATTGAGAGTTCGCAAGGTAGTTAATCCAAAGACTAGAAATTACCCATTAAACATTACTTAACAGCTATTTAGTCTATATTTACATTTTGGATTTTTTGAAAAATGATTAATTAATACTTTTAAATCCTGGATGCATCTTGATTTTATTAGCCAATAGATAGATAAGCAAATCACGGGGAAGAATCCATGTTGGTGTTGGTGCTGCATCTTGGAAGAGTGGAAACGAAGTATCATGTCACAGGGAAAAATTAATTCAGATGGTACATCGAAAAATGCACAATATGCCTATTTAAGCAGTCTTGGGGTGAAAGCAAGGTCGGGACCAATACCAGAAGTGAAGCACCAGAAGAAGGATTTAATGACTTAGATAGTAGCCATCAACTCAACATCAAGATCAACCAATATCAGAAATTTAAGTAGCCAAAACCAACAAAAGCTCCAAGACAAAGCCAAGCATCATTCTAATTGTATTAATAGCGAAAATAAAGACAAAATGACAGCTGAACAAAAACTAATGCGGCTAAATTAAAGGGAAGAACATCTAGAAAGCATGAAGTATAAGTCTAGACCTGCAATTGGATGCAATGGCAGCAAGGCCATCAGTGCTGAATCCATCACAGCTAACCAAAACCAAAGACTTGAAATTGGGAAAAAAATTTGCAAGCAGCTCGAGGCTTTCATCAGAAACCAACATCCTCTTCAGCCTTAGCTCCTCCAGATTCACACCGGCTTTCGCCATGGACTCGATCCAGGGCTGCACGTATCCGCCCCAATCGTGGGGGACCAAGTTGAAGTCCGCAAAATGAGGCTTCCCCTTGAGGGTCAACGACCGAACCCTAGGGAACCTCGCAATCAACCTCTCCGGGCTGATGGTATAGCAATTGCCTATGAAAACCTTCTCTCTACTGAATCTCTCGACCGCATACCATGACTTGCACACCAAAGACACCGCATTTCGGTCCCGATGCGATGTCAAAAAGTCGAATACGTGCTCTAATACTTCCTCCGGGAAGTAATTCAGCATACTCTGAAATGAACGCATCTGGCCCGTTTTAACCCTAGCTGACCCGATCTTCAGATAACACGGCTCTTCCCAAAATATATGTGATTTTTTTGGAGGTGAAATACGCAGTTTTCAACTACTATACCATGTAGTATTTATTGAATGCGAAGTAAGATAAAAGTCCAGATTTTGAAGTTCAAAAAAAGATTTCTCTTTTTTGTTGCATCTAAGCTGAAATATACAAGATGGAGGCTAGATCTAAAGATTTTTGGCGGAAAATAAAGCTACAAATGGAGAGTTTAGACTTCTCTTGGTGCTCTTCGAATTTCAGAATAGATCTGAAAGAAACGAAGAGGCAAAAGAAGAAATAAATTTTCTCGAGAGGAAATTATTGGATAAGGAAATAAAAGAAAATTCGGAGCACTATCATCATCATAATCCAAAAATCAAAAGGTGATGATAAAGTGTTGAACAGCAAAAAAAAAAAAAAGAGATAAAAAATAGAAAATACAACAACAGATTGGAATGGTAAATCACAGATCTGAGAAAAACTAAGCTAAATTCGCATTTATAGCAAAAAAGAATCAAATTTCACCACCAAGAACAGCATAAAAAGCAAAGCAAAGTCTCCCTAGCGATTAGAATCACTCATCAGAGAGAGAGAGAGAGAGAGAGAATACAAAGCCACTATTCTCTCTCTATATCTGTATGTACGTATACATTTTCTCACTCAAAGGACTCTCATTTCATCATGAGAGATAAGAGAAGAACAGAGAAAGAGACTGTAGTAAACTAGGGTTTCCATATCTTAACCATGCTTAGAAGGAGATCTGACGGTGGATGTTAGCTCGATAAGAAATCTAGACCGTTGACACCCAGCATATGTCCTTTATCTCTGGTTTCCATGTCCGAAGACCTCTCAAAAGAGATTGATAATAATATAACCTTGATTTCACCGAATATTTACGGAAATACCATTCTGTTGATAAGGTTTGGATTTTCCACTGAGCAGGTGACCTAGAGAGAGTATATTTTTGTTATTTCTACTCTCGCGATTGCGATTGATTCGCTTTTTCTTGATAATTATTTTGGGCGTCAGAGATTTTTTCTCGGGGAAATAAAATTTTCACTTTAGAAAAATTGCAGCATTAGCTCTCAACTTATCGTTTAAATGTTCCATTGAAAGTGCCTTCTAATTATAATAGCATAATTAGCCTTCAAATATCCGTTAAATTGTTACGGTGATGATGCTAATGATTTTAGTACCTTACTAGAAATTTTCAATTATCATGCACATATGTGACATTATCCTCTTTTTTGAGTCCTATTATTTAAAAATTCATTTTTTATCAAATTTTTTTACATTTAAATTCAAAATTTTTCTCCACTCTTTGTCGCACATTATCCAAAAAATTATTATTATAAAATCCATTTTTTTGTGAAAAACAAAGCTCGAACAATTGCTATATCGATCCCTTAGTATACAAGTCATGATAGTTACCAAGTAATCCAAGGAGTTAGAATAGTCAAATTATGACATACAATCAACCAAATCTAAATTAATAGAGTTGGACATATTGATGTTAAGTGACGTTTGAATAAAACAAATTGAAAGTTTTCTATCGTTAAAATATATAAAAATTGATTATAGAATGAAAAATCTTTTGATTATATATATATTGGGATAATCACACATTCTCCTAATAAAACAATTTGTACGTAAATTCAAAATTTTTCTTCGCGTTTGTCTCCACACATTATCTAAAAAAATCATTATTACAAAACTCATTTTTGTGAGAAATGGAACTTAAACAAGGGCTATATTGACTCAATCGGAATATAGTCATGACAGTCACTAAGTCATCAAAGAAATGGGTCATATGGTCAAATTATGACATATAATCAACAAAATCTAAATTCATAGAGTTGGAAATGTTGATGTTAAGTGACGATTGAATAAAAATTTGAATGTTCTCTGACGTCAAAATTTGATTATAGGTTGGGATAATTTTGATATATTTGATACTAAGAAAAAGTATGTCTAATTCTGTACTTGGAGACGAGTATTGTAATTTTTGTAGTGTATAATGATTAGGAAAATGGATGTGAGAAGACCAGAGTAGCGGAAAATGATTTTGACAAAATATAAGACCTCTTTAAATGCAGACAGAGTTTGGAATCTATAATCAAAAGATTTTAATAGTACACACACAATTCATCCTTTCAACCTACTAAATATTCGATGACCCAATTCTCATTATTGCTTTTTATGGAATAGAGCAATTAATTGGGTTAAAAATGAACACTTCTACGCCCTCATAGTTGACATTTATTAAGAGGAAAAAAAAAACATGATTATACACATGCAGACATGCTTTCCATTAGTATTTGTTTATCACATTCCAATTGTGGCTATATAATTTTGGTTGATAATGTGAGGGAATATTTTTATTCGAATCCTCTAGTCCCTTTGTGGTGACATCAGTTCGCATATAATTTTTTTCATTTTTGTACAATTTATATCTTTATCTTACATTTTATCTCTATCAGCTAGCATTGTGACATATTAGTCAAGTTATTCATGCTTCCGAATGTGATGTAGAACTACCTTGGTCGAGTTACTCCACATAAAGGACAAAAAACTATTTAGTATCCTTATTTCTCATATCTCATATGTGGTCTTCTCCCACTATTTGGAAGAAATGATCAGGAGTAGTAGCGTGTTTAGTTTTTAACTCAACATCGTCTTTGTAGAGTTCATCTACTCGATAATATGTTCTTGCTATAAATGGTAGTCATGTTTTGGCCTCATGTCGCTATTGTCATAATTGGTTAAAAGTACTAGATCCCCAAAAAAAAAAAAAAAACATATTTTCCAAAAGATAATGGCCTGTTCTCTTTGCTGTTTTCAAGCCGTTTTCTACTTTCGATTTTCCAAAACAGTAAAAACGCATTCTCTTTCCTATTTTCGAAAACGCGTTTTCGAAAACGACTTTAAAATTTATAAAGAAAATACAAAACGACAAAAATGTCGTTTTTAGTGCTTTCAGTTATAACTTGGCTAAAATTTTCAAAACGCGTTTTCGTTGTTTTCAACCCAACCGCCAACCTTCACCGCCTGCACCAACCACTGCCATCACCACCGACCACCTCCAACCACCAAATCTCACCCACAGCCACCACCACCGCCTGCACCAACCACTGCCATCACCGTCGACCACCTCCAACCACCAAATCTCACCCACATCCACCACCACCGTTTGCACCAACCACTGTCGCCAACCACCAAATCACAGCTGATCGCACCCACAGCCACCACCGCCGCCAACAACCAAATCGTAGCAGATCGCACCCATAGCCACCACCACATCACAGTTGATTGCACACACAACAACCACCACCACAGCCAAAATCACCACGAAAATCTGCTGCGACCCAAAATCGCGAAAATCTACTGCTTAGCTGGGTTAAAATCGTGACCCAAAATCATCAAAAAAATCTCGACCGAAAAACGAAAGAAGAAGGACGGCAACGTCGTGATCGACTAAGAGACCACAGCCACCGTCACCGTCGACCACCGAATCGCAGCAAATCGCACCCACAGCCACTACCATCACCACTGAAATTGCAACCCAAAATCTCCACCAAAAAAGGAAGAAGAAGGACAGCAACATCGCACCCCCACTCCTTCTGGCCGGCGAAATGGAGCTCGGTGGTGGGAAGAGATAAGAGAGAAAGAGGGGAGGGGAGAGAGAGAGAGAGAGATGGGATGGGAGAACGTGTTTTGGTGTTTTTAATTTTGGAAAACAATTTTTCAAAATGACAAAAAGAACGCATTTTCAACAATCTCAAAATGGACACTCAAAACACAAAACTCAAAATGAATTCAAAACACAAAACAGAAAACAGAAACACAAAGAGAACACCACCTAACATATATGTTTTAAGTTTTAAGTGTATTATTTTCACCACACTTATGTCTAGATAAGTTTGACGGTTTTATGATTTTTGATATGTTACAACTCGATGGTCAAATTAATAGTTTATTTAATTGATAAAAATAACTTATATGAAGTAAGAAATTATATTTAGTATTCAAATTTATTGGTTTCACATATGAATTAGACACTACTATTTCGCGGGAACTTACCTCATAAGTTCTTTTTTCTAGGTTCTTCTTCTCTTTTCTTTAATTTTTTTTTTTTAGAGAAAAAAGTCTATGACTAAAAAGAAAAAAAATCAACTTTATTTGAGTTGAAGTATGTAATGGTTTAGGGTCTAGGAATGTGAGTGAAGACCTTTAAATTGCTTGGAAGGGCATACCTACATTCATATACATTGACTCCCGTGTTTAACAACCTACTCGTAGGTCAAAAAACTCGTATTATTAACTATCCACCCTTCCTTCTCTGCTCTGATTCAAATGGAGAGTGAACAAAAGAGAAGAAGGCCTTACATACTAAAGTTGGACATTTACTTGAGTAGGCGTGTTAGAATTTGGGCGTGACTCGAATTCCTTGTTGAAATAATTGAAGACTTCTAATTGAAGTGTGACCCAAAATGATTATTATTCTCATTTTGCTAGTCTTTGCCCTACGAGATGATTGCATTTCTACAAAGTCCAATGTCTCGTATGAATAAGAAGACTTTGGACTTGGATGGACTATTGTTACACCTCTATTTACTAGTCAGGTAATGTAGCAGCCACTAAGCAAAAAGGCCATGCAAGGTTTGTACTTCACATTGCATCGCCTCTTCCAGATGCTCTCCCAGAGTCAATTAGGCTATGCCTTTTGATGCCTTGCTCGGAATGCTATAATCCGAGGCGATGCATCACATTTCTGCTGCAACGTATTTTCGAAGCGAGGGATATGTGCTACAATGGACATCTGCCATAAGTCTCGCCAAGGCTAAGTTGCACACAGTACACTTGAATGATTGATATGATAGTCATGCAGCAGCGTCACCAGTCAAATAACAACTTTTTAGTGGAAGCTACGGGCCTATGAAGCTATGGAATGGCACAATTGAGCTTGACTAGTAAATCATTGGGATGAGGTCATATGTCAAACATCCAGTAAGAAATGACCCATTGCTATTTGTTTATAAAAGGTTGAATCCCAACCTTGAGGGCCCCCACCGACCCCTGCCCTGGGCCATTGTGGATGAGGTAAATCGCAGGATGTGCCTCCCAGAAGTCAGGGTGGAGAGCTTATGGATAGGTTTGGGCTATTAACCCTATGGTAACTCCTGCTTACAACAAAGCCAATTCCACTTTGCGGGGAATCGAACTCTGCACACTACTGCGTTGAGCCCTAACCGCCTTCCCCTTTGCCGCTGGGAGATTTGCCCTGGGGGCTTTTGCTATTTGTTTATATATCTGAAATAGGGTGGAGAAAGACAATTGCTATTTGTTTATATATCTGAAATAAAATAGTGGTAAAATTGTTCTTTTTTTTTGTATCATCCACAAAACGTGTGGAGCTTTATAATGGATTTTCAAAAGATTATATTTAGAGAATTTAGGTGCAACGAAAATAAAATTAAGAAATCCAAATTGGTCAAATCTAAATGTCTCAATTATGCCTACAATACTATTTTCTATTTACAAAACTAGCACATAAAGGTAAAGTAAGTCATTAACTAGGATTAAACCATTATAAGTAGAAAAAAAAATGAAGAGTTGGTGGTTGCACGTCCCTTTTCTACTTTGGCGTGAGTAAGTTGATTTCCGATGGGGAATCCCATTATCCCCAAGGATGTTACAATTTTTCTCCCTATAAAAGGAGAGTGCCAATAAGATTTTGTCCTTTTTAAATATTTTCTGTATATTGAGACAAGTTTTGCCAGTTCATAGGTTCCCACACCTTGACTTTCACAATTTTTACTGCATTGGAACATGTTTGGCTACCTTGAACATGAACTTTGCTATATTTACAGTCTTTTTACACAGCATGGTTCACAGTCCACACACATGGGCGTGGGTGTGTGGACTGTGAACCATGCTGTGTAAAAAGACTGTAACAACAGCATTTTCACTTGAACATAAGCAATATAGTTTTATCGTTAATGATTATTATTAGCGATTTAAGTGACTCTGCATCACAGTTTTATTGAACAATGAGTTAAGAATCCATCTTCACCTATTATTAAAGATAATGATGAATTACATTTGTATGCTTCTAAGCAATGTCTCGATATATTAATAATTTGGGATAAATTCCAAGAAATATTTTTTGTTAATTAATAGAGTAAACAAAACAAATAGCTCACAAAATACAACAATGGCTTCTCGAAAAGAAACATGCAAGCTTCCTAACAACTCGTTTGAATTTAGTTGCTTCCTAAAAATTTAAGCTTACTTGTCATACATATGCACTCCGTTCAACTTTCATCATCTTTATAAAATAGGTAACGCGTCATACTTTTGATTATCGATTCACATTAAATACAATATTTAAATTAATCCATCTCCAACAACTTAATTTTTTTTAGTGAGATCATTAACTTAAACTTACTTACAGGTTAAGCCTTTAGAAAGATCAAAATTATGTTTTCCAATCACCCCACAAACTAATATTCCCTTTCAGTGACTAGTTTAAATTTAGATAGATAATTTTGTGATAAAAGTCTCCAATTAATGAATATGGGAGTGGTTAGGCCTAAAGAAGAATACATTATTTTGAAAAGAGAAAGTAATTAATTAATAATTGTGTATTGTCCCACTTGCATATGATTGATTACAGAAGAGAACATAATTGACAAAGAAAGGGCACTTTATTTTAAGGTGGTCATCTTCAGATTCATTTGTTGGAATTGCAATCATTTATTATAATATATTTGGGCCCCTATAAGGTAATTAACTTATTCCCTTTCTGTAGAGAAAGAAAGGTAACGTTTTTGATTTTGGATTGACAATCAAAACTTGAGTTGTGCTCCAAGGAAGACTAGTTATCAGTTAACATAATAGGCCAATGTTGAATTTTAACCAATATGAGATTGTCACGGATTTTTACGCTTGGCAGAATTTCATTGACAATTAGAAAAAAAAACAACAATCTAAAATTTCATCGACAAAAGCAAATGTACAAATAGCTTAATCCTACAAATATAGTTGTAGCAACTGTATATTTTACCCATGGTAAAAAAATGACCTCAAATTATTAAGTTGGACCGTACAGAAAAAAGAAGTCATTTTGATTACATGACTTGAATTAGATAAATATTTTCTCTAACTCAAATTAAATAACAACTATTATGAGTTCCTTTATTCTGAAATGAACTGTATAATATTCGAACCAATAAATCAAAAGAGAGTAACGCGCAGGCCTGTGTACCATAATCATTAGCTAGATATGGATAAAAAGAAGAATAAAATATGAAATATAAACCATACATTTATTCTGAATAGATTCAAGAGTTAAAAAGATGAAGGCGAATGTTCAGAGGACCACATAAATTGTTGAGAATGGATGATGTCAGTTTCTTTCATTTTTCCCTTTTATGCACGTCAATTCTCGTGCCCAATAATTCCACGAGCTGTGGTCACCCAAAATGTAGGAAGAAATAAAGAAAAAAACATATGGGTAGTCCTAGATATTTAATGTAATTGGCAAATTTGTGAATAAAAAAGGATTAAAGTTGATATGTTGTAAAAAAGTTAAGAAATTGAGTGCAATTAGTGAAAGTTATGATATTTGTTAACCTCAAAATGTGCTGCCAACAGATGCCAGACTCACTCGTGCATGAGCAAGCTAGATCCAACACGTTAAGGCAGATCAACGGTCGAGATCACTCCAAACTTGGACGTGGGAGAAGCTCAACGACATGAGACGTTTTCGTTCTGGCTCTGACAAGATATCTTGGATACGATTGTTTAATAATAACCAATCACTATGAACTCAGATTAAACATAGTAAATGAATGTGAGAGAATAAAACCAGTTGCTCTATGTATCTAAAGTTGCATTAGTTTTCAATTGTTACATGGTTGGAGTATTTATAGTATTACAAACCTTATGGTGACCCTTAGATGGTTACACGTGACCTCATCTTCTCGGTTGAGACATCAAATCCTAGTCATCATATTGACTTTCCTAGATCTACAAAGCATTTAATGCTCTTACATCCTATTGACAAGACAAGACACAAATACATTTTTACAGAAGTCACATTAATCATTCAAATAAGATTTCTATAATGAATTTAGGATCTCTGTATGTGGGCCGCCACTAGTTGGAGTGGAGCTTCGAACCTGTTGGGCTTCGGATCTGGGCCTCTTCGGCATGTCCACATCGGATTAATAATGGGCCTTGAAAATTACCATGTAGGCCTCGTCTTCTATTGCTGGTGGTGCGATAGGAATAGGTCCACAACTTCACTGGGTCGGCCATGTGGCAAATGCTAGTAGCAAGTCATAACAATAATCCCCCAAATCCATGTATGATTATTTATATTATGCGTGGACTTTTAGTAGTATACGAAGTACCCTCCTTGGGCATAACAAGAAAACTTTAAAGTTTCTGATCCATCGTGCTAGTCCCCCAAGTTCAGGCATAGATATTTATATTGTGCGTGAAGTTGATAGTTGAATTTGTTTTTTGGAGCTGAGGAAGTGGAATGCTGAACTGCCAAGGCTCATTTACTTTTGACAACACCTGAATTTATTTTGAAGCCGAGGTAGTGGAATGCTGAGCTGTCGATACTTATTTACTTTGAAGATAGCTGAATTTATTTTTGGAGCTGATGCAGTGGAATGTTGAACTGTCGAGGCTTTTGAAGATGAGGCAGTACAATGCTAACTGCCGGCTCATCTGCGTTGATTGCCCTTGATATTGGTGCCATGATTTGATAGTTTCGTATGTTACCAAGATGAGACAGCTAAAGTGGTGCAACTTCCAATACCTACATGGCCGCCACATTAAATGTACAATGATGGTTACGCGTCTTTGCGAGAAGCACTAACGCGCCGAGGCGGGTGCGTGATATTTACGAATGGAACTGAGGAGTTGGTGCAATAAATCGTTTGAATTCTACGGCTCAGATTTATCACAGAATTGAACGCTTCAGATTTACTGGGTCTTGATCGAACGACTTGGACGGATTCGTTCTTGATATAAAAACCAAAACTCAATCATTTTGAAGTTTTACTTTGCGAAAATCACTTGAATTCTCTCAAGCACTCTAACCTTCAAAATTCTCCGGCGAGCATTCTTAGGTCTCGTTCCTTTGTAGGTATTTTCTTGTAAAATCCTTTTTCACAATCTTTCATCAATTTCAGTAATTTTTTGCATCATTTCCTGTGATTTTTCATGGATTTTGAGGCGTCTAGGGCAGTTACAATAGCTAAGTTCGAAGAAGAGTCAATATCTGGTGGGTCGAAAGGGGGGCACACAATAAGTGAGAAAGCCCATAGAATACGAAGCGGGTTGGGGGCTGAAAAAATTCCTTCATCAATAACCTCCACCAAACTAACCAAACTTAGGGAAAAATACTGCATTCCTCATTATGTAGAGATGTTTGTTCCTGAAACCCATGAACGTGCCTACTTTCCGAGGTCGGATTGTGTGGCAATTAGTGAATTTTTGCTAAAAGCAAGAGTGCATCTACCTCTGCATCCCTTCTTTAGGGCGGTGCTGAAGACCTTCATGCTGGGGTAGAGTCAATTAGTTGGGGCCAACTTTCTTTGGAATGAGGTATCCTTAGGCGAGGACATGCCCCTGCATGTTTTCCTAACCATCTTCCAAGCCCAGGTAGTAGGGAAAGATTACTCTAATGAGTGGTACTACATCACTCCCTAGGAGTCTCATGCTCCCTTTGTTGTGGGGCTTTCTTCCTCCATCAAGGGCTGGAAAGAGTCCTGGTTCTGGGTTAGGGGTAGATGGTAGATGGTGGAGGGAGACATTGTCCTAACCTGCACAGCATCGACCCAGTATTATGAAGCACGTGAGTGCCTCGCTCTACATAGTTTAAATTTATTGTTTGTGCCTCATGCTAATTGCTCTTATTTGCAGATTCCGGTACGTGCTTTGGACTTCACGAGGTGGAGTGGGACGTGATTGAGGATATCTACAAACGGTCCTCAAAGCTTCGAAGCTTCGACCACCTCATAGACCGAAGCAGATACTTCATTGATTTCAAGCTCTATCACTTGTTCTCATTTCATTTAGTTTGTTGTAGGTTTCTAACCTTTTTCTGGGTATTCGTAGATAAATTCAGAAAGAAGTAGTATCCCGTTCCGGACATGACCACCATTCTAAAGGCCACAGCCCCAACTGGTGCCAAGGCCCTGAAGCCCTCCTCTATACTTAGGCTAAACAAGTTAGAGGCAAGTTGGAGCGTCTCAATAAGGTTCAGACTAAGAGGGCAAAGGAAGAGGCTCCCAAGAAGGGCCAGGGGATAAAGAGAAAGAGAAAATGGAGGAGCCCCTAGGGATGGCAACGGGACGGGCGGCCGCCCCGCTAAGAAATCCCTGCCTCGTTTCCCGTTAAAGGCGGGGTGGGGCGGGGCGATTTTTTTGGTTTTTTATAATTTATTTTTATTGCCCATATTCATTAGATTTAGACAAATAATTTTAGTTGCTATTTTCTATTAGAACAAATGAAAATTTTCATTTAAAGTATTGAATTAAAAAAAAAAAATTTAACGGGGCGGGGCCCTCGTTACCCGTCCCCGCCTCGAACCCGCCCTGGGCAAAATTCCCCGTCCCGTCCCTTTATCCGATTAAGCGGGTTATCCCTGCTCCGTTCGGGGTAGGGCCCCGCGAGTATCGGGTTTGTCGGGTTTTTTTGCCATCCCTAGGAGCCCCCAGAAGAAAAGGAAACTAGTCCAGATGGGTGGGGCTCTAGTGAAATTTAGGACTACTGTATCCCACTCTGAGAAAGGTGTTCCCAATAGCCGAAGCTCTTAGAGTCTGCAATAAAGACGGTGAAAATTGAGAAAGTTCGAAAGGCTAAGGACGAGGCTGAGAAGGAGGGATCGTCAACCTCTGAGGCCCCAAGAAGGGCCATGTGGAGAAGACCCCAGGAAAATCTGGTAATTTCTTGGCGGGACGGGATGACATGATCACCTCGCTCGTAATGGAAATGCTACCACCAAAGGTTAGGAGCACCACAGAAAAATTTAATAAATTTTGGACGGAGCGGTAGCAAACGTATGTGTCCACTTGTGATGCAGTGGACCTTACAGCGACATTGGTAAGCCAAAGTACTAGGGCCTTTGGGGCGGCCTTTGAATGTCAAGAAGTTTTGGCTGACATTCAGCAGAGGAACAAAGCCTCGGTGGACAAACTTGCTTCTACCGAGGTCGAAATAAAGAAAATAAATTTTGAAGCTGAGTCAACGAGGGCCTAGCGAGCTGAAGACGAGGCGATGCTAACTTTTGCCTAGTTGAAATAGAAGCTCTGAAAAAGGAGGTCTACGAATCCTAATGTGAAGTAGCCTCATTAAATAAGAAGGTAGAGACCTCAGACAACCACCAAAAAATAACTGCGGAGGCTCTAGAGAAGAAAAGTTTAGAGCTCATCGGGTGTAGGGATGCCAATCAATTTTTGGAAGAGCAAATACGATATTATGTGAAAGAGGCAAAGAAGGCTGAAGCTGAGATTCAACAGGCTGGGGAGGAGGCAGTCAAACATTACATCGCCAACTTTCATTTGACTGAGGAGTACCGGCGGTTCGCCATCTACTTGCGAAAGTTCACTTACGCCGAGATGATGGGAAGGGTAGAAGAGCTTTACCCTGAACTTGACGCATCAGAATTGAGGGTAGAGTTCATGGATGAGGTGCCCCAGACCCCTGCTGAAGACGAAGTGGAACAAGAGAAGACTCTTGCTGGAGAAACTTTGGAACAAGCAGTGACGAAGCTCCTACCAACGAGGCATTGGCACCCCAACTACCTCAATAGTAGCATAGTCTTTATCCAAATTTTGTAATGGCTAAGGCCCCCGAATGTAAATTTTTCTTTAATGAATCAAGCCCCCTTTTTAATTGTTACTTCTCTATTTTTCAAGTCTCGCTGCTTTGACAAACAATGAAGTAATTTGAAAGTATTACTCAAGTAACAATTAACCGTCTGCTCGCCAATGACTTCAATATATCTTCCTCCTAAACTATAGTCGAATAAATTAATTGAAGGACTTTAACTTGTTCTTAGGAGAGTTTTGCTTTTTTTTTTCCTTGATATTTCCCAACGACATTTGGCATCAAGGATTCTTCCTTGATGTTCAACTTCGTCAAGAAGAGGCATGTGAAACACTCATTGGAGTTCAGACAAGGCGATCCCTATTGGGGTTTGATCTTCCTCCGAGGTGCCACACTTCTTCACATGGGGGATGGTTCATCTATACGAAGGCTTCTTCCTTGACGTTCAGTTTCATCAGGATGAGGCTTGTGTTGTATGCCTCGGAGTTCAAGCAAGATGAACCCTTTAGGGATTTTGATCCTCTCTTCCAAGGCGCCACACTTTTCAAACACACATTGTTCCTTAACCTTTCGTGCAAAGTATTTATTTATTTACAAAGGTTGGTGGGAAGGATCTTCCAACTATTCAGTACATTCATTGGCAGTATATTCTTATATGCTTGATGTTCCATGGATGAGGCTGTTCCTTACCACCCATATCTTCAATTTGGTACGTACTAAGTGGGAGTTCTTCTTTGATGCGGTATGGTCCTTGCCAGTTTGGGGCCCAGGGTTCCTACCCCTGGTTCTTTAGAGGATAAAAACACTCTCCGAAGCACCAAATCATTTGTTCGGAAGGACCTATTCTTGACCTTAGCATTATAGTATCTAGTCATCTTCCTTTGGCATGTAGCCAGCTTCACTTGGGAATCATCTCTTTTTCCTCAAGGAAATCGAGCTCGCACCTCCTAAGCTCGTCATTCGATATCTTGCTAAAATTCAGTCTTCGTGGGGAGGGTAACCCAACTTCTACAGGGCTCATGGCCTTAGCACCATAGGCCATTGACAAGAGAGTCTCTCCAGTTGGGGTCGTACTTGTAGTTCGGATAGCCTACAGCACCTGTGGCAGTTGATCAATCTAGGCCTCTTTGGCTATATCAAACTTCCTTTTTAAAGTGTGTTTTATGGTTTTGTTCACAGCTTCAACTTGTCCATTAGCTTGGGGATGGTGAGGGGTGGAGAAGTGCTTCTTGATCCCGAGTTCTTCACAAAGGTCCCTGACCTTCTTGTTATCAAATTGCTTCCCATTATCTTACACAATCGAATGAGAAATTCCAAATCGACATATAATGTTCTTCCACAGAAATTTGGAAGTGTTAGCTTCTGTGATCTTTACCAGGGGTTCGGCCTCAACCTATTTCGTGAAATAGTCTGTTGCAACAATAGCAAATTGACACTTCCTTTGCCCTTGGGTAGAGGACCTATGAGGTCTACACCCCACTTGGCGGAAGGCCAAGGGCTAGTTACGATCGTCATCTCTTGATAAGGTTTCCTTTGGATAGGGAAAAATCGTTGGCACTTACGCATTTTTGTATAAACTGAATGGCATCATTTTTCAAGGTGGGTTAGTAGTATCCATGCCTTAGTACTTTCTGTGCCAGTATTAATCCTCCCGAGTGGTTGCCACAAACTCCTTCGTGAATCTCGCGTAGTATATAGGTCACTTCCTCACCCCCAACACATCGAAGGAGAGAAAAGGAAAACCCTCGTCTATAAACAAAATGAGTAGACCACCTTCTCAGCTTATAAACCTCATTTTATTGTCGGGGAGGATCGGTCTTTGAGGTAAGCCACTATGTGCTGCATCCAGGTGGGGTCCCTTCCATCCACATCACATTTTCCATGGCGATGGATGGCCTTGAGAGGTGCTCGATTGGCACTACCGTTAGTAATTTCGAGCCCTTGCTGCTCGCCAACTTTGATAGAGCATCAGCATAGGCATTCTCTATGCATAGACTTGGGCTAATTCGAACTTTTTCAAAGGATGAGAGCAAGGCCATCACTAACCGGAGGTACGTAGCCATAACCTTATCTTTGGCTGTGAAGCTGCCGTTTACTTAGCCAACGATGAGTTGGGAGTCGTCGTTGATGCACAATTTCTTCACTTGCATCTCTCTTGCTAACCTAAGGCAAGCAAGCAGCGCCTTATACTCAACCGCGTTATTGGTGGCCTTAAATCCGAACCGTACCGCACTATTCAATTTATGACCTTCAAGGCTTATTTATTAGGACCATGCCAGCTTCCGAACCCGCGTCCCCAACCGACCCATCCACGAAAAGATTCCACATGGAGGGCTCGGCAGGTTCCACAGCCCCTTCCATCTCTAGGACATTGGCAATTTCGGCTACAAAATCCACTAGGGACTGGCCTTTGATGGCCGCTCTAGCTTTAAAAAGGATGTCAAACTCGCTTAACTCCACTGCTCATTTCAATAGTCTCCTAAAGGCATCTGACTTTTGAAGTACTTGTCGAAGCGGAAAATTAATCAATACATGTATTGTATGAGCTTGGAAGTAAGGCCTCAATTTTCTCGATACGGTGATCAATGCCAAAGTTAACTTTCGATATTCGGCTATCGGGTTTCGGGTGCTGGCAACGCCTTGCTGATGTAGTAAATCGATAGTTGGTTAGTACCTTCTTCACTAACAAGTACGGCACTAATGGCTTCATTTGAAATAGCCAAATAGAGTTGTAGGACCTCTCCGGGCTTAGGTTTCGAGAGGGGGGGCCCTGTCCTAGGTGCTTCTTCAACTCCTGGAAGGCCTCTTCACATTCCTCAATCCATTAGAATTTCTTCTCCCTTTTAGAATCTTGAAGAATGGGAGACATTTGTCGGTAGCCTTAGAGGTGAAGCGGCTTAGGGCGGCCACGCGCCCGATTTAACTTTGTACCTCCTTTGGTTTTTGAGGGGACTTCATCTCAACCAGTGTTCGTATCTTCTCGGGATTTGCTTCTATGCCCATTTGGTTAACCATATAACCTAAGAACTTACTTGAAGCAACACCAAAGGCACACTTGAGAGGGTTCAAATTCATCCAAAGTTTTCTCAGGATCTGGAAGCTATTATTCAAGTAGGCTATACAACTAGTCAACGGGGGCCTTTAGCTTCTCTGGTATAATTTATTTCGGAGTTACTTATCTCCACCAACGTAAGGGCCTCCAAAGATTTTGTCAATCTCATGGATGTGGACGTTCTTTGCCCGGGTTTAACGGCCTCTTCATTGTTCATCGATCGACCTTTCCTCTTCGTGTTCCCTCCTCCGTAGGGGAGAAACATCCCTTTGGCGGGGAGTGGCCTCATCACGCCTAGATGGGAGCCTATTTCTTTTTCCATGAATTATTTCGTTGATCATTTCAGGGACTTGCCCGCTTGGGGCCGTGGCTGTAGGAATGATGATATGTGCAGTATTTTGAGGGTTCGGCCTCGTCCTCTTCGGGGGTCCTACTGTGACAGTTTAGTTTGTTGAATATTGTTGTAGGTGTGACATTTTCGTAGGCCAAAGTGGGCACCACGTTTAAGGTGGCCGTGGTAAGTGCCTGCCCCAAGTTGGGGGCGATTTCGTTACCAGTTTAGTTCCATTGATTATCCATCAGGTGGGAGGTGGTACCTCTCCCACATTGCCTCTGCTGAGGCTGGAGGCTTTGACTAGCCCTATTTCTGTGGTCAATCAATTATTCGTTGATAATTTCTTGCCTCATCATTTCTAGCAAAGCATCATAGGTAGTCGGGTCCTGATTTTGAACATCTCTCCAAAATAAGGTGTTCATATTTAGGCCTCTCCGCAATGCTGATAGAGCCTCTCGGTTGGTAACCTGAACACAATACGTCATTTCATCGGTAAAACGGGATAGGAAACTCTTCAAAGTTTCCCCAGCCTGCTGTCTCATGTCTTGGAGACGCTGAATGGGGAGCTCTCCTTCCTTGCTAATAGCGAACCTCTTCAGGATGGTATTCTTGAATTCTGGCCAAATGCTCCCAGGTTGTAACCCACTATACCAAATTTCAGCTACTCCATTGAGAGTCAAGTGAAAAGCTCTGCATTTCATGGTGGGGGTAGCGCCTCTTAAGCTCATGTGTGTTTTATAAATGTTCAAGTGTTTAGCTAGGTCACCTCTTACATCGTACTTTGGTATCTTGGGCATCACATAGTGACTCGACACCTGAACATTCCTAAATTCCCTGAAGAAAGAAAGATTCTCATCATCATCATCATCATCTTCATCTTAATCTAAATCACTAGATTGCTGGGGTTCATCTGAATCATAATTTTCATTTGTCTCATATCTGGGCAGTGGGCGGAAGGTCCAGCTTGGTTCTTCGCCTCATCGTCTTTCCCTTGACGCCTATTCCTAGGAGGGGCAACACGAGAGGGGGGGCATGTTCTGGCCTTTCCTCCGACTGTCAAGTCTCTGGAGGTGGGGGCTGTGGTCTATTCCCCGGCCTCGGATTTACAAGGTTGATTCGGTCGAATACACTGATGAATCTCTGGGGCTTAGCTTCGGGTTCATACTCCGGGGGAAAGTTATCATCTATATTGAACGGTCCCTCAGTGGGTCGGCTAGATGCACAATTTGAGGAAATATCAACTTTCACTTCTCCTTCAATGGGGCTAACTCCTCGGCGTGCCTGGGAAGATGGGCCCCCTAGCTTTGCACTTCGTCCTCTCGCTGGTATTGTTCTTGGGGTGCAAAGGGTAGGATCAGATGCCCTCATTAGCCTTGCATCTGTCTCAATAGTTCTTGCATTGCCAAATTTTGGTTGGTAATGCTTTTCATGTTGGCTGCCACAGTGGCTATTTCCCTTGTGAGTTGGGCTACTATCCTCATCCCACCTCGTCTGTGATGGTAGTGAGGTCGGCGCCGACCCACTGGGCGACTACTAAGGGTTCTTTGTTATTACCGTCCTTCATCCGCCTGGGAGGAACATCACCATTTGAGTTCATCTCTTTCCAAACCTAAATCTCAAATTGAAACTTTTGGGACTTCCTCTTGTTCTTTTTTCAAGAGCAAATCCCTTTTCAAGGGAGATGCCAAAACTATCTTTTAAGAAAGCTTTTTACACGGGGTTTCTTGCGGTTATAGTATGATTTTTCACAAACGACGCTAATCTGTTGACCTCAAAATGTGCTGCCAACAAATATCGGACCACTTGTGCATGGGCAAGCTAGATCCAACACGTTAGGGCAGATCAACGGTCGAGATCAGTCCAAACTTGGACGTGGGAGAAGCTCAACGACAAGAGACATTTTCGTTCGGGTTCCGGCAAGATATATGGGATACGATTGTATAATAATAACCAATCACTATGAGCTCATATTATAGATTGTAAATGAATGTAAGAGAATAAAACCAGTTGCTAGAAGTATCTAAAGTTGCATTAGTCCTCAATTGTTACATGGTTGGGGTATTTATAGTGTTACAAACAGAACGATGACCCTTAGATGGTTACACATGGCCTCATCTCCTCGGCCAAGATATCAAATCCTAGCCATCACATTGACTTTCCTAAATCTCTAAAGTATTTAATGCTCTTACATCATATTGACAAGACAAGACACATATACACTTTTTACAGAAGTCACATCAATCATTCAAATAAGATTTCTATAATGAATTCATGATCTCTGTATGCGGGCCATCATTAGTTGGAGTGGAGTCTCAGACCCGTTGGGCCTTGGATCTGGGCCTCTTGGCATGTCCACCTTGGATTAATAATGGGCTTCGGAAATTACCCTGTTGACCTCGTCTTCTATTGCTGGTGGTTCGGTAGGAATAGGTCCACAACTTCACTGGGTCAGCCACGTGGCAAATGTTAGTAGCAGGTCATAACAATATTTTAGGTCTAGGGTTAGAGAATAGGAAAGCAGGAAAAACGATACAGATTTTCGCTAGACTATCGCCAAGATTTGGTTCGAGCGTCTAAAACAAAAACTTCATCGATCTACTGTTGCCTCAACTTCGCTCGAGCAACAACCTATCGCTCGACTGTCACTCACCCTTTGCTCGAGTGACAGTGTCATCAAGGAAATTTTTATTTCATTTTTAAAGGCTTTTTGTCCAACTCATTCATTACCTAACCTACATATAAATTTCCAAACATTACAGAACGGTTTCACAAGGTTGATTATTGGATGAAACACATTCCATTGAGATCATCTTTATATATTTTGCTTTCAACATTCGTCATGTTATTGAATTTTGGTGAGAAAAACATCAGATTCATAATTCAAATACCAAACTGCTGCTTCCTTCATATCTGCCAGAGTTTCTAAAGATCAAGGGAAGGTGAGTGGAGTTCCAGTAATTGAAGAACGCAATGTTCTTCGTAAATCCACATGAGATAAACAATTTCACAAAGCTGGGAGTTGCTGCAGGAGAGAGCAATCTAGGAGAGCTTTTGAAACTGCAGCCGGGAATTGTTACAGGAGCATAGAATCCAGGAGAGCTGTTGGAATTGCAGTTAGGAGATTAGATAGTACGTGTCGTCGTCTAATCTGGTAGATTGTAAGTTATAAATCGTTTATAGTGGATTGTTGACTGGCAAAGTACCCGGAGTTTTTACCCAGTTGGGGTTTCTCCGTGATCATATCATGTGTTGTTTATTGCTTTGTTTACTGTTTTTATATTCTGGGTATTCAAACATAGGTTAATTGAACTGATTGCATATTCATCTAGAGATAATCAATTAGTGACTTGTTGCTAATTTATTATAATTTATTAATTCCACATAATCACATATTCACCCTCCATTTGGGTGTTGTTAGGGTCGAAATACGTATTTTCAATTGGTATTAGAGCCTTAATTTGATTCCCGACCCTAATAAATTCTAGATGAGCTAGTCATTGTCCGTGCCTCCGTTTTTCGATGGAAGCAACTATACTTATTGGAAAATTTGAATGAGGGTCTTCCTTAAAGTTTTGAATGAACGTATTTGGATTAGTGTTCAAACTGTGTGTACTTCACCTTCAACTACTGTTGCGGTGTAGTTACACCCACTGATATTTCATTATGGACTAAAGATGACTTAGGTGAGTGTAACTGGAGCAGTAAGGGCATTCATGCCCTGAGCAACCTCTCAAATTGAAAGACAATTGGCCGGTCTCACTTCTCTTATACAACAAATGGCACTTGGGACAATTCAACAAGCAAAAGTGTGCGGGATTTGTTCTATTGTGGGACATCCTACTGATGCATGCCCGACACTACAAAAAGGAGCCTCAGAGCAAGCAAATGCCATTGGGGGATTTCCAATGCAACAGAGAAATAGATATGATCCATATTCTAACACATATAATCCTGGATTGAGAGATCATCCTAATCTCAGTTATGGAGGAAATCATTTCATAGCCCCACAACCACAGTTTAATTTTCCATCGGGTTTTAATCAACAAAGGCAACCACAATACTCTCAACCTCGTCAACAAACTCTACCTCCAAGTTCAAATATGTCTCTTGAAGATATGGTTAAATCCTTAGCTTCTAGCACAATGCAATTTCAACAAGAGACAAAGACCTCAATCAAGAATTTGGAGACACAAATGAGTCAATTGGCCAACACGGTGGGTAAAATGGAGGCTCAAGGATCGGGAAAACTCCCTTATCAAACAATCAACCCCAGAGAAAATGTTAGTGTCATGGCATTGAGAAGTGGAAAGATTTTAGAAGAGGCACCAAGGAAGATGAAAGATCATGTTGAGGAGTCAACGCAAGAGAAGAACTTAGCATGTGAGAAAGATGAAACTACGACTCCAACCTCGGGATCTAAGGTAAATTCTAAAAGTTCTTTTCCTACTAATGTTCCATCCCCTCCATTTCCTAGCAGGTTTGCAAAGTCCAAGAGAGATGAACATGAGAATGAAATATTGGAGACGTTTCGTAAAGTTCAAGTGAACATACCACTTTTGGATGCCATTTATCAAGTGCCCCGTTATGCAAAGTTCCTCAAGGTATTGTGCACTAACAAGCGTAAATTAAAAGGTAATGAAGTGGTAAGCGTTGGGGAAAATGTCTTGGCGGTTTTGCAAAGGAAACTTCCACCAAAATGTAAGGATCCAGGAAGTTTTACCATCCCTTGCATTATTGGTAACACTAGGTTTGAAAAAGCAATGCTAGATTTAGGAGCATCTATTAATGTCATGCCATATTCTATATATGCTTCTTTAAATTTAGGATCACTCAAAGAAATTGGTGTCATTATTCAACTTGCCGATAGATCTAATGCATTTCCAAATGGTGTGTTGGAAAGATAGCACATAGTCTAGATACATTAACGACGTCTTTCCCTAGAATAGGTACAATAGCTCCGACCCCAAAGGTAACCACATCACTGTTCCAATCATCGAAAAACGAAAACAAGGCTTTGTCACCATACATATGTCTTGAACACGCACTATCAAGATACCACATGGATTTATTTTGAGCTTTAAGTACAACGTGAGCAACATAGCAATTCAATTGATCTTCAAACCTAGAGAAGTCACTCTTCTTTACCCAAACATTCTTAGAAGTAGAAGTGATTTGAATTACCCAAGTTATTATCTGAGTTAAGTAACTAACTTGATTGGCGAGGAAGTTAGTCGTGCTCAAGACATCTTGAATTTTACTTCTAGTCACGAGTTTATGACACCTCGTTCTTGTGTGTCCCAGTACGCCACAATGGTGACAGTTGGGAATAAACATAGATTCAAACCTGCTCGGTGGTTGTTGTCGATAAGTAAGACGATTGACCCTACGTTGTTTAGTAAGACTTGATCCAAAGATATTCGTGCCCTTGGGTTTAGGATTAACAGTATTTGTTAGTGGTTGGGACGAACGTGGTTTTGGATGCACTAGCATTAGTATTACCATTTTGAACATAACTCAAACCATGCCTAGTTCCAGCAAGCTTGTTCATATCCCAACAGATTATCAAGTTTCTACGAACCACTCATGAATGATTGGAGTTGATTGTTAGATTTTTCAAGATCATTTGTTAAGGATTTAATAGTGGCTTCCAAGTTTTCGTTAACAAGCTTCAACTCACTCAGGTTTTTGGTAGAGTCCTGAAGGTCACCTATGAGTTTTTATCTCTCTCTTTCAAGATCATTTACCTTTTTCAGAACCGCTTTGTTGACATTTTTAATCTTAAGACTAACCTTTTTCAAGCACGCACCTTCTTATCAATTGATCCGGACAATGTTTCCATAAGTACGACTCATCCCACATAAAATATTTGGCCATTGTCTTAAGTTTTTGCCTTTGAGCAGTAGACAAGTAGCTTGGAATTTTCTTAGTGACTAAATAATTCACTATATCCGCAAACCAATGAGATATATCTGTGACATGAAGCAATTGTTCATTGGGGAAGCTCTCTTGTAATGGAAGAGTTTCTCTCTCATGGATAAGACGGCTGAGGTGGTCGGCTACAGAATTTTCACTCCCATTTTTGTCTTTAATCTCAAGGTCAAAGTAAGAGGAGTATCCATCTAATGAGTCTTGGTTTTGCCTCTTTCTTGGCAAGCAAGTACTTTAGAGCTGCATGATCCGAAAAGACAGTTACTTTAGTGCCAATAATATATGAACAAAATTTCTCTAAGGCAAAAATAACTGCTAAAAGCTCTTCCTCAGTAGTAGAATAATTAAGTTGGGCATCATTCAAAGTTCTTGATACATAATAAATAACATGCGATGTCTTTCCAACTCGTTGCCCTAAAACGGCTCCCAATGCAAAGTCACTTGCATCACACATCAACTCAAATGGCCTATTCCAATCTGGTGGTTGAATGATGGGTGCCGATGTCAAGAGTTCCTTCAATCTTTCAAATGCCTTTCTACAATCTTCATCAAAATGAAATGGCACCTCCTTTTACAACAACCTGCATAATGGTTTTGCACTCTTTGAAAAATCTTTGATAAACCTTCGATAAAATCCTGTATGTCCAGGAAAAGAACGAATCTCCATCACATTTGTTGGAGGGAGTAAAGAGCGAATTAAATCAATTTTAGATTTATCAACCCATCCCCTTAGATGATATGAAATGGCCTATCACTATACCTTGATCAACCATAAAATGACATTTTTCCCAATTAAGTACTAGGTTAGCATCCATACATCTCTTAAGCACAAGTGTGAGATTTTTCAAGCAACTATCAAAAGTATTACCATAAACGCTAAAATCATCCATGAATACCTCTATGATGCTTTCAATATAATTAGAGAATATACTTGTCATGCATCTTTGAAAGGTTACGGGAGCATTGCAAAGACCGAATGGCATGCGACGGTAAGCAAATGTGCCAAATGGGCAAGTAAATGTTGTCTTTTCTTGGTCTTCCGTAACAATCACAATTTGGTTATAACTTGAATAACTATCAAGAAAACAATAGTGAGAATGACCTGCTAATCTTTCCAACATTTGATCAATGAAAGGTAAAGGAAAGTGATATTTTTGGGTTGCACAATTAAGTTTTCTATAATCAATACAAACCCTCCAACCCGTTTGAACCCGAGTTGGTACAAGCTCATTCTCTTCATTTGTCACCACTGTGATTCCAGACTTTTTTGGAACAACTTGGACAGGGCTTACCCACTTGCTATCTGAGATGAGGAAGATAACACCAACGTCTAGCAATTTCAAAATTTCTTTCTTCACAACCTCCATCATTGGAGGATTCAAGCGACGTTGTGGTTCTCTTGATGTCTTTGCTCTATCTCCGAGCAATATCCTATGCATGCACATGGAAGGGCTTATCCCCTTGATATCGACTATGGTCCAACCAATAGCTATTTTGTGTTCTTTGAGCACAAGTATAAGCCTTTCTTCTTAAAGTGTTGTGAGATTATTTGCAATGATCACCGGTAGTGTTTCGCCCTCTCCCAAATATACATACTTCAAATGCTCGGAAAGAGATTTGAGTTCTAAAGTGGGGGCCTACATTACCGAAGGTAAAAGTTTCTCTTTAGATATTGGAAGAGTAATGTAGGAGAGATTATACCTTGGTGGAATACTCGGTAGTGACTCAAGTGATGCCATGGTTTCTACAATATCCTCACACAATTGTAGATTCTTACTCAACCCGTTGAGATTGTTAACATCAATGCTTTTAATCAAAGTGGTATCCAATGCATCTTCATTTGATAATTCAAAAATATTTTGTACTAATGAATCTATTATATCAATTGAAAAACAAGAGTGTACATCACTGGGATACCTCATTGCTTCAAATATATTGAAGTAAATAATCTCACCATCAAACTCCATTGTCAAAGTACCATCATCGACATCTATCTTTGTACGCGCAATCCTCATAAATGGTCATATGTACTATATATGAAAGGGTTAAAGTCCAACCTATTAAGCATTAGTCAAATATACGATACTGATTTCGAAGTTAGTTTTGTCCAGAAAAGGGTACCGTGTATGATTGTATTGGTAACATTATCCTCGAAGGTGTGAGAATTTCAGATAATTGTTATGGAGTTCTTCCTAATTCCAATTACGTATGCAGTAGTACCAAGACTAATGTCACTGAATTGTGGCATCAACGGCTTGGTCATATGAACCATAAAAGTTTTTCTAAACTCGCCAAGAAGGAACTTGTAAATAGCTTACCTAAACATGAAAAATATTGATACCACTGTATGCGGCCCATGTCAATAAGGTAAACATCTTAGAGTTCCTCATAAACCAACATGTAAGATCTTAACAAGCAAGCCACTTGAATTACTCCATATGGACTTAATAGAACCATCAAGAACCGAAAGTCTTGGTGGTAAACGATATATCTTGGTTGTTGTTGACGATTTTTCTCGATATACATGGATTGAGTTGTTGAGAGATAAAACTGAGGCGTGCGGTTTTATCATCTCATTGTACAAGAGGATTAGGAATGAGAAAGATTTTATCATATCACGATTTCATAGTAATCATGGAAAAGAGTTTGAAAACTCTAATCTTGAGAACTTTTGCCCGGAGGATGTAATTCAACGTGAGTTCTCCTCGTCGGTCACTCCACAACAAAATGGGGTGGTTGAGAGAAAAAATCGTATGCTTCAAGAAATGGCTAGAGCCATGCTTCATGGTAAGGGACTAGTAGGGATGGCAAAAAAGCTCGCCGACTCGGGCGGCTCGGGCTCGGCTAAGAAAAAGCTCGAGCCGGGCCCGGCTCGGGCTTGATTACACCGAGCCTCATTTTTTTGGTCAGGCTTTGCTCGACTCAGCTCGCCTTGGGCCCAAAAAAGCCCGACCTTTTTTATTTAATTTATAGTATGTATAAATCGTACAAATTTTAATTTTTTTTAGTAAAAATGTAGATTTGACATTAAAAAAAAAACCCGAACGGCTCGGACTGAGAGCTCATACCGCTAAGGCTCGCTAAGGCTCAGACCGAAAGCTCGAGCCGAGCCTCATTTTTTTTAGGCGAGCTTTGCTTGGTTCGGCTCAAGCCCAAAAAAGCTCGAGCCGATTTCGAGCTTTTTTTCAACTCGGCTCGTTGGCATAGCTAGGGACTAGCTATGCATTTCTGGGGTGAAAGCATTAACACTGCATGTTACATAGTAAACATGGTTTATCTTAAACCTAAAACTGATATGACGCCTGATAATAACACATTTGTTACATTTTTCACCCATTAATATTTACTTTTCTATGATTATTTGACGCCTAAATGCACTCAGTACTTCTATATCTTGGTTTAGGTTGAAAATTGGTGAAAACGGTGGAAAATTGAAGAGAATACCGAAAAATGACCAAAACAGAAGAAAGCGAAAGTTCAGTGACTATAGTGCAAATGCTCAAAAATTGTGTCGGAGCTCACGATGAAGGTTCGAGATGCTAAGGGTCGATTGAAAGCAATTAGAAGTCAAAAAGGAATGAAATATGATCAAAATATTATCAAAATCAATTTCCAATTCGCACAAGATATATTCCAGATTTTTAGCTGAAAATTGAGACCCATTTTTGGCATAGTAAAATTCCAAATTGGAAAAGAGCTAGTAACAAAGTTGTAGTTCTTTGAGTTATCTTTCCAACGCATTTTGAATCTTCTAAATCGAATAGCGAAAAAGAAAGTTATAACCACATTAATGACTGCTGTGCAGGGTCAAAAAATTCGCGTGCGAAGGTAACTTTCCTTATTCGATTAGAACTCTTTTGGAAATCAATTTAGACGTGATTTTCATCCAATTTCTGACTCCTACAAATACTTAACAGCAGAATAGATATGAGAGGGCCTCTATACACCATTCTTCTCCTCTTTAGCTCAAAAAACTCATGGAGAACTAAAACCCTTGGTAAAGCTACGAAGGAACTCAGTTGTAATTGGTGATTTCATGTCTTTTATTTATTTAATTTGATCTTTTCATTGTCAAACAATGATAGAATTTAGATTTTCATTCTTTTGAATTTATATTGAAATCAGTTTAATATTTACAAGATTTTTCATGAATTCAGTCATGCTTTTTCCATTATTCAATCAAACTATTTATTGAGTTTCAATTTCAATTATTTGTTGTTGTGATTGGTTTAACAATTATAATATCATTCATAGATCTAGTCATACTTTTTCTATCGTTAGATTAAACTAGTTGTTGAATTTTAATCTCAATTTCACTTTATTGGCGGATTGATTACTGCCTTATGTTTGATGTGTATGGTCGATTTTTGATTTTGTTCCAATAAAATTGTGCGAATATATCTTAAGTCTAAATTCTAGAATTACATTTGTAAATTAAATTGGTTTTCACGATATATCTTTCGACTAGAGTGTCGGGATTAAAGCCTCTAATTGTGTTATAAAAATGAATAATTGATATGATTGATCCAATTCAATTGAGGGAATTCTGACGCTTCACTGTTTCGAATTATTAATTTTAATATCACCTTTCAACATTGAATTTTATTACACATTTGAGAGAACAATTCAATATTTTTTATCCTTTAAATATTCTTCCATCTCCCCGTGGACATGACACCCCAAATCTGCACTACAACTATCGTGTTATTCTTCGGGCGTAATCAACACCTTATGAGATCTGAAAAGGTAAACGGCCTACTATCAAGAACTTTCGTATGTTTGGAAGCAAATGCTACATTCTGCTAGAAAGAGAAAATTTGAGGAAGTTTGATTCCAAAAGTGATGAAAGAATTTTACTAGGATACTCCAGAAATAATCGTGCCTATCGGGTATACAATTCTCGTACACGAGTTATGATGGAATCCATCAATGTAGTGGTGGATGATGCCCGTAGTGGGGGGAGATTGTAGAAGATTGTGTAGATCTGGAACACTTGAGTGTTGGTCCTGACATAGTAACTGAACCTAGAGAAACTTCAGTTCCTGATCCCTCATACACAACTACTGGTTTAGATACTCCTAATGCGGGGTCCACACCTGATGATAAATCTAAATATCCTAAACAACCTTCATCTAAAATTAAGACGAATCATCCTAAAGTTAATATTATTGGAAATTTAGAAGAATGGATGAGACTTCGAAAGAGGGTATTAAATAACTTGACTTATGCTAGCTATGTGTCTCAGATTGAGGCTACAAAGGTCAAAGAAGCTCTTAGGGATGAATGTTGGGTTAACGTGATGCATGACGAGCTAAATCAGTTTGTAAGTAACAAAGTTTGAGATTTAGTTCCTAGGCCTCATGATTGTAATGTTATAGGTACTAAGTGGATATTTAAGAACAAAACCGATGATCAAGGTACTATAACTAGAAATAAGGCTAGGTTAGTAGTCCAAAGATATACCCAAGTGGAAGGTGTAGATTTTGATGAAACATTTGCCCCGGTAGCAAGTCTTGAATCCATTAGAATTTTCCTGCAGTTGCCTGCACTTTAGGATTCAAATTATATCAAATGGATGTCAATAGTGCCTTTCTGCATGGAATAATTCAGGAAGATGCCTATGTTGAATAACCTAAAGGGTTTATAGATCCTAAATATCCACATTGTGTTTATAGGTTGAATAAAGGTTTATATGATTTTAAACAAGCTCCCGGAGCTTGGTATGATTAGCTTACTACATATCTCATAGAACATGATTTCTCGAGAGGTGGTGCAGATAGAACCCTATTTATAAGACGTATTGAGGAAACCATCACCATAGCTCGATCTATGTTGATGACATCATTTTTGGTTCTCATATTGATTCTCTTGCTCATGATTTCGCTGAATGCATGTAGCAATAATTTGAGATGAGTATGATTGGTGAATTAAATTACTTTCTAAGTCTCCAGGTTAAGCAAACTGATGATGGTCTGTTCATATCACAGTTGAAGTATGCAAAAAATCTTGTCAAACGTTTTGGATTAGACAGCAAGAAACACACTAGGATTCCCATGAGCAACAGTGTCAAGTTAGGTCATGATCATATTGGTAAGAGTGTTGATCAGACACTGTACAAAAGTATGATAGGTAGTTTACTTTATCTTACTACTAGTAGACCTGACATAGCCTTTATTTAGTGTAGGGTTTGTACACGTTTTAAGGCTGATCCCAAGGAATCCCACCTGAGTGCCGTGCGACGTATCATTAGCTATGTAAATGGTACCGTTGATTATGGGATCATGTAATCTCGGGATTCTACTCTTGATCTTGCTGGCTATTCCGATGTTGATTGGGTTGGAAATGCCGATGATAGAAAGAGTACTTCTGGAGGATGCTTTTATGTTGGTGCTAATGTTGTCACTTGAATGAGCAAGAAACAAAATTCTATCTCATTGTCAACGGCAGAGGTCGAATATATAGCCGCAGGAAGTTGCTGCACTCAACTGCTTTGGATGAAGCATATGTTAAGTGTTTATGGTATTAAACAAGGGACTATAATTGTTTTTATGATAACACTAATACCATTAATATTTCCAAAAATCTCGTTCAACACTCTCGAACCAAACATATTGATATACGTCATCATTTTATTCGAGAGCTTGTAGAGAACCGTATTGTAACCCTTGAGCACATCTCTACAGAAAACCAATTAGTTGACCTATTTACATAGCCATTGGATGGTCTGAGATTTGAATTTCTGCGTACGGCTATTGGTGTTTGTGTACCTCATTAATTATTTTTTATACATGCTCATTCATTTTCATTGTGTGCCTTATATTTATACATACCTCGTATTGTTCTTACTTTTACTTTTGTATGTGTTGTCTTTTTTTTTTTTGTGTTTCATACTTTCTATTTTAAATTGAAAAAAAAAACATCAAAAGCAATTCGAAAATTTTGAAAATTTAAACAAAAACAATATGGATCTGTTTGTTGTGATCGAGCATGGGGATTTTTGATAAGTGTATTTTCTACACTTATTCGGGGCTTGAAACTATAGAATTTTATTGTTCTTTTGGTAAAATATGACCTAAATTGTGTCACATTGCATCTTGTCAGTAAAACTCGATATTTGATGAATAATGAGAGAAAAGAAGCAAAATGTAGCAAAAATGGTGAAATTTAAAGTTTGAGGATTAAATTGCAAATACTCAATGGTTGATTCGGACCTCAATAAGATGCTTTAAAAATTGTTAGGAGACAATTAGATGGAATTAGAATTCAAAAAGGAATTGAATATGATCAAAATATTATCAAAGTCAATTTCCAATTGCACAAGATATATTCCAGATTTTTAGCTGAAAATTGAGACCCCCGTTTGGCATAGTAAAAGTTCGAATTGGAAAAACTATATTTCTAGCAAATTTGTATCCCTTTGAGTTATCTTTCTAACGAACTTTGAATCATCTCAATTAGATATCAAGAGAGAAAGTGATGATTAAAATACGGACTGCTATGTAGAGACAAAAAAATCCGAGCGCGAAGACAACTTTCCTTATTCAATTAGAACTCTTTTGAAAACCAATTTGGACGTGATTTTCAACTAATTTTTGACTCCTAAAAATAGAGAACAGAAGAATACATATGGAAAACCTCCCTATACCTAAAAATCTCTATATTATACATATTTTGGAGGCGAAGAACATAGCTAACAATGTGGAATCAATGCGAATTGCATAGGATATTGAAGTTTCTTTATCCGGATTCAAGATTCACATCAAGAACGTGGAAAATTTCTAATTCTTCATTATTTCTTCTTTTCGGGTGATGATTTTCTAATGGTTCCTTTGTAATTTAATTTTAAATATGTTATGCTAGTTTTTCAATTGTATTGGATGAATGTTTGAACCCTATTTTTATTTATTTTAATTCAAGATATCAGTTTAGTATCTTTGTGTTATTATTTGATTGATTTTACATACCAATTGCACTACTTATTGCTTGATCACCAATTAAGTAGTTAGTTGCTTGTCATAGTGTAAGAATACTCACAATAAGTCTAGAGCGCGGTAAAATCGACATGTGTAGTTAGAATTATGAATAATCTCTTTCACAGATGCAATCTTATTGATAATCTAAACCAAATGCATGACTTTCATATGAATTCGAACTAGGAATATGATCGTTTCGTGTTAGTCATAGGTTGATATATCTTGGGAAAGAACATTTAATATATTAGCTTTATCGATTGTCAAAAATGCATGAATTAAATAGAATGATTATTGAGAATTGAAATAAGTGGAAATAGGGGAATACATGAATCCAATACAAGTATTCACATTAGGTTTAATCACTTTGTTTTATCACTTTCTTATAGTAGAAACAGAATAAATAACAAATAAATCACAACTCTTTTGATGTCATCATAATTTGAATTTAATAGTAGTTATTGAACTACAAATTAGACCTTATTCCTCGTGAGAACGATACTCTTAACTCACATAACTTATTATTTGTACAACGATTTCGTATGCTTGCGGGTTTCACGCGAACACTTTTTGTCCGGCCCATTCATTCTCTAACTTATATATAAATATCTAAACATTAGAGAACGGTTTCACAAGATTGATTGTTGAGAGAAGCACATTCCATTCAGATCATCTTCATATATTTTGCTTTCAACCTTCGTCCTGTTATTGACTTTTGGTGAGAAAAATGTCAGATTTATATTTCAAATACCAAACTGCTGCTTCCTTCATATCTGTCAGAGTTTCTGAAGATCAAGGGAATGTGAGTGGAGTTTCAGTCGTTGAAGAACGCGGTGTTCTTTGTAATCCACAAGAGATAGACGATTTCACAAAGCTAAGAGTTGCTGCAGAAGAGTGCAATCCAGGAGTGTTTTGGAAACTGCAGCTAGAAGTTGGTGCAGGAGCACAGAATCTAGGAGAGCTGTTGGAATTGCAATCGGGAGATCAGATAATACGTGTCGTCGTCTAGTCGGTAGACTGTAAGTTATAAATCGTTTATAGTGGATTGTTGACTGGCAAAGTGTCCGGAGTTTTTACCGAATTGGGGTTTCTCCGTGATTATACCATGCGTTGTTTATTGCTTTGTTTATTGTTTTTATATTCTACAGTATTCAAATATAGGTTAATTGAACTGATTACATAATCATTTAGAGATAATCAATTAGTGACTTGTTGTTAATTTATTAATTCCGCATAATCACCTATTCACTCATCTCTGGGTATTGTTAGGGTCGAACTACGTATTTTCTGCTAGCATAAAAATGAGTTGAAATTTATTATCCCATTTTAACAACTTATTGCGTCGTTAAACAGTAAATTATGAAATACTACACAAACCGTATTGTACAAGTAACACCACCTTTAAAATGACGGAAATTTAAGTGGAATCAGCCAATGAAACAACTAAATGGAGATAACAGAACTCAAGGAGTTGATAGGCTGTGAGATGGGCAGTTTGGATTAGCAATTGGGCTACAGACAAAAGTTTTGTGGCCACTGAAAATCCACATCCAGGGATCAACCTACCTACCTACCTAAGAAATTGACATTTCAAAGCCTGAAGAATGGATGGAACGAGGAGGCGCCGTTTGACAACCGTTATTTTGAAAAAACAAAGTTTTAAATAGTAACTTGTAGAAGAATGTGTGGTTAAAAAATAATTTTTTCTTTTTAACTTACATGCAGAATATTTTTTGTGTGAATGTGTGGTTGAAAATGAGTATGAATACAAAATAGTTTTCAAATAATTGTCAAACAGGTGGTAAAGTTTAGGGAAAATAGCAAGAGGTCCCCCAACTCGACCTATGTTGCACTTTGATCCCCAACCTTTCATTTTAGTAGCACTTAGGTCCTGAATGGACAATTTTGCCCTCATCTTTAATTTAACAAGCACACTGTTATTAGAAAGAGGAATTTACCCTTATCAATAAATAAATAAAAATGATTTATGAAGCATCATAAAGTAACCTGGGAAATATCATATAAAGCACAACAACAAAGATTAGGATCTGTACTTGATTAAAGTAAACATGCTATACATGCTGTAGAATGATGAATGATGTTTAACTTCCAAATATACGAGAAATAACAACAACTAGAAACTGTCAAATTGACGCTCACAATTTCCAGTGTTCCAAAGCCGAGCATAGACTATCGAATATGGATAAACCGTATAAGATCTCCATAAGAGACGAAGAATTTTTTACTTAACCTTTGGGCATTCACTCACCCTTAGCCACGTGTCAATTTGGACCATTTGCCTGCAATTTGATTTCCGGACTGAAAAGTCTTCGCTTGGCATTGATGTGAAAATGGGCTACCAAGAGGAATTCATGACAATTATCTAGGCCGGTAAAAATGGCTCATATTGGTAATTAAGCTGTCAGATCCAAATAAATGACATCATAACTATGAATATCCCTAATTTGAGGGCTCAATTAGTCAGGTCTTGAATTTACTCTCCAGTGGTTATCAGTTCGAGTCCCCTCAGGGCCATTGAAATGAGTACCCGACTGTAAATTTCAGGATCGTGTGGAATTAGTCGATAAGCGCTCAAGTTAGCTCGAACATGTAATGTTATAAAAAAAAAAGGCTTAATTTCACAAAATGTCCCTACGTTTCAATTTTTTTTGTATTTTCACCCCTATTTCAGCGTTTCATTACGAAAAACGTCATTTTTATCCTATTTTTAACATAAGATGATCAATATACTCTCATATATAGATAAAACAAAAAAGAAAAGAAAAGAAAATTAAAGAATAAATTGCAATCTTACTTCTAAACTTTTTAAAAAATATAAATGAGTCCAAAATTTATGAAAATATTAAAAAAAAAAACTCTTCTATTCAATTTTTTTTTCTGGCTTATTTTCCCTCCTAAATTTCCATCCCCTTTTTCTCCCTCTCCCACCATAACGCCAGGTCATCTTCTAGATAGCGGTGGCAACGAGCCGAGCCCGATCTTTTTTGGACCGAGCTTTTTTTGGCCCGAGCCGAGCCGAGCCGGGCCCGGCCAAAAAAAATTAGGCTCGGCCCGAGCTTTAGGCTCGAGCCCGGGCCGGGCCAAGCCGGCTCGGTTTTTTTTTTTTTTTTTTTTTTTAATAAAATCTACATTAAAAAAAAAAAATTGTACATTTTATGCGTAACACGTGTTATAAATTAAAGAGATTATGAAAACTTCATTTTTACTTAAAGTATGTAACTATTATTTCTTGTAATGTCATGGTGAAATTTCGTTGAGGGTCGTAATTCCAATAATTCAAGGCAATAACTATTATATTTATCATTGAAGAATAAAACCCTCCTCCTTTATCCGGGATTGGGACCGGCTACAATTATCGTAGGCGGAGTTAAAATTGTACACGAATAAAATATTTCGTGTACAATTTTTTTTGAAACAAAAAAAAAAATTAAAAATTACGTATTGAATTGAAACTAAACAATTTAAAAACTTACAATATCTTATGCTTTAATCATTGTAACTCATCGGCCATTATACTATCAACTTGTTCTTGAAGACGTAATTCCGCACATTCCCAGTCCTTCAAACATATTAAAGCCTCCAATATATCTTCTTTTAGTCTTGATCGCTCGTCACTTAAAACTCGACCACCTAAACTAAATGCAGCCTCCGATGTTATCAGAGACACCGTGCGGTGTTAGTAGATCACGAGCAATTTTTGATACAATTGGATACCGCCTTCGTTACATCTCCACCATGATAAAAGACTAAAATCTGTAATTCTTGTGGCTGTAACATACTACGAACGTCCACGCACATATACCTAGCTAACTCCGAAGGAATTTCAAGATTTGTACCACTGACATCTATTGCTCTAGATATTGACGAATTAGAACTAAATGAGGGAATACTAGTATTGGTCTCTAAATAACTCCATTTATTATCTACATTTGTTGAAGTGTTCTTTGAAAAAGTATTTTGGGAAGAACTACACTGACCTTCTTTTTCAGCGTAATAGTTATACATTTCGCATAACATTGATTCTATATTCGTATGTGAAAATTGTATATCCATGAAACGTGAAATCCCATTTATAATAGCTTTTGTGCCAGTTAAATTAAGTCGAGGGTCCATTACGAAGCTAATAAAAATAATGAAGGTATCTCTTCCCAATATTTACGAAACTTTAACTCCATAGAATGAACTACATCAACAAAAATTGGGAAATTCCTATGTCTTTGAAATGTTTGTGCAAAATAGAAAAAATGTTGTAAAACAAGTGAAGATGTAGGGTAATAAATACCGCTACATTCCTTTGTGGCATTGAAAAACGGTTTTAAAAATGTTTTAACGATAAATGCAAGATTCCATTCCCAATCTTCCAAATTATGTTCGGGTCCATATGTATGCCTACCATTATAATACATTGTAATAACTTTATCATAATTTTCACACGAGTGTAACATAAGATATGTAGAATTCCATCTATGTGATACATCGGTGACAAATGATTTCTCTTCTAAGCCATACTCAGCACATAAACTATTAAATGCTTGCTTTCTTTGAGTGATGCGGTAATAAAATTAATTGCTTGCCTAATTTTATCTAACTGTGTTTTTATATGTTCTAATCCAGATTTTACAATCAAATTAATAATGTGGCATACACAACTTTGAGTGAAAAATAAACCACCAAATATATGGTTCAAATAATCAATAAATTTATCGACAACAACATTGTTTACTCTAGCATTATCAAAAGTAAAACTTCGAATCATTTCTTGCATACCATATTCTTGTATAATATCTTTTAAAACCATGTATATGTTAGTCGCATTATGAGGATATTCTACACATCTAAATGCAATAATTCTTTTATGCATAACCCATAGGTGATCAATGTAATGAGTCAGCGACAATATAACCTTTTTATTAACACCGGTCCATAAATCGAGGTAAATGATATAACACAATTAAAAGTTTTTAAACTTTCAATATTAGTTTGTTTTCTTTTGTTATATAATTTTATAGCATCGAACGAAGTGTATTTCTACAATAAGAATGATACCGGTTGGAGATAATTCTCGCACAAGACGAGTAAAGTGTATTGACTCGATCATCGTTAGCGGCATCTCTGCTGCAGCCACGTATGCAACCATTCCTTCACGAAATCTTTCCGTGAATATACAAAAGTGGAAAGAGTAGAACCGGAATCGCAAATGTTAGTTCGGTCTGTTTCGGGTCAAGACCGACTGGTTTCGCTTTACAACTTCTTAATATGTGTTTATTTAAATGCGATGTGCTCGAACTAGGCTTCCAACTGAGTTCTTTACCGCAATAATTGCAACATGCTTTCCAAATATCGACTCCATTTTGAACCCCAACTTTTTTTCGAGTCATATGTTGCCAACAATCTGCAGACTCTTTTTTCGACTTCTTAACCTCGACTACTTCCTCCTCTTCGATATCTTCCAAAACAATTGGAACATTTTGAGATGTATTGTACCCCAATGGAGTACTCGAACTACCTCTAAACTGATTAATCTCATCACTGGTAAAATCCATGTGTACGTATTATAAATTTATAATAGAGGGAAATTGTAGTAAAGAATTAAGAATATGATATGTAAAAAAATAGGAGAGGAGAAATGGAGAATATAGAATATCGTAGTAAAGAATATAGCAAAATGAGTAAATTGAAAATAATACTGAGTTAAGCGATTGAAGAATGAAGAGTGATATGAAATAGAAAAATTTTCTCGTATTTATAGACAGAAAAAAAAATTTCAAATTTTAAAATTAAAAAAAAAAAAAAAATTTGCATGCACGCAAGAAAAAATCTTGCGTGCACGTTAACGCCTAATGTGTCTGACTTGTGATATGATTTTTCAGACAAAATTTTTGAAAACACGCGAATTTTTAAAATTTTTTGAATCTGCCTGAAATCAGACAGATGATACTGCTCGATTTCAGGCATTAAATCTGTCGTCGAGCGTGCTAGAAAAGTCGCCCGCTCGTAGCAGTGTGACCGTCGCAAATTGCGGTGCATTTCAATTTTTTTTTTTTTAAAAACACGGGCCATTTTGGCCTGTGACACGGGCCGGCCCGGGCTCGGCTCGGAGCCCCCACGTGGGGCTCAGCCCGAGCCTCGGCTAGGTGCGACCGAGCCCGAGCCGGGCCCGGCTCGGGCTTTTTCCGAGCCGAGCCCGAGCCGCCGAGCTTTTTTGCCTTCTCTACTTCTAGAGCGAGTGTTTACCCGTGGTGAGAGATGATAATGATGCAGTGGTACCACCTCCAGTCGCGTATAACAGCCTGTTGCAGACCTCTTTATTGCCAATAGAGACAGAGGAGGAGTGGCGGAAGAGGAAGGAATTATAGACCTTAAGGCGAATGGAGGCTAAGAGGAGGAGGTTAGAGAAGCAAAGGATATTGAAGGGTGATAAAGAAAGAAGCTGTAGTAGTTGTGGAAATGGTGGCAATTTGATTTTGGAGGATAAGAGAGAAACTGAGGTGAATTTGAGGGTGAAATTGGATAGAGAAATAGTTTTAGCAGCTGGGAACAAATGGGAGGGGCCGCCAATCCGACTGTCTTCGTGGACTGCTGCTGCTGCTGCTAGACAGGCCCTTATTGGAGGAGGGATTGATGCTATAGTGCCAAAAGGGAAGAGTAGTGGTGGGACGAAAGGGTCTAGCAACCAATATCTCAAGGGTCATTGGAGTCACAAGGGGGGAGCTCTTCAAGCGTGTCTGAATTCGAGAGTAAACATCTGCAAGGTAATTCAGTTTACCTTTCCTTTCATTTGCCTACTTATTTTTGTGTTTAATCAAATAGTGTGTTTCTTTTCGAATTCTGACGTGATTTCTTTATTATATTTTAAGGTTCAAATGAATTTAATCTGCTTGAGATAATCGAAGATTCCCTTGTTTGTCATTTCTTGAGCAATAACCAGCAATTCATTATTCTTGATATCTGTCTTTGAGGTTGATATTTGGACTCATTTGCATTTTTCAAAAAGTCGAGGAGTAAGTTTGCAATTTATTCTTTATTTTTCTTTATTATTTTTTTTATCTATATAGGAGGGTATATTGGTCATTTTACGTTAGAAATAGATGAAAATGACGTTTTTCGCAATAAAACGTTGAAATATGGGTGAAAGTGCAAAAAATTGGAACGTAGAGACGTTTTGCACACTACATGTCAGACGTAGGGAAGTTTTGTGCAATTAAGCCTAAAAAAAAATAACTATGAATCATAAGTTTAAATTGTTCCGACAAAAGCCAGTGCATTAACCTACAAATTTTTCCATATCTACACTCGTTCAAAATTAATTGCAATTAGCTCCCAGATAAACAAGTTGTAATTTCGGGTCTCATTTAATGCATTACCTACTGATCATTAACAGAATTGTCAAAGCAACTGAAATTTCGAGTTCCATAATGCAATAGGCATTTTATATTACAGAGTTATTTTAGCCATTCACAATGACACGAGACATGGAACAAAAAAGTAACATCTCATCGTACCCATCCAAACATACAACCAGCTAACATCAAGTAATCAAAAACGAGGGGCAGATATAACAGGACAACTTGCTTTCAAAAATGTTTTACAACACTACAACAATGAATTTCTCTCGGCTCAATCTAAATTCCAGTCAAGTAGTAGCAGCAGTGTTCCATGTGTTCAACGATCTCGATATACAAAAAGTAAATGCTTATCAAAGATTCACTTCAATTAAAAAAAAAAAAATACCATACATGCATTTGAATAGCATCCAATCACTCTAGCAAATGTATGAATACAAATGTTTAACATCCAAATATATGGAAAAATAAACAATAATGAGAAATGGCCAAATTGGCACAATTAACACGATGTTTCAAAGCCAAGCGGCCCAAGCATGAGACCATCAAATATGGAGAAGACGTTTAATATCTCCAAACAAATACTAGATTATATTGAAAGGACTATAGGCAAGTCCAAACATATGAGATGAGTTGCAACTACAGGATCAAAATATATGTTAATGAAATAGAAACAGAACACCTTTAAGCAGAAATTGAAGATAAGGAACAAAGTTTTAACACTGTAACAACGAAAGGATTACAGCTCAAGTATGTATTCGGCCATGGTTGCGAGAGAGAACTGAATGACCATCTTCAGTAATTTGATCTCTAGAAAGCTACAGAGAAGGCATCCATAAAACATAAGACTGACGATATAAATAGAAAACCTGATCACATTAATCCTTTCCTCACCTGAATTTTTACTCGCCCTTTGGGCATTCGCTCACTATTGACTACGTGTCTTTTGGATGATTTGCCTAAAGTGATTCCCAGACGATACTCCTTGAAAAGCTATTGGCTTAGCATTGATTTGAAAATGGGCTACCAAGAGGAATTCATGACAATTATCTAGGCCGCTAAGAATTGCTCCATATTGGTAATTAAGCCGTCAGATCCTAATAAATAGCATCATTACTCTGAAATCTATGATTTAAATTTTCCAATACGACGCAAGTGAAATAACCTTCAAAATATTTCCCATATCCACACTTGTTTAAAGATAATCATAATTAGCTTCCAGATAAATAAGTTGTAATTTCGAGTTTCATATAATGCAATACCTACATCACATCAAAGAATTGCCAAAGAAATTATAATATCGAGTTCCTATTACCTACTTCACATTGCGGAGTTGTTTTAGCAATTCATGATAACACGAGACTTGGAACATAAAGCTTACATCTCATTCTGGAATTATGAAACCCATCCAAACATACAGATAGCTAAAATCAAGTAAACAAAAACGGAGGCAGATTGAAATTTCATGAAAATAACAGGGAAATTGCCATTAATTGATCAAGAGAAGTCTATAGTGTTTTACAACGCTACAACATTGAATTTCTCTTCACCCAATCTAAATTCCAGTCAAGTAGTAGTAGTAGCAGTAATAATAACTTTGAATCAAGCTACAGAATTTTGTTCCCATTCTTAATTAAACTGAAAAAAAAAAAATTAAATTAAGCATCACTACCCTGGTTGCGATCATTGGAAATATGGAGTCCAGGTTGAGCAGCACGCCGTCGTGTCCTGGAAGGCAGAATGTTATCCAAATCGACCTCGGCAAGCGGATCATCCGACAGATCACTATCAACACCAGACAATTCACTCTCGTAGTCAACACTGGAATCATCATCATCGTGGTCGGATTCCTCAATCAATTTCCCTTTCCCTTTCCCTTTATCATCACTCGCAATCCCCTTCCCCTTACTATTAACAATTGCTTCCTCACCATCCGACAGTTCATCATCATCGTCTTCTTCGCCTTCGTAATCTTCTTCGTCATCATCCTCTTCTTCATCTTCAGGATAGGAAGATTGCTTTAACTCGGCATTTTTTTCATCCCCAGCACATGAAAAGGCGTCATTGTGTGAGAGGGTTTCGAGTTTTTGCTTCTTGGTGGAATCAGCTTCATGTTCTTCTTTGTCTAGGGTTTCGTCGACGGATTCTGGGGGATCAGGCCTACGTTTTACAGTAGATTCGCGTTCTTCTTCGCCTGATTTCACGTCTGCCATTGTTAATTGAGACGGAAGTTTTCTAGAGTTGTGATTCAACTAGGGTTTTACCTGCGCAAGTTCATTCGGGTGACAATCAACAATTCCAGTGGGTTAAGATGGATAAATCAACCACAGTGGGCCGGCCCTTCCATTTGTAGCCCGTTGGTCTCTGTAATTTGGGAAATTGACACAAATAATAGTAGATTGGATAGTCAAGGAAATGAGGAAATTAGATACTGTACTCTAAAACGAAAAAGAAATTGATTAATACATTTAAATCAAATTAAAGTTTTAATAAGTGTAATTATCACGTCCACTGAAAATATAACACTTGAAAGTCAACAAAATCGTTCCAAAGACTAACGGCCACACTTCCCATATAATATTTTTCACCTTTTAAATTTTTATTATTAAAAAGTTTTCACTTGATACTATATTTTCTGCTACAGTTATCCATTTTGAGCGATTTAAAATCTGTTAGAAAGCTTGCAATGTAGCCATAATAAATATGTTATGGACGAAGTTTAAATATCGAAAATTATTTTACATGACTTATTGAACGCAAAATAAATCGTAACTATTAACTTCATTTCTTACGGCATTTTTGACTTGTTATTATGAACTCATCGTTTATCTATTTTTAAATTCGAAATATGTATTTCAAAGTTTGTCGTGAATACTTCAAAACGTAACAAAACATCAATCGACGAAGGAACAAAATAGCCCGTAAATAGGCCAAAACTGGTAACACCAAAACATAAATTAAAATAAAAAATATCTAAATTTTCCACTTTTCAAATTCTCATTTTTGCAAAACATTAAGGGTCCGTTTGATTGCAATGGTGGAAAATGGGTGGAAAGAAAATGAATTACAAAGAAAATAATTGACTAGAAAATATTTTGCAGAGAATTGTTAATTAAGTGTGTTTGATTTGTATAATTTTTCACTCGAAATTTTTTTAAATTTTATGTTCGTTTGGCTTTATTTTATATGAAAATTGTCTATTAAAGTGATTTTTTTTTTTCCACAATTGGTTATAAAATTTGTTTCCATTACCAAAAAATAAAAATAAAAATAACGAAAAAATTCGTTTTTTCCTTAACAATTATTTTTTCATCAAAGTTTAGTTTTCGTTTGATTTTGTTTTACATGAAAATTGTTCATTAAAGTAAAATTTTTTTTTATAATTGGTAATGAAATTTGTTTACATTGCCACAAAAAAAAAAAAAAAAAACCCGGAATTGTTTTTCCCACAAAAAAAGTGGGAAAATCAATTCAACAAAAACAAAGAAAATGTGCACGTGTGGGGGTGGGAAGAAAAACCAATTCCTTAGAAAAAAAAATGGCTATCAAACATGACAAATTGATGGAAGAATAATGTTAAGTGTACACAATCTTTTACACTATTTTTTACACCCACCTCACATGGAGGGGGAGCCCACACATAATAAAATAATCGTGGACCCCCTCCATGTGAGAGAGGTGTAAAAGATTGTGTAAAAGTGTGTGTGTACATGTAGCATTACCCTTGATGGAAATGGAAAATGTTTTCCATTTTCCATGGAAAATATTTGCTATCAAACACAACCTAAATGTATCAATTGAATTGATTCAAACAAATATGATTTGAATGTGAGATTAAAATAAGATTTGAATTTGTATATTTAAATTTTCAAAAACACACGTATCCATCTAATTAATTGCTCCACTAAGATATTGCAACTTTTTTAGATAATGTCACTTTTTCAAATTGTCACTTTTTCATATTTTCATTTATGCAAATACCTTGGATGTATCAGTTGAATTAATTTAAAAAATATGAATTGAATACAAGATTAAATAAGGTTTGAGTTCGTATATTTTAATTTTAAAAAAACTCACATGTACGTATCTAGTTAATTGTTTCAATGAGATACTGTGACTTTTTCATAGAAAAGTGACAAAATATCACTTTTACACACGCTCATTTTCGCAACATCTTGGATGCATTAATTGAATTGATTCAAATAAATATGAATTAAATGTAAGATTAAAAAAAGATTTCAATTAGTATATTTAAATTTCCAAAAACACACATGTATACATCTCATTAATTGCTTCAATGAAATACTTTCATATGTATTAACATAAAATAAGGTTTGAATTCATATATATTAAATTTTCAAAAATGTACACATATGCATCTAATTTATTACTCCAATGAGATACTGTAACTTTTTTTAGAGAACAGTGACAGAATGCGACTTTTTCATAAAACATTGACATAATTCACATTCTTATTATGCAAACACCTTACATGCACCAATGTTTCATATGTATTAACATAAAACAAAGCTTGAATTCGTACATTCAAATTTCAAAAACGCACACATATGCATTTAGTTAATTGTTCCAATGAGATACTATGATTTTTTTTTTTTGGACTGGTGAGAGAATTCACATTCTCCTTATGTCAAATGCCTTACATGCATCAATGATTTAATTGATTCGAAATTTTCTTTTCATATGTATTACCATAACACAGGGCTTAAATTTTTATATTCAAATTTCCAAAAATGCATACGTATGTATTTAGTTAATTGCTCCAATGATATAGTATAACTTTTTTTTATGAAAAAGTGACATAATTCACATTCTCCTTATGTCAAACATCTTGAATGCACAAATGATTTAATTGATTCAAAGTTTTATTTTCCATATGTATTACCATAAAATAGGGCTTGAATTGGTGTGTTCAAATTTTCAAAAATGCACATGTATGCATCTAGTTAATTGCTCCAATGATATAATATAACTTTTTTTTTTTAGAAAAGTGACCGAATATTACTTTTTCATAAAAAAAGTAACATAATTCACATTCTCCTTTTCTCAAACACCTCGTATGCATCAATGATTAATTGATTCAAAACTAATTTTTCATATGTATTGACACAATCCATTTCCTCTGAAGTTTAACAATGTTATTTTCAAACATGTTTCTAATTACAATAACAAAATCATTAAAAAGAAACTTCACAAATGTTAATTATTTAGCTGGAAATTGAAAATTATGGTTGTTACTTTTATAATCTATGTAAAGAGAATACTAAACAAACTTAAAACAACAAAATTGGGGAATTAATTAAACAAGGAGTCAAAAAGTAATAAAAACCTATAATTTTGTTTGTGTATTACAGGAAGATTTTCTCGATCTTTTTTCAGAGCTTTCAATGTTGAAGTAGTCTCGATCTTTTTCAAAGTTTTGAATAATGAATGAATTTGTGGAAAATTTCTTTTTTCCACTTCCAAATTTCCCTTGATTTTTCCAGTTTGGAGGCTTGTTTTTGTGGCAGCCGTGATTTTTAGGTTTGAGCGTATTTTGTACGTTCAAATATACATAATTACCATTTAATCCAATTTTATCATGCTTTTTCAAAACTTCCTTAAAATATATGGTATTTGTGTAAGTACCCCTAAAGAAATTACAACATAGTAAAAAATTATTTTATATAATACAATTCAACATTTTATTCTCATAATATGTACTACATTATCTATAATATATTAAATATCATATCAAATGAGAATCATTTTTTTGGACTATTATAACTATATTACAATTCAATTATTTCAACAATACTCTACTTTTTGTTTTTCAATATATGTATTAAATTTACGAACTATAATAAATATAATTCTTATTCATGCATGTATTCTATATTGTTAATTCTCAATTAATTAACATTCACATTAATTTAATTAATATTAATTAAGTTTTTAGTTAACACTTATTTGTTCTTCATTATTTCTATTGCAACAAGATGGACTTTATCAAGATTGAGAATAGACCAACTATTAAATCTTGGATGTAGCATGAACACTTGATGAAATGGGAGGGAAGTAGAGTAAATGGCTGATACTAGTGGAATGATTCATCTTTGGATAATAGATACCATAGCATTCACATTCATTTAATTAATATAAATTATAATTTAACATTCACATTCAAGGCTATGTTCATGTTCATGTTATTAATTCTCAATTAATTAACATTAACATTCATTTATTAATATTAATTATAGTTTTACATTCAAAGACACAGTTCATTGTTCACTTTCATGTATGCTAATTAGCATTCATTTTTATTTAATTAAAATTAAATTATATTTATTTAGTATAAATAATTTAATATTCATTGTGATATGTATTCTTTGGTATTAGTTATAAATTAATTAAGATTCACATTAATTCATGTATTGTATTTGTCATCCATCTTCATATATGCATTTAGTTGTAATTTTAATACTCACATTCAAGTGTGTATTTAACTATGTATGTGCATATATAATAATTAACATTTATTTTCTAAGGCTTGCATTCCTTTAATATTTAGAACAAAATGGTAAATGGAGAATCAAATATTACTTTTACTACACTTATAAAATATTTTAAAATGGCGTGCAACGCCCATTTAATACCTTAGTTTTTGTTTTTAATATGTATTAAATTTACAAACTGTAATAAATAGTACAATATCCTTGTTCATGCATGTATTCCTTTTTATTAATTCTCAATTAATTAATATACACATTTATTTAATTAATATTAATTTAAATTTTGCATTCATATTCACATCCATATCCTTGTTATCAATTCTCAATTAATTAACATTAACATTCATTTAATTAATATAAATTATAATTTCACATTTGAAGAATGCAATTCATTATTCATGTCCATCACTTAATTAAAAATTAAATTATATTCATTTAGTATAAATGATTTAATATTCATTGTCACAAATATATTTTTTGGTATTAATTCTAAATTAATTAGCATTCACGTTAATTTATATATCGTATGTGTCATTCATTTTCATTTATGTATTTAGTTGTAATTGTAATATTCGCATTCAAGTATTCATTTCACTATTTATGTGCATATATAATAAGTAATATTTATTTACATGGACTTGCATTTCTCTAATATTTAAATCAAAATGGTAAATGGAGGGTTAACTATTACATTCACAGTACTTATAGAGAATTTCAGAATAACTTGTAATGCCGTTCAATTCTGACTAGTTAAAGTAAAAGTGATGTTAAAATTAACATTAATGGTAAATTAATCTATAGTGAAAGTGACTTTTACGCCTCTAAAGAGTCCATATATGTCACACCCAATTCATATAGATAACAATATACTAACCAATGTAGGAACACAATTGCCGACTTGACCTAGACATCCAAATTCACCTAAACATTTTTTTAACAAAATGAAAGCATCTCCAAAAGTATATCCGAAACCAAAGATCATAAAACCATAGTCTGACATATTTATCCTGAGGTTTTAAAATTATTTACAAGTTATTTCAAAAGTCATACATGATCCCCAAAATATAATATAACTAGAGTCCACAAAATAGACCTCCAAGTCATCATCCATGTACATCAAACTTCGGAATCCCGTAAGAACTCCACAGCCAGCCATGTTTCCTAAGAAGTTCCATACTCACCTACAATGCAAGAACTATGCAAGTCAATGCTCAATAAGCAAAATCATGCAGATTATGAGTATGAGTGGTAATTGTATATGGCACCGTACCATTTACTTTAAACATCAAGCAAAAGATGTATCATGCTCAGATATTCGTCAAAGTCGACTCGAAATAATTTCATTTGAAATCTTTCATTGGTCCATTGACCCACCTACTATGCACCGGATATAAAGCTCTACACAATATCAATATCAATAATCAAATGGCCAATCTGACATCGACACCGGCAAATGGACCATTATCTTGTGACAACTAGAGTCCAATCCCCTAACTGCCCCTATAATCACCCAAGAAGTATCCCACATGGCAGTGTCAATAATTAGAGTATCACAAAGGCACAGTCAAGTGGTCTACCCTCCTATGATCACCAAAGGTCCATCCCATATCCACTTTGCAATCAACTAGGAAGTATCACCCACGGTGCCAAAACATATCACAGAAGCATACCTCACATGCCTCGGTGCCATAGTAGTGGTCAATAAAATAATTTATGAGGAAAGCTCAATTTTACAATCATGTTGTGCATGCTAGATTTTCAACCATGGATATATGTCGTGCATGCACATGAAACCATGGATATATGTCGTGCATGCACATGAAAATGCTCGTGAGTAACATACTCAATGATCATAACCATCAAATGATACACAATGAGCTCATTATCCGAGTTATGTAAAAATTCCAACACTACTATATCACAAACACTGTGTTCTTGCATCATAGTTGCAAATGGATTTCACTTACCTTTTTACCCTTGTGTGTGTTCTTACGGAGTGTAGATTAATTTCCTTTTTCACTTGAAGTCGAAAAACCACCCGCATCACCATTTAATATTAAACACGACCCTAAATTTGATAACCTTAATACACACACAATCCTGTGCTACGTCCAATCATGCCAAATTAATTTAGATGACATTAACAATTCAAGTTACCGATTACTTTGCAAACTAGTCCCATAAATCACAATATTTCTTGAGTCCAATTATGAACGTCAACGTCATCTAATTATTTTTTAACAACCTAGAACTCCTTAAAATATATTTTCCGTGCCTAAGAGATAATTAATGGATATGTAAATGTTGAAACTATGCAAAATACCAAATTGGACAGAAGCTATTTTTTGCATTTTAGTTGCTGCCATATCTCGTTTCATCCATCTTTTCACACCCTTAATAACATTCAATCCTTCCCAAAATTTATACACATTTATATAACATATATGTAGAGATAAAAATGTCATGAATTCACCTCAATTACAGGGTTTTCAGCCTCAAGTTGAGTCATTTTTATAGCACGATGAACCAGGCAGTTTCCGATGATGGTCTTAGGTTTCCATTACTTATTATGCCACATGTCAGTTTCTAACCTATTAAGGATCATTTCTATATGTTACCACTCTTATATACAAATATTCAAAGTGATAAATATGTGTCCCAATCAAAATATTATATAACACCAAAGGCGAAACAAGTAAAATCCAGCAACTATGCAGTTTCCGTCCTTAGTTATTTCACTCCATATATCTCCAACAATTTTCTTTCTTTTTACCATGATAACATCCCAAAAACCAACCCAACATAATATCAAGCAATTTTATAGGTTCACAAGATTGTAACAGCTTAAGAAAACAATGAAAACAACCTTCAAAACCAAGAGCTAAACTCACATATCCCGAATTTCAATTCCCAACTCCTTGTTTTTGCTTCCCTCCGTTTCTTTTATTTCTCTTTCACTTGGGGGGTCACTTGAAGGGATAAAATATTGTAATATGAGGTATTCATAGAGTCCTGAAGGGGTTGGGATCGTGAATCTTGCTTAAGAATTAAGAAAATACTTCATGCAACCATGTTGACATGTGTTAAGCAAGATGTAGTTTCATGCAGCAATATTTGACTTTTCCCTCATCATATTTGGATCCATATATGACTTATAAGATATATATATATATATATATAAAGTATCAAGGGGGTGGAAAATGTGGTAAAATACTTAATGTTGAATGAATTGGATAGTAAAATCACAAATCTCCCAAGCATGAGGTGGCTTCTTGTGGTTAAATTCTGATTTTGTACCTATCCTTGGAGGATTTGTATGAAACTTATGGATAATATACTGAATATATGAAACCTTAAGAGAGTTGAAAACTTGACTAATGCTTAATGGTGAATGAATTAACCATTATAAGGACAAATTGACAAGCATGAGGTGTCCCTTGTAGTAGAAATCTGATTTCACCTCTATCCTTGCAGGTACAAATCAAGTGTCCTTATCTTATTTTAATATCTTTACAATCCATCTTACCTTCCCTAAGATCCCAAGACATTTTATAGCATTAATTTCTTAACTGTTCATTTAATTACTTACCCAATTGACACCCGATTTTCGACCGATTTCAACATTTCGCACCTCAATATTTATAACGTCATATAAAACCCATATTATTGCGTAGTGCTTATGTCACTTCATGCCTCATGTCCTAAATATTTCAACTTCCTATCTAGGATTTACAGTGGCCTTGATCAACCGAATGGAAAGGTAGAACATTTATCGATGCTAACTTCGGCCTTTTCAAGATTCCAATTGCTAAACAAGTCAATCTACAACATCTACATTAACCTAATTTTTGTATCATAACTCAATGTAAAATTCATCACCTAGGTTGAAGAGTCGAAGACTAACACCATATAAAGATCTTAAGCTCACAATAATCAAATATACCATTTTAAAAGAAAGCAATCAGGAAAATTGATGCAAATGACATTGTAAATAGCATGCATGAATCATATTGGACAAAGGTGTAATGTGAAGTTCGGGGTATTATATCATCCCCTTCTTATAAAATTCCGTCTTCGAAATTTGCTTACCAAAAAGTTCAGAATATTTAACCCGCATTTCATCTTCTCTTTCCCAAGTGGCCTCTTCTGTTGATTGATTTCGCCACAATATCTTAATGGAATTTTCTTGCTACTAAGTTACTTTATCTCTTACTGAAGAATCTCCACCTGTTTGCTTCATAAGTCAAATCTGATTTTATCTCCATCGGTTTGTTCTTTAATATATGAGAGTGATTTCCAATATATTTTCTTAGCATGGATACATGAAACACATTGTGCACCTGAGACATTGATGAAGGAAGATCAAGTTTGTAGGCAACATTTTCAATCTTTCGGTAATAGGAAAGTGACCAATATATCTTGGACTTAGCTTTCCTTTCTTTCCAAATCGCATAACTCCTTTCAATGGCGCTACCTTAAAAAAAATACTTGGTCTCTGACTGTGAATTCTAACATTCTTCTTCTTTGATCTGCATAACTTTTCTATCGATCTTGAGTCGTTTGCATCCGCTAATGTATTTGCGTCACAACTTCAGCTATTTCACGAACCATATCTGGACCCAATAGCTTCCTTTCTCCAACCTCATCCCAATAAACCAGAGATCTACATTTCCTACCATACAATGCTTCATAAGGAGCCATTCCAATCGTAGCCTGATAACTGTTGTTGTATGCAAATTCCACCAAAGGCAAAAATTTACTCCACTGACCTTGAAAATCTAATATATAAGCCCTCAACATATCTTCCAATATTTGTATTATTCTTTCTGATTGTCTGTCGGTCTGAGGATGATAAGCCGTGCTAAAAGATAACTTTGTTCCCAAAGCATTATGTAAGCTTTTCCAAAAGAACGATAAAAACTTAGAATTTCTGTCTGAAACAATAGATAGTGGCATTCCATGAAGTCTAACCATTTCTTGTACATAAAGCTGAGCATATCGATCCATGAAATGAGCTGATTTAGTCAACCTATTTATAATAACCTAAATATTATCGTATCCTTTAGTTGTTTTTGATAATTTTACCACAAAGTCTATTGTGATTCTTTCCCATTTCCACTCTAGGATGGGTAATGGTTGTAAGGTTCTTGCCGGCCTTTGATGTTCTGCTTTTATCTGTTGACAAGTTAAAAATTGTCCCACATATTCCACTATCTCACCTTTTATGTTCGGCCACCAATAATGCAACTTCAAATCTCTACATATTTTAGTAGCTCCCGGATGAATAGAATATACTGTCGTGTGTACTTCAGATATAATATCACATTGGATAGTCTCTGCATCAGGTACATACAACGCCCTCTAACTGCAAGATACCATTTTTCGATATCTGAAAGTCTGAAACTTTTCCGTCATGTATATCATTCTTCACCTTGGAACAATAATCATCTTCCTGTTGCCCTTGCTTGATTCTATTTAATAAAGTTGGCTGAAGTGTCAATGTTGTAAGTTAAGCCTCCACAGATCATGTGATACAATATCAATATCCATTTTCTGTTAGTCCACCCACTCTGATTTTTGAGTCAGTCTCATAGTTGCAACTTTAGATATCGATTTTCTACTCAACGTATCAGCTACAACGTTAACTTTACTAGGGTGATAATTGATAACACAATCATAATCTTTTACCAACTCTAGCCACCATCTTTGTCTCATGTTCAATTCCTTTTGTGTAAACAAATAATTCAAACTTTTGTGATCAGTATAAATCTCGTACATTTCTCCGTACAAATAATGCCTCCATATTTTAAGTGCAAATACAACGGCGACAAGCTCCAAGTCATGTGTAGGATAATTCTTTTCATATTCTTTAAGTTGCCTAGACACATATGGAATAACTTTACATTTTGCATCAATACACATCCTAAACCACTCTTGAAAGCATCATTATAAATCACAAAGTTTCCAGTACCAGATGAAATTGAAAGGATAGGGGTTGAAGTCAATCTTTTCTTCAATTCCCAAAAAATTTGCTCACAAGCATCTGTCCATTCAAACTTCGTACCCTTTCTAGTTAATTTCGTTAAAGAATAAGCTATTTTTGAAAATCCTTCCACAAATCTACGATAATATCTAGCTAAACCCATAAAACTTCGAACTTCTGAAGGGTTTGTGGGCCAAGACCAATTATTAATAGCCTCTACTTTACTTGGGTCAACTGACATGCTCTCACCTGATATTACATGCCCCAAAATACGACAATGTCTAACCAAAATTCACATTTCTTAAACTTAGCATATAACTGCTTATCCTTTAACACCTGAAGTACTATTCTCAAATGTTCAATATGATCTTCCCTAGTACGAGAATAAATAAGGATGTCATCAATAAATATAACGACAAACTTATCGAGAAAATCCTTAAATACTCAATTCATCATATCTATAAAAGTCGTCGAGGCATTTGTCAACCCAAATGGCATCACTAAAAACTTTTAATAACATATCTCGCACTAAATGTTGTCTTAAAAATGTCATCTTCCTTTGTCCTTAGTTGATGGTATCTAGATTGCAAATCAATCTTCGAGAATATAGATGTACCCTGAAGTTGATCAAACAAGTCATTAATCATCGGTAATGAATATTTATTCTTAATTGTTACCTTATTCAATTCTCGATAATCTATACACAATCTCATTGTACCATCCTTCTTCTGAACAAATAATACTGGTGCACCCCACGGTGAAGCTAGGTCTAATAAAACATTTGTCCAACAACTCTTGTAATTGTAACTTCAACTCTTTCAATTCGTTTGGGGCCATTCTATATGGGGCTTTGGAAATTGGAGATGTTCCTGGAATTAAATCAATTTCAAACTCTATTTCACGGTTTGGTGGTATCCAAGGTAAATTATCGAGAAATACCTCTGGAAACTCTTGAGCCACTGGTACATCACTAAGATTCGGATTACGTTGTGCTTCAATTGCCATAACACCAACCAAGTAACCCACACACCATCTAGTAACCTTTGTGCTTTCAATGCTGATATAATTGGGAATCTAAAACCTTTTCCAATTTCATTGAATGTGAATGGTTCGTCCTCCAAAAGTTGAAAGGTTACTGACTTCTTCTTACAATCTATAGTAGCTTGATATTTTGACAACCAATCCATCACCAAAATAATATCACAATCTCTCATATCCAACACAATTAAATCTACATAGAGTTCTCGATTTTCTATAAGGATCATACATGCTCTTAAAATCATATTGGTTTGTTGTACATCTCTAGATGGAATAGTCACACAATAATTAACCTCTTGTATGTCAGGTATCCTACCTAACTTCCTTATATACTCAACAGACACAAATGAATGCGTAGATCCAAAATCAAATAGTAAATGCCAAAGATAGGAAATTTACCTGTTACAAATTATGGGTTTGCCTCGACATCTGATCTGGTAATAGTAAACACCTTAGCTGGCACCTTCTTATGCTATATGGGATTTGGATTGCCTAGATATGCTCTAGCAAGGTGTCCCCCTTTTCCACTAGCATAACATGTCCTAGTCTCTGTAGGATATGCTCCTACATGTTGTCCACCACATATGGGACAAGATGCTTGTGTTATTGGGACTTTGCCTCGATCTATCTTTGAATGCTTATCTGATCCCACTGTTGCTGTCCTTACCTCGGTTGATACTTGGGTTTCTGACTCTATCCCTAGAATGCTATTTTCTTATCATTTTAGGCCAATACTGTCCCTAACCTTGTCTAAACTGTCGTCGAGCCTCCTGAGCACGACTAATTCTTTCCTCAACTTGTTCTGCAACTAATGCCCTCTCTGCTATTTGTAAATATAACATCCCTTAGACTCCTGCCATGTTACATCTCTATATAATTCTGGCCTCAATCCTTCAAGAAATCATTCTACTTTCAGGGCGTCAGTATTAACCATATGGGCTGCAAATCTAGATAATTGTTCAAATTTACGAATATACTCTCCCACTGTCATTCCTCATTGTCTCAGCTGTATAAATTCGTTTATGTTCATGGCTCGAACTGGGGTTGTAAAATATTTATTACAAAATAACTCTTTAAATCTATCCTAAGTCATAGCATTAAGATCTTTAATGCTACTCATTGTTTCCCACCAGTGTCCAGCACTACCACACAACATAAATGATGGACAAACCACTTTCTCCACTTCTAAGACTCTACTGTATCTAAACATATTTTCTAAAGTTCTCAACCAATCTTCTGTTATTGTTGGATCTAATGTATCCTCAAATATTAGAGGGTTTAATTTTCTAAATTTTTCTCCAACTGTCTCAATTTGTTCAGCCCTTTGTGGTGGTTGCACGAATTTAGCTCTTTGTTGTTCTTCCATTTCTCTTTGTTGCACTAATTGCTGAATTTACTGTGCTTGGAGCTCCACCAGCTCCATAAGTCTATCAATAACCACATTCCTATTATTATCCGTGACACTTGCTTCTTGACTTGAAGTTCTAGCTTCTCCAATGTATTCACTTCTAGTTCTTATCATGACTGCGATATCTGTTCACAAAACAATCATAATAAAGGTTGGCCAATATCATTCATGAAGTACGCAACAAAATAAAAATTATTGCCTTTGCTGTGCTCTTTCGTACTCTAAGATCATGTACATGGACAGTCTACAGAATTATAACCTTGCTCTAATACCACTCTTTGTCACACCCCATTCATATAGATAACAATATACTAACCAGTGTAGGAATACAATTGCCGACTTGACCTAGACATCAAAATTTACCTAAACATTTTTTTTAACAAAATGAAAACATCTCCAAAAGTATATCCAAAATCAAAGATCATAAAACCATAATCCAACATATTTATATTGAGGTTGTAAAAGTATTTACATGTTATTTCAAAAGTCATACAAGATCCCCAAAATATAATATAACCGGAGTCTACAAAATAGCCCTACAGGTCGTCATCCATGTACATCAAACTTCGGAATCCCATAAGAGCTCCACAGCTAGCCATGTCTCCTAGGAAGTTCCATGCCTACCTAAAATGCAAGAACTACATTACGTCAAGTTCAATAAGCAAAATAATGCAGGTTATGAGTATGAGTGATAATGGTATATAACACCATGCCATTTACTTTAAACATCAAGCTAAAGATGTATCGTGCTCATATATTCGTTAAAGTCGACTCGAAATAATTTCATTTGAAATCTTTCATTGGGCTTTTGACCCGCCTACTATACACCAGATATAGAGCTTTGCACAATATCAATATCAATAATCAATAATCAAATGGCCAATCTGACATCGACATCGATGAGTGTACCATCCTCTTGTGACCACTAGAGGCCTATTCCCTAACGGTACCTATAATCACCCAATAAGTATCCCACCTGGCAGCACCAATAATCAGAGTATCACAAAGGCACAATCAAGTGGTCCACTCTCCTGTGATCACCTATCCACTTTGCAATCAACTAGGAAGTATCACCCGTGATGCCAAAACATATCACATAAGCATGCCTCGGTGCCCTAGTAGTGGTCAATAAAATATTGTATAAGGAAAGCTCAATTTTACAATCATGTTGTGCATGCTAGATTTTCAACCATGGACGTATGTCATGCATGCACATGAAAATATTTGTGAGTAACATACTCAATGATCATAACCATCAAATGATACACAATTAGCTCCTTATCAGAGTTATGTAAATATTCCAACACTACTATATCACAAATCCTATGTTCTTGCACCGTAGTTGCAAATGGACTTTCACTTACATTTTTACCCTTGTGTGTGCATGTTCCTACGGAGTGTAGATTAATTTCCTTTTTCACTTGAAGTCAGAAAACCACCTATATCACCATTTAATATTAAATACAATCTTAAATTTGATAACCTTAACACACACAATCCCGTGCTATGTCCATTCATGCCAAAATAATTTAGATGACATTAATAATTTAAGTTACCGATTGCATTGCAAACTAGTCCCATAAATCACACTATTTCTCGAGTCCAATTATGAACGTCAACGTCATCCAATTGTTGTTTAACAACCTAGCACTCCTTCAAATGTATTTTCCATACCTAAGAGATAACTAATGGATAAATAAATGTTGAAACTATGCAAACTATCAAATTGGATAGAAGCTATTTTTTGCATTTTAGTTGTTGCCATGTCCCGTTTCATCCATCTTTTCGCACCCTTAATCACATTCAATCCTTTCCAAAATTTAAAGACATTTATATAACATATATGTGAAGATAACCATATCATGATTCCCTTTTATAGCCACAAGTACAGGGTTTTCAGCATCAAGTTGAGTCCCTTTTACAGCACGATGAACCAAGCAGTTTCCGATGATGGTCTTAGGTTTCCATTACTTATTATGCCACCATTTAGTTTCTAACCTATTAAGGATCGTTTCTATTCCTTACCACTCTTACATCCAAACATTCAAAGTGATAAATATGTATTCCATTCAAAATATTATATAACACCAAAGGCGAAACAAGTAAAATCCAGCAACTATGCAGTTTCTGTCCTTAGTTGTTTCACTCCATAGATCTTCAACAATTTTCTTTCTTTTTACCATGATAACATCCCCAACACCAACCCCAACATAATATCAAGCAATTTCAGAGCTTTACAAGATTGTAACAGCTTAAGAAAATGGAAGGTGAACGAGAATGGTAATCTTACTGTTTTCTGGGATCATCGTTTCACAGTATGACATGGTACAAAAATTCACCTTTAAATTCTCCCAGCCTTCTCGAGTCCATCAGATTAGAAATGAAGCCCATAAGTTCAAGCAAAAGGACCTCGAGACCTATTCAGAAGCATAAAAAAATTCAAGGATTATTTTAGAAAGTGCCCAAATCTGGACATTCCCTAAAAAGCCAAGGTCTACATCTTCTATACAGGCCTGCATCTTGAATATTGTAACATAGTCGATGCTTCAGCAGGAGTATCAATCACAAATATACCCTTAGACAATACTTTAGATCTTTTTGAAAATTGTAAAAAATTAATTTACGTGGCCAACCGAAAGAGAAACTCTGAGGAAAACAGCGGGTATTCATAGCATAGATGCAATAACAGCATTAGCAGCTTAGATGGAAACACTAACAAAGAAATTGGACAACCTACTCAGAATGTGACCATAGTACATCAACTAGCACTAGTCTGCGGGGGCTACTGGCCAAATCACACAATTGCAAGCTATCCTTTAGCATCCACGTGTTTATCAGACTCAAGAGGTCAGTTATGTACAGAACAATCAGATGCAGCAGAACATTCCTTACTCCAACACCTAAAAATCCAGATTGAAGCAAGTATCATAACTTTCATGGGCTAATAATCAGATTTGGGGATATCAGATTCAGGGCAACCTACCAGGATTTCAATAATAACGACAAAAAGTCACCATTGGAAGAATTAGTGGCTAGGTTCATACCAAAAGTGAGACTGATTTCCATAACCAACAAGCTATTTTTCAAAATTAGCAGGTTGCTCTTCGAAACAACCAAGCTACATTTAAAAAATTGGAAATTGAGGTGGACAATTAGTAGTTGCATTGGCCAACAGAACACAGGGTACCCTATCGCAATACAAAAAAGGACCCACGGGAACAGGTATTAGCACTTGAAGCTCTAAATTATTTATAGGGCACTATCAATCAAGCCTGCTACCCCTATTTGAGCTTATGTATCGCCTATTCTGTTTTCTCAAAGGCTTCGAAGATAGACTAAAGAGGAACAAGTTCTAGCCATTACAACTAGAAGTAGAGTTCAGCTGCCAGAAATTACTATAAAGAAGAAATGGACTTAAAGGAATAAGGTACTTACCAAGGGCAAGGAACAAGTGGTTAAGTCTGAAGAATCAGTAAAGATTAATCAAGAAGAACCATCAGACAGTCCATAGGTTAATGCAACATTCTTCTCAATAATTACACATCTCTAGTCTCATTTCCTCAAAAGTTGTAGGATAATAAGCTGGACAAACAATTTAAGAGATTTTTGGATGCCCTTAGACAACTCTTCAGACAACTTCATATTAACATTCATTTCATTGACGTCATTCAACAAATTCCAAATTATATTAAATATTTTAAAGAGATGTTGACAAAGAAGAGAAAGTTGCTAGTTGATGAAATTGTAGCTTTGACGGAATAGTGTAGTGTAATCATACAACCCAAGTTCCTTCATAACCTAAAAGATCTAGGGAGTTTCAATATACCTTACTCTATAGGAAATTCACATAATTTAAATGCTTTAATTGATTCTGAAGCAAGTATTAATATGATGCCATTATCTTTCTAGAAAAAAATAGGGTTGGATGATCCGAAAACAACATCATAATCCTACAGCTGGCTGACAAGACACTCAAACATCCTTATGGAGTGGTCGAGGATATGCTCATCAAATACTTGCTCAAGACACTTGAGCATCCTTTCCGGCTGATTTCGTTATCTTTAATATAGATGTTCAATACATGACATTAATTTTGGGAAGATCATTATTAGCAACTGCATGAGCATAATGGATTTTGAAATAAGCAAGTTAATCTTGAGGGTAGAAGAAAAATAACAATGCTTTACAATGAATGCTCCAGTCAAATAACCACCTGACGTTACCATTTGGGAAGTAACAAGAATGAAGAAGATAGAATCGTTGGGAGGACAATAATGAAAACCTTGTAATCTGGAGGCCCAAAAATTAATTAATGAACAAATATCAATCCAATTAATGCAATACTGAAAGCTCTATTTTCAAGTCACCATGAGTAGCCAAAACATCAAAGTCAAGCTAATGACTGTAAGCAAGTGCTTATTGGGAGGTAACCCAATTTTCTTCCCTTTTATTTATTTTGCTTTTTAGATAATGAATTAGAAATCTTTACTCCTTTTAGTAGTATATGATATCTTCATCACCATATTTCCCTTTAGTATGTGTTAGAATTTATTGAAAAAAAAGTCATGTTATGATTGATTTTTACTATTTTTAAAAGAACACGACATTGAACACATTGGACAAAGGAAAAGATGTCGCAAGTGTTCCGGTACTTTTATGTCAGTCCATCCACCAATTTCAGATTTATATTAGGTGGGTACTCAGTTTCCTTCTTTTGCCAGTAATTTTCATATATTGTTTCTTATATTTTTAGACATTGAGTGCAATGTTTGTTCTAAGTTTGGGTGGAAAAACATTGAGTTTTTATCTGTTGTAACTGTTTTGTGTAATTGTTCACATGCAAAAAAATCGAAAAAATTATTATTATTTTCAACTTTATTATTGTTTTTATGTGCTTGTATGAGTTAGATAAATTTGCCTACTATGATGCATATAACCATGTAGTAGATTATAAATTGTGGAAAATTTGCATGTTAGGATTGATTTATGTTTATTCATGTGAAACTTAATATTTTTGCGCATAAGATTTGATAAGTGTGTTTTTACACACTTATTTTGCACTTTTTGCATTTAATTGAGATTTAAATTGAGTTAATTTCTATGCATAATTGTGTAATTTTGTATGTTTGTAGGCTTGATACCCGAATTCGCGAAGAACGGAGTGAAAACGTGAAGAAAGGGACTAAAATGCACAAATTGATGAAGTTAGGGACCAAGTTGCACATGCTAGAAAGATGAAGGACTTGGAGTGCAATTTATGAAGGACGAAAATGAAATGAAAGTGAAATTATGTTTTTGGCCACTTATAATAGTTTACTTCCTAGTTAAGCCTTTGAATTACATTATCTTGAATTATTTTATATTAGATATTTTTTTAGATATTTTAGTTAACTTATTTCTTTTATATTATACACTACAAGCACTCTACATACATACATATATATATATATATATATATATATATATATATATATATATATATATATATATATATATATATCTCCCCTCTTGGACGTATTTCTCTCTTTTTCTTGTCTTTTATTTTTGTTTTCTTTATTTTGGTTTGTTCTTGGTCCATTTGGATAACAAGGAGGTAGATAGCAAGGAGATTTTAAGCAAAGAAGGTGGAACATCAATGAAGGAGTAGCCAAAACTTGTCTTCAAAGGGTTGTATCATTTATTTTGATGTTCTTTCATTATTTTCCATTAGTTGCAATGTATTGTGTAATGAATCTCCTTGCTATTATGTTTATGCTAATGAACTAAGTAATTTTTGTTGGAATTTATATAGTAACTTAACCTAATGCTTCATTAAATGTCAATTATATGTTTGTTAGAATTTTAGTATGCATTGATTATCAAAATAATAGTGTATCAATCATCATGTTTAAAATGATTTCATTTAATTGACAACTAGATGAAATTGTTAGGTTTTACATCATTTTTGGTGACGCTTAAATGATTGTAATTAATTTTGATGTGATTGTTGTAAGATAGTTGCATTTAATAGACCAAAATGCTCGATTCATCTAATTGACAACTAGATGAAATTATTAGGTAATTATGTGACTGTTGAACAATGATTACATTAATTAGACCGAAATGATTGATACCATATGTTTGTCTAGTATACTAGGTGCGTCTAGGTGATGTAGAGATACACACCTACCTCATGTGATCCGCTGAGTATTTTCACAGATATTCCTGCTGTTGGTTATGTCTGTATCGACATAGAGATATGCGGTATAGATACGCCGATTAGGGTTAATATGACCTCGAGAGGGGGTATTAGCTAAAACTGGAAAATCGGGTCTGACTACTTATTTTGATTATTAGCATGTGCACGTGAATGAATTGACATTAATGAAGTATAGGTTAAGCGAAACATATATTCCAACATCTTTTCAAAACCAAAACCTTTTTACCTTTTAATCTGACTTTTATTCAGTTTTTAGTCTAACTGTAGTTTTTTTAGAATTTTTAAATCATTTTTAAATCTGTGTGTGTGTCTTTCGTTAAAATTAAGACTGATAAACGTCGAATTAAATTCCACACTCTCTGAGGGATCGACTTGGACTCTTTAGGTCCACTTTTACTACTTGTTCTCGACCCGTGCACTTGCGGCATAGAATCACACCCGAACAAGTTTTTGGCGCCGTTGTCGGAGAGTGTTTAAGTCAATTTGTCAGTTTAGTTGTCTTTAACTTTAACGAACTTTATTTTTGTAATTTTTAATTTTCTCTCAAAAATCCAAAATTGTGGTTGTCTTTTGATTTTTAAAAATCTGAACTCGTTGACTTTTTATGCATCGTTCGCGAAGTCTCAATTTAGCTGAATTTGATCCAGAAATCGAGGAGACTTTTCGAAAAAGACTGCGTGAACAGAACGAGTTGAGAAGACAACAGATTGAGATGGATCGACAAGGAATTCCTGTTGACCCTCTCATTCAGCCAGAACATGCCCCGAGGGATGATATTCCGCCTGGTTTCAATAACCAAGCAGGAAGGATCCAGAATCCCGTTGTTAACGAGGAAGATATGCTGTTTAGGGATTTCCTGAACCGTCCTGTAGTTGAGAATCAATCAGGAATCATCTATCCTCCTTTTGGGCATCCAAATTTTCAACTGAGGCCTGATGTAATTAATCTATTCTCCAACACCATATCATTTTATGGGAGAATAGATGAAAACCCTCATGCTCACGTGGCTCGATTTATGGAAATTGTTAGCAATTTCATTTATGAAGGAGTGAGTGAGGAGGCCATCAGAATGAGGTTATTCGTGCACACTCTGAAAGACAAGGCGAGAGAGTGGCTTGACACTCTACCGCCGAGGAGTATCACGAGCTGGGTAGAACTGGTATAGAAATTTACAACTAAATTCTTTCCACCCGCTCATGTTGCCAAACTCAAGAACGATATAACCACTTTTCAACAACTGGACTCGGAGACTTTTCATGAAGCCTAGGAGAGATTCAAGGACATGCTCAGAAAGTGCCCAAACAATGGGATTACTTTAGCTCAGCAAGTCCAATACTTCTATGCCGGTTTAACTCCTTCTCATCGCTCAAATGTCGACTCATCGTCAAACGGATCTGTCCAAAACAAAAGTATCCGAGAGGCGTATGAGCTATTTGAGGTGATGAGTGAACAAAGTGCTATGTGGCCGGATAGACGTGCTAAAATAGGAGTTAGTGGAGCTCGAGACAGTGAAGCATATTCCTTAGTTTTATCCAAGATCGACTCTTTAGCACGTAAAGTAGAAGGACTTTCGACATCCTCTTCCAGCGCGCATTCAGTTCACATGATACAATCACCGCCTGTTTGTGATTTATGTGGACCGAATCATCCCAGTCCAAGTTGTCCTCTGATTGCCAGTGGTTTGGGACCACTTGAGCAACTGGCATATACTCAAAATTTTCAACGCTCCGGGTTCAATCCTTATTCGCAGACTTATAACCCTGGTTGGCGTAATCATCCCAACTTCTTTTATGGGAACAATCACAATGTACTGAATCCTAAACCACAAGAGAAAAAGGAAGGTTGGGAAGAGGCCATTGCTAAATTAGCAAATCATCAGTTGCAATACCAAGAACGCAATGATGCCTCTTTGAAGAATCTGGAAAGGCAAGTAGGCCAGATTGCTGAACTTCTTTCTGAGAGGCCTCAAGGGGCTTTGCCAAGTGACACTGAGACTAATCCTCGAGAGAAGGCACAAGCTGTTACTACTAGAAGTGGGATACAATTGTCTGATGCCACGGTAGTACAACCCACTACACCTACTGCTGAGAAAGAGGTGGTACAGGAACTGAATGGAAATCCTGAACCGAGTAAGACTGATGTAGACGAGCCATCATCATCGAAGGCTCCTACACCAGTTAAGACTTATGTACCACCTATCCCCTTCCCACAAAGGCTCCAGAAGCACAAGTTGGATGTACAGTTTGGTAAATTTTTGGAGGTCTTCAAGAAACTACACATCAATATCCCATTTGCTGATGCTCTAGCTCAAATGCCGAGCTATGCAAAATTCATGAAAGATATCCTTTCTAACAAAAGGAAACTTGAGGAGCATGAGACGGTGATGTTAACTGAAGAGTGTAGTACTATCCTCCAAAACAAGTTACCTCCAAAAATCAAAGATCCAGGCAGCTTTACTATTCCATGCGTCATTGGTGATCTGAATATTAGTAAAGCACTGTGTGATCTTGGAGCTAACATTAATTTGATGCCATTGTCGATTTTTTGAAAATTGGGATTGGGAGAAGTCAAGGCTACTACGGTATCCTTGCAATTGGCCGATCGTTCCATCACGTATCCTCGTCGTGTCGTGGAGGATGTGTTAGTGAAAGTTGACAAGTTCATCTTTCCAGCTGACTTCATTATTCTCGACATGGAGGAAGATCATGAGATCCCTATCATTTTAGGGTGGCCATTTCTTGCCACAGGTCGAGCTCTGATCAACGTGCAAGAAGGGAAACTCATCTTACGGGTACAAGATGAGCAAGTTACATTTAATATCTTGAAATCTGTCAAGTACCCGTAGGCATCCGAAAATTGCTTCAGAGTTGATATTATTGATCAATTGGTTGCCGAGTCTTTATGTGAACGTTCTGATGATCATTTGATAAAATGCCTTATGAGTTCGTTACATAATGAAGATGGGGATTCAGAGGTAGACAACATGGCAAATTACTTAAATGTTACACCTTCCCATGCATACAGAAGAACCCCATCTGTTGAGGAGTTGGATAAAACTACTCCACCACCACTTCCATCACATCAAAAAGCACCTACGCTTGAATTGAAAACTCTTCCACCACATTTGAGGTATGCTTATTTGGGTGAATCATCCACACTTCCGGTTATCATTTCTAACTCCTTGAGTGAGCTAGAAGTAGAGAAGCTACTTCGAGTTCTTCGGGACATAAGGAAGCCATTGGGTGGACGATTGCTGACATTCGAGGAATTAGTACGTCCTTCTGTATGCACAAGATACTGATGGAGAATGACTTTAAGCCATCAGTTGAGCATTAAAGGCGACTTAACCCGAATATGAAGGAAGTGGTGTGAGCAGGAGTTGTGAAATGGCTTGATGCAGGCATTATCTATCCCATCTCTGATAGTCCTTGGGTAAGTCTTGTTCAAGTCGTACCAAAGAAGGGAAGTATCACAGTGGTAGAGAATGAAGACAATGAACTGATACCTACCCGACCTGTTACTGGTTGGAGAGTGTGCATTGACTACCGCAAGTTGAACACTGCGACTAGAAAGGATCATTTTCCTCTTCCTTTCGTAGATCAGATGCTAGAGCGGTTGGCAGGGTATTCATATTACTGTTTTCTTGATGGTTATTCGGGCTACAATCAAATTCCCATAGCTCTGGAAGACCAAGAGAAAACCACTTTTACATGCCCGTACGGTACTTTTGCGTACAGGAGAATGCCCTTTGGCCTTTGTAATACACCCGCAACTTTCCAACGCTGTATGATGGCAATTTTCTCAGACATGGTCGAGAAATGTATTGCGATCTTCATGGATGATTTCTCAGTATTTAGGCGTTCCTTTGATGGATGCCTGAATAATCCGGAGAGAGTGCTCCAACGCTGTGAAGATACCAATTTGGTACTGAACTGGGAAAAATGTCATTTTATGGTACAAGAAGGCATAGTTCTTGGCCATTGGATATCCCTGAAAGGAATTGAGGTGGACAAGGCAAAAATTCAAGTGATTGAAAAATTGTCCCCACCTACCAGTGTAAGAGGGATTAGGAGTTTTCTTGGACATGCTGGATTTTACAGGAGGTTCATAAAAGACTTTTCAAAAATCACAAAACCCCTGTGCTCCTTACTTGAGAAGAATATTACTTTTAATTTCTCTCAAGAATCTCTCATTGCTTTCAATGCTTTGAAAGAAAAACTCATTACTGCTTCTATCATTGCAGCTCCGGAATGGAATCTTCCATTCGAGCTGATGTGCGATGCTAGTGATTATGCTGTTGAAGCAGTTTTGGGACAGAGGTGGGATAAAATCCTGCATGTGATATACTATGCTAGTAGAACTCTTACCGATGCGTGATTGAACTAAGCCACTGCGAGAAGGAAATGCTTGCGGTAGTGTTTTGCGTTCGATAAATTCAGATCTTACCTCATTGGTTCAAAGGTTATCGTCTACACTGATCATTCGGCTATCAAATATCTATTGGCTAAAAAAGATGCAAAGCCGAGATTGATCAGATGGGTACTCCTTTTGCAGGAGTTTGACCTCGAGATTCGAGATAAGAAGGGAACTGAAAATGTTGTCGCTGATCATTTATCTCGTCTCGAGCAACCCGACGATGTGTTGGAAGGAGATATTAATGAGGTATTTCCAGACGAACAACTACTGCAAATTTTGCAATTGTTGCAAGTATCTGCTTTACCATGGTATGCGGACCATGTCAATTATCTTGCAAGTGGTATCATACCCCCTGAGCTTTCGTTTCAACAACAGAAAATGTTCTTCGCTGATATTAAGTACTACTTTTGGGAAGATCCTTTGTTGTTTAAAAGGGGTCCGGATCAGATCATTCAGAGATGTGTACCTGAAAATGAAATGGAGAACATTCTTGATAGATGTCATTCTTCTCCATACGGTGGACACTTTGGTGCTGTGAAAACTGCATCCAAAGTACTTCAATCTGGTTTTTACTGGCCCACATTATTTAAAGACGCTCATACACTCGTCTCTAAATGTGATAGATGTCAACATACGGGTAACATTTCCAGGTGAAATGAGATGCTGTTGACTTCGCTATTAGAGGTAGAGATTTTTGATGTGTGGGGCATTGACTTTATGGGGCCATTTCCATCGTCATTTTCAAATCAGTACATTCTGGTGGCTGTTGACTATGTGCCTAAGTGGGTTGAGGTTGTGCCTTTACCTACTAATGATTCTCGGGTAGTCGTGAACTTCTTAAAGAAAAATATTTTTTCTCGTTATGGCACTCCCCGAGTCATCATTGGTGACGGAGGCAAACATTTCTGTAATCGCCTTTTAGACTCACTTTTGGCCAAGTATGGGGTAAAGCATCGTGTGGCTACACCCTATCACCCCCAAACGAGTGGCCAAGTTGAAATCTCAAACCGAGAGTTAAAGAGAATTCTCGAGTTGACAGTGAATGCTTCGCGGAAAGATTGGTCCAAGAAATTGGACGACGCGTTATGGGCATACCGCACTGCTTTTAAAACCCCTATCGGTATGTCACCATATCGCCTGTTATTTGGAAAAGCATGTCATCTACCTGTCGAACTCGAACACTGGGCATACTGGGCTATAAAAGCTTTAAACTTTGATGAAAAGTTGTCTGGTACAAAGGGATGCTCCAACTCAATGAACTTGATGAAATCCGCCTCGATGCTTATGAGAGTGCTCGTCTCTACAAAGAAAAGACAAAGAGATGGCACGATCAGAACATTGTTAAGCGGGAATTTTATGTTGAATGACAAGTTCTCCTTTATAATTCTCGACTCCGGTTATTCCACTCGGTAAACTTCGCTCTAGATGGTCGGGACCATTTACCATTGTTCAAATTTTCCCACATGGAGCGATTGAGATTTATGGTGAAAAATAGGGACATTTCAAAGTCAATGTCCAGAGATTGAAATCATATTTGGGAAATGACTTTGACAAAGAACAGTCCACTGTTCTTTTTGATAACACCGAATGATTTGAGTCTTATAGTCAAGCTAACGACTATAACCAAGCGCTTGTTGGGAGGCAACCCAACGTTTCTACTGCTTTATTTTATCTTTTTAGTGTGTTTACTGCTTTTATTATTATATTTGTGAACTAATGCCGCTATTTTTGTAGGCCATGTTTGCAGTTCCACTATGTCTCTGATTTTTCGCAGGTCCTCATCACATTGAAGTGCAACAAGGTCATTGGTCCGAGCTACTCAAGTGTATCAAGAGTCCAAACGCTTGCATTGGTACCTTTCACATGAAATTCAGGGAAGTCTCTATTTTCCTTTCGCTTATTCTTTACACATTGAGGGCAATGTGTTGATTAAGTTTGGGGGTATTGAGCCTTGCCAACTACTGACGTTGTGTTGTTTGATATATTTGAGCCTTGCCGGCTTTACTGTGTGCTTTGATTGGCGATGATGTTGTATTGACATGTTAGATGGCCTTGCTGGCTGTTATTTGAATGAAGTTGGAATTGTTATTGATTCACAAACTATGTTTTTGCCGAATTATGCTGTTATGCTGCCAAAATATTTTCTGAGAAATTGCTTATCCATGTAAGATATTGAGTTTCATTGAACACATAGTCAGAATTGATTGTTATTTCGATGAAAAAATGATTGTTTATGGAAACTGTTTGAATTGGTAGAACTTAGGTTGTGAGTATTGTTGCAAAATTATATCAACCTATACCCATTTCTCCTCTACTTTACCATGTTGTGAAACAAGTTTAGGGGTGGTTGAGCCGGTAAATGATTTTATTAAAAAATGTGTTGATTCCATGCATGTTGATAAAAATGATTGTGTGGAGTGTCTGTTGCCAAGTATAAGCTAGGTATTGTCGTATGTTAGGAATCTACGCCGTACTGTTTCTTAAAAAGAATATTGCACTGTGTTAAAACTTATGTCTCACTTCGTAGCCTTTTTGACTCAAGTTATTAAGTCCGTTGGGGTACTTCAAAACATGGTACCCTTTGGTCTAAACAACCGGGGAACTACCGACCTAAAACTTGCTACAGGGGTCAAGAAGAAAGCTTAAGGGAGTGAGGTGAATTTTGAGCTGATATTGAAAAATTTGATTTGGTGCAATTGATTGATCTTGGGCGTAGATAACTAGTGGGTTTGACTTACTTAGTATAAACTTGATTGTAATGCACTCATTAGTGGAGAATCATCACATTTATATATGTTGAAATTGCTTATTAGATCCAACCAAACTAGTGATGAAAAAGAAAAGAGTGAATGGAGAGAACCCTTTAGATTTACACTTTGGGAAAATGAAAGAAAATATCTATTCTGAGTGTGAATCTTACGAGCGTGAAAGGATATATTTGACTACAAAGGGTTGGGTTGGAACCAATATCAAATTTTTTTCCATTTTAATGATTGTTTTCTAGTTTTGATAATGATTGAGAATGACTATGCACACACTACACTGATCGAACAACGGATAAGCTAAATGATTTTATACAGCATTATTTGGAGCATAGTTGTGAATTGGTAGAAAATTTTTAAACTCTCTGATATTCTTTGCGAGCTATCTAATGTATTGATCATTGTCGCATTTGCATGATTGTGTTAGAAGTTAATCTTGCTCGAGACTAGCAAGAGCTCAAGTTTGGGGTGTGATAAGTGTGTTTTTACTCACTTATTTAGCACTTTTTTGCATTTAATTGAGATTTAAATTGAGTTAATTTCTACGCATAATTGTGTAATTTTGTATGTTTGTAGGCTTGATACCCGAATTCGCGAAGAACGGAGTGAAAACGTGAAGAAAGGGACTAAAATGCACAAATTGATGAAGTTAGGGATCAAGTTGCACATGCTAGAAAGATGAAGGACTTGGAGTGCAATTTATGAAGGACGAAAATGAAATGAAAGTGAAATTATGTTTTTGGCCACTTATAATAGTTTACTTCCTAGTTAAGCCTTTGAATTACATTATCTTGGATTATTTTATATTAGATATTTTTTTAGATATTTTAGTTAACTTATTTCTTTTATATAATACACTACAACCACTCTACACACACACACACACACACACACGCATATATATATATATATATATATATATATATATATATATATATATATATATATATATATATATATATATATATATATATTTCTCCCCTCTTGGACGTTTTTCTCTCTTTTTCTTGTCTTTTATTTTTGTTTTCTTTATTTTGGTTTGTTCTTGGTCCATTTGGATAACAAGGAGGTAGATAGCAAGGAGATTTTAAGCAAAGAAGGTGGAACATCAATGAAGGAGTAGCCAAAACTTGTCTTCAAAGGGTTGTATCATTTATTTTGGTGTTCTTTCATTATTTTCCATTAGTTGCAATGTATTGTGTAATGAATCTCCTTGCTATTATGTTTATGCTAATGAACTAAGTAATTTTTGTTGGAATTTATATAGTAACTTAACCTAATGCTTCATTAAATGTCAATTATATGTTTGTTAGAATTTTAGTATGCATTGATTATCAAAATAATAGTGTATCAATCATCATGTTTAAAATGATTTCATTTAATTGACAACTAGATGAAATTGTTAGGTTTTACATCATTTTTGGTGACGCTTAAATGATTGTAATTAATTTTGATGTGATTGTTGTAAGATAGTTGCATTTAATAGACCAAAATGCTCGATTCATCTAATTGACAACTAGATGAAATTATTAGGTAATTATGTGATTTGTTGAACAATGATTACATTAATTAGACCGAAATGATTGATACCATATGTTTGTCTAGTATACTAGGTGCGTCTAGGTGATGTAGAGATACACACCTACCTCATGTGATCCGCCGAGTATTTTCACGAGATATTCCTATTTGTTGGTTATGTCTGTATCGACATAGAGATATGCGGTATAGATACGCCGATTAGGGTTAATATGACCTCGAGAGGGGGTATTAGCTAAAACTGGAAAATCGGGTCTGACTACTTATTTTGATTATTAGCATGTGCACGTGAATGAATTGACATTAATGAAGTATAGGTTAAGCGAAACATATATTCCAACATCTTTTCAAAACCAAAACCTTTTTACATTTTAATCGACTTTTATTCGGTTTTTAGTCTAACTGTAGTTTTTTTAGAATTTTTAAATCATTTTTAAATCTGTGTGTGTGTCTTTCGTTAAAATTAAGACTGATAAACGTCGAATTAAATTCCACACTCTCTGAGGGATCGACTTGGACTCTTTAGGTCCACTTTTACTACTTGTTCTCGACCCGTGCACTTGCGGCATAGAATCACACCCGAACAAGTTTTTGGCGCCGTTGTCGGAGAGTGTTTAAGTCAATTTGTCAGTTTAGTTGTCTTTAACTTTAACGAACTTTATTTTTGTAATTTTTAATTTTCTCTCAAAAATCCAAAATTGTGGTTGTCTTTTGATTTTTAAAAATCTGAACTCGTTGACTTTTTATGCATCGTTCGCGAAGTCTCAATTTAGCTGAATTTGATCCAGAAATCGAGGAGACTTTTCGAAAAAGACTGCGTGAACAGAACGAGTTGAGAAGACAACAGATTGAGATGGATCGACAAGGAATTCCTGTTGACCCTCTCATTCAGCCAGAACATGCCCCGAGGGATGATATTTCCGCCTGGTTTCAATAACCAAGCAGGAAGGATCCAGAATCCCGTTGTTAACGAGGAAGATATGCTGTTTAGGGATTTCCTGAACCGTCCTGTAGTTGAGAATCAATCAGGAATCATCTATCCTCCTTTTGGGCATCCAAATTTTCAACTGAGGCCTGATGTAATTAATCTATTCTCCAACACCATATCATTTTATGGGAGAATAGATGAAAACCCTCATGCTCACGTGGCTCGATTTATGGAAATTGTTAGCAATTTCATTTATGAAGGAGTGAGTGAGGAGGCCATCAGAATGAGGTTATTCGTGCACACTCTGAAAGACAAGACGAGAGAGTGGCTTGATACTCTATCGCCGAGGAGTATCACGAGTTGGGTAGAGCTGGTACAGAAATTCACAACTAAATTCTTTCCACCCGCTCGTGTTGCCAAACTCAAGCACGATATAACCACTTTTCAACAACTGGACTCGGAGACTTTTCATGAAGCCTGGGAGAGATTCAAGGACATGCTCAGAAAGTGCCCAAACAATGGGATTACTTTAGCTCAGCAAGTCCAATACTTCTATGCCGGTTTAACTCCTTCTCATCGCTCAAATGTCGACTCATCGTCAAACGGATCTGTCCAAAACAAAAGTATCCGAGAGGCGTATGAGCTATTTGAGGTGATGAGTGAACAAAGTGCTATGTGGCCGGATAGACGTGCTAAAATAGGAGTTAGTGGAGCTCGAGACAGTGAAGCATATTCCTTAGTTTTATCCAAGATCGACTCTTTAGCACGTAAAGTAGAAGGACTTTCGACATCCTCTTCCAGCGCGCATTCAGTTCACATGATACAATCACCGCCTGTTTGTGATTTATGTGGACCGAATCATCCCAGTCCAAGTTGTCCTCTGATTGCCAGTGGTTTGGGACCACTTGAGCAACTGGCATATACTCAAAATTTTCAACGCTCCGGGTTCAATCCTTATTCGCAGACTTATAACCCTGGTTGGCGTAATCATCCCAACTTCTTTTATGGGAACAATCACAATGTACTGAATCCTAAACCACAAGAGAAAAAGGAAGGTTGGGAAGAGGCCATTGCTAAATTAGCAAATCATCAGTTGCAATACCAAGAACGCAATGATGCCTCTTTGAAGAATCTGGAAAGGCAAGTAGGCCAGATTGCTGAACTTCTTTCTGAGAGGCCTCAAGGGCTTTGCCAAGTGACACCGAGACTAATCCTCGAGAGAAGGCACAAGTTGTTACTACTAGAAGTGGGATACAATTGTACGATGCCACGGTAGTACAACCCACTACACCTATGGCCGAGAAAGAGGTGGTACGAGAACCGAATGGAAATCTGAACCGAGTAAGATCGATGTAGACGAGCCATCATCATCGAAGGCTCCTACACCGATTAAGACTTATGTACCACCTATCCCCTTCCCACAAAGGCTCCGAAGCACAAGTTGGATGTACGGTTTGGTAAATTTTTGGAGGTCTTCAAGAAACTACACATCAATATCCCATTTGTCGATGCTCTAGCTCAAATGCCGAGCTATGCAAAATTCATGAAAGATATCCTTTCTAACAAAAGGAAACTTGAGGAGCATGAGACGGTGATGTTAACTGAAGAGTGTAGTACTATCCTCCAAAACAAGTTACCTCCAAAAATCAAAGATCCAGGCAGCTTTACTATTCCATGCGTCATTGGTGATCTGAATATTAGTAAAGCACTGTGTGATCTTGGAGCTAACATTAATTTGATGCCATTGTCGATTTTTTGAAAATTGGGATTGGGAGAAGTCAAGGCTACTACGGTATCCTTGCAATTGGCCGATCGTTCCATCACGTATCCTCGTCGTGTCGTGGAGGATGTGTTAGTGAAAGTTGACAAGTTCATCTTTCCAGCTGACTTCATTATTCTCGACATGGAGGAAGATCATGAGATCCCTATCATTTTAGGGTGGCCATTTCTTGCCACAGGTCGAGCTCTGATCAACGTGCAAGAAGGGAAACTCATCTTACGGGTACAAGATGAGCAAGTTACATTTAATATCTTGAAATCATCAAGTACCCGTAGGCATCCGAAAATTGCTTCAGAGTTGATATTATTGATCAATTGGTTGCCGAGTCTTTATGTGAACGTTCTGATGATCATTTGATAAAATGCCTTATGAGTTCGTTACATAATGAAGATGGGGATTCAGAGGTAGACAACATGGCAAATTACTTAAATGTTACACCTTCCCATGCATACAGAAGAACCCCATCTGTTGAGGAGTTGGATAAAACTACTCCACCACCACTTCCATCACATCAAAAAGCACCTACGCTTGAATTGAAAACTCTTCCACCACATTTGAGGTATGCTTATTTGGGTGAATCATCCACACTTCCGGTTATCATTTCTAACTCCTTGAGTGAGCTAGAAGTAGAGAAGCTACTTCGAGTTCTTCGGGACATAAGGAAGCCATTGGGTGGACGATTGCTGACATTCGAGGAATTAGTACGTCCTTCTGTATGCACAAGATACTGATGGAGAATGACTTTAAGCCATCGGTTGAGCATTAAAGGCGACTTAACCGAATATGAAGGAAGTGGTGTGAGCAGGAGTTGTGAAATGGCTTGATGCAGGCATTATCTATCCCATCTCTGATAGTCCTTGGGTAAGTCTTGTTCAAGTCGTACCAAAGAAGGGAAGTATCACAGTGGTAGAGAATGAAGACAATGAACTGATACCTACCCGACCTGTTACTGGTTGGAGAGTGTGCATTGACTACCGCAAGTTGAACACTGCGACTAGAAAGGATCATTTTCCTCTTCCTTTCGTAGATCAGATGCTAGAGCGGTTGGCAGGGTATTCATATTACTGTTTTCTTGATGGTTATTCGGGCTACAATCAAATTCCCATAGCTCTGGAAGACCAAGAGAAAACCACTTTTACATGCCCGTACGGTACTTTTGCGTACAGGAGAATGCCCTTTGGCCTTTGTAATACACCCGCAACTTTCCAACGCTGTATGATGGCAATTTTCTCAGACATGGTCGAGAAATGTATTGCGATCTTCATGGATGATTTCTCAGTATTTAGGCGTTCCTTTGATGGATGCCTGAATAATCCGGAGAGAGTGCTCCAATATTTGTGAAGATACCAATTTGGTACTGAACTGGGAAAAATGTCATTTTATGGTACAAGAAGGCATAGTTCTTGGCCATCGGATATCCCTGAAAGGAATTGAGGTGGACAAGGCAAAAATTCAAGTGATTGAAAAATTGTCCCCACCTACCAGTGTAAGAGGGATTAGGAGTTTTCTTGGACATGCTGGATTTTACAGGAGGTTCATAAAAGACTTTTCAAAAATCACAAAACCCCTGTGCTCCTTACTTGAGAAGAATATTACTTTTAATTTCTCTCAAGAATCTCTCATTGCTTTCAATGCTTTGAAAGAAAAACTCATTACTGCTTCTATCATTGCAGCTCCGGAATGGAATCTTCCATTCGAGCTGATGTGCGATGCTAGTGATTATGCTGTTGAAGCAGTTTTGGGACAGAGGTGGGATAAAATCCTGCATGTGATATACTATGCTAGTAGAACTCTTACCGATGCGCAGTTGAACTAAGCCACTACTGAGAAGGAAATGCTTGCAGTAGTGTTTGCGTTCGATAAATTCAGATCTTACCTCATTGGTTCAAAGGTTATCGTCTACACTGATCATTCGGCTATCAAATATCTATTGGCTAAAAAAGATGCAAAGCCGAGATTGATCAGATGGGTACTCCTTTTGCAGGAGTTTGACCTCGAGATTCGAGATAAGAAGGGAACTGAAAATGTTGTCGCTGATCATTTATCTCGTCTCGAGCAACCCGACGATGTGTTGGAAGGAGATATTAATGAGGTATTTCCAGACGAACAACTACTGCAAATTTTGCAATTGTTGCAAGTATCTGCTTTACCATGGTATGCGGACCATGTCAATTATCTTGCAAGTGGTATCATACCCCCTGAGCTTTCGTTTCAACAACAGAAAATGTTCTTCGCTGATATTAAGTACTACTTTTGGGAAGATCCTTTGTTGTTTAAAAGGGGTCCGGATCAGATCATTCAGAGATGTGTACCTGAAAATGAAATGGAGAACATTCTTGATAGATGTCATTCTTCTCCATACGGTGGACACTTTGGTGCTGTGAAAACTGCATCCAAAGTACTTCAATCTGGTTTTTACTGGCCCACATTATTTAAAGACGCTCATACACTCGTCTCTAAATGTGATAGATGTCAACATACGGGTAACATTTCCAGGTGAAATGAGATGCTGTTGACTTCGCTATTAGAGGTAGAGATTTTTGATGTGTGGGGCATTGACTTTATGGGGCCATTTCCATCGTCATTTTCAAATCAGTACATTCTGGTGGCTGTTGACTATGTGTCTAAGTGGGTTGAGGTTGTGCCTTTACCTACTAATGATTCTCGGGTAGTCGTGAACTTCTTAAAGAAAAATATTTTTTCTCGTTATGGCACTCCCCGAGTCATCATTGGTGACGGAGGCAAACATTTCTGTAATCGCCTTTTAGACTCACTTTTGGCCAAGTATGGGGTAAAGCATCGTGTGGCTACACCCTATCACCCCCAAACGAGTGGCCAAGTTGAAATCTCAAACCGAGAGTTAAAGAGAATTCTCGAGTTGACAGTGAATGCTTCGCGGAAAGATTGGTCCAAGAAATTGGACGACGCGTTATGGGCATACCGCACTGCTTTTAAAACCCCTATCGGTATGTCACCATATCGCCTGTTATTTGGAAAAGCATGTCATCTACCTGTCGAACTCGAACACTGGGCATACTGGGCTATAAAAGCTTTAAACTTTGATGAAAAGTTGTCTGGTACAAAGGGATGCTCCAACTCAATGAACTTGATGAAATCCGCCTCGATGCTTATGAGAGTGCTCGTCTCTACAAAGAAAAGACAAAGAGATGGCACGATCAGAACATTGTTAAGCGGGAATTTTATGTTGGACAGCAAGTTCTCCTTTATAATTCTCGACTCCGGTTATTCCCTGGTAAACTTCGCTCTAGATGGTCGGGACCATTTACCATTGTTCAAATTTTCCCACATGGAGCGATTGAGATTTATGGTGAAAAATAGGGACATTTCAAAGTCAATGTCCAGAGATTGAAATCATATTTGGGAAATGACTTTGACAAAGAACAGTCCACTGTTCTTTTTGATAACACCGAATGATTTGAGTCTTATAGTCAAGCTAACGACTATAACCAAGCGCTTGTTGGGAGGCAACCCAACGTTTCTACTGCTTTATTTTATCTTTTTAGTGTGTTTACTGCTTTTATTATTATATTTGTGAACTAATGCCGCTATTTTTGTAGGCCATGTTTGCAGTTCCACTATGTCTCTGATTTTTCGCAGGTCCTCATCACATTGAAGTGCAACAAGGTCATTGGTCCGAGCTACTCAAGTGTATCAAGAGTCCAAACGCTTGCATTGGTACCTTTCACATGAAATTCAGGGAAGTCTCTATTTTCCTTTCGCTTATTCTTTACACATTGAGGGCAATGTGTTGATTAAGTTTGGGGGTATTGAGCCTTGCCAACTACTGACGTTGTGTTGTTTGATATATTTGAGCCTTGCCGGCTTTACTGTGTGCTTTGATTGGCGATGATGTTGTATTGACATGTTAGATGGCCTTGCTGGCTGTTATTTGAATGAAGTTGGAATTGTTATTGATTCACAAACTATGTTTTTGCCGAATTATCTTTGTTATCTTTGCCAAAATATTTTACGAGAAATTGCTTATCCATGTAAGATATTGAGTTTCATTGAACACATAGTCGAATTGATTGTTATTTCGATGAAAAAATGATTGTTTATGGAAAGCTGTTTGAATTGGTAGAACTTAGGTTGTGAGTATTGTTGCAAAATTATATCAACCTATACCCATTTCTCCTCTACTTTACCATGTTGTGAAACAAGTTTAGGGGTGGTTGAGCCGGTAAATGATTTTATTAAAAAATGTGTTGATTCCATGCATGTTGATAAAAATGATTGTGTGGAGTGTACATTTGCCAAGTATAAGCTAGGTATTGTCGTATGTTAGGAATCTACGCCGTACTGTTTCTTAAAAAGAATATTGCACTGTGTTAAAACTTATGTCTCACTTCGTAGCCTTTTTGACTCAAGTTATTAAGTCCGTTGGGGTACTTCAAAACATGGTACCCTTTGGTCTAAACAACAGGGAACTACCGACCTAAAACTTGCTACGGGGGTCAAGAAGAAAGCTTAAGGGAGTGAGGTGAATTTTGGTGATATTGAAAAATTTGATTTGGTGCAATTGATTGATCTTGGGCGTAGATAACTAGTGGGTTTGACTTACTTAGTATAAACTTGATTGTAATGCACTCATTAGTGGAGAATCATCACATTTATATATGTTGAAATTGCTTATTAGATCCAACCAAACTAGTGATGAAAAAGAAAAGAGTGAATGGAGAGAACCCTTTAGATTTACACTTTGGGAAAATGAAAGAAAATATCTATTCTGAGTGTGAATCTTACGAGCGTGAAAGGATATATTTGACTACAAAGGGTTGGGTTGGAACCAATATCAAATTTTTTTCCATTTTAATGATTGTTTTCTAGTTTTGATAATGATTGAGAATGACTATGCACACACTACACTTTGATCGAACAACGGATAAGCTAAATGATTTTATACAGCATTATTTGGAGCATAGTTGTGAATTGGTAGAAAATTTTTAAACTCTCTGATATTCTTTGCGAGCTATCTAATGTATTGATCATTGTCGCATTTGCATGATTGTGTTAGAAGTTAATCTTGCTCGAGACTAGCAAGAGCTCAAGTTTGGGGTGTGATAAGTGTGTTTTTACTCACTTATTTAGCACTTTTTTGCATTTAATTGAGATTTAAATTGAGTTAATTTCTACGCATAATTGTGTAATTTTGTATGTTTGTAGGCTTGATACCCGAATTCGCGAAGAACGGAGTGAAAACGTGAAGAAAGGGACTAAAATGCACAAATTGATGAAGTTAGGGATCAAGTTGCACATGCTAGAAAGATGAAGGACTTGGAGTGCAATTTATGAAGGACGAAAATGAAATGAAAGTGAAATTATGTTTTTGGCCACTTATAATAGTTTACTTCCTAGTTAAGCCTTTGAATTACATTATCTTGGATTATTTTATATTAGATATTTTTTTAGATATTTTAGTTAACTTATTTCTTTTATATAATACACTACAACCACTCTATACACACACACACACACACACACACACACACACAAATATATATATATATATATATATATATATATATATATATATATATATATATATATATATATATATATATATATATCTCCCCTCTTGGACGTTTTTTCTCTCTTTTTCTTGTCTTTTATTTTTGTTTTCTTTATTTTGGTTTGTTCTTGGTCCATTTGGATAACAAGGAGGTAGATAGCAAGGAGATTTTAAGCAAAGAAGGTGGAACATCAATGAAGGAGTAGCCAAAACTTGTCTTCAAAGGGTTGTATCATTTATTTTGGTGTTCTTTCATTATTTTCCATTAGTTGCAATGTATTGTGTAATGAATCTCCTTGCTATTATGTTTATGCTAATGAACTAAGTAATTTTTGTTGGAATTTATATAGTAACTTAACCTAATGCTTCATTAAATGTCAATTATATGTTTGTTAGAATTTTAGTATGCATTGATTATCAAAATAATAGTGTATCAATCATCATGTTTAAAATGATTTCATTTAATTGACAACTAGATGAAATTGTTAGGTTTTACATCATTTTTGGTGACGCTTAAATGATTGTAATTAATTTTGATGTGATTGTTGTAAGATAGTTGCATTTAATAGACCAAAATGCTCGATTCATCTAATTGACAACTAGATGAAATTATTAGGTAATTATGTATTTGTTGAACAATGATTACATTAATTAGACCGAAATGATTGATACCATATGTTTGTCTAGTATACTAGGTGCGTCTAGGTGATGTAGAGATACACACCTACCTCATGTGATCCGCTGAGTATTTTCACAGATATTCCTGTTGTTGGTTATGTCTGTATCGACATAGAGATATGCGGTATAGATACGCCGATTAGGGTTAATATGACCTCGAGAGGGGGTATTAGCTAAAACTGGAAAATCGGGTCTGACTACTTATTTTGATTATTAGCATGTGCACGTGAATGAATTGACATTAATGAAGTATAGGTTAAGCGAAACATATATTCCAACATCTTTTCAAAACCAAAACCTTTTTACCTTTTAATCTGACTTTTATTCAGGTTTTTAGTCTAGCGTAGTTTTTTTAGAGTTTTTAAATCATTTTTAAATCTGTGTGTGTCTCTTTCGTTAAAATTAAGACTGATAAACGTCGAATTGAATTCCACACTCTCTGAGGGATCGACTTGGACTCTTTAGGTCCACTTTTACTACTTGTTCTCGACCCGTACACTTGCGGCATAGAATCACAAGCGAACAAGTTTTTTAGCGCCGTTGCCGGTGAGTGTTTAGGTCAATTTGTCAGTTTAGTTGTCTTTTAACTTTAACGAACTTTATTTTTGTAATTTTTAATTTTCTCTCAAAAATCCAAAACTGTGGTTGTCTTTTGATTTTTAAAACTCTGAACTCGTTGACTTTTTATGCATCGTTCGCGAAGTCTCGATTTAGCTGAATTTGATCCAGAAATCGAGGAGACTTTTCGAAAAAGACTGCGTGAACAGAACGAGTTGAGAAGACAACAGATTGAGATGGATCGACAAGGAATTCCTGTTGACCCTCTCATTCAGCCAGAACATGCCCCGAGGGATGATATTCCACCTGGTTTCAATAACCAAGCGGGGAAGGATCCGAGAATCCCGTTGTTAACGAGGAAGATATCTTTGTTTAGGGATTTCTGAACCGTCTGTAGTTGAGAATCAATCGGGAATCATCTATCCTCCTTTTGGGCATCCAAATTTTCAGCGAGGCACGATGTAATTAATCTGTTCTCCAACACCATATCATTTTATGGGAGAATAGATGAAAACCCTCATGCTCACGTGGCTCGATTTATGGAAATTGTTAGCAATTTCATTTATGAAGGAGTGAGTGAGGAGGCCATCAGAATGAGGTTATTCGTGCACACTCTGAAAGACAAGGCGAGAGAGTGGCTTGACACTCTACCGCCGAGGAGTATCACGAGCTGGGTAGAACTGGTATAGAAATTTACAACTAAATTCTTTCCACCCGCTCATGTTGCCAAACTCAAGAACGATATAACCACTTTTCAACAAGCTGGACTCGGAGACTTTTCATGAAGCCTAGGAGAGATTCAAGGACATGCTCAGAAAGTGCCCAAACAATGGGATTACTTTAGCTCAGCAAGTCCAATACTTCTATGCCGGTTTAACTCCTTCTCATCGCTCAAATGTCGACTCATCGTCAAACGGATCTGTCCAAAACAAAAGTATCCGAGAGGCGTATGAGCTATTTGAGGTGATGAGTGAACAAAGTGCTATGTGGCCGGATAGACGTGCTAAAATAGGAGTTAGTGGAGCTCGAGACAGTGAAGCATATTCCTTAGTTTTATCCAAGATCGACTCTTTAGCACGTAAAGTAGAAGGACTTTCGACATCCTCTTCCAGCGCGCATTCAGTTCACATGATACAATCACCGCCTGTTTGTGATTTATGTGGACCGAATCATCCCAGTCCAAGTTGTCCTCTGATTGCCAGTGGTTTGGGACCACTTGAGCAACTGGCATATACTCAAAATTTTCAACGCTCCGGGTTCAATCCTTATTCGCAGACTTATAACCCTGGTTGGCGTAATCATCCCAACTTCTTTTATGGGAACAATCACAATGTACTGAATCCTAAACCACAAGAGAAAAAGGAAGGTTGGGAAGAGGCCATTGCTAAATTAGCAAATCATCAGTTGCAATACCAAGAACGCAATGATGCCTCTTTGAAGAATCTGGAAAGGCAAGTAGGCCAGATTGCTGAACTTCTTTCTGAGAGGCCTCAAGGGGCTTTGCCAAGTGACACTGAGACTAATCCTCGAGAGAAGGCACAAGCTGTTACTACTAGAAGTGGGATACAATTGTCTGATGCCACGGTAGTACAACCCACTACACCTACTGCTGAGAAAGAGGTGGTACAGGAACTGAATGGAAATCCTGAACCGAGTAAGACTGATGTAGACGAGCCATCATCATCGAAGGCTCCTACACCAGTTAAGACTTATGTACCACCTATCCCCTTCCCACAAAGGCTCCAGAAGCACAAGTTGGATGTACAGTTTGGTAAATTTTTGGAGGTCTTCAAGAAACTACACATCAATATCCCATTTGCTGATGCTCTAGCTCAAATGCCGAGCTATGCAAAATTCATGAAAGATATCCTTTCTAACAAAAGGAAACTTGAGGAGCATGAGACGGTGATGTTAACTGAAGAGTGTAGTACTATCCTCCAAAACAAGTTACCTCCAAAAATCAAAGATCCAGGCAGCTTTACTATTCCATGCGTCATTGGTGATCTGAATATTAGTAAAGCACTGTGTGATCTTGGAGCTAACATTAATTTGATGCCATTGTCGATTTTTTGAAAATTGGGATTGGGAGAAGTCAAGGCTACTACGGTATCCTTGCAATTGGCCGATCGTTCCATCACGTATCCTCGTCGGTATGCGTGGAGGATGTGTTAGTGAAAGTTGACAAGTTCATCTTTCCAGCTGACTTCATTATTCTCGACATGGAGGAAGATCATGAGATCCCTATCATTTTAGGGTGGCCATTTCTTGCCACAGGTCGAGCTCTGATCAACGTGCAAGAAGGGAAACTCATCTTACGGGTACAAGATGAGCAAGTTACATTTAATATCTTGAAATCTGTCAAGTACCCGTAGGCATCCGAAAATTGCTTCAGAGTTGATATTATTGATCAATTGGTTGCCGAGTCTTTATGTGAACGTTCTGATGATCATTTGATAAAATGCCTTATGAGTTCGTTACATAATGAAGATGGGGATTCAGAGGTAGACAACATGGCAAATTACTTAAATGTTACACCTTCCCATGCATACAGAAGAACCCCATCTGTTGAGGAGTTGGATAAAACTACTCCACCACCACTTCCATCACATCAAAAAGCACCTACGCTTGAATTGAAAACTCTTCCACCACATTTGAGGTATGCTTATTTGGGTGAATCATCCACACTTCCGGTTATCATTTCTAACTCCTTGAGTGAGCTAGAAGTAGAGAAGCTACTTCGAGTTCTTCGGGACATAAGGAAGCCATTGGGTGGACGATTGCTGACATTCGAGGAATTAGTACGTCCTTCTGTATGCACAAGATACTGATGGAGAATGACTTTAAGCCATCAGTTGAGCATTAAAGGCGACTTAACCCGAATATGAAGGAAGTGGTGTGAGCGGGGTTGTGAAATGGCTTGATGCGGGCATTATCTATCCCATCTACGATAGTCCTTGGGTAAGTCTTGTTCAAGTCGTACCAAAGAAGGAAGTATCACGGTGGTAGAGAATGAAGACAATGAGCGATACCTACCCGACCTGTTACTGGTTGGAGAGTGTGCATTGACTACCGCAAGTTGAACACTGCGACTAGAAAGGATCATTTTCCTCTTCCTTTCGTAGATCAGATGCTAGAGCGGTTGGCAGGGTATTCATATTACTGTTTTCTTGATGGTTATTCGGGCTACAATCAAATTCCCATAGCTCTGGAAGACCAAGAGAAAACCACTTTTACATGCCCGTACGGTACTTTTGCGTACAGGAGAATGCCCTTTGGCCTTTGTAATACACCCGCAACTTTCCAACGCTGTATGATGGCAATTTTCTCAGACATGGTCGAGAAATGTATTGCGATCTTCATGGATGATTTCTCAGTATTTAGGCGTTCCTTTGATGGATGCCTGAATAATCCGGAGAGAGTGCTCCAACGCTGTGAAGATACCAATTTGGTACTGAACTGGGAAAAATGTCATTTTATGGTACAAGAAGGCATAGTTCTTGGCCATCGGATATCCCTGAAAGGAATTGAGGTGGACAAGGCAAAAATTCAAGTGATTGAAAAATTGTCCCCACCTACCAGTGTAAGAGGGATTAGGAGTTTTCTTGGACATGCTGGATTTTACAGGAGGTTCATAAAAGACTTTTCAAAAATCACAAAACCCCTGTGCTCCTTACTTGAGAAGAATATTACTTTTAATTTCTCTCAAGAATCTCTCATTGCTTTCAATGCTTTGAAAGAAAAACTCATTACTGCTTCTATCATTGCAGCTCCGGAATGGAATCTTCCATTCGAGCTGATGTGCGATGCTAGTGATTATGCTGTTGAAGCAGTTTTGGGACAGAGGTGGGATAAAATCCTGCATGTGATATACTATGCTAGTAGAACTCTTACCGATGCGCAGTTGAACTAAGCCACTACTGAGAAGGAAATGCTTGCAGTAGTGTTTGCGTTCGATAAATTCAGATCTTACCTCATTGGTTCAAAGGTTATCGTCTACACTGATCATTCGGCTATCAAATATCTATTGGCTAAAAAAGATGCAAAGCCGAGATTGATCAGATGGGTACTCCTTTTGCAGGAGTTTGACCTCGAGATTCGAGATAAGAAGGGAACTGAAAATGTTGTCGCTGATCATTTATCTCGTCTCGAGCAACCCGACGATGTGTTGGAAGGAGATATTAATGAGGTATTTCCAGACGAACAACTACTGCAAATTTTGCAATTGTTGCAAGTATCTGCTTTACCATGGTATGCGGACCATGTCAATTATCTTGCAAGTGGTATCATACCCCCTGAGCTTTCGTTTCAACAACAGAAAATGTTCTTCGCTGATATTAAGTACTACTTTTGGGAAGATCCTTTGTTGTTTAAAAGGGGTCCGGATCGGATCATTCGAGAGATGTGTACTGAAAATGAAATGGAGAACATTCTTGATAGATGTCATTCTTCTCCATACGGTGGACACTTTGGTGCTGTGAAAACTGCATCCAAAGTACTTCAATCTGGTTTTTACTGGCCCACATTATTTAAAGACGCTCATACACTCGTCTCTAAATGTGATAGATGTCAACATACGGGTAACATTTCCAGGTGAAATGAGATGCTGTTGACTTCGCTATTAGAGGTAGAGATTTTTGATGTGTGGGGCATTGACTTTATGGGGCCATTTCCATCGTCATTTTCAAATCAGTACATTCTGGTGGCTGTTGACTATGTGCCTAAGTGGGTTGAGGTTGTGCCTTTACCTACTAATGATTCTCGGAGTAGTCGTGAACTTCTTAAAGAAAAATATTTTTCTCGTTATGGCACTCCCGAGTCATCATTGGTGACGGAGGCAAACATTTCTGTAATCGCCTTTTAGACTCACTTTTGGCCAAGTATGGGGTAAAGCATCGTGTGGCTACACCCTATCACCCCCAAACGAGTGGCCAAGTTGAAATCTCAAACCGAGAGTTAAAGAGAATTCTCGAGTTGACAGTGAATGCTTCGCGGAAAGATTGGTCCAAGAAATTGGACGACGCGTTATGGGCATACCGCACTGCTTTTAAAACCCCTATCGGTATGTCACCATATCGCCTGTTATTTGGAAAAGCATGTCATCTACCTGTCGAACTCGAACAACTTTGGGCATCTTGGGCTATAAAAGCTTTAAACTTTGATGAAAAGTTGTCTGGTACAAAGGGATGCTCCAACTCAATGAACTTGATGAAATCCGCCTCGATGCTTATGAGAGTGCTCGTCTCTACAAAGAAAAGACAAAGAGATGGCACGATCAGAACATTGTTAAGCGGGAATTTTATGTTGAATGACAAGTTCTCCTTTATAATTCTCGACTCCGGTTATTCCCTGGTAAACTTCGCTCTAGATGGTCGGGACCATTTACCATTGTTCAAATTTTCCCACATGGAGCGATTGAGATTTATGGTGAAAAATAGGGACATTTCAAAGTCAATGTCCAGAGATTGAAATCATATTTGGGAAATGACTTTGACAAAGAACAGTCCACTGTTCTTTTTGATAACACCGAATGATTTGAGTCTTATAGTCAAGCTAACGACTATAACCAAGCGCTTGTTGGGAGGCAACCCAACGTTTCTACTGCTTTATTTTATCTTTTTAGTGTGTTTACTGCTTTTATTATTATATTTGTGAACTAATGCCGCTATTTTTGTAGGCCATGTTTGCAGTTCCACTATGTCTCTGATTTTTCGCAGGTCCTCATCACATTGAAGTGCAACAAGGTCATTGGTCCGAGCTACTCAAGTGTATCAAGAGTCCAAACGCTTGCATTGGTACCTTTCACATGAAATTCAGGGAAGTCTCTATTTTCCTTTCGCTTATTCTTTACACATTGAGGGCAATGTGTTGATTAAGTTTGGGGTATTGAGCACTTGCCAACTACTGACGTTGTGTTGTTTGATATATTTGAGCCTTGCCGGCTTTACTGTGTGCTTTGATTGGCGATGATGTTGTATTGACATGTTAGATGGCCTTGCTGGCTGTTATTTGAATGAAGTTGGAATTGTTATTGATTCACAAACTATGTTTTTGCCGAATTATGCTGTTATGCTGCCAAAATATTTTCTGAGAAATTGCTTATCCATGTAAGATATTGAGTTTCATTGAACACATAGTCAGAATTGATTGTTATTTCGATGAAAAAATGATTGTTTATGGAAACTGTTTGAATTGGTAGAACTTAGGTTGTGAGTATTGTTGCAAAATTATATCAACCTATACCCATTTCTCCTCTACTTTACCATGTTGTGAAACAAGTTTAGGGGTGGTTGAGCCGGTAAATGATTTTATTAAAAAATGTGTTGATTCCATGCATGTTGATAAAAATGATTGTGTGGAGTGTCTGTTGCCAAGTATAAGCTAGGTATTGTCGTATGTTAGGAATCTACGCCGTACTGTTTCTTAAAAAGAATATTGCACTGTGTTAAAACTTATGTCTCACTTCGTAGCCTTTTTGACTCAAGTTATTAAGTCCGTTGGGGTACTTCAAAACATGGTACCCTTTGGTCTAAACAACCGGGGAACTACCGACCTAAAACTTGCTACGAGGGTCAAGAAGAAAGCTTAAGGGAGTGAGGTGAATTTTGAGCTGATATTGAAAAATTTGATTTGGTGCAATTGATTGATCTTGGGCGTAGATAACTAGTGAGTTTGACTTACTTAGTATAAACTTGATTGTAATGCACTCATTAGTGGAGAATCATCACATTTATATATGTTGAAATTGCTTATTAGATCCAACCAAACTAGTGATGAAAAAGAAAAGAGTGAATGGAGAGAACCCTTTAGATTTACACTTTGGGAAAATGAAAGAAAATATCTATTCTGAGTGTGAATCTTACGAGCGTGAAAGGATATATTTGACTACAAAGGGTTGGGTTGGAACCAATATCAAATTTTTTTCCATTTTAATGATTGTTTTCTAGTTTTGATAATGATTGAGAATGACTATGCACACACTACACTGATCGAACAACGGATAAGCTAAATGATTTTATACAGCATTATTTGGAGCATAGTTGTGAATTGGTAGAAAATTTTTAAACTCTCTGATATTCTTTGCGAGCTATCTAATGTATTGATCATTGTCGCATTTGCATGATTGTGTTAGAAGTTATTCTTGCTCGAGACTAGCAAGAGCTCAAGTTTGGGGTGTGATAAGTGTGTTTTTACTCACTTATTTAGCACTTTTTGCATTTAATTGAGATTTAAATTGAGTTAATTTCTACGCATAATTGTGTAATTTTGTATGTTTGTAGGCTTGATACCCGAATTCGCGAAGAACGGAGTGAAAACGTGAAGAAAGGGACTAAAATGCACAAATTGATGAAGTTAGGGATCAAGTTGCACATGCTAGAAAGATGAAGGACTTGGAGTGCAATTTATGAAGGACGAAAATGAAATGAAAGTGAAATTATGTTTTTGGCCACTTATAATAGTTTACTTCCTAGTTAAGCCTTTGAATTACATTATCTTGGATTATTTTATATTAGATATTTTTTTAGATATTTTAGTTAACTTATTTCTTTTATATAATACACTACAACCACTCTACACACACACACACACACACACACACACACACACACACACACACACACACATATATATATATATATATATATATATATATATATATATATATATATATATATATATATATATATATATATATATCTCCCCTCTTGGACGTTTTTTCTCTCTTTTTCTTGTCTTTTATTTTTGTTTTCTTTATTTTGGTTTGTTCTTGGTCCATTTGGATAACAAGGAGGTAGATAGCAAGGAGATTTTAAGCAAAGAAGGTGGAACATCAATGAAGGAGTAGCCAAAACTTGTCTTCAAAGGGTTGTATCATTTATTTTGGTGTTCTTTCATTATTTTCCATTAGTTGCAATGTATTGTGTAATGAATCTCCTTGCTATTATGTTTATGCTAATGAACTAAGTAATTTTTGTTGGAATTTATATAGTAACTTAACCTAATGCTTCATTAAATGTCAATTATATGTTTGTTAGAATTTTAGTATGCATTGATTATCAAAATAATAGTGTATCAATCATCATGTTTAAAATGATTTCATTTAATTGACAACTAGATGAAATTGTTAGGTTTTACATCATTTTTGGTGATGCTTAAATGATTGTAATTAATTTTGATGTGATTGTTGTAAGATAGTTGCATTTAATAGACCAAAATGCTCGATTCATCTAATTGACAACTAGATGAAATTATTAGGTAATTATGTGACTGTTGAACAATGATTACATTAATTAGACCGAAATGATTGATACCATATGTTTGTCTAGTATACTAGGTGCGTCTAGGTGATGTAGAGATACACACCTACCTCATGTGATCCGCTGAGTATTTTCACAGATATTCCTGTTGTTGGTTATGTCTGTATCGACATAGAGATATGCGGTATAGATACGCCGATTAGGGTTAATATGACCTCGAGAGGGGGTATTAGCTAAAACTGGAAAATCGGGTCTGACTACTTATTTTGATTATTAGCATGTGCACGTGAATGAATTGACATTAATGAAGTATAGGTTAAGCGAAACATATATTCCAACATCTTTTCAAAACCAAAACCTTTTTACCTTTTAATCTGACTTTTATTCAGTTTTTAGTCTAACTGTAGTTTTTTTAGAATTTTTAAATCTGTGTGTGTATCTTTCGTTAAAATTAAGACTGATAAACGTCGAATTGAATTCCACACTCTTTGAGGGATCGACTTGGACTCTTTAGGTCCACTTTTACTACTTGTTCTCGACCCGTGCACTTGCGGCATAGAATCACACCCGAACAAGATTCATGTTTTGTGTCATGAAAAATTAATTTAATTCAAATTTTTTTTGAATAGGTTGAAGAATAAAATAGTGGACTTTAGATGCTAAATCCAAACAACCACTAAATTATATGTCCTTAAACTAAATCTAGGATAGTTTTGGGTGGTTGAGCTGTTTTGGGGAGACATAAAGATGAATGTGGATCTCATGTGTGTTAAATTTTGTGTGGATTTACTAAAATTAATAAGATGAAAATTATGTGAAAATTTTTAAGTTAGGGGTCAATTTTTGAGAATAAGTGATTTAATGAAGGGTATTGCACTAATCATTGCATAAAAAAATTATCTCATTATGAAACGTCTTTTCGTAACATTTATTACTCAAGTGATTAAACCTGCAAGAGTATCTAAAATTAGTGCTCTACAATCATCCGACTTGGGAGTCGTTAGCCCAAAACTTGCTACAAGGGTCATTCAGAAATTTTAAGGGAGAGAAGTCCACACATAAGATGAAATATAAGAAGAGAAAAAGCAAATGTATAAAATAGAAGATGTACTACATGTCTTACGTAAGCCTAAAACACGTGTTTGAGAAAGTTTGACTTTTGACATAGGATTATTAGTCTATTTGATTTTTGGAAGTTGAAGTGGTCAAAAATAAAGAGAACCTTCATTTGTTGATGTGTTGAGTCTCAATTAGTAAGATCTAACCAAACTAGAGAGTGTGAGGATTAGTATAAACAAATTTAACATTAGATCACACCTTGAAAAAGAGTTAAAAATAATAAGTTTGTGGTTGTGAATCTTATGTGAGAAAAAAAGAAAATATTTGACTATTGAGGATCGAGACTTGAATTAATTTAAGATACTTGACTTGAAATTTCACACACACGTGTCAATTTTGCATTGAATAAATAAAAATTAATTTTAGCAATGTGATTTTGAAGTTGTTTATAGTTTTGATACATAAATTCCATTCCTAAGACCAAAGGCAAATTATCTAATCATGTTTGTTTTAAAAAATCTTTATGTCAGTCTAATTTGTTTGGGAATAAACAATTGTTCAACTTTGGAGCGTTTGATAAGTGTATTTAGATGCTTATTTGGATAGTTAAATTTGATTAATTGTGATTCATTTTGATGACTTATGGCTTAATTAGATGTTAATTTTTTTGTTAAGTAAAACTTGAGGCCAATTGGGTGAATTTGAAGAAAAAACGGAAAATGAGCAAAAACGAAAGAGATTCAGAGTTTGGAGACCAAAGTGCAAATATTCAATAGTTGATTTGGACCAAATGATTATTTGAGATCACATATAGTCAATTGGAAGCAATTGGATGTCAAAAAGAGTGAAATATAGTTAAAGCATATTTTTAAAGACAATTTCCAATCGAAAAAGTTATACTCTAGATTTTTAGCATTAGATTGAGACCCATATTTTGAGTAGCAAATGTTTGAATTGGAAAATTTCTATTCTAGAAGAATTATATCCATTTGAGTTATTTTTCCAACGACGCACTTCAAGTCACCTCAATCAGATATCAAAAGAGAAAATCAAGACCAAAATACCAAAAATTACTTAGGAATGTAGCAATGTGAACCGAGGCATGTGCGCGGTCAATTCAGGCGCCCGGGAGCTAGAATATTGTGCGGCACATGTGCAGCTCAGAAGCCCCACATGCACCCACTATTAATTCTGAGACCAAATTTGCAATTTCTGACTATTACTCAAATTCCTTTTTAATTCATATGGATACAAAATACATAGTGAGCCTATCTAACTATCTACAAGTGATGTGGAATGACATCCAAAAATGAACATGTGTCCCAAAACACTGACGACATGCTCTAGAAAATGAGTCATACTAGCTAACTCCATCGGTGGCTTTGACTCCAAAATCAAGGCTAAACTCTACAAGATGCCCAAAAACTCAACTACTACCTGATAAGGAAATAGTGGAAATATATATGAGTTGATATCTCAGTGGGTGAAGAAATTTAAAAATAATTATACTTTTCCATTTACACATTTTTATCAATATCAAGTTTACATCATTTAACAGTCCACAGTATAATAATAATAATAATAATAATAATAATAATAATAATAATAATAATAATAATAATAATAATAATAATAATCAAAAAGTGAGACGTCCTCATAATACTCAAAAATATCACCTCATAACCATCATCAACTAAAATATATACCATCATCTCATCACATCACATCAAATGTATCAGGAAATCTACCAAAAATGTACCCCCTGACTGAAATCTATAATCTGGTGCGTAGACTGCCCCATGGGCCAAACACTCCCGACACGGGCCTCAAGCCACATCAGTGAACAGAAGTGGGTCTCAAATACCTCTTATAATCAATACTAAAACATGGCCAAGGCCCTTGAATGAACTATATGTACACGGTCAGACCCATTCATCCACAGTCAAGACCCCTCAGTGTAGTATAGAACATGGCCAGACCCCTCAATGAACTAGATTAAATATATAATCACGAGTACTTTTCTGGTTGATCTCATTATCACATATGTATCTCATTCCAATTCACAAATAACCATGTACAATCTTTAAAATTTCACATATGTCATAATGAAAGACTATTTTCACATTTATCGTGTAATTAGACAAATAATTCACATAATTTCATAAAATGTATAATAGTATAATTAATTTATCAATATTTGAAAAATATTTAAGTTTTTTTACTCACAAACTATTTACAGGACGATTAGTTTGGCTGGTGAGCTGTCTCAATCTCTTCGCTACCTCCTAATATAAAAATAAATTCATTCGGGTCAAAACTCAATTCACAATTTTAATAAAAATAATTGGATAACCATTTCACTTCTCTTTTAACAATTTACCCGCTAATCACCACATATACCAAATTCTTACTCACTCACCGTTTAACTTGTGCCGGTGTCAATGGCGCAAGGGTAATGGACCTCCCATCCTTAACAAAACTATAACGATTCTTATACCCATCATGAATGACTTTCCTACCATATTTCCATCGTCTACCCAACAAAATATGCCATGCATGCATAGGTATCACATCACACATAATTTTATCCTTATATCTACCAATGGATAAACTAATCAACACCCTCTTATTCACCTTAACTTCTCCATTATCATTTAACCATTGTAACATATATGGCCTAGGGTGCCTCAATAAAGTTAATCCCAATTTTTCAACAAGATTTGTGCTAGCCACATTAGTACAACTTCCCCCATCAATGATCATGCTACATACCGTGTTGTTAACGTGGCATCGTGTATGGAATATGATTTCCCTTTGCTGCTCCAAGTCATCTGTCTTGATTTGAGTGTTGAGAGCTCGTCTCTTAACTAGTAACTCGCCAACAACAAATTCGGTGTCATTTCCTTCACTGACCTCCTCCAAAGCCGGCATGCCTTCTTAATCATCCTCACGTCATTCACCACATTTCCATTGCGTACTATCATCATTCTTTTATTTGGACATTGAGAAGCGATGTGTCCAGTTCCCAAGTACCTGAACCACTTGATATCTCGATTTCTAGTTGGTTGTGGCTCTATTTTGGAAGTTGTTCTACTAGCTCCAACATATTTTCCCTTTGGTAGTTCAGTCCTTCCTTTTGTAACAGCTCCATCACCTTTGTTATCCCACTTCGGTTTCCAAGACGAATTAGACCCCGAAGCACCCAATGGTTGCCTAGTTGTCCCCTTCCTCTTCAACTATTTCTCCACCTTCATGTCCACATGCAACATGTCTTCAATTTCCACATAATGCTGCAACTCCACCACATTAGCAATGTCTCTATTCAACCCATTTAAGAAACGAGTCATGGTGGCTTCCCGATCCTCTTCCACATTCGCCCTAATCATCAAAATTTCCATATCCTCATGGTAGTCTTCCATACTCTTCGACCCCTAATATAAACCTTGCAATTTTTGGTGTAGCTCCCTGTAATAGTGACTAGGTGCAAACCGCTTCCTCATGATAGTTTTCAACACATTCCAAGTATTAACTGCTCGATCTCGATTCCTCCTCCTTGATGTAATCACTTGATCACACCAAGTTATAGCGTGGTCAACAAACTCAAAAACTAAGACAGGCCCGAAGAACGCGAAGAACAATGGAAAAAAAAGACTTAAACAAGAAACAAAAGATATAACCTGATTATTTTGAAGCCTTGCTCTGATACCAATTGATGAGAACCAAGTAGCAACGAACACTACGCAACCCACAACGAGATTGAAGATTCCAAGAAAGCTCAAAGAGTAATCCCGATTTTGAGTTTGAACCAAGAATTAATGAACCAAGTAACCAAACAAAAACGAAGTTTGAATGACTTCTTGATTACACAACACGTAATCCGCACTCGGTGTTGAACACCACAAGAATCCTCTTGATAAATTCAGAATGTTCTAAGAAGAACAATGTTTGAAAAGCACAATAGTCTCTCGAATATATCTCAATAGTAAATTTGTCAAAAGGTTCATATATTGAATAATGAAGTCCTATTTATACTAATGGTCAAAAAAACTAGTAAAAACGTAATTAGGTTACAAAAAATTGTAAAATTGAAAAGAAATAGAATTCTAGTCTAACAAGGAAATTCGCAAAAAAAATAAAGTTCTCGCCAAATTGTTCTCGACATGTTTTTGTGCAATCGCAAGCCCAAAAGTACCATGCGCTTATGTGACCTTGTGTAGAATTTCGTTCTGTTTCCGGAATGTACTCATGGGCAAAAATCTGACAACCGAACTGAAAGTTATGCCCATTTTCATCTACGCTACTCGTTTGCTGCTTGAATCGAGTTGATCCATTTGGTTTCTTCTTCTGAACCCAACATGAAACTTGTTCCTTGACTTGTTAACTTTGAAACTTCGTCCATCATAGCTTGAGCAAGCAATCTTATTGCCTCTTTCACCCGCTTTGCCCTCGTACGTGTCATCAAGCCTCCTTCGATAATCAACGAATCCTGTCCCGGGCTTGTCCTCGTCCAGCTCGACTCCTGGATCATATCAAAAGGGACCCGGGTCATGCAGTTCAGATTGTTTCTTCTAAGTCTATATTTAAGGAGAAAAATGGTGGTAGAAAAAGTGGGGGTATTTTGATGGATGTTTTGAACGTAGTTAATAATCCTCTAGCTATTCTTGAGCACAATGAGGGAGAGGATGCAATGGATATATTTTTAGTGCGTCCTCATACCAATTGTCCTCCATACTAAGACTCTGAAAGGAGATATGGCTTTAGTTGGGATAGGCGTTAATGGGGTGGCTAGAGAAAGAGTAGACCCTATGGATAGTACTACTGTCCAGGTGAGGGACGTGGGTGGTGATATGGAAGTTACGGATGTTGCATCCAACACCATGCGGTCTTGATTTGGAGTCTTGTTTCATTACTTATTATTTATGCTTAATATAAGTTGAAACGTGCGAGGGGAAGCCTCGAAGAGATGCATTTGTAATATGAGGAATTTGATTTCAATGCATAGATTACATATTTTAATAATTTTGGAACCAAGGATTGCAGGGGATCATGTTACAAGAAGATGTAAGCAGATAGGGTTCTCGGATTTTTTGGTGGAATTTGGCTATTCTGGAATTCAAGAGAAGTTGAAATTGAAATTTCAATTTACTCTTCCCAAGTTATATATGCATTAGTGAGGCAACCGAGCAAGCCTAAATGATTATTAACTGCAATATATGGGAGTCCAGAAGCTGAAGAAAGGAAGGCACTATGCGATTTCTTCGAAACTTGCAAGCACTTTTCATCAACTACCTTGGTTAGTTATTGGTGATTTTAACCAAATAATTTCAGTAGAAGAAAAATGCAACAGATGAGGTGTTAATGTTAACCAATGCCGAAAGATGGTAGTGTATAAATTTCTGAAATTTGCTAGACTTGGAAGCTTCAGGGCCAAAATTTACTTGGTGCAACAAAAGGGAGGGTCTACAGTATACAATAGTTAGAATTGATCGGGCTATAGAAAATTCTAAATGGTGTGATCTTTTTCAGTTACTAACTTATCTAGAACACATTCAAATCATCATCTTATTTGTGTGAATGGAAGCAACCAGGTGAATAATATGAATCAAGATTTGCCTTTTCGATTTGAGTGTGCATGGATGTTACATGACAATTGTTTGGAAGAGGTGAAACGGAATAGGCATTATGGGAATGATGATATGTCCCCAACTTTTAATTCTCTTGTAAATTCTATGAAAATTTGGAGTAAAAAGGAGTTTGGAGATATTTATAGGAAAAAGTGAAGATTTCTTGCAAGGTTTAATTGGATTCAGAAATTATTAGATAATGAACCCAATGATTTTTGACAAAACCTTTTAAGTTATATTGGTAACAAAATATAACTTGCTATGTTTTCGAAAGGAGACTTTGTTGAGGCCAAAAGGAGTAGATTGGCTCAAATTGGGGGACAACACCAAGTTTTTCACAATGTTCTCCAGGACAGGAGATACAGGAAAAATATTTTAATGTTGAAGAAAGATGAGAACACTTGGTGTGAGGATGCGGTGGATTTAAAAAATATGTTTGCAAGTTGTTGGCATGGGAGTATCAATAGAGGACCAGTCTCCAAGTAACAGCCCCAAATGAATTTTGTAATCAAACATTCACCCTGATAAGCAACTCGAAAATTTCCACCTAACGGCTCGGTAAAAACCCGTCTGATTTTGAGACACCATAATCAATTATTTGACTAGGATGACATCATCACTTTACTTCATCCAACCTCCTCAAAACACCTGTCATGGCTGACCTAAGCAACTCAAGGCCAACCAATCACAATGTTGCAATGATTAAGAATAACAGCATTCCATCCTAAACATCATGATGGACTGGCAGGGCTGACCTTGTCCTCCAGTAGAAAGCCCTTTTAGCTGAATAATTTTGGCATACCAAATAAGGAAGACACTGTAGTTGACGCCGGTAGCTCATCTACTGTAAGCGAAGTCAAGAAGTCGACTAATTTTCATATTTTTGGCTATAAAAGGCAACTTATTGTCCCCTTGGAGGGATACGATATTTCCACTTCTTGTACTTTAGTTAATTCAAGACAAAAGTTAATGCAATCGTTTTCTTTTAATTGTTCCTATTAAAAATCATCTCATCCTTAATGCAAATTAAGTTGACTGAACTCATCTAAATCAAGTTCAAACGTCAACAGTTGGAGGCTAGAAGGTCTTGTGGAAATAAATAAATAAATAAAAATTGCCCACATCTCTCTCACAAAAACACTTTCCCTTCAATTATATCTGCTTGTCGTAAAAGAACATCATGACTGATAGTTCAGTGTCCCATGAAACCAATGTCCCAAAGAATCTACAAAAAGAGGAATGAATCAGCCAAAGAGGAAAACTCTCAACTCATTGCTATGAAAGAAGCAACTGAACGTTTAACTAACCCCGTTCATCAAATGGAGAGGAAGCAAGCCATGACTTCTCCCATGGCTGAAACTGAGGTGCAATCTCTAGCAAAGGGGAAGGTTGGACAATCCTCTGCTAGAAGAGGTTTACGCTTCTCAGAAGGAGAATCCTCTAATAGCAAAACCGACGAGGTAAGGAGACCCTAGTGCATGACAACACCTGACCCAATAATTTTCACGCCAACAACCCAAGTTGCTGTGAAGAAGATGACTCCAGAAGTTAAAAGCTGTAAGAGGCAAACAAATTTGATTGTCTTTGACTCCAGTTTCGAGAAGAAAAAACAGGATGAGTCATGAACCACGAGTAATTGCTTGTATATATTATGATTTATACTTTACTCTTCCATAACATTATATGGCATTCTATTATGTCGTTGGTCTGGTAAAGTTAATGCGAAGAACTCAGCTTTACTCTAAAACCAAATTGTACTTCATGAACTACTCTCTTTGTCCTTATTAATTCTGTTACAGATTTCGTATTTCATTTCTGTGATTACTGAGAAGCATTTTTGTCTAAAAAATTAACAACAAACCATCTTAAAGTGAATAAAACTAACGTTATGTGTTCGTCACATAGAATTCACAGCAATGTCCCCCCAAATTACTATTCTGATCACTTTAATTGCACTTCAAACTACTGTTCAGATAATCTAACTTGTCCATGTTAGATGAAAACTCATTCTTCTTCAATTCATTTTAAATGCAATCTGGTCCTAAACATATATTGTACGCCTACAATAACAGATTTTTTGAAATTCGGGACCATATTCTCTGTTCTGTCGTCCCTAATTTGTATGCATGCTAAAAACAGATTGACTATTTATATTGTAGATTGCTAAATTTTTGCGCTCTATTTGCACTATATAAAAGTATCTTCAATGCAATTGTACATGTTTCAAATAAAATGAAGGACCGGTAGAACTTCAATAGAGTTGCAAATTGCACTAATTGTGGATCAGATTTAAAAGAAGGGACGTAAATATAAAAATAAACGTACAGCCAACATTCAATAAAAATAAATTATAAAAAATTAAGTAAAGGGTATATAGGGCGAACGGTGTTCTAAACATCCTCTTACCTTTTTCTCTCGTCATTAAACACTTCCATTAATTTAGATTTGAGTTATTATCATTACTGCAAAAAATTATCAATTCCAAATCACAATCAAAATTTAGAATACTAAATGTATAATATCAATTAACATATTAAGAATTTTCATCAATTTAGAATAATAGGAATGACTCCAAAGTCAAACAAACAAATAGAAGAGAAGAAACCACCCATTTTATGTAGTGTTCATACAAACGGCACCTAGACACTACCTAAAAGCTTGACTTTATCGCCTACACTATTTAAACTAATAAATGCTTGATGCTTAACCTTACCACTTAGTCACTTTACGTTTTTTAAAACACTAGTTATTTTAATTGACAACGTACAAACAAGATGGATGGATTCTCAATCATATAATAGTGAACGTGGAAAGCCGTTGAGGAAAAATAAGAGATTAGCTGAGATGCGTAAAACGAGGATGATAAACTTCATGTTGCAAGAAAAAATGAATCTCATACACCAGTCTCAGGAATGCAAGAGCCCTTCAAATCTGCCAATTATTTTCCTTGTCCGGAAGCTACTTTCACGGTTCTAAAATGGAAACTCGTGTCTACTCTTATAACAAAATCGAATATTTTTATATGTTGAGAATTTGGCACTTGACCACACATTAAATTAGCCAAACACAGGGATTTTCGGAGTTCTTATAACGCTGAAAAAAAAATACTCTTCGCCTGCTAAAGGCCACTCGAGCAGCACCAGGTTTAATATGTTTATTGACCACCCTAATGAAAACGTACTGTGAAAAAATTTGCATGTCTGGATTCTTGCAGTTGATTCTACACCTTTGCAAGTTCGGTGGCAACAGGTGCAGGAGTAACACCACCAGTTGTTGGCCTGTAAAAAAATTGGAGGGGGAGGGGGTGTTACAAAATCAACTTTCAGAAAAGGTTCAAGAATAATGCTGCACAGGGCAACGTCGGCCCTGTATGTGCCAGGGGGCAGATGTCCCCCTGTGATAGGGGGAGAAAAATTCCCTTGGCACGTACAGGGCCATGTTATAGCACTGTTCAAGATTTAAGCACCCATTGCAAATACGCATGCATATTGCCAGAAGATTCTAATAGAGTGACAGGTAGCCAGGGAAGTGAGTTGTAATGCTCAAACACATTCTGAAAGGGAGACTTACAGCCCAACAAAAACTTTGAAAGCATCATAGATACCCCACTGAGCCCCAGTGAGAGTTCCAATCATGACAATACGAAGGGGAAGTCCACGTGTAAAGAGACCCCATAAACCAAGCTTCTTTACAGCCTGTGAGAAAGGAGAGGAATAACATAGTAAGGTAATGCAGAACCCAAGGGACAGGGCACACCAGTATAGAGAAAAATAAAAATAAGAAAAAGATGGCTCAGCACACAAACACAAATATTATACTCACGTCGCCAACGGTAGCACCCTTGGCATTGTTGAGGAAAGAAACAAGGTTATCAGCAGGATGTGATACGACAGCACAGAAAACACCAGCAACATATCCACCAGCGAAGCTCACACCAAGCTGCAAGGGCTTGCTGCATTCACTTTTAGGTGTAGGGATTGCATGCTTGTAAATCATCTCCACAATAGTCTCGAAAGATGCAAACTTCATCATTGTATCTGCAAATTAACCCTTGTGTTGATATGAAATGACCCTAGTAGAAAGACTACCACAAAATTTGACCACGCACAAGCACGGTTACGTGTACAAATGGAGAACATCATCATAAGCTTTCAGAAAAAGACATGTCATCCATCTTGCAGATAAATAACCCCGAAAAAATTAAAGCAGATAAACCAACCAGCACAGAGGCTACTTAAATAGTGTTCCAAAGGCATAGCTAGATTTCATTAGTGGATAGACGTTGCTTGAGTGCATAAAATCAAAATCAAGCAATATGCAAAATATCCTGAAATTGTGTCCATTATAAGCCTCAATGCAGCAATACTTGACAGTTATCTACCAACTTACATTTCTTATTATGGTTTGTTCAAAATATTATATATAAATGAATTACAAAAAGATAAATTTCATCAGATCATATAATTTTCAATCAACAGCACTTTATCTTGAAAAGAAAAGAAATATTAAAGGAAATGATGGAGGGTACCCTATAATTCCTGCCAAGTGGAAAAAATAGTATGAAGAAGTCGACGATAGATTATATTTGCATAAAGCTATTAGACTACAATCAAATCACTGAAGGCATAAAATTTATGCATCAAAAGAATCAAATCCTTCCACGATCTGGCAAAATAAAAACTAAAAAAATCCAACAATAACCATGTTTTGATGAAAACCTCTAGCAGCTATCTCAAAGAACCATATGAACATTGCATTTAAATACTCCACGACACATTCTAAATAGGTATGACAAACAGATCCAAATAATTAGAATATATTGCAATCACTGTGAACATATTAATAGGTCTAACATCAATGTTAATGTCAGATCAATTAACCAAGGAATATAACCTAGATTTAGCATCCGTCTAGGAAGAATTTATAAATAGATAGAAATGAGTAGTAGATAAGTACATATTACTAGTGGATTCATTGGAATATGTAGTTGAAAATGAAGTTTTAACATATATAAATGATTTACAAATTTTGCCAAACAGAGGCTTAGCAATAAAAGTTGCGTTTACAAGAAATTGCAACTGATCATAGATACAAGACCGAGGGCAGGTTTGCAATGACATGCCAATAAACAACTAAAAGAATGATGCAGTTGAAAAAGGTTCAACATTGATTTTCCAGAGAAAATAGTTCTATTAAATACGGAGTAAGTTGACATCCACATCATCCTCATCCCAATCAAAGGAAAGACTGTACGCTTAAAATCTCTAGCAGTTATCTCAAAGAACAATGAAAACCACACATCGAAATACTCCACACAGCAATCTATATGGTATGACAAAAAGGTTCAAAAATCTGAATATATTAGTCATTGTAGAAATATCAACAGGCTGAACATCAACATGAATGTAAGATCCATTTATCCCACTGATTGTAATAAAGGCCAAACATTTAGCAATAAAAATTACATTTACAAGAAATTGCAAATGAACATAGAAAGAAGAACGAATGCAACAACTAGTTAGCACTGACTGCGTCAAGCGATAACATACCAATAAACAACCAAAGGACTGCAATTAAAAAAGGTTTGTGCATTGATTATCCACATATATTAGTTTTATTAATATGGAAGAGAGCTGTTTTACATCTACATCATCCTAAAGCCCATCAAAGGCAAAATCATGTTGGGCAGAGATTTAGCAAGCAGTACCTTGGTACCTTTCACCATCTTGTCATCTATTATAAGTCAGAAACACAAAATTGATGCAATACTGATTTAAAAGTTGACGCAACTTTAAACAACAGTATCCAAGGGACATATAGGAGAGCTTCCACAACAATGCAGGAAGTCAACGCCAAGCATATATTTTATTTCAAAAGTCCAGCACAAGAAGAAAGCTGCAACACACACATCTATAAACTTACATGGAATTTGACGTCCCCAAAGAGGAACCAGGCCCTTGTACAACCTGCAAACAGTGAGAAAAATATGAACTCTTGAGCATTTTAATTTGGCAGCCAGAATTAAATTACAATGAAAGAAAATTGTGTTTCACATACCCAAGAGCACCTTCAGATCTCACAAACTTAGGAAGCCCATCAGACAAGCCCCTAGCAAAACCAGGCTGTGTCTGAACACGAACCTTCACAGCTTCTAAGGGGCAGAGTGCAATATCTGCAATGACCTCAGCAGATGCAGAACCAGCAAGATAGATCAGAGTCTTGTATTTGGCTGCATTTTCTGGTCCTGCAAGGTCACTATAGTACTTCTTGAAGTATTCATAGAATCCAAACTTGCAGGCACCCTGAGCACTGTAACCAAGCAAGGTAGGCACCCATCCTCTGAAGAAACCTTTGACTCCCTGTTCCTTAAGTAGCACTCCAAAACCAGATGAGATGCTCTTGTACTTTGCTGGATCAATCTGACAAATTAGAGTAAATAGTCAATTCAAGTGAATGATTGAGTATCTAATTATCAAAGATTAGAATTATCAAAAATTGGATAATATAACATTGCAAGAAGCGGAGAATCCATAAACTGAAAACATGTGCTTGACCTTAGTGTATCACATAGTTTCATGAAAACTTAGAGTCGACTTGGTCCAATCCGACTTGGTCCAATCCCAACCTAAGGTGCAGACAGTAAGACGACAATTTATTTTATTGAGTTGGAATATTTTGAATTCGTTAGTTTTCATTTTCAATTCCAAAAACATCATTTATATAATTCTCAAATATTTTAAACATACAGGAAGAAAGAACAAAGAAAATAAGATCAAGACCACAACCGAGCTAGTAAGATCTGAACTAAATATCACATATTCACTGTAAATAAAACAATTTTCAGATCAATAAAGCTTCTGCATAAATTATTCACCTACAGAACCAATCTTAGATATTTTTTTTTTTTGATAAGTGAACCAATCTTAGATATGAGAAACAGAAAAACTAAAGCCAACACATAATCTAAGCTAAAGACTATATCTTAGGCAGCACTACCAAAATTTTCATTAAAGATCTAATTGTATTTACTACCCGACCACTAGATCTGTTTATATACCAAACCTATATACATAAAACTCGATAAAAAGACAACATCAACCCACAGCGACGAAGGCACGATAAAATTAATGAAAAATGATAGAGAAATTAACAGATCTGGGAGTGGTTTAACCAAACAAACCTGCATATTACATTTGACGAGATCAAGAGGAGTGACGGCCGTGTGAGTCAGACCGCAGCTGAGTATTCCACCAACAGTACAAGCAGCGTAGAACTGTGGAGAGTACATCTCGATTTTGCCTGGCTCGCTCGGCGCCGGAATCATAAAGCTCTTGTTCGGAGCCGAAGCAGATGGCGATGGTGATGACGGCGACGGCGAGAAGCTAGGGTTTGAGTTGCTAGCCATTTTGTCAAGTGCTACTTTATTGGAAGTCAAAGAGGAAGAATATAGGAAACTTGGAATGAGAGATTGACGGCGAGAGTTCTCGGACAAGAAAGCCATGGGTGACTCAGTGAGACGGCGGAGGAAAATTCAACGGAGGAGAGATCGGCGGCTAAGAACCTCAGGAGTACCGATTTCTCAGCCAGCAAATCTTTTCCTACAGAGAGCGATATGTTCCAATTTCATTGGCAAAATGGACCTCTTCGTTGCTTTATACGCGGGCCATTACAGAAATGAATTGGTCCGCCTATGGTCTCGAAATTACCATTCTGGACATGCCTATTATTGTTGGAACGATGCTATACACCTAGGGTTAAGTCCAGGCCTAAATCCAGGTACTTCGTTATTCAAGTTTCTTTTCACCTTTTTATCCTTATTTTTATTATTTGCAAAATTGTGCTTTGTATCTTTTGATTGTTGGATTATTTAGGATTATATCTTACAATTCTTTCAGATCTTTCAATATCTTTTCTTCCTTCTTAATCTTTTAGCCAGAATTCTTATCTATAAGATGTTCTTTTAACATTTCTATCTGTTCTAAATATTCTCAATATTATGTTAATTTTTCAAAAGTTTTAAGCTGATTTTCTTTAGTTATATATCCAAAAATAATTCCTTCTGAAACTTCTTCTCCTACATTTTCGTATTTAGTTATGACATTTTCAACCCTTTTTATTTCTCTACTGGTTTCTACAGTGTTAAATCATATATTATGTCTACAATCATAATTTATATCAAAATATATCTCTTTAAATTTTTCTTGGCCGATAGGAAATATATCTTCAGATTTTTCAATTATACTTAATAAAAATGAAATATTTTTTTCATCTAAATATAACTTAAGATAATCATCTTGGATGTGGATGCTTGTGAAGTGTTCATAAAGATCAATAGTAATTAAAGTATAAGCATATGAAAGCGTGTAAATAACTTACAGTAATCAATGGAAATAAACAGGCTTTCCCTCCACCATGTCCTTATAGTAGCTTTGCATGTACTTAATCAATCTTCTGAATCAGATGAATATTTAAAATGTTTTAAAATCATGTGGGTCCACAACTGCTTCCGCAAAAAGCTTTTCAATTAAGATTGCATTTCTCACTCTAGAGAACTAGCCATGTTACCACATACGCTATCTCACAGTATTCAGAGTATCTGTTTTCACCTCTATTCAGACTCTTTTCAAAATCAAATTCTTACTTAGAACGAAATTTTAAAAGATAACTCACACATAAAGTGCTACTTTTTTGTTAGAAAACTGTCATTTTCCCCTAAAACATTTATCAAAGACGGGTACTTTGGCATGGCTAACATCCATTCAAAAACAATGTTTTGAAAATCTTTTAAAATCTCTATCTGTACTGCCGATGAATCATGAGAAACTTAACGAAATCCTTTTATGAAAACTTTGTTGAACATAACAAACTTCATCTTAATATTCATAGACTGAAATCGTATGTGCTTGCTTACTATATTTACATACCTTTGGTACTCACCTTATGAAGTTTAGAACTCCGTAAGCGATTACCTTATTACAAGTTTTTCTATATTCAAGACTAGCTAATAGTTTTCTGAATACAAGTGGTGTATACAGATTACAAAATGATATTTCTTTTTTGGGGATAGAGAATCAGGGATATTTCGAATCTGTCTTTCTTCTTGGATCCCTTCTAGAGGTTTATTCCTTTAGTGATATGGAGCCTTATCTTCACAACTATCCTCCATTATTTCTTGTTTGTCATCTTCTTTTTGTTGGGTAGCATTAGCTGTCCATCTTTTGAGCTGGTAACACTACAACAAAAATAGCTTGTTACGGCATATGTTTACGGCATGCAATTGACGCATGCCGTAAAAAGTGACTTTTTACGGCGCGCAAGAAATGTGTGCCGTAAATGATCAATTGCATAAAGTATTTACGGCGTACATTCTTCGCATGCCGTGAAAAGTGACTTTTTACGACGTGCATTTTGTGCACGCCGTAAAAAACCCCTTTTTCATTATTTACGGTGTACATCTGTGCACGCCGTAAAAAACCCTTTCCCATTATTTACGGCGTGCACAAATGCACGCCGTAACCCCCCCCCCCCCCCCCTCCCCCTCCCTCTCCCTCGTTATTTTCCTTTCATTGGCCCATTACTATTTACCCTAATTTTTTTCTTTCATTTTCCCTTTCTTTCTTGTTTCTTCACGTTCTCTCTCTTCTTCCTTCTTGCCTTTTCTTCTTCCTCCTTGCCTTTTCTGCTTAGTTTGGTGCCGTCGTGCATTTTGCGATTATCAAATTTGTTGTCTACACTCACTGTTCTACACTATCCTCTCTTGTATGCCTATATAATTTTACGGTTTACCGACCCTCAATTTGTGTATATGATAAACTCAATTTCTGGGAATTTGCTTCTCCATTGTTCAAAGATAGATCATGTTCCATTGTTCTACGTTTTGTGGTGGTGAATGTGGTTTTGAATTGAAGGCGAATCATTTTTCAAATTGGGAAAAAGGGAAAAGAGCCAATTGTTTTTTTTTTTAATACGAACTGTTTGATAAAAATTCCTTGTGAAATCAACTTAGTTGAGGCTTACGAGAATGGAATTTTTCTGAACTCTTCTTTTTATCTGGGTTTGTTTACTTTCAGGTATACGAAGATGGGTTTCGCAGGAAATGTCAAACCTGTGCTGGCTTTGGCTGCTGGGTACACAACAATCAAGGTTTGGCATTGCATTCATTATATTTCACTTGTTTTTTTTAATACGAACTGTTTGATAAAAATTCATTGTGAAATCAACTTAGTTGAGGCTTACGGGAATGGAATTTTTCTGAACTCTTCTTTTTATCTAGGTTTGTTTACTTTCAGGTATGTGAAGATGGGTTTTCCAGGAAATGTCGAACCTGTGCTGACTTTGGCTGCTGGGTACACAACATCCAAGGTTTGGCATTGCATTCATTATATTTCACTTGTGTTTCTGCTTTGAGTCGTTTTGTGGTGAATTTTTTGGGATCTGATTACCTAGTTGTTTGAATAATTAAATTCTAATGTTAAAGATGGGAAGTTTACATTTGAAAGTTTACATTTGAATTGTGTAATTGCTAGTGGAGATTCTGGAGTTGTCCTAACATTTATATAAGTTTATGCAAATTTTTCAAAACAATATTTCAATGAGGATACCATAAATGTCAAACTCGAAAATATGGATATGGGTGGGAAATGATTAACTTCAACTCATTAAAGCATAGATATAGGTAGTTGCATGAGTGGACATAAACTTTTAATTGAGAGATGGAGGTAGTTTCTTTAAAGATGTGGGGGTTAAGAGAGGTGATTATGGCTGATTGCAGAACTAAAAACAAACTTGAAAGTTTTCGTGTAACTGATTGTTAGAATCTTTTACATTAACCTGCAGAGTTTTGGTAGTCAAATATGGGACTGTGCTTTGGCCACTCAAGCTATTATTGCAACTGGCATGGTTGAGGAACATGGTGATGGCCTTAAGAAGGCACACTTCTACATAAAAGAATCTCAGGTTCATTTCGAGGAACCAACAAATTAAAATAAATTATGGATAAAAGTTGCTCAATAATTTCATTGGATGAAACTATACTTTTAATTTTAAGCTATGCAGATCAAAGATAACCCAAGTGCAACTTCAAACGTATGGTTAGTGGAGAATTTGCTTCCTCTATGGCACATTCTTTGGGCTAGGATGGTTAGCGCTGCAGGCATATGACAATAGCGATGAAATTCGAAAAGGGAAAATGCACGAAGTTACAAGTAGAGTTCAATGAAAGAGGGCAGCCTCAAAAGGTCCGTGCTTTGCTCTCTTTTTTGCAAAATGATATTTTAACGAGGCGGAGTTGGTGATAATAAGGATCTCTGCAAAATGATATTTAATTGTTCTGCAATTTATTGTTCTTATGAAACTAAAAAGAAATAACTAATATTGAGGTATTTTGGTGAATCCTTTTAGGCTTTAGCTATTTAACATGATAGCTTCTTTGATGATATATGCTACAGCACAGCAGAAGCCTGTTATTGCAACTTTAGCAAGACTTTTCAACGAGACATCTGAAGCATTGGGAGGATCACGAGCTAATCCAGCTAAGAAAAGGGAAATTGAGGACAACTCGAAGAAGTTAGGTGCCTTGTTTTGTAGGATGGCTAAATTGTCGGTCGAAAAAGTTAACTTTGATATGGTTCAATCATTTTTATTTTTTTTTGAATTAGTAGACTTTAGAGAATTGTTGAGATGAACTTTACATTGATATATTGTATTGAACCGTAATCAATATTTTTATTTATCGAAACAATGGAAACTTTGATTATTTATGGATTAGTTTTGTTTTGTTATTATTATAGGTTTGTTGGTAATCAAATAAATAAATAATTTTTAAAAAATTAAATTGATATTTACAGCGTGCATAAACATGACTTCAATTACAAAACTACTTTTTACGGCATGCATTTACTGCATGCCGTAAAAAGTGGGATACCTTTTACGGCGTACTTTGCATGCCGTAAAAGGTAAACAACTTTTTATGGCTTGCAGTGAATGTATGTCGTAAAAAGTTGGATATTTTTTACAGCATACAACTGAATGCCGTAAAACTTATTTACGGCGTGCATAGACGGCGTACTATGCATGCCATAAAAAGTATCCCACTTTTTACGGCATGGCTTTATACGGCATGCGGCCGCATGCCGTAAAGAGGTTTTTACGGCATACAATGCATGCCGTAAAAAGTACATTTTGTTGTAGTGTAAGTGGGTGGGGAGTTATGATCACACCAACTTTTCTTATCTTCTGCAGCAACTGTGCATTATTTTCTCCATCAGTTGGTAGAGAGCTATAATTTCAGCTACTTTCTTGTACTATCTTCTGTCTTTTAGTGACCACAGTTTTTCTTTAATAAATAATCTTTATTAAAGTAGTGATAAAGGGTCACTGTTTTAGCTCTATTATTTTTCCATCCTCGAATCAAAGAACTCCGCGAGGAATTCTTCACTGTTGAGTGATGCTTGACTCATATCTTCCACTACGCAATGTTCACAATGATGATCACTGTAATCCCAAAGTAATTTGCATAGTTCTTCTTCCATCTTTTCTGATCCACAACTTGATTTGAAATTATTTTTGATAATAAATGGTCGAGAAAACATATATCTTCTTCTTTTGTCTCTTTTCTGGCATTTGAGTAGATTATATGTTCCTCAAATGGATAAATTCATATTTTTTCTTTTTCAGTAATTAACTGAGTTAAATGTTCAAATATTTCTTTGTATCATTTGACTCTTCTAAATGACATCATGTTAATAATATCTTGTAACCATTTTTAAGAACTGTTTGACTGGTTGGTAAAAAATGTTGACTTGTGAGTCCCAATTTGATAACATGGAACGCTGGCTGCATATATTGGAGATCTGGATCCCATTCCATTGTTGCTGAGTGGAATCTGATATATATGTTTGTAGTTTTAACAACTTCAGTATATCTTTTCACTACCTTCCTGACATCAGTTGGAAGTTAGGCTATCTCTTTGAGATCTTTGCTAGAATATATACAAAATATATTTCCCAGTTCAAAGCAATTCCTTACTCTGTTGGCTGGTGCTTCTGGATAAAAGTTTATCTTGTTGTATCTATCATAGTGGAGAGTCTTCATCCACTTTCCAACTTCTAAATACCAATTGGATAAAATATTAAAAACAGCAATAAAGAAAACGACTTCTTTATAGTTATCTTTTTCGGATATTTTTGCAACATGGCATATTTGGACGATTTCTCTTGGATCAATTTTTTCAATGTTTAGTTCGGGTAAAATATGGCCCTGTGAAGAGCTACATTTGCTGTTTTTGATATCTAGAGTATCTTCCCTCATGGGAGTTTTTATATCTTCTTTACCAGTAATAGGTTTGAGTATTCCCTGTGGAGGAGTTCCTATTACCTTCTTCTTTTTCCCTTTATCCTCGAGAAGAGCGCTAGTATTCTCAAGTCCATGTAAAGGGATACTAGCCTTGGTACAAGTATCTTCTACTTCAAGGGCTATATTTTTTCTGTTTCGAAGACTATCTTGTATATTTTAAATTTGAGTTCCAAGTAAAAAACTTTTATCTCAAGTATTTGGACTTTCGTCCTTAGTTGTTCTAGCTCCATCCCTGCTAAGATAATCAGGAAGAAAGTTAGTTTCTCATTTATATGTTTAATATCAAATTTGAAATAAGAAAACCAAATTTGAATTATGATAATATATCTATTGGCAATAGATGGATCAACATTATTTTTTAGAAACTCTTTAACTTGAATATTATCAGTCCTAATTAAGAACTTTTTTGACAGTAGATAATCTTCATATTTCTGCACTCCTCGCTTTACAGCAATGAGTTCTTTTCTGTTCATCTCATACCTTGTTTCGACTTCTTTGAATGTTCCTGATGTGTAACCTGCAAGTATCTCAGGGCAAGAACAATTCTTTTCACATTTATATTCTTTATGATTTTTTTAACCTTTAATACTGCACCCCAATAATTATGTGATGCGTCAGTTTCAAGGATAAAGAAATCTTCTTCTTATGGAATTAAAAGTTTAGGCAAAACTCTCAATTTCTTTTTTACTTTTCTTATATTTTTACAATCTTGTTCTTTCCAATAGCACATTACATTTTTTTTTAATTTTTGAAGAAAATAATTTTTTAACTTGGCACAATTTTCAATAAATCCTTTAGTATAATTTAATATACCAAGGAAGCTTTGTAATTATTTTTTTTCTCTAATTTTTCCAGGAAATTCTTGAAATTTTTCACCATTATGAGATTGCAATTGCAACTCTCCTTCTTTAATGAATAATCCTACAAATTCTATCTCTATTTTGGCTATTTCTGCTTTCTTTTCAGAAAGTGTAATACCATGTTTTTTCATAATATAACAAAATTTCTCAAGATATTCAATATGTTCATTTACATTATTTGAATGAATCAGTAAATCATCATCATAAGCAATGCAGAAGTGAGTAATTGGTTTGATTACCTCATCTATTCTTCTTTGAAATATTTGTGGTGCATTTTTCAACCCAAATGACATTACATTCCATTCATATTGTTCTAAAAGACTGAGAGTACTAAATACAGTTAGTGGTTTACTTTCTTCTGTAAGTACGATTTGTCAAAAACCTGACTTACAATCAAATTTTGAAAATATTTTCTTATTTTGTACTTGTTTAATAAGGATGTCCTTATTAGGCAAGTAATATCCATCAAATTTAGTAACTTCATTTAACTTCTTATAGTTTATCACCATTCTGGCTTTTCCTCTTTTTATCTCATTGTATTTTCTCACCAAAAAAGTTGGGCTGCTATGTGAGCGTTTATTAGGTCTAATCAATTTAGCTTATAGTAATTCTTTTATTTGATTCTTAAATTCCTTTTGATCTTCCACACTATATCTCATTGGTTTGACTCTTACTATAGTGTTTGGATTGATTAGTTCTATTTTTGCCTTTAATTTATCTGTGTTCCATTTTTCTAATGAATTTTCTGAATAGGTTTTAGAAATTTCTTTTTTCAATTTTTCTAACTTATTTTCGGTTGTCATTTTTAAAACTGTAACTGGTTTAATTTTTTCTGTATTCCAACATCCACCATGCTGGGTTGAGAAACTCTGATGATTAATTTCTGTATATGCTATACTAACAGCTTTAGTTATCTTAGGTGTAAATATCTTATGTGCACAAGGAGTTGTGAACATATATCTATCTATCTAAATATTGTGTAAATGGTGCATATTTTATTAGGAAATTTTGTCCTAATAAAATATCACATCCAATTGTTGTTGACATGTATATTGTATCAACAAATACTTCTCTAAAGAATATTAGAAAAGGTACTTGTGTAGCATATTTGCTATATATTACCTTATTTCCACCTGCTATTATAACAGTGACAATCTTTTTTGAATCATATTTCCAGTATACATTTGGTAAGCATAAACTTATTGTACTTTCTGTATCTAGATAAGCATGAAATTTAATTATGCGATAACTTCTTATATTGAGTGTAACTTCAGTAAATGGACTCATGGGATTAGTATTTATTACTCTTTCCGTGATAACAATGTTTTCATATTTTCATCTATTCTTGATATAATAATTGGATTATCATCAACTGTTATCTTTAAATATTCTTGGCAAATTTTATAAGGGCTAAATTTTTCAAGGAAGTTCATTCCTAATAATATAGGTGAACGTTTGATTCCGTATAATTCATATTTATATATAATTATTTCTTTATTATTTTCTTTCTGATCTTCTCCTACAAATATAAGAGAAAATTTTACATATTTCTTTATTTCAAGATTATTTCCCAAATAATCTTTGAATGTATATGGTTCTGATAATTCAAAATCTAGTAAATGGCTAACAAATTTAGCATTTACATGACTTTTATTTGTTCCATTATTTATAAGGACAATAAGATTTTTCTTATATCCTTCTTCATTAACATATATTGTCTTGATATAATATTGTGAATTTGTTGATTAAGCAATACTAAGTTTTCTAACTTGATTTATTCTTGCGTCTTGTCTAGAGGCGAATCTTGCAATAAAATTATCTCCTTCTAGACTGACACTATTTTTTCTTATCAATTTTCTTTCAGAATTGATTTCTCTTGCTTGTTTGTGAAAATCAAGCATTATTTGTTGAGATATAGTTACTTCATGTTCTTGATATTTTTTGGGTGCTATATATTGAACTAATTCCTCAAAATCTTTATGTATGATAATATTATCAGTTATTTTTCTTATATTGTTGTGATGGCTAGTACTAAAAGCAAAAATTGATTTTATGCTAATACTAATAGCCTTACTTTTTTGTAGCATTTTTAAGTTTCCAATTCTATAATATACATTGAAACTTTGATCAATATTTTCATCAATGAGTAAAACCGCATAGTTTGGTTTTACTGTGAATATTATTTTCTGATAGAATAGATTTCCTACAACAGTTCTTAATAGAGCATCTATAGGATCTTGTAAGATTCTATTGTTCATACAATATATTTCTATTGGTATATTCATACATTCTTTAAAGAATCAGTTCACCATGATTTGGATTCCTCCTGTCTCAATGCATTTTTGCTTGCTTCTTACATTTTCTGAAATTTTGGATAACTTTTGTCTTACCCATTCTTTTGTAATTATAGGGATTCTTGCTTTTCCCATTGTGTCATCTATATTGATAGATATTTTTTGTAATTTATACTTACAATTGTTTTATTTATTTTCGGTAGTATTCCTAAGAATCCTTGATAGAATATATCTCTTTCCTGTAAATATAACATTTTCTTAGTTATTCCTTTGTATTTTCTGGCATCAAATGTGATTTCTTGATTTATACTTTCTACTAAGTCTTTAACTTCCTCAGTTGTCTCTACTTCTATTTCCTGATCTATTTGTTGTATTTCTTGATTCATATATATTATTTCTCCAAAGTCTTCTTCTGAAAATGATGTATCTAATTCATAAATACTACTGTATTCACTACTTAAATCTTCAAAATATTCGATTGGTTCTATATCGCTATCATTTTGAAATTCTTCATAAATTCTAAGAATTTTTACATTTTGTTTATCTTTCTTTTTAGGACATTGAAGGGCAATGTGTCCTTCTTCATTACAAATAAAATATCTACATTTTTTAATATATTTTGATTTATGTTTTTTAGTTCAATCTCTTTTCTTGAAATATTTTTTTATATGATTTAAAAAATCTTTTCTTAAACTTTTTGTAGTTTTTGAACTTTCTCTTATATTTTTATATGGCTTATATTTCTTTTTGTGACAACCAAATTGTTCAATTTGTCCTATATCTTTGTAGCAATATAGTGAGTTTCTTCTCATTTTATATACTTTCTTACTTTCTAAGATTTCTCTACACCGATGCCTACCATTCTTTTTGTAAATTCAATCTTACATCCAAAACTATCTTTATTTATATTATCTTCTTCTCCAAGAGGTAATATTTTTTCATATTCTTTTAATAATTTTTATTCCCCATGGAAATGGTAATAAAATAAGACATTAGTATATGTTTATTTTCTTGATAATTTCCTTGGTTTAATATATAGTATAATTCTTCAAATTTACATGTGTACCTTTCTAGTTCACATATATCACATATTTTTAAATTTTTCATTGCTATCATTCCTTCATTATATTCTTCTTGTTTTCTAGTTCCTTCATCAGCTGTAAATATGTGTCCTAAGAATTCTGTTCTTAGGGCTCTTTCTAACCTTTTTAATATTTCTTGTATAATTTGATGTTTAGAGTATTCCTATTGTCTAATGATTCAGGTATATTTTCTCCATATTTTATACTTCTTTTTATATTTTTTGGTAGCTTCCTCCACCATTCGGATACAATATCTCTGAATGTATGTTCTATAAATCCAAATACTGTATATATTTCCCATTTGTTAAATTGTATAGCTAAGTCTGTACTTTTCATCCACATTTCAATGGTTTTATCTTTATCTACACAATCAAGATCTAACCATATTCCTGTTGTATGGATTGGTTCATTATAAGATTTCATTAGATTTATTTCTTTCATGGATTGTTTTCTTATATTTGCAGTGTATCTTTTATGAGTTTTTCTATATTGATTAGCACCATCTTTATTAGGTATTGGTATACCATAAGGATAATTTTCATAGTTTTCATCGCTACTGAATTCTGTTTTCATATTATGACTAGATGATGGATTAGTATTCATTTTTGTATTTTTCATTTTTTCAGTTAATTCTTCTAACTGTTTTTTATATTCATTATATTCTTCACCAGTAGATTCTAAAAATTTTTGTTCTAATTCTTCAACCTCTGTAATCATATATTGTTTTATCTCATGATTTTTTCCTTTATCTTTTTCTATTATTCTAAAATCTTGAGGTGGATTAATTATAATCCTATCTTTTCCTTCAATTTTTTTATCTAATAGAGCATTTCCTATTTGTATATTATATTTTAGATTTTCCAATCTTTTATGTATATCCTCAAAACTTTCATTTGTACTATTTTTAGGTAAATAATGATAGCTCGGTTTCTTATGTTTTTCAACCTTTTTCAAAAAAATTTCAATTATATTTTCTTCATCAACTATATTCATCAATTATATTTTCTTCATCAACTATTATTAATTTATCTAATATTTGTTCTCTTATTTCTATAGGCAATTTTTTAACTATCATTAATGTTAATATTTTTAGTTTCCTTGGGATAGGATCTAAAAATATATAAGTTCCAAAATTTTCTTTTATATAATACCAATATGTTTTAATAATTGCAATATCCATGATCTAACATGGCTCTGATACCAGTTATACCAGGGTGCACAGAGTAGCGGAATAAATTTTTAATAAATTTTTGACCTATAATTCTTAGGGGTCTAAAATGAAGTTTTTAATTCTTATAATAACTTTGTTTGTAATTATTATATAGGAGGGTATTTTTGTAAATTGTCAGTCTGGATTTTATTCTGGTTGATGAATAGTTCTAGACAAATAGATTTATTCTTATTGTTGCGAGGATTTCATTTTTCATTTTGTAATACCCTAAAAATAGAAAAAGGAAATGGAAAAAGAATTGTACTATCATAGTTAAAAATGCATATTGATCCATCAATTCACATTTTTTTTATTTAACAAAGAATTGTACTATTATAAGTTGATGCTCTTTGGCTAGAAGAGCGGAGGAGCGACATATCAATGCCTGTCAATAAGATGTTTGCTAATAGATCTGAAAAACAATTGAGGGTTACCTTGATAATATGTTATTAAAAAGCCTAAAAGTCGAAGACCACATTGTGCACTTGGGGAAAATAATCTTGAGAAAGTATTGCATGAAGCTAAACCTACAAAGTGCTTGTTCAGCATTGCTTCGGGAAAAATTTTGGGATACATTGTAAATTAGGAAAGAATATAGGCAAACCCTAAGAAGATTAAAGTACTCTTAGAAATGGATTCTTCTTTTGTTACCAAAGAAAGTACAGAGCTTGAAAGTGAGTGTCAACTTTAACTCGCTTCGTTTCTAAGGTTACTATTGATTACTCCTTTTTTTCCAGACAATCAAAGGTATGAAGATGTTCGACAGACCAAAGAATGTGAATCGACATTCTACGCATTGAAGGAGCATCTCGGGCAGGCCTACTCTATCCAAACCTCAAACAATAGAAATCTTATTTCTATGCTTGGCCATTTCGAAAAAGGTCATGAGCTCTATCCTCATTAGGGAAGAATGGCAGCACTTGCTGCCCATTTATTACGTAAGTCATGTTCTACATGATGTAACGATGAGGTACCCTAATATGAAGAAGTTGGCATTGTTCCTCGATGGTGCTTCAGGAAAGATATTATCGCATTCCCAAGTACACAACATCGATGTTGTAACGCCATAAAATTTCACAAACACTGTAATGTTACCAAAAATTCAATTTTCGCGGAACAATAAAATATTATTCTTTAAATAAAAATAATTGGAATATCCATAATGAAAATATAATCACAAATTAAATAATCGTCTTCAAACAAACTAAAATGACTAATAATTTAAAGAAAAAAATAAACTATTAGTTTTATCTCTTCGATTCCTTTTGGCAGTCGCATCACCATCCCGCTATTGTTGCAATCGACTCAAACTAACCTATAAAATTTTGTAAAAGTGAGTATTTAAAAATATTCAGTAAGATATGTCCAATTTCCATACACAATTATATAATAATAAAATAAACACTTCATACCACTCTTCTCTTATGGTGTATATCGGTGATCAAGCGACACACCCATCTTAAGTCATCTTAAATTCTCGTAGGATCTCTTATTTCTTAATAAAGAACCCGAAATTTCACTAGCAATTCATGCATAAATTACTGAATATAAAAGTATAAGGAAACAAATCACTTACACAGAAGTATCTTACCTTGATTGATCAAACGAGCTTTTGAAAAAAATATACTAGCAATTTACAGTTGCTTTATATGAAAGCTGCCATGTAAAAAAAATTTGTGGTGAATTGTGGGACAAATGCACTCTATTTATAGTTGAAATTCTCAATTGAATTTGTATACAACTAGAATTTAAAACGATGTATATAAGGAATTTGGATAAGAATTGATTTCAAAAAATAGAATTGTAATTATTTTTAAACTTTATCAAATTAAGATTGCAATCAAACTCTATCTAAATCACAAAAGATAATCATTATCAAAATCAACATTTATCACTCTATCGATACAAAATTATTTGGCTCAAATAAGATAAAAATTTAAAATCTATTTCATTTTAGTCCTCATTTTTGTTTTCAAAATATTAAAAATATAGTATATAAAACAAATAAAATTTTATTCTAAAATTTTCGGGGCGTTACAATACATTTCATTTCATACATTGGGATCGATTGGAGAGTGGTCGAATAGTGAGCGCATCGCCAATAATTCTTTATAACATTATATGTTTAAAACTTTACATTATCTTTAAGCTTCTAAAGTTTATGAAAATATCTCCTCTTCTTTTTTCTTTCTTTTTTTAAAAAAGAATTTTCTCGAAATAAAATTTTCTAGAAAATAGATTATTCTTAAATTTGGAAATGTTTGAATTATTGTTTTTCGTTTCATTAATTTGAATGACGCGCAACCAAAGACTTCAAATGAGGAGGGGGGTCACAAGCGGACCGCTTAAATCTCAAACTCTTCTTAGACGGTTTAAATCTTTTTGACAAAACCTTTTAATCTTGCGAATACGCAAATCAAGAAACTCAACAATAAATGGAACTTGAAACCTCTTAAAATATAAGTTTTCTAATTGGGCTAAAACTAAACATACAAATATGTACAATCATAATTTGAAGTAACGTTTAAAAACTATTATTTAATTACTTAAAATAATTATTAATATCATTTATTTAACAAAAGAAAAGATAAGAAATATCTATATAAAAAAAATTGAAAACAGCGCGGTCACTGTTCATATGAACAGTGACACGTACTATTAGTCACCGTTCATATGAACAATGCCGAGCACTATTAAAGTGAACAGCGTACGTGAATAGTAACTTTTTTTTTTACTACAAAGTCTACAGGAAAGTAAAAAATTTGCTCTGATACCAAACTGTAACGTCCCAAAATTTTGCAAATACTGAAATGTTACCAAAAATTCAATTTTCGAGGAACAATAAAATAATATTCTTTAAATAAAAATAATTGGAATATCCATAATAAAAACATAATCACAAATTAAATAACCGTCTTTGAACAAACTAAACTGACTAATAATTTAAAGAAAAAAATAAACTTAATGTTTTATCTCTTCGATTCCTCTTGGCAGTCATATCATCATCCCACCACTGTTCCAATCAACCCGAACTAACTCATAAAATTTTGTAAAAGTGAGTATTTAAAAATATCAGTAAGATATGTGTAATTTCCATACACAATTATATAACAATAAAATAAACACTTCATATCACTCTTCTCTTATGGAGTATATAAGTAATCGAGCGACACACCCATCTTGGGTCATCTTAAATTCTCGTAGGATCTCTTATCTCTTAATAAAGAACATGAAAGTCCACTAACAATTCATGCATAAATTACTGAATATAAAAGTATAAGGAAATGAATCACTTACACAGAAGTATTTTACCTTGATTAATCAAACGAGCTTTTGAAACAAATATACTAGCAATTTACAGTTGCTTTATATGAAAGCTGTCGCGTAAAATTTTTTGGTGGTGAATAGTGGGACAATTGCACACTATTTATAGTTGAAATTCTCAATTGAGTTTGTATACAACTAGAATTTAAAACGATGTATATAAAGAATTTTGATAATAATTGATTTCAAAAGATAGAATTATGATTATTTTTAAAATTTATCAAAGTAAGATTGCAATCAAACTCTATCTAAATCACAAAAGATAATCATTATCAAAATCAACATTTACCACTTTATCGATACATAATTATTTGGCTCAAATAAGATAGGAATTTAAAATCTATTTTATTTTAGTCCTCATTTTTTTTTTTGAAAATATTAAATATACAGTATATAAAACAAATAAAATTTTATTTTAAAATTTTTGGGGCGTTACAGACGTGCTCACCAATTACCACTTGAGTCAAGTACTGTAAAAGCCCGATACATCGGTAGATTGATAAAGTTGTTTATGGAGCATTGGAGCTTAGCCAGTTTGAAATCAACTTTAATTCTTGATCCTCAATCAAGGGCTATGCCCTTACTGACTTTGTTGTAGATTTTGTGCACCTTCTAGAGAAATGCCTATTTGCGAGCCTAAAGAGGTCTATACGTGGAAACTTTACATTTAGGGATCTTCGAGTGATCCTAGAACAAGTATACTACTTGTTAGTCCCGAAGGTCATAACCTTAATTGCACACTTCACTTTGATTTCACTACCTCAAAAAATGTTGAATACGAGGAATTGCCAATGGGTTTGAGACTGGCAAACAAAATGAACGCTAAGAGACTCCAAGTACATAGAGATTCCTTTCGACAAGTCAAGTCAATCGGAATTTTCATGCAAGTGAGGTGATGATTGTCGCATATTCGAAGTTGATCATGGACTCTCTTCGTTACTTTGAACAGTTCGAAATACTCCCAATCCCAAGGGTTAAAAATGGATATGTTGATGCTCTCTCCAAGATGGCTAGCTATTTGGACTCCGAATTTGTAAGATTAGTCCCCATTAAGCAACTACACAAGTCGACGATCGAAGAAAGCCCAATGTAATAGGTATTATGGATCAATGAAACCTCTCTCTAGGTGAGAGAGCTCATTATATACTCGAAAGAACAAAAACTCTCGAAGTTCAGATAAAGACGAGGCTCGCTAGCTTCATCTACAACTCACAAAGTGTTGAGAATTAAAAATCATAATTCTATTTTATTGAGATTAATCAAAACACAAAATGAAATAAAGATACACAACATTTATAGGCTTGCCTCAATATAAGACTACGATCTTTTCCGCCACTGTAGTAATTCATTGTCATGAAAAAAGAAGTTTATAAAATAGATCACACACTTATCTTTTGTAACCTCTTTTTTGCTCTTTTTATGGTGATATAAAAGTCTAATGATGGCTCACTATTTATAAGAAAAATGAGGAAAAAAATCAAAATTTACAAGAACTCGAATTTCTAAGGTGAATTTTAGAAAGACAAAATTCTAAACTATCCATAATGAAATTTGGTCCAAGGGCATATAGAGGGGCCTTCCTGCCTTTAAGTCTCCCATAAGGCTCTTAGGTTCAAAGCCTAAGGGATGCGATAGAAAGCTGTGAGAGGTAAGATAGGTTTAGGTTCTTCCAAAATGGATAATACGTATGATATAACGATTTGGACACAAATGCTCAGGTCGTTGCATTACTATTCCCTCCTAACTTGATTGCCAGTGTTTGACATCTTCAAGATGTTGTATACGTTTTTGGTGTAATCCATGGTCCATTAAAGATGCTCATGGGTATTAGTAACCATGTCCAACTTGGAGGAATTTAATTTGATTTGTTCTTTATTCCTCCATTTAATGATGCACTTGGAATATCTCGTGGATTTTTCAACATGAATTCCTCGTAAAATAGAATAGGCGTCTAATACAAGTTCCAAGTTTCATTAGGAATACTCCTTATGTAGACGCATGTATTTTCCGTCAAACCATGATTCAATACGACATGCTTAAATTTCTGCATTTTTAATTCAAAGTTCAAGGAAGTTAATTGTCATCGGATTTTAAGCTTTAAATGAACTAAAACAAATGTGGATAATGAGGAGATTGAAAATTAGACCAAGAAAAACGTATCAGACAGAAATATGTGAAAGTGGTTTTGGTAGATGACCAATATTATAAAAGGTTCAAGTGTTTCGACCGCACGGTTTGAATCTCTTAGCTCGAAAGTAATTAGGAAATAGGATATAACATTTGAATATGTTTCTCTTAGTGTTGTTTACGTATCAACACTATACATGTTGGACCTTATCTTGTGTGGATAATGAATTCAAGAGTTAGAAACCCACTTTATATGAGATCAAGAAATGTCTTTAGTCTATTATCGAGTCTTTGACTTAATACATAGATATATACAAATAATGAAGATGGAATGGATGTTTATATGACTGATACTACAACTTGGTGTTGCAGAATGGAGAAACTGGCCTCCTATTTGATACTAAGATAGTATGAAAGGCTCTACTAAACTTGATCTCAGTTTTTGTTCTTCTAAAAGTGGTCTATTACTTAAACTTATACGTGGTAGTCTGTTCGTACTCACAGTGGTGATATTTAATTATGGTTCTAGATATTTGTGCAATGGTTTGAAGTTTTGAGTTGAGAAAATCATTCAAAACTATAAGAGCTAAACTTCCATTGAGTAAATCCATTCAAATTTCTTGAGAGATAGAGATGAAATTTCATATTTCCATTACATTTATAGATAGATTCACACATTTCAGTTGTACCTCTGATTTTCATAGGTTGAGAATATTATTGAATGTGATGAAATTTTGAAAATTATTTGAGAGCGTGAATCTCTATCATGAAAGATATATGATCTAGGTAATGAAAGAGAAATTCTTATTGGATTGATTGATCATCAATAATTATATGGTTTATTGGGAAGAAAAAATAGAATATTATTGAATGTGATGAGATTTGAGATAATGCAATCCAATTTATGTATTTTCTTTTAGGAAGAGTATTGGTTAACTGCAATGTGTCACTCAATGGATTATTCTTAATGTTAGTACCTTCAGAATATATAAGCTTTGGACACGTAGATAACCAAATATAGGTTATCTTAGACTCATAATCGATTATGTAAATTCTTGATAATGAGTTTGGAACACGAGTCTATTAAGAACGAGATGAATATCTGAGATATACATAACAATCCAAAAAGGCACTTAAGTGAGATTTTGGATGGATATTAAGTCACATGATGTGATATTTGAAGTTTTTCCTAGTAAGAGAGAAAACTATGAAAAATATTATTAAAATTGATATTATGTATATTAATGAATCAGTTTTGAATACATAAGAGTTGGTTTAAACTTCTCATTCAAGTTGGAGTAATCTGTTTATGAGTGTGAGCTATCTATCCGAATGAGAGCTATCTAAGAACTATCTAATTTCAATGATTCTTGGTTTCCAACGGGAGTTAAGAGCTATTTAATTTCAATGATTATGGTTCCGAAATCAGTGGAGAAATTTGAGAAAAGTGATCGAAGTATATATGGAGTATAGAATTCCAATGTAATATGAGAAGTGGCAAAAGTACTAATTGGACATTATGTTTATTGTGAACATTTATGTTCTTAAAAAAATTAAATGAAAGATTAATGAGTTTATGATAACTAAAGCTCATTTTTTATAGATATGTTAGACTCAATATGAGTATATTGAGTTTGATAAACCTTTTTTCTTAGTAGTGAGATTCACTTCTATACGCTGATACTAGCCATGATAGTATGTTTAAGTTTATATTATACCAAATAGACTTATAGACTGTATTTTCATTCTTCAATCATTCTCAATTGAGAATTGATTGAAGAGATTTACATGAATCGATTTGTAAACATGTTAAAGGCTTCTATAATGTTGTGGTAACTTTTTAGTTATACTTGTAGCCTAAGACAGTCGTCTTGACACTGGTATTTGAGTTTTAACAGTGTTTAAATCTCGTACAAAATTTCATCGCGTGGATGAAGTTTTACTGTATTTATGTAAAAGTCTGATGGTAAGTTGTAAGTCTAATTTTGATGTTGATGACACTGTATTGACAAAGTATGAGAAGGAGTGTATTGAGATCATTTTGAAATGATTGTCCTTAATTTTTGAGCTGAATGACATGGGTTTAGCAAATTGTATATTTTGTGTTAAAAATATTATTCTAGTTTTGTTTATCTGTCACAAGAGCTGTGTATCAAAAAGATTCTAGAATATTTTTAACTGTGAAATTGCTACCCTATTGATGTTGCTATTTCGAAAGGTGACCATATGAGTCTTCATATATGTTCAAGGACTCCATAAGTGCACAAAGAAATATCCAAAGAACCATATTTAGTGCGATTAAGAATTAGAAGTATGTTATGTTGTATACTTGCCTTAATATTTGTTATACCATGGATCTAGTCAGTAGGTATCGATGTTGTCCTTTGAAGGGATATTATGATACCTGAAAAATGCTACTGTCAGTTATTCCATTTGTTGTCGAAGGAATAACTTGTGATTGGAATAGATTAAATATCGACTAAGATGAGAGTTAGTCGAACACAAATAGTTATTAGACTTATACAAACTTGCTATATAGAGTAGTAAGAAGTATATCTTATTGTATCTATCTTGACAGGTGAAGAAATTGTTTGGTATAGATGTATTGGGCATCTAATGATACTAGTTGTGAATATGAGATCCATGATAGTTATGCAATTATCTCATGTGTTGAGGATCTCAAATATCATGATGAAACAAAACACTCGATAATATTTCTGTGAGAGACATTAGCAAAGAAAGTGTCTTTGCAATATATCTACATAAATGATAGTCTGTAATAATTATACTCTAGAGATGTTTAGAGATATACATGTTGGTAATGTTAAATCTCTAAAATTACGTAGAATATGATACTTAGTGTATTAGAAAACTCGTCATTTAGTTTTATGTACCTATATATGAACAATTTTGAGTTTATGTATAATTTATTTTTGGGATTACGAGATAATATTTTGCATGGACATATAAAGTATGTTAAAAAGGTTGAGGTTAGCTTACTCACACGAGCAATCGCTTTAGACATTTTGGAGTGTCCTGAAATGAGACATAATGATCATGTTGTATACATGATCTAGTCGCCTTGATAAGATATCAAGATGAGATTCCAACAAGTATTCAAAATAGATTTTGTTAATCCATTAAACCTGTTTAGCAGTTAGATCGAGTTCTCGATTTGAGATTACCTAAAGAAAAGAACATAATGATAACTCAAGTTAGGTATCAGGAATACTTGAACTAGGATCTGTATGGTGTTATTTGTTTATAAAGGATATGACATATGCCCTAAGAATGAGAGAAAATATCGTAGCGCATGTTTTTATACCACGTGTGCTTTTACGACCAATATTAGGTAAATGAGTGAATGGATCCCTACTTCCCCATTGTGTGAGACCTTGAAATTTATATAACCTCATATACACCCTTATGATTTTTGACCGTTTCTTGAGATTTTATTTCGGCGTTGCTACTTTAGCATGTTGCCAATAATTATAATTGATTCGTTTGATGGAACATGTCTAGAAAAATAGTTGATTTAAAGTTGAAAGATTCAAGTAGGAAAGGAAGAATATTTTAACCAACATTTATATTTGTATTCACCGATCGGACAATTTTGTTTAACCATTTAGGGTATATGATACAATTGTGAATACAATGATAAGATATGTACTTCAAGTATGTTCCATAAATACTTGAGGGATTAGAAATATTTGAATTAATGTTGAAAAATAAGTTTGGGGTATAGATATGTCGTTCATCTAATAGAGCTATTATATATCCCTAACATGTTTATAATATCGTGAGCTCTAATATTACTCACTGGTCGCACGATCTATTTGTCGTATAAATTTTTTGTGAGATAGATCTTGAGAAGGATCTAACGTGTGACATTCGTTGTCCATTGTGATTCAGATCAAGCTTATCATGTGCGAGTGGGAGATGTTAGAAAATATGGATCATGGGTCGTCCACGTGGGATGACTTGACCCACTAGTTATTAAAGTGAATTGGAGAGAGTGGTTTGAAAAGAATTCAAACTTATAACTCTTCTCTACTCCCACCAACTTTCAAACTTTTACATAACTCCCATAACTTTGACTTGCACTTAGAAGGGATAAAAAAGTTGACAATAAAATGGTAAAAATTCGTATGGAAAATATTATCAAAATTGAAACTCACATGGTACCACTATTTTGGTATGAAAACTCACAAAAATTGATACTTAGGTGTGGCTAATAATCCCCTTTCATTGTGATATGGATTGAGATCAATGGAGTGTAAGAAAATTGTAGATTTGGAGTTTTGGAAAATAAGGTGATTCAAACATTTAAAAGATCTTGGAATTCATCATTTCAAATGAGTATTTTAACCTGAAATTCATGTTAAAGTATACTGTAAATTACTTCAATACATTTAATCTTATCATTTCGAAAAATAATATGGCACTGTTTGTTTTCCATTTGTAGAAAAAAATTTACCGTTGGATTTTTTAGCAACCGAAATATTTGACCACATTGTGTGATAGTGGGACCCAATTTTTTGAAAAAAATGTCAAATTATTCATTTTTCCTTAAAATAATGTGAAACAAACATGTGCTATATATAAAATGAAGAACATTCTATACTGACATGACAAGTGATATAGATTGAAATGGTAAAGATCAATTAAATATGTGAATATGGAACATTCTTTCTTGGTCTTAAAGCAATTCCAACAAGCTCTCTATTTATTAGAAACATCTTACACATAATAGAAATCATCTCTATATTTAGAGATTAAAATTTTTACGGGCTTCAATAATATTTTTCATTTTGGCTATTTATTTTGCTTCTTTAAGTAAATATTTATTAATTTCTCATGTTTTATTTTACATAATTTTTTTAATATATTAATGGTTAATCAATTCAAATATGATTTGAATAATTTATCAAGTAGAGCACTGAAATCTAAACCTTATCAAATTCAAATTCTATAAAGTAAGAATATAAGTTATGCAAACTAGTGTTCTATCTAAAATAAAATATCTCTTAAAACTTATTTTATATATTAACTCCTTTAGAGACATATATTTCAAGAATATCTTGAAAATGGTCTTACTTTAATTCAGAATCTAAATATGTGTACTTTTTTACAATGACCTAGAACTCTATTACTATGAGAGTCCATTTGCCACAATCAGAATGTCAAACTCAGTAAGGACCTGTTTAATAGTCCCATATTTTTCATGGTAGTTGGAATTGAAATTCTATTTCCTACTTTTGTCATATTTGATGGCACTTTTTTTTTTCCATGGAATTGGTTTTCCACATTTGCTAGTTTTCTTAATTTTAGTTGAATTGAAAAGGTGGGAATTGAATTTCCATCTTTTTTTTTGGCAATAGAAACAAATTTTATCACAAATTGTAAAAAAAATTATCCATTTAATTTACCATTTTCATGTAAAATAAAGCCAAACGAATGCCAAAAATTTTCCATTTTTTTTTTGGCAATCCAAACAAATTATATCCTCAATTGTAAGGAATTATTTCCTTTTAATTGACAATTTTCATGAAAAACAAAATCAAACGAATACCAAAAGATAGAAAATTTCAACATTTTTCAGGTGGAAAATTATACCAATCAAATACAATTAATTAACAATTCCTAGTAAAACAAATTTTAGACAATTCAATTCCCTGCAATTCATTTTCTTTTCGTCCAAATTCCATCTTTGAATCAAACGGACCCTAAGAGTTTTAAAGGGCAATCTTGTTACATATCAATTAACTTTGACATTATATATGACATTTTTGTGAGCTGACAATTTTTTATACTTTAATTTTAACAACACTTAAAAAAAATCAATCACACATATTTTGACAACTCACACCATGTCAACAACAATGTCGTCTAAGAATGTACAGTTAAATTAATTCTTTAAAGAAAATGTGGTTCTATTATCTTTTTGATATATTCTTGTACCTGAATTTTCTTCATTTTCAATCATGTATGTATCGTGTGAACTGTTAGGAAAGTTATAGGAGATTGAGAGACTCTGAGGGTTTGAATTCAAAGTTCAAACCCCTCTTTCCAACCCATTTCAATTGTTTATGGCTCGAGTCTACACACCCTCCCTGATTTGAAGAGGATATTTTCATTTTATCATCATGCAGTCGAAGCAGACATTGCCTCTTCCCTAAGCCAATGGGCACCATAGTGATATAGTTGAGCACAAATATCATATAAAACAACAATAAAATACCATCCAAAAAAATCAAACTATGAACTATTAGTGTCCTCTAAACATTGTTTGACTACTTTAGAAAACAGAAGCAATACTTGTACTTCAGTCACATTGGCTCTTCAAAGGAAACAATTCTAGGGATAGAGAAGTAGTTGCCTATCCTGATTCTTATTAAGTATTTAAGCAAACTTGATTCTCTCTTTGTTCATATACCCAACAAATTCTTTATCAATGTTCTAACCCAATACATTGATAACCTTCCTGACCACAATTTATGTGATGCATCTAAGAGGGTGCTGTCCTTCAAGTACATACTTGATCGCCAATAAGTTGGAATAAGTAATAACAGAAAACAATTCTTGCCTGCTCATCACCACTTCTAACCAGTATTTTTCTTAAGAAGCACTTGCCTGTCTGTGTCTGTACCTGTGCCTGTGAAGCATATTTCAACAACACAAGGATGAAAAAACCTTTTATTTCATTCGCCGCCTGCAATTTTACCACCATAGTCATTTTCCAGATGAGGTACAATAATCAGACAGATGTTTTTGTTCATTGCTTTGAAAATATGCGGCCCATGCACCCTTTTTCTAATAACCCTTTCTCATAGCCAGAATTCAATAAATGAGAATCTACCCCAGCAGAAAGTGACCTGGATATGAAGACATTTGTCACTATTTAGTAAGTTCAATAGTGGAACTCAGACAATCATTAGCCATAGCTTTCTCAAACATTTCACCACCCTTTAATAGTCTCACCAATAGTCCCTACATGAACATGCACCATTACTGAAATGGTGGAATCGTTTTGAATCTCTTACCACAATTTCCCGACCCATGATTTTGGAGATCAACTGAATTGTTGTATGACAGTCTCCACAAATCCTTAGATTTTTTATCACCTGGATGGTTGTACCAGGAACTGAGTTCATAATTCCAAAAGCCACGGCTAGCTTCTCGCTGTGAACACTTAACACCATTCCTTTCTCCTCCTCGTCCACGTCATGTAGAACTGATGCCATATTTGGTATATATCCAGCTTCTTGTAGTTTCACAGATAATTCTTCCAAATATGCATAGATCTTCTCATGCTGAGGATGTTCTCTATCTCCAACCAGAAATATATGAACCCTACCTTTTAGTTCAACAAGACTAAATCCCGGTGGTTTAAGTAACCCGTGTTTTTTCATAAATATTCTCATTCTTTCAGCATCCTTCCACCTCCCAGCGTCCGCATATACGTGTGAAAGCAAAACATAGTATCCAGAGTTATTTGGATCTAATTCAAACAATTTCCTGGCAGAGGTCTCTGCTAGCTCCACATTCTTGTGCATTCTGCATGCAGCTAGAAGAGAACCCCAAATAACAAAATCCGGCTTCTCCTTCATCTCCTTGACCAAATCATAAGCTTTGATAAGATACCCTGCTCGACCAAGGAGATCAACCATGCAACCATAATGTTCTACTCCAGGTTCTACATGAAATCTATGTTGCATTGCTCTAAGCCAATGCCATCCTTCATCAACCAATCCAGCATGGCTACAAGCAGCTAAAACTGATACAAAAGTAATGTAATTTGGTTTCACTCCAGCCCGATTCATGGCGTAGAAGACTTCAAGAGCTTCTTTGGGTCGACCATGCATTCCATAACCAGCAATCATGGCGGACCATGATTTAACATTCTTTTCTTTCATTTGGTCAAAGGCTCTCTTTGCCATCTCTAGTCTCCCACATTTGCAATACATGTCAATAATTGAAGTACCCACATACACATTATCCTCCAAATACATCTTTATGACCTACAAAATATTTATTTGAAGTAGGGAAACAGACTTAAAATAATTTTTTAATTTGAGAAAATCTCATTTACTGATTTAAAAGTTCTTCCATTTTTTTTTTTTTTTTGGCATAGCAAGACTGAAAAATCTGAAGTACCTGATCATGTATGCACTTGCCCACTTGCAGAGCTCCCGAATGTGCACAAGCCAACAAGACAGCAGATAACGTCACGGCGTTGTATTCAACATCTCCATCTCTAATCATCGAGTGGAACACTTCAAATGCCTCCGTGGCCAGCCCATACTGCGCACATACTGCAATTATTGAATTCCAAGAAATTACATCTTTCTCATTCATTCCATCAAAAACCTTCCTAGAAAACTCCACCTGACCACACTTGGAATACGCATCAATCAAAGTGTTCCCAACACCCAAATCTCCATCCAATGCCCTCTTGATTGAGAACCCGTGAACCCCAGCTGTAATATTCTTCCCAGAAACACGTGAACAAGCTGACAAAGTCGAAACTATAGCAACTGAATCAATATATACTTCCTCATCTTCTTTGTTCACACTCTCTTCAACTAAGAGCTCTTTGAAAAGCAGCAATGCTTCATGGGGAGAATCATTCTGGACATAACCAGTAATCATCGAAGTCCAGGAAACGACATTTCTCAGAGGAATTACATTGAACATAGATCTTGCATCCTTCAACTGACCGCATTTCGAGTACATGTCAATGAGAGCAGAGGATACAAAGAGGTCGGAATCATAACCAAAGACTAAGGCTTGTTGGTGGGCTTGCTTGCCGGAGTTGAGATCACAAAGCGCAGAGCATGATTTAATAGCACAAGGAAAAGTTGAACGGTTTGGTTTGAGAGAGAGTTTACGCATGGATGAGAAGGCTCGGAGGGCTTCAAATGAGTCTCCACTTCGAGCCAACTCGGCTATGATTGAGTTCCAGGAGAAGACATTGGTCTTGTCTACATATTTGTTGAACAATGTTATGATGTTTGCATTAGTTGAATAATAGTATTTGTTCTGTACTGTAGAGCAAAGGGCTGCTAACAGAAGTGAATTCAATTTTAAGGCCTTCATTCATTGTCCAGCTGTCTACCAGAAGCCTGAAAAGAAACATCAACTTTCAGAAGATAAAGCAAGTAATAATGTCAAACGCCTAAACATAAACTAACCTAGAAACAGATTGAATATTTGAAATTTCATTCCTACATTACAAAATATTGAGAATCTGATTCCTGTCGCGTTCACATTGGAATCTTGCATGTTACTTTTTAGTTCACATAATTAGATAAGTACAATTGGTTTTTTTTTTTAAGTATAATTAATATTTTAAAGAGAATGACCAAGTTGCATTTAAAGTTCTCTGATTTTTGGGAATAGCTTACCCCATAATCATAATATTTTTCTCAACAATTTCGGAGTAAATGTACCAGCTAAAGGAAATTCAACAAAGGGCTAGGTATTCTTTCACTCTTGGTATAGCTCAAGAGGCCCAAAGAAATCAAGATTACACTTGTTCTTTTCCTACAAATATTTGAATTACTTGCTCACTTACTTCAGTTCCATCAAAGAGTTAAATGGAGGGAAATGGCATCCCTATTTTATGAGCCTGGACTGAACCATTCATAAATTCTGCATTTGTTGCAACACAGTAATATGACAAGTAATTGTTAAGGCATCTATCAGCTCGGCTAAGGTTGCAAAATTAGCATGAATCCATTGATTTCAAGGCCATTTACAATAAATAACATGACCACTGTAATACAGGGTCTGAAACTATGAGGTGTCACTTTGAAATTTGAATGAACAATATCATTGTCCAACCTTGAACCTTTTTGTATAAACTGACCATTCTTTTGAATTTGATAATGGATGTTATATAAAAATCTGGAAAATGATATAGTACGACAGATAATATACTTCAAATTATTGCTAACTTATCTATTTGTTCCATTCTGCATTAACATCGAAATATCGAAATGTGCAAGGTTCAACATATAGCTCTCCTTTATATGCATGCTCTAAGTTCATGCCCAAAATATATCTTCCACTGAAAATTTCCAGATTTCGTTTATTTGAACAGGCGTGGAAGTGCAAGAGATATCATCATTCTGTTTTAACTCTTCTTTTCATATATATGATTCTCAAGAGACTAGTCTAAAGAAATCAAAGGAGAAAAATGAGTAGCAATTTTATTCATTCATAGAAACACTACCCTATTTGGACACCTTGATCAAAAATTTCAACAACCAAATATTCGTTTTATTTGTACAAAGTTGAACAATAGGCAGAAAACTAGTGATCATGGCTTCTGTTAACTAAAGAACATCTATATTCTCATTACAAAAGATTGAACCATGAGCAGAGTGCCTTAGTAACAAAATAGACTATAACCTTGATTTAAGTCGGTAGAAAGTGGAATCAATATGTAAATGTAGAATTCAAAACTTTCCCGTTTCGTTTTTGGCAAATTCTATGAAAGCCTATAACTTTGAGTTGAAGCATTCATTTCATCACTGCATTGAAGAACACAAAGGCGTACATACCACCTTAACTTTGTCTGGGCTCTTCTATTCAATGAGCACCTGACATTGGTCTGGATCAACCTCAAAACGAATCGAGCAAAGCATTCCTCTTCGTTTTCCTTTAAATAATGTATGACAGCTGAATAGACTGCACAATGCAAAAATTAGTTTACAATGATAAACCCCGTTACAGTATGAAAATATCAAATAATTAAATAAACTTGCCAAAATAAGATGCTATTATTAATATTAGGTCCTATTTGATACCATGGATTTTCCATGGAAAATGAAATTCAAATTCCATTTTCCATCTTTAGTAGTGTTTGATGGCACAAAATTTTCATGGAAATGATTTTCCACAAACACCTCACACGTGCACATTTTCCCATTTTTGCTTGAATTGGTTTTCCCACATTTTTGGTGGGAAAATGGAATTCCACCTTTTTTTTGGAACAAATTTTATAACCAATTTTAAAAAAAAATTTCGTTTTAATGGACAATTTTCATGTAAAATAAAGTCAAACGAACATTAAATTTTGACAAAAAAATGATTTTTTTGTTAATATATATATATTTTTTTTTTACTTTTGGCAATAGAAACAAATTTTATAACCAATTGTGGAAAAAATTATCACTTTAATGAACAATTTTCATGTAAAACAAAGTCAAACGAACACAAAAAAATCCAAAATTTAAAAATTTTTCAGGTGAAAAATTATACCAATCAAACACACCTAATTAACAATTCGCTGCAAAATAATTTATATGCAATTACTTTTCCTCTAATTTATTTTCTTTCCACCCACGCAATCAAATGGACCTTAGTAGTTTCATAAGAGCAACTAAAATAAACTAGAGTGATAACGGTCAAAAAAGTAAGCAAAAATATACTCCCGTTCCACAGAAAAGCAATATTTTGAACTAATAATCTTTATTTATTCTTATTTTTTTTTGTCTAGATTGAATGTTGGCAAACAACAAGCCACAAATAAAATGAAAATTACACGTTTCCAAAATGAAGAACATCAATACAATTCGCAGCTCCAATGCATAAAGTCATTCACATTAAAGCATTATTGGGTATGTCCATTTAGTAATTTTAGAACTTGAATTTCTTTCATTTGAATTACATTAATAAGACTAGAAACAAATGTTGCTCTTTGATAATGCATTTTGCAAGCCTTAAATTACAAAACCTATTTCAAGTAATAGCTAATTTGAAAGGAAAAGCTATTGGTGATGCTGTTTTGTATAAGAGAAATGGAATAAAAACTATTGATAATATTTTAAATTCCATTTTTTTTTTTACAATGCAACAACGCAATATCTATCACATAATTAATCCTTACGGACTGCTCCAATTTGAGCTTGAATTGCATAGAGAAATCGAAATAAACAATAGCAAAGATTCAAAAACACACTACAAAAGAGATTCTCAAAAGGAAAATAACTATAAAACAAAAGGAGTCACCGAAAAAAAGTAAAACTCAGAAGAATTCAACCGGAACAACAGGCAAAACAAGAACACGTCTTTGAAATTGAGTAAAGGTTGAAAGATTCGAGTCAGTTATCAGGTGTACCTTGTCCCAGCGAACTCTATTATTCATGTGAAGACACCTCAGATTTCATTAGGGGAAAGAAATTGGATGGAAATGAAATGAAGCGACGGATGGCCAATGTGAAGGACAAAAAGAGGGAGGAGCTTTGGGGGTTTACAGATTTTGCCGAAGGGTTTAGCAGCGAAAATCGAGACCGTCAAAACAAGAGAGAATATAACCAATCTACCCTACACGTAGTAATACGGTCCTAAACCTTTAAATATGGACATTTAAATCCTCATTTTTTTATTAGCAACCGTTCTTACGTTTGTTACTTACATCCATCTTTATGCCCCGTGCAGTCCACACTAGTGCCAAATAGTGACATGAAAAAGCAAAGAACGATGTAACTTTTCCACTGAGTACTTTTAAAAATGACTTGGTCAAACTCCCTAATTTTCACTTTAAATTTTCAACTATTGCATATTTTCACAATAGCCTTTTGGATGTTATGTTAAAAAACAAATATGCCCTTAAATATATTATACAATTATAAAATATTATTTTATTTAACAGACAATACTACGCTTTTAGTTAACAAGTGAAAACCAAATACTTCTCACTTCAAATTTCAAAATTAGCTAACTTTTCTTATTTGTTTATTCCGACAAAGATAAAAACTCTCTTATCTTTCATCTGCTTCAACCTCAAAATTTCAAAAACTTATCGAACGTTGTACAAGAAAATATTTTTTTATATCAATCACTTCGAATCTGTAAATATATTTACGTATATTAAATTTCATTTTCGTTAAATTAGTATACATTTTTAATTGATAAATTATTATCTTACACAACGGTGAGTGCAAATATGGTGAGGTCAAATACAGTATTTATTGCAATTACGGTAGTTTGGTGCAAAATCAGTAAGCGCAAATACAATGAGCTCAAATACAATATAAATACATTTGTATGGAGAAAATACGGTATCTTAGGTGTAAAGCTGTTAATCGCTGATACGATGAGTGCAAATATGGTGAGGTCAAATACAGTATAATACTGTAATTACGGTAGTTTAATGTAAAATCGACAAGTGTGAATACAGTAAGCTCAAATATTGTAAGTGAAAATATGATTTATGGTGCAAATACGGTATCTTAGGAGCAAAATCATTAAGAGCAAATACGGTAAGTGCAAATATGGTGACAAAAAATGAAAAAAGTTTCTATTAAATTAAAGCATCCCACTTCCCAACACACACAGTGGGCCCTACATGTAGAAAAATTGAAAATAATTACATGTGTGATTTGAAAACCTTTTGACATAAAAATCAATTTTGAATAGCTAAAGCATCCCACTTGTATTTGTCTATCCAATAATAACAATAACAATAACAATAACAATAATAATATATATATACACACAACAATTCAGTTATATTTCTATTTTCAATACAACTTATTTACCCACAAAAAAAAAAAATATACACACACACACACACACAACAATTCAGCTACATTTTTATTCCCAATACAACCTCTTTACACACAACAAAAAATAAAACTCGTTCGAAACTTCGGTTATTTTCACATTGAACCTGTTTCAAATTGGTTTACTATTGTTCATTAAATTGTTGGTGGATATACACAATGACCAGTGAAAAAAGGGTAGATTCTTTAGAGCGGATATATACTTTCACTGGATATACACAATGTATCCATCTAATCTATTTAGTATCTTCTCATCCTTTCCACTTTTTCTCTATTCTCGAAGATAGAAACCCTAGAAATCGTCTTCTCGTGCTCTTCCTTTTCTTCGACAAATCTGCATATTAATGTCGTAATAGAGGTAAATTTGTTCGTGTTTTTCATTTGATTTCTCTATTTCATTCTATTTTTTGTCATTTTAGCTGTTTATGCAACCTGTTGTTTGAAATTTGTGTGTTTTGTTCCTTACTCTGTCTCCCGTCGGCTCTCGTTGATTTTCTTCAAATTTCGTGTTGTGAAGTTTACGGGTATTGTTAAAAGGTAAGCTTTTCTCCTTTTTTAACAAGAACTATGTAAATCTGAATTTCTTTCATAATTTTTACTTAGATCTTCTATGGAAATTGTTATCTTGTTCATGTTCTAAAATTTTTGTACCTTTTTCACTTCTCTTGAAACACAAATCGTAGTACTGTACTTCGTTAAATTTTCAAGTTGGAAATTTTGGGAAGTCATATGTTGTTTTTTTAGGGGTTTAAGTTTGAGTGTTTGGCTTTTGTTTTTTTGTTTTGTCTTCTTTCAAATTTAAAATTCTTGAATCTATAGTTGATAAGTTCTTTAGGCACTCTGTTGGATTGGGCTTTGAAAACAAAATGGATTATATGAACCCATTTGGTTTTGGAATTAAGTTCTGTGATTCAATTGTTATAAAAAGGAAACTTGAGCCTTTGAAGAAAAATTGAAGTTTTAATTTAGGGAGTTTTGTGGATTTTTACTTTGAATTTAGTAGATTTGATGGCTTAACCTAATTCTAAGGAACCTACAAGTCAGAATTATAAAGTGCAGGTTTATCACTCGAGCTTTTTATATCGACCCTTGTTTTCCACTAATAATCATAGTTATAAGGAAAAAATTCATTTCTCATACTTTTACTTTATACTATTTCAAAAATAACAAAACAACTTTCACATTTCAAAAATCAGATATTTTGACCTATAGATACACATATATATAAATATTTATTTATATATATAAATATATAAAAAGATATATATATATATATAAATATTTATTTATATATATAAATATATATATATATATATATATAAAATTAACCCACCCCCACCTCCACCTCCACCATCCCTACTGCTCCGGCGACCGTTTCCAACGACTTTTTAGGTGACCATTTCCGGCGACTTCTCCGATTTCTGTGACGATTCCGGCGACTGCTCCGATTCCGACGACTATTCCGGTGACATTAATTTTTTTGTTCAGTCACAACCCAAGTCACAACGCATGGTTGTTTGTTCATAATGATTGATAACACGATAATGTTCATGTCTCACATTTTTTTAATAGTCACAGATTATTTTGTAATGGTTACAGTACAAGTCACAGATTATTTTCAAATGGTCACAGCACAATTGTTCATAGTCCCATGTTATTTTCAAACGCTTAGGTTTTTATTGATAGTCACAGCATACGTCACAACACATGACTCAAGTCACAGTATAGGTCACAGCACATGGCTCAAGTCACAGCATTAGTCAAAGACAATATACCACCACCACCATCTTACATGCCCTAACCCTACTCGCCGCTGCCACCACAGCCGGCAACTCACCACAACCACCATAACTAACGTCACCAAAACAGCTTCGCCAATCGACAGCAAACCAAAAACCATCCCCTGCCAAACCCCCCACCACCATACCCGCAACACACAAACACCACCACCACCATCTTCGTTTACACCACTCCTACCAAAGAGTCCACAAAACCCGATGACAGCCACCACATCAAAAACCGCAACAAAACATGCCGAACAATCACCACAAAACCCACCACAAGCAGCGTCGACTGGCCTTGCGAGTTCTTTGACAACGGAACCTCCACCAACACTAAGCAGCCACCACAACCGAGACCTACTACCACAAATCCCCAAAACTCCCCACAAAAAAAAAACCAATGAACACCGACGCACCACTGCCAACCACAGCAAAAAACACAAATCACAGCAACAAAACACCAGTGAACACAGACGCAACACTGCAAACCATAGACGGTACTTTGTAAATTAGTTATTCCAGCCTCCGCCATTGCCGCTTATGTCTACATTTTAGCTAATCATTTCACAAATTGAGTTACCAGCACTGGTCGCTTTCCCAATTTCAGATCTGACGAGAATACCCCATTGCTGACATCACAGTAGCACGCCACCGCCACCCAACCCCATCTTACCATCACGGCCCCACCAGATCCGGCCAACCATGGTGGTCTCGCAGCAACGGGATGGGCAACTCCTCGTCGTGACGGTTCACTGAGAGAGGAGATGAGGGGACTCCTTGCCGCCACTTGAACTGCTATCTTGCTGAATGCTTGGTGGCCGTGGCTTGCCCCGAAGAGTCCGACGTCGTTCGTGCCCTCTCCTCCAGCAGTGGTGCCCCTCTTAAGCACCGACGTGCCATCAGGCCAAGCTCTCTCTCTCTCTCTCTCTCTCTCTCTCTCTCTCTCTCTCTCTCTCTCTCTCTCTCTCTCTCTCCGTTTGCTATCCACTAACCAAGATTAGTCCTAGAAAAACACTGTAAATCGTCGTCGGAAGGCGGAGGTGGAGGCGGAGGCTTCAAATCGGGTTTGAGAGGGACGGGGATGAGAGAAACGGGGTGGGTTAGTGTTTGATAATTAAATTTTAGGGGTGTGGTGGGTGTATATAAATTAATTTTTATAATATTATTAATATTTAATTAAATATAAAAAAAATTGTATCTATCTATAAAATATCTGATTTTTGAACATTAAGACTTGAAATCTGATTTTAGAATTTGAATCTTGAAAAGTAGGGTTGCCTGTAATTACCATTAGTTATAAAACCCAACCCGACCCGACCCGGCCGATCGGACTGGAAAATCGATGGACCGACCCCTTGATTGGGCCGAACAGATTAATTTGATAGAAATGTACTTTACTCGGTCAAATCGGGCTTTGACCGAATTAATCAACAATTTACCCGGCTCGATTGACCGGTTTTTATTGAGTTTTGAAATCCTCTTACAAAATTTTTGAGTTCAAGGGAATTGAACCTTGGACTTCTAAGGAAAATAATGGGTTCCTCACCACTTGAACATAAAGTGTTTTAGTATTATTTTTATGCTAACTTATATCTATTTAATGAATCATTTATAGATTTTATAAAAATATTCTTTTAAAAAACATTGGTATAATCTTTTACTTTATTTGATAGACCTAAATAATTAGTGAAAAATAAATTAAAAATTTTAGTTTTGCTCCTAAAATTTTTTTATACTTTATATATTTTTGTAAGTTTTTATGCAACAACTGAATGACCTACCGGTTGAATCACTGACACATTGACCCGCTACATTGTTCGGGTCGAGTCTGACAACTTTGCTAATAATGGCTTGTCCCCATTAAGCCCTTTTCCCCGTATTGAGTTGTTGGCTTATTGAAACTATAGTTTGATGGAGGAAACCGATGTTACTCGAGGGCCACCAGTTACTCCATCCTTTCCGAGGAAAAATGTGTGGCAAGGTAGTGATGGTCTTTTCCCCGTGTAAAGGCATCAAAGTTCTAGCCGTGATGTTCCATTAGGATTTTCGACTATGATTAAGTCTTCACCTCTGTCGGTGCCTATAAGTGGTCAGGAAGTATTGGAGAAAATGATTCATATAAGAGATAATCTAGGAAATGATAAACATGTTGGGTTTAAGAGACGAGAAATGGATACAAGTAACTATAATAGGAGCAATGCAGAGAAGATAGGTGTTAGGAATTTGAGGGGGAGGTAGGAGATGATTTGTTTAATTGATGGATGAAGTTTGATAGTGTAGATTTATTGAACTAATCTGACATTGAAGATAAAGAAAGGACATTGTCGTTTGTGGCACAAAGATGAGTGGTGGTGACAACAACATTACTGAATCAGAATTTGTCTCAAGGCATGGGTTGAGTTCAAGGGAATACGTCAAAAGGAGCACTGCTCGCGATATTGCGCCTCCAGCCAGACACTACAGAAGCCTTTCGATGGATGGTGCTATTGGAAATTTGAAGTTTGGTGATGAGACCGTCAAATTTTTTGGAAAATCCAGTGGATCGGCTACCTCGAACCAATTCAATGACTGAAAGCTCAGGTAAACTCAACTTGGAGTTTGGGCATCGTCAATTTAGTGAAGCTTGTGTGTTTTGTCTTCTTTCAAATTTAAAATTCTTGATTCTATGGTCGATATGATCTTTTTTATTCTTATAGAAGTTAGTTTTACCAATTCAATTTGACATTTGTTGATTCATTTTTTGCGAAGTCTAAATGATATCTAGCTCTAGGATTTATCTTCTTTTCGTTCTCTACTGATTGTCACTATGATCAAAACTTCTAGGCCTTCTAGGACTAGCATTTTTATGGTTTTTGCATACGAATTGTGCATTATCATAATGAATTTGGAGTTCCATTATGTTTCTGTTGGTTTTTTTGAATTCGCCTTTTATTCGAGTTACATTTCAATTTTTTGTTCTGCTTTCGCTTCCATTATTTTCATTTTGCTTTACATTCAAAGAAATGGGCAGGGGAGGTGGGAAAGTATCCATCGTGCCATTATGCTTTATTCACTAATATACATTTTTTGTGAGGGATCCATTTTTTTTCCTGAGTGGGATTTTGTCAAATAATTTACATTTTTAACTTCATATTTTCTTTATTCTATTGTGAAAAGATTTCCCCCCAAAGATCAAATTTAAACATTAATGCTTACTACAGCAGGATAGTTACTTTCATGATGAACTGTTATAAACATTATGTTATTTTTATTTTAAGTGTTGTTACATTTCTTTTGTTTCTATTTTTTTCTTTCATCGCTAGACAATTGATTCAAAAGTATTAAGTCAAGTATAATTAAACTAGAGGTAATGAATGCAATAAATTAGGATACGGTGCATATTTCTATTAATAACATTGTCTTTCTATATTTTCCAGACAGAAAATGTTAGGTCGCCAATTTTTGTAATAATAATACTCGTTTTTCTCGTAGAAAGATAAACAATCAACAATGGAGCATTGTCCATAACCAACTATAGTTAATCACTCAGTTGTTTCCCAGTGGAGCATTCTTGATATCTTTTTTCCTGCACTAACTATTTTAATTTGAATATTTATTTTTTATCTCCATATTGTTTAATTTGTTAATTAAATGTATAGATGTATATTCTTTTAGAATTGAAAACTCCGTTAAATTATATTTACAATTTTCTCACATTTTCCTTTATTTTCAGGTTATCTGCTTAAATTCCACCAACGCTGAGTTTTTTGTCAACTGCTTTCAAGCCAGCTTCAATAATTGTAAATTTACTGGTAAATATGATATTCTTGCTGTTTTAAATGTTGTTATGCAGTACTTAATTTCTCTCTGTGTTGTGAACAATCTTATTTAATTTCAATAATTTCTTTCATCTAATTTTCCCTACCATATAGTTTGGTATTTCTACATGTACAACATATATAATTGATTCTCTAATACATTTTTTCACTTTTTTTAGTTTATACTGAGTTGGTTGGAGTACAAATATTCAGCTATTTTTCCTGCTGATGTAATGGAAATTTCAGAACTATTTGCTGAAGTAGAACCTAGTTTTATTCATCATCAAACTATTTCTGAAAATTAAAAGGACTTGTGTAATGCTTCCATACGCCAACAAGAAACTCAAAGAAAAAGGATAGGCGAGGTCAACTTCGAACTTCTTGTATTGATCATCGTAAGAGGATAATGAGCCTATGTTGTCTGAAAATAATTGTTCTGCTTTTCCTCAGCTTAATCAGCCCATAATTTATCAACAATCTGACTTTTATACTTCAGAGAAAGATGTAGATAAACTTCCTGACTTACAACTCCAACAAAATAATAACGTACTTCATATACCGTCTAATGCATATGTATTACCACCATGTATTTATTGTACACATTGTAATGCACAGAAATTATATAGAGGAAGTAAATTGATTTTGTTGCTCTGATGGAAAAGTTAAGCTCTTTATGTCTGATTCACCAACTCAACCGTATAATTTAATTACTTCTATAGAACTAGTTGTATGGAATTTAAAAAAAACTCAAGGGGATATAATAACCATTTTGCTTTTACTTCATTTGGTGTAAAGTACGACAAATAACTTTTCAAAACATACAAATGTATTTACGCATTTAGGGTACAAGGACATGTACATCATCTGTGAACCAACTTATGTTAGAAAATAATACGCCTTCTTATATGCAATTATATTTTTTCGATACGAACAATGAAATTCAAAATCGTATGAAAATGTCGTCAAATTTTGTTGAATCTACTTGAATTATTCTAATTGAAATTTTGAAAGCAAATCCATATAGTAAATTCTTCAAGTCATTAAGTAATATGACTAACTTGCATAATCATCAAATCTTAATACGGTGCGATCCAAGAATTGATCAAAGAGTTTTTAATACTCATATTACATCTCATGTAGCTGCTATATGGGTTGAAGATAATGAAAATATGAATGTTCATGTTCATGACGTTACTATATATGTTCATTCTGGTGATTCACACCGATTTCATTACTATTATGGCTGTTATGATCCGTTACAGTATTCATTACTCTTTCTATATGGAGAATGCAGTTGGCATGAAGGCATTGACAGATTCAAAAACGTATTCTCTCAACCTGAACATATATCAACATCTGATAGTTTTGTTAGCACAAGTAGTTCAGCAGTTGAATTTATTGAGAACGCGAATGAAGGTTTACAAATATACTATTTCATATTTTTTTTCCTTTTCTAACATAAATGTCCTAAATAAGTATTTTGTTCTGTTTTCTATTCATGCAGTGCTTCATCAAACAAAAAAGCATACTCAAGTCTCTTGTCGAGAATACAATTCATTCAACTTACAAATCAGGCTTTCCAATAAGTCTATACTACATGCTGGTAGATTGTTCCAACAATATGTAGTAGATATGCATGTGAAAATAGAAACTGCTAGGTTAGACTACTTTCAAAATAATCAAAAACAAATTCATACTGAACTTTACCATTGTATTGTAGATAGTGTTGAAAATTGGGAAAGAAAAGGGTGTAAAATTGGAAGAAAATTTGTGTTGGCACAATTTTTTACATGTGGGTCTAGAGATATGCTAAAAAGATATATGGATACAATGACTATTGTTCAACGTTACGAAAAATCAAATGTATTTTTAACTATAACATGTAGTCCAAATTACCCTGAGATTAAACAAGCACTAAAACACAATGACGAAGTTCAAAATTGACCTGATTTAATTGCTCGTATATTTAAAGTAAAATTAGAAGAATTGAAAAATGATCTAATCAAGAAAAACATCTTAGGCCATGTTGTTGCACACATATATGTTATTAAATTACAAAAAAGAGGTCTTCCTCACCTATTATTAATTTTCAACAATGGACATAAGATCAATTGTGTTGTAGAGGTCAATAGGATAGTGTCTTATGAAATTCCTGAGAAAAACAACTATGCTCATCTTCATTATGTTATTGTTAAACATAATATGCACAACCCTTGTGAAATTCTTAATCCAAAAAATATATGTATGTAAGCAAATAAATGTTGTAAAAATAAATACCATAGAGATTATTGTAATACTACTATATTTGGTCAAAATTCATACCCATTGTACAAACATCGTAATACTGGTCTTTCTATTAAAATTAGAGGTAAAATGTTAGACAATCGTTGCGTTGTACCATATAATCCTTATTTAAGTGCAAAATTTGACTGCCACATTAACGCTATTAAATATTTATACAAATATGTGTATAAAAGACAATAACGTATTACTTTTTTAGTCAATACGAATGGACCAAATCAAGAAATAGATAAAATTTCTCATTATCAATCTGTTAGATGGATATCTCTACCTGAAACTATATGGAGGGGTTTTCATTTACTTTATCAGAAATTTATCCCACTATTTATGCTTTACAATTTTATATTGAAAATCATCAATAAGTAACATACAACGATGAAGATGATTTATGTACTATTATTGACAAAGAAAGTATAAAGAAGACAATGTTGACAGAATTTTTTCGAATGAATGAAACAAATGAGTTTGCTTGTACACTTTTGTATCGAGATTTTTCGAGTCATATTGTTTGGAATAAAAATTAAAAAATTTGGACAAATTGTTACAGTAAATCCATATGAAGGATAACAATATTTCCTCCGAATTCTTTTAAATCATATTCAAGGTTCAACATCATTTCATGATCTACGTACTTCAAATGGAGTAATTGTCATCACATATCGAGAAGCTGCACTTCTACATGGTTTGTTAGGAGTAGATAATCATTATGAAGAATGTTTATTTGAAGCTATATTTTACGAAATGACTACTTCTTTAAGACGTCTTTTTGATACCCTTCTTACGCTTTGTAACCCTAACGATCCAAAATTCTTGTGGGAAAAATTCAAATTCCTTATGATTGATGATTATGTACATGAAAATACACCTTTAGAGGTTGTTGAAATACGAGCTTTAGAGGATATAAGTTCTATTTTAGAATCATTAGGTAAAAACATAAATGACTATGAATTAGTACCATTTGATGTAAATATGAATGAGAATGAAAGATTGAGAAGAATGGTCATAGAAGAAACAATGAATTTGAACACTAAAGAAGGATATGTTGGTGCATCAATGTTAAATAACAAACAACAATTTGCATATGATGTAATTATGGAGAAAATAAGTTTGGGCTCATGTAGTACCTTTTTTTATCGATGGTTCAGGAGGTACGGGCAAGACTTTTTTGTATAAAGCATTACTAATTGGTGTAAGATCTCATAATTTAATTGCTTTGGCAATTGTGTCTTCTGGCGTAGCTGTATCTCTTTTACCTGGTACAACTCATTCAAGATTTAAAATTCCTTTAGAAACAATTGGGGGAATCAATTTGTTACTAAACAATCAGCATTAGGATCTTTGTTGAAAATGTCTAAGTTAATAATTTGGGATGAAACACCAATGGTAAATCGTTATGCTATTGAAGCTGTGGATAAATGCTAAGAGATAAGACTGATTCTAACTTACATTTCGGTGGGAAAGTAGTAGTTCTTGGAGGAGATTTTAGACACGTTTTACCAGTAGTACCAAAAGGAAAAATGAAGACATAATAAAAGCTAGCTTAGTCTTTTCTTACCTATGGCCTTTATTTCTACATCTACCATTAGTTGAAAACATGAGGGCAAAATTTGATCCTACTTTTTGTGATTATTTGTTGAGAATTGGAAATAGAACAAAGGAAGAACATAGTTGTAATTGTATTAAGCTTCCAAAAAATATCATCATACCATACAGAGATGAAATTACATCTTTGAGAACTCTAATAGATTACGTGTTTCCAAATTTAGAAGCATATGCAGACGATTTACATACAATGAAAAATCGAGTTATTCTTACACATAGAAATAAACGTGCTGATCATGTTAATAAAATTTTATTAGAGCAAATTCCTGGTCAATTTTATACATACTAAAGTTTTGATGAAGCAATTGACAAATCCGAACAAAGCTTACCAGAAGATTTTCTAAACAGTTTAACTTCAAATGGTATTCCACCTCATGAATTGAATCTTAAAGTGAATAGTCCTATAATGTTATACGAAACATCAATCCACCTGAAGGGCTATGTTGTAGAACACGTCTTACCTGTCAAAAATTTGAAAAGAATGTAATTTTTGCTGAAATTACAGCTGACGAGTACTATAGAAAACATGTTTTTTTTTTTACCAAGAATCCCTTTCATACCTCTTCAAAGTGATCAAACATCAATTCCGTTTAAAAGAATTCAATTTCCTATTAGGCAATGTTTTGCAATGACAATAAACAAAGCACAAGGACAAACACTTAATTTTGTTGGTTTATATCCTCCAGAATCAGAATTCTGTCATGGTCAACTTTATGCAGCATTGTTAAGAGCTAAATCAAGTAAGTCTTTAAAAGTTTTACTTAACCATCAGCCACTAAAAGTTCACACTTGACATGTACTAAAAACGTTGTATATAAGGAAATTCTTTCGTTCATACATCTGTAAAAGTGCACTATGATCACACAAAATTCAAATTTGTTTTTGTGCTTCAGGTTGAGGTGATTTTCATCAATTTCTCAAACTTCAATCACAAACTAAAGGTTTGATTTCTTCTAAAAAGAATCTATCCTACTTTTACTGACCATTTTTGTGAAAGCCCAAGATTGGCTAACCAAAAGAAGGTGAATTGATTTTTAAAATTTTTTCGTTAATAACACAAGTTTTAATGCAATTAGTGAGCAAATAAACGAAGACAACTAAACATAAATAAGCAATTAAGTGGAACAACGTAATTTGCACAAAGTAAAAATATTAAGTAAAAGGGATAGAGAGTGCGGTTCGATCCAATGCAATGATCTACGTCCTCCGTTACCAAACTCTCCGGCACGAGCAATGCCTTTTTCACTATGTTGATTGACTTATGGTACAATCTAACCCTTTACAACGCTCACGGTGACTTACAAACAGGGAGCACCGATCCTTTTACAATGTTGAGCTTTACGGGACCTCAACATGACCCAAAATATTAAGCTTTACGGGACCTCAATATGACCCCCGATTCACAAGAGTTCTACAAGTAAAATCTTCTCTTCTTAACGAATAATGGATTCAAAGTTGAGAAGCAAGAAGAGAAGAGGACAAACACTTAATAGATAACAATGAATATAACTCAAGTGTTGGATTTGAAAAACTTGATGAAATTGATTTTCTAAGTTTAGACTAATATAATGTTTTTCAAATGTAAATCAATTTATATGGATGAGTAAATAATAAAGACCAAGGATTTATCTCAATAAATGCTCACTTTTTGCTCTTAGGATTGGTTAACATTGAATGCAAAGTGAGTTGGTATTTATAGGTGAAAAATCGTTAAAAACTCTGCCAAACCGGACGCAGTGTATCAGACGTCCGCTACATACCGGATGGTCAACTAGCCGTTGCGTCAAAAAATCAGAACGGTTGAATTTTTGACTGTTGGAACTAAAACTGCCATACTGGACGTCTGGTATGACAATTTTACGTTGAAACGTCCTCGTTTTAATTTTTTACAAATATATGTTCTTGAGGGACATTTTAAAAAGTTTTTCAAGGTAAGTGATACTTTTCAAATATAAGTTTGAGATTTTTACCTTTGAAAAATAATCTTTATGTAAACATTTTTGTTTCGTGATTTTTCGTGCGTAAAAACCAAAACTTGAGCTCGTCTCGATTCATTGCCAAGTAATGAAATGTTTTAACTTTACATAATATTGTACAATGTTTAATCGTCTTGACTTTATCGTTCTTTTGAACTGTATCGTGATTTTCATCTTTTACGAATCTTTAAGTTCCAATCGGTCATCGTATGCAAGTTATTTTGCCTCGAACTTTGTGTCTTCAATTTTATTGATTTGTAATTGGTTACTATAGATACTCGAAATCAATTTGTTAGAAATAAATGCAATTTGTTTGTGATAATCAAAATAAGAAGTCAACTATAGGTCAACAATTTCCCCATTTTTTATTATGACAAACACGATGATTTGCAATGTACAAACTAAACTAATTTATAAGGAATAAAATTGTATACATATATTCTCCCTATTTATTTCACTTATATTCCCCCTGTTTAAACATAATTATGCAAATCTATATCTTATCTCTTCACCCTTTTGGCATAAGTAAAAAGTACGGCAATAGAAAGCAAGAATGATTCAACATTTCATTTTAATAATTCAAGTAGGCATTGCAATACATAATCAAAATAGTCGACCATAGTCAAACTTAGTGATATCAATTTGAGTTAAAATAAAACTACTTGTTGGAGGAGAGGAGGATGCGGGAATTGAGCAAGAAAGTCAGCAAAGAAGGTGGTCTGCTGGGCCTGCATCTCGGCCTACTGTACAAGGATCGCATCCTGCTGTGCCTGGATCGCGTCTTGCTTGGCTTGAAGTGCAGCATGCTGTGTCTGTATATGATGAAGTATCCCGCTCATCTCGTCGACTGTCATAGTAAGAGAATTGATCCCCCCCACTCAAAAGAGAAAACTGGTCCTCGACAAGTCCTCAAGGAGCACTCGACCTCGGAGTAGCGTGCGAAGGACCCGTGGCAGTGGGTACGCCCTCATCATCGTCGCCATCGTTCTCCTCTTCTTCTTCGAAAGGTAGTGTGGAAGGCCCCAAAATTGAGTCGAACCCTTTCGTCTCAACCACCCATTGTCCGTCTTTCTTAATGATTTTCATACGTTTGAGAGTAGTGGAACTAATGGTGTCGGTAGGACGGGGTTTGATGAAGGCTTCGTTGTGAAGAGGGTCGTCAAAGTGTTTGAAGATCTTAGTTAAAATCATGCCATAAGGAAGTGCCTTAGGATATCGTAAAGAATGGATGAGGTTCATAAGACCTAATACAATGGTTGGGAAATCGATTCGCCGACCGACAAGGAAGGAATAGAGAATGAAAAGATCAAAGAAATTTACCTCATCCCAATGCCCTTTCCTAGGTAAAATGATGTTAGCAATGATATTTTGTAAAACTTTACATTGGAGAGTAGTTGGTTGGTCGAGATTTTTGTAACATTTTCAAAGTCTTTTCCCGTCACACGATGACAAGCATCGACCAGTTTATAACCATCCACCCGAGGGTGGGTTTTGTGTACAAATTTTTGAATATCACATGGTGCAAGTTCGAGAAGAGTGTGAATAAGGGGTTTTGAGATAGTGACATGAACATTTTTAATAACACAAGAAATGTCTCCTGAACGAGTATTAACGGTCATATCCCTTTAGAATTCTTGCATTAAACGTGGATATGCATTTTCTTCTAATGTGAAAATTGATACCCATCCCATGTTCATGAAGTGTTCTTCTATTCTAAATGCAACGGCGACTTCTCGAGGGGGTTCACCGGTGTTGCAAAATATTCCCGGAAGTGTACGGGTTCGTTGTACAAGTAATAATTATGATGAGTGAGTTATCGTCTCACTGGGAAAAAGGCTCACTTTAGTGTATCCAATATATCTAAATTATTAACAATAATAAAAGATGGTTGATTTTTATTTAACTACGTTCTATAACTATGAAAATAAAAGAAAGAAAGTGGTTTTTAAATCAAATATGGATGAATGTATTGGATTTCTGATTTCACTAATTGATTCTAGAATTCAATTCTCAACTTGTGATAATTAATTCAATCCTTGTAGTCGTGATAATCAATAATTTCACTATAATTTACTATTCTCTTCCAAAATATAATAAACCTATGTTGGCCACGACACGATCCTATTCCTAGTCCACATTCATATGACAACATGCATTGAAATTTAGGATTATCACACATGATTGCACACTTCATAAATATTATCCCTAATATTTATTCTTCATGTGTTCTATAAATAGCGTTCTACCACTTCCACAGCGCCATGCGAAAACACTGCCACTACCGTAAAAGGTCCCGACCACCTAGACTTTAGCTTTCCCGGAAAGAGCTTAAGGCATGAATTGAACATCAACACTTGCTGACCAACCACAAACTCCTTTTTCTGTATATGCTTGTCATGCCATTTCTTAGTTTTCTCTTTATAAATCTTTGCATTCTCATATAAATCTAAACAAAACTCATCTAGCTCATGAAGTTGAAGAATCCTCTTTTCCCCTACTGCCTTCATATTAAAATTTAGCAAATGTGTTGCCCAATATGCTTTATGCTCGAGTTCAACAGGTAGATGGCAGGCCTTTCCAAATACCAGCTTATATGGGGACATGCCAATTGGAGTTTTAAGTGCTGTTCTATACGCCCACAGAGCATCATCTAATTTTCTAGCCCAATCTTTATGTGATGCGTTGACTGTCGCCTTGAGAATCTTTTTCAGCTCCCTGTTAGAAATCTCCACTTGATCACTAGTTTGCAGATAATATGGAATAGCGACACGATGTTTCACTTCGTATTTGGCCAATAACGACACCAATAAGCGATTGCAGAAATGTTTCCCACCATCACTAATAATAGCCATCGGGGTACCATACCTTGTGAAAATTCTCTTCTTCAAAAACTGAATCACCATGTGTAATGTCCCAGATTTTATATTATTAATTTGGTTGGTATAGTCCATTTAAGAAATAAATTATGGAATCTTAGCCCATTTAGGGTTGTGAAAGTACAAGCCATAAGTTATTTATAAGCCCAATACTTTATGACATTAAGTTTTAAGTAAATTTGATTTCAAAGATTTAATGAATAACTGGGTTTGCCACAACGGTTATCTGTATGGTATTTCATATTGGCAACCTAAGTTCGAATCATCATGCAAATGTTTTTTTTTATAAAGTATTGTATAAAATTATTTTTTCGCACTTATCATAATTTCAAAAAAGGGGGGGGGGTCACACGTTTCAAAAGTGAGTTGAAAAGTCAAGGTAATTAACCTCATAAATTGGTAGGTTTTATGGCATATTTATTCCACAAACACACACACACACACACGTATAACATGGAATAAAACTTACCATTTACCATCATATACCCACTTTAAATTCATTTTAATTGGAGAATAATGCCAACAGTTTTCTACACATGCTTATCCCCTCACGGCTTTCTGACGCGTCCCTCAGGATTCGAACCCAAGACCTCCATCATATGGGAGACTTAATCATCCAAAAAATAGTGTTTCAAGTCACTGAAGAATTTCTTCTTTTGATGACTTGAGTGGAATGATGGAGCGAGCTAAATAATTTACGTAATCTGCGTACCATGGAAAATTTCATTGATTTCCTCCATAGGATTTGACTCATGTGATTCAAGACGAGATAGGTGATCTGCAACAACATTTTTATTCTTCTTTTTTATCTATAATCTCCAAGTCGAACTCTTGCAACAAGAGTATCCATCTAATAAGTCTCGACTTTGCGTCTTTTTTCCTCATCAAATATTTTAAGGCAGCATGATCCGTATAGACAATTACCTTTGACCCAATTAAATATGGCATGAGTTTGTCAAAGGCGAATACCACTGCTAACAACTCATTTTCTGTAGTGGCATAATTTAGCTGAGCCTCATCCAAGGTCTTACTAGCATAGTGAATGGCATATGAAATCTTTTCTTTGCGTTGACTCAACATTGGCCCCACTGTGTGATCACTGGCATCACACATAAGTTCAAATGGATAGGACCAATCTGGAGCAGCCAAAACTGGAGCAGCCACCAACTTTTTCGTGAAAGTATTGAATGATGTTAAACAATCCTCAGAAAAGTGAAATGGAGCCCTTTTTCCAATAAATTGCATAAAGGCTTAGAGATTTTAGAGAAGTCCTTAATGAATCGACGGTAGAACCCAACGTGACCCAAAAAACTTCTAACTCCTTTCACTATCACTTGCAATGGTAATTTCTCAATGACTTGTATCTTAGCTCTATCGACCTCAATACCTCTAGCTAAAATCAAATGCCCTAGCATGATCCCTTCCTGAATCATGAAATGACATTTATCCCAATTTAGTACAAGATTAGTGTCCTCACACCACTGCAATACCTTACCCAGATGGTCAAGACATTTGTCGAATGACTTCCTAAAGACTGAGAAATCATCCATGAATACCTCAATGATATTTCCCACCATGTCCAAGAAGATAGACATCATACAACGCTGAAAAGTGGCCGGTGCATTGCATAACCCGAATGACATTCTTCTATAAGCAAAAGTGCCATAGAGGCATGTGAATGTAGTTTTTTCCTGATCATCTGGCACTATAGGAATTTGGTTGTACCCCGAGTAGCCATCCAGAAAATAGTAGTAGGCATGTCCCACTAGTTTTTCCAACATCTGATCAATAAAATGGAGGGAAAAATGATCCTTCCTCGTGGTATTATTGAGCTTGCGATAATCGATGCAAACTCTCCATCCAGTGACTGTACGTGTAGAAATGAGATCGTTATTTTCATTTGGAATTATTGTGATCTCCCATTTTTTTGGCACGACTTGTATTGGGCTGACCCAATGGCTATCTAATATAGGGTCAATGATCCTTGCATACAAAAGCTTTAAGACGTCTTTTCTTACCACTTCCTACATAGTAGGATTCAATATGCGTCGATGCTCGATTGATGCTCTGTAATCATCCTCCATCAGTATCTTCTTCATGTAAAGTGAAGGGCTGATCCCTTTTATATCTGAAATGGTCCACCTTATCACTATCTTGTGATCTCGAAGCACCCTCAACAACTGATCTTCCTTTGATTCTGAAAGTATATTCGAAATAATTACCGGAAGTGAATTCTTTTTTCCCAAATATGCACATCGAAGGTGTAATGGTAGTTGTTTGAGTTCAAGGATTGGAGCTTGCTGAACAGATGGTAAATGTTTTGTGAGGCCTTTACCCAGCTCCAACCGTGGTTGCTTTATGATGCATGGTCTGGATGCCAAGTAACGTGCACACTCTTCTACTTCCTCTTTCTCCTATGGTAAATCTTGAGAGTACACCAAACAAGCCTCTAGAGGGTCATCAGGATGATCAAATCTGAATGTCTCTATTACTACTTCCTTGATTACATCAATTTGCACGCATGAATCTGGTTCGTTCTGAAATTTGAAGGCCTTAAACACGTTGATTTTCAATTTATCATCATCTAATCTCAATATCAACCGACCCTTCTGCACATCAATAAGAGCTCTTCCCGTAGCAAAAATGGACGATCCAAAATGAGCAGGACGTCTTTATCTTCTTCCATATCTAGGATAATAAAGTTTGCTGGGAAAATAAATTTATCAACCTTCACCAAGATGTCTTCACAAATTCCTCTAGGATACTTGATCGATCTGTCAGCCAACTATAGTGAAACTGTAGTAGCTTTTTCTTTCCCCAAACCTAATTTCCTGAAAAGAGATAAAGACATTAAATTAATACTTGCTCCTAAATTACTTAATGCTTTATCTATATATAAGTTACTAATATTGCAAGAAATAGTAAAAATCCCTGGATCTTTTAATTTTAGTGGCAACTTATGTTGGAGAATTGCGCTGCATTCCTCGATAAGCGTGATCATCTCATTGTCTTCCACCTTCCTCTTGTTTGATAGAATATCCTTCATGAACTTCGCGTAGTTCGACATCTGAGCTAAGGCTTCAGCTAATGGTATGTTGTTGTGCAACTTTTTGAATACATCCAAAAATTTCTAAAACTGCTTGTCGAGCTTATGTTTTTGTAGTTCTGTGGAAATGGGATCAGATGAATATATGCTTTGACCGGGGTGGTTGTCTTTATCTGCGAACTCTCCTGTGAATCAATTCGACTTTCATCTATAGTTCTGTCTGATTTATCCACATGCTCGTCACCTAATGCAGGTTTTGTTTCTGTGCTAGTTCACTTCGTATGTATTTTCGGGAGCTGAACTCCACTTCGTATAGTGATTGCTTTGACACGCTCGCTAGGATTAGTCTCTGTATTGCCGGGAAAAGTCCCCTAAGTTTTGTCTGATAATGCGGCTGCTATTTGACCTATTTCTGTTCCAAGTTTTTAATTGAAGCCTGTTGGTTATGAAAATTGGTCTCAGTCTTTGTGATGTATCGATGAAAATTGGTCTCAGTCTTTCAGAAGCAGATCTTCCAATGATGGCTTCTTCTCTTGTTGTTGATGATGTTGGAACCCTGGTGGCCTGTTTCGATTGTTTCCTTCTTGTTCCTGATTGTTTGACCACGAGAAATTTGGATGATTTCTCCAACCCGGATTATAAGTGTTGGAGTAGGGATTGTTTTGTTGCCTTGGGAAGTTCTATGCGTAGCTAATCTCTTCGAGCTGCGAAACTTGTGTAGGTGCCAAAGGACAACGTGCAGTAATGTGGTCTGCTCCACAACCTTCGAACACAGGTGGTGATTGGTGTACCATGTTGACTGATTGAGATATATTATCCATTTTCTTTGTAAGAACCAACATTTGTGCTGCCAATGTTGTCATTGCATCCATGTTATGCAACCCTGCTGTTTTCCTTGGAACTTCCCTATCAGTTGGCCACAATGATTGATTCTCAGCTATCTTTTTATATAATTCATATGCATAATCGACGTCAAGTTTCATCACTGATCCTCTCGCTAAAGCATCTATCATATTTCAAAACTCCTGGTGTAGTCCGTTGTAGAAAAGATATTGTTTAGCCCTGCTTCGGAGTGTCCAAGCTAGGGCATTTTCTAAACAGATTCTTGAACCTTTCCTATACTTGAGAATAGCTCTCAAAATCTTTCTGTTTGAAGGTGTGAATTTCATTCCTGATTTGATGAACTCGAAAAGGTGGGAAGAAGTTCATGGTGAATTTTTGAACCATATCATTCCATGATTGTATACTCCCTGGAGGTAAACAGAGGAACCATTCCTTTGCAGCATCCTTCAAGGTATGAGGGAATATTAATTGTGTTCGAAATACATCTGCCGATATTCCTTCGTGACTAATAACTTTACATAACACGAGAAATGCTGAAATGAATTCATAAGGGTTTTCAGTGAATTTTTCAAAAAACCTGATGCCTTGATGATTTTGGAATAGATTTATGACATCCGGTCTGAGGTGGAAGTTAGGCTGTCCGAATAGAGGATAAATCATGGCGGGTTGCACTGGAGCTGGAATTGGATTGACATAGTCCCCAACTAAAATGGGAGCTTCATTTTTTGGATGGCTCTTTATTGATTTGGCTGCGGTAGTTGATTATGAACTGGAACATAAGCTTGGTTCTGTTGTTGATTCTGATTATTAGCCATTCTCCTTGCTTGACATTGTCCTCTTCTGTGATTTCTGAATGTCCTTTCAATTTCGTGATCTATTGGGGCTAGATTAACCTCATCAAGAGCTTGTATAAACCAAGTCTACCTGAACAGAGTCAAGACAACAAAGAATGAGGTAATGTAAAACCAACCTACACCAACAAGACTAATAATAGCAATGAATCTAGAATATCAATAACTAAAATAAACACCGTTTTTTCCAGGCAACGGCGCCAAAAACTTGTTGCAAAATATCCCCGTAAGTGTACGGGTTCGTTGTACAAGTAATAATTATGATGAGTGAGTTATCGTCCCACAGGGAAAAAGACTCAATTTTAGTGTATCCAATATATCTAAATTCGTCATAATAATAAAAGATAGTTGATTTGTATTTAACTCCGTTCTATAACTATGAAAGCAATAAAAGAAAGAAAGTGGTTTTTAAAACAAATATGGACGAATGTATTGGATTTCCGATTTCACTAATTGATTCTAGAATTCAATTCTCAACTTGTGATAATTAATTCGATCATTGCATTCGTGTTGATCGATGATTCCACTATTATTTACTATTCTCTTCCAAGAAATAATAAACCTATGTTGGCCACGACACGATCCTATTCCTAGTCCGCATTCTTATGACAAACATGCATTGAAATTTAGGATTATCACACATGATCGCACACTTCATAAATATTATCCATAATATTTATTCTTCATGTGTTCTATAAACAGTGTTTTACCTATCGTGAGTTTTTCAACACTACGAATAAGCAACTTATTGCCCTTATGGTGCGCAAACATTAAAACAATATGAAAAAGCATGTAGATAGAATCACAATGCAAGAATTAAACTAAAAATAACAAGCCTTGAATTAAAAACTAGAAATCAAAGAGTTTCATCATCCATCCAATACAATTAAACTTAGCCCAGCATATTAATATGAAAATCACGCAGAAAATAAAAGGAAGCCATCACCCGAATCATGTATATATGAAGAAAATCTAGAAATCTTCACTTCAAGCTCTTGAAATCGGATCCAAATGGTGAATTCCTCCTTCTTCAATGTAAGTTTTCTCTCTTTTTTTCTTCAAAATACGGCTCTCCCATAAAGGTCACGGAATTCCACTTAAATTCAACCTCAAAAAGTACCCTAAAACATTAACAAAACGAAATAAGAAAATTACAGTTTTGTCCCCAGTTTACATTGAGGCGCACGCCTAGTGTAACCTAAGGCGCGCATCTTAGTTGTTTGGGCAGCTTTAGTCAAGGCATTTTTGGTCTGGAGAGGTGTGCGCCTGGCCTAATTTTTGGCAGCTGAACAGCTCTCAGTATTTTTATCATAACTTTATCTCTTGATATCCGATTGTGGTAATTTAAAGTACATTGGAAAGATATCTCGGAGACATACAATTCTTGGAGAAATATAATGTTTCCAATTCGAAAGGTTTCTATGCAAAAATTCGGTCTCAATGTGAGCTTGAAAATTTAAAGCATAACTTTTTCGATTGGAAGTTGATATGTGATAATATTTGGACTATATTTCATCCCTCTGGATTTTTTCCTCATCCAATTGATTCCTAACACTCTCGAATCTTCATTGCGAGGTTCGACAAAACTTTTGAGTATTTGTATTTTAGCCCCGAACTTTATATTTGATACAATCGAGCCATTTTTCGTTATCTTTGCATTCTTTTTCTTCAATTCTTTATCAAACATTGAGTTTTACCTAAAAAATGAAATATAACACAATTTAGGTAGTATTTTATCCAAGATCAGTAAAATATTATCATTTAGGACCTCAAATAAGTGTAGAAACTACACTTATCAACCAGCTTCTTGGATTCGAGGTCCATTGCTTCGTCAGATGATGGAGATGGGGATCAGGGAACGGTTTGCTTGAGTCTCTTTCCCGTGCCTCGTGAGGTCGACATTTCACAATTTTGGGGATTTTTGAAAATTAGGGCTCAAAATGAAGGATTTTGAATTTTTTGGAATGCAATCTTTGGAATAGATGTTATAGGATGTTAGAAACTTACACAATAGTAGATTTTTTAAAGAAAATACAGATGTTGGAACAAATTTGAAGTGAAAATTTGGAGTTAGAGCTTTAGGGTTCGAGTTTTGAAAAAAAAAGGAGTGTTTTGGCCAAAAATGGTGAAATTGGACACTCAAAATCTGTTGAGAAACGACTTTTGGTAGATATAATTAGGTAGAAGTGATGATTATGGGTGAAATGTGATTGGAGACGAGTGGAGAAAGAGGAAGAAGTGGAGGAATGAGGAAAATGAGAAGAAAAATGAGGAAATTGCGATTTTAAAAACTGAAAAGTTTCAGTACCGGACGTCTGGTATTTTGCCAATCCGGACATTCTGTACCGGATATCCGGTAATTTTTTTTTGGTTAATAGGATTAAAGATAATAAGAGGAATTTAATTTTGGAAATTATTTTTCTCGATAATACCTAAACTGCGTCTAATGAATGTGTAATACCCCGAACTTTACGTTACATATTTGGCCAATATGATTCATGCATGCTATTTACAATGTCATTTGCATCCATTTTCCTAATTGCTTTCTTTTAAAATGGTATATGTGATTATTGAGAGCATATGATCTTTATATGGTGTTAGCCTTCGACTCCCCGACCTAGGTGATAAATTCTACATTGAGCGATGATAGAGAAGCTAGGTTAATCTAGATGTGGAAGATTGACTTGTTACGCAATTGGAACCTTGAAAGGGCAGAATTAGTATCGATAACGGTTATAGCTTTCCATTCGGTTGATCAAGGTCACCATAAACTCTAAATGAGTAATTGACATATTCAAGACATGAAGCATGAAGTAACATGATCACTACATAGTAATATGAGTTTTATATAACATTATAAATGTTGAGGTGCGAATTGTTGAAATCGGCCGATAATCGGGTTCAATCGGGTAAGTAATTAAATGAACGGTTGAGGAAGTGATTCTATAAAATATTTTGGGATCTTAGGGCAAGTAAATTGGATTGTAAACACATTCAAATAAACCAAGGATAATTGATTTTTACCTGCAATGATGTGTACAAAATCAGATTGTAACTCCAAGAGACCACCTCATGCTTAGTCACCTCCTATTTGTTGATTTATCCTTGTAATTGTGGATTCCTTCACCCTTAAGCATTAGCAAAGTCTACCACTTCTTTAAGACTTCAAATATGTTATATATTATCTTTAAATCTCATGAAAACCGTCCAAGGATTGGTACAAGATCAGAATGTAACTGGAAGAAGACACATCCTACTTAGCATGTGATGATTTATAAAGTTAACATTAAATTCCTTCAACCTTAAGTCTTCTAGCACGTCTTCTAAAGCCTTGTCACCTTATATATATATATATATATATATATATATATATATATATATATATATATATATATATATATATATATATATATGTATGTATGTATGTATGTATATTAGGACATATTACCCTTCAAGTTATCCCCAAATGAACCCAAGTGAAAGGGAAAGCAAAAGACCCAAAGAGACTTAGAAAACAGAAAGATGGAATTTCTGGACAGCTGAAGTTGCTCAATGTTTTGAGGTATATCTTTATTGTTTTTGAGAGTTTTATAATCTCTTGAATCTCTGTACTTAATTGAGATCATGTTGGGGATGTTTTCATGATTTATGATGTCAAATATAGGGGCAATTAATTAGGAGAATCTGAGAGAAAATAACCTGGCCAGAATTGTGGATTGATAGATTTGAAGGGTTTAACCCTTGATTTTAAGTAATCCCTTAAGTATAACTTATATTTGTCAATATGAATGTTTTTATACAAGACTTTGAAGTATAGAAATGGTCTCTAATAGGTTGGAATCCAATTTTTTGGAAGTCTTGTTCTAGTGAAACTCAAAACAGTCATGACGAAAAAATGTTCGATTTGGTGTTTGTAAAAAGGAATGCCTTCAAAGCTATAAGTCCTTCATTTGTGACTAATCTATGGCATGATTACCTTTACCTACGTGTTATAGAAGTGTGGTAAAAATTTGGGAGTTTTTGGATAATGTTAAGGGGGTGAAAAAGGATTGGAAAAAGACTTGGACAGCAATGGAAACCTGAAAACAGATTCTGCCCACTTGTGTATTTAGCTTAGATTCAACCTTTACATGTCCATTAATTATCTCTTAGGCTGGGAAATGGATTTTAAGGAGTGTTAGGTTGTTAAACAACAATTGGATGACGTTGACGTTCATAATTGGACTCGAGAAATAGTGTGATTTATGGGACTAGTTTGCAATGCAATCGGTAACTTGAATTGTTAATGTCATCTAAAGTATTTTGGCATGAATGGACGTAGTACGGGATTGTGTGTGCGTTAAGATTATCAAATTTAGGATTGTGTTTAATATTAAATGGTAATACAGGTGATTTGCTGACTTTAAGTGGGAAAGAGAATTGATTTACACCTCATAGAAAGATCACACACAAAGGCAAAAAGGTAAGTAAAAATCAATTTGCAACTACAATGCAAGAATATAGAATTTGTGATACAGCACTGTTGAATATTTATATACTTTTAATAAGGAGCTCATTGTATATCATATGATGTTATGATCATTGAGTGTGTGGTTTCAGAATACATTGACATCGATTTTGAGTAAGTATGTCATTCACGAGCATTTTCATGTGCATGCACGACATATGTCCATGGTTGAAAATTTAGCATACAAAACATGGTTTCAAATTGAGTTTTCCTCATAAATGTTTTGTTGACCACTACTAGGGCACCGAGGCATATGAGATATGCTCATGTGATATGTTTTAGCATTGGGGGTGATACTTTCTGGGTGATTGCAAAGGTAGATAGGAGATGGGCCTTTGTTGATCATGGGAGGGTGGACCACTTGACCGTGCCATCATGATATTATGATTATTGGCACTGCCTGGTGGGAGACTTCTTGGGTGATCAAAGGGACAGTTAGAAGATGGGCCTCTAGTGGTCATGAGAGGATGGTCCACTCCCCGGTGTCATTGTCATATTGGCCATTTGATTATTGATATTGATATTGTGTAGAGCTCTATTCGGTGCATAGTAGGTGGGTCAAGGGCCCAATGAAATGAAAGATTTCAAAAGAGATTATTTCGAGTAGACTTTGATGAATGTTTAAACATGATGCAACTTTAGCATGGCATGCTGTCATATACCATTATTACCCACACTCATGACATGCATGATTTTTGCTTACTAAGTATTAGCTTATGTAGTTCCTACATTATAGGTGAGCATGGAACTTCATAGAAACTGTGCTTAGCTGTGGAGCTCTTACGGGATTCCAGATTTCTATGTACATGAATGACGACCTGTAAGGTTATTTTGGGGGCTTCAGTTGTATTATATTTTAGGAATCTTGTATGACGTTTGAAACAACATGTAGATATTTTTATAACATCAGAATAAATGTGGTGGACTATGATTTTATGATCTTTGGTTTCGAATATACTTTTGGAGAGGCCTTCATTTTAAAAAAAATAGGGGATTTTGATAGAATTTAGTGTATGGTTATCTATATGAATGGGGTGTGACAGATCGTGAAACGTATGGGTGCGAGAGGTTTTGTGAAAATATCGGCCAATTGGTTTTCCGTATCGATAAATTCAAGCGAGATGTGGCTGTTTTGAACATGGTCTCTAAGAAAGTGATGTCTTATCTTAATGTGCTTAGTTCGAGAATGCAAAATAGGATTTTTTAATAAGTTTATGGTACTAGTATTATCACACATGATAGGGACATGATCGTAAGATAGGTGAAAATTGCTAAGCGTTTGTTTCATCCGTAGCACTTGTGCACAACAGCTCGCGGCCGATATATATTCGGCCTCAGCCATAGACAAGGCGATAGAATTTTGTTTCTTGCTAAACCATGAAACTAGGGTGAAACCTAGAAAGTGATAGGTGCCACTAGTGCTTTTCTGATCAACTTGACAACCAATCCAATCGGCATCCGAGTAACTAAGTAGATCAATGTGGGTTCGTTTTGGATACCAAAGTCCTAAGTTTTGAGTCCCACTAAGATATCTAAAGATTCTTTTAACAGCTTTGAGATGAGATTCCTTAGTATTAGATTGAAATCTAGTACATAAGCATACACTAAACATAATATCAGCTCTACTTGCGGTTAAATAGAGAAGGGATCTGATCATACCTCGATATTTGGTGATGTCCACGGAAATGCCTTGATCATCCTTGTGGAGTTTTATCAATGTGCTCATCCGAGTGTTCATAGGCTTTAGATCATGCATATCGAACTTTTTCAACATGTCTAATATATATTTATTTTGATTTATGAAAATACCGTCACATGTTTGATTGATTTGAAGTCCGAGAAAGAACTTAAGTTCTCCCATCATGCTCATTTCAAATTCTTCGCTCATACTTTTTGAAATTTTTTCGCAAAGACGATCATTTGTGGCACCAAAAATAATATCATCCACATAAATTTGGACGATGAGCATATCTTCCTTGTGTGTTTTGACAAAAAAAGTAGTATCCGCTTTTCCAATCAAAAATTCATTTGAGATTAAAAATTTGTTCAATCGTTTGTACCAATCTCTAGGAGCTTGTTTCAAGCCGTAAAGAGCTTTTCTAAGTTTGAGAACATGACATGGATATTTGTGATCTTTATCGGGATGTTGTTCAACGAAAACTTCTTCTTGAATAAAACCGTTTAGAAAAGCACTCTTCACATCCATTTGATAAAGAGTAAAATTTTTGTGACATGCAAATGCAAGAAGCATGCGAATGGATTCTAATCTAGCAATCGGTGCAAAAGTTTCTTCATAATTGATACCTTCTTCTTGATTGTAACATTGGACCACTAATCTAGCCTTGTTACACATAATTATTCCATTTTCATCTCATTTATTTCTAAAAACCAATTATAGTTTGATCATTTGGTCTAGCGACTAAATCCCAAACATGGTTTCTTTCGAATTGATTTAGTTCTTCTTGCATAGTTAGAGTCCAAAATTCGTCAAACTCGCTTCTTTGAAATTTTTGGGTTCGATTTGTGAAATGAATGCACAGCTACCAAGATGATTTTTAAGAGAGGTTTAGTAATGATACCTTTGGATGGATCGCTGATTATTAGCTCCTTTGGATGAGATGCGATAAATTTCCATTCTCTTGGCAATGGGGTTCGATGGATGTTTCTTTCTTTTCTTGTACATTGGCCTCCTTTGATTGAATTTCATTTGATACTTATTTTGATCTTGAATATTCATTTTTGCAAGTGGAGCTTTCAAACCTACATCGTCATCATTACCTTTCTCATGACCAAGAAGATTAGTTTCATCAAATGTGACATGTATGGATTCTTCAACTATTAGAGTTCTCCTGTTAAAGACTCTATAAGCTTTGCTAGTCGATGAATATCCTAGAAAAATTTTAATATCGGATTTTGAATCGAATTTTCCCAAATTATCTTTTGTGTTTAGAATAAAATATTTGCAACCGAAAATTTTAAAGTAACTAATGTTGGGAACTCTATTTTTCCAAAGCTCATAAGGGGTTTTAGTTTTCTTACGATTAACCAAGACTCTATTTATAATATAACATGCGGTGTTAATGACTTTGGTCCAAAATATTTTGGTAAATTGTTTTCGTTGAGCATGGTTCTAGCCATCTCTTGCAATGTACGATTCTTCTATTCTACTACACCATTTTGTTGAGGAATTCTAGGAGCCGAAAAATTATTTTCATATCCGTTTTCATTACAAAAGTTATCAAAAGCAATATTATCAAACTCTCCACCATGATCACTTCTAATAGTTGTAATTGTGTATTCTTTTTCGTTTTCAACTTTCTTACAAAATTGTTTGAAGGTTCTAAGGCTTCATCCTTTAGGTTTAAGAATATAACCCAAGTGAACCTTGAAAAATCGTCAACGATAACAAAGGCGTAATGTTTACCACCTAAACTAGCCGTTCTAGATGGTCCAAAAAGATCCATGTAGAGAAGTTGTAACGATTTTGTAGTTGAAGAGTGAAGTTTGGGTTTGAAGGAGTTTTTGACTTGTTTTCCAAATTGACATGCGTCACAAATTTTATCTTTTTCAAATTTCAAATTTGGCAATCCTTTTACAAAACAATTTTTGGAAATTTTTGAAAGAAGATCCATGCTTACATGACCTAGTCTCCTATGCCATAGCCATGTTTCGTCTTTTAAGCTAAGTAAACAATGTTCGCTATTTTCACATTCAATCTTTATGATATAAACATCTTTACTTTGGGCTTCCTACGAAAATCACCTCTTTTGATACATCATCTTCAATGTAACACTTGGAAGAATCGAATTTTATAATATAACCTTTACCACATAATTGACTAATGCTTAGAAAATTATGTTTGAGGTTATCAACAAGTAAAACATTTTCAATAGACGGGGATAAGTGATTACCGATGTTACTAACGCCGATAATTTTTCCTTTTGCATTGTCCCCAAATGTTACATGACCTCCATCTTTATTTTTGTAGTTCAATAACAAGGATTGGTCTCCGGTCATATGTTTTGAGCATCCGCTATCAAGAACCATTTGTTCTTCGTCTCCTTTGGTACCTATAAGACAGTTTAATTTTTGATCTTTGATACCCATACAAGCTTGGGTACTTGGTAGTTAGTTTTAGTAGATTCTCGAATCCACTTGTTCTTTCTCTTAAAATATTGATTCTTTTTACTTAAGCAATTAAAAACAGTGTGTTCATGTCTACCACAAAAACTACATGTAATATTTGAATTTGAAGCTTGGACAAACATGTTTTTGAGAGATTTTTGTTTTAAGGAGGGTTTGAATCCGATTCCACCTTTGTCAAAAGCACATTTTTGATTTCCGAGTATTAAATCCAAATTTTTCTTCCCTTCGGTGAATTTATAAATGATTTTTGATAAGTCTTCAACTTTTTCTTTTAGAGAAATGTTTTCCTTAATTAATAGATCATGATCAATATTTGTTTTTTGTTTTTCCGAAATTTTCTCTATTTCTTCTTTTAATAAGAAATTTTTCTTTTTAAGAATATAATGACTTAAGGCAAGTTTTTCAAAATCTTCTAGCGTTTCATCATAGGAGATAGATAATTCATCATATGAGTCTTTTTCGATAGAGTTTACCTCGTCGTTGATTGTCATGAAGCACATTTTGGTTACTTCTCCTTGGCTATTGTTTCCATTATCAATATCTTCATCACTTTCATCCCAAGTAGCTTGAAGAGCCTTTTTCTTGAAAAATTTCTTTTTATTTGGGCATTAGGTTCTTTTGTGACCCAGTTTGTCACAATCGTAATAAATGATTTTTTTGCCCCTTTTTTTATTCTTCTGGAATCTTCGGTTGTTCCGAAAACCTCTCCATTTTTTGACAGGAATGACCAAATCGTCGAGCTCCATCACTCATGTCATTTCTCATTGTTCCTTCATCAATCGCTGATTTTAAAGCAATTTGCCGTTTAGGAGCCTCATTTGAATGTTCTTTGCTCTTTCTCATTTTTTCCTTTATTTCGGTATTGTTGAGTTCGTAGGTCATCAATGTTCCAAAGAGTTTTTCTAGAGGATATGTGTTGACAGCCTTGGTGTTTTCTATCACCATCCTCAACGGGCTCCATTCCTCCAAGAGCGACTTAAGCATTTTGCTTACAAGTTCACCGTTAGTGAATTTACGATCAAATGCTTTCAATCCATATATAATATCGGTAAAATGAGTAATCATATCAACAATTGATTTATGTAATGCCCCAAATTTCATTTAACTCAAGGCGCTACTTAAGTCGAAATATCCTGTAAATACATATTCTCAATAAACGCCAAAATGCGTAAATACTTTTTTTTTCTTAACTATAGTAGATTATAAATAAATGCGGAAACGTCATTTGAATAATTTGCTCATATCCAAGTATCAATACCAAATATAATAAGCAAAGTGTCAAAATTCGCAAAAATACTAAAACTTGAGATTTAGTTGACAAAATGGAAACCAACTATTAAAATACTTGTCTCAAAAATTTATAAATTAAATGGTCTATTATTTAATCAAGATTGCCCCGCTCATTGCCTTGCCTTGCTGAGCTTCTCGACCTGAAAGTGTGGAAAATATTAGGGTGAACATAACGAATTATACTCAGTGGAGAAAACAGCAATCAATTCAAGTTAAATCTAAACATGAAATCAAAATTTTGAATATAATACAAATACAACATACTGTAGAAATATGTACTGTGGGACATCCCCAAGGACCCAATTACGATCCCGGACCTATTTACTGTCCCCGAAAACAAGTTATTAGTGCTTAACAAATTTTGCACTGTGGGACAACCCCAAAGACCCACTTTCGATCCTGGACCTATTTACGGTCCCTGACAACCTTTGCATATGTATAAGCATCATATCACAATAAAAAATCACACATCAAGAATTAACATGGACAAAATACTTACAATTACTTAAATGTAAACCCCACCTCAAAGTCTTGAAAACTTTCTTGAAATTGAACGGATGTGATGTTACCGTGCTTTAAACTTTTCCCGTGACCTCGTCTAACAAGAACAAAATTAATATAATTTAGGATACCAAGTCCTAATTAATACTTTAAAACTTTTAGGGACTTGATTTGACTTTTTGAAAGTAAAGAAATGAATAATTTGATAATTCTTTAAATATTTGGGGTCTAATTATCAAAATTAGAATGTTTAGGGTCAATATGATAAAATTAGAAAATATTTTATATTTAATTTGAAGAATACATAAACTTTAGGGATTGTAAAAGAATAAAAATCAAATAGGGGACTAAATTAAACTTTTGGCCAAACTTGAGGATTTAAAAATGGATTTCAATATTTAATGTCAAACCCCATTCCCAAACCATTTTTCACGTAACAGAGAGTTCCAGTTTCGAAAATCAGCTTTGGTCTAGATTGGGTTTCTACATTTTGATGAATTTCAGCCAAAATCGATGCCGGGGAAGGAAGTCCAAAGGCAAGGGAGGTTCGTGCGATAGCATTCCAGCCGATAGAGGAAGAATAGAGGTTGGATTGTGGTTCGTTTGGCAAGAAAAGTTGAAGGTGACTTCGGGTCTCAAGTGTCTCTCAACACCTAGAATTTCAGTTACAAGAAAAGCAATATATAGAGAGCAAGGGTTGGATTATGACATTAAAGTTTTCGTTTTCGTTTGCTTCTTCTTCTCCTTTTTTTTTTGTCTTTCTTCATTTATGAATATGTATGTATAGAGAAGAAACAGATTATAGAATTCCAAAGAAACTAAAAATTAATTTCGAATGGGTCACATGCACAGATTTTTGTCAAGTGATAGTTCGAGAGTGTGCAGCTTGAATTTTGAATAACTGGTGCAAGGTTAATGTCGATTAGAAGGTGATGATGATGAAATCAAAGTAAAATAATTGTTCCAATGTTGAGAGATTTACCTTGAAATATCCAAATTTCTGTGAAGTTTCAGCTGTGAGAGTGAAGTATTTTTGTAGATGAAATTGATTAGATTTTAGGTTTGATACTATTAAGCCCTACAAACTTATGTTCCAGAATTTGGGTTGGTAATGGACTCAAACTTGGGCTAAAGAAGAATATTTGGACTAAGAGAAATTTAAAATAGATGTTGAGTGAAAAATTCGACACGATAAAATATTGAATTTTTAAGATTAAAAAAAGAAATCGTTTTGAATTCTTATTTTAGATGTTTTGCTAGGCGACTCTACGGACGTAAAATAAATTCTAAAATTTGACGGAAATGTCGTAGAGACATAATTTAAGTTATAAAATTTACATTTTAAAATTCGGGTCGCTACAACCTCTCCTACTTAAATAAATTTCGTCCTCGAAATTAAACTTACTTGATTTGAAAATGCCTGGGTATTTGGCTAAGATCTCATCTTTTCTTTCCCAAGTTGTATCTTCCCTACCATGTCTACTCCATTGGACTTTAACTAAAGGAATATCTTTATTCCTCAAGGTATGAACTTTCCTCTCAAGTACAACCGCAGGAGTTTCCTCATATGTCATATCCTTGTTAACAACCAAGGATTCATAACTAACAATGTGGTCCGGATCATGGACATATTTCCTTAACATGGAGATGTGGAAAACATTATGTACTGCTGATAACTCTGGTGGTAAAGCCAACCTATAGGCCACGTTTCCAACTCTTTCCAAGATTTCAAAAGGTCCAATAAACCTTGGTCTAAGTTTCCCTTTCCTTCCAAACCTTACTACACCTTTCATAGGAGCCACTTTAAGGAACACTTTTTCACCAATTTCAAATTGTAGTTCCTTTCGTCTCTTGTCAGCATAAGACTTCTGTCTGTCTTGTGCTGTTTTAATCCTTTCTCTGATCTTCTCCACAGCATTTACAGTCTGTTCCACTATTTCTGGACCCAATACCCTCTTCTCACCAACTTCATCCCAATGAATTGGTGATCTGCACTTTCTGCCATAAAGAGCTTCATATGGTGCCATGCCAATGGTAGACTGGAAACTATTGTTATATGCAAACTCAACCAACGATAAATGCATTTCCCAGTTACCACCAAGGTCTAAAACGCAAGCTCTCAACATATCCTCTAAAGTCTGTATAGTTCTCTCTGACTGTCTATCTGTCTGTGGATGATATGCTGTACTGAATTTCAATCTAGTTCCCATAGCTGTCTGCAAGCTTTCCCAGAACTTGGATGTAAATCTGGTATCCCTGTCTGACACTATAGAAACTGGTACACCATGCAATCTTACAATTTCTTTGATATACAACTAAGCATACTGGTCTAAACTGAAAGTTATCTTTACTGGTAGGAAATGAGCAGATTTTGTCAAATGATCAATTATGACCCATATAGCTTGATGACTTCTAACTGATCTAGGAAGTCCAACGACAAAATCTATTACTATGTGTTCCCAATTTCATTCTGGGATCTCAAGTGGGTTCAGCAATCCAGACGGATGTTGATGTTCGGCTTTAATTTGTTGGCAAGTCATGCACTTCTCAATAAACAAGCTAATTGACTTCTTCATGTTTCTCCACCAATAAATTTTTCGTAGATCCTGGTACATCTTCATACCTCCTGGGTGTGCAGTATAGGGTGAATAATGTGCTTCCTCTAGAATCTCCTTCTTCAAGGTTTCATCCTTCGGCACACACAGTCTTCCCTTGAACATGAGAGTGTCATCAGTTGATACTTCAAAACCTTTAACACTGCCAGCGAGTACTCGGTCTTTAATCTTGTACAAAATTTATCCTTACCCTGAGCTTCTTTAATTCTGTCTCTGAGAGTCAGTCGAGCAATCAAAGCAGCTATAATTGTAGTTGTGTGATGTGGAGGAGCTACAACTTCAAGTCTCATGTTGGCAAAATCCTTGATCAACTGATCTTGACTGGTTAGGGCAGCTAACTGTCCTTTACCTTTCCGGCTAAGCGCATTAGCAACAACATTAGCCTTGCCAGGATGGTAGTGGATAGTACAATCATAATCTTTAACTAACTCCAACCACCTTCTCTGTCTCATATTCAATTCCTTCTGAGTGAAGAAATACTTTAGACCCTTATGGTTTGTGTATATCTCGCACTTACTACCATATAAATAATGTCTCCATATTTTTAAAGCATGAATTACAGTAGCCAATTCCATGTCATGTGTAGGGTAATTCTGCTCGTGTGGCTTCAACTGTCTATAGGCATATGTAATCACTTTTCCATGTTGCATCAGTACACATCCCAAACCTTGTTTCGACGCATCACTATAGATAACAAAACCTTTGACCCTTCTGGAATAGCCAAAACTGGTGCAGGTATCAATTTCTGTTTCAACTCTTGGAAACTCTTCTCGCACTTTTCTGTCCACTGAAACTTTATTCCCTTCCTGGTCAACTGTGTCATCGGTCTAGCTATTTTTGAAAATCCTTCGATAAACCTTCGATAATAGCCAGCCAATCCCAAGAAACTACGAACTTCATTTACATTGGTTAGTGCATTCCAATTTGTGACAGCCTCAACATTGGCTGGATCAACTTCAATACCATCTGCGATAATCACATGTCCAAGAAAACCAATTCGGTCGAGCCAGAATTCGCACTTCTTGAATTTTGCATACAACCCTTTCTGTCGAAGTGTCTGCAATACAATGCTGAGATGCTCCTCGTGTTGTTTCTTATCCCTTGAATAAATCAGAATGTCATCAATAAAGACAATTACGAACTGATTCAAGTATTGATAAAATACTCTATTCATCAAGTTCATGAGGACAGCTGGTGCATTAGTTAACCCAAACAGCATTACAGTGAATTCATAACGTCCTTATTGAGTTCTAAATGCGGTTTTTGGTATATCACTGTCCTTAATCTTCAATTGATAATTACCTGATCTCAAATCAATCTTGGAGAATACAATGGCACCCTTTAACTGATCAAACAAATCTTCTATTCGTGGTAAAGGATTCTTATTCTTGACTGTGAGGCGATTCAACTCTCTATAGTCAATGCACATCCTCATTGATCCATCTTTATTTTTCACAAATAGTACCGGCGCTCTCCAAGGTGATACACTTGGTCGAATAAATCCTTTATCCAACAGTTCTTGTAGTTACACCTTCAACTCCTGAAGTTCCTTCGGTGCCATCCTGTAAGGTGCTTTAGATATGGGTGCAGCTCCAGGTACCAAGTCAATCTTGAATTTCACTTGTCTATACTAAACAGATCATTTGGAAATACATCCACAAAATTACGCACAATTGGTATATCTGTAGCAGTTACCTCAGTTGCCTGAACACTAGAGATGCTCACTAGATATCCTTGATTGGTACACTAGTGATGCTCAACATCCTTTGTGCTTTCAACATTGATATGACACGGGGCATGGTTTTGACTTTTGTCCCAAAGAAGGTGAATTCACATTCTCCTAGTTTCTGAAAGAGCACCTCCCTCTCATGACACTTAATCGTAGCGTGATTACAACTAAGCCAGTCCATGCCTAAAATGATATCAAAATCCCTCATGTCTATTAAATACAAGCCTGCTTCTAAGTTCTTCCCATCTATTTCAAACTTAACAGCTTTTGACATCAGATTAGTGATAATAGTTTTACCTGAAGGAATACTAACCTCTAGAGCATCATTCACACTTTCAAACACATTTTCAATCTTAGCATGAAAACTAGCAGAGATGAAAGAATGCGTAGCACCAGAATCAATCATAATGATAGCAGGTATATTGAATACTGATAGAATACCTGTTATCACGTTTGAATCTTTCTCTGCCTCCTTCTGAGTTAAAGAGAAAACTCGAGCCTTTCCCTTCTTGGTATCTTCTTTACCCTTGAATTCAGGACATTCACCAGCAAAATGAACAGGTTTTTTGCATCTGAAACGCATCCCCTTTCCGAGCAGGTACTCCCCATAGTGTTGCTTACCACACTTCTGGCATATGGGTTTTTTAGTGCTAGCATTTTCCTCAATTTTTCCCCATGATTTCCCTTTCTTGTTCTGATATCTGCCCTTGCCCATATTCTGACCGTCCCATTTTTTTTTTCACTGGTCCCTCTGTGGGTTTCTGAGTAGTCTTTTCCAAGTTTAAGCGAGAGGATATAGCTTGTGCTCGCTTAATCGCTCCAGCATATGTAGTGAGTCCTAAACCTGCTATGATTCCTCCAATTTCTGGGCGTAAACCCCTTTCAAATCTTCTACCCTTCTTGATATCTGTGTCAACCAGATGGATAGCATACCTGGACAACTGGTTGAATTTCGTTTCATATTCCACGACAGACATATTTCCTTGCCTAAGTTCAAGGAACTCCGTTTCTTTCTGATCCTGGAAGGACTGAGGAAAATACCTTTGTATTATTAATTCCTCGAATCCTTCCCAAGTCAGTTCAAGTTGCTGTGCCTCAGTCCTGGTGCACTGATATGACTCCCACCAATGATCTGCACCCTCAGCAAGTTGGAATACAGCGCATGACACTTTCTGAGTGTCCGAGCAGGCTATGTATTTAAAGATTCATTCTAATGCCCTTAGCCATTCCTCTACAGCTAGGGGTCCCTCTCGACCATTGAATGTTGGTGGCTTATATCGGCGAAACTGTTCAATAACCATGCTGGTGTTGTTTGCATTAGCTTGTGGATTTGGTAAATTAGAGGCATTTCGTGGAGCTGTTGGGGCTTGTTGCTGAGTGAGCCCCTGGAGAGCATTCACGAGGTCCCTTAATAGATTGTTTCCAGCATCGCCAGCAGCAGCCTGGCCGGGGGTAGCTAGTCTTGCAGCAGCCCGATTCGCAGGAGCTCGATTTTTTCTACGAGATATTCCCTAAACTATAACAATATTTGTCTCATCATCCACTTAATTGTGCAATTCAAAATGCTCATCCACGAATAATGAAATCTAAAAAGGAATCATCATAGAAAAACACAGTAGAGCTAAAAGCAAATTTTATTATTATCTCAAATTTTCCAAGAGGAAAACAAAATAATAAAATTGCAATCAATATCTATAATCTGAAATATGTTCTCCTACTGAATTCCACAAACAATTCTTTATCCATCTCTCTCTTATACGTTCCTTTTGGCATATCAATTATGAAGGTAAATTCTATTGAAATGGGTTACTACATGTTTTAGTCTAATTCCGAGGACTAAACTTATAATTTCTAAAATTTTTTAAATATTTCACATCACAAGTTCAACTCCTAAACATAATAACTCATGGAAAATTTTATAACATGTACTAGATACAAACATTCAAACATTTCAAACTGCATCAATTACAGTAAGATTTCATTCTCATGTAACTTTTTGTAGTAAACATTCAATTTCAGATGCAGTTATACAATAAATTCATGGTATCCAGCAAATGAAAATTTTCAAACTTCATCAAATAAATTTTTTTAAACATTTTACATTTTTGGAGTAGGCGAGGCGAGGCGCGGCAAGAGCGGGTAGCATTCAAATTAAATACTAAACATTATCCCATTTTTTTGTAAAATTTTCACAAGTCTATATAAAGGTAGACCTGCGCTCTGATACCACACTGTAACGCCCCAAATTTCATTTTTAACTCAAGGCGCTACTTAAGTCGAAATATCCTGTAAATACGTATTCTCAATAAATGCCAAAATGTGTAAATACTTTTTTTTTTCTCAACTATAGTAGATTATAAAAAAATGCGGAAACTTTTTCTCAACTATAGTAGATTATAAAAAAATGCGGAAACATCATTTGAATAATTTGCTCACATTCAAGTGTCAATACCAAATATAATAAGCAAAGTGTCAAAATTCGCAAAAATACTAAAACTTGAGATTTAGTTGATAAAATGGAAACCAACTATTAAAATACTTGTTTCAAAAATTTATAAATTAAATGGTCTAATATTTAATTAAGATTGCCTCGCTCAAGGCAAAGCTCCTTAACCTGAAATGATGGAAAATATTGGGGTGAGCATAGCGGATTATGCTCAGTGGAGAAAACAAATAGGGGACTAACTTAAACTTTTGGTCAAACTTGAGGATTTAAAAATGGATTTTAATATTTAATGTCAAACCCCCATTCCCAAACCATTTTTCACGTAACAGAGAGTTCCAGTTTCGAAAATTAGCTTTGGTCTAAATTGGGTTTCTACATTTTGATGATTTTCAGCCAAAATCAAGGCCAGGGAAAGAAGTCCAAAGGTAAGGGACGTTCGTGCGATAGCGTCCCAGCCGATAGAGGAAGAATAGGGGTTGGATTGTGGTTCGTTTGGCAAGAAAAGTTGAAGGTGACTTCGGGTCTCGAGTGTCTCTCAGTACCTAGAATTTAAGTCACAAGAAAAGCAATATATGGAGAGCAAGGGTTGGATTATGACATTAAAGTTTTCATTTTCGTTTGCTTCTTTTTCTTCTTCTTCTCCTCCTTTTTTTTTTGTCTTTCTTCATTTATGAATATGTATGTGTAGAGAAGAAACATATTATATAATTCCAAAGAAACTAAAAATTAATTTCGAATGGGTCACCTGCACAGATTTTTGTCGAGTGATAGTTCGAGAGTGTGCAGCTTGAATTTTGAATAACTGGTGCAAGGTTAATGTCGATTAGAAGGTGATGATGATGAAATCAAAGTAAAATAATTGTTCCAATGTTGAGAGATTTACCTTGAAATATCCAGATTTTTGTGAAGTTTCAGCCGTGAGAGTGAAGTATTTTTGTAGATGAAATTGATTAGATTTTAGATTTGATACTATTAAGCCCGATAAACTTATGCTCCAAAATTTGGGCTGGTAATGGACTCAAACTTGGGCCAAAGAAGAATATTTGGACCAAGAGAAATTTAAAAGGGTTATGCTACATGTACATAATTTTTTTACATAATCTTTTACACCCCACTCACATTAGGAGGTGGGGACCACGAGCCGCCATTTTTAAACACACACGGGCCCCGCACACATTGTGAGGGGGGTACACCATTCGGTACCCCCCATTCGGTACATCCGGCATTTCCCAATTTAAAATAGATGTTGAGTGTAAAATTCGACCCGATAAAATATTGAATTTTTAAGATTAAAAAAAAAATCGTTTTGAATTCTTATTTTAGATGTTTTGCTAGACGATTCTACGGACGTAAAATAAATTCTAAAATTTGATGGAAATGTCCTAGCGACATAATTTAAATTATAAAATTTGCATTTTAAAATTCAAGTCGTTACAATTTACTTTGTTTCATAAAGAAGTTTTCAAATTCTTTAACTAGGATGTTATCTTAGTTTACTTTTACTTTACTAGTACCGATGTGAGTAGTTTCTAGAGCATGCCAAATATCATAAGTGGAATCACATGTGCTAATACAATTAAATTCATTTTTATCTAGAGCACAATAAAGTAAATTCTTGGCTTTAGCAGTTAAGGACAATTTTCCTTTGTCATCTTCGTCATATTCCTCTCTAGGCTTATGAATTGCTTCATCGGGCTTTCCATCAATTTTTATAACTTTTGTTGGCACATATGGACTATATTCAATGACTTCCCAAATATTGTAATCAATGGATTGAATATAAATCATTATTCTTGCCTTTCAATAATTATAATGTGTGCCATCAAAGAAAAGAGATCGGTTTGTGGAGTACCCCTCATGATTTTGAAACATAGCGTTAGCAATTTCTCAAGATTGTGAAATCTTTGAAAATGAGTACCGAGCTGTGATATCTATTGAAAGTCCAAGATTGGTTAACCAAGAGGGGGGTGAATTGGTTTTTAAAACTTTTTCGTTAATAACACAAGTTTTAATGCAATTAGTGAGCAAATAAACGAGGACAACTAAACACAAAGAAGCAAGTAAGTGGAACAATGTGATTTGACAAAGTAAAAGCATTAAGTAAAAGGGATAGAGAGTGCAAACGATATAGTTATGGAAGTTCGATCCAATGCAATGATCTACGTTTCTCGTTACCAAGTCCTTCGGCACGAGCAAGGCCTTTTTCACTATGTTGATTGACTTATGGTGCAATCCAACCCTTTACAATGCTTACAATGACTTGCAGACAAGGAGCACCGATCCTTTTACAATGTTGAGCTTTACAGGACCTCAACAAGACCCAAACTATTGAGCTTTACGAAACCTCAATATGACCCTCGATTCAAAAGAGTTTTACAAGTGAAATCTTCTCTTCTTAACAAATAATGGATTCAAAGTTGAGAAACAAGAAGAGAAGAGGACAAATACTTTAATAGATAGCAATGAATATAGCTCAAGTATTGGATTTGAAAAACTTTGATGAAATTGATTTTCTAAGTTTAGAATAATCAAATGTTTTTCAAATGTAAATCAATTTATATGGATAAGTACATAATAAAGACCAAGGATTTATCTCAATAAATGCTCACTTTTTGCTCTTAGGATTGGTTAACATTGAATGCAAAGTGAGTTGGTATTTATAGGTGAAAAACTGTCAAAAACTCTACCAAATCGGGCGTAGTGTTTTGGACGTCCGCTACATACCGGGTGGTCAACTAGCCGTTGTGTCAGAAAATCAGAACGGTTGAATTTTGACCGTTGGATCTAAAATTGCCATACCAGACATCTAGTATGGCGTATCGAACATCCGGTACGATAGTTTTATGCTGAAACGTCCTCGTTCTAATTTTTAACAAATATATGTTCTTGAGGGACATTTTTAAAAATATTTCTCAAGGTAAGTGATACTTTTCAAATATAAGTTTGAGATTTTTACCTTTAAAAAATAATCTTCATGTAACATTTTTGTATCGTGACTTTTCGTGCGAAAAAACCAAAACTTGAGCTCGTCTTGATTCATTGTCAAGTAATGAAATGTTTTACCTTTACATATTATTGTACAATGTTTAATTGTCTTGACTTTGTCGTTATTTTGACCTGTATCTTGATTTTCATCTTTTGTGAATCTCTAGGTTCCAATCGATTGTCTTATGCAAGTTATTTTGCCTTGAACTTTGTGTCTTCAATTTATTGATTTGCAATTGGTTACTATAGATACTCGAAATCAATTTGTTAGAAATAAACGCAATTTGTACAAGATAATCAAAATGAGACGTCAACCATAGGACAACATTTTGTTCATTTGTTTTCACACTTCCTTGTTTGAAACCAGTTTAGTATTGTGCATTAAAAATAGGTGGGTTGCAGTATTCAGAAAAGTAAAAACAGAGTGTAGGAATAAAGATATAGTTAAAATAGAGGCTTATTGGTTTTGGAAATTGTTGTATCTGTTGCGAAAATGGTTCCAGCGATGGTGTCGCAATTTGAATGATTGTGGTTGTTCTAGAAATATTTATTAGATGCTGAAATTTGCTTTAGAATATGTGCATGTAAGAATTTGATTACAATAATTTTTTTGTGTGCGAATGTGAAGAAAATTGGAATTACCGGGTTCAGGAATTGCAAAGTGCTTGAACTCTAGATTTTTTTTCGAAATACAAACTTGTCAATAAGAGTTGTGATTCTTTTTTTTTTTTTAATCTTTATCCTGTTTCTTGTGTTGTGTAAGTCGAACAACTTAATAAGAATTATTTCTGTTATATAATTATTGTCTTAGTTGCAGGACTTTCATTCTAAGTTGAACTAATTGATTCCAGAACAACAGATACTTGTATTAGGCTTGAAATTTTATTTCTTAGTAATGATATACTTCATTCATTTGAGAGTTCTCTTAAATATCAAAATAGTAGTTTCTTAGGTTTGAAATTCCAATAAACTCATGTTTCCAATTTTCACATAAAACCGTGTATTATAACAAAGTTAAGCCATGTTTAAGCTTATTTCATTTTTATTTTAGCTTACTCGTCATAATTTCGTTAAATTATGGTTTCTCAAAAAATAGCTCTTCTACCAAAAATATAATCACCTTCTTTATGTAGCTAAAATTGACTTCAGACGTGTTTCTGAAATTTGAAGATGTTTATAACGTAGAAGAAGTTTCATTGTTTATCTTCTCTTTTGAAGATTTCTATTCGACTACTATGATTTTCACTTCTTTTTTCTTTCGTTTTTACGTGGATGAATAGTCCTGATCTATACTTTATTCTCAATGTGTATATAGTTTACATTATATGCTCTATGGTAGTTTTCTTTTACTTTTTTCATGATCATTTATGGGGACAATTGCGTTTACGGTTCCCATTTTGCACTTAAAAATGATGACTTTTGGTTTTTATTCAATTTATGTTCAATTTAAGATATCCCAATTTTCAATTCTGGCAGCATTCGAGTTATCACATATCTTAAACAACATTTTTTTTTTGGAGAAAGATTTAGTTATGAAGAAAATTAAATAAATTGTCTCCCGTCCCACCATCCCATTGGCTTCTATGGGGCAGAAGTTGTAGAAGGGTAAGTGAGGAAAAGAACTGGGAATGGTGGGGAAGACCAACCATGCGAGTGAGGATAGGATGAGGGGGGACAGGGGGTAAAGGAGGACAATGACTTAGATTATGAATATATAATGAAGGTTAAGGTGCACATGAGTGGGGACATGTATTTTACCTTGAACTAATGGATCGTATGAACATGGAATGATTATTGTTGAAGTTGTTTTGGGGTCAAAAAACAAATTTTTGCAATCACTTGGAAAATTTTTATTCGTATTTTCTTCTTTCTAATAACAAATTTCATTAGTAGTTTCTTCTTTGATTAATCTATTTTTTGACACAAGGTGAATATGACTTCCCATGAGAGAAATTAGATAAAGCATACGTACTTTCTGCATTTAAGTAATTTAATTCCTTGCATATTAATATTCAATGAATTTGTGATCAAGCTTTAAAACCTCATCTTATTTCATAAGAAGATTACCATTTCTTGTGTAAAATGACTTATGATGCTATACTTTGCTCTTCTAATTCTATTTCTTTGCAAAGTTCAAGTACTGGTTATGCAATCAGGACAATTAAGAATCCAACGGGTACTTCATATTTTGAACATTCTATTGAACAAATATCATAATGATGTTCATACTCTTCTTGGTCAGGTATGTTCAGTTTAATCTCTTTTTGAAAAAAAAGCAATATAAATATAAATTATTTATTTTAATTATCAATTTGTACACTTTCAATTCTCAATTCAAACTATGTAATAAAAACAAGTGTATATGTACAGTTAACTTTCTTCTGTAAAAAAGTTGCTTATTGGGACAATATTCTCCAATTGAAATATTTAGCTATGAAACAAAAATGACTACATGAAATAAAAATATTACATCTTAGTAATAACATCTTTATGTTAGTTAAATAGTTTACAACCTTCCAATTACATTATCAATCACCTTTTTCATGAATGTTTTATAAACTATATTTTATTGTCTTCTTTGCAGATTAATGTTACCTCAATTTTACTAAATATTACGATGATTCATCAAAAAATACAAATACATTTCTCACAATTCATCAATATGCACAAACATTTTAACTCCATTTATATTCTTTAGGTTACCAGTACATTTCAAAATAACAACAACTAAAACGTTTCAGCTACATGTTGCAAATTTTTCCCTTGCTAAAACGTTATTGGCAACAGCTACTCTGTGTTTAGATCAGGTAAAATATTCAAATGGTTATTACTTCCATATTCTCAATTAATAAAATTTTAGTCTTACAACATTTATCACAAGGTCATTACAATTGCAAATATACATCATTCAGTAATTTCCTATTATGTTATGTAGAAGACCAATACAAGTAAATATTTGTGCATATTGGGAAAATGTCGAGATTCCATAGAAGGTATTTACACTACAAATTACTACATTCATTCATAAATATATTAATCACTAATATATTCTTTAAAATTAATTTACCCCATTACACACTCCATTTTCCTCGACTATACACCAACAATTACTTCCTTCAATATTTAAATGCAACTCCAGATTATACTCTTTGAAAAACATAACTAATTATGAAAAACCTTTTCTACAAGGAACCCTTTCAAATTATACCCACAAATGTTTTTTTAATAATAAAAGCTTTATAGATAAGAAAAAAATAAACCAAGTTCAATTTATACAAAAAACAAAATCATCTGTAAAGCACTTCTTCCCATATATATATTTGCTTTACAAAATTGGATCTTTGACAATAGCTATTTCTACCAAGCACATGCACATATGTACTAGGATAAGTTTTCTTTTCATATCATAACAGACAGATATTTAACAATTGACACATGGACACATTAGTACTTCAAACTCATCCTCCCGACACTAAATCATATATTGAAAAATTAAAATATTTATTAAACTATTTGTCTCCGTTTGATGTTCTATAAATAGTTAACTCAGCACTTCAACGTCACATCTGCAAAATGAAAGTGATTAGCATTACCATTTGCAGCTACCATACTTCAAAAAAATTCTAACTTATGTTCAATTCTGGTATTTTTTTCGTCTTGCAGGCTACATTATCTTCTTCTTCCACATTAACAACTTTCTTAAATCTATAGCTATGTGATCTCCTATTATCAAGATTCCCTGTATAATCTGAATCCACATACCCAATTACTCCATCTGTATTTTTACCAAAATGCAAGCAAGTGTTAGTAGAGTCCCTCAAGTATTTGAATATCCACTACACTATTTTCCAATGTTCCTTGCCAAAATTTGGGGTTAATTACCCCATTAGTCACTGAACTTTGGCCAAAGTTTCCACCAGGTCACTGAACTTTAAAAACTACTTGATTAGTCACTGAACTTTCAAAAAATCATCTAATTGGTCACTGAGCTTTAACAATCACCCCATTGGTCACTGAACTTTGCAAAAAGTTTCCCAAATGGTCACTAAACCTAGTGACCATTTGGGAAACTTTTTGCAAAGTTCAGTGACCAATGGGGTGATTGTTAAAGTTCAGTGACCAATGAGGTGATTTTTTGAAAGTTCAGTGACAAATCAAGTAGTTTTTAAAGTTCAGTGACCTGGTGGAAACTTTGGACAAAGTTCAGTGACTAATGGGATAATTATACTAACTGCACTGATTGTACATGTCAAATATGGTCTTGTGCAAACCATAACATACATAAACAAACCAACTACACTTGAATAAGGAACCTGAGATAAATAATCAATGTCTTCATCTAATTGAGGACATAAGCCACGTATAATTTAAAGTGGGCGGCCAAGAGTATTGACAGCTTTTGCATTCAGCATATTGAACCTTGGAAGTACCTTCTCAATCTACGTCTTCCGACTCAAATACAATATGCTAGATTTCTTATACCTCAAGTCTCCATACCAAGAATATTACTTGCCGTACCAAGCCATTCATATCAAATTCCTTACAACGCTGAGCTTCACTTTTCCGACCTCTGCTTTATCCTCGGCTGTTATGAACATATCATCAACATATAACAACAAATATGTAATGGATCCATCATCTCAATTTTCTAAGTACACACAACTATCATAACTGCTTCTAATGAAATTATGAGTAGTCATGAATGAATTGAACATTTTATACCACTACTCGGTGACTGCTTAAATCCATACAAGGACGTATTCAACAAGCATACATAGTTTTTCTTTCCAGAAACTATGAAACCCTCTAGTTGTATGTAAATGCTCTCCTCAAGTTCTTCATACAAGAATGTTATCTTGACATCCATCTACTCAAGCTTCAAATCATTCTTAGCCACAACCTCATGTAAAGCTCTAATTGAGCTATGCTTTATTACTAGTGAGAAAACATCTTTGAAGTCAACACTTGGAATCTGACTGTAATGACCCGGGTCCCACTTAATGGGCTATCCCGGCCGTTAGATCAACGACGTACAGTCCCCACTGTACCAACATGGGTCTTTTCAGCATGCTTTGTCCTCACTTGCATGCTTCCTGAGAAAACATCCCAGGGGTCACCCGTCATTGAATTGCTCCAAGCCAAGCACACTTAATTATAGAGTTTCTAACGATGGGCTTCCGAAAAAGAAGGTGCACCTTGTTGGTATGAGTAGTACCTATCAAATCTTTTTAAACTTTCTTGATCTGGGTATTACAATAACCCTCCGTTAGACTCGCGACGTTCTTGTCGCGCTTGATCCATCTGAGGATTCGTTGTCAGGCGTTGGGATTCTAGAGGTGGCTCCTACGGGTTCAAAAGGTGGCTCCTACCCTATCGCGTAGCACTTTGTCCCGCATAGCACTTAGTTCCCGATTTCCAGTTGGTAACCTGTCTCTGATACCATTTGTAACGACCCGAGTCCCACTTGACCGGTAGTCCTGGCCATTAGATCGATGACTACTGTCCCTACTGTACCAATATGGGTCTTTTCAGCATGCTTTGTCCTCACTTGCACGCTCCCCGAGAAAACATCCCAGGGGGTCATCCATCATTGAATTGCTCCAAACCAAGCACAATTAACTGTAGAGTTTCTAACGATGGGCTTCCGAAAAAAAAGGTGCACCTTGTTGGTATGAGTAGTACCTATCAAATCTTTTTAAACTTTCCTGGTCTGGGTAACTTGCCCAATTGGTACTAGGATTCAACTTAAGTCTCCCATATGATGAAGGTCTTGGGTTCAAATCTTAGGGGACACGTCGAAAGCCGTGAGGGGATAAGTGGGCAGAAGCCCACCCCAGAGCGGACAGTACGTAAGATAACTGCTCCGATGAGAGGTCGGGTCATTATACTGACTATAACCATTTGCTACCAATCTAGCCTTATACTTACCTCTTCAGCTCTTAATGTACCTTCTTTCGTTTTGAACACCCATTTGTAGTGAACAGCCTTGTTTCTTTGGGTAAGTTCACCCAACTCCCAAGTGTTATTTTTATTTTATACATCCATTTTCTCCTACATAGCATTCTACCGTCTGCTAGAATCAATGCAACTAATTACCTCTGAATATGTAGTAAGCTCCTCGATGGAATCAATACTGACAGCCACACTCAATGCATAAGCTACCAAATTTACTTCTCCATACTTTTGTGGAGGTCTAATCTGTTCGCGAGCAATTGAATACTGTGATATTACTGGTGGTGTAGGCAAAATGTTATTATGTGTTTGCTCTGAACTAGTCTGATTTGAAGGAGACTATTTTGAAGCCTCTGATTATTCTCTTAAACCAATTTCCAACTCCATCCGAGTTGAAAGATTTCGTTCCCCAATTTTACCAGAGTCCCTACAAGGTAAACCATGAACCATAGCAAATTCATCAAACACTACATCTCGACTAACCACCACATTTCTTGTCTTAAAATACCATAATTTATACCCTTTCACACCTAATTTATACCTAAGAAAGATGCATTTTCTAGACCTAGACTCCAACTTCCCATTATTTATATAAGCATAAGTAAGACACCCAAAAATCTTCAAATCAGAATAACAAGAAGGTTTATCAGACCATACATCTTCCAGTGTCTTATTCTAAATGACAATTGTGGGTAAACGATTAATCAGAAAACAAACTATAGTAGCAATTTCAGCCAAAAAGTCTTAGACAACCCAAAATTTGAAAGAATACAACGACCTTATCCATCAAGGCTCTATTTATCCATTATGCCACATCATTCTGTTGAGGAGTTCTGACACTGTCAAGTGTCTCAAGATGTCTTTAGCCCTGTAGAAGATATTGAATTCATCTAAACAAAACTCCAACCCATTATATGTGCATAGACATTTCACATGCTTTCTTGTATGCTTTTCTATCATTGATTTCCATTTCTTGAAGGTCCCAAACACACCACTCTCCTGTTTCAAAAAGAATACCCAAATGTTTTTGAAAAACTTATCAATCACTGTCAACAAGTAATAATCACATCCTTTAGAAGATACCTTAGCCGGTCCCCAAAAGTTTGAATGGATATACTCAAGTGTTCCTTTCGTGTTGTGTCTTCCTTTAGAGAATCTAACCCTTTTCTATTTCTCAAAGATACAATGCTCACAAAACTTCATCTTATTGGTTTTCTGCCCATCAAGAAGTACCATTCTCACTCATATGCCCAAGCATCATATGCTAAATTTTGTAACTTTTTTATGTGTCAAAGAAAAAGTAGTAATTGCTGCATCATCTGTAACCATAGAACCCTACAAAATGTACAACTGTGTAGAGTTTTTATGTCCCTTCATGACAACAAGAGTACCCCTGCCCAAACTCCACATTCACCAAACGAACAATCAGCCTTCAGCCCGACTCCCAGATCCACTTGTAAGATGCCTCATCTTCTCCTTAGACAGTAAGTCACCATAAAACTTATCCACAATGAGAGTATCCCGACTATAGAGAATAGTATCTCTAAAAGTCACATACGATGGCGGCAACGAACACAACAACATGAGCGCCAGTTCTCATCATCATACTTAACTTCCAATGTCTCCAAATCAGCCACAATTTCTTTGAACATAATTAAGTGATCATCCAACGATTCACCTTCGAACATCCACTCAGAATACAAACGATTTTTCAATTGTGACTTACTGGTCAAGTTGTTTGTCTTACAAAGTTGCTCCAACTTCAACCATAACATAGCGACACCTTTCTCCTTTAGAACATCTTGAATAATTTGATTTGATAGATGTAGATGAATTTGAGATTGAATTTTTCGATCCATACGCTGTTGTTCATCATGTGTCCAGGTTGAAGGCATCTTATCAAAACCAAGCAAGGTTTCCTCCAAATTCATCCACACGAGAACAACTTTCATCTTCACTTGCCATAAAGTAAATATTGTATTTCGATCCAATAACAGAATATCGTATTTTATCATTTTCATGCAAAAGATTGATCTTGATCTAATACCAGTTTGTTATGAATTTATCGCAAGATAATGACAATAATGAAATAAACAAAACAAAAAGACAAGAACACCAAAATTTGTGTGAAAACCTAAGATGAGAAAAAATTACAGGCGGATGAGGAGAATTTCACTATAATCAATAATGAATGTGTTTACAATAGGATTCCAATACTCTCAATTAAGATCTAAAGTTCTTAAGATATTATATGGATCTTATAACTTCAATACAAATTGTGGAGAATATATATGAACCCTAAAATTTGGGTTATAGATTAATAAAAGTCTAGAAAATACGTTAAAACGTAAAATGGGCTTGGACTAGATAATCACTCTGGTCAAATGCTAGACAAGCACCAAGTTTCTGGTGAAATTTTGTTGACAATATTGTTGACAACAGTATCGTAGAGGAAAGGTTTGCATATGTTGGGTTGTGTGCCCATACAGTTTAGTTTTGATGATGTAAAAATAAAAATATTCTTATATTTTAAAAAATTGTTTTTATTTCATTTATTGTATTTATTTATTATCGAGCATGCGAATTAAATGCATACGATCACTTGTGATAATATAAGTTGGATACTTGCGTTGAGAAGTACAGTGTGACACAATTTATATTTTGATCATAACCAATGTATAAGAGTTGGCACCTTGTACTGGAAGGTTATAGTTTTGATCAATTCATTATTTGGGTTTGTGATTTGTCCTTATCACAGAAATAGTTAAAGGTGACACTAGTACACTTGGAGTATATTGAACAAACCACGTGTTGAGTTTAATTCTACAACATGACCTTGTGGAGAATTAAATTTAACTCGATCGCCATTTATTTCATCTAAATCCCTTGATAGAGTTATGTTTATCTTTTCATGATTTTAATGGTTCTTTGATTCACCAATATGTAAGATCAATTTGATTGGTCAAATATTCGGTGAGTTGAGAATTGAGAATGAGTGAAGTAGAGAATATGAATTCGTGTCGGGGACTGTCATCGTGAAAAATGGGTAGAGTGACTACTTAAATATTTTCCGTTGAACACTTAAAATCCGAGTTCAACGTTTAACGACTGCTGAATTTTGACATCAGTGATTAGTTCACAGGATGTCGAAGAAAATGGTACTCAAGTTAGTGAGAATAACTATAGGGGTAAAACGATCATTTATACTCGTACGTAATTATCAAATCTCAGCTAGGGATAAAATACATATACGGCAAGTCACAGAAAAGTATTACAAATTTATTGGCTTTTGTAATCTTATGTATTTTGAGAGTTCAATATTTTGCCTTTAGTGAAAAAAGCAAGACAAAAAATTAGATTGGGTGGTCTAAGGTTGACTAGACATGATCTAATTATTGGTGTTTGAATAATATATGTCCGATTAGATCCCTATGGTAGCTCTATAAAGTATTTCAAGTTAATTATAATTATAATAAAAGTATTGGACTTAATTATAATTACAATAAACTTTTATACTTAGTTGTAATTGCTATAAAATGTGTAAACATTTTTTTTTTGGTTAAAGGAGGACGGTACCTCCGAGATTTTATTAATGTCCTTACTTGTGGGGGATGAATACCATGGTTACATGAGGAAATTATGAAAGCTGTAAATGAAGAAGTACTACTTCTCTTACAATGAAAATAAATAATAGTGGACAAAAATAAAAATAAAGAAATAAAAAATCATATTCTAATATTAGGCTGTCCATGTCTATCAATTTGTACAAGTGCCCTAACATGTCGTGGTAGGTCAGCTGCTACATATATCTGATATCATCGATAATCCCAACCTTTTGTAGCAAGAGTATCTGCAACCTGATTCTTCTCTTTATAGATGTGGGAAACTGTGTCTCTATAGAATGATATGATGTCTAGATTTGTCTAAGGATGCCCTAAATAACCCATCCCATGGTCCTCCTCTTTTAGTAATGTAGTAAGTAGCTACTACAGAATCTGACTCAATCCAAATGTTTGAAAGATCGAGTCCTCTAGCTAGTAAAATCCCATCTAGAATAGTCATCGGCTCTGCTTCTAATATCATGCACGATCCATTCGAAGATGAGAAAGCCCTAATACATTGACCTACGTGATCTCTGATGATACCTCTCCCACTAGCAAAATCATCCTTGACACATCTATTAGTATTGATCTTAATAGATCCCAACGGATGGAGTACGTTACCAAACCAGAAAGGGGGGAGACGAGGAATGGGAGTCCAAAGCAATACCAAAGATGGGCACAAATGTCAAATCCCCTCGTCAATGCATAGCTCGAAACAATCTTCCCTTATGAAGAAAACGGATCATGCGATAAACCCTCCAAATGATACGTCTGGCCTCCATGCGATCCCCCTATGCTTTGCATCATTCCTCTCTGTTCAAAGAAACCAAAATATCAGTAGAGAAATAATAGTGTGAATCTGTCCACAATGAACATACTGTCCAGAATACCACCATCTCTGGAACCTCTGTCTAACTTGCTCTCTTGGACTTATAGGAATTTGAAAAATATCCCCAAAATGCTGCCATACCTGATCGAAAATGCTACTGCTTGTGATGATGTGACTGATAGTCTCAGTCTCAAAAGAGCACTGGCAACGAGAAGCCAACCAGCATCCAGTCCTCCACTAAATAACCACATCTACTGGAATAAGGTCTTCTCATAGTCTCCAAGAAAAGAATGAGACAGTGACTTGCAAAATGGAGCTCTACAGTAACGATACGAATCCTGACACTAATGTCCCATACGTACGAGCTGCCACACGGACTTGGTAGCAAAGCTACCATCCGATGTAACCAACCAATACGATCAGAAAATCTATACATAAATGTATAACACATATCTGTATCGCCATAAGAGGAGGGAAAACCTGTAATAAACGTCTTATATCCCACCCAGTGTCATAAAAAAAATCTTGTACTCTCTCAAATGTGTGATGTCGGTGTGGAGATAGGAATGCCAATGTGGTCTCACCCATCCAACAATCATACCAAAAGAATATTTAACCAGTCCCAAGGTGCCGTGCAATGTGTGGCTTTGTCGAAGCCCAACTAATTTCAACCTCTTCTAGGTAGAAGAAGCTAATTTAGAAACTGTTGCAAGTGAAAGACATCTCCCCAAACAATACTTGCTTAGTAAAAGTTATGCCCAAAGTGATCTTTGAGAACTGAACAACCACCAGAGCTTTATGAAGAAGCTGTCCACTACATCCTTCAATCTTCTGAAGTCTAGATCACCCTCATCAATAGGAAAGCAAATCTCCTTCCAACTCCATCAATGTAAATGTCTCCCTTGCTCTTTGGAGTCCCATAGGAAATGCGCAAAGATGCTCTCAAGTTTCTTCAAGATAGTCATGGAGGGCTACATAATATGAAGCAAATGTAATGGCATGGAAGAGAGCACCGACCTCAGCAAGGTAATACGGCCCCCAGGTGACAAAAGTTGTGATGTCCAACCTGAAATCATATTCTTGAACTTCTGGATAAGGTCATCATAAATGAAGCTCCTCTTGGTCCCCCTAAATAAGGGGACCCCCAGATAAGTGAAATGCTGCTGCTGGTATCTAAATTCAGTCAAAATCTCCAAATGTCTGATCTAACTAATAGATGTATGGTTGGGTAGTATAAATTCGCTCTTGTCCCTGTTTACCAATAGACCAGAAACCTCCTCATAATGCTCCAAACAATCAAGAATTCTCCTTATAGACTTTTTTGTCCGTTGGTGAATATGATCATATCAACAACAAATGAAAGGTGTGAGACAAGGGTACCACCTCGATTCTGATAGCACATGCTAGGATACTTCTGAAACTTCTGAGTGAGCAGGAATGAAAAATAACATGTATAGATGATTAATAGTGTTGGCGAAATGGGATCACTCTGTCTAAGCCCTTTTGAGGAGAAAAAAACTACGAACGACCATTTAGGAGTACGGAAAAATGACACTCCGAGATGCACTACCTGATCCTGTCAATCCAGATCTGATCAAATCCAAATACCTCCAATACAGAATAAACGAAGCCCTTCCCGGTCCATGCGATCATAGTTTTAGCCATGTCTAGCTTCAGCATAGTGTTACCCCTTCCCGCTTTAGCATCCATAGTATAGAGAAGCTTCTGAGCTAATAAGACATTGTCCCCAATCAGATGGCCAAAGATGAAACCATTCTGTGGAGGAGAGATAATATGTGGTAACAGTGTGCTCAACCGAGTGTTCAAAAGCATAGTAATAAGTTTATTGAACACAGTACATAAACTTATAGGTTTGAAGTCAGTCCATCCCTAATCATCGTCCCTCTTAGGGAGCAATACAATAATAGTAGCAGTAAAACCCTGTGGAAGATGGCCGTCATCATAGAATTCCAAGACTGTACTGTATACGTCGTCCTGAATAATATCCCTACAATGTTGGAAAAATAAGAATGAGAAACCATCTGGGCCGACAACACTGTCAGCATCTATATTGAAAATCGCCTCCCGTACATCATGAATCAAAGGGAGAAGGTTTAGTGCCAAATTATCATCCTCTATCAAAAGCATGTCGATGATATCAGAACGAATGGGGTCCAAAGGCTGTGTAGGAGTAGATAGAAGTTCCTGGTATAATGAAATAGTTGAAGTCTGAATGTTAGTAAGAGTAGCTAATACTTCCCCTGCCTGCGTCCTAATGGACTTGATATGCGATTTATTCCGGCGTCCCTGAACCATCGCATGGAAATATCGAGTATTATGATCTCTCTCACATACCCAAATTCCTCTTGATAGCAGCATCACATGAAGCATAAACTGGAGTCAGATAGATGGAATGCGCTGGTTTGGGATCTTTAACTCTAACGTGAATGAACTGGGGATGATCATCAACAACAGTAATGGTGGCCCCTGCATTATAAAAAAACCAGATCTTGTTGGACTTATTCTGAAATTCGGTGTCAAAGTATAGATATCGGAAAATATTATCAAATCTATGTTGAAGTAGAAAAGGATCCAATATAACCAAAAGATAAACCGATGAAACTGTATAAGTCTCTTCAGGTATCGACGGGTAGCTATACTAGCTACACCTCTCACAGTACATATGATGGCACCCATAGGGATGGGGAATTGGATGAGGTATCTTGTAACTAACTCCTGGTGATCCTCCTGCTCGGATGTGGAGTATCAGTAGCCCTCGTATTTTTTTGTATAACATGGACGAAGCCATCATACTTTGTCCTCCTAGTCATACCAACTAAATCCTCAGTAGAGGACCTACGAAATATGCCATGCTGATAAACCTCAATTTGTAATGTGCTCTCCATATCTGACTGCTCAGGCTGTAGAGATGGGATAGATGCCTTAACGTTCTGCTGGCAAATAAGAGATGCAGTAGTGGTAAGAGGTACCTATGTTCGAGCTGAAGATGGACCTGTAATTTGTGTAGCTCTGATACCTGTAAACTTTGAGTCGTCTGGTATTAGTGTATCAGTGGTTCTCGAACCATAATATCCACAAGTGGATCAAATATGAAGTATGGGTGGCCTTGACTCCCTTGGGTGAAGCCCCATTAGAAGCAACTGTAGTAGGAACCGATGGTGATGAAGAACTAATCTGATGAGGCAAGGATGCCTCCATATTATGTTGACAGTGTACTGGTACAACAGACACATCAAAACTAACAAATCCTTGTGACATTTCTAACATATCCATCAGGAGAGAATCATAGTATGTAGAACTAACAATCACGGTGGATGTATGGTTCCTTCGAGACCAAACTGTGATGTCTGGAATACTCAGGAGCTCGAAGAACATGCGCGAATGATTTCCTTTGACTCCTTTCAACCTGAGTAATAGCAGGCCAACAATTGAGTGATGTAACATAAGCTTGTGAAGCTTGAGCAACTTCTGCAACTCTAGATGAGGGAACAAATGGCCTAGCTGAGACCGGAGCATTGGAAACACTAGAAGGATGCTGCGTGTGAAGGTGAAATGTCGAGGGAACATCGACGAGTGAGCCTATTAAAATAGGGAGAACCGAACCTATTCTACACATTTTGCATTTCTTGAGTTTAAATCTGTGGTTCGTTTGCCAATTTGGAGGCTGCATGATCAGTTTTGAGAATGACCCGTGGAGGAAGTTCAAAATTGGAAGTGAGCTTTCCCATGTTATTGATCGATGGTTGTGCCATTATAGGATCATTAAAAGGTGTAGAAACCATTGGGGTGCCATCTTTCGATAGGTGTCGCTCAAACAATTGGAATTTTGATTACATGCACATTGTTCGAGTTTGGAGCATTAACAACCAGAACACCATCCATTGAAGCCTTAGTACCCGTCGTGTTCATATTGGAGTGGTCCGAATTCAATCCATCATTTGAACTGTTAATTAGATCAATTGGTGGTTGACCTATTGTATTATCATCACGAATTGATGCTTGGAATGCAAAATTAATAGTTTGCATCAATAGAAATTCATCAACTTTGTTAGGGCCAAATTTTCCACACAACTCACGAACTACTTCCATGAATTCGGGCAATTCTGAACAAAATTGTGGAAGATCCATGGGTGGAATAACTTTACAATGATGAGAGGGTGCTGAATAGTGTGGTTCGCAATCATGGGGTAGACCACCATCATTGAAATATGCGTATTAAACTTACATACTGACTGCGTGTGAAAATGGTGGCTACAATTGTTGATTGGAGTGGTTGGGTAGACGTTTGGGGACCATGTATAGATGCACTATGATGAGGGAAGTCTGGTAGTATGTTGGGTTTGGGTTGGGAGTTGTCGGAAATGGAGTTGCCATCAGTTTTATACTGGGTGAGTAGCTAATTTTTATTTGAAATTCTGGCCAAATTCTCCGTATTTAGGGTTGATTCTTGGGTGGGATATGTAGAGGGCAACGAGGGCTTCCAGGTGGTGTGATGGTTCGGTGGCCAAGGTGGCCGAAAAGCTTCATTTTGATCCTCCATATGCGGCAGCCTGGGAGGTTTTTAGGGTCGAGAGGAAAATTTTATTTTACCCCTATGTCTGCATTTATAAAATGTGTAAACTTAATTATAATTGTAATTGAAGTTTTAGGAATACACATAATTAAATCTTAAACTAATTGGATGTGAACTTTAATTAAAATTCCTATTTAGATTTTAATTAAGACTCATAATTAAAGGTGGAATTATTATTGTACAAGGATTTGAATTATTCTATCTCTATAAATGAAGATTAGATGGAACCTAGACGTCCTAAAGAAAAGAACAGTCATAATACATAATTCCATAGTGTTCAAATTGGAGAGAGAAAGTGAGAAAAAAATTTATTTTTCTTATTATTCAGTCCAAGATTAGATATTTGATTTAATTAAAAGAAGGTGCCCACTCGTCGGTGTAATCTTGACTTTGGAGAATACCATAAAAAAACTCGGAGGTTTGGAGCATCAAGTTCTTGGAATTAAAAAACTGGAAGCTATTGATCCAAAATGTTGGAAGTTCGAGAGTCCAAATTAATTTAGGAATCAATCATCAAATTTAGGCAAAAATTTGAATCCTTTATTCTTGATATAACATACACGTGAGTATCGAGACGATCTTGTTTCTTGAATTAAATAATTTTTTAATTTCTGGGTTATTCTGCTTCTGCATTCCGACAACTGGTATCAGAGCAATCTAGATTGTTCACGTGCTTATTATTTCTAAATCTTGATTGCATGTTCTAGTCAAGCGATGTCTATAAATATTTTATATGATGATTGAATGATTCATTTATTTATTTTAAACTGTGATCTAATTGTTTATGGCTAGTTCTTGATTGTAATTTCTTATATCGAAGTTATAACAAGATAAGTGGATTACGAACAACTGATAATTGAAGATTCAAATATGTTGTGAATATTAGGGCATATCAATTTTATCTATTGATCACATTAATTTTTAATTCAAAATTCATAACCTAATGCAGTGTTCGATCAAATTATTTTATTGTATTCAATTTACCCTATCGAGTTCTCATTGAGTTTATTTAACTAATTCAATTTCACATCTCTATGTGAATAAACCTTAGTTAAACGAAGCACTAGTTCTAAGAACTCATATTATGATCGCAATAATTAGTATAGGTATCTCTACGAGTTATACTAATTTACCGAATTTTACTATGTGGTCTAAATCACAAACTCACCTCTCGATTCGTAAAAGATTCACATAATGATCAAATTAGTGATCAATCAATTCAATGCATTAAACTCATAGTAAAACCAACATATAAATAAATAAATCACAAAAATCTTGAGTAGAAGAATAAAGGATCACAAGTCGACTACATTGTTTTCCCTAATATGAAAATTAGTTACTCATACCGCAAAAGTGGAATGATATCATTAAAAATTGACGAAATGTGAGATTTATATTTCTACTGCCTTCTTTCCTGCCCGTGTGTATACGTGTATATATAACTATTTTTTTTTCTTTTTTTTTCTTTCTTTCTTTCTTCCCTTCTTTTTCTCTCTCTTCCCTTTTCTTTTCTTTCTCTATCTAGCAGCCTATTTCTTCTCTACGTTTTTTCCTTCCTCTTTCCTCCAGCAACCGTTATCTTTGACTTTTCTTCTGTGCCTTCTTTTTCTTTTTTCCTATGCGTCTCTCCTTTTCATATTTCTGTGTAGGTGTGTGTGTGTGTGTGTATTTTTTTTCAGCCACATTGAGGTCCAATTAAAATTTTCAATACAAGTCCATTGAGGCCCATTTAACCCCAACCCATTTAATGTATTATTTCTCTCAAAGGTTTCATTTTTGAATTTTGCCATTTTTCGCAACTTTTGCATTCTTTTCTCCAATTCTTCATTAGACATAAAATTTTATATACAAAATATAATATAACATAAATTAAGTAGAATTTTATCTAAAAAATAATAAAATATCATGATTTAGGGCTTCGAATAAGTGTAGAAACTACACTTATCACACCCCCAAACTTGAATATTTGTTTGTCCTCAAACAAAATTAAAACCTAACAAACGCACAAACACGCAATGCTAATTACCTAATTGGTGGCCAGTCAATCAAACAAAGCAACAAGATTTAGCTAGCTAACCTGACGTTTTATCTCGGGATTGAAATCATAATATCAAATCTATGCACAACTTCAAAATCATAATACAGAAATTAAAATCTACTTTTCCAATGTAAAATTGACGTGTGTGTCAGTGAAGAATTAAGCATAGTATTATGAGTTCATAAATTGTTTCAATTCCCAACCCTTAATGGTCAAATATGTTCTTTCATAACTCGTAAGATTCACACACCTCCCAAACTTATTATTTTCGCTCTTTTCCAATGTGTAAACTAAGTTCGGATTTTTTTACTATCATCACCTCTCTAATTTAGGTAAATCTCACCAATTGCAGTTCAATATGATAATAAACAAGGATTTTCAATTAAGTTTGATTGCTTCAATCTCTAAGACTTAACTAGGCTAATAATCTCTTATTAAAAGTCAAATTTTCTTAAACAATTGTTTGGGACTTAACCAATGCATTTGTTGCATCTTCCATTTCATGCATTTGCTTCTTCTGAATTTTTTTCCTATGAATATTTTTTTCTTTATTTGAAGTATTCTATCCCTTAAACTTTCTAAATGACCAATGTAACAAGCTTTCGACCGATGACTCCCAAGTCAGATGACCATATGAAACCAGATTTTAAAGACCCTTGTACGCTAAATTGCTCGAGTCATAAAGGGTACGAAGAGAAATTTCTAAATAAAATATTTTTTTATTCCTTGATTAGTGCAATGCCCCTCATTTAACACCAATTCAAGTAAAACGACCTCTAACTTGAGATTTTCACCCAATTGCATCCTATTGACCTTAGATAATCCACACAAAATTTTTAATTTCACATATGGAATCCCTATTTATCTCAACATCTTCCTACAATAGTGAAATCCCCCCAAACTATTCTAATTTTGTCCAAGAATGTAAAATTTAGTGGTTATGCATTTAACATCTATGATCAACTATTTCAACATATCTAATTATAAAATCAACTCATTCCTACACAATGCTTAACTTAATTCATGTACTCAATATATATCAAATTTCACATGAAAAAACAAAAATTAATCTAAGCATGCAACTTATTCACCATTCATAAATTAATTCATAATTCAATATATTCATCATTGTCAGCCAGACCAACTAACTTATACAAGCACACAAAAAGAAATTTATTTTATTTGTTCTTTTTTTCATTTTTTTGCCTTAAAGCAATTAATGTACACAAAAACATATAAAAAAGTGAAAACTCACGTTTTCCACCCCTAAACTTAAACTAGACATTGTCTTTAATCTTGAATCCGCATATAAAGGGGTGGGGAAGAAAGTGAATCAAAGACTCCCTTGATATATAGCTTGTAATTCAATGGCTAGCTTTTCTATCACTCTCGTGGCTCATTGGTAAATATTAGTCTAAATGTTCCACGACGTCATGTTCCTGAAAAATCAAATAAAGCATTAAGTTCAAATAATTTGAACAAGTGTTACGCTTTAACATCTAATAATCCAACTAACATATTAAATTTAAGGGGAAACTGGGTATGGATGATGAGTCACAAATAAACTTAAAATAAACTAAATTATCCTAAAACTAAAAAATAGAATAAATAAAAAGGAAGAAAGTTTGGTTTGCTTCCCAATGAGCATTTCTTTAACGTCATTAGCTTGACTCTGTGCCTCGATTATCCATGGTGGCTCGAACTAAGTTATGCTATCATTGCACTTTGTGCAATTTTCATTTATGCACCCTTTTTTTGCTCTCCATATTTTGATATTCCCATTTTCAACTCTACCAAGAAATCCACCAAAATTTGATATTCTATTCGATAGCTTTATTGATCAGGTGGCTCTTTTTCATCAATTTTAAAGCAATGATTTTTGTTGAAAGGTTTCTCAAATGGGGTATAAATATTAAATATCTATTGTTTGTCCTCCACCCTCAATATTAGCTCACCCTTCTTCATGTCAATCAGGGTTCGACCCGTTGCTAAGAATGGTCACCCCAATATAATGGGAATGTCTCAATCGTTTGGTATGTCCAGCACAGTGAAATCTACCAGAAATATTAAATTTCTTGATTTTATGAGCACATCCTCAACTTTGTCATGTGGCTTTGAAATTATTGTATCAGCCAGTGATAAGTGTAGTTTCTATACTTATTTGAGGTCATAAATGATGATATTCTACTGTTCTTTGGATAAAATACTACCTAAATTGTGTTATATTTCATTTCGTAGGTAAAACTCAATGTTTAATGAAGAATTGGAGAAAAGAATGCAAAGATAGCGGAAAATGGCTTCATTGTATCAAATACAAAGTTTGGGGACTAAATCACAAAATGCTTATAGATTATTCGGACCTAGTATCTATGGTTGGAGAGATGTTTGAGTCAATTAGACAAATTTGGAAGATGGAGGGTCGAGAAAATAATAAGAAGTAACCAAAATATATAAGGAATGAAATTCGGGGATCAAAGTGCAACAATTGAATGGCACGCAGGCAAGGAACAACACGGCGCGCGCGCACAGGCTAATTCTGGGCCTGAACTGCCCAATTTTCTTGTTTTATCCAAATTTCTATAAAAACCAAATTTAACCTACTTTCAAGGGGGTGAACGGCGTGACGACTCAAAGCATATCAAATCTAAATTTCACCACAAGAAAGAGTCTAGCACATCAATTCAAGACGAATCATACAAGGATTTTGAAGATTCATAGCTCGGTTTAAAGATTTAAGTCAAGAACGTGGATTTTTCCTACTTCTTCCATATTTCTTATTTCCGGGTGATATTTTTCCAATTATTCTTGTGTAATTTAATTATAAGAATGTTAGGCTAGTTTTTCATTGTATTAGATGAATGATGAACCCTATTGCTTATTTATTTTAATTCAAGACAATTAATTTAGTACTTCCTGATTTTTCTTGATTGGTTTTGCACTCCCATTGAACTATTTGATTGCTTGATCACCAATTAGATAGTAAGTTGCTTGTTGTAGTGTAGGAATACTCACAATAAGTCTAGAACACGGCAAAATCAACACATGGACAATATGTATTAGGAATAATATCTATGACATGTGCAATCATGTGTGATAAATCCTGTAAATCAATGCATGTGTTTCATATGAATTCGGACTAGGAATAGGATCGGGTTGTGTTAAATATAGGTTTAATATATCTTGGAAAAGAATATTGAATAACAGTGGATTATCGATTGTTTTGAATACATGAATTTACTATATTAAGATTTAAGAATTGAACTAAATAGCACTAGGGGGATTCAGGTTTCCAATAAAACATTCACATATTAGATAAACGCTTTATTTGCATTATTAGTTTAGGATTAGTATAAAAAATATACAAACAATTTTTTTTACTTCATTACACATCGAATTTGATAGTAGCTATTGAACTACAAATTAGAGCTTATTCCTCGTTGGAACGATACTCTTAACTCACAAATCTTATTACTTGTACAACGATCTCGTACACTTGTGGGTTTTCCATGAACAGCTAGTTATAGCATTATTGATGTTGATTTGACTTTACCCAATCCCAATTTTCTGTAAACAGAATATGACATTAGATTTATACTAGCACCTGTGTCACATAATGGATTAACAGCGCAAGAATTTTCAATTGAAATAGGTAAAATAAAAATACGTGGATCTTTCAACTTGGGAAGCAATTTATTTTGCACTCTTGCACTACTTTTATCTGTTAATGCCACAATTTCAAACTTCGGAAGCTTTATTTTCTTTGTCAACATCTCTTTCTGAAATTTTGTGTAGCCAAAAATTTGTAATATCGTATCAATCAATGGAATATTGATCTAGAGCTTCTTAAGAACATCAAGAAATTTTTCAAATTTTGTGTCTTATTTGTTCTCCTTAAGCTTCTGAGGAAAATGAATGGGAGGTACATAAGCCTTGGTTGGACTTGGTGTCTTGGCAGTGGATGCTTTTGTACTTTCTTCATTCTCAATTGAGGCGGGTACAGATGTTTCCTCCATTATAGATTCATCAACATCTTCCTGGTCATCTTTTCATTCGGTCGTTTCACAGTATTCTTTGGTAATTGTACCCTACTCCTTATAGTTATAGCATGAATATTTTTCTCCATTGACTTCTTTGAAGTCTTTGGGAGAATGGAAGAAGAGGTACATATGTTTGAACTTTTACAGGAGCCCTGGGTGGATTGTTTTTCACTACTCTTATTGTCATCACTTTCTCTTTAGGATTTGTCATTATATTGCTTGGCAATGATCCCTGTGGACATTCTGCAAGAGCTCTCTGACCAATCTATGTCTCCATCTTCTTGATGGATGATTGCTGATTTTGAAAATTAGTATTAATCTATTGGAATAATTTGTCTGTTTTCTGCATATATTGATGAAACATCTACCCCAATCTTCGTTTGTTCTCCTACTGAGCATTATTTGAACTATTCCATTGTTGATTATCTAACCATCTGAAAGTTGGGTGTTGTCTCCATCTTGGGTTAAAATTGCAGGAGCCATTTTGAATAAAATTGACTTGTTCTTCGATAAAGCCCATAGACATACAATTTTCTGTCAAATGATTAGCTCCATAGTTTTTACGTGATGGACCACCCATCATCCATGTGCTCCTCTTATTTGTGATTTCACCAATAGCTCTATGTGCTTTGTCGAAGCTTCTATCTACGCGTTGGTAGATGCTGTGCTATTTAATTCATAGACCTCAAATGCTCTCAATGGTACAACTCTTTTTGATGAAAACATTGAATGTATAGTGGCAATTAACTCAAATAAATACATGGATTGTTCTGCTGATTTTCCTATGATCGATCCACCAGCAGAAGAATCCACCTGAGATTCAGACAGTGGTGAGAGTCCGGTGTAGAAGTACTGCACTTGATTACCTATTGTGATTCCAAGATTTGGACTCTTTCGCATCAGCTATTTGAATCTCTTATATACCTCGTGATAGCTTTCTCCATCTTTCTGTTGGAAAGTTTGAATTTTCAATCTGATTTTAGCTACTTTCGTCGTTGGGAAGAATTTGTTACAAAATTTTCTGATCAGTTCTTCCCATGTAGTAATGCTTCCATGAGGTTCAACATCTAACCACTCCAATGCAGCATCTCTCAGTGTATATGGAAATAATCGCAACTTAATAGCGTCTTCATAAACCCCAAAGCATGGAAATTCTGACAATTTCTGAGAAATCTGGAGATATGTGTGTTTGGATTTTCATAAGGTAGCTCTTAGCATTGGATAGTGTTGCTCATCAAATTGATCCACTATGCACTTATTTAAAAATTATTTATCCTGAAATCTGGATACACAATACTGGAACGCGCAGGCGCAGCTATGGGCATCAAGAACATTGAAACTGGCAAGTCTTCTTCGTTTATTTCCCCTCCCCCCGGTGCTGATTCGGTGGCGCCGCTACTCTTGGGGCCACTTGTCCAATTGGCTGAATAAGAATATGAATATTTTGATTGTCAGCCATTTGATGTTGCCGTTTTTGTTTGTGCTCTTTGCGTTTTCATCCGAAAGTACGTTCTATCGCCTTGGGTACGGAGCATATAACGAATACATTTTTGTGGTAATAAAAGAAAATCAAATCAAATTAAATCAAATAACAGCTAAAAATAAAATAGACTAGGACTAAAAGTAAATAGTCCCCGGCAACGGTGCCAAAAACTTGTTGCTCTTTTTTATATCGCAAGTATACGATATCGTAACAAGTAGTATAGTGGACATTTGAGTCTGGATATCGTTTACACGAAGACTATACTTCACGACTTAATCAAAATTTTCTAACTCCTATATAACACCCCAAAATTTCACAAACACTAGAGTGTTACCAAAAATTCATTTTTCTTTTTATCAAAGGCAGAACGATAAATTAATATATTTTAATAAAAATAAAAATTAAATATCTGTAAATTTAAAATAAAAATGGAAATTGTATCATTAAGAAAATAACATAATCACTAATTAAATAACGTGCCTTTGAACAATTAAAACTAACTAATAAATTTAAGGAAAAAAAAACTTAATATTTTTATTTCTTCAATTTCTCCTAGCAGTCTGTACTACCATCCCACTACAGTCTCAATCGACCCGAACTAGCTTGTAAAATTTTATAAGAGTGAGTATTTAAAAATAAGAGTAAGATACGTGCAGTTCTCATACACAATTATATAACAATAAAATAAACACTTCATATTACTCTTCTCTTATGGAGTATATCGGAGATCAAGTGACACACCCATCTTAGGTTATCTTAGATATCCGTAGGATCTTTTAATAAAGAACCTGAAGGTCCACCGACAATTCATGCATAAATTACTGAATATAAAAGTATAAGGAAATAAACAACTTGTACAAGAGTATCTTACCTTGATTTTGAAAGGTTGGAAAGAATAAAATCTTGCACATAAAAGATCTTTTATTTTTCTATACTTTTTCCTCTCCTTCTCTCTCTACCATGGCTCTCTTTATTTTTTGTGGTGAAATAATGAGAATTCCTACAGTATTTATAGTTAAAATTCTCAATTGAGTTTGTATGCAACTAGAATTTAAAACGATGTATATGAGGAATTTGGATAAGAATTGATTTCAAATAATAGAATTATTATTACTTTTAAACTTTATCAAATTAAGCCCTTATTTGATATACATTATTTTCAAAATTCATTTTTCACTCTCTTCTTTTCAATAACACATTCTTCAATAAAATAATATTACACGTAAATCCAAACTTTTTCTTTTTTTTTTTAACCACATATTCTTTGTCAATCTACCACTTAAAAAAAATGCATTCTTCATAAATAATGTGTATCAAACAAGCTATAAGATTGCAATCAAACTCTATCCAAATCACAAAAAGATTATCATTATCAAAATCAACATTTATCACTCTATCGATACATAATTATATGGCACAAATAAGATAGAAATTTAAAACATATTTCATTTTATTCCTCATTTTTTTTCAAAATATTAAAAATATAGTATATAAAACAAATAAAATTTTATTCTAAAATTTTTGGGGCGTTACAATCTCCCCTCCTTAAAAAATTTCGTACTCGAAATTATTTCAACTACTTGAAAATTTCTAAATACTTGATCATTGACATAATTATAATATATCATAACATAAATCAAGAAAACTCATAATCATGATAAGAACGACATTTCATTTCATACCTTGAGGTCGATTGGAGAGTGTCAAATAGCGAGCGCCATGTGCCATGGATTCTTTATAACATTATATATTCAAACTTTAAAAATTTTACATTATTTTTAAACTCCTAATATTTATGAAGATACCCATTTTTTCAGAAATTTTCTAAAATAGGATTTTCTTGAATTGAAAGTTTTTAGAAAATAGAATAATCTTAAATTTGGAAAGTTCTAAAATATCGTTTTTCATCTAGTTCATTTGAATAACACGCAATCAAAAGGCTTCCGATGAGGAGGGGGTCACAAGCAGACCACTTAAATACCAAAATCTTCTCAGACAGTTTAGGTCTTTTTAACAGAGATTTTCAATCTTGCAAATACTCAAATCAAGAAAACTGAAATAATAAATAAAACTTGAGACTTTGTAAAATATAAACCTTAAAACATCATTAATATCAATCATTTAAAAGAAAAGAAAATAAGTCTGTAATTTTTTTAACAATACAATCAATGTTCATGTCAACAGTGATGCACGCTATTAGACACTATTCACATGAATAGTACTGACAATGTTCACGTGAATAGTGCACGTAAATCTTTTTTTAAAATCTATAGGACTGTAGAATATTTGCTCTGATACCAAATTGTAACACCTCAAAATTTCATAAACACTTAGTGTTACAAAAAATTCAGTTTTCTTTGTATCAAAGGCGGATCGACAAATTAATATTCGTTAATAAAAATATAACTGGAATATCAAATTGTATCATTCAGAAAATAACATAATAACTAATGAAATAACGTGTCTTTGAACAATTAAAACTAACTACTAAATTAAAGGAAAAAACTTAATATTTTTATTTTTTCAATTCCTCCGACAGTCCGCATCATCATCCCAATCGACCCGAACTAACTTTTAAAATTTTGTAAAAGTGAGTATTTAAAAATACCTAATAAGATACGTACAGTTCCCATACACAAATATATAACAATAAAATAAATATTTCATACCACTATTCTCTTATGGAGTATATGGGTGACCAAGCGACAAACCCATCTTACGTCATCTTAAATTCCCGTAAGATCTCTTATCTCTTAATAAAGAACTCAAAGGTCCACTGGCAATTCATGCATAAATTACTGAATATAAAAGTATAAGGAAACAAATCACTTGAATAAGAGTATCTTACCTTGATTTTGAAAGGTTGGAAAGAATAAAATCTTGCACGTAAAAGATTTTCTATTTTTGTATACTTTTTCCTCTCCTTCTCTCTCTATCGCGGCTCTCTTTATTTTATGTGATGAAATAATGAGAATTCCTATAGTATTTATAGTTGAAATTCTCAATTGGGTTTGTATACAACTAGAATTTGAAACGATGTATAAAAGGAATTTGGATAAGAATTGATTTCAAATAATAGAATTATGATTACTTTTAAACTTTATTAAATTAAAATTGCAATCAAACTTTATCCAAATCACAAAAAGATTATCATTATCAAAATCAACATTTATTCCTCTATCGATACATAATTATTTGGCTCAAATAAGATAGAAATTTAAAACCTATTTCATTTTAGTCCTTATATTTTTAAAATATTAAAAATATATAAAACAAATAAAATTTTATTCTAAAATTTTCTGGACGTTACAGCCTATTTGACAAAAGCACGTAAATAATTATAATGGTTCTGATTATTTTTCCTAACTAATTTTAATTAATTGAAAATATAAAAAGATTTCAAACAACGAATAATTGAAGATTCAAATATGTGATGAATATTAGGGCATAACAATTTCATCTATTGATCACCTTAATTCTTAATTCAAGATTCATAACATAATGCAGTGTTCGATTGAATTATTCAATTGTACCCCTTTTGAATTTTCATAAAGTCTATTTAACTAATTTAATTTCATAGCTCTATGTGAATCAATCTTAGTTAAATGAAACACTAGTTTTAAAAATTCATATTAGTATAGATATCTCTACACGTTATACTAATTTACAGGATTTTACTATATGGTCTAAATCACAAACTCACCTCTCGATTCGCAAGAAATTCACATAATCATTAAATTAGTGATCAATTAATTTAATGCATTTAACTCATAGTAAAATCAACATATAAATAAATCGCAGAAGTCTTGAATAGAAGAATAAAGGATCACGAGTCGACTACATTGTTTTTCCTAATATGAAAATTAGTTACTCATACTGTAAAAATAAAAACACGCTAAAGTGGAACGACATCACTAAAAATTGACGAAACTTGAGATTTATATTTATGTCACCTCTTTTCCTGCCCATGTGTATGCGTGTATATATAACTCCTTTTTTTTCTTTTTCTTTATTTCTTTCTTCCCTTTTTTCTCTCTTCCCTCTTTTTTCTTTTATTTTCTTTCTCTTTCTGGCAGCCTCTTTCTTCTCTCTGCATTTTTTTTCTCCTCTTTCCTCCAGCAGCCGTTTTCTTTGACTTTTCTTCTATGCCTTCTTTTTTCTTGTGCCTCTCTCCTCTTCCCTTCCCTTCCTTATATATATATATATATATATATATATATATATATATATATATATATATATATATATATATTCCAGCCATATTGAGGTCCAATTAAAATTTCAAATACAAGTCTATTGAGGTCCATTTAACTCCAACTTATTTAATATATTATTTCTCTCCAATGTTTCATCTTTAGATTTTGCCATTTTTCTCCACTTTTGCATTCTTTACACCAATTCTACATTAAACATAATTTTTTACTTACAAAATACAATATAATATAAATTAGGTAGACGTTATCAAAAAAATAAAATAAAATATCATGATTTATGGTCTCGAATAAGTATAGAAACTATACTTATCAGTCCAATTATTTTTTAATTTAATTCTTGAATCGTTTTAGGCCATAAATAATTATTAATTTATCGTTTTATGAATATTTTAAATTATTGTTTGAAATTTTATAATTCTTGATATTATGACATAGATTTATTTATGACATCGCTCGTAAAATTATGAATAGGATACATATCATTGAACACCATTTTTTCTTTCTTTCTTTCTTCCCTTCTTTTTCTCTCTCTTCCCTCTTTTTTCTTTTCTTTTCTTTCTCTTTCTGGCAGCCTCTTTCTTCTCTATGTGTTTTTTCTCCTCTTTCCTCCAACATCCGTTTTCTTTTACTTTTCTTCTATGCCTTTTTCTCTTTTTTCTTGTGCGTCTCTCCACTTCCTTTTTCTGTATATATATATTTCAGGAACATTGAGGTCCAATAAACATTTTCAATACAATTTACCCCTTTCGAATTCTCTTAAAGATTGTTATTATGTCTCGTGAATGACGCATAAATTTGATTTATGTTTTCAATTTAATAAGATAAGGTACTATAAGATCAGTGTCTGATACGTTTAGCATTTTAATGAATAAAGTTCCTATTTGCGCTGGACATTTGATTAATGGTCTTTATATTTAAAGTTGTTCCATATATGAAATAAAGAGATTACTTCTGTAAACCATTAAAGTCTCATCATGCTAGTGATAATATCTATGGTGTTTTGGACAAATAAACTTTAACAGAATACAAAATTGGCTAGAGAAGGTCTTCTCAACTCGGTTAAGATCGAACCATTGTCAGTTTGTGATTCTTGTTTGGAAGGCAACATGACCAAGATATTATTTTTAGACAAAAAGAGATAGGAGTCAAAGATGTATTAGAACTAGTTCATTTTGATATGTGTGGACCTGCAAATATACTTAAGAGATGGAACTATGAGTATTTCTTTTCAGATGATTACTCTAGATTCAAATACATTTACCTAATGGCTTGGAAGCAAAATACTTTTGAGAAATCAAAAGAGTATTAGACTAAAGTTGAGAAACATTTTGTTAAAAGTATTAAAACACTTTGATCTGATCAAGGCGGAGAATACCTCTCGGGAGAATTCAAGGACAACTTGACAGAAAATGATATTGTTCCTTAATTGAATGTGCATGCTACACCCCCAACAAAATAGCATTTCAAAAAGAAGAAACACGACATTGTTAGATATGGTTAGGTCAATGAGTCACAACTCTACCTACCTCATTTTAGGATATTCACTAGAAAAAGTTGGATATATTCATAGCTTAGCTCTTTCTAAGTCTGCTTTCAAGACTATCCTGAAAATTTGGAATGGATTCAAGTCATGCTTGCATCACATCCAAATTTTGGGGTCCAACACATGTGTTGAAAAGGAAGGCAGAAAAATATGAGTTTAGGTTAGAGATATACCCATTTGTAGGATACCCTAAAGTTACCAAAAGATTTTTTTTTGTCCTCTAGATAGGAAGGTATTTGTTAACACAAATGCAACCATCCTGGAGGCTAAGTATATTAATGATCGTAAGTCCAAGAATAAGGTAGTGTTGGAAGAAATGGGTGGGACAAATTTTACCCCATCAATTCCTGAAACACAACCTAAGGCAGACATCCTATGGTGTCAAATATACTGGACATGTGATCTGAGTGGAAGAGATGTTGAAAGTAATGGGATCACCTATGGTGATACCAACATTGATACAAACATTACAATTCCAAATGACACCACAGTCTAAGATTCATCGACCCTTAGACAAAGTCAAAGGGTTATCAGACCACATTCTAGGTACTTGTTGGTTAGATAATTGATGTGAACCCAACCAATAATTGATCTTGGGGACCCACGAACAAGATGGAACCAACCCAAGAAAGCTAGAAATCACGTCGCGCAATGATCAACCCGACCTGTATCAAGAACCGAGATGACACATAAGAAATCCGACCAGTTGATTACCCGGAACAAGAACCGTGAAGTGGGAATGCCACAAAAAGACTGTGAAACCTCTTGATAAGTTCAAGATTATAAGTCTAAGACACCAAGAATATGGAGGAAAAAACTCACAAATTGTATTTAATCTCTCAAAAAAATAAAAGTTTTGGTTTTACAATGAAATAAATCTCCTATTTATACCAGTGTTCTAAAAGGCGTAATGCGTTGCGAGGCGTCGAGATCGAGAATCAAGAATTAGAAGTTTAGGCGTGTCAATGCGAAGAATTAGCATCAAAATGCGTTTCGTATTTTTAGTATTATTTTAATTATTTTTAAGATATTAAATATATTTTTTATATAAAAAATAGATTTTTTAACCATTGATAACCTACTTTCTCTTGATGATAACCTATACTTATTGTAATTCTGTGAAGATATTTTCCTTAGAACCATGTTCTTGGGTTTCATCATGTTGCACCTTGAACCCCTCCTCCGTATCTGGATTAACTTGAAATGGATTATCATTATCTAATGTTTCATCATCAACAAAATCAAAATCAAAATCATTATCCATGACCTCACTATCTGAGGTAATATTAATCCTTCTTTCTTCATCTTTTACCATTGATCCTCCATTATCCACTGCATTTGTAGCCGAGAGGTAACTCTTTGCATTTTTCACTCCACTTACTAATAGAGATGCATTATTTGAATTCAAGATACCAATGTTTAGAGCATTTTCAGGCATCACAGTCTTGAAAGAAGATTGATTGGATGATTTGCTGGCCTTCTCCCAACTGGGCAATAGCGACATAAGGGAATTGCCATAAGGAAGCATCAAAGACTGGCAGAATAAATGGGTTAAAGCCACCAAACCCACCAAGAACATCCATTTCCTTTTCTCACTTTGAAGCAGCGTTTGAATTTTGATCAAATTATCCATGGCAAAAACGAAATCCCGATTTATTGACTCATGGCTAAATTAAATGACCAAGCGCCAATCACACAGCTACATTGAATTATAACCCAAAGGATCAAATGTCAGTGACAAAAGTTCAAAATAAATATCCTCAATTGGTAAATTCAAATGTCATATTTATTCAACTCCATTGCAATTACAAGTAATAAGGGTTTCAACTTTGATATGAGGACTCAAAGGATGAATCGCCTCTACTCAGCTCGCAGTACCCCCAACCCAACTCCAACAGAAAACAAAACAAAACAAATGATAAATATTACTCCAAAAGTTGCAATTAACGCAATTTTTTCTGCAAAAACTCACAAGCCCTCGACTGAAATGCAAAAATATACTCACTTGAAGATTATCATCAAACCCACATATAAGACTGTAGCAAAATGTCGGCGGTGAGATCAGTTGCTAGAACACTTCACAGAATTACAATAAGCATAGGTTATCATCAAGAGAAAGTAGAGGTGTTAATGGTTACCCAAAGTGGAGACAATCTCTTGCGAAATCCCAAGCTTCGCGATCTCGAGCCCATCATCCGCAATTTCTGGGAATCAATTTCTGAGATATAAGGGAATTTATGGGAATCAATTTGCAGAACGCCTTTTTCGAATGCAAGAAAAAGGGTGACTCTGCTTCAGAAAAAGGTTGGAAACTCAAGAAGCCTTTGTTTGCACAGTAACACAGCCATAGTTGATCCCACATCGAAAGTTGGAAGATGAAGCACAAGACATTATGCCTATAAATAAATGGGCCAACGAGTCCTTCTTAAACTTCCTGGGCCTGGTAATGATAGGTTGGAAGTTGGAAAGTTAATAAATTATTTTATTTATTATATTTAGTGGTCAACGCTTGCGTTGACTGCATTTTGACATGCATAGCCTGAATGCGAGGCGTTTTACCCACGCATTGCGCCTATGCGTGCTTAAACGACGCATTAAGACGCATTTTAGAACACTGATTTATACTAATGCTAAAAACCCTAATAAAACGTAATTAGGTCATAGAATATTGTCAAAGTTGGAAATAAAATAGAATCCTAGACTAACAAGGAAATCTCGCGAAAATAGGAAAATTCCGCCAACTTGTTCTCAGCATGTTTCTGTGCAACCGCAAACCCAAAAGTACTATACGCCTATGTAGCCTTGTACAGAATTTCGTGACGATTTCGAAATGTACTCATTGACGAAAATCCGACACCCGAGCTGAGTGTTATGCCCATTTTAATCCACATCACTCGTTTTCTTTCCAAATATCTTCCAAACCTTGAATCCAACTCGTTTCGGATCCCGAACCCTTCACGAAACTTGAACATTGGCTTTTCAAATTCACCCATCCAAACTCCATTGCTTGAACCCTTGACTTGTGTGACCCGACCAAGTGATTGCCTGTCCCGGATCATATCAATAATCAAATCAGGCAATCGTCACAATACAAGTTCATGATATGACTTCATACAAAGAGGTTAAGAATGACGTGGATGCAGATTTATGGCAAAAAGTTATGAATATTGAAATGGAATCCATGCATTCCAATTAGGTTTGGGAACTTGTAGGTGTACCAGAAGGGGTAAAACCCATCGGGTGCAAGAAGGTCTATAAGAGAAAGAGAGGAGTAGACGGCAAGGTGGAAACTTTCAAAGCAAAGCTAGTGGCTAAAGGTTTTTCCCAACAAGAAGGCATTGATTATGAGGAGACCTTCTCGCCTGTGGCTATGTTTAAGTCCATTCAGATTTTTGCAACTCATTTTAATTATGAGGTGTGGCAAATAGATGACAAGACGACATTTCTGAATGGCCATCTTGAGGAATGTATATATATGATACAATCAAATGGAGTCATAGAACATGGTCATGAAAGAAAAGTCTACAAGCTTTAACAGTCCATTTATGTGTTGAAGCAAGTATCAAGATCTTGGAACAAAAGATTTGGCGACGTGGTTAAGACACGTTTTCTTATCACAAATTTGATGAACATTGTGTTTACAAGAAGATACAGGATAAAATTGTGATTTTCCTTGTGCTTTATATGGATAATATTACATTCATTGAAAATTATGTGGGAGTGTTACCGTCTACAAAATCGTGGTTGGCCCAACAGTTTCATATGAAGGACTTAGGTGAAGCTAGCTATGTTCTAGGTATTCAGGTTATAAGAGATCTAAAGAATAGGGAGATAGCTTTATCTTAAACTTCATATATTGACAAAATACTAGTCAGATTTGCCATGCAAGATTCCAAGAAGGGTAATATGCCCTTCAGACATGGAACCCAACTCTCTAAGGATCAGTCCTGTAAGACTCTTGAAGAGATGGAGCGCATGAGTAGGATACTTTATGCATCAGCAGTTGGTAGTCTCATGTATGCTATGTTGTACACTAGACCTAACATTTGTTATGATGTTGGTATGGTGAGTTGATATCAATCTAATCCTGGACAAGAACATTGGATGGTTGTAAAGAATATCTTTAAGTACCTTCAAAGAACATGAAATCATTTGCTAGTTTACTCATCACTAGATCTCGCAAGTCTACATCAGGATCATTGTTTACACTTGGTAGTGGGGCTATTAGTTTGGAAACAACCATGTATTGCTGATTCTACCATGAAGGTTGAATATGTGGTAGCTTGTGAAGTCGCTAAAGAAGCGGAGTTGTTAAAAAATTCTTAACGGACATCGAAGTGGTGCCTGCGTTACATAGCCCTTGATACTGTACTATGATAACAATGGGACAATGGCAAATGTTAAAGAACCAATGAGTCATCAAAGGGATAAACATATTGAACAAACATTTCATCTCTTGAGAGAGATAGTAGAGGAGACGTGATTGTCAGTAAAATTGCTATTGTGAATAACCTCATTGATCCATTTACCAAAAGCCCGTCGGTCAAGGTTTTCGATGGACATTTGCAAGGCATAAGATTAAAAGACAAGACACATATACTCTAGGGTAAGTGAGAGATTTGTTGGGTTGTGTCCCTATATAATATAGTTTTGCTAATGTAAAAATAACAATATTCTTATATTAAATAAAATTGCTTTTATTTTATTTATTGCATTTATTTATTATTAGCATGTGGATTAAAATCCCTATAATCATTTTGTTGACCTATGATTTAATATAGCTCCACTTGTTTTGATTATAACAAACAATACACTTATATTTCTAACAAGTTTTGTTTCTTGAGTTTTTCATGAATATATCTTATTAAGCATTCATAGAGCCAAATCGTCATCTATTGAAGAGCAAGCAATCAAATGAGATTCGAAAAGAACAAGAACTTTGAAGATTAAAGTTTGGAAGTAGTTTATTGGAATTTAAATGTAAAGATATTAACACTTCGATTCTTAATAAATGCATAAAGCTCAAATTATTTTTATAATTCATCACTTGCATAAAAATGATTTTCACTCATAGTATGAAAAAGATATAAAAAAAAAAGTCAACTTTTGGTCAACCAAAATTGTTGATTTTTTGGTCAACGGAAATTGTTTGATTCTCAGCCGAAATTATTTCAAAAATTTAGGTCAATCGAAATTGTTTAAATAATCAACAAAATTCAATCTCAAATTCTGGTCAACCGAAATTTCAAGTTGCAACGGTCTTATTTTTTCAACGGCTCTATTTCAATTTCGGTCGACCGAAAGAGATCAGCCGAAATTGCCTGCAGCTTCCTATTTTACTCTATAAATAGTCATCTATTTTACATTCAATTTTAACCAACTTACGAGAGATTTTTTTTTAGCTTACTTATTGAGAATTATTGAGATTACTTGAGTTTAAATTCTATTTCATTTATTACAAAAGAGTTTTTTGATTGATTCAATTTATTTCATTCATTTTATCAAGAAATCTCTTTTTAGCAAAGAACTTTTCATAAATTTCATCTATTCTTCATTTTTTATAAAAGTTTTCTTTGCCAACACTTTGATTTAAAGTGTAAATCTCTCTTCATACTTAACTTGTATTATTTGTTAAGAGAGATCATTGGTTTGAAAACTTTGAAACAAAAACTCAAACTACTTCATTATCAATTAATTCATCAAAATTTTCTTCATAAACACTTTAGCTTTGTTACTTGCTATTTTTTGAAGTGTTATCCTCACTCTCTAAATAGTTGACTTGATTATATCATTTGTTAAGAGAGTTCTTTCAATTGTAAAATTATCATTTATACTTTGGCGATTTCGAAAGCCTTGTGAAAACTCGATTGTGTTAAGGATAAGTGCTCCTTGTTGAAAGTCACTTAAGGATATGTGCTCCTTGTTGTAAGTCACCTAAGGATAAGTGCTCCTTATTGTAAGTCACTTAAGGATCGGTACTCCTTATTTGTAAGTTATCATTATAGTGCATTTGGCATTGCTCGTGACGGAGAACTTGGTAACGGGGACGTAGAATATAATTCTAGTATTATACTTTGCATTCATATCTTATGTATTGTATCATTTTGAGAGTAAGTGTCGAAAAAGTTTCAAAAACCAATTCATCCCCCTCTTGGTTAGTTATTCTTGGGTTATCACATTTGTGATAATATAAGTTGGGTACTTGTATTGAGAAGTACAATATGACACAATTTATATTTCGATCATAAATAATTTGTTCACAACAAATGTATAAGGGTTAACACCTTGTACTAGAAGGTTGTAGTGTTAACCAATTTCTATTCGGGTTTGTGATTTGTCCTTATCACAGAAATAGTTAAAGGTGCCACTAGTACATTTGGTGTGTATTGAACGGACCACATGTCGAGTTTAATTCTATAACATGATCGTGCGGAGAATTAAGGTCCACTTGATCGTTGTGTATTTGGTAACCCTTGTTGAGAAAACCATTTCATTTCCCTACCTCCGGCGACAATTAGCACAACAAGATATCGGGAAATAGAAGTGGGTGGTTCTTGGTTTTGACCAATGGATCGACATTAAATGCTGATAGACAAGACAATGATGGTTGTGTGTTCAGACTAAGATAGGCGATTCAATTCAGCCCTTTTTGTAGACCTTTTGTAGGCTTTTGCAGGTTAATATCTGCTTTTGCTGGGTTTACGTGGTGGTCATTAATATTAGTCTATCAATATATTTGAGGAAACAGCTTTTTCTTAATCTTCAAGGTAATGTGGGACTTGGCTTGGGAGTTTATTTTTCCTATGCCCAATGACTCCCCAGTGGATTAAAAAATCTGGAGCCATTGGGATTTGGGCTTGTAAATATTAATGAAGCCAATCTGGTTTGAGAAGACTGGTGGATTTAAATTATTTTGAGCCTGGTCTTTTTTATGGAAAAAATTCATTTCTCCTACTTTTACTTTATACTATTTCAAAAATAACAAAACAACTTTCACATTTCAAAAATCAGATATTTTAACCTATAGATACACACACACACACACACACATATATAAAAAGCTATAAATATAAATATAAATAAATATATGTATAATTAACCCACCCCCACCCCCACTACCCCTACCGCCCCGGCGATCGTTTCCGACGACTTCTCCGTCAACCATTCCCGGCGACTTCTCCGGCGACTACTCCGATTCCGGTGACGATTTCGGCGACTGCTCCGATTTTGACGACTATTCCGGTGACATTAATTTTTTTGTTCAGTCACAGCCCAGGTCACAACACATGGTTGTTTGTTTATAATGATTGATAACACGATAATGCTCATGTCTCACATTTTTTTTAATAGTCACGGATTATTTTACAATGGTCACAGCACAATTGTTCATAGTCTCGTGTTATTTTCAAACGCTTAGGTTTTTGTTGATATTCACAACATAGGTCACGGCACATGACTCAAGTCACAGCATAGGTTATAGCACATGGCTCAAGTCACAGCATTGGTCACAGATAATATACCACCACCACCATCTAACTTGCCCTAACTCTACTCCGCCACTGCCACAACAGCCGGCAACTCACCACAACCACCATAACTAATGTCGCCAAAACAGCCTCACCAATCGACAGCAAACAAAAACCATCCCCTGCCAAACCCCCCACCACTACACCCACAACACACACACACACACCACCACCATCTCTGTTTACACCACCCCCACCAAAGAATCCACAAAACCTGATGACAGCCAACATATCAAAAACCGCAACAAAACATACCGAACAATCACCACAAAACCCACCACAAGCAGTGTCGGCCGGCCTTACGAGTTCTTTGATGACGGCGCCTCCACCAACACCAAGCAGCCACCACAACCGGGACCTAGTACCACAAATCCCCAAAACCCCCACCCAAAAAAACCAATGAACACCGACGCACCACTGCCAACCATAGCAAAAAACACAAATCACAGCAACAAAACACCAGTGAACACAGACACACCACAGCAAACCATAGACGGTACTTTGTAAATTAGTTCCTCTAACCTCCGCCATTGCCGCTTATGTCTACATTTTTAGCTAATCATTTCACAAATTGAGTTACCAGCACTAGCCGCTTTCCCAATTTCGGATCTGACGAGAATACCCCCATTGTCGACATCATAGTAGCACGCCATCGCCACCCAACCCCATCTTACCATCACGGCGCCACCAGATCCGGCCAACCTCGGTGGTCTCGTAGCGATGGGATGGGCGACTCCTCGTCACAACAGTTCACAAAGAGAGGAGATGAGGGGACTCCTTGCCGCCACTTGAATCGCTCTCTTGCTGAATGCTTGATGATCGTGGCTTGCCCCGAAGAGTCCAACGCCGTTCGTGCTCTCTCCTCCAGCAGTGGTGCCGCTCTTAAGCGCCTCTGTGCCATCAGGCCAAGCTCTCTCTCTCTCTCTCTCTCTCTCTCTCTCTCTCTCTCTCTCTCTCTCTCTCTCTCTCTCCGTTTACCTATCAACCAACCAAGATCAGTCCTAGAAAAACACTACAAATCGTCGTCGGAAGGCAGAGGCTTCAAATCGGGTTTGAGAGGGACGGGGATGAGAGAAACTGGGTGGGTTAGGGTTTGATAATTAAATTTTAGGGGTGGGGTGGGTGTATATAAATTAATTTTTATAATATTATTATTAATATTTAATCAAATATAAAAAATTTGTATCTATCTATAAAATATCTGATTTTTGAATATTAAAACATGAAATCTGATTTTAGAATTTGAATCTTGAAAAGTAGGGTTGCCTGTAATTACCACCTTTTTATTTTATGCCAAGAACCCAGATTTGATACATAGTAAATAGTGGAAACATCACCACACGCTTCGCTTAATAATAAAAATTAATTTTTTACGTCTCCAATTTTTTTTTCGCCAAATATACTACAATATTTGTTATAAATGAAAATTGTAAAATATATTCATTTCCATATTTAATATAAAAAAAAGCATAAATAACTCCAACAAATATGCCCCCATTAATCACCCCCCAATTCAAGCCCCAAATCTCCTGTTTTTACCTTTCTACAATAGAAGCAGGAAGTTTCTAAACTAAAAAACAAGAAATCTTCAATGCAATACACGAAATCTGCGAATCGCATCCCAACATGTGATTCCACAAACTAATTATGTTTATAACCTAAATGTTAATCCTACCCTCTCTTCCAATCAATTAATAAAATTCTTTTTTATGGTATTAGATCAAGTAATATATTTTTGAGTACATATCTTCTTCTTCATTAAGCAGATCAGTCAAAGGAATGCTAGTAGCAAACTCACTAATTGTGGGAACCTTGGTTGTTGGACTGAGCAGAAGATGACGGGTTGCAGGATATTCCTGAATTGACCAACTTTTAGATATTAGTGACCAAAAAATCATTACGCTTTCTTTCACTAATTTTTATTATATGAATCGTTGAACTTTTTTTGTTTCACCTAATATTTATTATATGGTTTTTTCACATCTTTTAACGACTTTAAATCAAAGGATATGCATGCAGTAATCAATTAATTGTTAATAACTTGCTACTAAAAGATTCAATGCTTACGAATGCATGCAATCCCTACTTGGATAGTAAATAGTTTGATATGGAAAGTTGATTTATTCTATTTAATAAAACTAGAAAAAAAAAAGGTCTCTACATTTTAATTATTTTTGTAGATGATGTTAAAATTCATGTCAAGATGGCACACAGTATATTTAATCAAAGGAAGTAGCATTTATATAGTCAAAGAAGTGCAATTCAAATATTACTATTTCTTCAAAGAGTTACAATATATTGATACGAACATGATATGACATTGATAAGGAATAATATATTCTCACGATTAGTAATGTTAAACTAGCGTACTCTGAATTATAAGAAATGAACGAAGTACCTACTCACACAATGTTTGATGACATGAAGTATGATAAGAACACATATCAAACATAGGAAACAACAAATGTTTGTACTGTCCAGTTATTGTAATAACTAAACTTGATAAACCACTTCGTTAAAATTGATATACACAAAGTAAATTGCTTCGAAATCTCAATTAACTCCAAATTAAGCTCTTATTATTGCCAAATAGAAGAATTACACACATAACTAATCCAAAAGCAGCTTAACATTATTCTTGACCAAGAAAACGCATTCAAGAAACATAAATGATCTTGATACCAGCTATGGTAATATCTTCTCCCCTAGCTTTTGGCACCAATGTAATCAATATATATTCATCATCTTCACAATCCAAATCCTCCAACGGCTTAGTCAATCACAACCTAGGGGGTGTTTGGCCGCACTGAAAATTGAAAATTGGACCGTTGATTTAAGAGAAAATGGACCATTGCTTTTCAACAATTTTGCAGGTACACTGACATGGCAGCACACTTTCTGAGAATTTTATGGCAAAATGACCTTTTTGCCATTAACTGAAAACTCATTTTGTATGATACCGAGCTTTTTCGACATTTTACTGCCAGGAAGTCAAATGTTGTTGCAAACTGGGACCCATCTTCCAGGCACCAACGGTCCATTAATTGATTGGCATTGGAAATAAATCGCACCCAGACACACCCCTAATCTTAGTGTTCACCCCGGAACAATTACTCCGGCCAACCACCACCCAAACGACCGTACCATTGGAAAGCCCTAATTACACTCTACAATCCCCACCCAACATCTTGCTTCAAAACCTCCAGAATTCGCGAAAAAATTGTGCCAAAACGGCCTACCCACAAGCACCAAAACGGCTGAAATTACCTATTCCGGCGACACCCATGTAATGCCCATCATTCCAGTTGATTATACATACCAAGGAGCCCCTTACCATGGTCCTCAATTGCCCTGAAATGTACAGAATCAAAATCAGCAGACTGCCTTTTCGAACACAGCGCAGACGCAGATTTCAGATGAATTTTTCGGCGCCGACGATGGGATCCATGATCGCGGACCACCACCTCAGGCCACTACTCTTCATGGCGTATCTACTGAGCATATGGGTCTTCTACAATTTGATGTTGAAAGGGCAGTTCATTAGAAACAGTGTACACGGGACTAAATCGGTATGATCCCATTTCAATTAGCATTGCTCCACAGCTACAATCAATAAATTGCATCAACATACACGTAATTCAAAGTGAAACGACCCATGGTAAGGAATCAATTGCTTCAATTCACCAACCAAACAAAACTATTTTGCATTTGTCATCACGAACTGTTCGTACTCGTGAAGGGAAATTTCTTCCATCAATTCGTAGCTAAAATGTGTCCCAACTTATGAATCAACTTCGGGAACTCAAATTCAAAATAAAAAAACATTTGGTAATCATTCAATTGTGTTAGGTATTTGATGTAATCGGCAAATATGTGAACAAATGGGACTAAAATTAACAAGTTGTAAAAGTCAAGGAGTTATGTGCAAATAATGGAAATTGAGGTATTTTAGCTATAGGGTTTGAGAATGGAAAAGAAGAAAAAATGGCGCTATAATTTCGCTAGACTGTCACCAAGACTTAGTTCGAGCGTCAGAAACTTTAACACTGCCGCTAGCCTGTCATTGGCCTTCACTCAAGTGACACACTGTCGCCCAGCTCTCGCTCGAGCGACAGGTTTATCTGGAAATTTTTTAATTCGTTTTCTTAAGACTTTTTATCTACTCATTCATATCTTGACCTACATATAAATACCTAAACGCTTCTGAACGAGATTTCTAAGGTTCAACATTGTGGAAAACATATTCTTGTCACATTATCTTGATAATTTTGCTTTCAACCTTCATCCTGTGATTGGCGATTGGCAGTGAAAACATCAAACTCACAATCCAAATACCAAACTATTACTTCCTTCATATCTATCAAAAGTTCTGAAAATCGAGGAAAGGTGACTGGAGTTCCAGTCGTTGAAGAATGCGGTGTTCTTCTTTATTCCACGGGAGATAGACGATTTCACAAAACTGTGAGTTGTTGCAGGAGAGCGTAATCCATGAGAGCTTTGGAAACTGCAACTGTGAGTTGGTGCAGGAGCACGAAGTCTAGGAGAGCTGTTTGAATTGCAGTCAGGAGGTTAGAAAGTACTAGTGGTAGTCGAGTTTGGCGAACTGTAAGTTTTAAATAGTTTATAGTGGATTGTTAACTGGTAAAGTGCCAGAAGTTTTTACCCAGTTGGGGTTTCTCCGTGATTATATCTTGTGTTAATTTATTGCTTTCATAACTACGATATTTCAACATAGGATAAAATTGAATTGTATGATTAACCATATAGAGATAATTAATAGTAAATTTTTGCTATTTAATTATTAAATTTTTAATTTCGCATAATCACCTATTCACCCCCATTTAGGTGTAATTAGAATGAGAGCTTTTCTTAAAGCATATGATGAGCATTTTTGGATGAGCGTTCAAATTGGGTGGACTGTACCTTCAACTATTGTTGCTGGTGTAGCTACACCCACTGATATTTCACTCTGGACTAAACATGATTTAGCCTAGTGTAACTGGAACAGTAAGGGCATTCATGCATTGTTCATGGTTGTGTCTGCTGAAGAGTTTAGGAGAGTATCGATGTGTGAAACTGTTAAAGAAGTTTGGGATATATTAGAAGCCACACACGAGGGAACTAAAACTGTTAAAAACTCTAAACTGCAGATGTTTCCCTCTAGATTTGAAGAAATTAGAATGAAGGACGATGAATCATTTGATGAATTATATGTGAAGTTTAATGATATAGTTAACTCTAGTTTCAACCTAGGAGAGAAGATCCCCGAGTCTAAAATCGTTAGAAAAGTCTTTAGATCCCTACCTGAAAAGTTTAGACCTAAAGTCACCGCGATCGAAGAAAGTAAGGACTTGGATACAGTTAAGATAGAAGAACTCGTAGGATCCCTACAAACCTATGAACGCGATATCTCAATCGAAAATGGATAAATCCATAGCCATGAACACTGTTAGAGAAGAAGAGAGTGAGTTCACTGATGCTGAGACGCTCAGGGAACACGAAATAGCTTATTTGGTTAAAAAATTCCAGAAGGTGATGAGGAATATGAGAAAGCCTCAAGAACGGAAAAATGAAGTCCCTAGTACATTTTCAAATGATAGCGTGAGAAGAATAACTCTAGGACTGCTAATAAGAGAACCCAATCTGTTAGATTTCATGAATGTCAGAGTTTTGGTCTCTATAGGAATGATTGTCCTAATATGAAGAAAAACTTGAATAAAGGTAGGCGTAAGGCTTTGGCAGTGACCTTGAGTGATGATAAATCAAATTCGAGTGCTCAGAGTAATACCTCTGGTGGTGAGGATGAACAAAACTTTATAGCCTTCACATCTATAACCACGATTGAATCTGATAAGGAAAGTAAAAATACTGTGAATGAAGAACGTAGTGAAAAATCTGAGGAAGAGTCTGAGGATGAGACCGATATTAATGAGTCTTCTCGAGAGTTATTCGAGGAGAGTCTTAAAATAAAAAAAGGTCAATAAAGTTATTCTGAAAAAGGTAAACGAACTTGAAAGAGAGAGAGAGAGAGAGAGAGAGAGAGAGAAACTCATAGGTGACATTCAGAACTCTGCCAAAAATCTGAATGAATTGAAACTTGTTAATGAGAACTTAGAAGCCAAAGTTAAATCATTAACAAGTGATCTTAAAAAATCTAATACTCAACTTCATTCGTTCATGAGTGGTACGTAGAAACTCAATAATCTATTGGAAATGAACAATTCTGTTGGAAATAGGCATGGTTTGTGTTACGTTCAAAATGGCAATGCTACTGTTAGTACATCCAAGACCACGTTCGTCCCAGCCACCAACAAAGCTCAAAATGCTATTAATCCTAAACTCAAGGGCACGAATGTCTTTGAATCAAGACCTACTAGACAACGTAGGGTCAATCGTCCTATATATCGCCAACAACCTCCGAGTAGTTTTGAGTCTAGGTTTATTCTCACTTGTCACCATTGTGGCGCACTAGGACACACGAGACCAAGGTGTCGTAAACTCACTACTAGAAGTAAAATTCAGGGTTTCTCAAGCAAAGTTAACTTCTTCGCTACTCAGGTTAGCAATTTTACTGAGATAATAACTCAGTTAACTAGGATCACTTCTACCTCTAAGAAGGTTTTGGTTAAAAAGAGTGTCCTGAAAGGTCGTGAAATTGACCATGCTCTTAAAGGTAAGACACCCATGTTTCTCCTTGATTAGATTCTTAGATGCATGCATGTGCAATTCATTGAGTCCATTCATTCTTGCATGCATCTCACATATTTGTGTTTTGATTTGATTTGATTTTGTGTTTTGTTTTCTAAAAGTTCTTAATTTCAAAAAAAAAATTGTGTTCCTAGACATTTTATGGTACTCTTAAAAGTTGCATGTGTGACCATATGATCTACACTATTATTTTCATTACTTGGTTTGATTTAAGGTGGAGTATTGAGTATATATTTTTTTCATCTACCATCTACACTACACACACTGTGCTCTTGTGAGTGAGTTTGGACCACATGTGTGAGATTTAGGATGGCTGACATTTGTTGGTAAGGTGACCTTAAATGTAAATTGACCTTCATTTCGATGACCTAAGCTAATATATGGACTTCCCCTGTAATAACACAAAATACACACACACACACACATATATTAAAATAGCTTGGTTCATCTTATACTCTTATTCGAAATATGTATGACTTGAGTAATTAAGTTTGAGTGGTTTCTCATAACTTGGTGCCTATGGTCAACTGACTTGGATTAATCTGTTTAAAGCTCGTTACAGGGTCATTTAGTCGCTTAATAGACAAGAGTCTGCACTTAAAATGCAATATCTGAGAAAAATGACAAAAAAATTATATGCTCATATTTAGGGGGAGAAAATGAAAATATTTGTGGAATTGAGCTCACTTTAAGGTCCTAATCACCTTATGGGTTTGACTTTCATTAGTAAGGGAATATACTTATTTCACAGTAATATTAGCATGTCCTTTCTCACAAATTTAAGGTTTAGAGTCATCACGAGAAAATAGTGGCACTTAACACACGTGAGTCACTTATACACTTTACTCCATTTTGAACTTAATTGAGTGCGTGGAAAATTATTATTGATATTGCATTACTTGTGAGAACATGCATTTTTGAGTTCATCTGTATGTCGAATACTTGATTTTTTTTTTTAAAAAGGGGGCTATTTTTCGAAGTTTTCGGTGCTATTTGTGTCAAATTATTTTCGCATGCTTTTCGCTAAGGGTCGCTCGAGCGATAAAAGCAAGGGCAGTCTCGCTCGCTTATCGCTCGCCTCTCGTTCGAGCGACAGCCCGTATATTTGAAGTTTAACGTTATTTTTTAGGGTTTTTAAGCATTTTTTTCCATTTTTCACGTTGATTTTTCTCAAAATTCAGCAACCCACCTTAAATTCGTATTTTTTCTACACTTTGAACATCTCAAATCATACATTTGTGGTGTCATTTCATCAAATCAATGAATTTCAAAGGTAAATCACTAAAACCCTCTTTTTCATTTTTTTTTCCTTTCATTTTTTTTTTGTTGGCCATTCTTGCTTTGATTTTTGGTATTTACACTTCATGTGTTTCTTGTTTAACATGGCATGAATCATTTTTGGCCCAATTTTGCAACATCACATTGGCTTTTGGAAATTTTTGGGCGATTTTCTTCTTCATATCTTATGCAATTTTCTCTTTTTAGTTCCCTTTTGGTGAGTTTGGGGTAGTCTTTGTAGTTGGTTTGAGTGTTGATATATTGGTTTTATCCATTTCAGATGCTGCCTAAGAGAGCTCGTACTGCTGCTCCGACACCGGTACCTCCACTTCATACAGTAGGTCTAGGTTTACCCAGGACACTTTTGGGTCCCAATTCTCTTTGAGACAAATGACTGTGCTGATCGAGCAGCGGGCTCATATGATGACAGAGATTATACAGTTGCGAGCTATCGTTGAGCGACACACTACTGAGTTTACTACGATTCATAGTGCTGTTGGTTATCTTAAGCAAGGGCTGTGATGGACTCGTCGTCATCGGGATGATGGTGCAGCTTCTAACGCGAGGACGAATTCTGATGATGTTGGCGATGCCGCTTAGTTGATAGGTTGGCCCTGGTCATTTTGTGACAAAAATGGGGGAGTAGTTAGTTGTATATTTTTTTGATGGAGTAGTATTTTTGAGAATGTATATGGTTTTAACTACTTGACATGATGTATCTAAGATTTTGATTAAATGATTAAATGATAATTTTCGGTATTGCTAAATTATGTTTAAATTTTTTGTAGTATCAATGTTTCGTTTTTGGTTGTTAGGTTGCATTGATATTACGTCTTAATTTAGCTTATGATATGAAACTGAAAAGATGCATTAACTGTTTAAGTCAATTTTACACTGTGAAATGCTTGATTTAACTGTTTGAATTGCTTTTACACTTAACTGTTTCACATACATTTTAAACTGGTATTTGAGTTGTCTATTTCAGAAAATAGGTTTTGATATATGAAAAGCAGAATTTGATTAAGACAGTTATTGGTTGTGTCAGTCTTTAAGTTTGTAATTTTATTTCACGACTGCCTTGACTTTATATCGTAGTTTTGTTACAGAATATCAAATGAGGAGTTTGTTAGGTATTTGATGTAATTGACAAATATGTAAACAAAAGGGACTAAAATTAACATGTTGTAAAAGTCAAGGAGTTATGTGCAAATAATGGAAATTGAAGTATTTTAGGTTTAGGTTTCGAGAATGGAAAAGAAGGAAAAACGGCACAGTAATTTCGCTAGATTGTCACCAAGACTTGACTCGAGGGTCAGAAAAAGTAACACGGTCACTAGAATTCCAGTCGTTGAAGAACGCGGTGTTCTTTGTTAATCCACGGGAGATAGACGATTTCACAAAGTTGGGAGTTGCTGTAAGGGAGCTTTGAAAACTATAACTGGGAATTGGTGCAGGAACACGAAGTCCAGGAGAGCTATTGGAATTACAGTCAGGAGGTCAGAAAGTACTAACTGTAGTCAAGTCGGCGGACTGTAAGTTTTAAATCGTTTATAGTGGATTGTTGACTGGCAAGTACCTGGAGTTTTTACCCAGTTGGACTTTCTCCGTGATCATATCTTGTGTTAATTTATTGCTTTCATAACTGCGGTATTTCAACATATGATAAAATTGAATTTTATGATTAACCATATAGAGATAATTAGTGACTTGTTGCTATTTAATTATTAAGTTTTTAATTCCAAGTAATCACCTATTCACCCCACCTCTAGGTGTAGTTTGGGTCGAATTTCGCATTTTCAAATTGCAGAAATTATAGCCCTCGTTTGCCAAATTTTGGAGTCAAATTTTGTTCTTCACACGGCAAAAATTATTAACCCGAATTCTTCCACTTTTGAGTAGAATTTGGTTAAATTGATATCACCATTGGATTCATTAGCCCAAAACTTGTGGGGGATACCCCCAATTTGGTTGGAAGTACTGCATTAGAATTTGTACCATAAGGAACGCAAATCGAGGATGATGTACGTGTGATTTCTAGATAGAACTCGACCAATGAGACACCGCCATTGATTCTAAAGAAACTAAAAACCCTCGGGGGGATTTCCGCTCCGACCAATATTGCTAGCAATTTTGCATTGGGATTCGAGACAAATGGCACCAATATTGAAGCAACAAAATTCACATCTTCTGGGTAGAATCTTGAGTTGGGGACCTCTCCAATGATCTTAGTACATGCGAAAACCTCTAGAATAGAAACTTTAGCTCCTAGTTTGGTTGTTTGTAATGTATTGGGAAGTGTACCATAACGAGACTGTCCCTTCTACTATTTTTGGAAAATTTTTTACCTTGGGAACTGTTCCAGTGGTGCCGAGCATGGAATGATCCCTAGGGTTATTCATTTAGTTCCTAGTAAATCTCAGGTTGTGTGCCATAAATGCGCATGTTGCTCCATGATGCAGGTAACCCCAACTAGCACCACAGGGTAATACAACTACTCCTCTTGCACCCACTAGTCCAAAGTCTTATGTTGCAGCCGTTTGTAATGTGTCATTATCTCTCAGGCAAAGAGAATTCAGAAAAAGTCTTTTGCTCATGTCCTTAGAGCACCACATGAGTCAGCTGATAACAGGTTTGTATCTAGGGAGCCCTTCGTCCATCACGGTGAGCCTGCGGTCTTATTTATGGAGGTAGACGAGGATATTCTAGTTGAGCCATAGAAGTTTGCATTTGTTGGCAAATGTGTGCACCACGGACCATCTATGGTTAAGTACATGATAGTTTTTCGCGTTTTGGTTTTATGATAATTACAGTATTGGTTTAATTGATGCCACACACATTTTGATTCATTTGGAGTACAAGAATGATTACGCACGATTATTCCTCAAACCCACATGGTACATTGAGGTTTTCTTATAAGAGTCTTTAAATGGACTCCAAGTTTTAGTCCACAATAGGAGACCCCCATTTCTCAAGTTTGGGTATCTTTTCTTTTACTGCCCATGTACTTTCGGGCTAAGAGAAGTCTATATGTTATTGCCAAGGCTATTGGCTTACCATTTTGAATTGATGAGGAGAGTTTTGATCTCCATCGTCCTAGTGAGGCAAGAGTTTGTGTAGAGGTGAATTTGGACTATGATTTTCCTAACAGAGTTTGGATCGAGAGAGAGAAGATCGATGGCTATTGGTAGACTATCTGGTATGGCAAGAAGTCGAAATTTTGTTCTAGATGTAGACATTTTGAGCACGCGGATGATCATTATACGCTTGGTGCACGGCCAATACCACCTCCTTCTTTCCCTGTTGTTTAGCTTATTTCTCGAAATGCTATCCCGGCTAAAGGTAAGGGTAAGGGAAATGTGGTTGAGGTTGAGCTATGTTAGAGGTGGACCCTAGTTCGTAAGGATCAGAGAAGACAGCAGACTGCCAGCACTTCAGGTGCCTATGTTCCTCAGACTGTTCCATCTATAGTGAGTGGTGTCCTCTATGTTCTAAGTATTATAAATACTCGAAGACAGATAGTTGCCCGCAAATACCTCTTATAGATAGTACCGCTCCACTAGACATTAGTTAAGTTGCTCCTCACTGTAGTATTATTCAGGTTCTGCCCACAATTTTGTGGATTCGCCATTGAGTACTATTCCCATTCTTTTGGCTACTACAACAGCTGATCCTCCAGTGGTTCAATCAATTACTCCTTCAATGGTTTAGTTGCCCCAACAAGTATTTCTCATTCGACCATCATTACATCTACTTTGACTCCATCACACATTGCCACTCATTTATCTAGTGCTTGCATTAATCCCTTGGCTGACGACTTGATTCAGCGACCACATATATTAGTTGACTCCGAGGATATTTACAGTGGTCAGACATCTACCAAGCCCTATGCCTGGCCTTACTCTTGTCTCTAGCTCTTCTTTCATTTATCAACAGAACGTTTAGGTATCTATCTTATCTTTACAGTCTGAGAAGTCAGATATGGAGGGCACATCACAGATTAAGGTTCACCAAGGGGGCATGTTCCTAAGGTCTTCTACTAAATATTTGGTTGGTATGGTTGGAAAGATAGATGATGATGGTCCGGGTTACACGGAAGAAACACCCATGGGTTACTAATATTCCAAATCCGAATAGAAAGATCACCAAGAGTCAGTCACATGATACCTCATCACATTCCCGTCCCTATAAGAGGTTTAGCTAGTGTAGCTACTCATCGGTGTCTGAAGAGACTTATATAGCTTCATCAGGTTTATCTTTTGGTTACATTCTACCTTTTATTCTTCAACATAGATTTGCCTATATTCGACGATATCTGTGCTTTTACACCGGAGTTCACAATGAGTCGAGCAAGATCTGATTTTTTTGGAATGTGGAGACCAATATTATTATTAATGATCATCCCCAGTTCCTTCACATTAGAGCTGAGGATCGAAGACTAGCGCGTCCCACCTATTTGACTCCAGTCTATGCTTCATGTGATGTTGCTATCAGGAGGGGATTTGTGGGCGTGTCTTCACAACATTTCCCTCGATGTAAATGACCCTTGGCTAGTTGGGAAAGAATTTAACGTCATTACACATGATGGTAAGCGCACTAGTCATAATACTCGTGATCGAGGCACTATTGCTTTCTCTGATATGATGTTAGACTGTGGTTTGGAAGATGCTGGTTTTCTTAGGAATCGGTATACTTGGGACCAATTGTCAGGTCATGAAGAGACTGGATAGGGTTCATTAATTCTAAAACTATAGCATTACGTCGACAACTTACAGTAAGGTACTTGAATAGGACATCATCTTATCATTAGCCCTTACTACTTCATTAGATTTTTTATGATGATTTGGGGCCTAGACCTTTTAGATTCCTCAACGTGTGGACCAAGCATCATGACTTTTCAGCTTTTGTCTCTCAGAAGTGGTCACTTTCTACTCATCTTACTGGGATGGCTGCTCTCTGGGAGAAGTTCTTCAGACTGAAACAGGGACTGCGTTGGTGGAATCGACATGTGTTCAATGATGTTTTCCAGATGGTGAAGGATGCTGAGGATAAGGTTGATGAGGTAGAGACAGTATATGATATATACACTATGCTAGAGCATCGCGACTTACTGGATCATGCTCAGCCAGTTTTGAACCAAACTTTATCTATTGAGGAGAGTTTCTGGAAGCGAAAGGTCGGTTTAAGTTGGGCGTGTGAGGAAGATCACAGTACTCGATAATTTCATGCAATGGTTTAGGGACGCCATATCAGGTCGCATACTAGGTCTATCAGGACATAAGTAAGAGAATTCTTAGCTACTCCTGCTAACATTCAGACTTCAGCTATCTACTCATCTACAACCTTTAGACCCTATTTGTTTTGATATCATCCCCAACCTTTTGACGAATGATGACAATTTGGCACTAAATCATCCTCTTCGATTTACGGGGTATTGGAGGCAGTTTTTAGCATAGATGGTGACAGTGTTGCTGGCCCGGATGGGTTATCATCACTTTCTTCCAACATTAATGGGACATTATTCAGGACGACGCATATAGGGCAGTCTTGGACTTCTTTAACAGTGGCTATCTTCCACGAGATTTTGCTACTGCTACTACTATTGTATTACTACCTAAGAGGGACGATGCTTGTAGATGGACTGACTTCAAATCCTTCAGTTTATGCACAGTGTTCAATAAACTTATTATTGAGTTTTTAAACACTAAGTTGAGTACACTGCTACAACACATTATCTATCCTCCACAGAGTAGATTTGTCCCTGGCCGCCTGATTAAAGATAATGTATTATTAGCTTAGAAGCTTCTCTATACTTTGGAAGTTAAAGTACCAGGGGGTAACACTATGCTGAAGATAGACATGGCTAAAGCATACGATCGCATGGACTAGGGATTCATTTGTTCTGTATTGGAGGCATTTGGATTTGATTCGATCTAGATTGACAAGATCAGGTGGTGCATGTCAGAGTGTTGTTTTTCTGTTATCCTAAATGGTAGTCCATGTGGTTTTTTTCCTTCATCACGAGGGCTCATACATGATGATCCCATTTTGCCATCATTGTTTATCATAGCTATATATTACTTTTCACGCATGCTCACTTAGAAGTTTCAGAAGTATCCTAGTATGTGCTATCGACATGGAGGTAGTACTCTTTTTTCACACCTTTCATTTACTGTTGATATGATCATATTCTCCAACAGCCAAAAAAATCTATCAGGAGGGTTCTTGATTGTCTGGAAGATTACGAGAGGGTTTCTTGTTAGTTTGTAAATAGGGACAAGAGCGAACTTATTCTACCCAGATGGGTATTTATTAGTCAGATCATACGACTGGAGATTTTGACTGGATTTCTACACTAGCGGCAACCTTTCACTTATATAGGGATCCCCTTATTTAAGAAAATTAAGAGGGGCTTCATTTATGATGACCTTATCCAGAAGGTCAAGGATAAGATCTCGGGTTGAATTTGGACCCAGATTACTTGACAAATATTGTATGGGGGATACATCCTTTACTTGCAACAGTTCCCTACTCATCTTCTCCTACCTAGAAGGGGTTGAAATTAGTTAGGCCCAAACAGAGCTACATATTGCATGACACCTTGGAGCAGGTCAGATGTTCTTCTGGTATGATCGTTGGATGGGTAACACCACGTTGACCTCTATATTCCCACACCGGCAGCACATATCTATGAGGGTGCAATATATTTTTAATGATACTGATGGGATATTAGACATTTATTACAGGTTCTACCTCCTTTTATGACGGAGTAAATAGGGACTATACCTTTATGTGCAGATATCGCGGATCTTATTGTTTGGAGGTATACATCGAATGGTAACTTTGCTATCAAGTCAGCATACCAGCTCGTACGTTTAGGACGCTAATGTCAAGATTCATATCGATTACTATGGAACTCCATTTTGCCCATCATTGTCTCATTTTTCTACTGGAGACTATGACAAAACCTCATTCTAGTAGATGTGGTTATTAAGAGGAGGATTGGATGTCAGTTGGCTTCCCGCTGCCAATGTTGTTTCGGGATCGAGACTATCAGTCATATTTTCACCGACGGTAACATCTTCGATTAGGTATGACAACTTTTTGGGAACATTTTTCAGATAACTATGAGTTTAGGAGATGGAGATAGACAGAGGTTCCAGATATGGATGTATTCTGGACACTATGTTCGATGTGTACACATTCGCATCATTCATCTACTAGTATTTTAGTTTCTATGGATCGAGATGAATGATGCGAAGCATACAAAAATCTGCATGGTGGCTAGATATATCATATGGAGGGTGTATTGCATGATCTATTTTCTTCATATGGAATGACTATTTCGAGCTGTACATTGGCGACGGGATCTGATACTTGCACCCACCTTTGGTATTTCTTTGACTCCCTTTTCCCCATCTCTTTCTGTTCTGGTTTGATGGCACATTCCATTAGTTGGATCTATCAAGATCAATACTGATGGATGCATCAAGAATGGCATTACGATTGGGGGAGGTATCATCAGTAGTGGTGGTAACCGAGCCGAACAGCTCTTCGGCTCGGCAAAAACTAGCCGAGTAAGTCGACTTGCTAGACCAGCTGCTCGCTGAGCAGGCTCATGTGCTCGTTTTTTATACCGAAGCTCGTGGCTCGTGTAAAAAAATATATTTTTAAATTAGTTACCAGAATGGTCACTGAAATCAGTGACCGTTATGGTCACCAATGACCCTTTCCGTCCTTAATTTTTTTTTTTTATTTCATTTTTCTTCCCTATAAATACCCATCAATTACAACATTTTTTCCCACCAAACTATCAATCTCTCATTCTCTATTCTACTCTCTATAATTTATTTGCAAATATTATCATTATTCTATCTATACTCTTCTACATTTTATTTTTACATTGTCGAGTTATAATCTTGATTTTTCAATTTATTTTCTACACTACTACATAATCTTCATTCACTTCTCAATTCTACTTAAAGTCTTCAACATTCAATTTCAATTATTCACAAATGGATCCACATTCGTTTGTTCAAAACTTGTTAGGTATCGGAGGCGAAACACCTACCCAAAGTCAATTTGGGAATGAATTCGCGCGGTCTAAATTAATTACCCATTCCAGAAAATATTCATGATTTCGACGTTCATGAAGGTAGTCATCCATTTGATTTGGATGACGTTGATATTGATGTTAGTCATCAAATTGATTTGGAGCAGGATGAAGAATCTGCATTAAATATTCTCGATGCAAGAGGAAAGAGGAAGGGGAAGAAGCAGGCAAAATGTTGGGACCATTTAAATTGGTTCAAACTGGTCATGTGATCGATGGAGTTTCAAAAGTCAAAGTATTGGAACCACCCACCTCAACCGTCACTACAAAACATGTGCAGCCAAACATAGGCTTCTTTCAGCCAGTCAAACGCAACTACATTTTGGTAGTCCAGACGCTGATGCTACTACTACGCCACTTTCTAAGTGGATTTATTCGGAGGAGAAAGCTCGAACGAGAATGGTGAAGTTCGTTGCCACGACGGAGTTGCCACTAGCAGTAGCGCACAACCAACATTTCGTTTTCTACGTCAAACAATATATTCAACCGAGGTACGTTGGGGTAAGTCGAAATACTCTTAGTTTTAATACAATTGAATATTTTCTTAATTCAAAAAAACTATGGATTGCCGATTTAGAAAAATATAGGGGTGTGATGTCTTTAACTTCGGATTTGTGGGAAGGGATTAATAAAATAGGTTACATAGCTGCAACTGCACACTATATAGACCCACTTTGAGTCTTGCATAAAAAAATTATTGTTTTTAAAATTATTGAGTTCCCACACAATGCAAACAATATATTTAATGATATTATGAACATTATTAGAGAATATAAATGTGAGAGTAAAATTCATTTTTTTCGTTCGACAATACTACTATAAATAAGCCTGTTATCGATAAATTGCAAAGGATACTTCAACCCGATTTCGGTGTTTTTTATTTCATATTCGATGTGTTTACCATATTTTTAATTTAATAGTACAAGACGATTTAAAACATGTTAAGATGAAATTCAACGAATTAGGAATGCACTAATCTATATCACGATTGCACCTAGTAGAAAATAAGCATTTGAGGAATTTTGTGGCGAAGATGGGGTGTCGCATACAAAAACCTTTATTAATGACGTAGGGTATAGATGGAATTCCACATACTTATTATTGAAATCATGTGAAGTTTTCGAACATTTAATTACTGAATTTATAACAGTAGGCTTATGAGAGACGACAACGATACTATTTTAAATGAGCATGATGGGCATTTAGTTTTTAAAATTAAAAATTTTTTGACAAGCTTTTATGATTCTACAAATATTTTGTCTGGTGTTTATTATTCTACTAATTGTATGGTTCTTGAACGTTTGTATATAATTGCTAGGGTTTTTCATAGATTTAAAGATGACCCCGATTTTAGTTCAGTTATATTTTCCATGGAATTAAAATTTAGAAAATATTGGGAAGACTTGCCCATATTATTTCCGTTAGCATGCGTCATGAACCCATTGATCAAATTTATCGGGTACTAAATTTGCTATTGATCAAATTTCAAATGCTTTAACTTTTAACGTACCTATTACTTATAGGAATTTGGAACAAACTTTATGTGAAATGTATGAAGTATATGCTTCACAAATGGGTACACATATTACTCATGTACCTTCCGGCCTACAAATACTCCTCCCACTAATATAGGAGATGACGACGCTAAAGTTATACATTTATTCCAAAGCATGAACTCATATAGATATGATTCAACTGCATATGGATGTGGTTCATCTAGTAGTAGTAATAGTAGTTTATCTTCTACTGCATGTATTCAAACATCGAGTAATAGTCCAGATGTGTTGCCTGCTGAATTAATTAATTATTTTAATCATAATATGCCTAGTAACAATGCAATTAGGAAAAATTCAGAAGAAGTAATTGATTTCTGTCGAAGGTATGAATGCCGATGGCCAGTAGTTTCTGTAATAGCAAAAGATCTACTGACACCTTCGGTTAGCACTGTAGTTTCGGAGTCTGCTTTTAGTGCAGGGAAGAGGGTTCTCTCCAAGGTCAGAAATCGACTAAAAGTAGATATTTTGGAAGTATTAATGTACGTGAAGGACTGTGAAAATGCTTATTATCGATTACAAGATAAATAAGCCGAAATTGTATGTAGTCAAGTAAGTGATATTTAATTTAATCATATTCATCACAAAATTTTATTTTAATACCTTTATTATAATTTTTTTTAAAAATTGTACACGTAACAAGTTGTTCGTGTACAATTTTTAATTCCGATTACTCGAAATTGAAGTAACCGGTCCCAAACCCGAATAAAGGAGGATGGTTTGTTTATCTTTTTTTTTTTTATATATATTTTAAAAATTAAAATATTTTGGAAAATGTATATTTCAAAAATGTTTAGAAAATATGTGTGTATATATATATATTTAGGTTTAGTATAGTGTTAAAAAAAAAAAGAACCGAGCTCGCCGAGCGCCCACGAGCGACGAGCTCGGCTCGTGTGGTTAAGGGTCGAGCTAGCTCGGCTCGACCCATTGCCACCCCTATTCATCAGGGATCCGCAGGACACTGTATCAGTTTTTCAGCTACGTATGGACCGTGTATGACATTAGAAGTAGAGTTTAGGGCTATTCTTAATGGGATTCTACTAGTTAGAGAACTCGGTCTTTCAGACATTTAAATTGAGAGAGATTCTATAGTGGTTATGCACTGCATCACTAGAAGATAAGGACCATGTGCTATTTAGGGCATACTCAAACATCGTATCAGAAACACAGTTTCCTACATCTACAAAGAGGAGAATCGGGTTGCAAATGTTCTTGCTGCAGAGGGTTAGGACCATCAGTGATATTAGATATATGGAGTAGTTGACCTACCACGACATATTATGGTACTCGTACAGATTGACACACATGAACTGCCCAGCATTAAAGTTTGACTTTTGATGTTTTATTCTTGTTTTTTCTTTACTTACATTAGTTCTTATTGTAAGGGAAGTAGTACTTCATTTTTTTACAGTTTTACATTTGTCACTAATCATTTATTTTCTTTGCAAGGAAAGTTGTACTTCCTCATTTACTGTTTTCATTATTTTCTCAGTGGGTATTCCCCGCCAGAAATGAGAGCATATTAATAAAATTTCGGAGGTACCTCCCTTCTATAACTGGAAAAAAAACTATTCAATTGATTTGACTTATTTAATTAAGTAATCTATTTTGGGCCTAGGCTTGGGTCCAGCCCACTAGTTCACTTGGCCCATTTGCCTCCTATATATATGTATGAATCCATTTCCCATAAGATACATATTTTAACCCTAGCCAAATTTCATCTCCCTCTCTTGCATTCATATTATCTTTCATCCAATCGTTAACTTGACTGTTGAAGTACAAACGGTCGTCGGACCTTTTTCTCGACTGACAAGATTTTCTAGCGCTCAGGTGATATCTACAAAGAGAGGAGGTGTCTAGAATTTTGTTGGCTCATTTTTTTAGGTCAACAGAATTCTTTAGAAAATAAAAATATTGTTTCTATATCTTGATTTATAGAGATTGTCTAAAAGAAGAAAATCTAGGATAAAATTTGAAGTTTGTATGAGGAGAAGAAATATATCATGTTCAAGTTCGAAAAATTTCAAGATGATCAAAGTCTTTTTCAAATTCTGAGTAGGTTCAGCCTAAGTCTAAGGGTCTGTTTGATTCGTGTAGTTTTCAATGGAAGTAGGAAAATATTTTCCTACTTCCACTTTTTTGACTGTTTGATATGCGAAATTTTCCACGAAAAATGTTTCCTCTCTTTTTCTAGGTACAACCCTTTGATGCACAAATGGTGGAAAATGTTTTTTCACCTAATAGGTGGGAAAACATTTTCCACATTTTTTTTTGTTTTTGCTTTTTTTGTTTTTTGCAATGGGAACAAATTGTAGATACAATAGTAAAAAAAAATTTCACTTTTATTGACAACTTTCATGCAAAACAAAGTCAAACGAAGAATATTCGGTGTGGTAAATTTTTTTTTTTCAAATTTTTTTTTTTTTTTTTACAATTGGAATACAGTTTAGACCCAATGGTAGAAAAAATTATTACTTTAATGGACAAATTCCATAAAAAACGAAGCCAAATGGACACCAAACTTTTAACATTTTCCATGGAAAATTATACCAATCAAACACAATTAATTACAATTCCCAATAAAATATTTTCTAAGAAAATCAATTCCCTGTAAAACATTTTCTTTTCACCCATTTTCCATCCTTGCAATCAAACGGATCCTAAGAGATAAAAACCAAAGCAAATTCAAATTCAAGCTTTGAAGCTCAAATCTAAGTTCGAAAGTCCAAGGTCATGCAAGTCAAGTTCACAATAAATAAAAATTTCAACGACCCTTGAAACACAGGATCCAAGCTACGCGACCATTCATCTTCAAACAATTAGATCGTTAATCCAACGATCGTACAATTTCGCGATCACAATGAGATCAAACTTCACTGTATTTCACAAAAAAATCAATTGTAATAATTTACGTAGTTAATAGACAAAATTTGTTTTACAGTGTAACACCCCTTTTATGACTTAAACTATGTTTATTTATAGGGATATAAGAAATTTGGGAGTGGTGCTTCAAAAGGAGTCAAAATAGATCAGAAAACAAAAATAAAACAAAACATTAAGGCACCGTTTGGTAACCATTATTCTAGAAAAAATGTATTTTTTGTGTCAAATCACACCTTTTTTGTGGTTGAAAATGAAGGAAAAGTTATTGATGTGATGGAAAATATTATTTTATTGATGAATGTGTGGTTGAAAATTAGTAGAAGAATGAGAATGAAAAAAAGAATGGTTACCAAACGGTGCATAAATAGTAAAAGGATTGGCGTGGCCTTGAACCACAGTAAACACGGACCACACGGACTGTTAGTTCCAGTCGCAATTTACAAACCGCGGTAGAACACAGTCAATCCCAAACGTTTTAAAAAGTTACAAATTAGTCCCTAAATCAAGTTTTTGTTTGATTTTAGTCTTTTTTTCGTTTTAACTATCAAATTTGATGCTGCAACTTTCAAAGGCTTACATATTGGTCCTCGAACCTCCATAATAATCCAAAATTGATCTATCATAAGTTCTAAAAGAGTGAAGTTAATCTCCGAACTTTCCAAAAGTTGAATTCAAGTCTTGAAACTTGTGATTTTCTTCCAATTGTTCTCTTAATTCTTCTTATTGATACTTTGCAAGTCTTTACACTCCGGAGCCTCTCCAATTAAGTTCAAAAATATTTTTTTCCTCTCCAAATGTATCCACTCCGAGTTTTACCTATAATTAACATAATTACATTAAACTAAGTAAAAATTCGCTTATCACACTATCCCATGTAGCTTCCACAGTCCTCATATGGAGATGAACCCTTAGTCGAGCCTCGCCTTTAAGTGAACCTTCTGCAGGACCAAATATAAGTGATAAGCAGGGGTGGACCTAGGGGGTCCGGGGGACCACGTGACCTACCAACTTTTGAGATTTTTTTTTTTTTGATAAAGTCATGTTTGGTATCGATTGAAATTTTAATTTTAATCTAAATCAAAGTTAACAATTAATTTTAATAACATATTTAATGAAATCCATAACTGTTTAACTTTTACCAAAATTTACTAAAAAATTAATTTTAATCTCCACCAAATAGGGGCAACATCACAATAAATTGGAATTTTTCTCTTTTATCTTGCTACCTTTTACTATTTTCTTCGCGCCTTTTAAAAAAAAATATTAATCCTTTTAATTTTTTAAATTTTGTATATAATTTCTCTACAAATTATCACATTTACTACAAATCTTCACTTTCCAATCAAATTTTCCAGTAATTAGAACCTGCATTTTTCTCCTATCAAATTGTATATAGAATGTGTCTGAACTCATTATATCAAATTTGATTTATATTTAACGAATTGTGTTTATTTGATTGATTATTAGTACTGAATATTAGTTATATGTTTTTCCTTTCGATTACTTGAATTAATTGTTCATATCAAATACATTATAAGATTTTTAAACGTAAATATGCTATTTCTTGTGATGAATAAAAAATTAATAAAATGACTTTTCGAAATTAAATGGATGAAAATAATTAGCAAAATATTAATGAAGAAATATATTTTTTTTAAATGTAAATCTGCATTGTCTCAAATCAACTATAAATCATTCAAAAATCAAGAACAAAGTATTCGATTTGTAGCGTTTGATATTACCCCCTAACCTAAAATGTTTGTGTCTGCCTCTGGTGACAAGCTTCAGTTCAGTAAACAAGGGCATGGGCGGACCTGGGGTGGGGGGGGGGGGGGCGCAAGTGCCCCGCCAACTTTTGATATTTTTTTTTCAATAAAATCGTATTTGGTAACGATTAAAATCTAAATTTTAATGTAAATCAAAGTTAACAATTAATTTTAATAACATATTTCATGGAATCCATAACTATTTTAACTTTTATCAAAATTTCTTAAAAAAATTGATTTTAATCTCCATCAAATATGGGTAAAATCACAATAAATTTGAATTTCGATAACATGCTAATTTTAAAAAAATTTCGACGATCGTACGCTAATCGAATCTACAATTGTTTATGTCATATCAAAGCTTATTTCGAGAACTAAATTATGGGCATATCGAATAGTCCAAACAGATATCGAAAATAGTTAAAAATACGTTAAACGTGAGTGTTAAAAAAAGACGTCTAACCCTTTTTTTTTTTTTTAAAATTCAATTATTTCATTAACATTTATTATTTTTGCGATACAAATTTCTCAATGTAATTTTCATCATTTTATTAGGAAATTTTATTTTGAATATGACATCAGAAATTTTCGAAATTTTTATTCGAAAAAGTCATATCCCATGTAAAATTTCAAATGTAAAATTACATAGGGTATGATTTTTTTGGACCTAAATTCTCGATTGTAAAATTTCTCCCAATTTCTTTCCAAGTTCGATTGTGTCCGGCGTCCGTCCCTGGAGAAGGGTCCATTGGATGAAGCCTTATGCTTTATTACAGTTCCGGCAATTTGAGCATGGTTCCACGGGGATTTATTTGATAAAACCATATCAATCCCTTAATATCCATCGCAAAATCAAAGGAGATGTGGAGGAATAACATTCTGTTTTTAAGAAAACAATATTACAATGATGACAACACTAAACCAATATATAGTTAAGTGACGTGAGTTACAGTAGGTACATTTGTCTTTCCCACACCCAATGTTTATTCTCTCACTAACGGTGTCCAAGTGTACACGTACATATTTTGATTTTGAGGCCAACAAATCTTCTGTTAAAATTACAACTTTTACTTGAACACACTATTACGTCATTATATAAGTATGGACTAAAAAGATTATCTAGGAGGACATGAAAATATTGTCAAAAAATAAAAAAAAAAAGACAAATTTAATGTAACGATTCCCTACTTAGAGCATATCCAAGAGGCTCCCTAAATACAAATTGTTTTTTACTTTAAAGAGTCGATACTTAAAAATGAATTTATAGATATTCTTTATTTTAACATTTTAAAATAAAGAGTGAGTTTGATTCTCCAAATTTATAGAACAAAATTCACTCTCTATTCTTAATTTACAATAATTGCATTTAATAAATTATGTATTTCAATATTCTACTTTTAAAATATTCAAATCACATTTAAATTGATTGGTCAATTGATTTTTTTAAAAAAAATTTAAATATGAAAAAAATCAATAAAGAGTTCTTTGTTCATTACAGTGAAATTTGTGTCAAGGAATAATTAACCCGAATTCTTTGTTGAAAATAGTTAAGAATTCTAATTAAAGTGTAGATTAAGAAGAATCCTATTTAGAATGTAATTGTGAAATTCTATTCAAGTTTATTTGGTAAATTCTAATTGAAATTCTATGTGGAAGTCCATTGGGAGTAAAAATTTGTGTTAGACTTAAAGAGAACTTTGGATGAAGAAAATCAAGATTTTTGGAGTAAATGACACGAATGGCGCCATCGTCACGACACCACGATAATTTTGGCGCTTGAGGCGCTGCGGCGTTGCCTTGGTGGCACCAAGGCTCCACTTATTTTGCTCTCTCCGCTATTTTGATCTCTTTTTTCCGTTTTGGATTCAGTTTTTAACATTTTATTTCATCTACAACTCTATTATAAGGGTTTGGACATCTCATGTTTGTTCACTATATATAGTCGGCTCTTCATTGTATTTTAGGAGAAGATAGAAGTTGTTAGACAAATCATAAATATATAATCTTTGTATTCTTTCTCCATATTATAATAAAATCTTCAATATCTGCAAATTATTTTCTTATAATGTTCTTGTGATCAATTATTTCATATTGTACGTTAATTTCTTATCTTTCACAACAAACTAGTATTAGAGCATTCCAGTTTCCATAATAAAGATTATCTAAATATGAAATATTCTTTATTTTAAAAAGTTTAAAAATAAGTTTTGATAGACTCTCTATTTTAACTTTTTAAAATAAAAAATGGATGTTATTCTTCAAAATTATAGAGTCAAACTCACAACATATTCTTAATGTATAATGACTCCATTTAATAAATATTTTTTGGGAAAAACAAAATGAAAAGCTAAAATAGAGAATTTTTAGAGTGTGTAAAAATTTTGACTCTCTAAATTTAAAGATGCTTTCTATAGCGCATAAAATGCTCTTTATAAATAAAGAATTTATTTGAAATCCTCACGGTCAATTTTCCATATTATAACGAACCGAACCACAAGTTGTGACTCCTTAAATAGCCCTTGCAGCCGTCTTAATAAAGTTAGTGAAGTACTGACCGCGTGAGGGCATTAAACACAACCCTGGCTGGCCATTCTACGTTTGTATAAATTAGCTGAGTTATAAATTGAGCTCATTCTACGTTTGTGCTTCTTCTACCAAAATTAAGTGCAAGGCTAGAAAATAATTTGAAACACATATCAAGCAACAAAATGTCAAAAACTAAATTCCCGCAACACTTATCATCCTTTCAAATTGGGAATTATATAATAAGAATGTGTGACTGTGAATGCTACAAATCAAAAGAATCACTCAGGACCACAATCCCGACTCCAGCATCACTATCTTTCAAATAAATATAAATAAGGTTACAAGTAACAAAAACATAACCACAAGTACATGTGACGTTAAATCTTACAGCCCGAGATAAGTGACTGCACGTTCTCCTCAATTTTTACAGAGAAGAATCTTATAATATCATTACAGAAGCCTGAGATGTGGAGTATCATTTGATTTCTTGATTTGCCAACCGAGTTTCCACATATGTTGTAGTACTGTGACCGACGAATCTTCTATGCAAATCTTATGCGACATTGCTGGACTGCAGCCAAGGATGCCGGTCAGGAGGCACTTGATTGGGACCGAATGGGTGAAAATACCAACACATGAAGATGCACAAGAAGGGGTGCTCCTGACATTTATGTCACGAATCAACCCCTCATTAATGGGTACTCGAGGAGACATCTCGTCATCAGCCTCATTGTCCCCAGTAGTAGTCACGATCTGAAGCCTGCTCTTACCGGATTTCTTCATTAAAAGTCCTTGTCGATTCCTGTGAAGCAAATCCCAATGGCGAGGAGGGAGAGACGGCCCATCTTGGTCGGGAATTAAATTTGCGGGAGAATGAGAACTGTGGTTTTGAAAAACCGGGTTCTCACTCTGTTCTGGTGGGGAGAAAACAGATCTATATTTTTCAGGCATTGCCAAAACTGTACCATTTAGGAACTGAACCATTCGGAATTCCACCTGCCTCAGTGATTCTCCAGATGGAGCAGAAAAATCAGGATTGAATCTCTCCATGAAGCTCATTATTTCAGGGGTTAAAATTTCTGCTCGGTGGCATCCTTCCCAGTGTCCCTGACTCATCTCGACCAATGCATCTGAAGATTGTATCCGTTCCTCGGAAAAATTCAACTCCTGCAAAGTTTAATCTAAGGACCTCTAGTTAATGATATTTAACCTATACTTTATGTTCTAAAAAAACCACGAATTAAAACATTCACCTTACTCATTTTTCAAATGGATTTATCAAACAAAATCTGAAATATTGAAAACAAAAAGGGGAAACCAAACACAATTGGATCAAGTAATGTTAATGACTAAGCAATCCTGCTTTGGGACTTCGCCCACTAGAATATATGTAGATTTCAGTACCATGAGCAAAAAATGTTTTAATGGTTATTTCAATACAAATCTGATTATGTTCAGAGTACTCCTTAAGGTTTGCAACATCCATAGATCCCAAGGAAAAAAAATTCTAGATACCTTGCGTAATATCATTTTATGTTTTGTCAAAAACTCAAAGCTATATAAGAAGCTTAAACTGGTATCATGAAGCACGTGATAACAAATGTCCTTGCAGATAATCAAAGAAGTGAGAAGCAACTACTTGGGCACACCTTGTGGAACAAATACTTCTTCCGAGCATGTTGTCTTCTAGTATGCAACACATTTGTTAATTTATCTACTTATCAATAAGAATCTTTGACGTAGAGTTTTTCCACAACAGGAAATAACTATCCCCCACCATTCTTATATATGAAGAAGGAAATATCAACATTGGCTTACCCTTGGGCAAAGATTGTAAGAAGAATGTGATCAGCTGAACCCAAAAGATCGATGATGATAAAATATGTTTATTTATTTTTTTCCTCTGGGAAAAAGAGCTAGGTCACATTCTATGGATGGAAGAGTTTCTATACATGCATGCATGTGTTTAACATTTTGACTGTGCCATAGCATCTAGTGAAAGTGTAAGAGCACAATACGTTTTGTAAAAGCAGATGCTAAATGATTTTGTAGAAATTCCATAAGAAAAGGATATAAATTATAATATTTTCATTTCTTACTAGTTCAGATATTTTATTCAAAATTAACAATTATCAGAGAGCAACTGATCTCATGCATAATTTAACTAACCCTATGCTTAATTAAGGATAAAAGCTAAAAAGAAAGTCAGCTTGGCTAACACACAACTTTCCATTTATCAGGTGATACATCTAGAAATTGCAAAATTAACAATCTAGTGGGGAAAAATGAGCAAATTGTTTAGGTAAAATGGTAACCAAAGATACCACTCATAAAGTAACAAGAAACTATTCATGGTCCATAGTTCACTGATTTCACCAAATTGGTAATTTAGCAACAAGCTAACTCTAACTCAGCAGAGACCCCCAATCCTATTTTTTTACACTATCAATACATAAAAGTTCATATACAGAGCCAGCTATAAAGCTAAAAATAAGTTTACTTGATCATCTAGCACAAGGTCAAAAATGATATATCCATCCCAGATTTGTGAAGGATTTTGAATAATATGTTTGTAGGGTTATGAATACTACATTAGAGTTGTATTATTCGTATTTGACTTTTTCCTAAAATTTCAAAGCAGTGATAGATTAAGGATTGCTATTTTTTAACTTTTTCCTTTTTTTTTTTTAATATCAACATCACAAGAAATAATGATGTAAAAAGTTCGAGTTCCAGAAACGATGTTCACCACAGGGATTTCCCAAAGAAAATGTAGAAATAACAATGAGGCGGAATTATACATAATTTTGGAGGGCATTGGCATTCTTCTGTCCGTCCTTTATTATAAAATACAAACAAGTTCCATACTTTCACAAGCATGGTCATAGATTCACTAGCTTCTGGATATAGAAAAGAGTATAGATCAAGATAAAGACAAAGAAAACTTCATTCGCTTAATAAGAGACCAAAGAGTAAGAAGCATAAACAAGGGCATCTTTATACAATAGAAAAATTATTCCAATAAAATGTAGATGTAAAGTCCAAGACTTTCTAGTTCATTATTTATACTATTACAAACTACATCATATTCCAAATAAATTTGAAATGGGCTATATGAATTCTTCCTTTTTCACCGGGATGCTTAATCCATTTCTAATGCATAGGCAAAAGATTAAGCAATTTGCCGAATTACGTTTCAAAATTTAGTTGATAATGGATCTACTAATTGTAAACCCTTTTAAATCACATCATAAAGCAAAACGAGTACCTGGCAAACAGAGAGAGCAGTAGCGCGAGCCCGATCCAAGGGCGAGGTATAAACAGAATTGAACTGAATCCCTTGCGATTTCAAGAACACTGCCAAAGCTCTAGCCTGACGCTTTCCATTGGGAGTTAATGCCGCCTCAGGGCAGCGACCAGCGATCAAATCCGGCCTCAAATTCATGTGCCATTCCCCATGACTGATTAAATACACCTCAGTGACCGTCCGATCCTCCTCCACCACATCCGAGGAGGAGGAGAAGCTCCTAGAGAACTGGGGCGGTGGCGGCAAAGGCGGAGGGGGAGCCAGGACATTGTATGGGTCCCATACCTTGATCGATGGGCCCATTCGCGGAGTTCCATAAGTGGACAGCTGCGGTGAAAGAGGAGAAGCCGACGCGTGGCACGGCAACATTTCGGGCTCTTGTTCTAAAATTTTCTTGACTAAATTATCATCACCCAACATTTGTCTTCTGTCGGTTTCGTTATTGTGTTCTTCTTCTTCGTCTTCATCATCATCTTCTTCTTGCTGTTCATCTGAGGGTATTTGTATTGACTGTGAAGAACCCATTAAGAAGAGGAGAAGGTGGGCCTATTTGGATCCGAAAGATGTATTGAATTGTACGTATTCACCAAATCAGAGAAGCTATGCATGGTCCAGCATCAGGATTTTGAGCAGCTAAGAATGTGAGAATTGAGTGGAAAGATATGGTGGTGGGAAAGTAGATCTGATTTGTGGGTAGCGGAATCTAAACCTATTCAGATTTGTTTACAAGAGCTCGGTGTTCTCTGGCCCGCTCTACTGGATTCTCTCCCACATGTACATTCAAAATTCCAATTATGTCCAATGTGAATGTTTCACTAAGCTAATTGTAAGGATGGAAAGAAAATGTTTACAGAAAAAAGATTTGCCTAAAAAATATTTTGTAAGGAAAATGATTTCAATTGTGTTTGATTGGTATAATTTTACACCCGAAAATTTTTTAAATTTTCTATTTGTTTGACTTTATTTTACATGAAAATTGTCCATTAAAGTGATATTTTTATTTTACAATTGGTTATAAAATTTGTTTCCATTGCCAAAAAGAAAAAAAAGGAAAAAAAAATTGTTTCCTAAAAAATCATTTTTTTAAATCAAAGTTTAGTATTCGTTTGACTTTATTTTACAAGGAAATTGTTCATTAAAGTGAAATTTTTTTTTACAATTGATTATGATATTTGTTTCCATTTTCGAAAAATAAAAAAAATAAAAAATAAAAAATTTGCTTCAGCAAATGTTGGGAAAATATTTTCAAGGAAAACCAAGAAAATGCTGACGCGGGTGGGGAAGGAAAATATTTTCCGGGGAAAATTTGGGCTATCAAACAGCGCAAAAGATGGAAAACGGAAAATATTTTCCTGCTTCCCTGCAAAATTTCGTCAATCAAACGCACCCTAATTGCTATTCTTTCTTTGCCCACGCTGTTTCTAAATTGAGATTTGCTAACACGTACACGGGAGTTACGCCTGCTCACAAGCACCGGGGGGGGGGGGGGGGGGGGTTGTGAGGAGAGTCGGCTCCCGTGTACATTTAGCGTTTTTCTTCTAAATTTATGGGTGGTTCAAAAATCAATTCCGCTACAAGTACACTGAGGTCTACATTATGGTTGACATGCTGATGAGGAAAACGTTAAAAAAAAGGAAAAGAAAAGAAAGAAAAAAAAAAAGCAAAACCAAACTCGATCGGAAACGGGCTTATTTCTCAAACAATCAAAACCCAAAACCGGACTACCCCTTTGCCCAATAAGAAATCTCAACTTGAAACCTTAAAATCGTTTCCCCTGATTCAACATAATTGACTTCAATTTTTAGACAGCATAGGAAGAACCATCCAAATCCTTGCCACCTCCGACTGCTGCATAACCACTACCTCAATCCTGTTCGATTATTATTATTTTATTATTTATTTACTTGTTTCTTATTGTTAATAGGTTTCCTATTATTGGTAGGTTTCCTATTTTCTAGTAAGTCTATATAAACACATTTATTATGTAATTTCATCATTAAGTTTTATTGGAATAAGAAACCCTAATTTTCTTAATTTCTTCATAGTATCAGAGCCACCATTCCTCCATTAATTTTTTTCATCTTATTGAAGAAAGAATATTTGTAGCCACGGCTTTCGCGGATTGTCCGTACAATCGTTTTATTTTATTTTTTGCATCGCTTTCGCTATCGTTCCTTCGCTTTCGCACTGCTTGGATTCTGGTTTGATTTCACATCTCAATTTGATTTCGATTATTGTTTGGTGATTATTTGTTAGTCTGCTTTACTTTTTCCTCATCATGACTGGTCGTAAAGATAATTCTCTACAGTTGATTAGTGTGCAATTAGATGGAAAAAATTATTCGTATTGGAGTTATATTATGAAGAATTTTTTGAGGGGAAAATCTATGTGGGGTTATGTTACTGGTACAAAAATTAAACCCACAGACAAGACTTCTGATTATGCAGAATCGTTGGATGTTTGGGAGGCTGATAATTCGAAGATTATTACTTGGATCAATAATTCTGTTACGTAATCTATAGGTGCTCAGTTGGCAAAGTATAAAACTGCCAAAAAGGTTTGTGATCATCTGGGAAGACTATACACGCAGTCTAACTTTGCAAGACTGTATCAGTTGGAGACAGATATTCGTGCTCTTCAGTAGAAGGATTTGAGTATTCAAGAATTTTATTCTGCCATATCAGAATTATGGGATCAGTTAGCACTTACAGAGTTCGCCGAATTACGAGTATTCGCACCTTATATCGCTCTTAGAGACAAGCAGTGATTGGTACAATTTCTGATGGCCCTCCATTATGATTTTGAGGGATTCTGTGGGACAATTTTGCAACGTAGTCCACTCCATTCTGTTGATTCGGTGGTCAATGAACTTTTAGCTGAGGAGATACATCTTAAGTCTCAGGTAGACAACGGGATTGTCCCAACGTCTACTCCATCTATTTTTGTAGTGCCTTAAAGACCCCCTGAATAATAATCAAAATAGGTTGATTTTGAAGGTTTCTTCTGATGAATGTGCTTTCTGTAAGAAAAAAGGCCACAAGAAGGCTCAGTAACCGTTACTGTTGAATAAAGTTAAACCATCGCAACCCTAGTAGCAGCAACAACGACGATCTCAACAGCCATTACTACCATCTCAGATTCTCCCATGAAAATTTTGTAATCAATCACCCCAACCTAATAATGCAGTGGCTGCACCATCGCTAGATCCGTATATGTTTGAGCAATTTCAAAAGTTTCTTGCCTCACAGCCACTTGCAATATCTGCTTCCTCTCATATAGGTTTGTCATCTTCTAGTACTTCAGGTATATCTCCCATAATGTGGGTCTTAGATTCTGGCACCTCACATCATATGTCACATAATCTATCATCATTTGCTTCTTTTTCTCTCAATCCGTTTGTGTCAATTGTGCTGATGGCACTCCTATGCCATTAGTAGGCATTGGTTCAATTATTACATCTTGTTTGTCTCTTCCGGATGTTTATTAGATTCCTAGTCTTACTTTGAATCTTATTTTTGTTAGTCAATTATGTGAGTCGAGATACTTAGTCTCTTTTTCTTCTTCCACTTGTTATGTGCAGGACCCGCAATCTCAGAAGTTGATTGGGACAGGCCGTAGGCAAGGGGGTCTCTATGTTTTGGATAAGCTCAAAGTACCAAAAGTTGCAGTTTCTGATGTGGATTTGTCATCTTTGCATTTGAGTCGTTCGTCTTCTATTTTTTATTATGGCATTCTCGTTTAGGTCATGTCTCAACGTCTCGTTTACAGTTTTTAGCTTCTACTGGAGCATTAGGAAATATAAAAACTCATGATATTTCTGATTGTAGTGGTTGCAAACTGGTAAAATTTTCTGCCTTACCATTTTATAGAAGTCTTTCTTTTTCTCTTGCTCCATTTGATCATGTTCATTCCGATGTATGGGGACCTTCCCCTATAACCACAAAAGGAGGGTCGTGATATTATGTTTTGTTTATTGATGATTGCACTCGTTATTCTTGCGTTTATCTTATGAAATGTTGTTTTGATTATCTTACTATTTTCAATAACTTCAGAGCTCTTGTAAAAACTCAACATTCGACTGTCATAAAGTGTTTTTGTTGTGATTTGAGAGGAGAATACACTTCTAATGATTTTTCAAATTTGATTTCTTCTGATGGTACTCTTCATCAAACTTTTTGTACAGATACCCCCGAACAGAATTGTGTTGCAGAAAGGAAACATAGGCATCTTGTTGAAACAACTCGTTATCTTTTAGTGTCTGCCGATGTTCCTAGTGGATTTTGGGAAGAAGTAATTCCAACTGCTGCTCATTTGATTAATAAGATTCCAACCTCACACAATTCAGGTCTGTCACCCTTTGAGAAGTTGTATAGATATGCTCCTAATTATTCTTCCTTACGTGTTTTTGGTTCTACCTGTTTTGTCCTCTGAGCTCATGTCGAGCGTGATAAATTGTCCTCTCAGTCTGCTTTGTATGTCTTTCTGGGCTATGGCGTAGGTCAAAAAGGATATCACTGTTTTGATCCAGTCAATAAAAAATTATGTCTCTCGTCATGCTGTATTTCTTGAGCATATTCCATTATTTTCTATTCCTGCTAGTCCTTATAATATGACTAAGTCTGATCTTATTCACATTGATCCCTTCACTATTAACACTGAGGAAGCACCACCCGCTACTCCAGTTTTAGATAATGTGTCTTACAGGTTTCCACTAATAGCTCAGTAGATTCTGGTACTTTGGTTCCTGATACACATGTTCCTCTTCCTGTGGCTGCCCAATCATCTCCTGAGACTGTGGTTCCTTCTCTAATTGACCAGTCTACACGGGTTCATAAGTCTACTCTTGTTATTCTAGCTCTTTTGCTTCATTTTTAGCTTCTATTCATCGTCTTTCTGAGCCTTTGTCCTATAAAGAGGTTGTTCGTGACCCTCTTTGGCATGATGCTATGGCTGAGGAACTTACTACTCTGCATCAGACTCGTTCTTGGGATTTGGTATCTTTACCACCAGGAAAACACGCCATTGGTTCTCGTTGGGTCTACAAAATCAAAACTAAGTCCGATGGATCTATTAAAAGATACAAAGCCTGACTTGTTGCTAAAGGTTACTTTCAGGAGCATGACATGGATTATGATGAGACTTTCGCCCTTGTTGCAATGACTAATGTTCGTACACTCATTGATGTTGCTTCTGTTCGACGATGGTACATATCTTAGATGGATGTCAAAAATGCCTTTTTGAATGGTGATCTTCATGAAGAAGTTTACACGGAGCCTCTTCCTGGTGTTTCTCACCAACCTGGTGAAGTCTGCAGGCTCCGAAAAGTTCTTTATGGTCTCAAACAAGCACCCCAAACCTAGTTTGAGAAGTTCTCTACTGTGATCACTTCACTTGATTTTCATCATAGTCATCATGATTCGACATTATTTGTCAAATGTACTGGTGTAGGTCGTACTCTGCTCTCTTTATATGTTGATGATATGATTATTACTTGTGATGATGTTGACGAAATTGCATCTTTAAAGTCCGAGTTAGCTCGTTGCTTTGCAATGAAAGATTTGGGCACCCAACGTTATTTTCTGGGCATTGAGGTAGCCTCATCTCCGAAAGGTTATATTTTTATCCCAATCCAAGTATATAGCTGATATATTTGAGCATGCACGTCTTACTGATAATAAGGATGTTGATACCTCTCTTGAGACTAATGCTTGATACTCTCCATCTGATGGCTCTCTCTTGCCGGATCCAAGTTTATATCGTACTATTGTGGCAGCTTGGTTTATCTCACCATCACTCGTCCAGATATTGCACATGCTGTTCATGTAGTTAGTCAGTTTGTTATTGCGCCCAATACAACTCATTGGGCTGCTGTTCTTCGTATTCTAAGGTATCTTCGGGGCACTCAATTTCAGAGTCTTTTACTTCTGTCTACTTCATCCTTAGAGCTGCGTGCGTACTCTGATGCTGATTGGGTTGGTGATCCTACATATTGCAAGTCCACCACTGGGTTCTGTATTTTTCTTGGTGATTCTCTTATTTCTTGGAAGAATAAGGAGCAAGATGTAGTTTCTAGATCTTCCACACAAGCTCAATATCGTGACATGGCTTCTACTACTTGTGAAATAGTTTGGTTACATTGGTTGCTTGCAGATATGTGTATTTCTTTTCATGAACCTACTCCCTTATATTGCGATAATAAGAGTGTTATTCAGATTGCACGTAATTTGGTATTTCATGAGTGGACCAAACATATTGAGATTGATTGTCATGTCGCTCGACATCATTTTCAACTTGGCACCATCACATTGCCTTTCGTTCCTTCTTTCGTGTAGATTGCCGACATGTTTACCAAGGCGCACTCCACTTCGCGTTTTCGTTTCTTATTTGGAAAACTCTCCATGCTTCTAGCAGTCATACCGTGAGTTTGAGGGGGGATGTTAGATTATTATTTTATTATTTATTTACTTGTTTCCTATTGTTAGTAGGTTTCCTATTATTGGTAGGTTTCCTGTTTTTCTATATTTTCTCATGAGTCTATATAAACACCTTTATTTTGTAATTTCATCATTAAGTTTTATTGGAATAAAAAGTCCTAGTTTTCTTCATTTCTTCAAATCCTTCCTCCCTCTCTGCTGACGAGAGACCGCCAAAACCTTTTGAATTTTTCTGGCGTCATCAGAATCACCACCCAACTCCTTCCTTCCTCTTTGTCGTTGACAGACCACCAACTAAATCCTTGTGTTGAGTAAGTAAATTGAAAGCAGTGTATTTGTACTATTCAAAGTAGTGATTGTATTTTTTTGTTCGCTGTATATGTGCATTGGTATACTTTTCTCAAATACTGTAAATACTCGGTCCATTCTTCTTCACTTTAAGGTAGCCAGAAAACTTTGACAATGTACAACCACTAGAACTAGTATTACTTCGTATGGGTAGCTTGAAGAAGTCAGGTGAGAATTCGATAGAGTTCAGGCTACCGCTTCAATTTTTATTTTAGTTAGCTTGGCTTTGCTTATAAACTAATTAGAAATGATCAATTACTCAGAAGTTTATTCATTATTTTTTTGTAAATAGCTAGGATTCTAATCTCTAGAATTTAGATTAATAAATCCCGCACGAGGTTTACTCGCTGTTTGGATTGAATACATTTTCACATTCTCAGTCCTACTTAAGGTTATTGATCAATTTAGTATTATATATTTGGTCAAAATCTTGTTGCATCATTCTTCCATTACCGGGTTTCCATTATAGAGGGATATGAGACTTTCCATTGCTAAATCAGCGTTCAATGTGTTATTGATTTGAGTGGTGTTGATGGTTTACATAAATTTTAGAGTGATATTTGTTCTAGCAGTTGTGCAATGTGCTATTAAATGTGTTATTGATATGAGTGATATTTATTTATTCATTGTAATGGCACGCTCCTTTCAATGTTTCCCCTCTTCTAGATGCTTTGGTAGGACAGAATAGGGGTGTTTGTCATAGTTATAGAAAGTTGGACACTTTTTTTTGGATTGTCCAATGAAGAAACGATGCCCAAAATGTAGCGAGGGTGTCGAGAAGTGTATGGAGGTTGAGAAAAATACTAAAAACTTTGGGCGATTTTTCATAAGTAAGCTATACTAGATGTTCAACACATTTGCTCAACACATTTGCTCAAATAATTGAAAAAAGATGTGGAGATATCCGTCAACATCACTATATGGAAGGGAAAAGGAGTGACGGACAATAACGGGTAAAGAAGAGGGAAAAGTTGAATGAAATATTTCCAACAATGAGACGAGGCAAAGGCTTTTGTTGGAGTATCACACTCCATGTTTTTGTAATTGGCGATTTACTTGTAGTAAATTTGTTATGGTATTTCCAAGAATTCTGATGTGTATTGTGTTAGGAGACAAAGTTGGAAGTGTTCTGTAAACTTGTAAGTTTGATTTCAAAGATTCAATTAGTTTAAAAGTAGTTGTTATGTTATAAATATTTAGTATTCTTTCCTCGTGTTGTTTGACACCATAGTCGTCACCTTGATTGATATAGCATGAAGAGAATATAATGAGCTAAAACCATATTTACAACAATTTAAATCGCATCTCACCTGCACATTGCTTAAAAGGGATTGCGCTTGAGAATTCCAAAGTTTCCCACATTTGGACCACATATTTTCTTTTCTTGATCATCAGCGTTTTGAGAAATCAAATCTTAAGATGAGTGAAATCAATTCAACTTACAACTGCAAAAGCAATAATTATAATTTTTACATATCTTCGAATACTTTGATTTAATAATGTGGGAAATTGAGCAAACTAAAACCCATGGTTTACACCACGAGTTAAAGCAAATTTATTCCTTCTAAGCAAACAGAAAAACTGCAATGACTAATCATCTATGCACTTTTCTTCCATTACTTTTGCATTGTGGGGGATCCGATAGAGGTGTCAAGACGGACGGACCGGCCAAACCCGTGAAAATCGGCCCAGGACCATGGCCGACCCGCGACCCGAGCGGGCGGTTCACGGGTCAAGGAGGTGTGACCCGCGGGCTTCGCGGGTTGCACCTTCACTGGCCGCGGTTAACCCGCTGGCCCGTGAAAAAAAAATTAAAAAAATTTGAAAAAAATGGGGGGAGGTGCCAACGTAGTTGGGATGTATTTATACTACAAATATTTGATAATAGTAATTATAAATGCATTTGGTTGTTATTTGTTTAAGTTAAATTTAACTTTACAAAGTTATAAATAATTCATGTAACATTAAATTTGAATTCTATATAAACATTTATTGGTATAAATATGAATTTATCATTTTGTTCAATTCTTAGTTTACATTTAACAAAAAAAAAAATATTTTTTGCTATAAATATGAAAAATTCTATATTTTTATAATTTTATTTATACAATAATATGGGCCAAATCGGAAGACCCGCATGGGCTCGACCTTGATAGGTCAGTCGGCGGGCCTGAGTTATAGTCCAAAAATTGTGGGCCGACCCGAAATCAACCCAGAACCCGTAGCGGGCGGGCTTTTTTCACGTGGGTCGTTACCGCGCTCATATGTTGGAGGGCCGACCCGGCCCGAACCACCCGGTTGGCATTCGATGTGATGGAGACTTGGAAGAAACTGAAAATAAATGATGGAAAAAAATTACAGTCGAACTATGTCATCTGCAATAGGTTCCAGTCTCATCAACTACTCCCATGTTTGTTCCAGCATGGTATGCTAAATGTGGATAGTAGTACGGCATTCATGAATTGCCTAACGTAGACACTACAACATCAATACACAGGCATGAACTAAGTGTGTGTGTGTGTGTGTGTGTGTGTATATATATATATATATATATATCAGAAATGATCTAATGAGCACCGGTGCTCATCTTATCCTAAGCACCAATGAGTTGGCACATTAATTCATTGGTGGATAAAGATTTTGTGAGTTCCAATCCACCAATGAATTAATGTGCCAACTCATTGGTGTTTAGGATAAGATGAGCACCGGTGCTCATTAGATCATTTCTGATATATATATATATATATATATATATATATATATATATATATATATATATATTAAACTATATGTTTACCTTGAAGATTGAGTTGCACATTTGTTGTTGACTGAGGAATCAAAGTTGAAGATGTGAAGTGCTATGTAACGGCATGACTATCCTCGTCACCCCACATCAAATGAAAATGTAACAAAATGGAACACATCAAGCTCCTATCATATGAATGATATAAACAAATAAATCATAAACAAGCATCAATAGTCTAATTTTTTCAATTTAAGGTGAATAATTCTAAACCTCATGTGAAACATGATATTTATTGACAAAACTATGCTTATGAGTTGTGAGAATATGATAAAGAGTGTGGGGATCGAATGTTGTACTTGATGAGGTGTCTGAACAATGGGTGCATCATGTCCTAGATTGCTTTTCTTCAATCTTGATCTCTTTCCTTTGCTTGATGTCGATGTTGGCTACATCACATGAAATAACACTTGATGATTCATATTCAAAGTGGATATTTATAGGGAACAAAAATTTAAGAAGTACCTTTGTTTTTCTTGAACTAGACTCCAACGGGCTTTTATTACGAAGTTTCTTAGGTGCACCCTTCCTTTTTGAACATTAAGGATATTGTAGGCTCCCACTGCCTATGTCACGTGATGCTGTAGACTGAGACCCTAAATACATATTTTGCTGGGACATGAGATTATTTGAAGAACTGTAGTTCGAAGATATTATCTCCTTAGATTACAGTCCAATCTAATATATTATCTAATGAGTTTGATGTAGCAAAAATTTCACACATCTGTCATACCTCAACTATCCAAGAGTACGAATATGACATCGTAATTCAATGCAACCCTCGTGTGGGATCTACTAACATCTCTACTCCCTCTCCCCAATATGTACCTCTCCAGTAGTGATGTGATGCCATTAAGCATCAAGACTAAGGCCCCGTTCGGGAGTGATTAAAATCCAATTAAAATTGAAAATATGGCCGTTATTTGGCCCCACCCGTCTAATAAAAGTCAACAATAACGGCTATATTTTCAATTTTAATCCGATTTTAATCCCTCCCATACAAGGCCTAATATCATGTGTCTGTATGGCACCTATCAGCATGTTAGTGCCCACATCGACCTGTACAAGATTGATGAAATTTTCCATTTCAACTGGTACCGATAAAAAAAAAAAACTAGTTGATGCTTAGATTCATATAAGCAAGGTTTTGGAGAGATGAGAATGAAAATTTATAATAGGTGGCATGAATACTTGCATTTGTGAGGTTCAGCTATGAACACTTCCATAGATGCAAGAAACTCCATACCAATTACAAGGAGTGACAATTGCCTTTGGATGGCTAGAAAAATTGGTGGCATTGTGGGTCTCAAAAGTCCATGAATTTAGAATGAGTTGTTGAGATTTTCAAAATTGGGTTTCCATTTCAGTAGAGCAATTGCTTCTACAACAGAAGCACAAGAAGAAACAGTTAAGGATAAATAAATAAATGAAAATTAATGACAATATTACAAACTCGATATCATCTAAACAACGTGATGAATCATATATCAAATGATAGAAATCTTTCCACGTCTTAAAACAATTTCAAGCCAAAACATTAAAAGTAAAGGGAAAAGTGTTTCAATTTCATATGACTTGCTACAAGATAGTCTGTGCCACATCCACTACTTTAGGTACAGAATAACAATATTCATAGTAAACATTAAACAAGGAAAAGTTTGATGCCTAGTTTTATTGGAACTAGCAGAAATACATCGAAGGAACAAAAATACATAAAAACAATTGGCATCATTTGCAAACTTTCATAAAATTCATGCATTTAAGAAATCACTGAGATGGTGGTGGATGCACTAAACATATCAGAAACAATGTGCATGGTTGGACGAAGTTGAGGATTGGAGTGAATGCATTTAGTCGCAAGTTTAACAATGAACATCAAAATCTCCTCTTCTTCAGGGTTGGGATATAGAATGCGCGGATCCAAAAATTCCTTAAACCGTAACTTTCCATGTGATGAAGTTGTAACATTTCTGAGATTGTCCCCTGGATGATTTCCTTTGATCACTTCCAAAGCCAACACTCCAAAGCTATACACACTTTTCTGTCACTTTCATTGTGTAAGCAAGCTCTGCCAAAACATCAGTGAAAGAATACATTAAAATCATGTATGAACAATCTGTGAATGAAAATATACGGGAAAAAAAATTACCTGGTGCAACATAGCCATATGTGCCGCGAGAGCCCTCAAATTTGATAAGTCGCATTTCAGAAACTTAGCAGTGCCAAAATCTGAAATATGAGCCTCGTACTTTGAATCAAGCAAAATGTTGTTCCTTGATATATCTCGATGAACGATTGGAGGAGAAAAAATATGATGCATGTAAGACAAAACATGAGCCACGCCCTTCACCTGTTTACCGTTTTAGGCTAATCCAATATCTTAGCTTCTTCCTCTGTGCTTAGAGTTTTGGGCAGACTTCCTCGTCGAAGTATTGATTGACCAAAAATGAGTGTTGGACATTTGAGCAAAAACCATAGAGTTTCACAATGTTCTGGTGCTTAATTCTTGTTAGTGCTCTTATTTCGCTCATGAAAGCTCTACGATTTGCCATTTCAGACAAAGAAGTTATTGCTCATATCCAACGCAGACAAATGAGTTAATTTACCAATCTGAACAGGGATTGTTTGCCCTAAAAAATTGTTGCTCAAATTTAAGTGAAACAACTGCTTAGAATTTGGGAGATTTTAAGGTATTCGACTCGACAGACTGTTTCTCGAAAAGTCCAGGTAAATTAAGTTTGCGCAAAAGTTTGCATCATAGCGAGAAAATATGGGTCAATCGTATTAGACTGAGGCTGAACAGGTTGTGTGGACTCTTGGGTTTGGTTATTACTATTGTTAGTCCTTCTGTTTCGGGGTGCCACAACCTTAATTAAATGATAGTAATTATTTAGAGTTAAGTCAAATTGAGGAAATGAAACATAAAGGAATGTCATGCTTTATTCATAAACATTCATAAGTTCACATAAATAACGGACCATCAGGCATACCCAGTGTCTAAACAAGCTGAGATTCAAAAATTGAAGTACATAAATTTAAACGTAAAGCAAACTAGGCATCATCTAATAATTCTTCCTAGTGCCTCCCCTTGATTTGCCTCCTGCTTTTCCTCGAGTTTTGTTTCGGGTCAATTGCTGAATACGACGCAGGGTTGTATTCTTCACTCGGGTCATCTTCAACATTTTCCCTCGTAGTCAACTTCAGGTATTGTTATGACGTTGTCCGGATTGGGTCCATAGCCTGGTATCCCACTGGTATACCTAACGTTTTCACGATTCACCCTCTACCTTTCCCTCATACATCGAGTAATAGATCAGGAGATGTTTGGTAATCGAAGGTCTCTCCAATTCCCTTGATAAACTGCCTCCAGTAACGAGTAAGGTTTCGATCAGGTCATATACGATCTCATCCCTATGAAATTGATATCCTTTCGCTCTTGCTCCTCAGTAAATCTTTTCCGTGGCATCTAAGTGCTGTATTAAACCGTGCTTCGGGTTTTTCTTGTAATTTCTATGCAACCAAGTAAAATGATTGCACCTCTCAGTTTGATTGGTTTGACCTTGTCCACTCACCAGCTATCGAAAAGAAAAGAATGTAATTACTTTCCTTTCCAAAAGAACTTTTCAAAAATAATAATAATAATTTTTTTAGGGGGAGTAATAATTGAAAATTGAAGAGAAAGTACCAATAATTATCCACGATTTTTCCTTTGTTTTATACAAAGGTAGTGATAAATGAATAAATTATTATACCAAAAGTTGGAACTTTAAGAGAACGTATTAATAACCATCCACAGTTTTTTCCTTGTTTTTACAAAGGTAGTGACAAATGGATGAATTATTGTACGTGGATTCATTTATTTCTTTTGTCCATTCCAGGCGATCGAAAAATAAAGAAATGGTTAATATGTTCAAGATAATTACGTATTTACAAAATACTCTCTCAATTCATCCTATTTCATCATATCCGGGGTGTGATAGGGTTTTGAAGGATGAATCGGACATGGGGACAAAGAACTTCTCGCAAAAAGACCACTTCGAGCAGATGTCACGCGCTCAGGACACTACCCCTATCTATGTCAATAGAGACAGACCATAGAGTAGTGCGACAAACAGGCAGGCACACATGAACATTCTTTCAAGTCGGAGGTTGATCCAACATATGTTTTATTCGTATAATATGTGATTCTACATTATTGCAAACTTAATCTCTAGTTAAGTCATTCCCACTAAGCTTAACTTGTATTTAAAATCACATAGCTACCATCTATATATCTCACCGTTTCTACATTAGTATAAAATCTAAGATTGAGGTCTTCTATCAATAATAGTATATGTATAATAATAAACACTTATAACATTCAAAATTTCATATTATTATTTACTTTTATGCATAACATACCTAAATAAAATCATGAATAATATTCATATTTTGTCATGATATTCATGATTGCTATTTCGCGTAATTGGCTTGCTTTCATAAGATGACATGAATACTTAAAGTACATACATACTTGGTTCAAGGAAGTCGAGCCATGAAGGATGACATAGTGGCAAGTGACTTAGAATAAATTAATTCTCATTTTAAATGTCAACTTATGTTCAAAAAAAAAAAAAAAAAATTCATCATAATTATTTGACCCAAACTGATTCTTGGACTAAAACTTTCATATAGTATTAGGCTATTTAGATAATAAAGTCCAACTAGATAAACCAATTCAAAAAATGCACTCTTATAATATCAAATAAAAACCTCAATGCCATATCAAATAAAAGCCCAAATTTCACACACATATTCTATACAAAATGGGTAAGCCCATTAATAGGAATAATTAAACTTTTTTTTCTCCAAACCGTGTACTGTCGTGAACAGTGACTTATTATTATTATTATTATTATTATTATTATTATTATTATTATTATTATTATTATTATTATCATTATTATTATAACAGAATATTCGTAAAGTTCAAAATTTTGAAAATATATGTTAAGTCTACAGAACTGATTTTAAAAAAACTCTTAGCTCTGATACCAACTGTGACGGCCCGAATTCTTGATTATTCAAATGTTACAAAATAAAATTCGATTTTTTTTTCATAGGGACTTAAATAGTAACAATAAATGATTTTACTCATTAAGTAAATAAAAAGCGATTTTAATTTCAATAATTAATTACGAAATCTTATTATTAAAGAATAATGCATTGACATAAAATATAGTCTAAATAATGTCTAAAAAAATGAAACTTAAAAGTTTTGTTTCAAACAAAATATAATTTTTTAATCCTAACCCGTTGGCATCTCCACGTTGATGGCCTCGAACCATCAATTGTCTTAAAGGAGGAAATATCATAGAGTGAGATTTATAAAATCCCCACAAGTACGGTATGAATTATTATCGTGTATAACTTAAAAAAGCATAATAATCATAATCAATATAGTGGAGACACAAGAATTTTACTGAACATAGGTGGTAATAATTTTTATGTGTAGCACTACTAAACTTCGGTCCCTTTAATATAATCATAATTATATTGTACCATATGAGACCTATAATAATTTTCTTGAAACATAATAATACTGTGAAATTGAAAAGAAAGAGTAATAGAGACCGAATAAAATTACTTGATCCCTCTTACAATTTCCACATTGGCTCTGTTCGTGTATATGTGTATATTATTTGGACTGAAAAAATAATAGTGTGTGGTAGCATGTGAATGTGAATGAGGGGGCATAAATAGGACGAGACTAGGCATGCATTATTAAGGAAAAATTCATGATAGTCGAAAGGCTATTAATTCTAGCATTGAAAATTGTTCCTTGAAATTTGTGAAACAAGCAAGAATCCCTCCCTCATTCCTCGTGTGAATACTACATTCTATATACACATGCATGCACACTACACATTACCATATATTTGGTCAATCACGAATATGACAAAAAAACACATATCAAGGATTTCTGTATAAGGGTTTGACCAAGCATTCAATTCGTTTTCAAAGAGTAAAACTTGTGGGAATTAGCAGTTTTACTAAGTTTGCTACAAGGTCCTAGAAAATGGATTAACCTTCAAATGAGCCCCTAAATTTTTAATTCTCATAATTAGACCCAAAAATTTGGGTGCGGGTGTTATATGTTTTCTATAATGACCCGGCCTTGCGCAAGAGCCGTCATCATATCATACATACTGTTCACTTACCCCTCATGGCTTTTTGACGTACCCCCAGGATTCGAACTCAAGACCCCCATCATATGGGAGACTTAAGTTGAATCCTAATACCAATTGGGAATTCAACTTAAGTCTCCCATATGATGAAGGTCTTAGGTTCGAATCCTGGGGGACGCCTTAGAAATCCGTGAGAGGTAAGATAGGCCTAGGCCCTCCCAAAGCAGACAGTACGTACAATATGACGACGGCTCCAGTGCAAGTCGGGTCGTTACAAAAAAAATGCACATTGGTATGATGACGGCTCCGGCAAAAGGTCGGGTCGTTACATTTTCTCTATATTAGTCAATTGAATAAAACACTTCGTTTCTCAGCCAATTAATTATTTGCCTTTTATATTGTTGTTTGTTTGTTCATATTGTGTCATTTACATATTACCTCGATCCATTTTATATTCCAACAAAAAAAGTTTTGGAGATTTACAATATTGAAATTTTTTCATATGCCTGAATTATCGATGGCTCCTACACAAGATAAACATCACTTCAAATAATCTAAATTATGTTTAGAATTCAAGCCCTAGAAAATACCAACAAAATCAATAATGATTGTGGCCGAACAATTAAAAAACGTTTTATGTTAAAAAGGGATTTAAAAGAATGGTTATTTATTTAATATTACTAATGGTCATCTTAGTAAATAAAAAAAATATTTGAAAATATGGTGAATAAAATAAATAGTGTGGTGTCAATATATTTAGCCATCTAATAATCATCTAGTGGTATAGTAATAAAATTCGTAAAATCTTTACATATGTAAGCATTTTATGAACATGTAATAGTGTATTGGCTACGAGATGAACAGATGCAAAGAATTCTAGAAGGTAGATGAAGAGAGGCACGAAAAACTATTGGAAATAAAAATCTATTTCACATGAAGTGTTCCCGCTCACATATATATACACCAAAGCATCTAACTAACACACCTAAAGGATGAAGAAGAAATATATAATTACATAAATATCCTTTACTAAAAATGGTTTAACATGTCTCCTCAAGATGAGGAGTGTATGTTCAATACTCCCATCTTGCATAGTAGTAGTTTGAATCTGGTTCCACCTAAGGCCTTTGTTAGTAAATCAGCAACTTGCTCTTGTGATGTCGTGTATAACATTTTCCCCTTCCCTGTTTACACTTTATCTCTAACCAAATGACAATCAATTTCAATAAGTTTCGTTCTTTCATGGAATACTAGATTACTTGCTATGTGAATGGCAGATTGATTGTCACAGAATAACAAGGTTGTTCTAGAATGTGTGACACTCAAATCATTAAGTAAATTCTTTAGCCAACTTATCTCGCAAATAGCAGCTGCCATAGACCGGTACTCTGCTTCAGCTAAAGATCTTGAGGCCGTATACTGTTTTTTAGATTTCCATGATATCAAGAAATTTCCCAGAAAAATACAGTAGCCAGTGATAGACCTTCGGTGTCTGCACAATCTGCATCACAATAGCCTTTAAGGTGCAAGTCTGATCAAGCTTTGTCCAGGTGTACCCTTTAAATACCTCAAGACATGATGAGCCGCTTCCAAGTAGGGCTGTTTTTGTGATTAAAGGAATTGACTGAGAAGCTGAACATCATAAGATAGGTCCGATCTCGTTATGGTTAAGTAGAGAATTCTTCCCACTAGCCTCGTGTACTCACTTGCATCCATGGTAGTGTTTTCTTCACCCTTGCTCAATTTCAAATTATGTGGTACAGGGTTAGCTGCTGGTTTAGCTACTAAGTACCCTGCATCTGATAGAATTTCCAGTGCGTACTTTCTTTGGCATACAGAGATGTCCTTTGAAGTTCTTGCATCTTCAAGCCCAAGAAAATATTTAAGAATCCCCAAGTCCTTCAATCTAAACTGATCATTTAACTCATTTTGAATTGTTCAATGTAAAACAAATCATTTCCACCTATGATAATGTCATCTACGTAAATAAGTAGGACAGTGAATAAGCAGCCAGTATGTTTGGTAAATAAGGAATAATCAGCTTTCGATTGTCTGAAGCCTTGCGATAAAACATATGAAGTAAGCTTGGTGTTCCACTGTCGTGAAGCCTGTTTAAGTCCATAGATAAACTTGTTTAATTTGAAAACAAGTTGTTCTGCATTCTTCCCCTGCTGCTCATAACCAGGAGGTATTAGCATATACACTTCCTCATCCAATTCACCATGAAGAATATGTCGAGTTGATGTAGATGCCACTACAATTGAGCTGCAACAGCCATGAGATTTTTAACAGTTACTAACTTGACAACAGGAGAAAATGTTTACTCGTGCTCTAGTCCTGGCTGTTGGGTGAAACCTTTGGCTACAAGGCAAGTTTTCTTTCTTTCCCCAGTCCCATATGAATGAAGCTTAACTTTGAAAACCCATTTGCAAGCAACATGTTTTTTTATGATATGGAAGTTTGAAAACATCCCAAGTGTGGCTGGAAACAAGTGCATGATATTCTAAGTCCATAGCTTGGCACCAATCTGGATACTTGGAGGCTTCAACATAAGAGTGAGGTTCAAAGGCAGAAGATAAAGCCAATGTATATTGTTTGTGTGCAGTAGACAACTGAGTATAGTTCAAATGATCGAGATGGGATAATTCTTACCTGACACAGAACCTTTTGCCATAGATTGAGGAATAGGCACTTGAGAAGCCAGAATGCAATGATAATCTAGTAGATAAGATAGAGGTCGTGTAGCTCTTCTAGATTTACGGATAGGTATTAAGGGTGGTGAAGAGGAAACCACAGGTGAAGGAAGATCAGAAATTTGGTCAGCAGTAGAGGTATTTTGGTAAAATGAAATATGACCAAATGAAAAAAGAGCATGACGATGAGTATTGGTAGGAACATAATCTGAAGCTAGAAAAGAAATATCAGAACATGAGGATGACTGAGCTGGAAAGAGAGCTTGAAGAGGCTGTGAAAGATCTTCAAACTTTGATAGAGACTTGAGAAATGAAGGGTTATGAAATGGGAAAATATTTTTGTGAAAATAGACATCTCTTGAAGTGAAAGTGGTATTGGTCTGAAAATTATATATTTTATAAGCCTTCATACCATATGGGTATCCAATGAAGATACAAGGTGTAGCTCTAGGATCAAATTTTGTTATATTTCTCTTCAAAGTAGAAACATAACAGAGACAGCCAAAAACCTTGAGATGGATGTAGGATGGTACAGCTTGATAGAGCATTACATAAGGGGATTTATCAGCAAGAATAGAGGTAGGTGTTCAATTTATAATATGTGTAGCAATAAGGATACAATCATCCCAAAATTGATGTGGTAGGTTGGCTTGAAATTTAATAGCTCTAGCAACATTCGAAACGTGTTGATGTTTTTTTCTCAACCACACCATTTTGTTGTGGTGTTTCTACATAACTAACTTGGTGTATGATACCTTTGGAATGAAAGAAATCAGTCATAAGAAACTCTGCACCATTATTAGACCTCAGGATCTTTATGTTGCATTGAAAATGTGTTTGGATTAAGGAGAAGAAAGCTTGAATAGTAGGCCTGGTCTGAGATTTGGTTCTCATAAGATATGTCCATGTCATTCTACTATAATCATCTAAAGTGGTGAGGAAGTATTTAGATCCATTTAAAGAAGGAATAGAGTACGGTCCCTATATATTACAGTGAATAATGTCAAAAGCTTTAGAAGCTCTTGTCTCACTATGTGGGAAAGAAAGTCTGTGTTGTTTAGCCAATGGTCATATAGAACAGTGCATATGTCTATTAAACTTGATAGTAGGAACATACTTATGTAAAATAGACAGCTTAGAAGCAGGTACATGTCCTAACCGGCAATGCCAGACATCAATGTTGCCGTTGATATTAATATTGCTTAATGAATTACAAGTAGCATTGTCAGCTTTATTAAGCAAAAAAATTGATATTAGGAGAAATTGTAGAACTGATGTTGAGAGGATTAGTAGAATGTATTGTGAGTTGATGAGGTTTGATGAAGGATTGTCTACTGAACTGGTAATCAGAATGCTGAAAGTGATACAATCCATTCTCAAGTTTGCCTACCCCAATCATCCTCCATTTAAAGAAGGAATAGAGTACGGTCCTTATATATTACAGTGAATAATGTCAAAAGCTTTAGAAGCTCTTGTCTCACTATGTGGGAAAGAAAGTCCGTGTTGTTTAGCCAAGGATCATATAGAACAGTGCATATGTCTATTGAATTTGATAGTAGGAACATACTTATGTAAAATAGACAGCTTAGAAGCAGGTACAGGTCCTAATCAGCAATGCCAGACATCAATGTTGCTGTTGATATTAACATTGCTTAATGAATTACAAATAGCATTGTCAGCTTTATAACATTGAGAATAAGAAACAGAATTGATATTAGGGGAAATAACAGAACTGATGTTGAAAGAATTAGCAGAATGCGTTGTAAGTTGATGAGGTTTGATGAAGGATTGTCTATTGAGCTGATAATTAGAATGCTAAAAGTAATACAATCCTTCCTCAAGTTTGCCTACCCCAATCATTCTCCATTTAAAGAAGGAATAGAGTACGGTCCCTATATATTACAGTGAATAATGTCAAAAGCTTGAGAAGCTATTGTCTCACTATGTGGGAAAGAAAGTACGTGTTGTTTAGCCAATGGTCATATAGAGCAGTGCATATGTCTATTAAACTTGATAGTAGGAACATACTTATGTAAAATAGACGACTTAGAAGCAGGTACATGTCCTAACCGGCAATGCCAGACATCAATGTTGCTGTTGATATTAATATTACTTAATGAATTACAAGTAGCATTGCCAGCTTTATTACATTGAGAATAAGCAAAAAAACTGATAGTAGGAGAAATAGCAGAACTGATGTTGAGAGGATTAGCAGAATGCATTGTGAGTTGATGAGGTTTGATGAAGGATTGTCTACTGAACTGGTAATCAGAATGCTGAAAGTGATACAATCCATTCTCAAGTTTGCCTACCCCAATCATCCTCCATTTAAAGAAGGAATAGAGTACGGTCCCTATATATTACAGTGAATAATGTCAAAAGCTTTAGAAGCTCTTGTCTCACTATGTGGGAAAGAAAGTCTGTGTTGTTTAGCCAATGGTCATATAGAACAGTGCATATGTCTATTAAACTTGATAGTAGGAACATACTTATGTAAAATAGACAGCTTAGAAGCAGGTACATGTCCTAACCGGCAATGCCAGACATCAATGTTGCTGTTGATATTAATATTACTTAATGAATTACAAGTAGCATTGCCAGCTTTATTACATTGAGAATAAGCAAAAAAACTGATAGTAGGAGAAATAGCAGAACTGATGTTGAGAGGATTAGCAGAATGCATTGTGAGTTGATGAGGTTTGATGAAGGATTGTCTCATCGAATCGGTAATCGAGAATACGAAAGTGATACAATCCATTCTCAAGTTTGCCTACCCCAATCATCCTCCATTTAAAGAAGGAATAGAGTACGGTCCCTATATATTACAGTGAATAATGTCAAAAGCTTTAGAAGCTCTTGTCTCACTATGTGGGAAAGAAAGTCTGTGTTGTTTAGCCAATGGTCATATAGAACAGTGCATATGTCTATTAAACTTGATAGTAGGAACATACTTATGTAAAATAGACAGCTTAGAAGCAGGTACATGTCCTAACCGGCAATGCCAGACATCAATGTTGCTGTTGATATTAATATTACTTAATGAATTACAAGTAGCATTGCCAGCTTTATTACATTGAGAATAAGCAAAAAAACTGATAGTAGGAGAAATAGCAGAACTGATGTTGAGAGGATTAGCAGAATGCATTGTGAGTTGATGAGGTTTGATGAAGGATTGTCTACTGAACTGGTAATCAGAATGCTGAAAGTGATACAATCCATTCTCAAGTTTGCCTACCCCAATCATCCTCCATTTAAAGAAGGAATAGAGTACGGTCCCTATATATTACAGTGAATAATGTCAAAAGCTTTAGAAGCTCTTGTCTCACTATGTGGGAAAGAAAGTCTGTGTTGTTTAGCCAATGGTCATATAGAACAGTGCATATGTCTATTAAACTTGATAGTAGGAACATACTTATGTAAAATAGACAGCTTAGAAGCAGGTACATGTCCTAACCGGCAATGCCAGACATCAATGTTGCTGTTGATATTAATATTACTTAATGAATTACAAGTAGCATTGCCAGCTTTATTACATTGAGAATAAGCAAAAAAACTGATAGTAGGAGAAATAGCAGAACTGATGTTGAGAGGATTAGCAGAATACATTGTGAGTTGATGAGGTTTGATGAAGGATTGTCTACTGAACTGGTAATCAGAATGCTGAAAGTGATACAATCCATTCTCAAGTTTGCCTACCCCAATCATCCTCCATTTAAAGAAGGAATAGAGTACGGTCCCTATATATTACAGTGAATAATGTCAAAAGCTTTAGAAGCTCTTGTCTCACTATGTGGGAAAGAAAGTCTGTGTTGTTTAGCCAATGGTCATATAGAACAGTGCATATGTCTATTAAACTTGATAGTAGGAACATACTTATGTAAAATAGACAAACTTAGAAGCGGTACATGTCCTAATCCGGCAATGCCGTACATCAATGTTCTTGTTGATATTAATATTACTTAATGAATTACAAGTAGCATTGCCACTTTATTACATTGAGAATAAGCAAAAAACCGATAGTAGGAGAAATAGCGAATCGATGTTGAGAGGATTAGCGAGAATGCATTGTGAGTTGATGAGGTTTGATGAAGGATTGTCTCTTGAATCGGTAATCGAATGCCGAAAGTGATACAATCCATTCTCAAGTTTGCCTACCCCAATCATCCTCCATTTAAAGAAGGAATAGAGTACGGTCCCTATATATTACGATGAATAATGTCAAAAGCTTTAGAAGCTCTTGTCTCACTATGTGGGAAAGAAAGTCTGTGTTGTTTAGCCAATGGTCATATAGAACGGTGCATATGTCTATTAAACTTGATAGTAGGAACATACTTATGTAAAATAGACAAACTTTAGAAGGTGTACATGTCCTAAGGCAATGCCGTACATCAATGTTCTTGTTGATATTAATATTACTTAATGAATTACAAGTAGCATTGCCGACTTTATTACATTGAGAATAAGCAAAAAACCGATATTAGGGGAAATAACAGAACTGATGTTGAGAGGATTAGCAGAATGTGTTGTGAGTTGATGAGGTTTGATGAAGGATTGTCTACTGAACTGGTAATCAAAATGCTGAAAGTGATACAATCCATTCTCAAGTTTGCCTATCCCAATCATCCTCCATTTAAAGAAGGAATAGAGTACGGTCCCTATATATTACAGTGAATAATGTCAAAAGCTTTAGAAGCTCTTGTCTCACTATGTGGGAAAGAAAGTCTGTGTTGTTTAGCCAATGGTCATATAGAACAGTGCATATGTCTATTAAACTTGATAGTAGGAACATACTTATGTAAAATAGACAGCTTAGAAGCAGTACATGTCCTAACCGGCAATGCCGTACATCAATGTTCTTTGTTGATATTAATATTACTTAATGAATTACAAGTAGCATTGCCACTTTATTACATTGAGAATAAGCAAAAAAACTGATAGTAGGAGAAATAGCAGTACTGATGTTGAGAGGATTAGCAGAATACATTGTGAGTTGATGAGGTTTGATGAAGGATTGTCTCTCGAATCGGTAATCGAATGTCGAAAGTGATACAATCCATTCTCAAGTTTGCCTACCCCAATCATCCTCCATTTAAAGAAGGAATAGAGTACGGTCCCTATATATTACATTGAATAATGTCAAAAGCTTTAGAAGCTCTTGTCTCACTATGTGGGAAAGAAAGTCTGTGTTGTTTAGCCAATGGTCATATAGAACAGTGCATATGTCTATTAAACTTGATAGTAGGAACATACTTATGTAAAATAGACAACTTAGAAGCGGTACATGTCCTAACCGCAATGCAGAGACATCAATGTTCTTGTTGATATTAATATTACTTAATGAATTACAAGTAGCATTGCCGACTTTATTACATTGAGAATAAGCAAAAAAAGCGATAGTAGGAGAAATAGCAGAATCGATGTTGAGAGGATTAGCGAGAATGCATTGTGAGTTGATGAGGTTTGATGAAGGATTGTCTATCGAATCGGTAATCGAATGTTGAAAGTGATACAATCCATTCTCAAGTTTGCCTACCCCAATCATCCTCCATTTAAAGAAGGAATAGAGTACGGTCCCTATATATTACGGTGAATAATGTCAAAAGCTTTAGAAGCTCTTGTCTCACTATGTGGGAAAGAAAGTCTGTGTTGTTTAGCCAATGGTCATATAGAACGAGTGCATATGTCTATTAAACTTGATAGTAGGAACATACTTATGTAAAATAGACAACTTAGAAGCAGTGTACATGTCCTAACCGGCAATGCCGTACATCAATGTTGTCATTGATATTAATATTACTTAATGAATTACAAGTAGCATTGCCACTTTATTACATTGAGAATAAGCAAAAAACCGATAGTAGGAGAAATAGCAGAACCGATGTTGAGAGGATTAGCGAATACATTGTGAGTTGATGAGGTTTGATGAAGGATTGTTCATCGAATCGGTAATCGAATCTTTGAAAGTGATACAATCCATTCTCAAGTTTGCCTACCCCAATCATCCTCAATTTAAAGAAGGAGTAGAGTACGGTCCTTATATATTACAGTGAATAATGTCAAAAGCTTTAGAAGCTCTTATCTCACTATGTGGGAAAGAAAGTCCGTGTTGTTTAGCCAAGGATCATATAGAACAGTGCATATGTCTATTAAACTTGATAGTAGGAACATACTTATGTAAAATAGACAGCTTAGAAGCAGGTACATGTCCTAACCGGCAATGCCAGACATCAATGTTGCTGTTGATATTAATATTGCTTATTGAATTACAAGTAGCATTGTCAGCTTTATTACATTGAGAATAAGCAAAAAAATTGATATTAGGAGAAATAGCAGAATACATTGTGAGTTGATGAGGTTTGATGAAGGATTGTCTACTGAACTGGTAATCAGAATGCTGAAAGTGATACAATCCATTCTCAAGTTTGCCTACCCCAATCATCCTCCATTTAAAGAAGGAATAGAGTACGGTCCCTATATATTACATGAATAATGTCAAAAGCTTTAGAAGCTCTTGTCTCACTATGTGGGAAAGAAAGTCTGTGTTGTTTAGCCAATGGTCATATAGAACAGTGCATATGTCTATTAAACTTGATAGTAGGAACATACTTATGTAAAATAGACAGCTTTAGAAGCTGTGTACATGTCCTAACCGGCAATGCCAGACATCAATGTTGCTGTTGATATTAATATTACTTAATGAATTACAAGTAGCATTGCCAGCTTTATTACATTGAGAATAAGCAAAAAAACTGATAGTAGGAGAAATAGCAGAACTGATGTTGAGAGGATTAGCAGAATGCATTGTGAGTTGATGAGGTTTGATGAAGGATTGTCTACTGAACTGGTAATCAGAATGCTGAAAGTGATACAATCCATTCTCAAGTTTGCCTACCCCAATCATCCTCCATTTAAAGAAGGAATAGAGTACGGTCCCTATATATTACAGTGAATAATGTCAAAAGCTTTAGAAGCTCTTGTCTCACTATGTGGGAAAGAAAGTCTGTGTTGTTTAGCCAATGGTCATATAGAACAGTGCATATGTCTATTAAACTTGATAGTAGGAACGTACTTATGTAAAATAGACAGCTTAGAAGCAGTACATGTCCTAACCGGCAATGCCGTACATCAATGTTCTTGTTGATATTAATATTACTTAATGAATTACAAGTAGCATTGCCAGCTTTATTACATTGAGAATAAGCAAAAAAACTGATAGTAGGAGAAATAGCAGAACTGATGTTGAGAGGATTAGCAGAATGCATTGTGAGTTGATGAGGTTTGATGAAGGATTGTCTACTGAACTGGTAATCAGAATACTGAAAGTGATACAATCCATTCTCAAGTTTGCCTACCCCAATCATCCTCCATTTAAAGAAGGAATAGAGTACGGTCCCTATATATTACAGTGAATAATGTCAAAAGCTTTAGAAGCTCTTGTCTCACTATGTGGGAAAGAAAGTCTGTGTTGTTTAGCCAATGGTCATATAGAACAGTGCATATGTCTATTAAACTTGATAGTAGGAACATACTTATGTAAAATAGACAGCTTAGAAGCAGGTACATGTCTAACCGGCAATGCCCAGACATCATGTTTGCTGTTTGATATTAATATTACTTAATGAATTACAAGTAGCATTGCCAGCTTTATTACATTGAGAATAAGCAAAAAAACTGATAGTAGGAGAAATAGCAGAACTGATGTTGAGAGGATTAGCAGAATGCATTGTGAGTTGATGAGGTTTGATGAAGGATTGTCTACTGAACTGGTAATCAGAATACTGAAAGTGATACAATCCATTCTCAAGTTTGCCTACCCCAATCATCCTCCATTTAAAGAAGGAATAGAGTACGGTCCCTATATATTACAGTGAATAATGTCAAAAGCTTTAGAAGCTCTTGTCTCACTATGTGGGAAAGAAAGTCTGTGTTGTTTAGCCAATGGTCATATAGAACAGTGCATATGTCTATTAAACTTGATAGTAGGAACATACTTATGTAAAATAGACAGCTTAGAAGCAGGTACATGTCCTAACCGGCAATGCCAGACATCAATGTTGCTGTTGATATTAATATTACTTAATGAATTACAAGTAGCATTGCCAGCTTTATTACATTGAGAATAAGCAAAAAAACTGATAGTAGGAGAAATAGCAGAACTGATGTTGAGAGGATTAGCAGAATGCATTGTGAGTTGATGAGGTTTGATGAAGGATTGTCTACTGAACTGGTAATCAGAATGCTGAAAGTGATACAATCCATTCTCAAGTTTGCCTACCCCAATCATCCTCCATTTAAAGAAGGAATAGAGTACGGTCCCTATATATTACAGTGAATAATGTCAAAAGCTTTAGAAGCTCTTGTCTCACTATGTGGGAAAGAAAGTCTGTGTTGTTTAGCCAATGGTCATATAGAACAGTGCATATGTCTATTAAACTTGATAGTAGGAACATACTTATGTAAAATAGACAGCTTAGAAGCAGGTACATGTCCTAACCGGCAATGCCAGACATCAATGTTGCTGTTGATATTAATATTACTTAATGAATTACAAGTAGCATTGCCAGCTTTATTACATTGAGAATAAGCAAAAAAACTGATAGTAGGAGAAATAGCAGAACTGATGTTGAGAGGATTAGCAGAATACATTGTGAGTTGATGAGGTTTGATGAAGGATTGTCTACTGAACTGGTAATCAGAATGCTGAAAGTGATACAATCCATTCTCAAGTTTGCCTACCCCAATCATCCTCAATTTAAAGAAGGAGTAGAGTACGGTCCTTATATATTACAGTGAATAATGTCAAAAGCTTTAGAAGCTCTTATCTCACTATGTGGGAAAGAAAGTCCGTGTTGTTTAGCCAAGGATCATATAGAACAGTGCATATGTCTATTAAACTTGATAGTAGGAACATACTTATGTAAAATAGACAAACTTAGAAGCAGTACATGTCCTAACCGGCAATGCCAGACATCAATGTTGCTGTTGATATTAATATTACTTAATGAATTACAAGTAGCATTGCCAGCTTTATTACATTGAGAATAAGGAAAAAAACTGATAGTAGGAGAAATAGCAGAACTGATGTTGAGAGGATTAGCAGAATGCATTGTGAGTTGATGAGGTTTGATGAAGGATTGTCTACTGAACTGGTAATCAGAATGCTGAAAGTGATACAATCCATTCTCAAGTTTGCCTACCCCAATCATCCTCCATTTAAAGAAAGAATAGAGTACGGTCCCTATATATTACAGTGAATAATGTCAAAAGCTTTAGAAGCTCTTGTCTCACTATGTGGGAAAGAAAGTCTGTGTTGTTTAGCCAATGGTCATATAGAACAGTGCATATGTCTATTAAATTTGATAGTAGGAACATACTTATGTAAAATAGACGGCTTAGAAGCAGGTACATGTCCTAACCGGCAATGCCAGACATCAATGTTGCTGTTGTTAATATTGCTTAATGAATTACAAGTAGCATTGTCAGCTTTATTACATTGAGAATAAGCAAAAAACCGATATTAGGGGAAATAGTAGAACTGATGTTGAGAGGATTAGCAGAATACATTGTGAGTTGATGAGGTTTGATGAAGGATTGTCTACTGAACTGGTAATCAGAATACTGAAAGTGATACAATCCATTCTCAAGTTTGCCTACCCCAATCATCTTCCATTTAAAGAAGGAATAGAGTACGGTCCTTATATATTACAGTGAATAATGTCAAAAGCTTTAGAAGCTCTTGTCTCACTATGTGGGAAAGAAAGTCTGTGTTGTTTAGCCAAGGGTCATATAGAACAGTGCATATGTCTATTAAACTTGATAGTAGGAACATACTTATGTAAAATAGACAGCTTAGAAGCAGGTACATGTCCTAACCGGCAATGCCAGACATCAATGTTGCCGTTGATATTAATATTGCTTAATGAATTACAAGTAGCATTGCCACTTTATTACATTGAGAATAAGCAAAAAAGCCGATAGTAGGAGAAATAGCGAACCGATGTTGAGAGGATTAGCGAATACATTGTGAGTTGATGAGGTTTGATGAAGGATTGTCTATCGAATCGGTAATCGAATGCCGAAAGTGATACAATCCATTCTCAAGTTTGCCTACCCCAATCATCCTCAATTTAAAGAAGGAGTAGAGTACGGTCCTTATATATTACAGTGAATAATGTCAAAAGCTTTAGAAGCTCTTATCTCACTATGTGGGAAAGAAAGTCCGTGTTGTTTAGCCAAGGATCATATAGAACAGTGCATATGTCTATTAAACTTGATAGTAGGAACATACTTATGTAAAATAGACAATGACTTAGAAGCGTGTACATGTCCTAACCTAAGCAATGCCAGACATCAATGTTGCTGTTGATATTAATATTACTTAATGAATTACAAGTAGCATTGCCAGCTTTATTACATTGAGAATAAGCAAAAAAACTGATAGTAGGAGAAATAGCAGAACTGATGTTGAGAGGATTAGCAGAATGCATTGTGAGTTGATGAGGTTTGATGAAGGATTGTCTCTTGAATCGGTAATCGTAATGCTTTGAAAGTGATACAATCCATTCTCAAGTTTGCCTACCCCAATCATCCTCCATTTAAAGAAGGAATAGAGTACGGTCCCTATATATTACAGTGAATAATGTCAAAAGCTTTAGAAGCTCTTGTCTCACTATGTGGGAAAGAAAGTCTGTGTTGTTTAGCCAATGGTCATATAGAACAGTGCATATGTCTATTAAACTTGATGAGGAACATACTTATGTAAAATAGACAGCTTAGAAGCAGGTACATGTCCTAACCGGCAATGCCAGACATCAATGTTGCTGTTGATATTAATATTACTTAATGAATTACAAGTAGCATTGCCAGCTTTATTACATTGAGAATAAGCAAAAAAACTGATAGTAGGAGAAATAGCAGAACTGATGTTGAGAGGATTAGCAGAATACATTGTGAGTTGATGAGGTTTGATGAAGGATTGTCTACTGAACTGGTAATCAGAATGCTGAAAGTGATACAATCCATTCTCAAGTTTGCCTACCCCAATCATCCTCAATTTAAAGAAGGAGTAGAGTACGGTCCTTATATATTACAGTGAATAATGTCAAAAGCTTTAGAAGCTCTTATCTCACTATGTGGGAAAGAAAGTCCGTGTTGTTTAGCCAAGGATCATATAGAACAGTGCATATGTCTATTAAACTTGATAGTAGGAACATACTTATGTAAAATAGACAAACTTAGAAGCGTGTACATGTCCTAACCGGCAATGCCAGACATCAATGTTGCTGTTGATATTAATATTACTTAATGAATTACAAGTAGCATTGCCAGCTTTATTACATTGAGAATAAGCAAAAAAACTGATAGTAGGAGAAATAGCAGAACTGATGTTGAGAGGATTAGCAGAATGCATTGTGAGTTGATGAGGTTTGATGAAGGATTGTCCTCTTGAGGTAATCGAGAATCTTTGAAAGTGATACAATCCATTCTCAAGTTTGCCTACCCCAATCATCCTCCATTTAAAGAAGGAATAGAGTACGGTCCCTATATATTACAGTGAATAATGTCAAAAGCTTTAGAAGCTCTTGTCTCACTATGTGGGAAAGAAAGTCTGTGTTGTTTAGCCAATGGTCATATAGAACAGTGCATATGTCTATTAAACTTGATAGTAGGAACATACTTATGTAAAATAGACAGCTTAGAAGCAGGTACATGTCCTAACCGGCAATGCCAGACATCAATGTTGCTGTTGATATTAATATTACTTAATGAATTACAAGTAGCATTGCCAGCTTTATTACATTGAGAATAAGCAAAAAAACTGATAGTAGGAGAAATAGCAGAACTGATGTTGAGAGGATTAGCAGAATACATTGTGAGTTGATGAGGTTTGATGAAGGATTGTCTACTGAACTGGTAATCAGAATGCTGAAAGTGATACAATCCATTCTCAAGTTTGCCTACCCCAATCATCCTCAATTTAAAGAAGGAGTAGAGTACGGTCCTTATATATTACAGTGAATAATGTCAAAAGCTTTAGAAGCTCTTATCTCACTATGTGGGAAAGAAAGTCCGTGTTGTTTAGCCAAGGATCATATAGAACAGTGCATATGTCTATTAAACTTGATAGTAGGAACATACTTATGTAAAATAGACAGCTTAGAAGCAGGTACATGTCCTAACCGGCAATGCCAGACATCAATGTTGCTGTTGATATTAATATTACTTAATGAATTACAAGTAGCATTGCCAGCTTTATTACATTGAGAATAAGCAAAAAAACTGATAGTAGGAGAAATAGCAGAACTGATGTTGAGAGGATTAGCAGAACACATTGTGAGTTGATGAGGTTTGATGAAGGATTGTCTACTGAACTGGTAATCAGAATGCTGAAAGTGATACAATCCATTCTCAAGTTTGCCTACCCCAATCATCCTCCATTTAAAGAAAGAATAGAGTACGGTCCCTATATATTACAGTGAATAATGTCAAAAGCTTTAGAAGCTCTTGTCTCACTATGTGGGAAAGAAAGTCTGTGTTGTTTAGCCAATGGTCATATAGAACAGTGCATATGTCTATTAAACTTGATAGTAGGAACATACTTATGTAAAATAGACGGCTTTAGAAGGTGTACATGTCCTAACCGGCAATGCCGTACATCAATGTTCTGTTGATATTAATATTACTTAATGAATTACAAGTAGCATTGCCACTTTATTACATTGAGAATAAACAAAAAAACTGATAGTAGGAGAAATAGCAGAACTGATGTTGAGAGGATTAGCAGAATGCATTGTGAGTTGATGAGGTTTGATGAAGGATTGTCTATCGAATCGGTAATCGAGAATCTTTGAAAGTGATACAATCCATTCTCAAGTTTGCCTACCCCAATCATCCTCCATTTAAAGAAGGAATAGAGTACGGTCCCTATATATTACGGTGAATAATGTCAAAAGCTTTAGAAGCTCTTGTCTCACTATGTGGGAAAGAAAGTCTGTGTTGTTTAGCCAATGGTCATATAGAACAAAGGTGCATATGTCTATTAAACTTGACGGTAGGAACATACTTATGTAAAATAGACAAATTTTAGAAGTGTGTACATGTCCTAACCGCAATGCCAGACATCAATGTTGTCATTGATATTAATATTACTTAATGAATTACAAGTAGCATTGCCACTTTATTACATTGAGAATAAGCAAAAAATCTGATAGTAGGAGAAATAGCAGAACTGATGTTGAGAGGATTAGCAGAATACATTGTGAGTTGATGAGGTTTGATGAAGGATTGTCTACTGAACTGGTAATCAGAATGCTGAAAGTGATACAATCCATTCTCAAGTTTGCCTACCCCAATCATCCTCAATTTAAAGAAGGAGTAGAGTACGGTCCTTATATATTACAGTGAATAATGTCAAAAGCTTTAGAAGCTCTTATCTCACTATGTGGGAAAGAAAGTCCGTGTTGTTTAGCCAAGGATCATATAGAACAGTGCATATGTCTATTAAACTTGATAGTAGGAACATACTTATGTAAAATAGACAGCTTAGAAGCAGGTACATGTCCTAACCGGCAATGCCAGACATCAATGTTGCTGTTGATATTAATATTACTTAATGAATTACAAGTAGCATTGCCACTTTATTACATTGAGAATAAGCAAAAAACCGATAGTAGGAGAAATAGCAGGCGATGTTGAGAGGATTAGCGAGAATGCATTGTGAGTTGATGATGTTTGATGAAGGATTGTCTACTGAACTGGTAATCAGAATGCTGAAAGTGATACAATCCATTCTCAAGTTTGCCTACCCCAATCATCCTCCATTTAAAGAAGGAATAGAGTACGGTCCCTATATATTACGGTGAATAATGTCAAAAGCTTTAGAAGCTCTTGTCTCACTATGTGGGAAAGAAAGTCTCGTGTTGTTTAGCCAATGGTCATATAGAACAAAGGTGCATATGTCTATTAAACTTGACGGTAGGAACATACTTATGTAAAATAGACAGCTTAGAAGCTGTACATGTCCTAAGGCAATGCCGTACATCAATGTTGTCATTGATATTAATATTACTTAATGAATTACAAGTAGCATTGCCAGCTTTATTACATTGAGAATAAGCAAAAAAACTGATAGTAGGAGAAATAGCAGAACTGATGTTGAGAGGATTAGCAGAATACATTGTGAGTTGATGAGGTTTGATGAAGGATTGTCTACTGAACTGGTAATCAGAATGCTGAAAGTGATACAATCCATTCTCAAGTTTGCCTACCCCAATCATCCTCAATTTAAAGAAGGAGTAGAGTACGGTCCTTATATATTACAGTGAATAATGTCAAAAGCTTTAGAAGCTCTTATCTCACTATGTGGGAAAGAAAGTCCGTGTTGTTTAGCCAAGGATCATATAGAACAGTGCATATGTCTATTAAACTTGATAGTAGGAACATACTTATGTAAAATAGACAGCTTAGAAGCAGGTACATGTCCTAACCGGCAATGCCAGACATCAATGTTGCTGTTGATATTAATATTACTTAATGAATTACAAGTAGCATTGCCAGCTTTATTACATTGAGAATAAGCAAAAAAACTGATAGTAGGAGAAATAGCAGAACTGATGTTGAGAGGATTAGCAGAATGCATTGTGAGTTGATGAGGTTTGATGAAGGATTGTCTACTGAACTGGTAATCAGAATGCTGAAAGTGATACAATCCATTCTCAAGTTTGCCTACCCCAATCATCCTCCATTTAAAGAAGGAATAGAGTACGGTCCCTATATATTACAGTGAATAATGTCAAAAGCTTTAGAAGCTCTTGTCTCACTATGTGGGAAAGAAAGTCTGTGTTGTTTAGCCAATGGTCATATAGAACAAAGGTGCATATGTCTATTAAACTTGATAGTAGGAACATACTTATGTAAAATAGACAAACTTAGAAGCAGTACATGTCCTAACCGGCAATGCCGTACATCAATGTTGTCATGATATTAATATTACTTAATGAATTACAAGTAGCATTGCCACTTTATTACATTGAGAATAAGCAAAAAACCGATAGTAGGAGAAATAGCAGAACCGATGTTGAGAGGATTAGCGAGAATACATTGTGAGTTGATGAGGTTTGATGAAGGATTGTCTCATCGAATCGGTAATCGAATCTCGAAAGTGATACAATCCATTCTCAAGTTTGCCTACCCCAATCATCCTCAATTTAAAGAAGGAGTAGAGTACGGTCCTTATATATTACGGTGAATAATGTCAAAAGCTTTAGAAGCTCTTATCTCACTATGTGGGAAAGAAAGTCCGTGTTGTTTAGCCAAGGATCATATAGAACAAGTGCATATGTCTATTAAACTTGATAGTAGGAACATACTTATGTAAAATAGACAGCTTAGAAGGTGTACATGTCCTAACCGGCAATGCCGAGACATCAATGTTCTTGTTGATATTAATATTACTTAATGAATTACAAGTAGCATTGCCGACTTTATTACATTGAGAATAAGCAAAAAACCGATAGTAGGAGAAATAGCAGAATCGATGTTGAGAGGATTAGCGTAATGCATTGTGAGTTGATGAGGTTTGATGAAGGATTGTCTACTGAACTGGTAATCAGAATGCTGAAAGTGATACAATCCATTCTCAAGTTTGCCTACCCCAATCATCCTCCATTTAAAGAAGGAATAGAGTACGGTCCCTATATATTACAGTGAATAATGTCAAAAGCTTTAGAAACTCTTGTCTCACTATGTGGGAAAGAAAGTCTGTGTTGTTTAGCCAAGGGTCATATAGAACAGTGCATATGTCTATTAAATTTGATAGTAGGAACATACTTATGTAAAATAGACGGCTTAGAAGCAGGTACATGTCCTAACCGGCAATGCCAGACATCAATGTTGCTGTTGTTAATATTGCTTAATGAATTACAAGTAGCATTGTCAGCTTTATTACATTGAGAATAAGCAAAAAAAAAATTGATATTAGGGGAAATAGTAGAACTGATGTTGAGAGGATTAGCAGAATACATTGTGAGTTGATGAGGTTTGATGAAGGATTGTCTACTGAACTGGTAATCAGAATACTGAAAGTGATACAATCCATTCTCAAGTTTGCCTACCCCAATCATCCTCAATTTAAAGAAGGAGTAGAGTACGGTCCTTATATATTACAGTGAATAATGTCAAAAGCTTTAGAAGCTCTTATCTCACTATGTGGGAAAGAAAGTCCGTGTTGTTTAGCCAAGGATCATATAGAACAGTGCATATGTCTATTAAACTTGATAGTAGGAACATACTTATGTAAAATAGACAGCTTAGAAGCAGGTACATGTCCTAACCGGCAATGCCAGACATCAATGTTGCTGTTGATATTAATATTACTTAATGAATTACAAGTAGCATTGCCAGCTTTATTACATTGAGAATAAGCAAAAAAACTGATAGTAGGAGAAATAGCAGAACTGATGTTGAGAGGATTAGCAGAACACATTGTGAGTTGATGAGGTTTGATGAAGGATTGTCTACTGAACTGGTAATCAGAATGCTGAAAGTGATACAATCCATTCTCAAGTTTGCCTACCCCAATCATCCTCAATTTAAAGAAGGAGTAGAGTACGGTCCTTATATATTACAGTGAATAATGTCAAAAGCTTTAGAAGCTCTTGTCTCACTATGTGGGAAAGAAAGTCCGTGTTGTTTAGCCAAGGATCATATAGAACAGTGCATATGTCTATTAAACTTGATAGTAGGAACATACTTATGTAAAATAGACAGCTTAGAAGCAGGTACATGTCCTAATCGGCAATGCCAGACATCAATGTTGCTGTTGATATTAATATTGCTTATTGAATTACAAGTAGCATTGTCAGCTTTATTACATTGAGAATAAGCAAAAAAATTGATATTAGGAGAAATAGAAGAACTGATGTTGAGAGGATTAGCAGAATACATTGTGAGTTGATGAGGTTTGATGAAGGATTGTCTACTGAACTGGTAATCAGAATGCTGAAAGTGATACAATCCATTCTCAAGTTTGCCTACCCCAATCATCCTCCATGTTAAAAGATCATATACAAAGCAAGAATTGTGTATGAAAATCAGAAAGCAATTATGTTTAAGAACCAAATTGCTAACATATATTAGATTGAAGGTAAAGGATGGTACCACTAGAACATTTGTCAAAACCAAATCAACAGACAACTTCACTATGCCAACATGTGTTACAGCAACATTATCTCCATTTGGTAGTTTTACAGATGCATTAGCCTCAGTAGTCACAGTGGTCATATACTTGATAGAAAAAATCATGTGTTCTAAGGCTCCTGTGTCTATGATCCATTTAACTCCAGTTGTAGCAACATTGTAACAAACATGATTACCTGAGAGGCAAATGTTTCAGGGACTGAAGATGAGATTGATGGCACATCTTGTGGTTTTAAATTGCAGGTGGATAATTGTGCTTGCAATTGTGGAACCAACATGGCCAAAATTTGTTGACACTGATTTGGAGTAATAGTTACACTTGGAAGAGAATTAGTAATTTCAAAGTTGCTACCAAGGGGGACTTGAGCAATAGCACTTGCTACTGGTGTTCTCCCTTTAGCAAATCTATAACCTGGAGGATAACCTACGAGCTTGTAACATTTTCCTTTGAGGTGTCCAAGCATTCCACAATAATTGCACATAGGTCGTCCTTTCTCTGAGATTGATTAAAGGAACCAGACCTCTAATTCCCAAATGATCCGTACACCATCTTACTTGCAAAGGCTGTTGCATCAAAATGTTGTTGTTTCTTAGCAACAACATCCTTTTGCCTTTCATCTTGCAAATCAGTGCAAACACTTTATTCAATGAAGGAAATGGATCCATCAGCAGCACCTGACTTCTAACAGCAGAAAAGTGATCATCTAGTCTCATTAAAAACTCCATAACTTGATCCTCATGTTTATAATTGGTGCTATTGACATTTGGTCTATAATTGTTCAGTTCTTCCCAAAGTCCTTTGAATCGATTGAAATAAGAACTGACTGACCCGTTTCTTGCGAAATTGAAGCATTTTGCTTCTTCAATTCATAAATTCGAGTACCATTACCTTGACTGTACATGTCTCGAAGCTCAATCCAGATATCTCTTGCAGAGCCCTTGTGCATCACACTTGGATAAAGCTCTTTCAGAATGGAATTGATAATCCAGGAAGAAACAACATGATTACATCTCCTCCAAGCACTAAAGAGAGGATCGTCCTGATGCGGTTTATCAATTGTTCTATCAATAAAACCTTCCTTATTTTTAACACTGAGTGCCATTACAATAGCTCGACTCCACGTCGAATAGTTGTCATCAGTAAGAACAACTGAAATGATTTGCATCCCTGTGTTATTACCATATTGAATGTAGTAAGGATTGGTTGGATCAGTGATCAATCGACTAGCAAGGGAATTAGCATCTCCTCCAACCATTTCTCCAACAGATGATTCGCTGGATGAATTAATATGATCGAACTAATTTTGAATATCTACTACAACATTGGAATCCTCTGCCATTAAACGAAAACTTCAATTAATTGGTCTGATACCATGAAGAGATGCAGAGAATTCTAGAAGGTAGAAGAAGAGAGGCGGGAAAAACAGTTGGAAATGAAAATCTATTTCACATGAAGTGTTCTAGCTCACATATATATATACACCAAAGTATCTAACTAACACGCCTAATTGATGAAGAAGAAATATACATTTACATAAATATCCTTTACTAAAAATGGTTTAACACGAGACAAGGAAAACATGAGACTTAACTTTTAGGAATCAAAAGATGGGAGTTACCAAAATCTAAGTAATTGTGGTCTAGATTAATGACGGAAGTAGAAGAATACATGGCGTAACTTCTTGCATGTATTAATCAAACCTACATTTCATTTTTTTATAAACTGTCAAGTAGCCTCCATTCCCCGTAACAAAATCTAGTCTCGTGTTTCGCTTGTACTTATAACCTACATATATAATTATGACTGAGGTAATTAACACCAAATATAAAGCACTAAATTATTTTGTAGGAAACATTATCAAATCAAAATAGTAACCAAGTTTAATATGCATAAAAATGCATATATTGGTACAAACGTAGGTAGCAAGATTACACCTGCAAGTCACCACCCTTATATTTCCATTTTTACCACGAGTCCAACAGCTCTGGAAGATTGAATTAGATTTCATCTTGTAGAGAGAGAAGAATGGATATAATACGGAAAGTAATCTATGGGCCTAAATTATATGAGCAATATTTGTAATCACATGTGAGAGGTTATCAACCTCTTATATACAAATAGACTCATTGTAATTATATAATATAATATATTAAAAGCTGAGAATATTCTTCATTAACAAGGAAAACCATGAGCATTATCAAATGAATAAACAAAGCAAGAATAATACAGAGGTATTCAACAAAATCAAAGCCAGAGTTGGAAATTCTAATATATTTAACATCAAATTACCTAAGGGAAACAATGCTTATGTAAGTGTACATGTGCTAAAATGTGTTACACCTCAGTGTTCGCATTTAGTGTTAGGAGACCATCCGCGCCATTTCATGTAATGCTTGTAAAATAAAAGTTGAGAAACTCAATGCAGAGAGTCTGGGATATGATTTTCATCTGATGGAACGAATTCTTGGAGAAAAAATGAAGGAAACCGAACATAAATAGCACACTATACACAATAGGAACCAAGAAATCAATTGTATAGAAATAAGAAACCAGCCTTTGACTTTTTCATTAGGGTTTACCATTTTCTACAAAGGGGATATAGCAATAGGGGAACACACAGAATGAAAGAACACCCAATAGAAATGAAGCTATAGAGCTTACCACAAAGATTACAGTTGAATGAAAAACAGTACACATAGAAAACGATTCACAAAAAAAAAAAAATGTCCACAAGCAGGTCGGAAAAAAAAAAAAACCAAAATAAATCTTCTCTATAGCCAAAAAAAGAACGCTATTCGTCTATACAATAGGAAAAAGAACAACCTTTTCGATTTTTTCGTTGCTAGGTCTTGCGATGTGAAGAAGAGAGATTTGGGACAAAGAGAGTACCTTGTGCATCGGATATTTATGAACATTATTAAGTCCATAAAAAATCATTGGGTGAAAAATGTAATGTTTTAACTAAATAAGTCGTTTGCCGTTCGAAACATTTCTGAACATGATGATCATACTTACTTGAAAGGCTCATACAACCATAAAACAACTTTAATGCCTGCAAGGAAAAAATATGTATGAGTAACTAAAAGATTAGATTGAAGAATGCATTACCATAAAAAAACTATGAATCAAATAGATTTTCACTACAACATATCAACTTATTTATAGCTTGTAAAGAATATTATTGTTCTATAGCATTTTTCGAAATGCTATTATAAGTGGTGTTATTAAAAGTCGTACCTCTATTATAACATTTTCGAAATGCTATTTATAAAGTGCTATAAAAAAACTTTTACATAGCATTCTATTATCGTCATAGTTTTAGTATTTATAGCATTCTTTTTATGTAATCTTTTTTAATTTGATAGCATTTTTTTTTCACTATAATTTTGGTTTTAATAACATTCTTTAATCATCATTGTTACATATTTAATAGCATTCTTTTTGCTTCATATATTTTTTTAATATTTATAGAATTTATTGAATATAATGTATTGTTTTCAATAGCATTTTTTTATTGTAATGTATACATCTTAAATAGCATTCCTAATTTGTTAATTGTCAAATATAAATATTCAATAGCATTATTTTTGGGACTAAAAATATAAACAAAAAATAACCTAGTCAATAATAAATTCCAAATCATACATCAATATTGTCCTGTAAAAACAGTTAAATATGTAATTGAAGAAGAAGATAATGCTAAATCGTTGGCCTCATTGATTGAGCTTATTCTATATATAATACATTGCATTGCTACAAGAAGAATCTAGATATTACAACTGTTAGGTGGTTCCATAAATTATGGATCATGTTGGAATCTTTCAATAACAGAATGGTGGTCCAATAACAGCAAGAAGAGACGATTATGACAGCAAGGATAAGAGGCTGCTGAATCACCAATGATCTGCCAATGACTTGGAATGATGACGTGGAACTGATGAGCTGAAATTAATTCTTAACACCCCCTTTCAAGCTGGAGGGTGCACAAGGAACTCCAAGCTTGTCCTTCAGGAAAAGAAACCTCGAGTGATTTGGTCCTTTAGTCAGCAAGTCTGCAATTTGATCTGAGGTAGGAATATATTTCACTTCAAGCTTTCTTGCCAGTACCTTGTCTCTGATGAAATGGATGTCCAACTTTATGTGTTTTGTTCTGGCGTGATAGACTGGATTTGTAGCAAGAGCACCTGCACTCATGTTATCACACCACAGAGTTGGGATTCCAGCTAGTGGAAGCTTATGTTCCTGAAATAGTGACTGAATCCAAGCCACTTCTGAAGCAGTTGAAGCCAGTGCCCTGTACTCAGATTCTGTACTTGAGCGAGCCACCACATGCTGTTTCTTTGAGGACCAAGACATCAGATTGTCACCCAAGTAGATGCAGTAACCCGTTGTTGATCTTCTATCATCTGGACAAGAAGCCCAATCAGTGTCTGAGTAGCAATTTAAGTTTAATCTGTCACTTCTTTGGATCCATAAGCAATGATTTATAGTACCTTTGAGATATCTTAACACTCTTTTTAAAGACTGCCAGTGGATAGAAGTTGGAGACTGCAGGAACTGGCTTAACTTGTTGCCAGTAAAGGTGATGTCTGGTCTGGTATGTGAAAGATATTGTAAGGCCCCAACTGCACTCCTGCAGGTTGAAGGCTCAGCCAACACTTCACCATCAGATTCGAAAATGGTTTTGCCAGCAGGAATTGGTGTAAGGCATGACTTCAAATTTTCAAGCTCAAACCTTTTAAACAAGTTGGTGATATATCTAGATTGAGTGAGATGAATGCCTGAATCATGCCACACTACTTTAACTCCAAGAAAATGATGCAATCATCCCATATTCTTCAGTACAAACTTCATATTAAGTGAGCTTATGAAACCTTACACCAGATCTTTATCATTTCCTATTATGACGATATTATCTAAATAAATGAGAGAAAAGATCACCGGCTTATCTTTCTTGAAATAGAACAAAGATGTGTAAGCCACAGATTGCTTGAACTTCCAACTAAAAAATGTAGCTTTCAGTTTGTCATACCAGGCTCTATGAGCCTGTTTCAAACCATAGAGGGCCTTATTGAGTTTGCATACATAATTAGGCTTAGATTCATCTACAAAGCCCTCTGGCTGATTCATGTAGACAGTTTCTTCCAGGTCTCCATTCAGGAAAGTGTTATTTATGTCTACTTGTCTGATGATCCAATCCTTTGCAATTACCAGAGTATATATGATCCTTAAAGTGGATGGTTTGATAACTGGATTGAATGTTTCTTAGTAGTCAATTCCAGGTGCTTGATGAAACCCTTTTGCCACCAACCTGGCTTTGAATCTTTGAACTGATCCATCATCATTATGTTTGATCCTAAACACCTACTTGTTACATACTATGTCATAAGTTGGCAATGGAGGTACAAGCTTCCAAGTTTTGGTCTTTATTAACGCATTAAATTCTTCCAGTTTCCATTCATCAGTGCTTCTCTTACATTCTTAGGATCACATAGATTTGCATCATTTTTAGTTGATTTTGCCAAGAGAGCTTTTGGCTTAAAAATACCTGTTTTTCCTCTAGTAACCATAGGGTGTTGATTTTGAAATCTTGGTATCCATTGAATCTGATTTTTACCTGTCTCTTGAACTTGATTACCTTCATTCATTTCAATATTCTGCAGCATATCAATTGCTGGTTCTGTAATTTATGGTTCAAGATTGCCTTCATTTTCAATGCTTTCAACCTCTCTTGAGTTGTTATCATGAAAGTCATCTTCTTGTTGACTGTCAATGGAGCTTGGAGTGGTGATAGAGTTATTTGGATCAGTTGGAAGATAGATATAAAGAATAATTATTTCAGGTGATGCAGACTGAGATTGGTCTTTGACATTGAACAATGACTCAAAAGGAAACTCAAGCTCATTGAAAACAACATGTCTTGAAGTGTATAGTTTACCTGAAGAGTTCAGAGACTTGTACGATTTGTGAGCATCACTGTAACCAAGGAAGATGTATTTTGTTGAGTGAAAACTGAATTTTTGTTTCTGATATGGCCTCAAGCAGGGATAGCAGGCACATCCAAAAGTCTTTAAAGCTTTGTAGTTGGGTTCTTTTTTATATAGCGTTTGATAGGGAGATTGTAGTTTGAGAGTAGGTGTTGGCAGTCTATTTATGAGGTAAGTTGCAGTACGAAAAGAGTCCCACCAATAGTTTAGAGGTAGCTGAGCTTGTGCTAGTAATGTCAAGCATGTTTCAGCAATATGTCTATGCTTTCTTTTTATTATACCGTTTTGGGCTGAAGTGTAGGGGCATGGATGCCTAAACTCGATTCCCTCTTGTGTCAAGAAGTTAGTGAAGATTCTGTATTCCCCACCCCAATCAGCCCGCGGAGTTTTTATTTTGTGATCTAATTTGTTTTCAACAAGCCTTTTAAACTGGCTAAATGTCTTCAAGGCTTTTGATTTCAATTTTAACGAGTAAATCCAGGTAAACCGACAGTAATCATCTAAGAAGGTGATGTAGTATTTAAAACCTGAGTTAGACAATACAGGTGCAGGTCCCCATATGTTGGTATGTACTAGTTTTAGAGGTGCTCTAGCATGTGATGAGGACAGTGAGTAAGGCAACAAATGAGACTTGCCAAGTTGACACGCATTGCAAAAGGATTTAATGTTATTTTCTTTAATTTCCAGGTTACGGACTTTTAATACTTGGGTCATTACTTGGCTGGATGGATGACTAAGCCTTTTGTGCCAAATATTAACATCTAAAGACTCTTGACTCGAATCAACAAGGAAAACAACATATGACCTTTGACTGGAATTAATAGAATACTCTTGACTAGTAGAAGCAGAAGATATATTGCAGTGGAACTTATTTGGAAGACTTGACTAGTGTGGAGTTTGCTTGAAGTTATGATGAGAGAAATCCAGTTGATACAGCCTATCCTTAAGCCTCCTTTGTAGCATCACCTCCTTCGTTAACATGTCAAACAATAAGTAGTGTGAAATTCCATGAAAACTTTGTTGTCTAAGGTCAGTTGTGATACACTAATCAGATTTTTCTTTATTTCAGGCACAAGTAGTAATTTGTTTAACACTAGTGTTTTATCATTTAGGGCAGAAATATATGAAGTTCCAAAATGTAAAATATTCAACTTACTTCCATTTTCCACCATGATTTTCTCCTTACTAGTGTACTCACTTGCTGAAATATTGTTTCCATTTTCAAATGTAATGTGGTTGCTGGCTCTTGTGTCAGCAAACCATGCTGGATCACTCATTATGTTTGGAGATGCTATGAGGGCTGGAGGTGGTGAATTGTAGTTTGTCCTCTGGTTTGGTGAAGGTCCAGTGTATCGTTCATCTTATCTAAAGTTACAGATGTTTGCCTTTTGACCAACCTTTCCACAAACTTGGAAAATTGGTCTGTCACCTCCAAATGGATTGGATCCCCCACTTCTACCTCTTCTTCCACTTCTATAGTAGCTGAAATTTGTGAATCTTCCTCCCATATCTGGCCTACTAAACCCGAAGTGATTGTGACGAAAACTTGATCTCTGAGATATGTTGGCTGAGGTTTGATCAAGGTTCAAACATGCCATTTCATTTCTGATGGAATTGAGGTATTCCAGTAGATTGAAGTTCTCTCCAAGAGATGTGATCTCTGCTGTTATGTTGAACAACAATTGGCGTATAGTCTTCATCAAGTCTTACCAAAGCTTGGTGATCAAATATGTCTGAGTGATAGTTTTGCCTACAATCTCCACATTTCAACAAGTTGTTTCACCTTGTTCAAGTATTGGTCTATGTTCAAATTTCCCTTCCTCATTTTTTGAAGTTCACCAACGAGAAAGGTTATCCTTGACCTATTTTGAACTCCATAGCTTTCTTTGATGGCAGTCCAGAGTTCATTGGAGTTGGTTGCACCTATTACTTTCATTGCTATATCTTGAGTCATGGAGGAGTAAAGCCACCCCATCAACAGCTGATCTGTTGACATCTATTGACAAAATTTTGGGTTCTTCACCATTTCAACATTGGTCCCAGGTTCACCAATGATTTGAGTACCAGTAAATTCCTGAGTGTCACCTTTGTCCCAAGAATATGGCCTTCCAGATTATGTCCTTTGATAATTGGGAGAATCATGTTCTTCCACATCAGATAGTTATTTTTATCCAGCTTCACAGACACGGTTTGAGTCAAGTTAACACTGAATGGTGAGAGCTGATTGTTTCCTAGCAATAGTACAGCAGTGCCGCTGGAGAAAGATGCTAGAGTAGTTGTAGGATCATCATTTTGAGGAGTATTACTGGCATTTGCGATGGTTGGCTCTGATACCAAGTTAAATATGTAATTGAAGAAGAAGATAATGCTGAACCGTTGGCTTCATTGATTGAGCTTATTCTATATATAATACATTGCATTGCTACAAAAAGAATATAGATATTACAGTTGTTAGGTGGTTCCATAAATTATGGATCATGTTGGGATCTTTCAATAACAGAATGGTGGTCCAATAACAACAAGAAGAGACGGTTATGACAACAAGGATAAGAGGCTACCGAATCACCATTGATCTGCTAATAACCTGGAATGATGATGTGGAGCTGATGAGCTGAAGTTAATTCCTAACAAAAACACACTAAGGCCTTGTATGGGAGGAATTAAAATCGGATTAAAATTGAAAATATAGCCGTTATTGTTGACTTTTATTGGACGAGTGGGACCCAATAACGGTTATATTTTCAATTTTAATTGGCTTTTAATCCCTCCCGAACGGGGCCTAAGTATAATTGTTCAATAGAGAAATCTATTTATATTCCGTCTTCACATCAAATACTAATAACAATATATTATAAACCAATGTATAAATTCAAACACTATTGATGAGAACCTAGAGAATATAGACTCAGTAGAAACTCAAACATCACAAAGTTCTTGAACTCTTTACAGAAGCAGAAGCTAAAACAGCTAATACACGGCTAAGTTCACAAAGCTGCTAGCATTTGTCCATGGCTTCCAGGGCTCTTACTCTTGTGCTTCTCTCACCGTTGGAATGGTCATCTCTTTCAAAGCAACATCATCTTTACTATCAGCACATTCTTTCTTTGCGGCTAGCTCTCTTCATTTTTCTCTTCTTCCTCCTACTGTTAATTGAACACAACAATGGTATCATCATCTCAATAAAGCAATAAGTTGCCTTACATCTATAAGATAACATGTTGAACTTGAAGTCAACAACTCAAAATCAAGTGGGAACATAGAACTTCAGGAATTAGGAAACTTTGAGACCTCTCATTTATGGCCGATGTGTAAAGAATAGAAAGGTATAGGAAAACAGTTATATAACAACACGAACTCTTATATTTCACGAATATATACACAATTTCATTATCCTTGATAAGTTCCTCCTACATTTCAAGAAAATCCAATTTCCTTCTCCTTTCTGCAACAGAATCTTCAAATGACAACTTTTCCATGCGAACAGTATTTACAACCTCATCTGGAAGAGAAGATAGTGTAGCTCCAATGACTTCCTTTGGCTTCAACTTTGCTGATGCCGTGAAGGATTTGTCAACAGGAAGAGAACATAAATGTTCAGATATTGTCCAAGATTTAACGGAAAATAAATAAAATTTTCCTGAATAAGGAAGAAGGAAATGGAAGGAATTCCTTTAAATGAACCTAGAAAGAATCAAAAGTGAAGATGGAACAGAGTGATTCACTAATAAATCTAGCCAATCAAGCAGATGCAAGGGAAAATGATAAATTACATTATTGGTAGCAAATAATTCCATTATGTTAGGTATGTTTTATAACCGATCTCATGTGTGAGAAATGTGATACAAACTTCTCAGGTTTCTACTAGAATTTCTTTATCACTATAAGGATGTGTTTGTCTCCCATTAATGGGAGAAAAATAGAGTAATGAATAGTATTTTTTGGAAAATGTGTGATTGAAAATTAAAGTAACTTTATTGGTTTGTGTGTATGTGTGGTGGAGAACCTTACTGTAGCAAATAATTTTTTGGAGTAATGGTAGACAAACAGGGGATAAATGTGCACAACCATAACATATTAGAAGAATTCTAAATGAAGTTCAATTTCTCCTAATAAAAGGGAAAAATATCTATTGATGGCAACCGATGAGCCCATTGTCCCCACAAAAATATTATAAAGAATTTCAACATTCAAAAGGTCTCTTCAATGTTTTGTCTCTCATTAGAAAAGCTAAAAAAGTTCTATTATTTCCAAAAAGTAAAAATTTATGGCAAAACATGAAAAAGAACAGATAATTTAAGACAGCCTACAATTCGGATAGAAGGAAACCACAAGTTGTGTCCTTACTTCAAGGCTGATTGCTGAGGTGATCAGACATGCTGAGTAAATTGTGTCTGAGGTTAAAAATGAAAAACTCGATGTAGAAGTTGGAAATATCTGTAAAAGATATATAACTAAAGCAACAAAGAAAATGCAAGAATCATCCAACAGGTGAACACCAAAAAAGCAGGAAGATAAGACTTACAGGGGATTTCCTTGTTGGAAAAAATGAGGTGAATGGCTGACTTTGGCATAAATTTTGAATGGGACCCGTTTCCTTATTTTGGAAGATCAACATTGATTTGTATTTTCCACCGTGAGAACATCGAAATCATGTATTCACTTGTCTAAAATGAAGCTCGAGTGAATTAGAAATTGGAGTTCAAAGTAGATAATTGGAATATGGTTTATGTTGGAGGGAAAACTAAATTTGAGTTTATCCCACAAAGGAAGTTTATGAAAGTGAGAACCACTTTATATATGGCTACACTTTGGAAGTGTGTAATTATCTGTTTGCATGCGAAATTCTCCTCTGTCCGTATACATAATTTACTGTTTGTCAAGGTCTTGGTGGTGATATTGTTCAGATACTAAGTCAGTTCGTCGGAGTAGAATCTGCAGTGCTTAGACTCTACTGGTTTACCATTGTATCCTGGAAAAATATGCTCAAATTATATCTCAAGCACCTATGGTGAGGGGGCAAATATGTTTTAAGGAAACTGTGCTCACACAGGCCTCGATTTTTAAAGTTCAATTGAAATTTTATTCTCTGGTGTTTAGATTATTTGTTCCATTTTATCGTGATTTATATAACTTATTTTGTTTGTTGTGATTAGAAATTATTTAATCTGCTATATCTTAGCTATTATCAGGTATGTTAGTTGCATATACGTTATGTTAGTTGTCAATCCGATATTTGTTAAACCGGTATTCGTTCACGATTATTTTATCTAACAAACTTAAAGTAGATTCGAAAAAAAAATTTAGTTTCTTATCTTGTGATTTCATAAACTAATTTTTGTTTGATTTTCTGAAATGGCAACCGAATCAACCAACATGGACATAATCCAAACTGTGGCTACTAAAAACTAGGTTGTGGGTTGTATTGTAGCTCAAGGGCCAAGTTTTGTTGTGTACATAATCTAAACTGTGGCTACTAAAAACTAGGTTGTGGGTTGTACTGTAGCTTAAGAGCCAAGTTTTGTTGTGCCTCAAGAGCCAAATACTGATGTGGCTAAATTGCTAAGCTATGCTATGGCCAGATTGTAGCTCAACCAACTGGCCATGTCGTTAATGTTCCGGCATTGAATTTCAAAAGGTGGCAACAGAAAATGTTGTTTTACTTGACCACTTTGAATCTTGTGAGCTTCTTAACTGAATCTACTCTGAAACTCAAAGAGGGTGAGGAGGATGTTCAAGTTGTCAGCGGACTGGATGTGTGGAAACATTCAGACTTTCTTTGCCGAAATTACATTATGAACAGGTTAGCAGATTCACTATACAACGTGTATAGTACTTTGAAAATTGCTAAGGAATTGTGGGAGTTATTGGATCGGAAATATAAGATTGAAGATGCCAGGACCAAGAAATTCATTGTTGGCCGATTCATAGATTATGAGATTCCAAAATAGTAATCAGTCAATTGCAAGAACTCCAACTAATTCTTCACGAGATTCATACCGAATGGATGATTTTGAGTGAAACTTTCCAAGTGACTGTAATTATTGAAAAATTGCCACCCACGTGGAAAGATTTCAAGAATTATCCTAAGTACAAGCGAAAGGAAATGAATGTCGAAGAACTGATTGTTAGACTTCGAATTGAAGAAGGCAACAGAAGTTCAGAAAAGAAAGGGCTCAATCCTATTGTGGCTAAAGCCAATGTTATTGAACATAGTCAAAGTTCTAAGACCTTCAAGAACAAGTTTAGGATATCTGTTAGCAAAGGTGCTAAGCTGGGACCGAAAGGGGGCATTTCTGAGAAGAAATTTCAAGGAAAATACTTCAATTGTGACAAAGTAGGCCACACGTCTTCAGAGTTCAGATTGCCAAAGAAGAATAATAAGAAAAAAGCAAATGTGGTTGACTACATTGCACATGATGTGTCGAGAATGAATCTCGTAGCTGTCATTTCTAAAGTGAACATAGTAGGTTCTAACCCAAAAGAGTGGTGGATTGACATCGGTGCTACGAGGCATGTGTGCTCTAGTAAATAGTTGCTACTTTTGCAACAAATGAGAATTGAGAGAAGTTGTTCATGGGAAATTTAGCAACTTCTGAAATCAAGGATCAAGGAAAGGTAGTTCTGAAAATGACTTCGGGAAAATAGCTGACTCTTAACAATGTGCTGCATGTACTGATAATCTGCAAGAACCTAGTGTCCGGGTCACTTTTGAATAAGCATGGTTTCCGTATTGTATTTGACTCATACAAAGTTATTTTTTCAAAAAGTGGAATGTTTGTCGGAAAATGTTATGTTTTCGTTGGTATGTTTAAACTGAATGCAATGGTTGTTAAGCAACAAATGAATAAAATAAACTATTTTGCTTACTTGCTTGAGTCTTCCAACTTATGACATGGTAAACTAGGATATGTTAACTATGATACTTTACGAGACTAGTTCACTTGAATTGCATACCCACGTTCCACATTGATTCCAACCATAAGTGCAAAACTTGTGTTCAGACAAAATTAACAAGGTCATCCTTTAAATCAATTGAACAGAATACATGACCACTTGATTTAATTCACAGCGATGTATGTACAAACAAGAGGTGGTAACAAGTACTTCATTACATTTGTCGATGATAGCACAAAATACTATTATGTATATCTGCTTAAAAGTAAGGATGAATCTATAGAGAAATTTATTTCATATAAAAATGAAGTTGAAAATCAACTGAATAAGAAAATTAAGGTGTTGAGAAGTGATCGAGGTGGTGAGTACAAAACACCATTTGTCGAATTCTGTACACAACACTGAATCATACATGAAACCACCGTACCTTATTCACCGCAACAAAATGGTGTTGCTGAAAGGAAAAATCGTATCTTAAAAGAAATGATGAATGCAATGTTAGTAAGTTCTGGGTTACCTCTAAACATGTGGGGAGAAGTTGTATTATTAGCAAATTGCCTTTTAATAAGGTGCCCCAAAAGAAAATAGAAAAGACCCATTTTGAGTTATAAAAAGGAAGAAAGTCTTCTTATAAATACTTACGAGTGTAGGGGTGTTTTGCTAAAGTGGTCGTTCCATCACCTAAGAAGGTAAAGATAGACCCGAAAACTATAGATTGCATTTTCATTAGCTATGCACATAATATTAGTATTTCTTGTGTATGAATCTAAAATCCCAGACATACACAAAAACACGACATTGGAGTCAAGAAATACTTTATTCTTTGAACTTGTATTTCCATACAAATCCAAAGAAGAAACAACCTTTTCTAAATGAACATATGAGACTATAATTAAAAATAGTCAGGACTAAGAACTAGAAGAGGAGATTGAGATTGAACCAAGATGTAGCAAATAGGAAAGGACAAAAAAATCTTATAGTCCTGATTTTCTGACATATATGCTAGAAAATGAACCTCAAAGTTATCAAGAAGCTATTAACTCTTCAGAAGGACCTCAATGAAAAGATGCTATTACAAGTGAAATAGATTCCATACTACAAAATCATACATGGGAGCTAGTGGATCTTCCTCCAGGGAGAAAACCACCGGCTACAAATGGATTTTCGAAAGGGAAATGAAAGTAGATGGAACTGTCAAAAAGTATAAGGCCAGATTAGTAATAAAAGGTTACAGATAACGTGATGGCCTTGATTACTTTGACACATATTCTCCAGTGACGAGAATAATATTTATTAGGATAATACTTTCAATTGCTGATCTATGAAATCTTGAAGTACATCAAATGGATGTTAAAACTGCTTTCCTGAATGGAGAGTTAGATGAAGAAATTTACATGGAACAACCAAAGGGGTTTTTATCACTAGGGCAGGAAAAGAAAGTCTGTAAATTGGTGAAGTCGTTATATGGTTTGAAATAAGCACCGAAATAATGACATGAAAAATTTGACAATGTTATGATGGAATGTGGATTTAAGATTAACGAGTTTGATAAATGTGTCTATGTCAAAGACACTGAAAATGGTTGTCATTTTACGTCTTTATGTTGACCACATGCTTATTGTTGGTAACAACGATAAGATGATTAAATCCACTAAAAGATGTTAAATTCAAGATTTGACATGAAAGATATGGGTTTAGCTGATATCATACTTTGAATTAAAATAAGCAGAATATCAGATAGACTCATTCTAAGCCAATCATATTATGCGGACAAAATTTTAGAAAAAATTAGCAAGGATGATACTGGAATGGCTAGAACACTGATAGATATGAGTCAGCATCTAAAAACAAAGGTAAGAGTGTCTCTCAAGTAGAATACTCTAGAATTAGTGGAAGTCTATGTACTTGATGAGTTGTACAAGACCAGACATAGCATACACAATTAGTAAACCGAGTAGATACACGAGTAATCCAGGAGCTGACCACTGGAAAGGAATAGTAAGAGTACTAAGGTACTTAAGATATACTCGTAATTTTGGATTGCACTATACCAGATATCTAATAGTCATTGAAGGATATGGTGATGCTAATTGGATATCTGATATAAAAGACTTAAAGTCTAAGTGGATTTGTGTTCACGTTGAGAGGTGCAGCCATATCCTGGAAATCCTCTAAGCAAACTGTTATAGCCAGATCTACTATGGAATCTGAGTTTATAACTCTAGACAAATGTGGTGAAGAGGCCAATTGCCCAACTTCTTAGAGGATATTCCAAGATGGTCAAAACCTGTGCCAGCAATTTGCATATATTGTAACAGTTAATCAGGAATTGGAAGGGCAGAGAGTAACATGTACAATGGTAAGTCTAGATATATACGCCTTAGACACAATACCATAAGATAACTACTCTCAACTGGAGTTATCAATATTAACTATGTAAGGTTAAAGGATAAATTATGGATATACTAACCAAATGGTTAAATAAAGAATTAGTTAGGAAATCATTGAAAGGAATGGGACTTAAGTCCTTGAACGGATAAGTTAATACAAAGGAAACCCAACCAGTTGACTGGAGATCTCAAGATCTAGGTTCAAAGGGACATCCTAATTGTAAAGACTTAATAAATCACTGTGGGGGAGGGGGGAGAATGTTGCCTCATGTCCATTCCTATGATGCAACAATGATGCCCGTAAGGATGAAGGATAAGCAATAGACTTTTAATGATCCTTATGTGTCAAAAATTGAGCCAGTAATGCTGGTTACTTGTAATAAGAAATCACATATGTGAGAGAAAAGTGGGGCCACTTCTAAGAGAATTGTGTGGGGCTCAATTCTTAAGAATTCTCACAGAGCAAGACATATGTTCATGGCCAAAAACAAACATGATAATGAGAACTGAATTGTGTTAGGAAGAATCTTGTGTGGAACATATCATCATTTACATAAATGGAAAAATAGTTCAAAGACAGGTCGTCTACTTGTTAGCTTGTAAAGTCAATATGTTTCATAAGGGAAGGTTCAAAGGGTATACCTACCTATCCTAGCAGGTTTCAACCAATGAACTTTATCACCAAGTCTTTGTTTTACGTTTTGTGTCTATCCCAATTTTCATTCATGTGTGGGATTATTGGAAAAAAATGAGGTGAATAGCTGACTTTGGCATAAATTTTGAATGGGACCCGTATGCTTATTTTGGAAGATCAACATTGATTTGTGTTCTTCTCCGTAAGAATATCGAAATCATGTATTTACTTGTTAAAAATGAAGCTTGGGTGAATTAGAAATTGGAGTTCGAAGTGGACCATTGGAAAATGGTTTATGTTGGAGGGAAAACAAAATTTGAGTTTATCCTATTTCTTATGAAAGCAAAAACCAATTTATATATGGCTACACTTTGGCAGTGTGTAATCATGTGTAGCATTAAGGCTCCTTCACGTGTGCACGCAGGGGGGGTGAAAATCACGGACATATATAGGATTTGGACCTTAAACTTGTGTGCGGACGCGACCTACCTGCATGAATGTCGGACTCAATTGACCAAAAATTGGCTCCTTAAGAGGGCCTACGTTTTGTCAATTTTTTTGCTTTCAACAACTGACTTTTGGTTTCTGAAACTTCCAAAAATCCAATGAATATTTCCATTAACGTTTGAAACTGTTGAAACTCCAATGGTTATTGCCATTGAGTTAATGGACAGATTTAACTCGTCAATACTAGGGTTAAATCTATATGAAGCCTCGTTTTTCCACTGTTCCAAACATGAAGAATACACCGTCTATATTACGGTTCCAAAACACACAAAAAATCTCCATTTACATGCGAATTTGTCCTCTATCTGCATACATAATTTACTGTCTATCAATGTCTTGGTGGTGATATTATTCAGATACTAAGTCAGTTCACCGGAATAGATTCAGCAACGCTTGGACTCTACTGGTTTATCGTTGTATCCTCGAAAATAGATGCTCAAATTAAATCTCAAGCACCTACGATGAGAGGAAGAATCTGTTTTAAGGAAACTGTACTGACACAGGCCTCAGTTTTTAAAGTTCAATTGAATTTTTATTCTCTACCGTTTAGATTATTTGTTCTATTTTATCGTGATTTATATAACTTATTTGTTTGTTGTGATTAACAAATTATTGAATCTGCTATATCTTAGCTATTATTCGGTAAGTTATTTTCTCCACGGTAAATTGCATATCTGGTATGTTAGTTGCATATACCGAAAGTTGCATATCCAGTATGTGTTGTAAATCTGGTATTTGTTAAACCGGTATTCGTTAAATCTAACATTCCTAACGTTCTCATTTGACCCAGTACAGTAGTGTAAGGGCACAAGTCAGTGTTATTGGAACATCAATAGCAACGAGAGCGTTAGTTCGAGTTTCTTTCCTATTATAAGGGAAATGGGATGAGGGATTGCAGCATGACATAATTAAAGGCTTCAAACATCATCAAACAAAAATGGGGAAAATGTAACAACTAATTAATTAAACACATGTCATTAAACATAATAAATAACCAGAAGCAAGAAACTGAACCCCAAGAAAGAGGATTGAATTTATACCTATTTCTCTAGCCTCAACGATTTTTTCTACTCTATTATACCTCATTCTCGAATCAACTGCTACAATACAGCTGCTTTCATCAAAGGTCCTACGAAGCCACAATTCTCTCCAACATTCTTTGTATATACATACGATTCAGGACAGCCCTTGTTCTTTTTTGTCCGCATATTTGGACATTAAAGCTAATCGTAGGCACCCACAATATATGCAATAGCGTCTATGACCCTCAATCAACACTAAGATCTACACAATAAATGGGGTTATAGCGAGATGACAACAAGAAAGTCGGACCACTGTGAGAAACAGCTGAGAGATCAAACAACCAAATCTGAAATTACTAGGTGAATGAGGAATCACAAAAAAATGGAAAGGATTATTCAAAGCGACTAGAGAAAACATGGAGAGAAAAGAGGGTTGCATTGATTGAAATTGCAAAGAACACATTTGCAGAGTGAATGGAACGAGAGTGATTAGTGTCCGTACTCTAGAACACTTTTATTGGGTAGAACGGGAGCCAATAATTTGGGTAAAATATGTAGGGAAGTATTTTGGACTTTTTAATTTAGTGGACCTTTTAATTAATGCTATTATATTATGTGTAAAAATCATTCTTATACCTTGTTTGATCCACATTCTTTCAAAATTCATTCTTTTAAAACTCATTTTCAACCACACATTCTTCAATAAAATAATATTTTCCATCACATCCAAAACCTTTTTTTATTTTTTAACCACGTATTTTTCATCACATCACTATTTAAAATATATTAGTCTCTCAATAATGTACATCCAACACCCTCTTATTTTATAGTATTATCAACAAAAATGTTATATTTATATGTTATAAAATGTATAAAATGTTGTAGAGTTTCTACCATTCAGTTCAATTGTAATAAGAAATGAAATTAAAATGGGATCTATATTGAAGCATTGGCTCATGTCTTTCTTGACTTGAAAATTTGGCTTGCCTATGAATGTTGTTAGAGTCCATTGTTTCCTAAATAAAAGTCTTTACGTACAAAAAATATATATTAAATGATGTTCAAAAAAAGTTGACTCCAGCTAAAATCTCTTTGTATATAACATTGTTCCTATAGTTTGAATGATTTTTTTTTTTTATTTTCAGTTGGATTCATAAGAACATTAACACATTTGCTTGTTGTTACATTTGATAATGCAACGTAAAGTTGCTCATGGGAAAATACAGGCTCCGAAAAATATAATCAAACAAAATCAAGAGTTTGTCCTTAAGCTTTATTTATACTCATTACAAAACATACACGAACTGGAAATTGAGTTCTTTTGAATCAAATTGGACTTGTATCATTTTAAAGAGGTTCAAATCGTATATGGGGGTAGAAAGACTTTCTTTCCTTTATATTCTCCATCAACAATTACGGCATCAATTATGTTCATATCAGATTTTTTTACATATAAGCTTAGTTTCGTTGCATAATCTTTCAGATGGATTTACGTTTCTCAACAAACTGAAAGGACACTTTAACTTCAAAACGAATTCATGTGGTGGATTACCATTAAGAGTTAATGTATTTAAGAAATCTTCATATAAATATTGCTCATTAGTGTCTATTGCTTCATTAAAACTATAGTATTTAGTCCCAAGGAATTGTTCTATTAGTATAGCATTTATAAAATCAACATTCTCATTTTTTGGACTTAATATGACTCTATTTATCATTATCCGGGTAATTATTTAACTCACAAAACACAACATCTATCAATTTTTTCACAGAATTTGGTACATTATCATGAGCAATAACCGTTTCATTTGGAAGTTTAATCATATTGCACGAATGTAAAGGCTTAGTCCCATTTCCACTTCTTAACAGCTATTCAAAAAAAAGTAAATCCAATTTAGCTCTCATATTTTTAACTAATTTTAGTTTTTGAACAAAATTCCATAATTATGAATTAACAAATGCCACATTAATTATATCTTCTTTTTGATCTTTAGGAACAACTGGTAATACTTGACGACGTCACCTCCCAAGACTAACTTTTCCTCCAAATGGCATCTTATTTTCTATGATATCTTGTAACATTCCATGCAATGATTTGATTATCAATCTATTTAGCATGGGAGCTTTATCCATATTATTAATTGTGTCATTCGTAATAATTCAGCTAATGAGGATTGTTTGCTAATTGAACGAGTTGATTAACCACTTACTTGAAGAGGAATTTTAAACCTCTAGGAAGTTATCCTGTTGTTCCTCCTGAAGATGTTGTAGCTAAAGCGACAATTCCTTTTGATCTTACAACTACAAGTAAAGAGCGATACAAAAGTAATTACCCTGTTCCTCAAGGATAGTCAATAAAATAAACTCCATTGTTCCATTGAAAACTTCACCTAAAATCATATTATATGCTTTTTTTTTTGTTCAAAATTTAATTTAATTTCACAAAACATATCTTCATCATAAATAGTTCTTTCTAATTCATCAATAATAGTTTTCAAAATATGATTATTTTCTTCAAAGTTTAAACCATGCTCAACAATTCCATAATTATTTAGATTTTTACCATAGATTTGTAACATTTCATGTAACTCACTTAACGTTTTTAATTCAGCTTTTGTGGAGTCATATCCTATTGTACATAATCTTCTATCATATATTTTTTAAATTTATTCTATAATTTCTTGGGATCATGCGGATCACACAATGATAAAATTAATCATTTGATTTTTCGCAAGTGAACGAGATCATGAATAAGTAATAAAGTAGTGAATAGAGTATTGAACCCACGAGTACTATGTATTTGACCGATTTAAAATTAATTGTAACTTTAATCGAATAGCAATTTTTTTGTGATTTTTCTATATTAATCCCTAAATTATCAATTAAACTAATGAAAGTGAGTAAATGTGTTTTTCAAATATGTGAGAAACATTGCTAAGATGTCGAATCCCCATTGTTATTTCATTTTTAGTATACCAATTAAAGTAACAATTTGAAATCATTCACGTTGGTCAATATTCCTAATTTAATTGAAAGTCTCTCACGATAGCGATCAAATATATTTTGCTCGATAACTCTTCTATCTTTTGATGAAAGATACAAAAATGATAAATGCATTAACAAGTGCTAGAACACATATTAAAACCTATAAAACATAGAGGTATATTTATATCTTCTATCGAATCTTACAATATTTATTATATTGGACTTAAACCCTATCGTCTCTTTTGATAACAATAAAATCCACTAACAATTCAATTGGTGATCAAGCAATTGAAAAGAACGACAAAAACGATAATAAACATCTACAAATCAAACCAAATTAAAGTTAAAATAATTAATTAAAAAAAAAAATCATAACAAGGGTTCATCTCATCCTAACAATGTATTAACTAGTCTAACATATCGAAATTACAAGAAATCATATTTAAGTGAAAAAGACATAACCCAGATTTTTTAAAAAATTGAGAAAATGAAGATGAATCTTGAAATCTTTAATCTCTTCAATGGTTTCATGATTAATCTTCACTTGCGCCTTCTCTTCTTTGCCCCAAAAAATAAGTTTGAATCTTCACTTGATTGAATTATTGCAATTTCTGTTCAATTATCTCACAAAAATTATGAATTTTGCTTTGAAAATAATTGATGAGTATTGGAATATAAAATATATTTGAGAGGTTTCTAATATGTATTTTGCTGTTAGACATTTGTAGGATTAGAAAAATAGTTGAAAATCACGTTCAAATTAGTTTCTAAAAGAGTTCCAATCAAATAAGGAAAGTTTACTTTACGAGCGAATTTTTTTGTCTTTACACAATAGTCAGTATTTTGACCATAATTTTCTCTCTCAATATCCAATTAAGGCAATTCAAAGTGCATCTGAAACCTAACTCAAAGGGCTACAACTTTTCTCGATATAAGTTTTCCAATTCAAATGTTTACTATGCCAAAAATGGGTATTGATTTTTAGCTAAAAATCTGGAATATAACTTGTGCGCTTGGAAATTGATTTTGATAATATTTTGGTCACATTCCATTTCTTTTTTAGTTCTAATTCGATCCAATTGTCTCCTAGCGATCTTCAAAGTATAGTTTTGTGGTTCAAATAAGTTATTAAATATTTGCAATTTGGTCTTCAAACTTTGGACTTTACATATTTCCTTGATTCTTTCCAATTCCTCGTTCATCCATTGAGTTTTAAATATATATAACATAAAATACAATAAATTAAAATATATTTAGTCAAAAAATACCAAATATCGACATTTTAGACCACCAAATAAGTGTATAAAATATAGTTATCAAATACCCTCAAATTTAAACATTTGTATGTGCTCAAACAAAATTATAACTTAAATAATAAGAAACACGCAAGCATGCAAAAATATTTAGTTAAACAATCTATCTTTTTACCTCAGTATTTGAAGTCACCCTATTAAATCTACAAAATATTTCAAAGTCACAATACCAAACAAATATCCACTATTCCAATGCAAAAGTGACGTATGTGTGTGAAGAACCAAGTGGACAATCATGAATTTACAAGTTGTTTCAATTCCCGACCCTCAGTGGTCAAATATATCATTTCAACTCTCGTATGAATCACACACCACCAAACTTATTCTTTTTACTCTTTTCCTAGTGTGCAATCTAAGGTTGATTTTTTATTACTATTCTCACTCTCTGACTCTACTAATTGTAAGTCAACACATCAATAAACAATGATTCTCCAATTCTTTGATTGCGTCGACATCTAGGACTAAACTAGGCTAATAATCTATCATCACAAGTCAAGTCTTCTCAAATAAGTCTTCTCCAATCTTTTTTTCAAATTTCCATTTTTTTTCACTCTCTCCCCCTTAATCTTTTTATATGAACCATGTAACGAGCTTTTGACTGATAACTCCCAAATTAAATGATTTTAGGGCATCAAGTTGTTAATACCCTAGCAAGCTTAATAACTCGATTCATAATGGCTATGAATAGATGGCTTTTATATATTTTTCTACCCTAATTAGTGCAATACCCTCATCAAACATCTATCTAATCAAACCGGCTTTTAACTTAAGACTTTTGCCTAATTTTATCCTATTAATTTAAGACAATCCTCAAATATGTTTTCACACATGGAATCCTAGTTTACAGCTGTATCTTTCTGCAACAGTAAAATCATTATGCTAAATTTGGTCTAAGGATCATTAATTTATGATAGTTTTATGTATAGCATCTATGTTCGATCTATCAACATAGCCAGCATATGAACCGACTTATTGCATGATGATGTATTACTCAATGCTAGTGCGCACATAATACCAAGTTTTACAAGGCTAGGCATCATTCAATTTAAGTATTTAACATATCCATAATTCATAAATCAACACCAAATCTCAAATTTAATCATCATTGCTGGACAGACTATCTAACCCACACAAGCACACAACCTAATAATAGAAATTTTTTTTTTTTTTTGAGAATTTTCAATTTTTTTGATTTTTTGATTATATATTAAAGTAATAATGAAAAACAAACACTAAAAAACACATGAAAAGTAAAAAATCAAAAAATTTTCCACCCATAACTTAAAACTGACATTGTCCCCAATATCATTAAGTATAAGTAAAAATATAAGGGGATGGGGAATAAAATGAAGAAGGTACTTCCCGAATTTTTCCGTTGAATGTGTGAGGAGTTATTTGTTAATTTAATGCAACTTGTATTTTACTAAGCTTCATCTAATGTCAATATCTATGTTACCTATCAAGAGGGGAAGAAAACATTCAAAAGAATAAAAAAACTCTTTTTGACTTAATTAATATTTTTCTTTAATTAGGCTAAGTGTTAATGATGAAGATGACCCCAAAATGAATTGAAACATGTCTATAACAAATGCAAACTATAATGAAAAATAACACTACATGCAATGTAATACAGAAAGCAAAATAAATAAAAGGGTTAGAAAATTGGGTTGCCTTTCAACAAGCGTTTAATTTATAGTCTTTAGCTAGACTGTATGGAAGGATTGATCATGGTGATTTATGCTGGAGTCTTGCCGCCTCTTACTCTTTGAAATTTCCAACTTTACATTCTCTTGTTGCCCTCCAAACCTTGAGCTCTCCATTCTCCTTTCGAGTAAGGTCCCTATATATTTAGGTATTGTCTCATTTGACCATTGATGAATTTTTTCAGCAACATATTTTGCCTTCTCCAGGACTAATGGATGCTTGATTGATTATGTAGTTTAAAGATCTTATGCACATCTTCCAACTAGTCAGCTCATCCTTCTTCTTGTCAATCAAAGTTCGACTTGTTGCTAAAAAGGGTCAACTTAATATAATTGGCATATCGTGGTCATCTTCGAGATATATAACAAGGAAGTCCATGAGGAATATCTGCTTCCTAACCTTGATGAGCACATCCTCAACCTTGCCCATGGGTATCAGATGCTCCTATCTGCCGCTGCAGCATCACATTCGATCTTTCGATTTTCCCAACTCCTAGTTTCTTGAAAGTAGACAAAGGTATTAAGTTTACACTTGTACCTATATCACATAAAACATTAAAATGAAATCTTTTGCCTAGTGAAATAGGTAATGTAAAACTCTTTGGGTCCTTGAGTTTTGGTGGTAATTTATTTTGCTGTCTTGCACTGTTCTCTTCGGTCAATGCCACTTCTTCCCAGTATAGAAGCTTTCTTTTTTTAGATATCATGTCCTTTAAGAACTTTGCATACATTGGGATCTGTCTGTCATATTGCATCTATAAATGAGATGTTGATGTGGAGCTTTTTCAACATATTCGGGAAAGTCTCGAATTGATCATCGAGCTTTCTCTTTTGTAGTCTTTGTGGAAAAGGTAGTTGTGGGACAAATTCTTTGGTAAGAGCGGTTTCATTAACCTTTGGATCCTCTGATGCTCTTTCTGTCTCTACTTCTTTATTCTGCTAAGATTCCTCCAATTGCTCATCAACCGTGGTATATACCTTTTCTTTTGTAGCAACTGGTCTCTTTATATTAATCTTTGATAGTTGAACTCCACTGTTGGTAGTTATTGCCTCATTTTTCTCTTCCTCCACAACCTTCACTACCATTACTTGCTGTTTGGGATTTATCTTAGTATCACTGGGTATGCTCCTGGACAACTCTTTGAAAGTGCTTTCAAAAGATTGCATTTTCTTATCCAAATTGTCATCTCCAAGAAAACAAACTTCATATGCTGCCTGCTAATCATGATGAAGCATAGCATCACGCATAAGAATCATCAATCATCTTTCCTCATTGTGTAGGGGTAAGATCCTCCATAAGTTTTTCTGCGAACTTATTAAAATACATAAAAATAGACCTTGATGCCCGGGTAACAAGGGTAGGTAAGATAGAAAGAACCTCTGAGCCTAATTCCTCATCAAGATGAAGACTAAATAAAGACTTTCAGTCTGGCAAAAACTCACTTGACGAACAAGATCTCTTGGGGTCTTGAAGCTGGTCATCTCTTCTTATCTTTCATTTTCCCTTAGCAAGGTCCATATAGCAAGCTTGTAAAAGGATGGAAGGATTAGGTTCCAAGGGCAAATACCCTCAAGGAGAAGAAGCAATAGCAGCGGCAAACTTAAATGATGATCCCTCAGGTTCCTATGATAGTATACTTTTCTTAGGACCTCCAACTCCCTTGGCCCTTTGCAAGGGTATATCCTTAGGTCACCCGAACTGCATGGGCCGAAAATTCTCTTAGAAGGTAGCAATGCCAAATTTTTCTTCTAGCGATTTAAAGACGAAATTGTAGCAGAGTTCGTATTAAAATCAATTCACACTACAAAAATAAACTCAAGAATTCACAAAAATACTAGAAATAAGAAGGAAACACTTTCTGAAATGTACATTCACCTATTGCAATTTGTATTCCAATATTATGAAAATTAGAATTTGAAGGAAGAAACAATCTTCCCAATTCACGAGCTTTTGGATTTATACTAAGGATGGAGGCAATGGGAGTGCAAAGGTCAACTAGTGTTTGACCTTTTGCTTCTTTTGTAAGAGAATAACATGAAAGTAAAACAAACTTTAAAGTTAAACAAAATAATCATAAACACAATACTCACTGTAGCCTCCATAATACTGAGGCATGGTAACTAATGGGTTACGATCGTTTGGGTGAAAACCCTAGTTGCCCCAAAAAAAAAAAGCCCTCTTTCTAGTTATGCACCTTGTTGGAAATACTTACAAATTTGAACATGAATATGGAAAGTGAGAACAGAGATAATAAAAGCTCTTTTTCGAGTTCTCTTTATTACCTACCTTCATGGGATGATAAATTTATCGAAAAACATTTGAAGAAACGTTCTTCCACTAACCCCGCAGAACCCCAAAAAAGAAAGGGCCCAACTATATGAGTTTACCATTTAGAGAAAGCTCAGTTGGGGCAATATTGAAAGAATTAAAAACTTCGAGAAAGAAGTGATGAAAGGAAACCTTAAGCCCTATATCCACCTAATGTCTCAAATTTTCTATGCAATCATGAGGATGAAGGTCACAGTCTGAAATTACACAACACATATCGATTCAATGTCATTGGAATGTTAAATTTATTCCTAATTTCATCAAAATCCTTCTAATAATGTTAAAACATGTTTTCGAGGATTTATAAACAACATCCTTATTACTCTCACTAATGCTATCAAGCTCGTTTGTAGTACACTCGATTGAACTTTATGCTGTAAACCAGATCTTACCTAAAGGATTGCGGATTAACACAGGTACTGGATTGGATAATTGCAGTTCGTGTTAAACACTAGTATATAATAGCTCAATAGATGACGATGTTGACCTATGATTCAATATAGCTCCACTTGTTTTGATTATAACAAACAATTCACTTATATTTCTAACAAGTTTTGTTTTTAAGTTTTTCATGAATATATCTTCTTAAGCATTCAAAAACTCAAATCGTTATCGGTTGAAGAACAAACAATCAAATGAGACTCGAAGAGAACAAGAACAAGAACTTTGAAGATTAAAGCTTAGAAGTAGTTTATCGGAACTTAAATATAAATGTATTAACTCATCGATTCTTAGCAAGTGCATAAAGCTCAAATTATTTTCATAATCCATCACTTGCATAAAAATACTTTTCATTTATAATATGAAATAGATTTTGAAAATACAAGTTAAAAAAAAAGTCAACTTTGGTCAACCAAAAATTCAAACTTCGGTTGATCGAAAATGCAGAATTTCTCAACCGAAATTCCAACGGTTTGTTTTCTCAATGGCTATGCACTTTCAATCAACGAAATTGGTCAATCGAAAGTGATTGAGAGTATCCTTTTTGCTCTATAAATATCAATCCCTTTTGCATTCAATTTTCAACAACTTACAATAGATATTTAGAGAGCTTATTTATTGAAAATCATTGAGTTAACTTGATTCTACATTCTACTTCATTTATTACAATGAGTTTCTTGTTCAATCAAACATATTTCATCTTATTTATCAAGAACTCTATTTTGCAAAGAACTTTTCACAAACTCATCTATTCTTCATCCTTGGTAGAAGTTTTCTTTACCAATACTTTGATTTAAGTATAAATCTCTCTTCATACTTAACTTGCATTATTTGTTAAGAGAGATCATTGGTTGGAAAACTTTGATACAAAAATACAAACTATTTCATTATCAATTATTCATCAAAGTTTTCATTATAAACACTTGAGCTTTATTATTTACTATCTATCGAAGTGTTATCTTAATTCTCTAAATACTTGACTTGATTATATCATTTGTTAAGAGAGTTCCTTATATTGTAAAACTATCATTTATACTTTAGTGGTTTCGAGAGCCTTGTGAAAACTCGATTGTTGTTAAGGATAAGTGCTCCTTGTTGAAAGTCACTTAAGGATATGTGCTTATTATTGTAAGTCACCTAAGGATAAGTGCTCTTTATTGTAAGCCACTCAAGGATCGATATTCCTTGTTTGTAAGTTACCATTATAGTGCATTTTGTCTTACTCGTGACGGAGAGCTTGATAACGGGGACGTAGAACACATTGTCTATCGAACCCTATTAAATTAGTTTGTTATCTTTACATTATTGCACTTTATTTTACATTGTCACTTATATTGTGCTATATCCATACTTGAATTAAGTTATTGAACTTGCATATTTAATTCTAGTATTATACTTTGCATTCATATATTTTGTATTGTATTGTTTTAAGACTAAATGTTGAAAAAGTTTCAAAAACCAATTCACCCTCCTTTTGGTTAGTTATTCTTTGTTTATCAGAAGACATTTCAGTTTCATCATCCCTAAACCTAGAACAAGTAGCCTCAGCATTATAAGACATATTTTGAGAATCATTTTGAGAATACATCTTGATGATAATCTCTCAAATAGCTTTGAATAAAAAACATCTAGATACAATAGCAGATGAATAATGAGAGAAGACACCAAATACATAAGAAAGATTTTTCGTGGAAGTGTAATAAGAAGAAACATGAGAAAAAGTCGCCATAAAAGGCCTTAAAAATACGGAACACAACTGGAGAAGACATGCTAAAATAAGGAAAGTTGAAGAAATAAGATAGAGTACCATGGATAAGAATGCCATATTTATAGGTTCTGAGATGTGAAATACAAAGAAGAGCCCAAAAATATTTCAAATAGACGGATGAGATCATGCATATCCAACACGCGTATTAATTAAACACAAGCCACATACCTAGAAACTCACAAATGATCCCATCAATGCACGCAAAAAAGTGCTACAATCATAGCACGCCCTACCATTGTGCTATACGTCAGCCACATCAAACGAAAAGGAATATCTTGGAAATCTTCATTTTTTTTATGACCGCAAGTTCGCGGTTTAAGTATTAATAAATAATCTAGAACTTCGAAAACTATCTATTAAATAACCAATGTCAATCAAAATGAATAAAAAGGGCCAACTAGAAAAGGAATAAAAGATTCAAAATAATTCAGAAATATTCAAAACATTTTTAAGATCATATAAAAAGTCCTAGATCTAGCTATAAATAATTTGATTCGAACTTCGAGGACTATTTGTTAAATAACAAAAACGCAAAAAGGAATATTGGTGAACTCATGTCCCTTATATACGAACCATAAATCATATGCAAACATTAGGAAGCTGAAGTGAACATAAGTGCGAGAACCCACAACTAACAGTGGCGAATTGATTCCATCATTCTGCATGAGCAAAATTGTTAGCAAAGCATATGTGAATAGCAATGTAAAGCATGATTTCATAATCAATGAATGAAGGACACGTAAGTTGGCAAACAAAATATGAACTTATAATGTAATTAGTTAGGAATCAATTAATCAATGGCCACCGCATGTCACCAACTAAAAACACCCATTTACCCCAAAGTCTAAATAAAAATCTATAAATAGGTGTACTTGAATTTCTCCTCTCAAGTAGTATAATAGTGAGTTTAAGAGGGGAAGACCCGGCTAGGTGAGGGAAATTTGTTGATTATCTTTCTGAGATTAACAATGAATATTAGTAATGATTCAAATTAGAAATTCAGGGCATGATAGCTGATATTAGAGATGAGGTTTACTTTTTTGTAGACCCGGGTTGTCAAATTCGTGCATCTAACTTTCATGTCTTCTTCTAAATGTCACTGAAAAATAAAGAGTCGTCTGAACAAGCAAAAACTTTGGATTTAAATATGGAATTTTCAGGAATTTTTTAATGGTGAGAACACTTGGGTATTTTACATTTATGAGACTATTTTAATCAGAATTTTATGATTCCTAAAATGGAGATATATTTTGTGAGAAATGCATTTTCCCATGGGATTACCATGATTTAGTATTATCTCGACATAAACTAAAGGGCATGTAAAGAAAATCGACATAAACTAAATGATACGAATATGATCCAGTGGTATTTCAGATGGTTAGGATGCTAATAACTGTTAGAAATATGACGGGACATGTTAATAACCCAAGTGGTAGGGAAATTTTATCCGAGAGTACTCACGTTATGTAAGAAACCCTTTGCACAATCTTGGCCATCACATTCATGAAGCTCATACGTTACGGGTTGAGGTTAGATGAACGGGACCCATAATCAATCAATGGGCAAGAGTTTAAGACAATATTAAGATATTGCATTGTTATTGGATTAGGATAGCAATTAATCTAAGAGATAAGATGATTGTTTATCCTTTGAAAACCCGCAAGTGCATGTGATTGTGGTCAAGTAATATAATGTTGAATAAAGTGTCGAACTCACGAGAATTATGTGTTTGACCGAGTTAAAATTAATTGTAACTTTAATCGAATAACAAATAAATTTTGTGATTTTTTTCTATACTAACACTTAAATAATCAATTAAACTAATGAAAGTAAGTAAACGTGTTTTTTAAATATGTGAGATGCATTGCTAAAATGTCGAATCCTCCTTATTATTCCATTTTTAGTGTGACATTAAAGTGACATTTTGAAATCATTCATGTTGGTCAATGTTCCTAATTTAATTAAAAATCTTTCTCGATAGCGATCAAATATATTCCCCTCATATGACCATTCTATCTCTCAATGAAAGATACAAACATGATCGATGTATTAACAAGTGTTAGAATACCTATTGAAACAATATAAAACATAGAGGTATATCTCTATCCTCTATCGAACCTTACAATGGCTATTATATTTTGCTTAAACCCTATTGTCTCTCTCGATAACAAAAAAATTCACTAATAATTCAATCGGTTATTAAACAATTGAAAAAAACGATAAAAAATGATATTAAACATCCACAAATCAAATCAAATCAAATCAAAGTCAAAATAATTATTTAAAAACTAAAAATATCATAACAAGGGTTTATCTCATCCTAGCAATGTATAAAACTAGCATAACATATCGAGATTACAAAAAATTATATTTAAGTAAAAAGACATAACCCAAATTTTTGATAAATTGAGAAGATGAAAATGAATCTTGAAATCTTGAATCTCCCCAATGATTTCTTGATGAATCTCTACTTGCGCCTTCTTTTCTTTGCCCAAAATTTAAGTTTGAATCTTCACTTGATTGAATTTTTACAAGTCCCTTTCAATTTTCTCACAAAAACTATGAATTTTTCTCTTTCGATGATAATAATTGATGAATATTGGAGTTTAGGATGTATATGAAAGGTCTCTAATATATATTATGCTGGTAGGTATTTGTAGGAGTAGTAAATTGATTGAAAATCACTTTCGAATTGGTTTTCAAAAAGAGTTCAAACCAAATAAGGAAAGTTGCCTCTACGCATTGATTTTTTTTTATTATTTTTTTGTCTCTACATAGTAGTTAGAATTTTGGCTATAACTTTCTCTTTTGATACATGATCGAGGTAATTCAAAGTGCGTTGAAAATCTAACTCAAAATGTTATAACTTTGCTCAATAGAATGTTTCCAATTTTGACGTTTAATATGTCAAAAATGAGTCTCAATTTTCAACTAAAAATCTGAAATATAACTTGTACGATTGGAAATTAATTTTAATAATATGTTGATCATATACCATCATTTTTGAGTTCTAATTCCATCCAAATGTATCCTAGCAATTTTTAAAGTATCGTCTTGTGGTCGGAATTAACTATTGAATATTTACAATTTGGTCCTCAAACTTTGGACTATGTTCTTTTTCCTTGATTTTTCTTTTATTTATTCCAATTCCTCATTCAATCATTGTGTTTTGCCTATATTACATAAAATACAATAATTTACGATATATTTTGTCAAAATAATTACCAAATATCGATATTTTAAGCTCCAGAATAAGTGTATAAAATAGACGTATCAATTGCTTGGGCTCCCTTATAGGATATAGACAAGGTTACAATTCAAGTATTCTAAGGAGGTTGACCCAATGTGGAAAGCACAAGTTAAAAACCGCCAACTAAACCACAAGGGCGATGTTTCAGTGATAACTGAGGAAATAATGATTGAGGATTTATATTCTCAAGATGAGGACAATGATGGAGCTAGTGGAGTTTAGAGTTGATCGAATTAGAGACAATTACTCCTCTAAAAGAATTAAAAAAATATATTAATGAGATGTGGCTTACCATTTTATTTATGTCGAGTTTGTGTTGGTTGAGTAAATATTGATCGATGAAATTTATTTTAAATTATCTAACGGAAATGACAAAAACAAACCAAGCCAATCTAATGTCGGAACTGCTAAAAGCTGTCCAATATCTTGGAAAACAAGCAAATATGCCACCTCCAGATAATCCTCAAATTTGCCAAGGAGCTATTTCGGTGGTCGATGATAGGTACCTGATGAATTGAATGAATTGGATGCTGAAAAGAATAACTCGTCACTTGCCGGTAGTCTGCTCAACCACAGACTGATGCTACGAAATGGATCTGTGGATGTCAATAGAGCTGGAATTAGCACTAGCACGTAGGAAATTTCAGTAACTCAGCTATGTATCCGTAATTGCTAGTAGGATAGAAGAATGTAAACTCAGAAATGTAATTATTATTCAATGAAAATGGAAATAAAATGAACAATTGTCCTGGGTAATTCGAGAGACCCAAGAGCTCTCCTACAGACTCTAGATGCCTCTAAATAATCCCATTCTAATTTCCCCAATCTACATTTATTCCCCCCTTCCCCTGACTAAAGTTACCAAAATGACCCTAACTCACAATATCAAAGTAATGACTCAAAAATAACAACAAACAGCAAAGTAACAACCAACAAGAAACACAGAATTAATTCCCCTGCCCTGCCCTATCACTTCTCCCTTCTTCTTTCTCGTATATGTGAACTTAATAGGGGGTCTATCATTACCCCCTTCCCCGAAAACCACCTTGTCCTCAAGGTGGAACTCTGGAAACTGCAGTTTGATGTTGTCATTAGGCTCCCATGTTGCTTCGAACTCAGGGAAATCTTTCCACTTGATCAAAACCTCTAACCCGGACCCGGTAACCGAATTAGGACGAACCTGTAACACTGATTATGGCGCCACTAAGAACTGGCCATTTTCAGCTAACTGTGATGGTAACTTGTTGATGGTCTGAACTGCGATAATGGCCCTTCTCAACTGGGATACATGGAAAACTGGATGGATGGCGGCCCCCGATGGTAGCTTCAGTTTATAGGCTACTAGTCCCACCCTTTCAATAACCTCAAATGGCCCTTAGTAGCGAGGAGAAAGTTTTGCAGATATTCTAGTGGCTAAAGATTGTTGGCGATACGGTTTCACTTTGAGATACACCAACTCTCCGACCTTAAACTGTATATCTCGACGTTTACCATCGACAGCCTGCTTCATTTATTGTTGAGCTCGTTGAAGGTATACCTTCAGTTGCTGTATAACCTTATCCCGATCGAGTAATGACTGCTCCACGGATGAAACAACGGTAACCCCTTTTTCAAATGGCAACACAGGAGGAAGTTCACGCCCGTACACAATCTGAAAATGAGTATATTTGGAGGCCGTATGGAAGGAAGTGTTGTACCAAAACTCCTCCCAAGGCAGCCATAGACTCCATGAACGAGGCTTACCGGAGACAAAGCACCTTAAGTACGTCTCTAAACACCAATTTACCACCTCGGTCTGGCCATCCGTCTACAGGTGATAAGAAGAACTCCGCTTCAGCACTATTCCCCCAGCCTTGAATAATTCCTCCCAAAATTTGCTCATGAAAATTCGATCCCGATCAGAAACAATCGATTGAGGTATGTAGTGTAGGCGAATGATCTCCCGAGTAAATACCCATGCTACAACATGGGCAGTGAAAGGGTGTTTGAGGCACATGAAATGGCCATACTTGCTTAGTCGATCAACAACCACCAATATCGTGTCCCACCTATCTGACTTTGGTAGTCCTTCCACAAAATCTATTGAAATGTCTGCCCACACTAAGTATGGAATTGGAATGGGTTGTAGTAAACCTTGCGGGGACAAGGCCATTTATTTATTTTGTTGACAAACTGAGCAATGAGCCACATAATCTCGGATATTTCTTTTGATACCCTTCCAATACACCTCGCGGGCTACCCTTCGGTATGTTTTAAGAAAACCAAAATGTCCTCCGACACTTGAATCGTGATATTCCTTCAACATGAGCTCCAGAAATTGAGAAGACTGGGAAAGTACTAACCTACCTTTGTAGCATAAATTTCCCGCCAACAGAGAATAACCCGGCTTCGTCCCATTACCTGATTTAAGATAGGCTAATATTTTTCCCAGTTCCTCATCCTTTGCCACTACCTCCTTAATTTGGTCCAACTGTAACACTCTGTGCATCGATAAGGTTAACGTATATAAATTCGGTTCCATTCTGGACAGGACATCTGCCGTTCGATTATCCCTACCCGTACGGTATTGAATTTCGAAATCAAAGCCAAGCAACTAGTTACCCACTTTTGATGGTCCTCACTAACTAGGCGCCGCTCAAGAAGAAACTTCAGGGTCTGTTGGTCAGTCCGGACTCCAAAGTGTTGACCCAGCAAGTAATGGTGCCATTTTTGTATGGCGAAAACTATGGCCATCAACCGTGCTCATAAACTGACTTTTGTCGAGCTGTTCTCGGTAACAGTTGACTGAAATATGCGATGGGGTGATGATTCTGCATCAACATTGCCCCCACACCATGGTCTGAAGCGTCTGTTTCTACCACAAAAGTTTGGGAGAAATTGGGCAGTGCTAACACCGGAACTTGAGTCATCACTGTTTTCAATTCACTAAAAGCTACCTCCGCTTTTTCACTCTAGCTGAACCCATCTTTCTTAAGTAGTTCCGTCAACAGCCATGCGATCTTAGTATATCCAGCTACGAATCGGCAGTAATACCCGGTGAAACCCTGGAATCCACGTAACTCCTTCAGATTTTGGGGTCTAGGCCAATTACACATTGATTCAATCTTAGACATATCCCCAGCCACCCCTTACTTGATATGATGTGTCCCAGATACTCCAACTGCGGTTGCTCGAAGGTGTATTTTTTTCATTGGCAAACAACGGTATTTCTGTAAACATCCCAATACAATCTCTAAATGGCGAAGATGGTCCTCCAGTGAAGCACTATAAATCCGTATGTCGTTAAAAAAACCCAGAACAAATTTAATGAAGATATGGCCCAAAGACTTCATTCATCAGACTCTGAAACGTAGCCGGCGCGTTAGTTAACCCGAAAGGCATAACCAAAAATTCATAATGCCCTTCATGAGTTCTAAATGTATTTTTTGGCATATCTTCCACCCTCATCCGAATTTGATGATACCCCGACTTCAAGTCCAGCTTAGAAAAAATCAAAGCCCCATACAACTCATCCAACAACTCATCTATCACAGGAATTGGAAATCGGTCCGGAATTGTAATTTTATTGAGTGCTCGATAATCCACACAAAACCTCCAACTCCCATCCTTCTTTTTCACCAACAATACGGGGATCGAAAACGGGCTACAACTCAGCTGAATAATTCCCGTGGTCAACATTTCTCGAACTAGCCGCTTAATCTCATTTTTCTTAAAATGTGGGTAGCGAAATGGCCTGACATTCATGGGGGTCAATCTGGCCTGTAGTACAATCGCATGATTGTAATGGTTGGAGCTCCACTTCAACCAAAACTTAATCAAACACCAATTAAACCAGAATAATGGAACTAAATTCAATACTCAACACTTAAATGCAAACTATGTTTCATTCAACAGAAAAGGAAACCTGAAATTACATAACCTTCATACACAAAATCACATACCAGCAGAGAAGGAATCGAGAAGAAGAAGAAGACAACAGAAGAAGAAGAAGAGGAAGTAGAAACAGAGGATGAGAGAAAGAGAGCCAGAGAAGAAGAGAAGAAGGAAGAAGCAGTAGGGGAAGAAGCTGCAGGAAGGGTAGAGAAGGAAGAGGAGAAAACGGGGAGGGGTTTAGCAACAAGCCGATTCATCCATTCACCACCCTCCCAAATGCAGAGATACAATCCTATATACAAAATAACAATCCATAAACAAAAGGGCTTCGGCTAGCCCACTACAATACAAGCCCAAATGCATAAATAAAAGTAAAAGGCCCAAGTCATGACATCCCTTCCCCTTAAATTAACCTTGTCCTCAAGGTTCAAGGTTTGGATGTCATCTTTGTATGAAGTTGGTTGCCTCATTCTCTTCACCACCTTTGGATTAAGCAAGTAGTGCAAGATGACACATGCCTGGTTAACATTATCTGCACCACCCTCAACCAGCATTTCTTTAATAAACTTCTCACATTCCGTTTTCTGAATAAAATGGCATATATAGGGTCTGACTTTAAATGATTGTGCTCGTTCCTTCAAGGGGATGTGATCATCATGTGATCTAGGCGGAGGTAACCCTGATGGTTTGTAAAATACTCATGTATATTGGCTAATAACCTCAGTTAATTGGCATGGAATTTCTTCTTTCCCTTTCTCCACAATATTGTACAAATGCCTAGCCATTCCATAGTTGTACCTTCTAAACGAATTCTCCATTTCCTCCACTTCCATCATTTTAACCTGTGGTTCTGAGCCTTCACTCCTCAAGATGACCTCTTCTTGCTCGTGTTTGAACTTCACATATCCTTGGATAAAGTCAAATTTTATAAGGTCAAATTGACTCATCCAGTTCAACCCCAATACCATATCTCTACCTCCTAACTTTGGAGTTCTCAATTTATACTGGAATTCCCAATTATGCACCTTCCAAACCAGTGGTTGATTCATAGCCTTACTCTCCATCTTTTCACCATTAGCTATTCTCATTGTCATGGGTTTGGATTCTTCAGTAGTGTAGCTCAACTCCTTAGCCAGTCTCTCATCTATGAAGCTATGTGTGCTTTCATTGTCTATTGAAATAGATATCCTCCTCCCCTTTAAGATTCCTGGAATTCTAATCGTTTTATGCCCTAGATTTCCTGACAAAACATGGACAGAAATCTCCATAAGGCTTGGTATAGGAACTTGATTTTCAGTCAGCAACTTTCGATTACCAACCATAATATGTTTTCCATCTATAAAGTGATGACTCTCAACCTGCTGAACATTAACATCTTGTGGTTCACCCTTGCTCTCAATCTCGGTCTTTCCTGGCCCTTCACTTTCACTTTCATCCTCTTGTTGTTCCACCTTAGAGGCTGATTCAGCCTCAATAATTTCAGTATTCTCATCAAATCTCTTACATAACTCTTCAGAGAAGATTCTCCAATCTGCATTAGGATAGCTTGCAATGAATATATAAAACCATACGTAAGCCTTCCCTTCCAAATGCATCTTTGCAATTCCCAATCTAAGTTCATCAGGAGTTTGATGCAGTTGGAAATATTTCATGGCTTTCCTTAGCCATTCCCTGGGTTGTTCTCTCCCAAATTGTGGAAAATCAATTTTAGGGACTATACTATTTCCCTTGAATTCCCCTCCAGTACGAACACTATTCTCGTTACTACTAGCCCTCCATGTAGTTATCACACTCCCAAATTTGAAATTAACATTATGACCTTCTATTCCTTTATTTTTCTGTTCCATTTTAAAATCGACAGATATTTGAGTCAATATAGCTATCATTTTCTCGTACTTTTGATTCATATCTAATAAGGTATTCTCCATTTTTTCTTGCTTGTAACTAAATACCTAGAGGGTGTGATTTGTTGATTCCAGTTTGGCCTTCAATCAGCCGGTAGCTGTACCCAAATCAGCTATTTTTAAATCCAGCTTCTCCATATAAATGTCCACTGCCTGAGACCCTGTATCCATATTTATCAGTTGCCAAGTATAATACGTCTGCTCTGATACCACTTGTAATGGTTGGAGCTCCACTTCAACCAAAACTCAATCAAACACCAATTAAACTAGAATAATGGAAATAAATTCAATACTCAACACTTAAATGTAAACTATGTTTCATTAACAGAAAAGGAAACCTGAAATTACATAACCTGCATACACAAAATCACATACCAGCAGAGAAGGAACCGAGAAGAAGACGACAGAAGAAGAAGAGGAAGCAAAAATAGAGGATGAGAGAAAGAGAGCCAGAGAAGAAGAGAAGAAGGAAGAAGCAGTAGGGGAAGAAGCTGCAGGAAGGGCAGAGAAGGAGGAGGAGAAAACGGGGAGGGGTTTAGCAACAAGCCGATTCATCCATTCACCACCCCCCCAAATGCAGAGATACAATCCTACATACAAAATAACAATCCATAAACAAAAAGGCTTGGGCTAACCCACTAAAATGCAAGCCCAAAGGCATAAATAAAAGTAAAAGGCCCAAGTCATGCCCCTCAAAAACCCTGTTGTATCGTTGAAGCACCACCCTGATTAAAACAGGAATCTCAGCCCTGCTTTTATTTACCTCCAATTCTAAATTACTCAGCTCTAGTAAGATCCCATGATCACCATCCGTGAAGGATTTTACCATAGATTTAATAGACACCTGCGTCTTCTGCAAACTTGAATCCCATTGCAGGCAAATGGTCTCCTCATGTACTTGGAATTTCATCGTCAAACTTCCCCAATTTACTTGCATTTTTCCCAGAGTGCCTAGCCACTTCATTCCCAGAATTACATCAATACATCCCAATTGGAATGATAGAAAATCTTCTATTACATCAATCCTAGGCAAAGAGAGGAGTACGCCTTTACAAATGCCCTCCCCTTTTACTGACCTTCCATTACTTATAGTCACCCTATAACCAATCATAGTCGTGGTGGGTAGGCTCAACTCATTTGCCAATTCTGTAATAAAATTGTAGGTAGCACCACAATCGATCAATACTACCACAGGATGCCCCAAAATGGACCCGTTTAATTTCATAGTTTTGGGGGTGCTCAACCCCACTACTGAATTCAGTGACAGCTCCACAACGTCACCTCTATTAATTCTCTCATCTTCTTCCAATGCATCATCCACTTCCTCTTTGTCTAGCTCTTGTACTACCAATATCTGGAATTTCTTATTTTTACATTGGTGACCCGGCCCAAATTTTTCATCACAACGATAACATAATCCTCTCTCTTTCTTCAACTACAGTTTGACGTCCGTGAGTCTCTTGAATGGAGCCACTACTTTGGCGGTTATCACCACTTGTCCCATCATCGAGGCCTTCAGTGAGTTCTAAGTTAAGAGAGGAATTTGAGAATTAGGTGGGTTATAGGGCGTTATAATGGAAGAAGGTTTAAATGGGCTAAAATAAGAAACCTGGCCAGTAGCATTAGTCCTCCCTCTAGTGGGCCTGATGGAATTTGGGCCTGCTGCAAAATATCATTTCTCTCCTCAACCCGTTGGGCCAATTCCATTATATGGTCCAGCCCACGTGGCTTTAACATCCTTACTTCAGCCCGAATCAGGGGTTTCAGCCCATTGAGGAAATTACTCTCCAGAACTTCCTCACTGACGGTCATCGACGGTGCGGCGAGCACCTCAAATATTCATCGATATTTGCTAACCGATCTCTCTTGTTGCTATGCCAGAAATTTTTCCAGGTCCGTTCCTTCTTGAGATGGATGGAATCATTCCAACAATAATGACTTCAAATCCTCCTATCTTCGCACTGGCTGTCTAATGTCCTCCTATTGATACCACGCTAATGCCTCCCCTTCTAAGCAAACGGCAGTCGCTTCAACCTTCTCCCAGTGGCAAATCGATTCATAGTGAAATATCGCTCCGCCCTAAAAAATCTATTCTTCCGGATTCTCACCATTGAACACTGGCATCTCCAACCTCCTGATGTAATTTTATGTTCGCTGCAGTTCATCACGCTCCCTACTTCATTCTCCATGGTTGTTGCCTCTTTCGTCTTCCTTCGGTGGTGGTTTAGGAGGATCGTCGGAATCAGGAGGGCCTTGTGCTCTTCCCTTCCCTTTTCTTTCCTGTTCCACCCATTTATTCATCATCACATCCATTTTTTTACATCAATTCATTCATATCCCATTGTAGTTCCTACTGAACTCCATCGATTTTCCCATCCAAATTGTCAATGCGATCCGCCAATTTCATATTCCCCAGGTGATGCTCTGATACCAATTTGATAGGTACCAAATGAATTGAACGAATTGTCTGCTGAAAAGAAGAACTCATCACCTGTTGGTAGTCTGCTCAACCACAGACTAATGCTACGAAATGGATCTGTGGATGTCAATAGAGCTGGAATTAGCACTAGCACGTAGGAAATTTCAGTAACTCAGCTATGTATCCGTAATTACTAGTAGTACAGAAGAATGTAAAATCAGAAATGTAATTATTATTCAAAGAAAGTGGAAATGAAATGAACAATTGTCCTGGGTAATTCGAGAGACCCAAAAGCTATCAGCCTCTAGATGCCTTTGAATAATCCCATTCTAATTTTCCCAATCTATATTTATTTCTCCCTTCCCCTGACTAAAGTTACCAAAATGGCCATGACTCACAATATCAAAGTAATGACTCAAAATAACAACAAGCAGCAAAGTAACAATCAACAAGAAACATAGAATTAATTCCCCCGCACTGCCCTTCCCTATCACTTCTCCCTTCTTCTTTCTCGTATATGTGAACTTAATAGGGGGCCTATCATTACCCCCTTTCTCGAAAACAACCTTGTCCTCAAGGTGGAACTCTGGAAACTGCAGTTTGATGTTGTCATAAGGCTCCCATGTTGTTTCAAACTCAGGGAAATCTTTCCACTTGATCAAAACCTCTAACCCAGACCCGGTAACCTAATTAGGACGAACCTGTAACACTGATTATGGCGCCACTAAGAACTGGCCATTTTCAGCTAACTGTGATGGTAACTTGTTGATGGTCTGAACTGCGACAATGGCCCTTCTGAACTGGGATACATGGAAAACTGGATGGTCGGCGGGCCCCGATGGTAGTTAATTTCCCTGCCCTGACACTTCTCCCTTCTTCTTTCTCATTTATGTGAACTTAATAGGGGGCCTATCAGTCGACCAATTTTGAAGGTATAGGCCTCCTACGTTTGATGGTGGTTCACATCTATTTGCAGTTGAAGAATGAATTAGGGGCCTTGAACATATCTTCATGCACATTTTTTGTAATGATGCACAAAACGTTCAACTTGTTGAATTGATGATCATTGGAGATAATAGCCACTGGTGGGAGTTTGCATTAAGAATTAGGATAGAAGAACAACAACAAAATCTAAGATGGGTACAATTTAATGATGAGGTGATGCAGAAGTATTTCCCTCTGACTCTAATAGATTTTAAAAAGATCTAATTTCTACAACTCAGACAGGGGAATACGTCCCTAACCACTTATAAATGGATGTTTGAGCAACTTTCTTAATATGTATCTCATTTGGTAGATACTAAGATAAAAAAGACTAAGAGGTTCGAGCAAGGACTGCGACCAGAAATATGTATGATTATTATATCACTCAGTTTAATAGTTACCGAAAGTACTTTAGAGGGATCATTTAAAAGTACAATCAACATAATATTGAATCATCTAGGAAAAGAAAGTGAAATGGTTAAAATAAGGGAAAGGAAAGTAGAACGTGCAAATTAAGAGGAAAAATTTTGGAAATGGCTCCAACAAAAATAGTGGAATAGTTACACGGTGTCCCAAATAAAATAAGCGCCACAAGTATGAATGCTTAGCTGGAAAGAACATGTGTTTTCGTTGTGGCAAGTTGGGAAATATTTCTTCAAGCTGTAAGGATGCTTCTCCAAAGAAAGATCACGATTATGATAAAAAGAACAAGGAAAATACTTCAATTTTTGCTAGGACATGACAAGAATCCGAATTGGATCCTAAAGTGATTGTAGGTATTTTGCTGGTATATGATACACGTACATGAATTCTTTCCCATTCTGGAGCCACTTTTATATCTCTATATATTTTACTGATAAGTCTAGAGTGGCATATGAAAAAAAGATAATGAATTGTCAATTAATATTCTTTCAGGAAAGACTCTTAGTACGACAAATAGCAAAAAATGTTAGGCTAGAGTCTAATGGAAAAGTGATAATAACAAGTTTACATATACTAAAGATGAAAGCTTCGATATTATATCAGGCAATGATGTTAAACCGATTTTGTTTAGATTATACTTCATAGGTCTCGGTCGATGAGTGAAGTGAAATGTCAACACCACAATCGAACAAACTTATCACTAATCCACTTGGGCCATTTGAAGCAGCCTAATTATATTAGTGCTGCTCATGGTCCAACCTAAATACTTGGAGGCTTTAAGGTTGTTAGCCCACTTTTGTCCTTTGTTATTGGGCTATATTATTTGACCTAAAGCCCATATCTATTCCTAACCTATTTAATTGCTTGTCCATTACTGTTAAATGTGAGGAAGAAGTGTGAGCAGTCTTGTTGTGTAGTAAGAAAACAGCTTCGGCCCTTTGTTTCTTTGTTCTCCATTTCCTTTATAGTTAAACATAATTTAGCCTCACATCTCTTTCACCATCAAGCTCTTTGTGGGCTATAACATTTTGGAGCAATTGTTTGTGTTTAGGGAAGGTGTTTTGGTTTGTGATTCGATTGGTTTGGTTGTGGTGTTGATTAGTTGACTGAGCCCAGAAATAGTTAGATTGGAGTACAAATCTACAACATATGGTATCAGAGCAAGGTTGGAGTGAAAAATAGGAACCAAATCCGATCAAAAACTGCCCAAAATCACAGCAGAAATTGGCAAGAAAAATCTACCTAGATTTTTCAACTAAAAACCGAATCTTCAACCGTGTTTTCCGGCTAAACCAAAAAGAATTTGGAGAAACGGTGACCATTGATGGAACGTGTAGGTGGAGACGCTCCAAGGTCACTGGTATGTGGCAATTCTGACAGCGCGTGTGTGGGCATGTGGGGACTCTTCTGATGACGATTTTCTTCAGGCAGTTTGTTTATTTTGATTTTCTGAACGTATTGATATTTTTGGTTTAGTGTTTCAGGTTACGCATGAAAAGTGGGACGATTTTGCCCTTGGTGGGTACGACAGTTGAAACTGCAAAACATTTACTGAATTAATTTAGGCCACAAATTGTGGACCTATAGCAATAAATTCGCATCTCTCATAATTTACGGACTCAAATAGGTTACCTCTAGTAAATTGGCTTATTCCTTTTAAATTTCAGCATTATCGCGTCATCGTGTGGGGTGACATTAGGATTAGGGTTACCAGGAATGAGTAACCATTGCTTGTATTAGAAATTTAGGAATTAATTACTTTTTGAAGTGTTGAATTTGATTGCTAGTTGGTAATTGATTTTGTGCTGTAAGTGTTGTTTAGTCATTGTGTGGGAGTGTATTGCGTGTAAATTTAAATTTTTTGTTAACATTTCTTCATGTTGCATTGATTATCCTATTAGAACACCTGGACTTGACCCGTTCGAATATTCCCTTGATCTAAGATCTTGAGTCTTACAAAATCCTAGGAATTAAGAACGGTGTATATTGTTGCCTTAGGATTACTTTGTGTGATCTATTTGTGCATTTTTGGTTGTTCTGTTTTTCAAAATGTCTTCACATTTTGAAGTTGGAATTTTCAACATGAAAGGGAATTTTTCAATTTGGCAACAAAAGATGAAGGGTATTTTGGTTCAACAAAAAGTTTCAAAGGCCATAGACGGCAAATTTCCTGAAAATATTTCAGAAGTACAAAAAGAAGAATATGATGAACTTGCATACACTTCAATTATTTTACACATATCTAATACTATTTTGAGAAAAGTAGGAAAACTTGATTCTACCAAAGAACTTTGGAAAAAATTGGAAGATTTATGTTTGCTTAAATCCACTCCAAATAAGTTGTACTTGCTTGAAATGTTTTTTATCTTTAAAATGGATCCTTCAAAGGATCTTGATGACAATTTGGATGTTTTAACAAGTTGGTTCAAGACATCATTAACTGTGATGAGAAGGTTTCTAAAACGTTTAAGGCCATCATTTTGCTGAATTCTATGTCTGATTCATATAGAGAAGTTAAGAATGCAATTAAGTATGGTAGGGACACCTTAACTTCGGAGATTGTCATAGATTCTCTCAAGAGTAAGGAAATGGAGATTAAGGCTAAAAAAAGAATATAAGAGAAGTGGTGAGCTGCATATTATGAGGAGTAGAATAAAGTTTAAGTAGATGAGCTTGGATAGAGCTCAAGACAGTAGTGATTCGAGTAGTAACTTAAGTGATGAGGGTGATAAGAAGAAGGCCAAAGATGAGACAAGTCTAGCTATAGATGGTGTTACAGCTGTGGTAAGGCTGGATACTTTATTAGGGACTGTCCTAAGAAGAACAAGGATAAGCAGAATGGTAAGTTGAGAGGCGAGACGAATCTGGCATTAGGGTCGAGTGATGACCTTAGTAATGTTTATTGAGTGTAAACCTAGTTACTGCATTTGCATCTGTGTGTAATCCTTTCTGCATATGTGTGATTGCTCAATTCCGTTGCATGATTATATGTTGTATTTCAATGTGTTTGATATGTGCATTGGCATGAATTGGAGTGGTCTTATTACTTGGTATAATTGTTTGCATGCATAGTAGGTTTGGGATACATAAGCAGTGTGTGTGTGTGTGTCTTTTGGTAAGATGAAGTATAGATGCATAGGGGTACATTGGTGGTTTGTACCGAGGATGTAGAGTGTAACATTTGGATTACGAATGGAAAGGTGATCAAATGTTGGATCATTTATCTGTAAAGAGACACTGATTAGGTGGAGTGTGAGAGAGGCACTTCTATCACTTCTGTTAGGTGGAGACCCATTATCCGCGTAGGTTAGGAGAAGTGATGTGGTGATAGAGGATTATCTTGAGAACTTAGGATCTATGGAGGCTTACCAGTTAGACATGGTTTGAGTGATTAGTCTATTGAGCATTGTGGGCGATGAGGTGAGATATGTGTTCTTGAGGTACGATCGACACATAATGGGATAGAATAAGTGTGGTAAGATCTTTCCGTATGGTCTTTTATGCATTTGTTGCATGTGTATTGGCATGTTGATTAACTTGGTGTTAATATGTCGTTCTGTGTGAACATGTTTTGAAAAGATCTATGTGTTATCCTATATATAATATCTCTATCACGTGTTTATTTGCTCTTGATTGATTGCTGTGATTATCTGCTTCTACTTGGGTATTTCTTGACTTTAGCCTTGGTGAGTACATGGAGCAGGTATGTATGTATTTCGGGTCCGAAACACGAGGTAATGTCTACGATACCAATTTTATTTGGTTACCTTGATTGTGCAAATATAAACTTTGGGTTTGGTTGCTTGCAGATTTATTGAGAATCAAGGTGGAGATTTGTTGGGTTTTTTGATACCCAATAAATCCGAGCAATGATGTTAAATCGGTTTTGTTTAGATTATACTTCATAGGCCTCGACCGATGAGTGAAATGAAATATCAACATCACAATCGAACAAACTTATCACTAATCCACTTGGGCCATTTGAAGCAGCCTAATTATATTAGTGCTGCTCATGGCCCAACCCAAATACTTGGAAGGCTTTAAGGTTGTTAGCCCACTTTTCTCCTTTATTATTGGGCCCTATTATTAGACCTAAAGCCCATTTCTATTCCTAACCTATTTAATTGCTTGTCCATTACTGTTAAATGTGTGGAAGAAGTGTGAGCAGTCGTGTTGTGCAGTGAGAAAATAGTTTCGACCCATTGTTTCTTTGCTTAGCTCTCTCGATTTTGCACCTTCTCATAGGAGATATGTTCTTCTCCCTTTCCTTTGTGGTTAAACACATTTTAGCCTCATTCTCTTTCACTATCAAGCTCTTTGTAGGCTATAACATTTTGGAGCAACCGTTTGTGTTTGGGGAAGGTGTTTTGGTTTGTGATTCGATTGGTTTGGTTGTGGTGTTAATTGGTTGACTGAGCCCGGAAATAGTTAGATTGGAGTACAAATCTACAACAAATTGGTTAGGAAGCAATCAAGCGACTATCTGATGTCATAGAAAGGACATTATTCAATCAGGAGAGAATGAGATTTGTTTCTTCTGATCTAGACTCAGATTGTTTCCACGTCTTCACTACAAGTAAAGAAATTGATGGAAAAACAATCAAATCATGGTTATTTTGTCAAGGTCATAAGTACATAGTAGTTCCAGTTAATAGTGGCTGATGTACTAGTGGTGAAGGATGTTTTTAGATATGTTTATAATGGATGTACCTAGTATTTCGCTAGATAGGAAACTAGAATTTACAATTGATCTAGTATTGGGAATGAGCCCAATATTGAAGACTCTTTCTAGAATGGTGCCAAAGAAATTTTAAGAGTTAAAACTACAACTACAAGAGTTATTGTATAAGGGGGTTTTATCCAACCAAGTGTTTTTCCATAGGGTGATTCAGTACTCTTTGTAAAGAAGAAATGCGGATTGATGAGGATGTATAGAGATTATCGAGAGTTAAATGATTTGACAATCAAGAACAAGTATCCTCTTGCAAGAATTGAAGAATTATTCGATCAGTTTAAGAGAGTTAAGATGTTTTCCTAGATTGGCTTAAGGTCAAGATGTCATCAATTAAAGATTAATTTATGTTACATGCCAAAGATACATTCATGACTTGTTATAGGCACTATGAATTTATAGTTATGCCATTTAGTATTACTACTTGTCCAACGGTATTCATGGATCTAATCAATAAATTTTTTCATCAATATCTAGATCGGTATGTTATAGTATTCATTGACGACATTCGAGTGTATTTCAAGGATAATGAACAATACGAAAAATAACTCATAATATTTTTGGACACATTGCCTGGGAAGAGAAACTTTGCACGCTAAATTCAAGAAGTAGCTATCCTCAGTATCAAGGACCGCAGCTTCAACTAGCCTATTGACCCAATCGTGGCCGCAGTTTACCCAACTTTGGCAGCACATTTTAAATATTTTATTTCAATTGTAAAATAGCTGTAATATTGGAAAACGTTTAGTATGATTCCTCGACATTTAAACGTCTACTCCTATCACTTAGGTTTTTGTTCAGAATGCTATTATAGGGGATATTAGTCTTTCAAACAATCTTTCAAACTTTCTAGTGTTCGTCCTCTGCACTAGCCATTGTAATTTCCTATTTTTATCAATTATAATTTCTAGCTTTCAAGCAATCAATGATCAATTTACTTTCAATACATTTCAATTTCATGTTGCAAACTTTCTACAAATTGTAATCAAATTGTCTTTCATCCCGAAATGACCGAGAGAAGGCGGAAGGTAGTCTAGCGGAGTAGACTACTATCGCACGGTGTTCCTTTCTGGGCCAAGAAAAAAGGCACCCCGTGAAAGCTGGTATCAGAGCTGGGGCTCAAGACCCTCGATAAGAAAGCTATGGATCCAATTGAATCAAACACCACGGAGGTGGTAGATCCTCAAAAAATGAACACGAAATAGCGTGGATGCACTTAAGATGACAACTACTAGGTTGTGCTATGCTACGGATAACCTCGAGGAAAAATTCAAGGCGGCAGAGGCGAAAATTCGTGAATTACACATCCAACTGGATGAAAGCCGAATGGCTTGCACAGCAATGAATGAAGCTGTTGCTATCCTGCCTGATCCGCATGAGGAAATGGAAGCGTTGAGAGCTCAATTATTAGTTCTTCAATGTACGGTTGACAATGGGCAAGCCCCCATACGAGAGCATATTTCTAGGCTTAGAATTTCGAAATCGAGTACCTACGGAGGGCATGCGATGCAAAAAAAGTCGAGAACTTCTTGTTTGATATAGAACAATACTTTCTTCCAGCTTCAATCGAAGATGAAGTAAGAAAGGTTACAACAGATACCATGTATCTTGGTGAAAATGCAAAACTATGGAGGTGAACAAAGTATGCTGACATTCAGGCCAACAAGGTCTGAATAGATTCTTGAGATCTCCTTAAGGAAGTGATTAGATCTCAGTTTTTCCCAGAGAATGTGGAATAGAAGGCACGACGTGCATTACGAGAACTGAAGCATACAAGTACCATTAGAGAGTATGTGAAAGCCTTTTCAAGACATGTGGTAAATATTCGAGACATGTCGGAAAAAGATAAGTTATTTACCTTCATAGAAGGGTTGAAACTGTGGATACGCACGAAACTTTCTAAATATAAAGTTACAATTTGAGCACTGCCATGGGAGCCGCCAAGTGTTTAAGTGACTATCAACCCGAGTCGAGAAAAGATCGACCTTCAGGGAGTAGTCAATTGGAGGTAGAAGCAGACCTTATAGACCCAACTCGAACTCAATGGGAGATAGCGTTACTCTAATAATAAGGGAGGTGCCTATCAAGGTACCCGTCGGAGTAACTTTCAAGGGAACTATCAAAATAGCCATCAAGGAAACTATAAAAGCAGCAGTAGTAACAACTGGAATAAAGGAAAAGCAATGGAGGGCTGATTTGATGCCACTCCTAAATGATGTACTTTCTATGTGAAGGATCCCATCAAGTGGCTGAGTGTCCTCAGAAATAAATGGTGAATGCATACTGTGAACTAGCGGGTGGCGGAATGAGTTCAAAACAAGATGTCCCACAAGCTAGCGTCACGGTGAAACTGACTCCGAAAAGGATGAGGATATAGTTGGTGTATTCTCACATCGGTGCAATACACTATTGCAGTGTATTACACCAAACTACTTAAAATGATGATGTTCCCTTGGAAGAGGTAAAGATGGAAGAATCGAAGGCTGGTATTTGTAGAGCTAAAGGCCTAATGTACGTTGATGTAAAGATCAATGTAAAGCTAATCAGGGCTATGGTAGATACCGGTGCTACCCACAACTACCTTGCAAGTACTGAAGTAGAGCAGCTCGGACTTGTCCTGGAAAGAGGTAATGGGAAGGTCAAAGCAATCAACTTCGCTGCTCAACCAATAGCAAGAGTAGCAAAATTTGTGTCAATCAAAATAGGTCCTTTCGAGGAAAGGACAAACTTGTCTGCAGTTCAGATGGATGACTTCAAGCTTATTTTGGGATTGGAGTTTCTTCAGGATACTAAGACAGTAGTGTTGTCATATTTCGATTCATTAATGATGATGGGTAGTAAATCGTGCATCATCACAACACAAGCTGGGAAAATAGTCAAGAAGATTATCTCGGCCATGCAATTTGGTAAGGGTTTCAAAAGAAATGAACCCTTATTTTTGTGCACTCTTCGATTAGAGGAGATCGAGGAGGCAATTGGTCCTATTCCAAAGCCAGTCAAAAGGCTTATTAAGGAATTTGAGGACATCATGTCGGATGAGTTACCAAAGAAGTTGCCACCAAGGAGGGCAATCGATCATAAGATTGAGCTTATTCCAGGTGCCAAACCTCCAGCTAGAGCACCCTATCGTATGTCTCAGCCGGAGCTTGAAGGGATTCGGAAACAATTGGGAGAAATGTTGGAAAGTGGGATTATCATGCCTGTGAAATCACCATATGGAGCTCCCGTGTTATTTCAGAAAAAGGCCGATGCTTCTCTCAGAATGTGCTACGACTATCGAGCCTTGAACAAGATCACTATAAAGAATAGTTATCCTATTCCGCTAGTCGCTGATTACTTCAATCGACTGAATCGGGCAAGATACTGTATGAAGATTGATCTCAGATCCCCGATACTGGAAAATTTGGATCAAAGAGGGAGATGAAGCAAAAATTACGGATATGGAGCCTTTGAATTTAAGGTAAACGATTCAGCAACGTTTTGTACTATGATAAATCAGGTACTTTACGAGTTCTTGGATAATTTTGTGGTAGTGTACCTGGACGACATAGTAATCTACAACGAAACATTAGAGGAACATGTGCAACTTGTGAGGCTAGTTTTCAATCGGCTACGAGAGAATGATCTCTATGTCAGACCTTCTAAATGCTCATTCGCTCAGACATCTACCAGTTTCTTAGGTCATATCATCGAGTAAGGCAAAATATGCATGGATGCGAAGAATGTTGCAGCCATTAAAGATTGGCAACCACCAACGAATGTCCACGATGTGTGGTCATTTCTCTGGTTATGCAATTACTACTGAAGATTTGTGAAAATGTACTCAGAAAATGCATTTTCACTTACTGAATTGACAAGGAAGGATAAGGATTGTGATTGGTTATCCCAATGCCAAAATGCTTTCAAGAAGTTGAAGAGATCGATGTGGACGAACCCAGTTTTTGCCTTGCTGGATATGGTTAAACCATTTGAAGTGCATACCGATGCCTTAGATTTTGTACTTGGTGGAGTCCTTATGCAAGAAGGACATTCGGTAGCTTATGAGGGCCGAAAGCTGAATCAAGCATAACATCATTATCCAAGCACAAAAATGAACTGTTGGTAGTAGTCCATTGCCTTAAGGAATGGCGCCACTATTTTCTTGGGTCTCCATTTATTGTGAAGATGGATAACATTGTGGTTAGTCACTTCATGTCACAACCAAACCTATCAAGCAAACAGGCTCGTCGGTAGGAACTTCTTTCAGAGTTCAATTTTAAGTTAGAGTATCATCCCAGCTCTAGTAATCATATTTTCGATGCTCTTAGTCCCCGGTCCGACTTGGCTACCATCCATTCAATGGATGCTCTTTCAGGGAGCATAGTTGCCACAAATACAAGGGACCAAATTTGAGTACTTTTGGAAAAGGACCCGACTACTCAATATTTGGTCGACCTCATCAACTAGGGTAAAACTCGTCAGTTTTGGCTAGATAGGGGTCTAGTGAAGACTAAGGAAGACCCCCTTTATGTTCCTAAGGGCGGAGATTCGAGAAATCACTAATCATAGAGTGCCACTACACTATTTGGAGGGGGCATCCTGGAGAGGAACGCACTGCCGCACTACTACAACATGCATACTACTGGTCTCAAATGCGAGACGACATTGCAACTTATGTGAAAACTTATCTTGTTTGTCAACAAGATAAAGCAGATCATCAGAAAAAGACAGGTTTGCTGGAGCCTCTTTTAACTAGACCATTTTAGAGTGTATCGACGAACTACATTATTGGATTGCCAAAAGTTGTAGATTTTGGCTCTATCATTGTCGTGGTAGAACGTCTATCAAAATACGCAACTTTCATCACAGCGCCTAAGTATGTATCAGCCGAAGAGACAGCTCAACTCTTCTTCAAATATATTGTCAAATACTGGGGACTGCCTAAGGACATCGTCAGTGATCGGGATCCTCGATTCACTAGCATATTTTGGACCGAGTTGTTCAAACTTTGTGGTTCAACTTTGAGCAAGAGCTCTAGTTTTCACCTACAATCTGACGAACGGACAAAGCGCTTCAATTCCATGCTAGAAGAATATTTTCAACACTTTATCTCTACTTCGCTAAAAAATTGGATGAAACATTTGAATGCGGTTTAGATGTGTTTCAATGCCCAAAAGAGCTCTTCCACCAATAAGGGTCCTTTTGAGATCGCTATTGGCCAGCAACCGTTACTCCCTCATACTGTGGATATCGATCAAAGTACCAAGTCTCCTCAAGCAAAAAGCTTCTCTCAAGAGTGGAAACGAAACATTGAAATTGCTTGGAGTTATTTTGAGAAAGCTCAGAAACAGTACAAAAAGTCTGTAGATCAAAAGCGTCGTTTTCTTGAATTTAATGTTGGAGATCTGGTAAAGGTTAAACTCCCTGACAGAAATGTTTATAAACTGACAAGAAGAAAAGATTCAAGATTGGAGCCAAAACATATTGGACCATTACCCATCGTGAGGAGGATTGGAAGAGTCGTATATAGAGTTGCGCTCCCTTCATGGTACAAAATCCACAAGGCCATTCATGTTGGTGTGCTCAAGCCATACTTTGCCGACAAGGAGGACGCATCCAGAAATGAGCTGAAGTAACCTGTGTTTGAAATGAGAAAAGGTGGAAAAAAGGTTGCAGAAGCTATACTGAACCATCGTACTACTCGAGCTTCCAGAAAATATCATCAAGAGTACTTGGTCAAATAGAGTGGATGCAGTAGTGAGGAGAATACTTGGTAAAGAGAAAAAGACCTAGAAGCCTTCAAACCATTAATTGAAGAATATCATGCATTGAGGGCACTGAGGACGTCGCTAAAACAAATGAGGGAGAAAGTCAAGGACGCAGCTTCAACTAGCCCCTTGACCCAATCACAGCCGCAGTTTGCCCAATTTCGGCAGCACATTGTAAATATTTTATTTCAATTGTAAATTAGCTATGATATTGGAAAACGTTTAGTATAATTCCTCGACATTTAAACTTCTACTCTTATCACTTAGGTTTTTGTTCAAAATGCTATTATACGGGGTATTAGTCTTTTAAATAATCTTTCCAGCTTTCTAGTGTTCACCCCTGCACTAGCCATTGTAATTTTCTGATTTCATCAATTGTAATTTTTAGTTTTCAAGCAATCACTAATCAATTTATTTTCAATGCATTTCAATTTCATGTTGCAAGCTTTCTACAAATTGTAATCAAATTGTCTTTCGTCCTGAAACGATCGAGAGAATGCGGAAGGTAGTCTAGCAGAGTAGACTACTGAAGTACGGTGTCCCTTTTTGTGCCAAGAAGAAATGCACCCCATGAAACTCGGTCATGTTGTGATTTCTCAAGGAATTGAAGTTGATCCGACCAAAGTGGAAGCTAGGCAGATTAAGAGGGAGGGGGGAATAAAAAAATAGTAGAGAAAAGTTATGCAATGTTATATATAATTCACTATCCCCCTTGGTATTTGCTTTTTCAATTGAGATGGGACGATACTTTGAATCAAAGTTGTCTAGACCATCCAACGCTAAACGGTTTCTTAGGACTGGTGGGCTATTATTGGAGATTCATAGAAGGTTTCTCCAAGATAGTTGGATCAATGACTCGGTTGATCAAAAAACATTAAGTTCCAGTGATCAAAGAAATGTAAACAAAGTGTCTAAGAGTTAAAACAAAGACTACTTATAGTACTAATCTTGATAATATCGGAAGGTTCATAGGGTTTGTCATATATAGTGATACATCCAAAAAGGAATGAGGATTTATGTTGATCCAACATAATAAAGTGATTGCATATGCTTTAAGACAATTGCAGCAGCGTGAGCATTATTACCCAACGAATGATCTAAAACTTGCAGTAATAGCCCACTTACTAAAGATATGGAGTTATTATTTGTATGGAGGAATGTATTAGATTTATACATATCATAAGTGTATAAAATAATTGAGGCAGCATGAGCATTATTACCCAACGAATGATCTAAAACTTGCAGTAATAGTCCACTCACCAAAGATATGGAGTTATTATTTGTATGGAGGAATGTTTTAGATTTATACATATCGTAAGTGTATAAAATACTTATTCACTCAGAAAAAACTTAATATGAGACAAATGAGATGGTTAGAACCCATAAAGGACTACGACTGCACTATCATTTACCATCCGAGTAAGATTACTGTGTTCGCTAATGACCTTAGTCAAAAGTCAATAGGACGGTAGCTTTATTTATAAAGCAAGAACAACTAGTTAAGGATTTTAAAAAGATGAGAATAGAGGTTGTCACTCTGAATAAAACAACAACAAGAATAGCAACTTTGAAAGTTCAAGTTACTCGAATTAAAGAAGCTCATAATATTGATGCTTTTATACAAAGAATAAAGTCAGAGATTGGTTTACGAAAACGAAAGGACTTTCGTCTATCTTGAGAGGATATATTTATGTTTAGAGGAAATCTCTAAGGAAGGAGATTATGGAAGGAGCTCACTCTACTCCTTACACTGCTTATCCCGAAAGTACAAAAATGTGACAAGACCTTCAAGATAAATTTTGGTGGAGAAATATGAAGAGAGGAATATGAATGTTTGCAAAACAATGCATGATCTGTCAACAAGTCAAGGTTGAACATCAAAGGCCATCAAGATTGTTGAACCAGTTAGATATTCTTGAGTGGAAATGGGAATACATAAATATAGACTTTGTAGTTAGATTTCCAAAGTTGGTGATAGGTAATAATGGTATTTGGGTAGTTGTTGACTGAATGACTAAGTCAATTCATTTTCTACCATTGAGAATGAATTTCAAAGAACAGTCGTCATAGTTGTATCTAAGGAAGATTGTCTGGTACATTTGTTCCAGTATCAATTGTATCTAATAGTGATACCAAAATCATGTTTATATTTTAGAAAAGTTAAGAGGATATGCTATAGGTTCTAAACTAAAGTTCAGTAAGGCATAACATCTATAAATGGATGGTCAATTAGAAAGAACCATTAAAATCTTAGAAGACATGTTGACGGCATGCTTGTTGGTCTTGGTGGCAATTGGGAAGCACACTTACCATTGGTAGAGTTTGCCTACAATAATAGTTTTCAAACCACTATAGTTATTCTATGGTAGAAAATGTTTGGTCACCTATTCATTGGGATTAAATGGGTGATAAGAACATCTTATGTCTTGAGATTGTTGAGCAGATGGTTCAGGTTGGTGATAAGATTCGAGTATGAGTAAAAACAACTCAAGATCGAAATAAAATTTATGCTAATAAAAGGAGAAAAGATTTAGAATTTCAAGTGGATAATAAAGTCTTTCTAAAAGCCGCATCTTTCTGAAAGCAGCACATATGAAAAGTGTGCTCTATTTTAGCAGGAAGGGAAAGTAATTGCCCCGAGTTATTGGACCATTTAAAATTTTAGAGAAGGTCGAAAATGTGGCCCATCAAATCGCACGTCTACCTAAACTTTCAGTAGTTCTTACGTGTTTCACATCTCCATGTTTAGAAAGTATATTAATGATCACATGTGATAGATTTTCAATTGTTGCAAGTAGAAAAAGATCCTACATATGAAGAAGCTCCAACAAAGATGCTCAATAAGAAGGTGCACGTAATATAATACGCCATGCCCCACTCTATACACTTGGTTAATGTAATTTATGCATTACTTGCTATTCACATGTTATTTGCATTTGCATCAATAGTTCATAATTGTTTCCTCTTATAATGGTACATTTTATTATTAGGATTCTAATAATCTATACGGTATTGGTTGTCAATCTCCTCGATCGGGGTGGTAAATTTTACATTGAACTATGGTGGGAAATTAGGTTAATCGAGGTGTTGGATTTTGATTTGTTAAGCAATTGTAATCTTGACAGTATTGCAATTATTATTGATAAGGTTACATGCTTTTGATTCAGTTTGACAAGGTTATTTTAAACTCTAGATAATTCATTAACATATTTGGGACATAAGGCATAAAGTGACATATCACAATGCAATAATATAATAATGAAGTGCAAATTGTTGAAGTCAGTAGCGAATTGATTGTGAATCAGGTAAGGAATATAATGAATGGTTGGACTAGTTTTATTAAATATTGTTGGATCTTAGGGCAATCAAAATAGGTTTTAAAGACATGAAATTATGTCAAGACACCTGATTTGTACCTACAATTTTCGGCAGGCAACCACAACATGCTTGAGACACCTCGTACTCGCAACACTTGTCTTTTAATAGCCAATTTCTTCACTCCTAAGCATTCCTCGTGATTCCAACTCCTCTAAGACTTTATCTCTACCTCCTTAGTCACATATAACTCTTCCAACTTATCCCCGATTGATTCCAAGTGAAGGAGAAAGCAAATGAACCAAATAGAAGTAGAAAATAAGAAGGTGAAACTGAATTTCTAGGCTTGTGAGTTTGACCAGGGGCGGACGCAGAGTATTAAAGTTAGGGAGGCACAATCGAACTTGCAAAGAAGTTGGGAGAAATTTTACAATCGAAAATTTACATCCAAAAAAATCATACCCCGTATAATTTTGCATCCGAAAATTTAAATGGGATATAAGTTTTTCAGATGTAAAATTTCAAAAAAATTTGATGTTGTATTTCTATAAAATATCCTAATAAAATGATAAAAATTACATTGAGAAATTTGTATCGCAAAAATAATAAATATTAATGAAATAATTGAATTTTTGTTTTTTTAAAAAAAAAATGCGAGTTAGACGTATTTCTTTAAAATTCACGTTTAACGTATTTTTAACACTTTTCGATATCTGTTTGGAGTATTTGATATGCCCATAATGTAGTTTTCGAAATAAGATTTGAGATGACATAAACAATTTGTATATTCAATTAGCGTCGATCGTCGGAGAATTTTTAAAATTAGCATCTTATCGAAATTCAAAATTACTGTGAGTTTGACTCACATATTTGATCTCAGTTTTTATTATTTTTGAGGGTTTTTTAATCTCTCCGGCCTTAGAACTTGCTTGATCTTATGTTGGGATTTTGTTGGTGATTTTATTATGACAAAACGAGGGGTAATTGGATGCAAGAATTTCAGTGAAGCTACCAAGAATAGAAATTGAATATTTGCTAGATTTTATCTATTCAACCTTTGGTTTTAGATAATACCGTGAGTGGAGCTTGTATTTAATCACTATGAACATTTTTATACAGTAGTTATAGGTATAGCAATAATTTTTAATGGGTTAGAATTCGATTTGTAGCAAGTTAATCAAATAGAAATTCAAGAATATCTACGTGTGCGAGGGAACTGAAAGAGAAAGCTATGCGACCGTATAGTACATCTAGGCAAGCAACTGCATGCCTCCATACCAAAACCACACTAAAGGCTGAAGAAAAGCCTATATGACCGCATGCTTTACACTTATGCGGCGCATAGTACGAAATTGGGATGCGTTTTTCTAAGTTTTGTTTAGACTTCTATTTTTGATAAAACTCTTTTATGGTTTCTTTTTTTATATCTTTAAGATGTAATATCATTTTTAACTAGATTTAATAGATTCCATATAAATATGATTATTCTTTTCATTGTAAAAACACAAAATTGATGAATGGATTGCCCTTCAATTCTCATATGACCAATGGATTGGTCTCTTTTTGATAAAATTAATTGATGAATTTAGGTGTATGAGAGTTTTTCTTTTTATGAATGAAACTGTTTGGTATTTATAAGGCTCGGAAATTGGATGAAAAGTGCATTAAAATTGGTGTTTGGGGAGAATTCTGGTTAAAACAGGTTCCAGTGGCACCTAGGCGCTTGTTCTCTATAAAAAAATCTATAGAAGCTAGGTTGTAATTTTTGCAGATATGCAATTTGCTCCCTAAATTCGATTCTTGAGTCTTTTTGGTTATTTTCTCTTGTAATTTCGATCTTTAAATTTCTAATTGCATCCAATTGAACACGTAACATCTCCAATCTTCATTTTGTGGTCCAAATCAACTATTGAAAATTCTAATTAGGTCCAAAACTTTGGATTTCACCAATTTAGCCATTTTCTCTTCATTCTTTCAATTCCACGTAATAATAGAGTTTAACCTAAGAAAGAATAAAATAGATTAGGCTATAATTAATCAAAAGAACTATTAAATGTCTATATTTTTGTTTACCCAAATAAGTGTATATAATACACTTATCACCCACCCATTAAACATTAGTCAACCCATCAACTAATTAATTCTACAAATGTCACAAGCTTGTCAATTAATTAATTTTTAGTATCTCTTCTAGTTCTCCCTTTTGTATGTGATTAAGTTTCCGATCACGATATCGGACGACACAAATTTTTATTTTGTTCTTATCAAAATAAGATAAATTTAATCTCCAATTGTTATTAATTCATATAGATTAATTAATTTACACTCGTCATCCCCAATTGATATCTAATAATGTGTCAGACAATACATGTGATAGGATATGTCATGTGGTACAAAGAAACCAAACTTTTTCATTTACTTTGAAACTATAATCCCTTCGACAATGTGATTTGATCAATTACGAGATATGGAGAAGTGTTAATCTCGATTAATCGATCATGTAAATCATCCCACTTTTAATTTAATTATTGTCAAAACTTTTTTGGACTTACTTATTTACCTTGGCCGTGGATTTCGATATCAATCCAAGGGGATGAAACATACATTACAATCTGTTACTATTTGAAAGTTTAAAAAAAATCCTCTATTGATTGACTCACAATTTTCATATGATTTTTGACATACTTGAGCAACGTCATATTAACGACTCTTAGCAGAGCGACATTTAGGGGGTATCAATTTGACTTGTCAGCTCGGGTGACCCATGGCTCGGCTCGAGGCTCAGGTCGAGCGTCATTATGGAGCATTGGCCCAAGCTTGAGCAACTCCATGTGGTTCGATGAGGCACACTGGCCATTTCGGCCCATGAGAAAATTTTAAAAAAATGAATAAATAAATAAATATATATATATATATATATATATATATATATATATATATATATATATATACACACACACACACACACTATTAAAGCGATTTCGAAACAATTTTTTTTATGATCATTGCAAGAATGATTTTATTCAATAATTTGTGAGTTGATTTTCAGCTGCTTCTATGGCGCTACTTGTATGCACTGCCTGCAATATATGAAACCCTACTTTTCAAGATTCAAATTCATAAATTAGATTTCAAGTTTTAATTTTCAAAAATTAGATATTTTATATATAGATACGGGTTTTTTACATTTAATTAAATATTAATAATAATATTATAAAAATTTATTTATATACACCCCACCCACCGCACCTTAAATCCCTAATTTCTCATCTTTAACTCCCTCCCCATCTCTCTCTCTCTCTCTCTCTCTCTCTCTCTCTCTCTCTCTCTCTCTCTCTCTCTCTCATGTGGTGTTGGCGGGTTGGAAGGGGGCGGCGGCGTCGTGATGGTGGTGATATGCTCGTGGAGGCGAGCAAGGCAAACGGTATGACGATCTGTGCGATGGTTCTTTTTTTTCCTTTGATGAGGCCGTCGTGTCTGCTCCGGTGATTGTAGTGTTTTAGCTTTACCGTCTTTTCTTTTTTTCTTCATCGGAGTGATGCGACTGTGAGAGCATGAGCAACAGGCTTATATCATCGCTGCTCCGGCGACAGTGGCACTCAGAGCGTCACTAATCTGTAGCGAACCTGTAGCGATTTGTGTTGTTTTGCGATTCTTTTCCGATTTTTTTTTCCTTTGAGTGTTGCTGCAGTGGCGAACCTGTAGCGATTTGTGTTGGTTTGATGTGATTTTGGTGATTTTTGTGGTGGTTTGTGGTATTTTTATGGTGGTGCCGTAGGTGTTTTGTGTAGTTTTGCATTGCTGTGGTGGTGCTTTTGTGCGGTTTGGTGATGGTGGTCATGGTGGGGATGGGATGCCGTTCGTGACCAATTATTTGAATTATTGTGACTAAGTATTCGGGGTTCGGTTGTGGTGGTGTTGTGACGGGTGGTGGTAGTCTGTGTACGTCCAGATCTGAGTGGCGCTGCATTTTTCTTTTCTTATTTTTTTTTGTTGTGGGTGGTGGTGGAGGCGCAATTGGTGTTGATGGTGGTGGCACTGCGTGATGTGGGGCTGCGGGATGGTGGAGTATGGGTTAGGCTGTGTTGGCGACGACGACGATTGTGGTGAGTTGCTAGCTGTGTTGGCGACATTGGTGATAGTGGTTGTGGTTGTGGTGAGTTGCAGGCTATAGTAGCGACGACAGAGTAGGGTTAGGGTATGTGAGAAGGTGGTGGTGAGGTGGTGTTGTACAGTCACCATAAAATGCAATTTGACTTGCCAAATTTGTGACATGTGACTGAAAAATAATACGTGACCTATTATTTTAATAAGTTGTGAAATATAAAATACACGATTTGTGAAAAAAAAAATTAATGCGTGACCAATAAATTTGAGAATGTCACAGATCACTGGTCACATGTTTGAGTTCACAAGTGACCGTGAAAAAAATATGTGACCTAAAAATTATATAATTTGTGACCGTGAAAAAAACTGTGACCAACTAATTTGGAAATCTGTGACCGTGTGATTTATAATTTTTGATCTGTGACCAACAAATTAATTGTAACTTACAAAAATTTTAAATTGTGACCTTCAAAATTGTGAATCTGTGACTATGTTGTATAAATCCGTGACTTTATAAGTATGACGGCGTTGTTGCCGGAATAGTCGCCGGAACCGAAGCATTCGCTGGAACGGTTTTCGGAATCGGAGCAGTCGTCGGAACGGCCGCCGGATGATTGTCGGAGCGGCAGGGGTGGTGGAGGTGAGGTGAGTTAATTATATATATATATATATATATATATATATATATATATATATATATATATATATATATATATATCTGATTTTAGAAATTTCAAAGTTGTTTTTTTATTTTTTAAAATGGTATGTAGGGTAGATCTTATCTATGAATTTTTCCCAAAAACAAATCCATATAATCAAGTAAATAAAAAATATATATATAGTCAAAACTATTGAAATTACTGGATATTTTCCCGAGATTAGTCAAAATTAGTGGTATCCCACAGTCACTACATTCGAAGTAACTGAAATAAATGAATAGTTAATAAACTATAATTAAATTGATTATTTCTCTTTTAAAATCCAATCAATTTGAATTACAGATCATAAAATTCAGAGCCCCAATTAATTCAAGAACCGAGCTGCTGTGCCAGGTCGGTAAAAGACCTGGCACAGCCATGTGAGATGGGGTGGGTGGGTATTTTAACATTTTTGGGGGGTTTTTTTAATGAATTAGGTCCTCGGGACCCACCTCATATGAGATAATCTGTACAAAATCTGTGAACCAAAATCTGGTAGAGTAGAATAATTCTTAATTCAATACAATTTCAACGGAGAAACAGTCGTGAAAATGCAAAATATTCTACTGTTTACTTCAAGGATTCTATAAAGCCATTTTCTGCATATCGAGTTAGAAGTACATTATTTACAGTTTTTACTTTTGGTTGGGAATTCGGAATCATTTGTGAACCATAATGTACAAACCATTTCTCTATAGAAAATCAACCGCATCAGTCATCAAACTCTCACCACACATGAATTGTAACTATATTCTTAAATCTCATTATGCACAGACGAACCCAACTGCCCAGGCCAAGTTAGAACATCAACTAAAAAATAAGGAAGAAAAGTTATAAAATCATTCCCTAAATGTAATCCTTTTGGTATACCTTGGCGATTTCCGTGGGATGCTATCTCCAAAAAGTGAACCTAAATCATCATCTGAGGATTGATTTCTGTTTTGCACTCTTCCTTACTTCTTCCTCTTCTTTATCAATCTATGATCTGCCTCAAACTCCATGTCCACCTCTGCTCTTACTTAGTCAAGCTCGCCCACCTTATAAACCCAACAAAAAGATCAATCAATAGACGAAAAATGTGCATAAGTTTTTAAAAAATAAGCATTGTCTTTGATATTTGAGAAACAATTTTACATAAGAACATAGATAGAAAGGGAACCTCGAGAAAGGACACGAATATCATCTTCAAGCTGGAGAGAAGATGCATGTTGTGACGAAACGACATTGTTTGAGATGTTTTATTTTATGGTAGGGTTTTCTTGATTTTTCGAGGTATTCCCAGATTTAGGTCCCATTTGGCAACGATAAAGCTGCAGGCAAAAGGGACAGTTTTTACAGGGTCTTTCAAGAAATCATTCCAGTGGAAAGTACGTAGAAATTAATAGACTTGGAAACTACATGCGGACCTGCAATCCCAGGAAGAGGCCTAATATTATGGGGCTTCATTTTGGAGATGAGTTGAAGATGTTGGGCTCGCCGCTTGGAAGTTCTTGTGTGCTCATGGAAAAATACCTTGCTCCGTGTATGCGTTCTTCTTTTTCATTTATGTTTCTAGATTTACATTGTATTCAAAAATATATAAGTGATTGGGATATTTTGATTTTTACACCTTTATCATCTATAACTCCAAATATGCACAAGTTGGTAAACTTTATTTGCGATCACTAAGGGTGGATTTGATTTGCTGCTTTAAAGCTTTTTTAATTTTTAATTTTGCAAAACGCCTAAAACTTGTTTGGTTTAATATTTTTGAAAATGTATTTTCAAAAACAAGGTTAAACTTGTAATATGAAACTCAAAATGCATTTTTAACGTTTTGAGTGTTTTAAGTGAAAACTCTAAAGACATAATAAATTTCTAAAAATTAAAAGTTTTAAAAATATATATAAAATAAAAAAAATAAAAAATTGATAAATTCTAAAGAAAAAAAACTAATTTGAAAAAAATAAAATCTAAAATTATAAGAAATTAAATTTTAACAAAATTATCAAATATTGAAAAATATTATTTCTAAAAAATTCTAAAAATAAAAATAATTGTTCAAGCTTTTAATGAACACAGATGAAAATTTTCAGTCAACTTCATTAATTTTTATTTTTATTCTTATGTATTGCCAATTGAATTTATTATTTACTCTCGCTTTACTTTTTTTAGAACAAAAAATTATTGTAAGATTCTTATTTATTACTTGATAATATATTTACATAAAATTGTTATATATTAAAGAATAATCTAATTTTATGGAATAAAATATCATAAAATATTTTCTCAAAATTTCAAATCAAATGTATTTTCTAGTTTTCTATTTTAAAAAATAGTTTTTTAAAAAAAGAAAAATGAAACATATTTTTAGTAATCTTAAAACATGCCTTAGAAAAACTGAAAATAAATTCAAAACTGAAAAACTGAACCACAAATCAAATGGGCCCTAAACTTTTAATTGGATAATCAAACTACAATTTAGTTTTAATTATAATACTGTACTTCAATTTAGTTTCCATTTTCATCACTTTGTTAAATATTATCTCTCAAATTAATGAAAATTAATTAAGTAGCAGTCACACGACATTGGATCTTCCACATGATCCTTGTATGACATTCCAACTTATTATTATGCTACATCATAAAGTGTTAATAAAAAAAATTAATCATTTCTAAGGTTCCATGTAAAGATTACGTAGAAGATCAATGACTATGGTTCGCAAACTAAGTAATTTTAGTCAATTTAGAGGACTTGTAACAAAATGCCGTAAAATGCTGAAATTTGAAATTCAGTTGAAGTACTATGATCTAAATGAGATTAATAAATATTCAATCACTTATTTGATATTTCATGAAAATTTAAATTTAGATTGGCAATTGGCAAATTAGGGAAAGATATGCACGATTATCGATTGAATTTTCACAAGTGTACGGGGTCGCGACAAGTAATGCGGTGATACATAAGATATCGTTCTTACGAGAGCTATGCACTTAATCAAGGGTCAATTAATTTCAACCTTAAACGTATAACAAATTTTTTATTGAAGAATTTATGCTGATTTTACTAATTAACTATCTATTGAACAAATTTTTGAGGATTTTTATAAAACTATGTGAGATGATTACTAAGATTTCGAATCCCCCTATTTAATCCATTTTAATGCAAATCAATACATCATGACAATATGTGCACATTCTTGCTAATCAATGTTCCTAAGTTAATTAAAAACATTTCTCGATTTCAATTAAATTTATCCCCTCATGTAATCTTTTTATATCTCTATGAAAGATGATAACATGAAAATATGTATTAAAAATGTTAGAACATCTATAGAAATTGTGTAAAGCATAGCAACAAAATCTATAACATTTACAAATCATTCCGGTTATTGGCCAATTAATTGAAAAACATTAAACTATTACAAGCATTCAAGAAATAACACATATTGGATGTCAAATATTAATTTATATATATATATATATATATATATATATATATATATAATAATGGTTCATCTATATCTTAGAAATTAAAAACTTAGCCTAGCATTCCAACATTACAAGAAAACGTGTTTTAAGTGGAAGATATAACCCAGATTATTGATACATTGAGAAAATGAAATGAATCTTAAAATCTTGAATCGTTTCAATGGTTTATTAATGAATCTCCACTTGCACCTTCTCTTCTTTGCCCAGAAACCAAGATTGAGTTTTCACTTGATTAAATTCTTGCTAATCCACTGAAATTTTCTCACAAAAACTAATGAGAAACCGGGTAGGAGAATCGCATGGAACTCACGAAATTGATTTGAAAACGCCAGGAAAGAAAAAATCCAAGTTGTAGATGATAAAATCTCGACCCGAGCCTCACGATTCAAGAACCTGAGGTATATTAAACCTTAGACCCGTTGATATGCGGAAACAAGAACCTCGATTTGCGAACGTCACAAAGGGTGCCTAATCCTTTGATAAGTTTTATGGATGAAAGCCACAAATATTCAACATATTTAATAAATTCGAAATTTCATGGAAAAACCCACGGAGAGAAAAATCTTAACTGTTATTCATAATGTCAAAAACTTCCTTACAATGTAAAAATAAATCCTATTTATACCAAGTATGCAAACCCCTAGAAAGTACGAAATATCTTGAAAATGTTCTAAAAGATATTGTTAAATTAGAGTTCTAAGGAAAGTAGAAAATTCGTGGAAAATAAAATATTCTGCCAAAGCATAGGCCATTTGTATGTTGCCCCTGTTGCCTGCAGATGGTGGCTATGCGATCGCATAGCTTGGGTAACTATGCGGTCGCATAGTTACTCGTCTTGGCCCCTTCTTCCTTTGCTTTGAACAAATTGATCCAATCTGATTCAGCTTTCAACCCCAACATGGCACTTGACCCTTGACACTTTGTCTTCAATATTATGGACTTCATTGCTTGAACATATAAATGACGGACTTTATCAACTCTTTGAAGTCTCGAACTTGGCTCTACTCTCTCTCCAACATGCTTCGGATTCTTGATAAATAGTGGCGCACCCCTGATCATATCATCCCCTCTCTATTCGAAAGGATTCGTCCTCGAATCCATGCCTTGTGATCGCGTAGGAGATAAACAACCTGCTACAAGTTTAATTAATCACTGCACCTCCTGGATCAAATGGAAAACTATTTTCTTCCTGGTAGAGGATCAATGCATGGCATCCATAAGCTTTGTAGATATAAATGAACTCAATCAGCCATAGTTGTTGTGGTATAAACTCCCAATATCCATCACACAGATCAAAGTGTCATTGTCCCAATGGCTTCCTTTTGCAAGTTTGTAATGCTCCAAAAATAATCTCCCTAAGTAATCGTGCTTTCTCCATGTCTTACCCCGCCTATGTGATTGTAACAATGGTACTGCTAGTGGACTTATGTTTCTCCTCTGATCATCTTTGTAGTACAATCCCTTGCATATGAACTCCTTCCAATGCCTTTGAAATACCGTCGTCACCTCGAGAATCACAAAGTCAATTTTCGGCAAATAAGAGAAATTTAAATGAAGCTCAAGTCCTGGATCGGGTGGTATTCCAATGGGGTAGTTTGCTGGAATTAAATCTTCGGTAACCTGTAAAACAAAAATAGCCAAACTAGGGAGGGAGTTGTTAGTGTTTACCAAAGCCTCCTCATTTTGGTTTACTTCCAACTCCTCCTTCACCTTCGAAGACTCTCCTTCAATTTCCTTTTGCAACTCTACTTCCCTTTTTCAAATTTCACGCTCAATTTCTTTTTAACTTTCTTGTGGCACTTCCCATTTTTCCTCAAAATCAACCACCTCACTATTTTCTCTCGAGCTCACCACTTCATCATTTTCGCTCTTACTCTCATTTTCTCTCAATCCCTTCTCCCCCTCACTTCTCATTTTGGGTTGATCTTCATACGTCTGTTGTGGTATCGAGCTAACCAGAGTGATTTTCTTCCCGTCCTGAAGAAACCTATACCAGTTCCTTCCCACATCATACACAGCCTTCGGTTCATGTCGCCAAGGTCTCCCAAACAAGATATGAAAGGATTTCAATGATACCACATCATACCAAATCTTATCAATATATCTCCCAATGGCAATATTCAACAGAACCTATTTGTTCACATATACATTCCCACACTCTTTCAACCAACTCAGCCTATAAGGCATAGGGTGTTGTCATAATGGTAACCCTAATTTCTCCACCATTGTGATACTAGCCAAATTGGATATGTGCTCCTTATCAATTGTAAGACTACATACCTTGCTACCTACATAACACTGAGTTTGAAAAATATTTCCCCAATCATAATTCATCTCTTATGTATGTGTAATCACGAAGACTCAAGAGAATAAGGAAATTGGATAATTGGATGAGTGAGTAATTTAATCCAAGAAAGTGGTTCTTGAATTTGGGATTAGAATGGAAGAAATAGATTTTTGGAATTGGAATTGTATTAGGGTATTGAATAATTTTCAAGAAATCAGATTTTTTTTGGATTGTATGGATGAATAGTAAATTTTTTTTTCCTTTTTAGACTCAAGAATCAACTATGATAACAACGAAGCAGACGGAAATTGATTTGGACTCAAATTGAGCACAAAAATAACTTTTGAATTTTTTTCGGATCAAAGACTCAACAATATTATTGGACACAAGAACACGAAGAACAAAAGACTCAAACAACAAAAAAGATAGAACCTGAATCTGGAGTCCAAGCTCTGATACCAAATGATAAGAACCACGTAGCAACAAAAACTACGCAACACACAACGAGATTGAAATCTGACCTAAGAAAGTCCAAATCCAAGTTGTAGACGATAAAATCCTGACCCAAGCCTCTCGAACCAAGAACCTAAGGTATATTAAACATTAGACTCGTTGATGTGCGGAAACAAGAACCATGATTTGCGAACGCCACAAAGGGTGTCTAATCCTTTGATAAGTTCTAGGGTTGAACGCCGCAAATATTATAATAATATTTGATAAGTTCGAATGTTCATCAAGAACAAGGGAGAGAAAATCTCAATAATTCATAATATCAAAAGTGTTGATGTTACAATGATGAAAAATCCTATTTATACTAAACCCTAGAAGCTAGTTAAAACTGGAAATAATTCTTAAAAGATTACAAAATATCAATTAAAATAGAATTCTAACTAAACTAGGAAATTTCGGAAAAAAGGAAATATTCTTCCCGGATTTGGTCTATGCGACCGCATAGTACAAATCTATGCGGTCACATAGTTCAAACTATGCGTTCCCTTCAAATCTCTGCTACATGGCATGCGACCGCATGCCTATTTTCCCTATGCGGTCGCATATGTTTTATTTTTGCCTCCAAATTGATTTCTCGTTTTCAACGCTTTCCAACTCTTTTCAGCCCTCGACCCCAAAATGAAACTTGATCTTTAGATTATTGACTTCTTCAATTTGGACTCCTTAGCTCGACCAAGTAAATGACCAGTTTTATCAACTCTTTGAAGTCTTGAACTTGGCTCTACTCTCTCTCCAACAATCATCAAAATCTTGATAAATTGTGGCGCACCCCGGATCATATCAAAAACTGTGAGTTTTGTCTCCATTTGATAATAATAATTGATGTGTTTCAGTATGAGAGGTATATTAGATGTTCTTCTAATGTATTCTACTGTTGGGTATTTATAGGAGTTGAAAATTGGTTGAAAATCATGTTCAATTTGGATTCCAAAAGAGTTCCAATCGAATAAGAAAACTTGCCTTCGTACGTACATGTTTTTGTCTCTACACAATCATCAATATTTTTTTCATAACTTCTTTTCACATATCCAATTGAAGCAATTCAAAGTGTGTTGGAAAGATAATGCAAAAGGATACAACTTTTCCGGAAGTAAAATTTTTCTAATTCGAACGTTTACTATACAAAAAATAGGTCTCAATATTTAGCTAAAAATCTGGAATATTGCGCGATTGGAAATTGATTTGTGAAAATGCTTGATCATATTTCATTCCCTTTTGACTTCTAACTTCATCCAATTGACTCATAGAAATCTTCAATTATTGTTTTGTGGTCCGAATCAGCTATTGAATATTTGTAATTTGGTTTTTGAACCTTGGACTTCACCGTTTTACACTTACCAAATATTCTCAAATTTAAACATTTGTTCGTCCTCAAACAAAATTAAAACCTAACTTAACAAATGATCATGCAACAAAATTTTAGTTAGATAACATGCTGTTTTGTCTCAAGATTAGAATCATTACATTAAATTTATAAACAACTTCAAGATCACAATACCAAAATCAATGTCCACTTCTTCAATGCAAAATTGATGCGTGTGTGTGAAAAATTAAGTAAAACATTATGACATCACGAGTTGTTTCATTTCCCAACCTTCAATGGTCAATTTTTTTCTTTCATCACCCGTGAGATTTATACACCCCAAAACTTATTCTTGTTTTCTTTTCTCCCAACGTGTGATCTAAGGTTGAATTTTATATTAACTCCTCACTCTCTCTAGTTTAGATGAATCCCACTAATTGCAAATCAATATATCAACAAATAATGATTCTCCAAATTTTTGATTGATTTGATTGCTTCAACATCAATCAGGCCAGGGGCGAACCGAAGATTATGATTTGGGAGGGGGGGCGAGATAGAATTACGTAAAAAATAATTTCAAATTAGATAATAAAGATAATATTCAAAATTCAAAACGTAGTATTTTTTTTTTTTACAATTCACATTAATTTCTAACCACTAAAAGTTATTAATCTATAACCAGGCCACGATCAAGAAATATACAAAACTAAACACGTCTTTTGTTTTAAATTTTATCTTCAACAAGTTCCTTGTGTACATATTATAATTATTCTATTTATAAGTTTCTTGAACTAGCTCATTTAGAAACTAAATGATTTAGAAATGAGACAAATATACTTGTATGAAAGTTTTATCTTCTAACAACAACCAAGCAAAAATTCAAATAAAAATTTGTGATGCACCCACTTCCAATATTTTGCACCACCATTATTATACCTTGCCAGCACAATTCTCCAACTTATAATTGACTTATAATTTATTTTTCTCCATGTAAAGTGGCCATATCCACCTCTCCAAGCTTTTGAACATTCAGCTTTACAACTTTATCAGTAAACAATTTGTTATCTTTTTGTGTATTCCCATCATGTATATCAACTATATAAGATGCCAAATCAACGGTGTGAATCTTGTTTTCTTCATCAATAAATTCATTAACAGATGTAACAGATCGCTAATAGTTTAATATGTACTCTCCTCCAACAACCCTAAAGCTTAAAATGAGTTTTTCTCCATCCAAAATCTCTAGCCTTTCGGTAATAGTCGACGCTGGAAACTCAGATAATACGGTTACTTCCCTTATGCTGCCAACACCACCATCGCCGGTGACCATGTTACAGCTCTTGATGAAGTGTTTGTACTTTTCTAAGTAGTCGAAACAGCGAACGAATGGCCAAACTACTTGTGCTACTGGTGCATCAATGCGTAATGCGTTGCATTATGAGGGATGTGCATGTGTTTGGGTTAAAAATGCCCCCACTGCGCCCTTAATGGTTCCGCCCCTGAACTAGGCTAATAATCCCTTGTCAAATATCTAATTGTCTCAAATAAGTGTTTGATACTTAACCAAGACATTTAGTTTGTTAAAATTATTATTATTATTATTATCATCATCATTATCATATGTGCAAAACTTCTCTTCATTAAACTCTATAAATAACCCTTATAGTAAGTTTTTAGCCGATGACTCCCAAGTTGCATGACTATAGAGCACCAGATTTTTGACACCCTTGCAGGCTTAATTACTCGTAAAGGATATGAATAGACGTTTTACAATGGGACAACTCTTTTTCTTTTTCTTTTTTGCCATAATTACTGCAATGCCATTCATTAAACAATCATTCTAAAAAATTGACCCCTAATTTAGGATTTTAGCTTAATTTTCATCTTGTAAGTCTTAGACAATCCAAACAAGAATTTACATGCATGGAATCTCCATTTATATTAATATCTTTTACAACAGTTCAATCACTCCCAAACTATTCTAAATTTGGTCTAAACATGTATAATCTAGTAATGTTTGAGTTTAACATCTAAGTTCTACTATTTTAACTATCAAACATATGAATCAACACATTACCTTATAATGTTAAATTTAATTTATGTGCGCAAATAATATCAAGTTTTACATGGATGAGAATAAATTAATTTAAGCATGTAACATATCCACACTTCATAAATCAACACATAATTAGAAATATAGTCATCATTGCTAACAAGACTACCTAATTCACATAAGAACATAATAAAAAAAGAAAATGTTTTTGAATTTTTTTATAAAAAATCTCAATTTTTCTATTTTTCTCATATATAATAAAGCAGTGAAAACACATAATAATAATAATAATAATAATAATAATAATAATAATAATAATAATAATAATAATAATAATAATAATAATAATAATAACTCAATGTTTTCCCACTTTGAAATATAAATTAGACATTGTCCTCAATGTCTTAAAGTTTAAGCAAGCACATAAAGGGGCGGGGAAGAAATGAATAAGGTACATTTATTCCATTCTTTAACTTAAGTTACCTCACACTTGATATCGTGATACCTTTGAAAAATGAGGAGAAACATCAAATTACTTTAACAGTTAGAATGTGGCGTATATGATAACCATTTTTTTTATGTTCCCTGAGCCTTAAAATTTGTGCATCGTGTTGTTTTCTATTATTTTTGTCTCAATTAAATTATATTCTCTAATACTAGACTTAATATAGACATGATAGCACTTTTATTTAAACAAAAATACGCTTAAAACTAATGCAATCTAGAAAGCTATATGCAATGCAAATACATAAAGCATAATAAATAAAAGGGTAAGAAATTGGGTTGTATCTCAATAAGCGCTTAATTTAAAGTTTTCGCTAGACCTTGTGGCACGGTTATCTTGGTGGTTCAAATAGAAATTTTTTGGCAAAGGTTTGATCACTATGTTCAGCATTGCCAACCCTTTTTTTTTCGATTTTTCGTGCTTGAAGATCTCCTTTTTCATCAATGAGGTTCTCAATTGTTCCACCAACTTTTTTTTATGTCAGCTCTTTAAATTCTCTTTTACATTTTCTGTAGCACCCTGAAAATTTTAGAATAAAATTATTTATTCAATTTTATGATTTTGAAAGTTGAGGAACTAAAATAAATTTTTAAATTCTTATGTTTTAAATGGGTCAAATATTTAATTTTTTATAGAGTGACCAAAAGTATATCAACATTGGGCTCATTTTGTAGCTCGCATCAAATAACGTAGATTGGGCTCGAGAAAATGTAAGTTCAGATGAGTTAAGCACAAGATTTTTCAATTCAAAGAAACATGATTAATATGTATTATTTTATTACTTAATAATGGTCCTTTTAGGATAATTAGTAAAATAGTATAATATTTAATTTCATAATCACGTTTATCTTTAAAATAAAGGGATTAACCATTCTGTTATTCCATTCTAGTTTTGCACGTGTATAGTAATATTATATTCTCTAACTTTGAATGTCACTTCACCTATATGATATATACATACACGGGTATTAACCATATTTTAATATTAATACAAATTATTGGAGAACCGATAGTTTTATTTATGTAATTATATTTAAAGATTTTGACTTATCAGAAATATCAGATCGATTTACATGTGTATTGTGTGAAAAAGATAAATTCAATTTTTTATTCATGATTGGCTGGTTGACTGTATTGAAAACCTTTCAAAGTGATATTATTGTGCAATAATTTATTCTTATTTATCTTATCAAATCTGTTTGAAGATTTCCAATCTGAGATTATGTTTTCGTATGGAATTTGAAAGTTTTAGTTATGATTGGTCAAAAGTCTTTAATGGATAAAAGTCCTCAAGTGGATAATATTCATTGGGATACGTTTCTACACTTCTAGTATACTAGGATTCTACTTTTTGCCCTATAAATACCTATGCATGGTCTCATTATTTTATACACCAGAAGAAGAATAGAGAGTAAAGAACAGAGAGAAAAAAGAGATTACTTACTCACGTGACAGAAAGAAAAAAAGAAAGAAAGAAGAAAAGTTGGAAAATTCAAATGTGCATACATTATTGTCGTACATTTACCTTCACGAAAGCAAGGAAAAGTTTTGGAACTTGTCATTTTAATTTCTTCAGAAGTTTGTTTGATCCATCTGCTAACGATAAGAGATCGTTCGGGAATTTAAGATGATCTAGATGAATGTTTCACTTGGTCACCGAGATACTCCATAAGAGAAGAGTGGTAAGAAGTGTTATTTTACTGCATATAATTGTATATTGGAAACTGCACGTATCTTACTGGGTGTTTTCAAAATACTCACTCTTACAATTTTTACAAGTTAGTTCTGGTCGATTGGAGATGTGGCTGGATGGTACAACGGACTACCAAGAGATTTCGACCGACGAGAATATTAAGTTTTATTGCTTTTTAAATTTATTAGTTTGATTGAGAATGTTTAAATTAATTTCAGACACGATTTACGATTCAAATTTAAATTTATGAATGTTTTGTTTATTTAGAAAAATAGAATTTTACAGTTCCGCATTTTAAGTACATGAAAATTATTGTTGGTAACACCTCAAAATGTATGAAATTTTGGGGCTTTACATTTTCCTTCTTAACCTTTCTGTTATTCTCTTCACGAGATGGTTTCTCGATAGTGGTATAAATTTTAGAGTTCTCTTGCTCATCATCCACCCTCAAAGTCAGCTCGTTTGATTCAAAGTCCATGATAGCTCGATTTGTTGATATGAACAATCAAGAAAGATTAGTAGTGATGCATCACATGGTTTTTCCATGTCTATGAAAATGAAATCTACTGGGAATATGAACTTGTCCACTTTAGTGAGCACGTTTTCAACCATTCCTTAGGGTATTTGATTGATCTGTCAGCTAGTTGAAGGAAAATAATTGTGTCATTTAAGTCTTCCAAACCTAAATTCATGTAGACACGAAAATGCATTAAATTTATACTTGCTCCAGAATCACATAAACAGTTGAAAGTAGAAACATTTTCTATTGAGCAAGGTATTTTGAGACTCTATGGATCTTTGAGTTTAGGAGGTAATTTATTTTACAAGATTGCACTAAATTCCTCATTTAGCTTGATGGTCTCAAATTTAGTGAACTTTCTTCTTTTTCTTTTTCTTTTTCTTTTTTTTTTTTTTTTTGAAAATATCTCCTTCAAAAACTTTGCATAGCTTGGTATCTAAGATATGACTTCCATTCAAGGAATGTTGACATGAAGCTTCCTCAATATGTCCAAGAACTTTGCAAATTGTTCTTCGAGCTTTCTTTTTTGCAATATTTAAGGAAAGGGGAAAGGAAGTAAATTCATCTTGATAGGAACAGTTACTTTAATCTGTAAATCATTTGAATTCTAATCTAGAACTATCTTTTATAGATTGGACCAAACGGTGGGAATTTTTTATAGATAGTAAATATTTTTAAAATTAGATTTTCCGTACGCGTTATTTTTCAAAATGACCGAATTATAGGTAAAATATAGTCTATTAAGTTCTAATTGAGGATTAATGCTGTCCCCTTACTTTGTTAACTTAATAAAGTTTAGGGACCAAGGGTGAGAATTTAAATTTAAAAACCCAATTCATTTCATTTTCCTCAAATCATACTCACACGTTTTCATAGTTTGGTTGAATAGTCAAGGCATTAAATCTCATAATTGGTAGGCTGAAATGTTGCATTAAACCTCAAATTATATTCATATACATTTAACATTTGTACACACAAACACACACACATATATATATATAACATAAGGAATGAAACTAAAATTAACAAATTAACCCATTTTAAATTCTCTTTAATTCGCAAGCGATGAATGCAATAGTTTCTTACCTTTCATTTCCAAACTACACACTTTCTAATATATGTGAAATTTATACATTGAAATATATACACTTTGAACAGAACAAAAAATTGTCAAGTAAGGGAAAGAAAAGTGAAGGAGATTGTTTAAAGGCATTGGTTGTATTCAGGAAGTAATATTTACGTCCAACTTCATCGATTCAAAAGCATCAAACAAAGGTAGGTAGAGGTGCAAGTGTTTATTTCATTTTCAAATTATGATTTTTCGTTAAAGTTTGAATGAATTGGTACCTCCGGGTACGGTGCTTCGGCACTACTATAGTTTGAATGATCATTCTGCTGCTCTATATGTTATGATATTGCTATAAAAATTTGATTTTGCCAAAAATCCCTCAATGTGTGACAGTATGAATCCACAGTTCGAAATTTCTAATTTGATAACGAAATGCACCGATGATATCTATTGAGTTTCAAACTCATGGATTAATTCTCCTCTTACAAGTTAATTTGATATGCTTGGGGCGTGGATGATGGTAGAGGATGATGCAACATGCTATGGAGAAGCTGATGACTTAACGCTTTTAATTCGAATATGCAACATTTATGTTTTTTTTTTTTTAAAAATAGATTTCTAAGAACATCATAAGTGGAACTATTCTAAGAAAATTTTATGAATAAGTTATGTTTAAAAGTAGTTATGTATTAAAGAAATTAACTTACAAGTCACCATTTACCACAAAAGAAAGTATTAACGAGTTAGTGTTGCTGTTTTTCTAAATTTTCAGCTTCTGCCCTAGAATTCAAAAATTCATAACTCGATCGTTACTTAAATTTTTTTGACATAATCAGTGGCAGTTGATAGCCTCATAGGTTAGCTACTGGATAAACTTTAAATCATGTCGATCCAACGTCTGTAGAATTTTGTATGTCATTTTAAATAAACTGCGATGGGTTACCTTCTAAACCTAGTAAGTGCAGAGTTTTGAAAAATATTTTAATACCTCATATGTTACCGATGGAAGCTGATTTTTGGATATGTCATAATAAAAAGAACTTTCTACTTTACTAAAAAATTTCATGAAGTTTCGGGGTCGATAGCTATGCAAACAAAATTATTTTTGAAATTACCATTGAGATAGAAAATAAAAGCAGCAACATTTATTTTTTAATTTCACGTCAATAGTTGCATATACGGTATGTTGTTGTAAGTTTCATATTCAATATGTTGCTTATATGGTATGTAGTTGTATAGTTAATTATTTAATTAAGTCTACGGTCTACGGGTAAATTAAAGTTAATCTTGTGACGTTTCGAATCATGCGGGTCAGGGCGTTACATGTATGGAAATAGATTCTGCCAAATTGCATCACTGGAAACCCCTAAATATTCAATTGTCACACACATATCCGTAAATCTCGAGAAATGAGCATTTAGACTGTCAGTCAATCTCCCAAAGAATTGCAAAGCATTCTAGAGCATGTTTATTACACCTGTCCTCGAGTGAAAATTAACTTGCTTCCATACTGGGTAAGCTATACTGGATTTGCTTTCTACAATTAGTAAAACTATGAATTTTCCTGTCAACCTCTTGTTTTCATTGTATGTAGCTGCAACCGAATGTGTTGTATTTACATTCACTCCAACGGTAATTTAATTTTGTATATTTGCTACCATTAGATCTGTTTGTTATTTTTGGCGTGTTTCTAATTGTTCTTTTCTTCTCAACCTAAATGTTTGTTCGATTTTCGGATCAATATATGCAAGATCACCATGTCTGGTACTTCACATGCAAGATTCTAGGAAAAGGAAAGAGAGAAAACACTGTAATTTTTTTGTAATAAAAATTTAAAAATTAAGAAAGTAAAAAAATCAGATTAAAGCTAAAAATAACTAATATTAATTAAATACAGTAGTCTCCAACAATGGCACGAAAAACTTGATCGCTATAAATAATAAAGTGATAAGTAAGATATTATTCTCACGATGACTATATACTTAATCAAGGATCAATTAAGTTCAACCTTAATCGAATAACAAATTTTTGTTGAAGTATCTATGCTAAATTAACTAAATAACTAACTATTCTATTGAGCAAATTTATGATGAATATTTTTATAAAACTATGTGAGATGATTACTAAGATTTCGAATCCCCCTAATTAATCAATTTTAATGCAAATCAATATCATGACAATATGTAAACATTCTTGTTGATCAATATTTCTAAGTTATTTAAATGCATCTCTCGATGTCAATTAAATCTATCATTTCATGTGACATTCCTATATCTTTATAAAAGATGCGAAAATGAAAGCATGCATTAAGAATTTTAGAATATCTATAGAAATCATAAAAAGTATAGCAGTATATCTCTATCATGTATCAAACTTTACAGTGGTTATTATAAGTGCTATTTATTTTATCATTTCTCTCGAAATCAATAAAATTTACGAATCATTCCAATTAGTAGCCAATTAATTGAAAAGCATTAAACACAACAACAAGCATCCAATAAATAACATATATTAGACTTCAAAATATTTAATTTATAATAAAAATTTCATAATAAAGGTTCATATACGCATCCAATAAATAACATATATTAGACTTAAAAATATTTAATTTATATTAAAAATTTCATAATAAGGGTTCATATACATCTTTGTAATTAAAACTTAACCTAGCATTGCAACATTACAAGAAAACATGTTTAAGTGGAAAGACATAACCCGAATTATTGATAAATTGAGAAGACAAATCTTGAAATCTTGAATCTCTTCAATGATTTCTTGATGAATTTTCACTTGCGCCTTCTTTTATTTGCCCAAAAACCAAGATTGAGTCATCACTTGATTGGACTTTTGCAAGTTCACTCCAATTCTCTCACAAAAATTATGAATTTCGTCTCCCTTTAATGATAATAATTAATGTATATTGAAGTATAAGAGGTATATGAGAGATTCTCCTAATGTATTCTTCTGTTAGGTATTTATTGGAGTCGAAAATTGATTGAAAATCACATTCAAATTGGTTTTCAAAAGAGTTCCAATCGGATAAAGAAAGTTGCCTTCGCGCGTGCATGTTTTTATCTCTGCACTGTCATCATTAGTTTTTGTCATAACTTTCTTTTCCAATATCTGATTGAGGTGATTCAAAGTGCATGTGAAATGTAACACAATTGGCAACAACATTTCTAGAAATAGAATATTTTTAATTCGAACGTTTACTATACCAAAAATGGGTCTTAATCTTCGGCTAAAAATCTAGAATATAACTTGCGCAATTAGAAATTGATTTGTGAAAATACATTGATCATATTTCATTCATTTTTTACTTCTAATTGCATCCAATTGAATCCAAGAAATCTTCAATTATCTTTTGTGGTTCGAATCAACTATTGAGTATTTGTAATTTGATTCTTGATCTTTGGACGTAGTCCTTTTTCATCGCTTTCGCTCATTTTTTCTAATTTCATGTCCAATCATCAAGTTTCTCCTAATAAACGAAATACACAAAATATTATGTTAAAATTTATCAAAAGAACAATGAAATATCAATATTGTAAAGCTAAAATAACTGTATAAAATAAACTTGTCACACAACTAGAAAATTCATGAGGAAATAACTTTATTTAGCAAATTGTGGCCCAACAACTTGGAATATAATTATTGTTGGAAATAGTAAAATAAAAAGTTAATTTTGATCAATCTTTGACCAAATATTTGAATGGGTCTTGAATTTGGAGAGAAATGGGTCTAACATGTTCTACTCGTCAAGTAGATGAGTTTAGTATATTTGGATTTTTAAAATTATTTTCAGATGAATGAGAAATTAGTGAATGAAATGAGGTTGAAAACCATATTTTTGAATTAAAAATGGTAATTCAAAATGTGAAAATTGGGATCGAGCAGCGGCCTCACGCTTAACAAGTGGCGAGATACTTAAATGGGCAATTCGAGCGATGTAGCTGGTGATTAGCGAGCGGCCTAAGAACCTATGCAACCTTTCAAGAACAGGTTGAATTCTGGGTTGTATCTTTTCTTGGTCAACTTTTGAACCTCTATAAATTGAAACCTCAAGATAGTTTCATTCACTTCAATTATACGCAATCAATACATACATATTTCAAATTCTTGTGAAAAATTCTACATCAAAATTGTTCTTCATTTTCATACAAAAAAAAGTTCAAAATAATGTTTGATTTATCGTTTCTTGTGCATTCAAAGTGCTACTATCATAAGTAAGTTGATCTTTATATCTTGGTAGATGATTGCCAATCTACCATCGGCTCCTGTGTGGGGGAAATTCATCTTAAGGACAAAGAGTACAACTCTTGCCTCGATCTTTTACATTCTATTCTTTCGATTTTGAGTTCTTTCAAGTCTTGTTTCAATTTCAACTAAGTTTTGTGTTATCATTTATTCTTGCATTATAGAAATCACTTATCATTATTTCAAGCAATCTTAAGATGATTTTTTCCTTTTAAAGCGATTTCTTCATTCAACTTTTTACTTTATTGGGTTAAACTGAAATACATTTTCGATTTAACTTTTTCTACTCTTTCTTGATCTTATTGTTGAAATTAAATTTGTTTGTCTTCTATTTGTATAAATATAAATGACTACAATTAAGGATCTTACCGACGTTACTTCGGTTGTTTCTCCAATTACTTCTATTGTGGCACCTTCGGTTACTTTTGTTGTTGCTCCTCCAGTTACGGTTATCCCTACCATTCATCCAACCTCCATACCACATGGAGAGAAACTAGAAAAGTTTAGTGGGGTTGATTTCAAAAGATGGGAATAGAAGATGTTATTCTATCTTACAACCCTTAACTTGGTGAAATTTCTAAAAGAAGATGCTCCTTCCATGCAAGAAAAGGAAAACAATACGGAATATATGATTACATTAGATGCTTGGAAACATTCAGACTTCTTACGTAAAAATTATATACTAAATGGTTTGGAAAACACGCTATACAATGTGTAAAGTGCTATGTAGTCTACTAAGGAATCGTGGGATTTTTGGAGAATAAAATTGAAGACGCCGAAAACAAGAAGTTCATCATTGGAAAATTCATAGATTAAAAAAATGGTAGAGCCCAAAATGATGATTTGTCAAGTACAAGAATTGCAGGTTCTTCTCCATGACATTCACATAGAGAATATGTCTCTAAGTGAAACTTTTCAAGTGGTTGCAATCATCGAAAAACTTCCATCCATATGGAAGGACTTCAAGAACTATTTCAAACACAAGCATAAGGAGATGAACATTGAATAACTTGTATTCCGATTGAGAACTGAAAAAGATAAAAGAAACTCGGACAAACGGATTGAAAGCCAAATATCACAAGTAAAGGTTAATGTGGTGGAAACAAATGAAAAGAACAAAAAGAGGAAGGATTCCATGAAATCCTTCCAGCAAGGACTCAATAAGAATGCAAAAAAGTTCAAGGGCAATGGCTACAATTGTGAAAAGGTCGAACATCGCTCAAATGAATGTTGTAAACCAAAGAAGCAAACCCAAGCAAATGTCACCTAATCAGATACATTATCTGATGGAATGTTAGACATTAACTTATCATCTATTGTTTCAAAATGCAACAACATTGGAAATTCTATGGAATTATGGGTAGACACGGGTGCTACTCATCACATCTATGCTGATAAGATAATGTTCTCATCTTATGCTCCAACAAGTGGTGAGAAATTGTTCATGGAAACTCTTTAAGTTCAAAGGTTAAAGGACATGGGAAAATGGAATTGAAGATAACATTGGGCAAGAAACTCACCCTTAACAATGTGCTTCATGTGCCGGACATTCGTAAGAACTTAGTTTCTGGTTCTTTACTTAGCATAAATGGCATTAAACCATAGTAATTAAACTCAACCAGACATCTACTTAAACAAGGTACTGGGTTTCGGGTTACTGGTTGAATAGGTGGGTCAATGGTCGGACCGGTGGATCATTGTATAAAAATCTATAAAAAAAAAAATTAAAGTATAAAATTTTTTTAGGCAATATTATATATTTTTTAAATTATTTTTCACTAATTATTTAGGTCTATAAAATAAAGTAAGAGGTTTGACCAAAGTTTTTATAAAAATACTTCTAGAAAACATACATATGATAAATTGGATAATATAACTTATTGCACATAATAAATATTGAAGTAATCTACAACTCCAATGGTGAGAAACTAATTGTTTTACTTAGAGGTCCAATATTCAATTCCTTGGACCCCCAATATTTTAAAAGGAAATTTTGAAAATCGATCAACTGGCCGGGTTAGCTCGGTCAAAATTGCCGGTTAACTCAGTCAAAGCTGATTTTTGACCGAATCATGTACATTTCTATTGAATTGATCTACTCGGCCCAAACAATGGCCGGTCCGGGCCGGGTTCTATAACTATGCTTTAAACTAGTCTTTGTGTCTCTTAAGTTTGTAGTTTCTAAGAATAATATGTAAGTAGGCAAAGGCTTAAGTGATGGACTATTTAAAATAAATGTCCTCATTATTATACCGAATATTTCAATGAATAAAATATCTTATTCTACTTATATTTTTGAGTCATTGAATTTATGGCATCATAGATTAGGACATGAAAACTTTAATTCTATATGAAAGTTAATGAATTTAAGTTTACTACCGAATATGCATTTTAATACATACAGTAAATACGAGATATGTGTAGAGGCTAAGTTGGCCAAAATACCGTTTCATTCAATTGAAAGAAATACAACACTTTTAGAATTAATTTACAGCGGTATATGTGACTTAATATTTGCGCAAACTAAATGTAGTAAAAAGTAACTCATCACATTTATTGATGATTGTACAAGATATTGTTACGTATACTTGTTGAGAAATAAAAATGAAACTTTGAAAGTGTTTAAACACTACAAGAACGAAGTTAAAAATCAACTTAGAAAGTGAATAAAGATTATTCATAGTGATCAAGGTGGATAATATGTTGCACCGTTTGAAGAATTTAGTTCAAAATCTGGAATTATTCATCAAACAAGAACACTATATTCACATCAGTCAAACGGTGTTGTTGAATGCAAAAATCGAACTCTTAAGGAAATGATGGATGCAATGTTGATAAGTTCAAGCTTACCCCAAAACTTACGGAGAGAAGCCATTCTTTTAGCTAATTACATTCTCAATAACATATCATACAAAAAGCGAGGTTCGCGCTGGAGCCGTTGTCTTACGTATTGTCCGATGTGGGGTAGCTTAGGCCCATCTTACCCCTCACGGCTTTCTGACGCGTCCCCTAAGATTCGAACCCAAGACCTCCATCATATGGGAGACATAAGTTGAAACCTGGTACCAATTGAGCAACTTTTTGTAACGACCCAGGTCTCTATACCCAAGCCATTAGCTTGCGTACTGTCCGCTTTGGGTGGACATATGCCCATTTATCCCTCACGGCTTTCTATCACGTCCCCCAGGATTTGAACCCAAGACCTCCATCATATGGGAGATTTAAGTTGAATCCTGGTACCAATCAATTGGTACCAGGATTCAACTTAAGTCTCCCATATGATGGAGGTCTTGGGTTCGAATCCTTGGGGACGCAGAAAGCCATGAGGGGTAACATGGGTCTAGGCTCTCCCGAAGCGGACAGTATGTAAGATAACGGTTCCGGCACGAGGTCGGGTCGTTATAAAAAAATGTGCATTTTTTGTAATGACCCAGGTCTCTATACCAAAGCCGTTAGCTTGCGTACTGTCCGCTTTGGGTGGACATATGCTCACTTATCCCTCAAGGCTTTCTATCGCGTCTCCCAAAATTCAAACCCAAGACCTCCATCATATGGGAGACTTAAGTTGCTCAATTGGTACCAGAATTCAACTTAAATCTCCCATATGATGGAGGTCTTGGGTTCGAATCATGGGGAACACGATAGAAAGTCATGATGGATAAGTGGTCATATGTCCACCCAAAGAGGATAGTACGCAAGCTAACGGCTTGGGTATAGAGACCTAGGTCGTTACATTTGAAACACTATGTGAGTTATGCAAAGGTCAAAAACCTTCCTACAAATACTTAAATGTGTATGGGTGCTTAGCTAAAGTACAAATACCTAAGCTTAAATAGGTTAAGATTGGACCTAAAACTACGGACTACATATTTATTGGATATGAAAACAATAGTAGCGCATATCGATTTACTGTTCACAAATCAAAAATACTTGATGAACATAAAGGTACTATAATCGAATCAAGGATCACTTTATTCTTTGAAGACATCCTTCCTTGTAATAAAAGAGAAGTAAGTTCACAAAAATGAACTTATGATACTACAAATGGAAACCATCAAGAAAATGAAGAACCAAGATGTAGTAAGAGGGCAAAAATAGCAAAGACTTATTACCTAAATTTTCTAACCTATTTGCAATAAAATGATCCAAGGACATTTACCGAGGAATGTCCTCTCCCGAAGCTCCGTTTTGAAAAAAAGTTGTAAATAATGAAATTAAATCCATTATGCAAAGCCATATTTGGGAATCGATCGATATACCGCTAGAAAATAAATCCTTAGGTTGCAAATGGATCTTCAAAAAGAGGTTAAATCACGATGGATCAATTGACGAGTACAAGGCTAGATTAGTATCCAAGGTATATAGACAAAAGAAAGGTCTTGATTTCTTCAATACATATTCACCCGTTACAAGGATCGCATCCATTTGAGAATTGATTGCAATCGTGACATTAAATAATCTCAAAATATATCAAATAGATGTAAAGATGGCCTTTCTCAATGGTAAATTGCAAGAAGAAAGATAAATGGAACATCCAGAAGGGTTTTTGTGGCTCTCGAAAATGAGAAAAAGGTGTACATTTTTAAAATCGTTGTATAGATCAAAACAATTACCCAAGCAATTGTATGAGAAATTTGACAAAACTATGTTGTTAAATGGATTCAATATTAATGAATATGACAAATGTGTTTATGTTAAAAGCACACCAAATGAATATGTCAAATGTGCATATGTCAAAAGCACACCAGATCTGCATATTGATGATATGCTAATTATAAGTACAACCAAGAAAATGTTGATAAAATATTTTGATATGAAAGATATGGGAATTGTTGATGTCATACTAGAGATTAAGATCTATAAGACACTTGAAGGATTGTCATTGTCTCAATCTCATTATATGGAGGCTATACTTAAAGAAATTTAAGGCATATGATGATAATTCAGTTAAAACACTAGTAGACCTAAGTCTACACACAAGTGGAATATTCTAGCATTGTAGGTAGATTAATATATATCTCTTGATCTTCTGGAGCAATTGGGATTTGATTGTACCCTGAATATCCATCTAAAAAGGAATAATGAAAATAACCCGCTAATCTTTCTAATATCTTATCAGTGACGAGCAATGAACAGTGATATTTCCTTGTAACGTTATTTAGCTTTCGGTAGTCAATGCATACTTTCCACCTGGTTACTAACCTTGTTGGAATCAACTTATTGTTTTCATTTTTCTCCATTGTAAGTTTACCCTTTTTAGGCACCATATGTACTAGACTCACCCATGAACTATCTAATATCGGATAAATAATCCCTACCTCGAATAATTTCAGCACTTTTCCTCAACCACTTTCTTCAATGTTGGATTCAATCTACGTTAACCATCCGTTGGTTACTTTGACTCATCCTCCATTAGGATTTTATGCATGCAAAGCATTTTCTTAATACCTTTAATATTTTTTCTCCTACTCATCTGTCATATCAATTGCAATGATTGCTAAAAATGTAATGAAATCTCCCAAATAAGCATAGCGAGATGTGATGACAAAAGCTTTAACTCTAGAGTTCGGGCCTTTTCCACTGAATTTATTCGAGGTGATCGATTGATACTAAGAGACTCATATTGCTAACTTCTCTAAACCAAAGATGGTTCAGCAAAATGTAAAATACAATCCTTTATTGTTGGATTTTTTGATTTAAGTGATTATGACTGTACAATACATGCCTCATATGGGATCTGATGAATGTTCTGCTTTAATGGTATTAGCTACAAGCTCATGAAGGAAATCAATTTGGTAGCAAGTATCAGAAGTCAATTGGTGTTTCATTGCCTTGAATACATTAAATATGACATGCTCGTTGTCCACTCTAAGAATCATCTTTCAGTCATACACATCAATTAATGCTCTTCATTGCCACGAAAGGTCTTCCCAAGATCATAAAAATGTCTACATCATCTTCCATATTCAAGATAATGAAATCAGTAGGGAAAATAAATTTGTCAACCTTCATCAGCACATTTTCTATAATATCCTTAGGTTTTTTTAATGGATCGAATAGATAGTTGTAAAGATACAGTTATTGGTTTTGCTTCTCCTAATCCAAGAGACCTGTATGTAGATAATGTCATTAAATTAACACTAGAACCTAAATCACATAATGAATGCTCAAAATAATTAGAACCAATGGTGCAAAGTGTAGTGAAACTCCATGTATCTTTTAATTTAGGAGGTAGTTTCTTCAAGAGAATTGTACTGCATTCCTTGTTCAGACAAACTGTTTCATGTTCTTCCAACTTTCTTTTGTTGGAAAGAATTTCCTTCAGGAATTTGGTATAGCTAGACATTTGTGCTAATGCATATGTGAAAGGGATGTTGATGTGCAATTTCTTGAAAACCTCCACAAACTTTGCAAACTGCTTCTCCAACTTTTTCTTCTGCAACCGTTGAAGAAAAGAAGTTGGCGGCACATAAGCATTGACTGGACTTGGTGCTTTTTTTGTTGATGTTTCTTTTCTTTCTTCCTCATCCATTGTGGTTGGTCCAGATTTTTCTTCCTTCTTGGCTTCTTCAATCTTTATCTCTTTATATTTTCTTCTTGACGTCTTCATATTAATTTATGGTAGTAGTACTCAACTTCTGGTTTTATAACCTGTATTTTACTCATTTGATTGGTCACTATATTGCTTGGCAATGATCTTTGTAGGTGTTCTACAAGTTAGTAACCTATCTAACTAATATGTGTCTCCAACTTCTTGATAGATGCTTGCTGATTTTGAAAATGTATCAATTTGCTAGAATACTTTGTCAGTTTTCTATATATATTGCTGAAACATATCTCCCAAACTTGGTTTTCTCTGTTGGAGATTATTTGAACTATTCCATCTTTGATTATCAGACCATCTGAAATTCGAGTGCTGCTTCCATCCTGGATTATATAGTTGTCCATATGGGTTGATATTGCGAGAACCATTCTGAATATGTTTACTTGTTAATCTGGAAAAGCCAGCAACAAGTAATTTTCTATAGCATGATTGGTTCTACAATTCTTACATATAGAACTGGCCATCACTACATTTGCTTCATATGTTTGAGATTTTACCAATAACTACACCTACTTTGTCAAAGCAGCAATATGTTCATGATGATGTGTTATCTAGTTCATAAATTCTAGCTATTTTCTTTAGGATCACTCTTTCGGGTGAAAACATGGAGTGTATAGTTGCAATCAGCTCGAATAGGTCCAACATTATTGAACTGATTTACAAATTATATACTTGTTAGCTGAAGAATCCACCTAAGATTTAGCCATTGGCAACCGTTTAGTGTAAAAATACTCTATTTGATTACCCTTGCTTATCCCATGATGTGGACACTTCCACATCAGTTTTTTGAATCTATTCTATACTTTGTGGTAGCTTTTCCCATCACGTTGTTGGAATATTTGAATTTCCAGTCGAATTCTACCTTTGTAGGTGGAAAGAATTTACTATAGAATTTTTTTCGACAAATCATCCCAAGTAGTGATACTTCCATGAAGCTCATAATTGAACCACTTTGAAGCTGCATCTCTCAATGTATACGAAATTAACTCTTGGAGCATGAGAGTTTTGGCAATTCTTAAGAAATCTTGAGATATATGTGTTCAGGTTCTCATAAGGAAACCCATAGAACTAGAGGATATTCCTGGTCAAGTTGATCAAATTAGCCCTTATCTGAAAATTATTCTGCCCGAAATTTGGATATACAATACTGAAGCGCTCGGGTACAGCTATAGGAGTCAAGAACATTGACATTAGCAAGTCTCCTTTATCTATCTCGATTTGTTTGCGCTGCTGATTTAGCGGTGTCGTAACCTTAGCGACTCCTTGTCCAATTAGTAGTATCAGAATATTTTGCTCGTCGCCATGTGACATTTCTATTTTTGTTTGTGTTCCTTGAATCTTCATCTAAAGGTACGTTCTATTTTCAAATCAAACGGTTAAGATTATCACATTGGAAATGGAGCATACAACAAATATTTTTTTATCTATAAGAAATAAAAACAAACTAATCAAGTACAAGCCAAAAATAAAATAAACAAAGACTAAATTTAAATAGTCCTCGGCAATGGCGCAAAAAACTTGCTGTGTTTTTCCAATTGCAAGTGTACAATATAGAACAAATAATATATTGGGTCTTTGCTTCAGGATAATCGTTCCAACAGAGACTATTATTATTCGTAGTTTACTATTTTTACTTCTACTTGACGAAAACAATTTATGATTTGTGATTGTTGATCTAAGTTATACTAACTTGAATGTTATTAGAATACACACAATAATCAAATTAGGTTTTTGAATATGAAAGGGAAATTTGGGTGCACAATTTCAATTATCGATCACCTTTAATTCTCTTTAAGATTCATAACATAATGTACCATTCGGTCAAATTCTTCTTATTCATTCAATTTTTTTTCTCTCGAGTTCATATTGATTTAACTAAGTCAATTCCATATCTCTACTTGAATAATGATACACCTTAATTAAATGCATTAAATCTTTAAGAATCTATATAACTAGTGCATTAACTAGAAAAAAAAATGTATCTTTATGCTTTATACTAGTTCCCAGATTTTAATACATGGTCTAAATTTATAAGCAGTCTCTTGACTTCTATAAGTTCACAAGATCTAGCAATTCAAGCATTAAAAACTATAAATAAAATCAAAACATATGAAATTGAGAACTGTAATCTTGAAAATTGAATTAAAGGTCTCAATAAACTACATTGTTCGCCCAACAAAAAGTCCAACTACGCATAATAGATGAAGAAAAGTAAAGAGTAATAGTTGAGTACATCACTGGGTTTTGAATTAAGATGTAAAAGGATGAATGTAATGACCCAACCTCACGCCGGAGCAATTATCATACCATACGTACTATTCGTTTTGGGAGAGCCTATGCCCATCTTACCCCTCACGGCTTTCTGATACGTCCCCCAGGATTCGAACTCAAGACCTCCATTATATGGGAGACTTAAATTGGATACTGGTACCAATTGGGCAACTGCCCACTTTTGGAGGGCCTAGACCCATCTTACCCCTCACAGCTTTTTGATGCGTCCCTCAAGATTCGAATCCAAGACCTCCATCATATGGGAAACTTAAGTTGAATAGTACCAATTGGGCAAGTTGTCTAATTGGTACCAGGATTCAACTTAAATCTCTCATATGATGGAGATCTTGGGTTCGAATCCTAGGGGACGCGTCAGAAAGCCGTGAGGGGTAAGATGGACTTAGGCCCTTCCAAAGCGGATAGTACGTACGATATGATAACGGTTCCGGTGCGAGGTCGGGTCGTTACAATGAATCTTGCACCAAGAATCTTCTTGCCCAAATCAATGCTTCAAATCCTTGATTTCTTAGATGCATTTTTCTCTAATTCTCAAGTTGTGGTACCCTTTTCTCATCCCATTTGATAAGTGTATTAAAACACACTTATTCGAGGTCCTAAAATATCAACATTTGATAGTTCTTTTGACAAAATATATCCTAAATTGTAGTATTTTATATTATATAGGTAAAAGTCTGTGGTTGAATGAGGATTTGGACGAAACAAAAGAAAAATGAAAGAAAATGGACAAAATCCAAAATTTGAAGACCAAATTACAAAAAATTCAATAGTTAGTTCGAACCATAAGACGATACTTTAAAGATGATATGAGACAATTGAATGGAAGTAGAATTCAAAAATGTATGGAATATGGTCAAAATATTATCAAAATCATTTTTAGCATAGTAAACGTTCGTATTGAAAATATTATATTTCTATCAAAGTTTTAGCCCTTTGGGTTAGCTTTCCAACGAAAGAAAAAGTTATGGCCAAAATACTTACTGCTGTGTAGAGACAAAAAAATCCATGCTCAATGGTAATTTTTCATATTCGATTGGAACTCTTTTGAAAACCAATTTGGATATGATTTTCAACCAATTTTCTACTCCTACAAATACCTAACACAAGAATACATATGAAAGACCTCTCATAGACATCTTATACTCTAACATTCATCAATTGGTCTCTCATATACATCTTATACTCTAACATTCATCAATTATTATCATCAAAAGAGGAAAATTCATAGTTATTGTGAGAGAATTGAAGGGGACTTACAAGAATTCAATCAAGTGAAGATTCAAACTTGATTTTTGGCCAAAAAGAGAAGGCACAAGTGGAGATTCATCAAGAAACAATTGAAGAGATTCAAGATTTCAAAGTTTATCTTCATCTTCTCAATTTATCAAAAATTCGGATTACTTTTTTTTCACTTAAATATGATTTCTTGTAATTTTGATATGTTAGGCTAGTTTTATACATTGTTAGGATGAGATGAACCATTGTTATGATATTTTTGGGTTTTAATTAATTATTTTGACTTTAATTTGATTTGATTTGTCGATATTTATTATCGTTTTTATCATTCTTTTCAATTGTATGATCACCAATTGAATTGTAAGTGGATTTTATTGTTATCGAAAGAGACAATATGGTTTAAGTACAATAAATATTGTAAGGTTCGATAGAGGATATAGATATACATCTATGTTTTATATGATTTCAATGGGTGTTCTAGCACTTATTAATGCATTTATCATGTTTGCATCTTTCATTGAGAGATAGAAGGGTCACATGAGATGAATGAATTTGATCGCTATCGAGAGAGGCTTTCAATTAAATGAGGAACATTGACCAACATGAATGATTTCAAATTGTCACTTTAATTTTTACACTATAAATGAAATAATAAGGGGGATTCAACATCTTATCAATGCATCTCACATATTTGAAAAATACATTTACTTACTTTCATTAGTTTAATTGATAATTTAGGTATTAGCATAGAAAAAGTCTCAAAATTTATTTGCTATTCGATTAAAGTTGTAATTAATTTTAACTTGGTCAAACACATAGTACTTGTGAGTTCGAGACTCTATTCATCATTATATTACTTGACCACGATCCCGTGCACTTGTAAGGGACTATGTTTTTTTATAAGTTTAGTTAATTTTAACTTTAATATGAATTTTACTGCTTTTTTAGTTTAGTTCATTATATTAGAAAAAAATTACAGTGTTTCTTGTTTTCTTTTTCAGGACATTATATGAAAAGATCGAGAACTGGTGATCTTGCTCAATTTGACTCGGAGATCGAACAAACATTTAACATTCGAAAAAGACAACAGTTGAAAACACACTAAAAATAGAAAGAATAAGACATGGCAGAGGAAAATGCAAATCAAATAGTCATCGGGGCTAATCTAGAAGCAGCACAACCAAATGTCGCTACAGCTAATGAAAATACAAGGCTAATTGAGGAGTTTATGGTTCCACTGATTGTGGAAATCCAATCTAGCATAGTATATCTGGCAGTTGGTTAGGCAAACTTCCACCTGAGAACTAATGTGATCAACATGTTTCAAAATGAGCTACAATTCTATGGGAGAGCTACAGAGAATCCCAAAGCTTATATATCTGGATATGTGTTTAACTCGAGTATCCAGGGGTGTCCAGTGAAGCAATCAGACTGTGGTTTTCCCATATACATTGAAAGACTCAGCCAGATATTGGTTAGACACTTGTACACCTCAAAGCATCACTACATGGAACCAATTGAGTCAGAAATTCCTTGGCAAATATTTCCCGCCAAAAAAGATTGCAAAGCTGAGGGACGAGATTACCACATTCCAACAACTGAACTCAGAATGCTATTCAGAGGATTGGGAATCATACAAAGGTTTATTCTACTAATGCCCGCAATACGGATTGCAGAAATGGCTTCAGGTGTAGTACTTCTAAATTGGTCTAATTTCAATAAGTAGGGCTAATGTAGACTCTGATGTGATGGTTTTATCACAAAAGAATCGCGTATCAAATCTACAAAATCAAGCAAGATTTGGCATTCACTAATGCACTTTGGCCTATTGAAAGGACGAGTGGAAAGAGAGTTGCTGAAGTATTCAAAATTGATTCTTTAATAGCAATTTCAGTACAATTGACATTATTGGTACAGAAGGTGGATTAGATGAACACAGCTCAGACAGTGGGACCAAATGCAAACATTGTAGAGGGAACCACGAGAGTGTTAATTCTAATGTAGGGTCTCCTTTTGTTCAAACAGTGGAGGATGTGAACTACACTCAAATTTTTCAAAGGCAACAACACAACACAATTCAAATCCTAACATTTATTACCTAGGATGGAGAAATCACCCAAGTTTTTCGTGGAGTAATAACCAGGGTGCTCAAATCGCACTACAACAAACTGTACTACCAGGTTTTCAATACAATAAGAAGAAGTCTTCATTAGAAGAACTTGTGACTATGTGGCAAAAATATCTACTCAACACATGCAAAGAATGGATAAGAGCTTGCAAGTTCAGGGAGCTGCTATAAAAAATTTGGAAAATCAGATAGGACAAATATCAAAAGCATTTTCAAAGAGACTACTACCAAGAATATTACCTAGTGACACTAAGATAAATCCCAAACAGTTGGTAATGGTAGTGAAAGTTTTGGAAAAAGAACAAATTGAGGCAATAAATACCCGTAGTGGAGTTCAACTGCCAGAGATTAATGTAAAGAGACCAATTGCTACAAAAGAAAAGGCACATACCACGGTTGAGGAACAATTGGAGAAATTTGAGCAAAATAAAGAAGCAGAGACAGAAAAGAATCAAAGGATCCAAAGGTTAAGGAAACTACCCCTACTAAAGAATTTGTGCAATCACTACCTTTTTCACAAAAACTGCAAAGAGAAAGCTCGATGAACAATTCGAGAAGTTCTTGGATATACTAAAGAAGCTTGCCATTAACATCACATTCATCAATGCAATCTGATAGATCCCGATGTATGCAAAGTTCCTGAAGGACATGATATCTAAGAAAAGAAAACTTCCACCCTGGAAAGAAGTGGCATTAGCTTAGGTGAGCAATGCAAGGCTACAAAATAAATTTCCACCAAAACTCAAGGACCCAGGGAGTTTCACTTTACCTATTTTACTAGGTAAATAATTTCATTTTAATGTTTTATATGATACAAGTATAACTATAAATTTAATGCCTTTGTCAACTTTAGGAAACTAGGAGTTAGGGAAGTCAACGAATGTGACACGCGGCTAGCAGATAGGAGCATCAATATCCGTGGGGCAAGTTTGAGGATGTGCTCATCAAGGTTGGAAAGCTGATATTCCCCGCAGACTTCTTTGTTATGGACCTCAAAGATGACCACGATATGCTAATTATCTTAGGTCGATCATTTTTAACAACTAGTCGAACTTTTATTGACACGGAGAAGGAAAGCTGATCATAAGGGTGGAAGATGCACATGAGATCTTTAAATTACATAATCTACCCAAGCAACTATTAGTCTTGGAAGAAGCCAAATATGTTGTTGAAGAAGTTCAACTAGGTAAAATGAGACAAAACCTAAACGTTTAGGAAGCCTTGCTCGAGAGAAAAATAGAGAGCTCAAGGTTTGGAGAGCAAAAAAAGGACGTAAAGCTGAAAATTGCAAGGAGTGTAATGTTGCAAGACTCCAGCATGAACCATCATGATCAGTCCCTCCATATTGTAACGACCCAAATTTTACCTTTGGAATCATTATACATGTACCATAAAAGAGTACGTTCATAACCAAATAAAAAAAAGGATAATGTTTTCTTAACATGTGAGGATTTAAAATTTTTAAGAGAAATACAACGAACATTATTAAAATCCTTAACTACATAATTTATTCTTCATTTTTCACCCACTCAAGTACAATCCACCTTCAATCGCCTCGAACCCACATTTTTAGTTACCTCTAATTGGTTTAACATATACGCGTGAGACATAAATCTCAGTAAATGAGTAATAACAAAATTTATCTCATATTTAAATACAGAAAATTACATACATATGGAGACACGGTGAATTAAAATCTGAACTTCGTGACTATAATTCCAATGTGTAGTGCTATTAAACTCCGATCTTTGGAACTTAGACATATAGGACTTCTATCATAATTATAACTTGGATTTCCATATCATCATATTCATAACATAAATTTTCGTAATTTAAATAATGAAAGAATAATCCGTACTACTACACTTACAGTTGTATGGAAGAAGATCAAAGTAAATCGAGAAAATCGTCTTGTGAGACTTTCACTCCAAAATTCCTTGGACACCGTGCATGCTAAATTTTGTAATGTGAAGTGTATGTAGAAGATGAGTTAAAAGAAAGGAAGGTATAAAGTACAAGTTTAGTTGTGTGAGTGTATAAGTGATATGAGGGGGGGTATAAATAGGGGTCTCTAAAGTTTAACTATATTACTTATTTTGGTACAAACATTCATTCCCTTATTAATACCAAACGTTTTCCATATAGAGTGTAATCAATCACTCAGCTAATTACCCAATTAACTATATTAATAAATATATAATAGCTACTAATAAGTTATTGCCATATAATTAAACATTTGATTTAAATTATGCCAAAATAAATATTCTAACATACCATATAAAAATATTAGAATGATAATTACACAAGCATAAATAATGTTTCTAATTTTAATAAATGAAAGTTTCTCTAATTATAATAATTAACCAATGTGTAAATCAATCACGCAATCATATTATTAAGATTTAGCCAAGGAAAAATATGTACATGTATAAAAGAAATTACTCTATGGTCCTACACTATTGGTCAACATTTAATTAGGTCTCCAAGTAAAAACAAATTACTTCTGGTCACTAAATTCAATTTTATTAGCTACCTAAGTTGCTTCCAGATGTTATAATCTTCCCACCTAAAAATTTTTCGTCCTTGAAAATTACCTCAACTGTCGTCTGCAAAAATTTGTGGATACTTAGATCGCATTTCCTCCTCGCATTCCCAAGTGGCCTCCTGCCATAACGCTTTAACTAGCAGTATCTCCTTGCTAGAAGCGTATATACCTTCTGAGCTATGATGCATATTGGTGCTTCTTCGTAACTTAGGTTCAATTGAATATTTAAGTTTTGATGTCTCACGACATGAGTTAGGTCAAGGACATACTTTTTGAGCATTGATACATGAAAGACATCGTGTACCGATAAAAATTCTGGCAAAGCTAATTTGTATGCAACATTTCTAATCCGCTTTAAAATTTCAAAAGGACCAATATATCTTGGTCTGAACTTACCCCTCTTACCAAATTGTAGTACCCCCTTCATAGGTGTAACCTTTAAGTGTACCTTGTTTCCTATGGCAAATTCCAAGTTCTTTTCCTTTTATCCACATAATTTTTCTATCTATCTTGTGCTTTTTTATGTTAACCCTGATCTTTTCAATAGCTTGTACTTTCTCTCTACAATTTCTACGTTTCCAACCTCATCCCAATGAATATGCAATCTACATTTCCTCTGATACAAAACCTCATAAGGTGCCATGCCAATGGCGACATGGTAGCTATTGTTGTATGCAAATTCAATTAAAGGTAGATGCTTTTCCCAATGTCCATCAAAATCTAGGACACAAAATCGCAGTATATCCTCTAATGTTTGAATTGTCCGTTCAAACTGTCCGTCTATCTGAGAGTGGAAAGTTTTACTAAAGTTCAATTTAAATTCCATAGCCCGATGTAAACTCTTGATTATGTCAAAAGAATAATGCGATAGTTGTAGCATAGCTTTAAGGTGTCGATTCCACATGGAAATGGTTGAAATGCTTAAGGAATCCGAAGGATGATTGTTCTTTTGAATGTGTAGTAAAATTTATTGCTTGAGTGGGATTAAAATCAATGTTTGGGATAGTGAAGTATCGAAATTCCCTCAATTGGATTGGATCAATCACATCAATAATTCATTCTATTTACTCAATTAGAGATGTTTTACCTAACTCTCTAACCAGAAGGTATAACGTTAAAAATCAATTTAATTCAATTGTAATCCTAGAATCTAGATTTCCTATAACACTTACGCCCTTTTTATTGGAATAATATTAAAAAAACCATATACACCTAACATAAAGCAGTAATCAATCTACCAATAAAATAAATGAAATTAAAAACTCAATAAATAGTTCAATTCTTCATAGACAAAGAATGACTGAATCTATGAAATGTTTAAGAAAAGTTAAGCCAATCTCAAAATAAACTTATGAAAAGAATGTCTAAACCTAGGATTATTTAACAAAGAAAAACCAAATTACATATATTACTGGTGTAAAATCACCAAATCCAATCAAGTTCTTTCGTAGCTTCACCGAAATCTTTAGTTGCTCATAAGAATTCTTGAGCTCCAAGGGGTAAAAGATGTGTATGGAGGTGTTCTCTTGTGTTCTAGGACATATTAGGGTTCAAATACATGAATCCACACTTGTTTCCAAAGGTAGTTGAACGAGATTAGGAAACTAAATATTCGCCCCCTGAACATAACTATGCGACTGCATAGTTCATCAACATGTGGTCGCATAGTTCATGGAAAGTTGGTCTTTCCATTCCATCAAGCAGTGTATGCAGTCATATAGTTGACAACACTATGCAACTGTATAGTGTTGTGTAACTTCCAAAATCTTTGTTTTAGTCCTCCAACTTGGGTTGCTTGACTCGTAACCTCTTTCCTTGTTTCTTCTAATCCAATGCTTTATTCCTTAGCTCAATTTGACTTTGACATCTTCGTATCTTCATTTCCTTCTCCGGTTCTTCTTTTGATTATTTGGATCTTAGTCCCTGAACTTTTCTTTTCTTTCATTTTGGTCATTTTCCACTTGTTTCTCCTTATTTCCACTACTACATTCATCATGTTGTCCCGCAAAGCGTAAATTACATTGAATTAAGTTATATTACAACATATTAATCAATAATTGTCCATGTTTTGACAGTAAAATAAGTGTGTAAAAACGTATTTTATCGACGCTTCCAAAAGTTTGATGTGAACCATGTAGTCTTACTACTTAACATATAACTGTTCAAATTGGTCCATAGAAAATGTCATGCGAACAGGTAAGGAATGGCAGACTTGGTTAAACGATCGACAGTCACACAAATAGCCTCGTGTTCTTTTACCGACTTTGGAAACCTACAACAAAATCCATTGTCACATGTTCCCATTTCCACTCTGGAATTTCCAATGACTGCAACAACCTTGAAGGCCACTGATGTTTGTCTTTCACCTATTAACATGTCAAGCACTTCTCCACATATTTAGCTGCATCTTCCTTCATATTTTTCCACCAAAACACTGCTATTAGGTCACGATACATCTTTGTACTTCCTGGATGTACATAATAAATAGTAGAGTAGGCTTCATCTAAGATTTCAGTTTTCAATTCATCGAAATCTAGTACACACAGGCGTCCTTGATAATAAAGTGCCTTATCTTTAGCTTTGGTAAAATCTTTCATCTTCTCTGTGTTAATCTCATCTTTGATAAACTCAAATGATTAATCACCCTTTTGATGACTCTTAATTCGATAATGGAGAGTCGATCGAATCGAAAGTGCTGCCATTCGAACGACAAAATTAGATGGAGTAGCGACCACTTCGAGACTTAATCTCTCAAATTCTCTCCATGAAGGCTTTTATACTGTTAACATCGCTATTTGTCTCGTGGTCTTTCTACTCAAGGCATCGGCTACTACGCTTGCCTTTCCTGGGTAGTATTGAATTTCACAACCGTAATCTTTTACTAGTTCAAGCCATCTCATCTGTCTCATGTTCAAATCCTTCTAAGTAAGGCTCTTATGATCGGTATAGATGTCACACTTCCTTCTATACAAATAGTGCCTCCAAATCTTCAAGGCATGAACTACCACGACCAGTTCTAAGTCATGTGTGGGATATTTTTTCTCATAAGGCTTCAACTATCTCGATGCATAAGCAACTACCTTGCCTTGTTGCATCAAAACACATCCAATACCTAGCTTGGATGCATCACTATAGATGACAAAACCTTTTGATTTTCCAGGTATGGTTAAAACTGGCGCATTAAATAACGTCTTCTTTAATTCATCAAAATTGTGTTCGCATTTCTCAGTCCATTCAAACTTTGCATCCTTGCGAGTTAATTGTGTTAATGGTCCTGATATTTTGGAGAATCCCTCGACAAACCTTCTATAGTATCCTGCTAATCCCAAAAATTTGCGAATATCTCCTACATTGGTTGGACCAATTCAATATTGCCTCTACGTTATTGAGATCCATCTCTATTCCATGTGCTATGACTACATGACCTAGAAAGACCACCCTTTCTAACCAAAATTCACACTTCTTAAATTTTGCGAAAAGTCTTTCTTTCCTCAGGATCCCTAACACAATTCTCAATTTTTTTCGTATGCATCTTCACTCTAAGAGTAGATCAAAATGTTATCAATGAATATTATGAATGACAAACTGGTCCAAGTATTCTTGGAAAATGCGATTCATCAAGTCCATGAAAACTCTAGGAGAATTTCTTAATCTAAATGGCATAACTAAAAACTCGTAGGGACCATATCGAGTTTTAAAGGCCGTCTTTGAGACATCACTAGATTTGATCCTCAACTGGTGATATCCCGACCTTAAGTTGATTTTTGAAAATACTCTGGGCCCTCGCAATTGATCAAAAAGTCTTCGATTCTGGGTAGGGAATACTTATTTTTAGTGGTGATTCTATTCAATTCTCGATAGTCGATACACATCCGCATTATCCCATCATTCTTCTTGACAAACTACTCTGGTGCTCCTCATGGTGAAATGTTGGGTCGAATGAATCCCTTCCTCAACAATTCATCTATTTGGGCCTTTAAATCCTGTTACTCCTTTGGTACCATTATGTAAAGAGCCTTAGAAATGGGCGCGGAACCGGGAACTAGATCAATTGTGAACTCCACTTCTCGTTTTGGCAGCATTTCAATCAAAAAATCAAGAAATACCTCCGGGAACTCTCGTACCACCTTAACATTATTTAGTTTCAGTTTTTCATCTTCCTTGGCTACTATTGACATCAAGAATCTACTAGAACCTTCTGATTTCAAGAGTTTCTTCACCTTCAATGCAGAAATGATACGAGGTAGGGATTTTGTCTTAGTTACTAAAAGACGACGTTCCATTTCTCTAGGATGCTTAAAAACAACTTCTCGGTCAAAACATAAAATAGTTGCGAAATTATTTGACAATTAGTCCATTCCCAAAATTACGTCAAACTCTTGCATGTTCAAGACATATAAGTTCGTTTCTAAAGATTTATCATCAATCTCTGCCTTATCTATCCTTACTATAGTATCTATACCTAACACTTCTCTTGAGGGCATAACAACTTCTAAGGTAGTACTTGTATGTTCACTAGGTGTATTGAGTTTGCTCACAAACTTTGGGAATATAAAAGAATGAGTGGAGCCAAAATCAATCAAAATATAAGAAGGGGTTCGAGATATAAGGATGTTACCCGCGAAGACGTTGCGATACTGGTCCTCTTCTTGCTCCGTGAGTGCATACACCCTAGCTTGGCCTCTAGGAGGATTTCCAGGCTTCTGTTGCTACTATTGTGCCATCCACAGTACCAAACCTTTCATTTATGCCACCTACGATACCAAACATTTCAAAATGTCCACAGCTAAAGTTCAAATGGATGATTTCTGTTAGTTTAACCGTTAGTTGATTAAATAATTGACTTTGACAATAATGTTGACTGATTTTAAAATGTTAAATTGGTAATTTTACATTTTTTAATAATAAAATAACCAAAGAAGCAATTGTTTGACTTAAAAGTCAAAATTTCATCCTCTACATAAACTATCTTATGGCTCAAATCAAGCATGTAGGTATACAAAACAGCATGAATTTCCAAATTCTTTGCATTCTCTTTATTTTCTTGTCTCTACCAATTTTTTGTCTCTTCGAAAAGTGCAATCCAAATGACAAAAAAGCCCTCCTACAAGTCAAACAAGTCCTAGACCCTGCTCAATTCAACTCATGGGATCCCAAAACAGATTGTTGTGAAGATTGATATAGTGTGGGATGTGACCCGAACAAAATTAAAAACCCATTCTACCTTCTTCTTTTCCATCCACCCGACCCACCCACCCCAAATCTACAGATCTGGGTTTGGAACTTCGAAAACGCTTCAACAAGCTTGGGAATGGAGTCCCCAAAATTGAATGTGCACTCTGTTGTAATGGTAGTGGCTCTGAAGAACTCTGCCGTGCATTTAGCCAAGCAAGTGATCATGATTGGCCCAAAACTTCATCTTGATTGACCATGGAATCAGAAGCCCAAAACTTCATCCGAAATAGTTCATCTTCTTCCCACCCCCATATTTACCCCCACCTTCCCTCATCCAACCCCAACCAAATGAACCAAAATCCACCCACATCCACCACGCCGATGATCGTAATCTACCAACACACAGGCTGCAGTGATCACCACAAGCAACCCCCGCAAATGAGCAACAAGAAATGGACCTTACCAAAAAGTTTCTTAGACGTCATACAGAAACTTGACAGCATGTTGTTTGCACGTGTCATGTGCCAGCCTCTAACACAGTATAAACAAACCATTTTCCTAAGCCCTTTTCTATCTCTTTTCTCTTATTCTCCTATTTGGTCAAGATAGTCTCTTCGGCGAACCATTTCAGCAGGAAATCCATATTTTTATCTAGAAGTTGCATGGAAAATCTAGAAAATATATCAATTCCCTTTTTAGCATTTGCTACTCAAGAAAATCCTTTATTGTTGTTAGCCTTCTTTGTTAAAGAATTCAAGGGAGTTCTGGAAAGTGGCATTGAAGTGCCGAAAAATTGATTTTGTAATCCTTAAATATTAAAGAGTTTTCTTTGTTCATTTGATCTTAAGTTTTTATGGAAATGGCGAAATGCCTACATTTCCAGTATTAGTACCTAAATCTTCAATCTTGACTGCACAGAACTGCTATTTGGATACCGCGTTTTGAAATCTCTGATCGGTTGTTAAGGTCCAAATCTCTAATCCGGCCTACGTAGATCTATATAGTTGGGCAACTGGTTTCTGACGCCATGGATTCGAGGATTCGAAGATGTTGATTTCCTAGATTTGCAGATTTGGAGTGGCATGGGGTGGGGTGGGTTGGGTTGGGTTGGGTGGGGTGGATGGAGAAGAAAAAGGTAGAATGAGTTTTAAATTTTAATTATTTGATTTTGGTTATTTTATTATTAAAAAATTAAAATTGCCATTTTAATCTTTTAAAATCAGTCAACATTATTGCCAAAGTCAATTATTTGGTCAACTAACGGTCAAACTAATATAAACCATCCATTTGGATTTCAGCTACAGACATTTGAAAAGGTTTGGTATCGCTACTGCAATTACCCTTAAATTAAATTTAAAATCCACTTCATTTCATCTTCCTCAAAATTCAAAAGGACTATATATATATATATATATATATATATATATATATATATATATATATATATAGACACACACACACGAGAATACAAATATGGGAGGAAATGTTTGTATTAATTGATGAATGATAAAATATTAATCCTCAAATATAAATATAAATATAAACGTTTGCTTTACACACACATCTACCTCAAAACCTAAATGCATGAAATGAAACCTTAAACTCAATTCTTTTTAATTGGTGAATGATTGCTAGGACATGAAACAGTTGCAATAAAATGTAAGAAATTAAACATAAACCTTTCTTCAATTCTTTTTAAATGGTGAATGTATGGCTGCCAACGATTTATTTTCAATGGCCAATTGAAATTTACTTTTCATTTTCCTCCAAATCATTCATATCATTTCCAATATATACAGATGTACACATTGTAAACAAGAAAAAAAATCCAAGTCTAAAGCTAAGGTACAATTGTTCTAGTAATGTTTCGGTACATATGGATCGGGACTTTACATAGCATGACTTTATATAAATTATAAAACAGAATAATGGAAAAATATCACCTAGATCATGAAACAATGCAAAATATATTGATATTAGTCCAAAGTTGAAATCTTTAATCTATTGATGTAATTGACCTTCAATTCTTGCTAGGATTTAATCATCTCTCTCAAAAGTGGTAAATTGAGCTCTTGTTCTTGATGCATTTCACGACATTAATATGTATCAAGAGGTTAGAGAGGGTTCTTTATATTTTCCCCCAAGTTCTCATTTTATAGAAGTCTAAAATTTTGCCAAAATCGTGGAAGAGGATTTTAATAAGAATTCAGCCCAAAATCAAAATTTGCATGCCCAGTCCCTAAAGAATTATTGCACGGACAGTCTGGCACATGAGCCACAACCGTAATGTGGAGCCGAATTGGTCATTGTTGATTTTTTAGCAAGTCGGTGCGCCTGCACCGGCTTATTCCTTAGTCGCGCGACGGTTTACACTTTCGTCTTTGAACATTCTTTGGTATTTTTATTGTAACTTTCTCTCCTGATATCTAATTTAGGTGATTAAAAGTGTGTTGCAAAGGTAACTTAATTGGCTACAGTTCTTCCGGAATAGCATTTCTTCAATTCGAACATTTACTACCAGCAAAATAGGTCTCAATTTAAGGTTAAAAACTTGGAGCATAACTTTTTTGGCTGAAAATTGATTCATGAAAATGCTTTGACTATATTTCACTCGTTTGACCTCCAATTGCATCCAAAACCTATGTGATCTTTAATCATTGTTTGTGGTCCAAAACAACTTTTTTTTTGCACTTTTGTCCCCGAACTTTGAATTTCTTTTATGTTTGCCCATCTTTCATTCTATTCTACCAATTCCACTTCCAAACAATGACTTTAACCTAACACACATAATTAGCATAAAATTAAGTTGTAATTCATCTAAATCATTTATAAATACTCCAATTTAATGGCCTAGATAAGTGTATAAAATACATTTATCATTGAGTCTGCCAAAACAATAGTCTAAAGTGAATGAAGAACTCCATTTGAGACTCATGAATTGTGAAAAATTTTGGTTACCCTCTAGAACTACTATAGAACAAGCTGGCCCTACTTTGTTCCTCCAAGAGTGGAGGATAATGCGATGCCTTCAATTTTCAATATGACTGCCACTTATAATTATTATTTTTGCTTTGCTCCTTTGATAGCATTCTCTATAGAAATTAATACTCTAAATTGAAGTAGAGCTCAGGATCAAAACCACCCCCTATTCCTCTAAATGCCTTTCTTCGGTTGTGAGGCAATATGCCTGCTAGGTAGCTCATCCCTTGGTCAGCTACTGTATGTCACATTCCTCTTTTATATGTCACTCCTTGGTCAAAATGAATAAATTCTCGTAGGGAAATCTCTTTCTAGAAGAAATTTTAAATTATTAATAGTCGTGGAACCACTTTCAAAGGACAGAAGTACTCTTCTTTCTCTGTTCATGCAAATTGAACCTTAGCTTTACAAGTAATATTTTTCCATATGATCTTGAACTTCAAAATTAGCATATATACATAAGGCTTGAAACAGTTCTTTATCCTCTACATAATTCAAGGTGTATTCTTGTTTTCTAATGTTAATTTACATATGTCCCTGTAGAATTTCATGCCAAATCATTAGTAGCGCATAAATTTCAACTGACTCGAGCCTGAATTTTTCTGTTATATTGTTGAGAAATCACATATTTCGCTCACGATTAAAAAAGCTATTCTGGTGCATGTTAGTTCTTCCTTGTTGCTTGATTTGACTTGCCTCACTACCATAGTCAGAAAACTGGTTGTAGTCAAAACTTAAATATTTGGAGTTATATGGTTGTAGAATTTGTTGGCAATTTACTTAACATGTACAACGGAATTTAAAGAAAATTTTCAATTCCCAACAAAAATCTTCTTTGTGCTTAGAGAGAAACCGTGATAACGAATTATATCTTTGATGAATTCCTTGAATAACTGTTCTGATCTGTAATCCACAATTGTCCAATTGTCAAACCTCCAATTAAAATCCAAATAGAAAACAAGATTAAGAGAACTAGAGTTTTCATTTCTTGTGCTAGCAAGATTATTGAATTGTATTCTCTTCTTTTTTTGAGACCCTAATAGCTTATTAATATAAATCCAAGGAGGCTTGACACATCTTTTAAACTTAACCCGATTCAATGTTTAATTAATCCAATTAATTAAATTTGGTCTATATATTAATTAATTCGGGTCTATTAACAAGCAATTCAATTAATTAATTGTCCAGCACTTGTTAATTAATTAATTTGTGAATCTCCTTCTTCTTGTTCTCCTTTTTTGTGTAACTCATTAGGTTCCAGATCACGATCTAATAATGTAAATTATTATTTCAATCTAATCAAAATCGATAAATTAAAATATTCATTTTTAATTTATTATCAATTCACATCAATTGTCCTAGATTGACATTTAGCAATGTGTCAGGTCAATACATGTGACGGAAAATGTCACATGGTATGACAAAACGAAACTTGTTTATTTATCGTAAAACTATAATCCTTTCGTCTATATGATCCAATCAGTTACGAGATATGGATATTTGTCAATCTCAATTATCGATCATATTTTTCATCCTATTATTAAGTCAATGTAAGTCGAAAACTCTTTTTCGACATATGAGTACACCATGGCGAAATGTTTTTTATTAACTTAATTGAATCACATGTAGATTATATTCTCTTACTATCTAAGAGTGACGAATCATCTATTAATCATTCACAACCTTCATATGATTCTTGACATACCCGACCGTTGCCATATTAGCGACCCTTTGCCGAGCAATGTCCAATATCACAAAAGTATGAGACACTATGATGACCTCAATTGAAGGACCAATTTTACTACCAAACGTTAGAGACTAACCACTGACACTCAAATAGTTATTTATGTGGAATCTACCTAGCAAGTCTCCAATGTTTTGTTTTATAACAAAACATCCACTTTTTCATTTAAGTATCACCATACTTTAGCTTATTAGATTAGCTACTTACTTCACAAGTAAGAAATGTCACACGTGATTGTCTATCCGTAATAACAATATATGTATCTCGTTATTACTTACGATCATGAATTATTTAAGATTCAGTCATATTTAATTTGTATCTCACAATCATTGCTCCTTATAATTAACGAATTACTAAGATTTGAATATTCGAACTCTATTATTTAATTTAATTAAATATTAATTAAATAACAGATCTACCATAAAATTGTATCGATTATAAATTAAAAATGTTTATGTTCAAAGTTAATTGGATTTAGGGTATAAAACTTACAAACTTCCACTTGCACTAAATCTGATCACTTATGTATCTAATAAAAGTCTACATGACGATCATGTTTATGCTGTGACAACTCTTAGCACATGTTTGGATCATTGATGAGATCTTAGTTCCTTCGTTTGCACGATGACTCTATTGTTATCACAATGCAGAAGCATGTGGTCAACAATGTTAGGAACTACTCTAAGTTCATTGATGAACTTCTTAATTCAGACCACAACTTTTGTTACTTTCTAAATCAATGATGTATGAAGCTTCTACTATTGAATCAATGATTGCTTCCTATTTGGAACCTTTCCAACCACCTCTTAAGAGTAAATCAATATTTTGATTGAGATATGTTATCAATCTAATATGACTAGAAGTTAGCATCAGTGTATCCACGAATTCTCAGTTTATTTTCTCCATATAAAATCTCCACATGATCTTATCTATGTAGATTGGGATGAGTTAAGCAATCTTTTAGATCAATCTCTATAGATCAAGTTGCTTCTCGCATATCTTTCACGAATTTTTTTTGTTGACAACAATAATTTCAACAATTGAAATGTAGAGATATCATTTCTTTCAGCTCCTAAATGCTTGCTTCAATCCATATATGATTTGATCAAACTTGCATACCTAATAAGCATATTTGGATTCAAAACCTTCTAGTTGTGTCATGTACACCTCCTTTTGCAAGTTTCTATTAAGGAATACAATCTTGACATCCATTTGACGTAACTCATAGTCATGGTATGCAACTATTGAAAGCAAAATTCGAATGAACTTTAGCATGGCAATAGGCTAAAAGGTTTCACTAAAGTCAATTCCTTGTCTTAGTTTATAACTTTTCGTTATTAGCCTTGCTTTGTATGTATGGATGTTTCCATCCATGTCAACCTTTTCGTGTAAACCCATTTACAATCTATGGGTTTTGTCCCATCGGGCCAGTTGATCAAGGTCTAAACATTGTTCACATACATCGAGTTCAACTTACATTCCATGGCCAGTCGATCAAGGTCTAAACCTTGTTCATATACATCGAGTTCAACTTGTATTCCATGGCCTCTTGCCATTTCTTTGAATCAACACTTAATTTTGTGTCTGTGTAACTAATAGGTTCATCATCCTTGATTAGTAATCATGGATTCGTACCTTCTAGTTGTTCGAATGATCCCACAGGTGTGGGATCGTACTCAAGTTCATCTACCTGGTCAACTATATATGTGGATTCTTAAACTTCTTCAAGATTTATTCTACTCCCACTTTCCTCTCCTAGAATAAACTCTTTCTGTAGGATGATGATATGTCTTGAGACGAAGATATCTTCTCAAAGAGATTATAGAATTGATATCAAAATGTCTCTTTTGAATATCTAGCAAATTATGTATTTATTGGATTTAGCTTAAGGCTTAACCGATTCAGTGCGCTTAGCATAAGCCTCACAACCCCAAACTTTAATATAAGACAAGTTGGGTCTACTGTCTTTTCATAATTCGCATGGAATTTTGCCAACCGACTTAAATGGGACACATTTTAGTGTATAACATGTGACAATCAGTGCATGACCTCAAAATGATTTTAGAGGTTCACGTGGCTTGTTATTAATTGCACTGTGTTTAATAGTGTACGATTTCTTCTTTCAGATACACCATTATGTTACAGTGTATATTGAGGAGTCCACTACGAGAAAATTCCATTCTCTTTTAGCTAATCTAAAATTTTATCTTTAAGATATCTCCACCTCAATCAGATCTTAGTGTGAGAATATTATTTCTCTACTTCTAGCTAAATCTCTTGTACTTTTTAAGAGCTTCTGCTTGAATCTCATCAAGTGTACGTACATGACCATTTCTGAAATAGTCGTCAGTAAATGTGATGAGATAAAAGAAACTTTATCTAGCATCAATTGATATGGGTCCACATACATCACTATGTATTAAACCCAATAATTGTGTACATCTTTCACCTTTTCCAGTAGAAGGAGATTTGGTCATTGTGCCTAACAGGTATGTTTCGCATTTGTCAAATGATTCAAAATCATTTAACCAAAATATACATTTCCATGTAATTTTGGAATTACATTCTCATTTATGTGATCAAGTTTGCAATGTTTAGGTATTATTCAGATTATCATTTTTTGTGCATTTCAATTTCTATACTCATTATAGAATACTCAATATTTAAAATATAAATGTCATTTTGTAAATTACCATAACCATTAAGATCTTATCAAATGAACAACAATTGTCTTTAATATTAAAATAATTCATGTCCAAACATGAAATTTATTTAATGCTCTGATAATGGTGGGTACAAAGTAACATTTATCCAATTTTAATACTAAACTTAAAGGCAATGACAAGAAGTATGCTCCTACAAGTAATGCAACAACATTTGCTCATTTTCAACGTGCATGTCAACTTCTCTCTTTTGCAGTGGTCTACTTCTATTTTGTTTCTACATATTTATACAAATATGAGATTCATATCTAGTAACTAATACCCAAGAAGCTAATGAAGTCGACATATGCCTTGCAGTTTCTCTTCCAATGATCTATCATTCCAAAATGATAACAATGGTCATTAGATTTGGTATTGTCCTTCTTTGCTTTGACTGTCTTAGTCATCTTGGATGCTTTCCCAAAGCCCCTTTAGACTTCCTCTTAGTATTCTTAGAGGAATCAATGGCTTGCCTACTACATACTTTGATGTTAGACTTAACAGCCTTAAGCATATTAAGCAACTTAGGGAGTGTGCAATTGAGGTTATTCATATCTAAATTCACAATTTGCTATGAATAACTCTGTAACGCCCCAAAATTTCATATATCTTGAGGTGTTACCAAACATAATTTTCATATACTTAAAATGCGGAACTATAAAATTCAATTTTCTAAATAAATGGAATATTCAAAAATTTAAATCTGAATCATAAATCATATCTTTAAAATAATTTAAATATTCTCAACTACTGTTATTGGACAAAACAACTAATAAATTTTAAAAGGAAAGCAATAAAACTTAATATTCTCGTAGCGTGAAATCCTTTGGCAGTCCGTTGCACCATCCCGCCACAGCTCCAATCGACCCGAACTAGTCTGTAAAAATTGTAAAGAGTGAGTATTTTTAAAAACACTCAACAAGATACGTGCAGTTTCCACGTACAATTATATACAATAAAATAACACTTCGTACCACTCTTCTCTTATGGAGTATCTCGGTGACCAAGCGAAACACTCATCTAGGTCATCTTAGATTCTCGAAGGATCTCTCATCTCTTTCTAAAGAACCCGAATGCCCATTTGCAATTCATGCATAAATTACTGAACATAAAAGTATAAGGAAACAAACAACGTTGCACAAAAGTATCTTACCTCGATTGATGAAACGAGCTTTTGATATAAAAAAAATATACTTAGAATTTACAACTGCTTTCTATATGAAAACTGTTGTATAAAATTCTGTGTGGTGAATTGTGAAATATGGGCACACTATTTATAGGGGAAAATACAGTAGTTAAATCATAATAGAATTGTGATATTAATCGTGTTTATCTAATTTGATAAGAATGTATTTTTTAAATAAAACAATTATAGCATGACACGTGTATTAGAAGTTGGGATAATACAAAACTTGCAAAATTTTATTCAATAATACACGTGCACATGCAACAATGCAATTGGAAGAGATAAACTTCATTAAATTAATATATTCATTTGCTAATTACCTTAAAAAGTAATGAAAATCACATATTAAATATGTTTTCTTTGAATTGAAATAACTTGGGCTTAACTTATTCAAACTTACATTTTCTCGAGCCCAAAATGCATGATTAAATACAAGCTATCCAACTAGTACAATATTGATATACTTTTGATCACTCTATAAAAAGTTAAATATTTGGCTCATTTAAAACATAAGAATTTAAAAGATACTTTATTTTAGTCCCTCAACTTTCAAAAATCATAAAATAAAATTTATAAAACAAATAATTTTATTCCAAATTTTCGGGGTGTTACAATCTCCCCTACTTAAAAAATTTCGTCCTCGAAATTACATCAACTATTTGAAAAGTTTTAAATACTCGACTTTGACATACTCATGATAGTACATGAGCACTAACTGAAGATTCCTTTGTCATTTTGCACCGATATATTTTCTTGGAAATCTCATATCCTTCCAAACATGACTATTCATCATGCAAATATTTTGAAATGAAAAATCATGTGTTAACATCTATACTCTCATGTTACTTTTGTAACTCAAGTGACATAGTTGCAAGCATCACACAGGTTACAATACTATCGTCATGACAGTGTTTATTATATAAGCCACTTCTTCCATAATTGAGTCACAATCAGGCGTCTCTAGGAAGAGATATTCAAGGACATAACCAGTTCTTTCATACATGATAACGATTCTCAGATTGCGGTGCCAATCAAGAAAATTTAGTTTTGTTTTTAGCATCCAGTACGCCTCTTAAAAATATATGATTACTCGTGATTCAATAAACGTAAATGACGAAATGTGAAAGAATAATATATATATTGATGAGACATACATATAATAGTGTGGACGATGATGAACTTATACTATCTAGTCTTCCTGAGTCATAAGAAAGATTAGCTGGTATTGTATTGACTCACAAAATGCTCCATCTCTATAGTCTCATCATCTTCTTGTTTCTTCAATTAATCCAACTGCAACTTGTATTCTATACTAGTTGGCACACGAGTCTAAATAATTGGATATGCATGCTTATAAAATTACAATGGACTCACAATTCTAAAATAAATAAAAGCTCGCATGCCCATAAAACAACAAAAAAAAAACTAGTCATTCAACATATCCGCATGGTCGAATACATAATCATCCACTAATAAAACATTCATCATATAAATGATTTCCTATATAATATCTAATATTATGTGCATATATGTTTCAAGTTTTTAGAAATTAATGTCGTCTAAACTAATTTAGACAAATTGATCGAAACAATTAAATAACTAATTAATCAATTAATTTGATCAATAGGTTTATTTAATTAAATTCGGATTTTAATTAAATACCGAATTAGAGTCCACTCTAATTCAACAATTATAGGATGAATTCATTCAATTAAAATCAAAATTTAATTAAATACCAGATTAGAGTCAAACTCTAATTCCCAAAAAATTTTACGGTGAAACAATTTAATTAAAATCAAATTTTAATTAAATATCAAATTAGAGTCTAATTATAATTATAATTGAATTAATATTTTAATTTTGGATATAACTCATAAATAAAATAAAATTCAATTTAGGGTCAAATTTTAATATTTAAGTTAAAATCCAATTTTAATGAAAATATAAAAGGTCGTCAATTTTAAATAAAATTTTAATTTGGGTCAAAATTAAAATTCTGGACAAAATTGAAAATATAGGTCAAACCCCTTTTAAAATCATTTTTTCAAAATTGCATTCAAAACCCTTTTTAAAAAATTACATTCCGAGCCAAATCAAATTTATAAACAAACCCTTCCAATTTAAAAAATTCCAGAACGACTCATTTAAAATGTTGCAAACTGATCCCTTAGTTTGAACTAAAAGCAGGCTCTTCCAATCTCTCAAATTTCAAGCGGGCCATTCAATTTAAAATTACAAACTTGACCCGTGGAAGAAAATTGCAGGAAGGGCCTAACGATTTCATAAATTGTAAAGGACACCCCCGTCTCCAATTACCCAAAAACGAAAAACCTGATTCGCATACCCTAGAATACCCTAGAAAAATTTTCTTCCCTCTTTTGCATCTTACGACATCAGCCGGTGCTGCTTTTAGATAATAAACCACAGTTGACAATGGTAGCTCACCGTCCCAATGGAGGGCAGCAGTGCTCGGCGCTGCTTCAATAGTTAGCACCATTGCACGTTCCTTTGCGGCACAGTGGATGCATCTGTGCAGCGGCGATCATCTCCATTGTGCGTACTACAGCCGGTGGCTTCAGTCGCCGTCGACTACATCCTTTTCAGTTTTCAATCCTTTTTTTTTATACCAAAATTAATTTTCATTTTAAAATCAGATTTAGAACCAGAAAATCGATTTTTCTTTAAAAGATAGAAACATGAAAAATAACAACAATCGACTTTTGATTGTTATATGATGCAAAACAATTTCTAACAAATAAAAAGTTGTCTATAATACTACCGTTGGAAATTTACTTAACATGCATAGTGAAATTCAAACAAAATTTTCAATTCCCACCAAAGATCTTCATTGTGCTTAGAAGGAAACCGTGATAAAGAATTATACCTTTAATGAATTCCTTAAAGAACTGTTCTGATCTGCAATCCACAGTTGTCCAATTGTTCAGCTTCCAATAGAAATTCACATATGGAACAAGATTGAGAAAACTAAATATTTTCTTTTCTTGTGCTAACAAGAATAATGAATTGTATTCTCTTCTTCTTTTTTTTTTTTGGAACTCTAATAGCTTATTAATATAATTCCAAGTGGGCTTGACTCATCTCTTAAACTTGATCTGATCCAATATTTAATTAATCAAATTAGTTAAATTTGATCAATGAATTAATTAATCGAATTAGGAATTCGGGCATATTAACAAGGAACTCAATTAATTAATTATCCAAACATGTTAATTAATTAATTGGTGAATCTCACTCCTTTGGTTCTCCTTTTAGGTTTGACCTATTAACTTTCCGATCACGATATCTAGTGACATAAATTATTATTTTGATCTAATCAAAACCAATAAATTAAAATATCACTTTTTAATTTATCATCAATTCACATCAATTTTCCCAGATTGACATCTAGCAATATGTTAGGGCAATACATATAACAGAAAATGTCACAGGTATGACAAAACCAAATTTGTTCGTTACCATGAAACTATTAATTTTTCGTCAATAAGATCCGATCAATTAGGAAATATGGATATGTGTAAATCTCAATTGTCGATCATATATTTTATCCCTCTATTAAGTTAATATAAGTTGAAAAACTCTTTTTCGACATATGAGTACACATTGGTCAAGGATTTCGTTATCAACTAAATTGAATGAAATGTAGATCATAATTTCTTACTATCTAAGAGTGACGAATCATCTATTGATCATTTACAACCTTCATATGATTATTGACATACCCGAACGATGCCGTATAGCGACTCTTTGCAGAGCCACATCCAACATCACTAAAGTATGACTGTCTTCATATAAGACACTATGATGACTACAAGTCGAAGGACCAATTCCACTACCAAACGTTAGAGATTAACCACAACACTCAAATAGTTATCCATGTGGAATCTTCCCAGCGGGTCTTCAATGTTTTGTTCTATAATAAAACATTCACGTGTTCATTTACGTGTCACCACACTTTAGCTTGTAAGATCAGCTACTTACTGCACTAGTAAGAAATGACATACGTGACGGTCTATTTATAATAACAATATCCGTATCTCGTTATTACGTACGACCATAGATGATTTAAGATTCATTCATATGTAATTTGTATCTCATAATCATAACTCCTTGTGGTTAACAAATTACTAAGATTTGAATATACTGATTCTATTATTTAATTTAATATTAATTAAATAACAGATCTGTCATAAAATTGCATCAATTATTTATTAAAAGTGTTTATGTCCAAAGTTGATTGGATTTAGAGCATAACACTTATAGAACATACTAATACCACTAGCTATTTTAAATTTTTTATCGAACAAAAGTTGCATTCTTTTTTATGTTTGTAAGAGAAGTCTTGATGCATGGTTTTGTATCCCTTAGCTTATTTTAAATGCAATTGTTAATGAGTTTCTTTTCATTAACACTTCACATTATGATTCTGATTGTTGGAATGCGGAAGTAGAATTACCCGAAAAAAATCTTAAAGAGTTAGATTCCATGTCTGAAGGACGGATTACTCTTCTTGGAATCTTACATTACAAATCTGATAAGAATTTTATCAATATATATAGCTTGGGATAAAACTATCATGTTGTTCCGTCAATCTTTTTAGATTTGTATACCTAGAACATAGCTAATTTCACTTGAGTCCTTTGATGAAATTGTTGGGCTAACCGTACTTCCATAGACGATAATGCTCCCACAACTTTTTTAATGAGTAGAATATCATCTACATAAAGCATTAGGAAAATTTCAATTTTGTCCTATATTTTCTATAGGCATAGGGTTCATCAAAGTTCAGATCAAAATCGTATGTCTTAATTACCTCGTTGAATCTTTCATTCTGAGATCTCAATTTCTACTTCAATATATAAGTGGATCGTTGCATTTATATCATCCATAGTCACCTTATATGAAGTCAGGTCATTAACTTGTACTATAGAGATTACCAGATTGCGCTATGTAATAACTATAACAAAAATAATCATTTGTAACATTAAAAAGGCAACATTTTAGTAAGTGAATGTTGCCATTGGTATTGATAAATGAGTTTTGGCAACATTTTTTAGAAAAATATTGCGGTAGACACCTTTAACAACGTTTATTGAGTGTTGCCAAAGGTTTTACCATTAGCAACGTTTGATAAACGTTGCTAAAGGTGAGGCTTTTCGCAACTTTTGGTAAACGTTGTTAAAGATGACTTTTAGCAACATTTGGTGAACGTTGCAAATAATATTCTAACCCATTTAAATGAATCCATCACATTTCAACCCAGACCACAAAAGAAAAATTGAAAAAAAAAAAAAAGGGAACGAAATCACTACAAAGCCCAAATCGCTCGCCGCCAAATCGCTCTCCCTCTCGACTCACCACTGCCACCAGAACCTCCCAATTCCTTCGGACCATCGTCTCCCATCGAAGCTTCACAACTTTGAGGTTGCAGTGGCTCAATCTAAGCCCGAACCACTAGAGATCAAAGGTGTGGATTTCATCTCCGGATGGAGGGAAGTAGCGTCTCTAGACTTACTTCTTTTGGTACTCTTCATTACCAAACATTTGCCAACATCTCGAGTAGGGAGCCCACCCCCTTAACAACTCCAAAAAATCGCCACCGATCCCCGACTATTTCAATTTGCCCTGAATCTGTGTGTTTACTTGTTTCTATTTTTATTTTTTTGTACTTTTCCCAAAAACCCAAGAAAGGTACAAAACTGTCTGTTCTCATTTGTGGAATCATAGATTGTGGGTTTTGTCTGTAGATACATATAGATAGGCCCAAGAAGATTTACAGCCTTATTGTAGATGGGGAAGCTAGGGTGGTTGTAGGGAATAAGGAGTAGAAGGAAGGGAGGAGAGGGAGAAAGAAATGGCAGTGTTGGTGGCGATAAGGGGCCATGCTGGTAGTGTTCGTGGGCCATGCTGGTAGTGTTCGTAGCGATAGCACTCACATCCAAGCATGCCCAGAATCCCAAGTCCTGTCGATGTGCTCATGTATCATTCTTGCATTTCTTTTTGTACAATTTAGCTTTCTTGTAGGGAGGTTGTGTTATATGTGCATGTTTCTTGCTTTGGGTATGGTAATTTTCAATTTCTTAAATTGATGAGATGAAATAGCATAATTGGGGAACGAGAAAATTGGTTGAATAGAATCACCCCTTTTCAAATTGATGTTAGATTGTGTGATTGTGAAATTCTGAACTGGATGTTTGTAAGCTAATGAGTACTTCATGCAATCAATTAGTAATTATACTGATTGAGTAGTAGTGAAGTTTTCCACTTTGTTTGCTGTCAAAATCACCACATCTTCTCTTTTTAGTTAAGAGTTGAGAATGTTGACCTTTTGTTATGTTGATGGTAGAATAATATCAACCTTTGAGTAACTATTTGGTATAGCCTCTATGAGCATTTCCTTCCCAATTGATGTTCATTGGTTAACACTGTGAGATGATAACTATTTCTATTCCACCTTGTATTTGTTACTGGAAGTTTTGGATTTGTAGGCAATTGATTGAGGTACACACTTAATTTTCTGCATAATTTAGTACAAAATGGTTTCGATAGATTCAAACAACTTTGCAGTTCTTCGATAGCTCCAAATGAAGATTGATTGGATTAGGCTTATTTTGTTGGGACTGTCCGAGAATTTGGTTTTAGTTTTCCAGCTATTATTTTTAACCTTCAGTTGATTTGGTTTTTGCTTATAAGTTAATTTTCCGGTACCTTAAGACTAAATATTTGTGCTATGCTTGTCTTTGATTATTATCTTGGGGTATTATGTTGTTTTGTTCTATGTTAGGTTGTGTACAGAACACAGACTTCCCCTTATGGGAGGATGGAGTTCTTTGTAGGCTTTACATACAAGATTTTGTCTTCATTTGAGATGATGAGACAACCTATTGAACACTTTCAATATCTCTCATCAGTAATTTATGATCCTAGACTCTGCCCTTCCATTAAAAGCTTTGATTTTTTATCTAGTGTGATGCTAACATGCACAATTTTTTTCCACACTACTGCTAATGGTGTCTCTATCTTAGATTAATTTGCTCAAATTGTTTTATATGTGGTTTTTTGGAACTTCATTAGTTATATAAATTTTTGGTTTATTTTACATCGTAATAGTGGATATAACATAAGACGAATGAGATGTATGAATACCTCTTTTTTTTAGAACTTAGTAATTTTTCTTTATTCCTCCAATATATTTTGTATCACTAATTTAATTTTGATTTTGCAGATACATCCGAAAGCAAACCTGTTTTATGTCTTCAGTTGATTTGTACACTAATTACTCTTATCAGGTAATAAGAAATGTGTTGTCTTTTCTTAAGGTTGCATTCTATATGAGGGTAATGGAGGATTTGGGAAGGGAATGGATAATTTAAAACTCTATATAGAACAAGTAGGGGGAGGAAAATGAAGGGCCAATAAGTAGCACGATAACTTTTTGCTTGGAACGACTTGTCTGTTCGCTTGCCTCCCTCTCATAGTTTAATTTACTTTGTCTCGACATAAACTATTGAGGCCAAACTAGCATTTGTTGCTATTGATTTAGATGGATTATGTATTATTAGCTAAAGTCAGGCCTAGACATGACTTCCAGTTCATTAGATATTGACATTTATGGGATGAAAAGTTTGTTTAAAGGAAACAAACACGACAAAATCCTTTTTATGGGATGAAAAGTCAAGCCTACTTTAATCATTTTTTCCCCATCTCACTGGATTTTTGCCTTATAGGGAAATCGATGGATTATAATGACAATGATTATGAAGGCTATAATCTTCATTTAGTTGGTGAAGAGAGTTCCAAAGTATCTTCTAATCTGTGTCCATATGCTCTTCCTAAATTCCGAACAGTGTTTTATATTTTTATCATTATTAAATCCATAATTGAAAACTCTTCTTCCAGCATCGATAACAATTGACTAAAATCCAACTTAACTAATAAAGTGTGTTTATAAGTGTGTTTTTACATTGATTATAAGTGTGTTTATCATTTTTAATGTTTGACCTTATAAATAGCACAAAATTTGAATTTCAGGCCTCTGCGGTCGAGGATGATGACGATGATATTGTGGATTTGTTTGGTGAGGAGACTAAGAAAGAGAAGAAGGCTTCTGAAAAACGTGTTGCAAATGTGAAGGCATCTGGAAAGAAGAAAAAGAGTAGCTTCTGTGTTCCGTTTATGATCGAGTTTTTCCATTACTATTTTATTTCATTTTGAAGTTTCTTTTTATTTAAGTGGTGTTATATCACATTCTAATGTTTAAGTGTATGGATTCAAAATTTTGTAATGAAATTATCAATTTTTATGCAATTCCAAAATTTGTTCATAAGGTGCATTTTTAATTTTGCCAATCAATTTGCATAAATTGCTGTAAAAAAAACCCTATGGCTACGTCCAAAAAACGTTGCGAAAGGTCTACGTCGACGTTTAAAAAATGTTGCAGTAGAGGAACGGCGACATCGAAAAAATGTTGTGGAAGAGTAACGACAACACTTTAAAAACATTGCAGAACAGTAACGGCATCAATTAAAGAAGTTGCAAAAAGTCCAGAATGAAAGTAACGACAACACTTAAAGAACATTGTTAAAACATTACGACAGCACACGCCGAAATGTTGCGAAAAGTCATTTGCAACGTTTTTTAAACGTTGCAAAAACTTGTATTTCGTAACATTTAAGAAACGTTGCAAATGACTTTCAACAACGTTTTTTAAATGTTGCAAAACTAAATGGTAACGTTTGTTTTTAGCTTTTGCAACTTTGTATAAACGTTGCTGTATCCTTATGGTCTACGGCAACACTGAAGCTAACAACACATGCACAAACATTGCAAAAAGGTTTTAGCAACGTTTTTCAAACGTTGCTAAAGCCGATTTTTTGTTGTAATGAATCAATAAGTGCCTAGAAGGCGAACCGATGACCATCTGACTTTGTCTAAAAGAATGTTGATTTTGGACTATGGCATTATTTGGAATGATAATATATTCATCAATGCTGGCATTACCATCAGATGATGCCATTACTTTCTCATTACCTTCAACATTCTATTGATCTATAGGATCAAATGACAAAATTTATTTCTCCAACTTAGATCGCGTTGTCTAGGTAAACTTGCTTGTTAATAAGCCCCAATTAATTAATTGGATTAATTAATTTATTGACTAAATTTAATTAATTTGATTAATTAAATAATGAATCGGGTTAAGATTAAGAGACGGACCAACCCACTTGGATTTATATTAATAAGTCATTAGCATTTCACAAAAATAGAACATACAATAATTCATATTCTTGCTAGTACAAGAAAAGAAAAATCTTAATTCTCTCATTATTGTTCCATATGTGGATTTCTATTGGAGGTTGGACAATTTGACAGCTGTAGATTGCAGATCGTGATTGTTTGCATTTCAAGACCAGTAAATAAGTTTGCAAAATCTACAAATGGTATAATTTCTATCACGGTTTCTTTTTAAACACAAAGAAGATTCTTGGTGTTAATTGAAATTTGTTTTATTTTCGATATGTATGTTTAAGTAAATTCCCAACAGTGGTTTTAAAGCCTACTTTGTGTTTGTTAGAAACTGATTTTCATGTTTGAACAATCAAAATTGATGTCTTGTTTCTAGTAATTAAAATTAAAAAAAAAAAAAAGAACAGAGATAGATGCAACTGGACCATGGGCCACTGCTGGGGAAGGAAGGCAACACTCATCAGCTTGCTGCCACGGCACAAGGCAGCGCCTTGCAAATGCAACTTGGCGAAATGCCACGCTTCGCGCTATAGCCGATAATAACACAAAGCACCGCTGTAGAGGAGGACACACCGTCGCTGCACAAAGCGCTGCCCCATGAATTTTATTTTTTTAGGGTTTTCGGGTGTATTTAGAATTGGAGACGGGGTCAACACCATCTCTGTTTCAGATGGATTGATATCTTGTACTTCCAACTATAAATAAATGAAAAGACTTGTCATGAAACCCATTTACAGTGACATGTATACTAATTGCAGAACGTAAATTGTGACTACCTGATAACGAGAACTGTTACATGCCTCACAAATCAATGAATACTATGACATGTGAAACATGCAATGTGATTTATCTTGTGACTGCATAATAAGAAAGGTGACGTGTGACTCTATTAGATGAACTATGACCTATTTGTGACTTGTTTATGTAATACATAAATGAAATGAAAACTTACATCTAGGTCAGGGAACACCTCTTCTTTAAGTTTAGCACCACTAGGCAGTTTATTTGATCTCCAATTTAAGATACGTGGGTACCTCCTCTGAATCGTCGAAATTACAGTCTCATTTAGTTATGGAATGGACTCATAAATCCAAGTAAATATTCAACATACAAAGCGGATGTGTACTAGACACCCTTGACTTTATCTTTTGTAATTTATTTTCATTGGATGGTGTGCTAGAATCATTCATTTGATTTTTTGTAATTGATCTTTACTCTTTCTCTACATTACCTTTTTTGTGCATTTGGTTCACAATTGTGCAATCTACAATTCTATTACATATGTTCTTCTCTCCATTTTTATTTTTCCTATTAAATGTACAAGTTCAAATAGGGATGAATTTAGGATCTGACATTATTTAAGTCGGGCTATTATGTAACTTATAAAAAAAATTTACAACACAATTTATTTATTTATTACTTAAATAAAAAAAATTTACACATAAAGGCCCCGTTCGGGAGGGATTAAAAGCCAATTAAAATTGAAAATATGGTCGTTATTGGGTCCCACTTGTCTAATAAAAGTCAACAATAACGACTATATTTTCAATTTTAATCCAATTTTAATCACTCCCATACAAGGCCAAAACATGGAATTGATCGTTGCATGATAGATGCTTTTATCCTTTTCAATTTTATTATCTCTTAATCCAGTGTTAAAATTGAGTATGTTGAGAAGTTGGATGTGTGTATGAATACGAGGACATGGCCACGTTGACACGTCGGAATGGGAGTCGGGAACAACTATGGAAACTTTGGCATTTTTATGGAGAATAAGTTGCATGGGTGACACGTGTGTTATCCAAATTATCATCATTTTTCTCAATTCACGTGCAAGGGGAACACTCTTGCGCAGCCACACCATCCTCCTATAAGGATTAAAACAAAATGAGTTAGAAGTTTGAACCTCAAAGTTCACTTTTAAACATCAAGAAGCAGCCACTGTTGAATTTTCTAATATGCTTCAAATTATTATAATAATTTCTTGTTTGACACTCATTTTTTTCTCATTCTCATTCTTTTTCTCTTTTTTCATTTCAACCACACATTCTATCAATAAAATAATATTACACAGAAACCTAAAAATTCTCCTTACTTTTTAACCACACATTCTTCCATCAATTACTATTCAAAAATACATTTTTCTACTAAAATGGGTGTCAAACACCCCCTAAGTAATAGACAGCCACTTGTTTGTTTCTGATTAAAATCAGATTTTAATCTAAGTCAAAGTCAAACAATCAATATTAACCACATCTTTCATGAGTCTTGACAGCTTTTCAACCACACATTTCAAAAACTTCTATTACAATCTAATAAAAATCTAATTTTAATCCCCACCAAACATTCACATATAAGTAAATTGTAAAACAAAGATTATCACGATATTTTTTTTATTGTAATATTCAAAGAAATTCTCTTTCTTTTTTTAAAAACAAAAAATTATTATATGGTGTAGTAGTCAATTGGCATGTCATACAATTATCACTTGAAAAATTCCATTGATGTACTGTCAACTAAGTATCAATTGGGAGACGACGTGTGATGGGTTATTGAAATTTGACATTAGAGTGAAGTTTAATTAGTTAATTCAATTTGAAATCAAATATAAGTTTAGTAACCAATTGAGAATTTGCTAGCAACTGCATGCAGATTTATCAGAGCTCGTTTATGAAGTTTTTTCTCAAATTCATTTAAATTCATAATTCCTTTTTATGAAGTTCTCTCAATAAAATAATTTTACACGTATTTTAAAAAAATTCACGAAAATCTATTCTAGCAAAATCTGTACCTAACTTTTTGTTAGACTAAGCATGAATAAAAATTAATTAGAGTAAAACGCAGGCTCAACTTTTTGTTGACGTATCATGCTTGGCCGCCATCTAGTAAGATTTGTAAGGCTCAATCAATAAGGAACTAAACCTAAGTTTGTTGGAAATTAAAATCTAGATTTTAATTAAAATTAAAATCAACAATTAATTTTAATTACACATTTCATGAGACTCACAACTTTTCAACCACACATTTCATCACATTTTATCAAAAACTACTAAAATTCTAATTTTAATCACCATTGAACAATGGCTTACTTTTAACATGCATATCACATACTCACATTTTAACTCAATTCAAATGGTTTGGTAGAATTGCCACAAATTGTTTGATGCCTAGTGGTGGCAATCGAGCCGAACGGCTCGGTCGCTCGGCTCGTACTGTAGTGGCCCACGAGCCGCTAGAGCTCGTCAAAAAACGAGTCCGAGTACGAGCCGAGCAGGCCGGTTAGGTAGGCGAGCCGTTTTTGACAAGCGACTCGTCTAATTTTTTTTTTAAAGAAGGATAGTTAAAAAAAATTCAAAAAAGACGAGTCCGAGTCCGAGTCCGAGCAGCTCAGCTTGGCTCGACTCACTACAGTACGAGCTCCTGGCTCGAGCCGAGCTTCTGCTCGGCTCGTTTTATAACGAGCCACGAGCTCGAGCTCGAGCTCGAGCTCGAGCTCGTGGTTAACGAGCCGAGCTCGTGGGCAACGAGCAGAGCTGGCTCGGCTCGGCTCGGCTCGGCTCGTTTGCCACCACTATTGATGCCCTCTCTGTCGATTTTGTGTTTTAGTAATGACATCATATGTAGATATCGTCATGATATTCTACTTAAAAGTTTATATTATGCTTGCAACGATTTACTAGCTGTGTGGATTGACGAATGACTTGGTCCCATTGTGATTTATTAAAGTGTCCTCAATTGAGATTTTGATAGATTTTAAAATATTATAAATTATAATGAATTTTGTGAATTTAAATAGATTTTCATAGAGTCCATAAAAATCTCATTATAAATTTTGAAATTTCTAAGGAATTTGTTATGTGTATTTGTAACCTTGAAATTCATCTAAATAAATTCACGAGTTATAATGATAAATAGAGGATTTAATTAAAATCTCAATTGGAAAAACTTAAAATCAAAATATCAGTTGAGTACACTTCCTCATACCTTATCTAACTGAGTGTATTCCATTATTGATTAATCTGAGGTAGGTAGTAAAATGTGCTCAAATTGGTAGAACAACTTGCGGCAAAGGGTAGAAACTAGAAAGTGGGTAAGAGTTTGATTGGAAGTTAGGTGAGGTGAATAGATTGATAGTCACGGGGGACTTGGGGATCCTCCTATCTAATGGATTTATTCCAAATTAAACACCACAATTCTTTGTTATATATAAAAACTTCATAAACGAGCTCCTTATGTGCGGAAAATCATTTAAATTCATGTTTAATCATTACTTAAATTGATTATTTAGAATAAATGATTAAAATGTAGAGAATTACTTTGAATTTGCGTGTAAAATTATTTTAATAAAAGAATGTATAGTTACAAATAAGTTTGAGAAAAAATGAATATTAAGCGGGGACAGGATATGAAACTTTGTGGAGATGATCGGCGCATGTTAACTCATGCCTTTTTTTTTTTATCTAACTTTTGTGTTTTTTTTCAAAGCAATACATCTATAATGAGTTGTGCTCTTTTTTTTTTTTTTCCCCCACACAATTAATGTTCCGTAATTTTTTTTTTGTAGATTATAAATTAATCATTAAAAAAAGTATAGATAGAAAGTATGAATCCTATAAAATATAGGGAGAGTTGCCGTTCGGGTTTTAAACTTTTCAAATTGTTGCAAATTATACCCAAATCTTTTATTTTGTAGTTAGGGTTCCAAACCTTTCATCTTTATTGTAACTGGAAGACATGTAGACGGAATTCACCCAAATAATTGTCAATTATCCAAAAGTCAACGGTTTGATCAAATGATTTTTTATTTATATTAATTATTTTATATCGGATAATTTGACCAGACCGTTGACTTTTGGTCAACTAACAATCAAATGAACGAATTCTAGTTGCTCTCAAGATGAAAGGTTAGGGACCCCAGCTACAAAAATGAAAAGTTTGGGTATAGAATACAATTCTACCTACAATATATGAACAAAAATAATATTTGATCAATTATAAATTTAGAAACATTATGACAAATAAGACAAGTATCTTCCAATTCCTGTGACTTGTTCTTATCAATATATACACGTAGTTTAAATCATTGGAAGTTGATAAGTGGCCTTGAAAAAAAGCAATATTTATACTTTTTTGTACTATTAATTACACCCTCAAAAAATATAAATTTCAATCTATGTTCAAATAATTATATCTGGATTATCTGGTATTGTTTTTTTTTTTTTTTAATTCAAACTTGAAATCTCTGTCTCTGTCTCTCTCTCTCTCTCTCTCTCTTAAAATCGGTGCTACTCTGTATAAAACAGAAAAAAGCTACTCCCCCTTTTTGGTCTGCTGTTCTGCATCCCTCTTGTAGATAAAGGCAATGCTACCGGCGTCCAACGGCATCGTTTGGAAGGGAGGAGGAGGAGAAGATGAAGAAATTTCTTGGCCCAGGAACAATGAAATCGAGACATGTAAAGATGAAGATAAGAATGCTTCTGTATCTAGCTTCAAGTCCATGCTTGAAAACGAGTGGTTCATTAACAATGCCTTCAACAAACCAAATCCAGAACTCCATATGAATCCTTCTTCCCAACTACCAGAATTTAGCAGCCTTTTGTTCAATCCGTTGGAGGAGTCTTCATGTTCACCGTCACAGATGTTTACTCTTGACCCCTCACAGTCACATTTGCAGTCCTTGTTTCAGCCAAAATCCTGTTTTCCTTCACTGTTTAACGTTGTCTGGAACAATCCTTTTGACAATGGCTTTGATTTTTCCGGGGAGACGAATTTCTTAGCTAATCAGAGTGCGACTTCTGATTCTGTTTTGATGGGTTATAATGGGATTAGTTCGCAAGCTGAGTTGGGCCTACTGGATTCGAGCTCTGAGTTTCCCACCACCACTCGTTTACATTCGTTTTCCGACTACAACAACACCGCCATTGGAGGGGGTTCTGAGGCTTTTGGTATCGAGGGTAGGTCTAAGGTACTGAAACCACTTCTAGAGTTGCCACCGCTTGGAGTACAGCCCACTCTCTTTCAGAAGCGAGCCTCCTTGCGGCAGGGAGTGGATGAATTGAGGAATTTGGAGCTTCCCCGCTTGAAAAGCGGAGAGGTTTCCATGAGGGTGGAAGGGAGTTGGGAGAAGGGAGATGTTGCTGGGGAAATGGAACTGGAATTGGAGAAGAAGTGGAAGAGAAAAAGTAGTGTTGAGTATGAAATGGAGGAGGATGTGGGTGCTTTAAATTATTATTCGGATGAGCCTACTGATAATACCTATAACATTGGGGATGGGAATGGATATAATTCGAATGCCAATAGTAGTTCTACAGTTGGGGATCAGAAAGGCAAGAAAAAGGGTCTGCCAGCCAAAAATTTAATGGCAGAGAGGCGACGGAGGAAGAAGCTCAATGACAGGCTTTATATGCTTAGGTCGGTTGTGCCCAAAATAAGCAAGGTATACACACATTTCATGCTTGTAGTTCGTCTTCTATCTTACTCAGTTCTTGATTGTCTTGGTTTGGTGAAATTTTAGCCTACAATTTCAGGATAAGGACTTGTGCAGAGTTAAAAAAAGGGCTTTCTCATTTTCTATGAAATCATTTCTATGCATGTATCATTGTGTTTGTCCTAGTAATTCCCCATGAAATGCTTTGTCAAAGGAATTGGAGATTGCTGAATCAATTTATGGAAGATATTGTTCGAATGGTTATTAGAACTGGGAAAGAAAAACGCCTTTCATATTGTAAACTGCGGAAGAAAGAAAGAATGTTCTGATACGCCATCAAAGCAAAATACTATAAGAAATAACTGAAAATGAAACATAAAATGGAAACATGAAACATGATTTTACAAATGGAAAAACTAAACACGACTCCTAAGTCCTAACGCTTGTTCATGCACAGGCTTGAGAAAATTGGGGGATTCCGTAATGGATGGTCTTTGTGCTTATTCATTAAAATAGTTGATAAATTGATTTTTCTTGTTGAATCCAGTTTTCTATCGAAATAAAGGTTTTAATCATTTTAGACAAGAATGTTTATTGGTGAATTACATTTATTTGTTTGGTTAATTGAGTTATGAGTGATGCAATCTGATTGTTATCATTATGTTCATAGATGGACAGAGCTTCTATTCTTGGGGATGCCATTGATTATTTAAAAGAGCTTCTGCAACGGATAAATAATATCCACAATGAACTCGAAGCTACACTTCCAGGATCTGTGATGCCACCTTCTATGAACTTCCATCCTTTATCACCAACCCCTGCTACTCTTCCCTATCGCGTCAAGGAAGAACTCTGTTCAAGTTCTTTGCAAATCCCTAAAAACCAACCTGTGAAGGTAGATTTCGCTCTTGCTGGGATTCTTGAAATCGTTGCTCTCTTTTCTGGTTACTGCAATTGAAAGTTTTAGTTCCTTCTTTAGCCTATTAAATTAGTTTTTGCTTTTCTTTGAAGTTATATGGATTTAATGCTCTTTCTTGTAGTTGGTTCTAGTATTATTTTATACCCTAAAAACTAGATGGAGTGTCGCATCGTGTGGAACATAAGGAGGGAAAACATGTTACCAACTAATTTCTTTAGCTTTGCGTTCTTCCAGTTTCAGCGGATTGGTACCTTCTTGTGTGCTAATTTCCATCTGAAGTCGTTTACTGAAAATCTGCTGGTAGCCTTTTAAATTCCAAGATGCAATTTGCCAAGTGAAATTTCAACTATTTACTATTTCCCCTTAAATCTAGACTTTTCAACTTGGGGTACCAAAAAAGGTCACCACTAGAGGTATATATTATAGACGTTGCAGAAGGCTTGCCTTGTATTTTAGATACTTTAGTTGCCTGGAATTTTTTATTCTGCTTATCTAGTGTTCTCTGTCATGCATAATTTTCTTTTTAAAAGATCCTAAAATGTATTTTTTTGTAGGTTGAGGTAAGTTTGAGAGAAGGGAGGGGTGTCAACATACACATGTTTTGTGCCCGTAGAATGGGTCTGTTGCAATCCACTTTGAAGGCTTTGGACGACCTTGGCCTGGATATTCAGCAAGCAGTCATAAGCTGTTTCAATGGTTTCGCTTTGGATGTGTTCCGAGCCGAGGTATGTGTTTCCATTAATATTATAACCTTGCTAGATGGAACAAAGGCAAACTGTTTTTCATTTCGTAGTGTCAGTTGTGTGGAAGTGGTAAAAAGAGGAAGAGAGATGTATTCCTAAAAATGCGGTGACATAGAAATGCTATTTACTACACGAGTTGGTAGTAGTTAACAAGTGTCGATAAAGATTGAAGTAGTATTTTGTGTTGATTAGCAATGCAGGAACGGGCAAGACATTTTGCCGGAGAAGATAAAAGCAGTGCTTCTGGAGTTGGCTGGGTTTCATGGTGTGATATAACGCATCAGAATCTGTACGAAGACTGGTTAATCACGCTTCATATGCTAGTTTAGTATATTAGATCCTCAGTAACTTTAAATAATTACAGTATTATTATTTTGAGTTTGTTTGACAGATCCCTTTGCATGTTAGTAGTATTAAGCTTCTTTAAATATCAGTGATTGAAAGAAATTATAGCACCATTCATTCTATTTGAACAACGGACAAAAGCCTTCGAGATGGTGTAAATTGGAATACAAGTTCTTGTCTATGAAATTGTATCACTGGCAAATGGCCATTTCTATAAATTTTTACCAAATTTCCCTACAAACTTTTAAAATGAGATTTTTGTTTCGCATCTCCTTCTCTCCATCGGCCATCGCCTTCACCCAGCAAACCCCATAGGTTCTAGAGACACCGCCAGCATTTCATTCCACTCACTCCAGCCACCACCTAACACCCCCACTCTAACCACTCATCGGTGCCAGACATGGTCTGGTTCGCAAGCAAAACCATACACCAGATATCTGGCTCGCCGGCTGCCAGACCCCAAATACTCGTGCAGATCTGGCTAGCTCTTAGATAGAGGATAGAGTGGGAATGGACGTCGTAGAAGCGGAGGCGGAGTAAAGCGATGTTGGAGGAAAGCTCAGCGTTGGTGCCATCTAGATGGGTCTTGTGAAGGTGGCGGGAGAGGATGGTAGAGAGGTGTTGGTGGGAAGTGGAATCTAGTAGGTCGAGCTTTACTTCAACTTCCATTTGGTGACAAAGGGCAGATGATAAGGGACGTTGTTGGATTGCGTGCTCATATACTATAATTGACTTCAAAAATGCTACTTATACACATTTGGTACACAACCCTCTCACATGTGTGTGGGGTCCACAATGGGGTTCATATTGTGTGACTCACACATATGTGAGAGGGTTGTATACCTATGTATAAGTGTAGCAAGGATCAATTGACTTTAATAAAATGATAATTTTATAATAAAATAAGGGAGTGTCTGAGCTCATTCTTTTGTAAAAATGCATTTTAAAATAATGAATTGATGGAGAATGTGTGGTTAAAAAAGAAGATTTTTTTTTATTTGCGTGTAATATTATTCTAATGAAAAATGTGTGGTTAAAAAAGTAGAGAAAGAAAAATGTATTTTAGAAAAAATGGGAATCAAACGAGACCAAATAATGTTTTTATTTATTTACTTTTATTGTATTTATCTGATATTAAGTAAGGGAATAAACGTGCTAATGGTAACTTGTGATGATATAATTTGGATGCTAGCGTTTTGAAGTGCAATTTATCTCAACTTATATTTTTATCATAAATAGAATTATTCATAATCATTGTATGATGACTGGTATATTGTATTGAAAAGTTGTATAGTTGACTATTTGGCCATTTGGGTTCATGATTTGTCTTCATTCGTATTAATTTTTGGTAAAACTAGTATATTTGGAGTGCAATGAGTGGATCACGTGTCAAGTTTCATTTTAAAGCATAACCGTGCAAAGTGCAGATAATTAAATTTAAGATCTCGCTATACGTACATAAAGGGTTAAAATAATGTCACATGATACTCTATTATTTGTTGATTTAAAATACAGTTAACTTGTTTATCCAATCATTTTCCCCTACATCATATTATGTAACAATAATATACAAATTTTATGTACAAATAGTAAAATCCTTAAATTTAACTTAATCGTCGAGTATTTCATCAAATCTCGATACACTTGTGCATATTTTTACGTGAGTTTTATGGATATTTGATACATCAATAGGTGATATCAATTTGATTGATCAAATATATCAGTGAGTTGAGTGTTGAGGACGAGCGAAATTCGTGTTGGGAACCGTCACTCTAAAATGGGTCGAGTAACTACTTATTATTTCCTATTGAAAATTTTTAGAGCTCAGTTTTAAACTTAGATATCTTTGATTGGTTAACGTGATCGTCGAAGAAAATGTAACTTAAATGAGTATGAATAATTAGAGGGGCAAAATGGTTATTTATACTCGTACCCAATTTTCAGATCTCAAATAAAGATGAATGAGTGTGTGTTTGAGCCACATTATTTTAAAAGAATGTATTCTGGAAAAGTAGATTGATGGAGAATGCGTGGTTAAAAATGAAGAAAAAGTTATTGATGTGATGTAAATATTATTTTATTGAAAAATGTGTGGTTGAAAATGAGTAGAAATTTGATCTCATTATTTGTGATCATGATTGTTGATTGTAATTTGTCATTTTCAATGTGGAAAAATAGTGAAAATTACACCATCTATTCTAATTATGTGTAGAATTTCAATTTTACTTTACAACTGTTTTGATTAATGAAATAGTGATATGAACAAGTAGATATTAAAAAAATATATAAATGTTCCAAATCTCACAATTTACGTCCAAATCTCATCTTCCAAATTAATCTTTCTATTAGGAATTTACTTAACATGCATATCGAAATTTAAACAATATTTCAATTCTCATAAATGCTCTGCTTTGTAGTTAAAAAGGAACCGTGATAAGAATTATACTTTTGTTGAGTTCTACAAACTCTTTTATTTATCTTAATCACGAACGTTCACGATCTGCAATTCAAAGATGTCCAATTATCCAGACTCTAATGAAAATTCACACAGGAAATAAGAATGAGAGAATTGTGATTTCTTTTTTCTTATGCTAGTAAAAGAATCAATGGTCTTTTCGTTTTCTCAACCCCAATATCTTATTAATAGAAGTGTAGTTGGATTTTACCAACACTTAAACTTAATCCGATACGATGTTTAATTAATTAAACTTGGTCAATTAATTAATTAATGTGATTAATTATTTTGGCACATTAATAAGTAACACAATTAATTAATTGTACAACTATTTAACACTTGTCAATTAATTAATTAGTAATATTATTCTTCTAATTCTCATTTTGTGTTTGAATCATTAGGTTCTCGATCACGGTACCTAATGACACGATTTATTATTTTAATCTAATCAAAATAACATAATTTAAAACAACATTTTTTATTTATCACTACTTCACTTGAATTAATTAATTCACATTCGTCGATTCAAATTAATATGTAGCAATGTGTCGGGCAACACATGTGATGAAAAATGTCACGTGGTATGACAGAATAAAAAATGTTCATTTACCATGAAACTATAATCCCTTCATCAATATGATCCGACTTATTACGAGATATGAAGTGCATCAATCTTGATTATCGATCATATCTTTAATTTCACTATTAAGTCAATGTAAGTTACGAACTCTTTCATACTTATTAGTACATCTTGGCCATGGATTTTGTTATCAACTTAATTGAATGAAATATACATCATAATCTCTTATTATTTAAGAGTAACGAATCATCTATTGATTATTCACAACCTTCATATGATTCTTAACATACCCGAACAATACCGTATTAGCGACTCTTGATAAAGCAACATCCAACATCACCAAAATACGACCGCAATCATATAAGGCACTATGATTACCTCAAGTCAAATGACCAATTCTGTTGACGTTCAAATTGCATGAACAACATACAAGTCAACTTAAAGGGAAGTGAAAACTTCTTATTGATAACCACACGTGAATTACAAGTATAACTACAAGTGTGTTACTTTTGTTTCTTCAAGGAGATATTTGAAATATGATATGCAGATGAATTTTTTAGTGGAAGTCCATATATCTCCCATTCTTTTCCTTTCCATTCTCCCTTTTATAGGGAAAAATTTGCATATATCCTGCTTTTCCCTTCTTGTTAGCTACAGTGTCGAACTGGGGAGGTACATCACTGGCATGTCGGATTGGTTAACGAGCTCGACTTGTCAGGACATCATGGGTTTAACCTCACTGGTAGTCCCCAACAATTAATGAATTACTTAAGGGAGGAAGCTAAATCATATGATTGGTAGATTTAACGGATGCTAATATAAGATCATCAATATGTCACTCACTGATTGACTGTTTGTACAATGTGCTAGAAACCAATAGTCATTGTCCCTACAAGCCTCAATAAATATCTCAATCTGAGCTGACCTCGACTATCCCGAACTGACATTAGCACTAGCTCATCGAATATAGGAAATTGTAATTATTGACCTCGGAGTTCGGATGCCAACAGTTACCGCCCAGGTCAGTACTTACCTAGGTGATGGGCTGACCTTGTAAGTGATTGACACATTTTTCAATTTCTGTAATTATTACAGCAATAAATGAAGTGAACAGGTTCATGCTGTCTCTCGCCAATGAGTTGTCATGTACATTTGATTTCTTCTTTTGGAAGTTTCATCAAAACGACGTCGTCTTGAAGTGGTTAAATCAAGCCATTCATTTTCCCTCCATTTCTTTGTCACACGGTCCAGATCACACCTCTTTATATTCCTTTCCTTTAAATAATTTTTACCTTTTCATTTCTTCACTTTTACTTTCATTTTCTCCAAACTTTTTGCTTTCTCAAAGCACCTCGTTTGCATCCTTATTTGTTTTCTGAGTGAGTTTGTCTGCATTCAGGTATTTCTTCTCTAACAAAAAATTCCTGTCTTTTTCTTCGAGTTTTACTTCGGTTGTTCACATGAGCTCAGACGAATCAAGGATACATTCCTGGGGTAACCAACAAGAGGAAATAATGCATTCTTCGTCTTCTCCTTCCTTTAGCTTTTCCTCCGCGAGCTCGGATTGTCAGGAGGTTTTAACACCAGTTCCCATCACTTCAATCTATCCAAAACAAATATCCCCTTTTAGGAACATGGATCAAACTCGTGAGAGGGAAGAAGTAAGGTCTCAGGGGTCTAGGGAGGAAAACACTCAAGAATGGGGGGCAGATGCTTATAGGTCAGTAGTTACAGGGGGTATGCTCGCTAGCCTGAGGGCCAAATTTAGCATCCCGAGTTCGGTAGAATTAGTAATACCAACCCCATCCGACCGAGCTAATACTCCACCAGCTGGATGTGTAGCTTTAAATTCATCTATTCTCCATGCTGGTTTAAGACTTCATTTCCCTATGATCATTCGTAAATTCCTATCTTCTTGGGGAATAGCTCCTACACAACTTTGTCCTAATGGGTAGAGGACTTTAGTGGAGACCTTAGTTTTATGGAACCAATTAGGCCATCCTGAATTAAGTGTAGCTCTGTTCAACTCCCCTTTTACATTTAAGGAGGATGGGAAAAATTCAGGCTGGGGATATGCCAGCGTTAGACTTAGGAGGAGAGGTCCTTTAGTATTAGTTACTTCATCTTCAATAAAAAGGTGGAAAGAAAAATGTATTGGGGTAGTGGCGGTTCCATCCCATCGAGGTGAACAGGGAGTATGTAGTTCCTACTCTCTATCACCCGTTATGTAAGTGAAACCACCTTCAATTTATTCTTCTGTCTTTACATTTGAGATCATTCCTTTTAAATGACTCGCTGTTCCTTTGCAGATTATAAGAAATTCATCCTGAACACAGAGATAACACCATCAGAGCTCTCCCCAAAAGGCAAAAATCTTACAAGTTTGTGATTTCAGATACAAGCTTTTTCAGGCGGGCTTACTTCAGTCTCTGCCACCGACCTCTGCCCCTACTTTTTCTCGTAAGTATACACTATGTATACTTATTAAACTTTACTTCTAACGACACTGATTTATATCAAAATCTTATCTCAGGCCAAAATCTAGATATGTTAGGGTATAAAGCCGCAAAATCAACAGTTGCGGAAGCTGCCACGGAAAAAAGGAAGGATACCCTAGCTACGACTGTGGTCCAAGATGATGAAGCTGAGGTCGAGTTAGAGCAGCCTTTGAAACGTCATCGATTTGAGGAGCCATCCAAACATTCCACTCCAGTAGCTCCTTCCTCTGAAAAATCTACTTCTCCACTTCCCAATTAAGGGCTATCATCAGTGTCGGTTGCCATTTCCCTTGGCACTGCAGCCAGTTCTTCGAAGTCACAAGACAAATGTCTGGATCTGCAAAGGCCAAACATTGATAACTTGGCGGGGCACCAACTTGAAATATTTCTTGATTTTTTACGAGCTCCATCTCCTTCGAGTGAGTCTATAGCAGATCTGTCTTCCCTTTTTAGGAGAATCAGCAACTCTCCTCACCATGAGTTGGAATGAGAGGGAGAGGCAGTACTTGGTCAAGATGCCCGTTGGCGAGGCCATCATCTCAGCTCAGCTCCATAGCCACAGATCCATCTTATATATGATGTATGTGGCTGAGAAGGTAGTCAACCGAACTTATGTGTTTTAAAATTTAAATATTATGACATGTAACTTTTTTCCCATATAGATACATATTTATTATTCAAATTTCTTTAGGTGAGGTCGAGTTGGACAAAATGCTTGAGTTGAAAGATCGAGCCATGGCCTTGTTTGACAAGGTAGAGGCAGAAAAGCTAATTTTTGCTGAAAAATAGAAACTATGAAGACCACCTAAATAAGATGGGAGAAGAGCTCAACGCCCGTCTGACTACCGAGCTAAAACTTATGGATGATAATGAAGCTCTAAGGGTTTGGGGGAAAAAGGCAATGCCCGAGTTGAGAATGAAAGGAAAAAGGCTGATAAAGAAAGAGCTCGGTGCTATAAAAAGAGCTGAGGAAGCCACTAAGAAAGTGGAAAAGGCCGAGGTCAAAGCTTCTAAGGCGATCGAGAATTGGAGGGCCTCTCCTAAGTTCTACACATTAGCTCAGGATGCCTATGTCGTAGCTTTGGGTGAGATCATAAAACATATCAATAGAGAAAGGCCCAGCTTTGACACTTCCTTTTTGGTGGAGGCATATAAAGAGCAAAAGAAAGAGTTGGAGTAGTTGTCGAACGCGGCGGGAGTTTGGATCACTCCTGTCGACGAAGATGTTGTTGATAAGTTCATTCCTCCAGGGGACCCCCCAACCTCATAGTTTCATTATTGTTATTTTTAGCTTTGGATGAATGTTAAAACTTTCTTAAGAACTTTTGTAATTCCAATCCATCAATTAGTGATTATCGATTTTTACTTTTAATCTGCGAAAAATATTATTTACTTCTGCAATTTTATTAGTTCAGTTCAGCATGTTCTTCAAATGATTTCCTTACAGAAAATTAAACTAAGTGTTGCAGCACATGCAACATTAGTTTGGTCTGCTCATATGCAGGGCTTAAATGATTTCCTCATACGAAATTTCGCTAAGTGTTGCAACATATGCAACCTTAGTTTGACCTGCTCTTATGCAAGGCTTAAATGATTTCCCTGTAGGAAATTCCGCTAAGTGTTACAGCACATGCAACCTTAGTTCGGCTTGCTCATATGCAAGGCTTAAATTATTTTTTCGTAGGAAATTCCGTTAAGTGTTGCAACACATGCAACCTTAGTTCGGCCTGCTCATATGTAGGGCTTAAATGATTTCTTCGTAGGAAATTCCACTAAGTGTTGCAGCACATGCAACCTTAGATGGTGAGGAATTGAAAATCAACGTGTTTAGAGCTTTCAAATTTCAAAATGAACCAGATTCTTGCATGCAAATTGACGTAATGAAGGAAGCAGTAACAGAGACATTCAGATTTGATCATCATTGGGGCCCTCTAGAGGCTTGTTTGGTGCACTATCAGGATTTACCATCGGAAAAAAGAGGAAGCAAAAGAATGTGCACATTATTTGGCATCCAAACCATCCCTCTTCAAGCAATCATGGTTGGAGTTCTATAAAGGCCCCATAAAAGCTTTACCATCTATACAGCAAGCTCCAACCCTTGAATTCAAACAACTACTCTCTCACCTTCGATATGCATATTTAGGAGAGAAGAATTCACTTCCGGTAATTATCTCGAATAATCTTACAGAATCAGAGGAAGATCAGTTGTTGAGGGTGCTTGGGGATCACAGGATAGCAATAGGGTGGACCATTTCGGATATAAAAGGGATCAACCTTTCCCTTTGCATGGACAATATATTGATGGAGGATGATTACAGAGCCTCGATTGAGCATCAACGCAGATTAAATCCTACTATGCAAGAAGTGATAAGAAAAGAGGTATTAAATCTTTTCGATGTAGGGATTATTTACCCTATATCAGACAGCCATTGGGACCCAGTATAGGTTTTGTCGAAAAATTGGGAGATCACAGTAGTTCCAAATGAAAATAACGAGCTCACTCCTATGCGTACAGTCACTGGATGGGAGTTTGCATTGATTATCGTAAACTCAACAATGTCACGAGATATGATCACTTTCTTCTTCCTTTTATTGATCAGATGTTGGAGAGACTGATGGGATACGCTTACTACTACTTTCTGGATGGTTATTCGGGGTACAACTAGATCCTTATAGCGCCGATGATTAGGAAAAGACTACATTCACATGCCCCTATGACACTTTTGCTTATAGAAGAATGCCATTCAGGTTATGCAATGCACCAACTACTTTTCAGCGTTGTATGATATCTATCTTCTCGGACATGGTGGGAAATGTCATTGAGGCATTCATGGATGGTTTCTCAGTCTTTGGGAAGTCATTCGACGAATGTATTGAACATTTGGGTAAAGTGTTGCAGCGGTGTGAAGACACTAACCTTGTGCTAAATTGGGATAAATGTCATTTCATGGTTCATGAATGGATCGTGTTAAGGCATTTGATATCAACTAGGGGTGTTGAGGTAGACAAGCTAAAATATAGGTCATTGAGAAACTACCACCGCCAGTGACAGTGAAATGAGTTAGAAGCTTTTTGGGTCACGCTAGGTTCTACCATCGATTCATCAAGAACTTTTCTAAAATCTCGAAGCCTTTATTTAATTTATTAGAAAAAGGGATTCCATTTCACTTTTCTGATGACTGTTTAACATCGTTCAACACTCTAAAGGAAAATTTGTGTCTGCTCCAGTTTTGGTTGCTCCAGATTGGTCCTATCCATTTGAGCTTATGTGTGATGCCAGTGATCACGCAATGGGAGCAGTGTTGAGTGAACACAAAGAAAATATTTCTTATGCCATTCACTATGCCAATAAGACTTTGGATAAGGCTCAGGTAAATTATGCCGCTACAGAAAATGAGCTATTGGTGGTGGTATTCACCTTTGACAAATTCATGCCATATTTGATTGGGTCAAAGGTAATTGTCTACACGGATCATGCTACCTTGAAGTATCTAATGAGCAAGAAAGACACGAAGCCGAGACTTATGAGATGGATACTCTTATTGCAAGAGTTCGACTTTGAGATTAAAGATAAAAAAGAGATTGAGAATGTTGTTGCAGATCACATGTCTCATCTTGAATCATAGGATTCAGACCATATAAAAGAAATCAGTGAAGTTTTCCTAGATGAGATGCTATTTCAGATCATTACTATGCCATGGTATGTAGATTACGTAAATTATTTGGCCTGCTCCATCACTCCACCTGAATACTCAAGTCATCAAAAGAAGAAATTCTTCAATAACTTGAAACACTATTTTTTGGATGATCCATTTCTTTATAGAAGGAGTCCAGATCAGATTATACGCTGATGTGTACCAGAAGTTGAGCAGCATTAAGTCCTAGAATCTTTCCACTCAACACCATATGGAGATCATTTTACAGCAATCAAGACAGTAGCAAAGGTACTACAATCAGGTTTTTATTGGCCTACATTGTTCAATGATGCACATTATATGGTAAAAAATTGTGATAAGTGCCAAAGGACCATAAACATCTCTAGAAGAAATAAGATGCCCTTAAACAGCATTCTAGAAGTTGAGATATTCGATGTTTGGGGTATCGACTTCATTGGGCCATTCCCTTCTTCCTATGGTCAACAATATATATTGGTTGCAGTGGATTACGTATCCAAGTGGGTTGAGGCTATGGCTCTACTAATTAATGACGGTCGCGTGGTAACTCAATTTTTGAAAAAGAAACATTTTCACAAGGTATCGAGGACTATTATTAGTGATAGTGGGAAGCATTTTTGCAATCGCTTATTGGCTTCGTTATTTGCTAAGTACGAAGTGAAACATCGTGTCGCGACTCCATATCATCCGTAAACTAGTGGCCAAGTGGAGATCTCTAACAGGGAGCTAAAAACAATTCTCAAGGCGACTGTCAATGCATCACGTAAAGATTGGGCTAGAAAATTAGACGATGTACATTGGTCATATAGAACAACATTTAAAACTCCAATTGGCATGTCTCCATATAGGCTGATATTTGGAAAGGCTTGTCATCTACCTGTTGAACTCGAGCATAAGGCATATTGGGCAACACACTTGCTCAATTTTAATATGAAGGCAGCAAGGAAAAAGAGGGTTCTTCAACTTCATGAGCTCAATGAGTTTTGTTTGGATTCAAATGAGAATGCAAATATTTATAAGGAGAAAACCAAGAAATGGAATGATAAGCGTATACGGGAAAAAGGAGTTTGAGGTTGGTCAGCAGGTGTTGATGTTCAATTCATGCCTCAATGTCTTTCTGGGAAAGCTAAAATCTAGGTGGTCGGGTCCTTTTTTTTTTTGGGTCACACCGCTTATAATAGTATGTTTACAGTAGAAAAAAACTGGAAATTGGGGCACGTACCTTGCCTCTGGGGGGAATTGGCTCGCGGGTGAGGCGCGCGCCTCACACTCCACTAGACACACGCCTCATCCGGGTGAGGGGTTTTAAAACCCATCCACCTATTTTTTTAGCCCATTTCCCCCTTTTTCTTTTTTTCCTCTCCCCTTCACTCACTTACTCACTCACACACACCATTTTCCCTTTCCCCTATCCTATAACATTTCTCCATTGATTTCGATTTGGGTCTACACATTTAGGAGTCATCATCCCTCAAGTTTCCATCATTTCTCACTTCACACCATACATTTTCAAGATTTCAAAAATAATATGGCTATTTCTCTACCTTGCTTCTATGGAAATTTTTCTTGCATTTCTTATAGTTTGTGCTTTGCAATTTTTAGTCATGGAGGTTGGCCTTAGGTAGTGCTCATTTTTCCTTATACTTTGTGGTGTTTGGTCATGCATTCTATTCAATTATGACTTCTTCATCGTTCATTCTTAGAGTTGTGTACCAAGTGTTTGATAAAATGATCCAAGTTATTCAATTATGATTTCTTCATCGTTCATTCTATGAAGTGTTTGTGATATGATCCAAGTTGTTGTTGGAACGATGACAAGTCCGGAGAAAGATCCATTGATAGTTGAAGCAGGACCGATGACTCGATCGAGAGCAAAATGAGTACAAGAAGCGAGGAAAATGCTTGTTCAAGCTAGGCTGACGATATGGCGATCCTGATGAAGAATGGAGCAAATTCCATATTGGGGTCAAGGCCGAAATCTGGATGGATGAACTTGATTCAAGCCGCTGAAGACGGAGGCTAGAAGTTACACTATGCGACCACATAGTGTAAATGGGCATAAGGTCACATGCCTACTTACCGGGACAAAACTGGGGCTGGAGGCTTGGCCTATGCGACCGCAGAGGATAAGCCTATGCAACCGCATAGGCATAAAAATTGGCAATTTAATTTTTTTTCTGCAAATTTCCTATCTTTGTTAGAATTCTATGTTCAGTCGATTTCGTACCTTAATTATGTGATTGTGCATGTTTTTACCTAGTTTCTAGGGTTTGGTATAAATACCAAAAACATTCATTGTATTAAGAACTTTTTTTTTTTGACAAATTAATGAATTGAGAGGCTTGCTTTTCCTTGTTCTTCAATTGAACAACAAATCGAACTTATCAAGATTGAAATCTTGTGGCGTTCAAACATCGGATCGTGGGTTCTTCATATTGTATTCAAGGGGTTCAACACATCTTTGTTATCGTTAGGTTTTTTGGTTCATTTTGTTGGGTTCAAATCCAAAACCGGGTTTAATTGGCATTCTTGCGTTCCGCATCAATCTAGTTGTGGGTTTCGTAGTCACCGTTACTCGGGGTTCGCATCAGTTTGGCTACAAGTGCGCACTATACTCATCCCTCATACTTTTGGTTATGAGATGAGCATTCTCACATGATTGCATTTGTATATGCACCATATTTTGTACACCATTGGGCAATGCATGCATTCGAGCGTTTCTTCTTTGCATTACACAAATCGATTCCTTATTATCCATATCCGATGCATTTTACTGCTCTTTTATTGGTCACTTTTATTTCACTTTTGGATTGATAGTTTCCTTCACCTTGTGACAGGATGTTGTCGAAACGACAAACCACGACTTCTACATCTAAAGGAAAATAAATGGCTGGCACATCAGGCACTACGACATGCACATGTGTCGACAACAGCGGAATGAGGCGCTTCCTTGGTGCTGATCACAAGAGACTTTTGAGGAGATACTCCAGAAAAGAAAAATTTGGCGAGAGAGGCACGTTGTTCTGGATGATTTCGAGGGCTATGAGATCCCTACTCTTATCGGCAGAACACAGTAGGCAAGGGTGATAGAAAAGCCCCATCGGGTATATCCAACTTTGGTTCAGGAATTTTATGCAAACTTTAAAGATAGATGATCCAGAATCTGACCACAACCACTACACCTGGTTTCAGGATAAATGGGTGATGTTCACCCCAAGGTGATTGATGAAGATTATGGTTTGATGCGGGACAATATCATCCCAATACCTCTGGAACAGGATATGGTCCAGTAGTTCAGATGCTCTACGGAGAACAGGGAGAAGGAGGAAAATAGTTTGAATATAACCGATTGACTCGATCATTAACAGTGCTGATGAAATTTATCTACCACAACATTGAGCCCACCTCGCATATGTCTACTTTCAACTTTGCCTTCCACTTAGCACATGGTTTCAAGATTGATTTGGGAACCTTCATCTACAATCAAATTGTTGAGTTTGGTTCGACACCGTAAGCACGTCAAAAGATGATCTTTCCCAGCTTTATCAGTGGGATACGTTTGTCCTCGGGGGTACGACTCCTTCTCGCAGAGCAACTGGCTCCACCTAGTATCACTATCAATCGTACATCCGCTAAAAATTCGTGGCAACATATCCTTATAAGCAGGCAGCACCATCAGCAGCAGCTACAGGGGGGCATACCACCGCCTGAACCTATCGCCGACACATCGTTCTTGCGACGGTTACTTGCAAGATCAACTGAAACCATCCAAGGCATGCTACGAATATAGTAGATGCTGGGGTCCTTCGATTTGAGAGTTGGTCACATGGAGACCGGTACCAATACAATATATAACCATATGATGCTGGTACGAGTAATTGCGTCCAGTGCGCATATGAGGGTCGATTTGTTTTTCGAGAGAATGGATCGTTATGTCGGCTGGATTGATGAGTTTAATATTTGGGTTGATCATTCCTATGACATGATGAGGGGTATGTAGGGATGACTTCATGAGAGTTTCACTACGGTGAATGACATACAGAGCGAGATAGGCCAATAGTCTGTTATGTTACGAGAGATTCTCACACGCTTGCCTTCACACCCTCCTTCATCTTCTCCAACTCCCTCAAGTTTCGATGATTACATACATTTTCCACCGCCGCCTTTTGATTGACTAGGGGAGTACCCACCTTCCCTCTCTACCTTACTTTTTGCTTTTTATTCTATTTTTGTACATTGAGGGCAATGCACATGTTGGTTTAGGGGTGATTGACTCCGTGTATGATCATTGAATGTGTTATTTATTTTACTGCATTTGTGTTATTGTCGTGTGTTATTTTAAAAAATTTAATCTTTTTAGTCTTTATGTGTGTTTGTGTGGGGTGAATAATCTTGCCGGCAATGATGTATATATTGGGATATGTGTTAGACTTTAATTGTTGAGATATTATACGTTGAGTTAATTGATACGTGTTGATGTGAAACTTGATATTTATTGTGCACTATACTCAAGTGTCACATTTTAAGTTAATGAATTGGTTAATACTCGGAGAGAAGTTGAACATAGTTGATTCAATCCTGAAAAAAAAAACTCATGATCATACACTTCCCTATACCATTTATATAAGAGTTTGGAGATGGTTAAACTAGTATGGGGAGACATTGAGATGAATAGGGGTTCCATGCATGAAATTATTGTGTGATTAACCATCAAGATGAGAATAGGAGAAAATCCTAAGTCAGTGGTCAGTTTTCGAGAATAAGTGGTTTAAGGGCCATTGTACTAATCTTGACAAATGAAAAGATAAAACGGCTTAATGGAAAAACTTCTCTTCGAAGCCTTTTTTACTCGGATAATTAAGCTTATAAGGGTCTTTAAAACCTGGTGCCCTATAATCATTTGACTTGGGAGTCATCGGCTGAAAGCTCGCTATAGGGGTCACTTAGTCGCTTGATGGAAAGAAGTAATAAAAAAATTAGATACAAAGATTAAGCCCCAAATACTTATTTTAGAAAATTAGACTATTGACAGAAGGTTGTTAGCTTAATTTATTTTTGGAGGACGGAGCAAAAAAATATTGGAGAACCCTTGTTCATTGAAATGTTAACTTGCACTGGTCAAACCTATCTGAACTAGAGAGGGCGAAGATTAGGAATAGGATAAACTTCAACTTAGGAGCACACCTGGGGAAAAGAGAGTGAAACTATAAGTTTGGGGGTATGTGTATCTCTCGAGTTGAGTGAGGAAATATTAGACTGTTGGGGATTGGAGCTTGAACCAATCACGAGGTTGATTTGTAGCATGAGTATATACACACACATGTCGAGTTTTGCATGAAACACGTGGAGATTAATTTGAACTACGTGATATTAAAGCTAATTTTTATATTAACACAAATCCAAATCTTGACACACAGCAAGGTATTTCACCCATTTGTTGAGTAAAGCCACATTTTTGTTTGAGGACAAACAAATGTTCAAATTTGGGGGATTTGATAAGTGTATTTCTTACACTTATTTAGATTGTCAAAACATTGATATTCGTTATTATTTGGATTGAACTGTGGCTAAAGTTGTTGTTTATTTTATGTTTTAGGTTCATATCGACGAATAAAATGAAATTGGAGAAAAGGATGGGAGAAAGGGACTGAACCGATGCAAATATAGAAGATGAAGACTAGAACACAAATAATTGAAAGTTATCTTGGAGCAAGAAACGAAAGTCGAGGGTACAATGACTCATTTGGACATGAAGAGAAGAACAAAGATCGAATAGAAGGAAGAATGGGAAAAAAGGACTTTGCAGAAAGTTTAGGGGCCAAAATGCAAAATGGCCCCAAAGTAATCCCTAAGGTGCGCACCCTAGCTAGCAGACGAGGCGCACATGCCACACCAAAGTAGCCTCGACTGAGGCTGCCCAAACACCTAAGGCACACGCTCTAGGTTACACTAGGTGTGCGCCTCAAGGCAAATCGGGGAGAAAAATTTACTTTCCTTATTTTATTTTGGTAATGTTTTAGGACAATCTTTTAGGTATAATATAAGAAATATTCAATGATGTAAAGGGGGGAGAGTCGTATTTTGAGCAGAAAAGAAAGCGAACTTACATCGAAGAAGAAGGAATTTACCGTTTGGATCCGATTTTGAAAGCTTGAAGTGAAGATTTTCAAATTTTCTTCATATTTATATGAGCGTGATGGCTTCCTTTTATTTTCTGTGTAATTCTTATATTAATATGCTAGGCTAAGTTTAATTGTATTGGATGGATGATGAAACTCTTTGATTTCTAGTTTTTAATTCAAGACTTGTTATTTTTAGTTTAATTCTCGTGTTGTGATTCCATAAACATGCTTATTCATATTGTTTTAATGCTTGCGCACTATTAGGGCAATAAGTTGCTTATTCGTAGTATTGAAAAACTCACAATAGGTAGAACACTATTTATAGAACACATGAATAATAACTATTAGGAATAATATTTACGAAGTGTGTGATTGTGTGTGATAATCCTAAACTTCAATGCATGTTTGTCATATGAATACGGACTAGGAATATTTTGAGTTTCACTTGCACTAGACTTTCAAAAATTGGATTGTAACCTATTAAAGATCATTTCTATACTTCTAACTCTTGTATAAAATCATTCATATTGATAAATATAAGTTATACCCAAGGGATTACTTAAAATCAAAGTTAAACCATTCAAGTCCAGCAGTCCACATCTTTGTCCAGGTTATTTTCTTTCAAGTTCTTGTAATTAATTGCCCCTATTTTTGCCATCATAAATTATTAAAAACACCCCCAACACGATCTTAATCAATTTCAAAGGTTCAAGAGGATATGAAACTCTCAAAAACAATAAAGACATACCTTAAAACGGTGTACTAATTCAGTTGCCCAGAACTCTCAATTCCCAGCTCTCTGTTTTTTATTTTCCTTTAGTTCTTTTTCTTTCTCTTTCACTTGGGGATAACTTGAGGAAAACTTTGGGGCTTAAGTGTCCTATTTAGGGGCTATATAAAGAGTCACAAGGGTTGAGATCGTGCTTGACACTTAATGATGAAGAAATTGGTGATTAAAGGACAAGTATCTCCAAGTATGAGGTGTTCAAGCAGGATGTGGCTTCATGCAGCCATATTTGACTTTTCCTTTCTCATATTTGGATCCATATATGACTTATAAGATATATATCTCTCAAATATAAAGTGCTAAGGCTTTAGAAGACGTGATGGAGGGCTTAAGATTGAAGGAATTTGATATTAAAGTGACACGTCATCACATATTAAGTAGGATGTGTCTCTTTCTAGTTAAATTCTGATTTTGTACCAATCCTTGGACGGTTTGTATGAAATTTAGAGATAATATGCTACATATTTGAAATCTTAAAGGATTGGTAGACGTGGCAAATGTTTAAGGGTGAAGAAATTTACCATTACAAGGATAAATCAATAGGTAGAAAGTGTACTAAGCAGGAGGTGAAAATCTGATTTTGTACCTATAATTGCAGGTACAAATCAAGTATCATTGGCTTATTTTTAATGTGTTTACTATCCACTTTACTTTCCCTAAGATCCCAAAATATTTATAGAGCTAATTCTGTAACTGTTCATTCATTACCTACCCGATTGACACCCAATTCTCGATCGACTTCTGCGATTTGCACCTCAATGTTTGTAACGTCATATAAACCTTACCTTATCATATAGTGATCATGTTACTTCATGCTTCATGTCCCAAATGTTTCAATCACCTATCTAGGGTTTAAGGTTACCTTGATCAATCGAATGGAGAACTTGCAACTTTGTCGATACTAATTCCGGCCTTTTCAATATTCTCATTGCTTAGCAAGTCAGTCTCCAACATCCAGATTAATCTGTTTCTCTACCATAGCTCAACGTAAAATTTACCACTTAGGTCAAGGAATAAAGGGCTAACCCCATACCAAGGTCTTAAAACCTTAATAATCGAATGCATCATTTTAAGAGAAAGCAATTAAGAAAATTGAAGCAAATGATATTATAAATAGCATGAATCATATTGGCCAAATCTGATGTGAAGTTCGGGGTATTACAGGTACCATGGATATTGACATTGGAAGGAGCTTAGCAAAGTACAAGTTAGAATAAATTGACAAATAGCTCCCCACACATTCAACAGAAAAATTCAGCGAGTACCTTCTTCATTTTCTTCCCCATCCCCTTATATTTTCACTTATACTTTATGACATTGAAGACAATGTCGATTTTAAGTTCGGGGGCGGGAAAAACTTTGAATTTTTACTTTTCATGTGTTTTTTTTTTTTTGGTTATTGCTTTAGTATATATAATAGAAAAATCAAAAATCAAAAATCAAAAAATTTGAAAAAAAATTCAATATATATATATATATATATATATATATATATATATATATATATATATATATATATATATATATATATATGTATGTATATATATGTATGTATGTATATTCTTGTTTTAGATTGTATACTTGTGTGAGTTAGATAACCTAGATTGCAATGATGATTAAATTTGAGATTTGATGTTGATTTATGAACGGTGAATAGGTTGCATGCTAAATTGATTAATGATTAACCTCAGTCTTTGTAGAAATATATTTTGGTTAGTCTACAACCACAGGTCTTGGTATCTTTTTTTTTTTTTTTTGGTGGAAAGAGGGCGGTACCTCCGAAATGTTATTAATATGTCCTCACTTGTGGCGGAGGAATACCGTTGTTACAAATGATATCAATGAAATCAATAAATAAGGAAGTACTACTTCCCTTACAAAAAAGAACAAGTTAAAGCAAAACTAAAAGTAAAAGAAAAATGTGAAAACCTAAACTCTAGTACTGGACAAACCATACCTGTCATCTGAACAAGCGCCCTGATATGTCGTGGTAGGTCGGCTAGTTCATATTCCTGGTATCTATGATGATGCCAACCCTCGGTAGTAAGAGCATCTGCAACTTAGTTCCCCTCTCTGAAGATGTGGGAGACCATATCTCTGTCAAATGAAATGATATCTGCAATTTGTCTGAGTATCCCCTGGATAGGCCACGGTCCACCACCTCTAGTGATGCAGTGAATGGCAACAGTCGAATCTGCCTCAACCCAACTATCTGACAAACCAAGCTCTCTAGCCAATAGTATCCCATCACAAATAGCCCTAAGTTCCACCTCTAATATCATACATTGTCCATATGAAGCTGAGAAAGCCCTCATACAATATCATACGTAGTCCCTGATGATGCCTCCCCCGCTTGCAAATCCATCCTTGACACAACCATCAGAGTTGATCTTGACAGATCTAAATGATGCAAAGTGCCACCAAACCATGATAGGGAGAGGAGATGGGGGGAGAGGCAAAGAAATACCAAAAAGTATAACAAGCTGCATGTCATTACGCCAATGTAAATGTCGAAATAGCCCACCAATATGGAGGCAGGATACCATATGGTAAACTCTCCAGATAATACGTCTCGAGCTCATACGTATGTTTATGTGCTTTGCATTATTCCTTTCAGTCCAAAGAAACCAGAAAATCAATAGAGGAATAATGATGCGAATGTGTTCAGTCCTTGCAAACTGTCCAGAATACCTCCATTTCAGAAATCTCTGTCTGACACTCTCTCCTGTACTTATGGTAATCTGAAATAAAGCCCCAAAATGTTGCCAAACGTGATCTGAAATACTACTATCAGTAAAAATATGAGTGATGGTCTCAATCTTAGTACAACACTGACATCGAGAAGCCAAATGACTGGCGATCCTCCTCTGGATAATGACATCAACTGGTATTAAATCATGCCATAGTCTCCAAAAGAAGAACGAAATGGTAGTAGGTATGATAGGACTCCATAATAGGTGAAATGAATCCTGAATTGGCAGCTAGAGCGGATCAGCTGACATGCTGATTTAGTATTAAATCTGCCATCTGATGTGGTCCTCCAAAAAATACGATCTGAGACATCAAGACATAGTGGAATGGTCGCGATCTGATCTGCCATAGCTGATGGAAGAGCCTAAAGTAATCGCCCAAAATTCCATCCAGTCTCCTCGAAAAAGTCATGCACTCTCGCAGATGTATGCTTTCTGTGTGGAAAAATGGATGCCAATATAGAATTACCCATCCCACAATCATGCCAAAAGAAGATCTACCCTATCCCAAGGCGCCACGCAATGTGTGTCTCGGCGTATGGTCCAAATTTCTTCAATCTCTTCCAAATAGGCGAAGCTGAATAAGGAACTGCTGCAAGTGAATGATGTGTCCCTCTACAATATTTTCCCAGTAGAACTTGAGCCCAAAGAGAACTCTAAGACCTAAACAACCACCATAGCTTCAATGAAAATGTATCCACCGTATCCTGTAATCGTCTAAATTCCAAACCTCCCTCGTCAACAAGCCTTCCAACTATGCCAATTTAGACAACGCACACGATCCTTAGAATCCCATAAGAATCGTGCAAATATACTTTCTAGCCTTTTCAGAATGACTTTAGGAGGTCGCATAATCTGGAATAGATACAGTGATATAGAGGAAAAAAGGACCTCAGTAGAGTAATCCTACCACCAGCAGAGAGAAGACGTGATGCCCATCCAGAAATCCTACTCCTGACCTTCATAATGAGATCATCATACAAAACGCTCATTTTAGCCCCTTTAAACATAGGGACTCCTAGATATGTGAGTGGTTGTCTCTGATGTGAAAATCTAGTTAAATTCACTAACCTCCGTATCTGAATATCAGATGCCTGCTTAAGCCATATAAGACCACTCTTGTCTCTATTCACCAATTGGCCAGAGACCCCCTCGTAGTGCTCCAAACAATCGATGACCCTTCTAATAGACTTCTTCTGTCCATTGGTAAATATAATTATATCATCAGCAAAAGCAAGATGGGAGACAAGAGTACTACCTCCCTGTCGATACTGCGTACTAGGATATGTCTAAAATCTCTGAGTAAGTAATCGAGAAAAGTAATCCGCAGCAATAATAAATAAGGATGGAGAGATAGGATCTCCCTATCTGAGTCCCCGCGATGAAGTAAAGACACCACATGGTCGTCCATTTAGAAGTACCGAGAATCGACACTATGATATACAACGTCTGATCCGATCAATCCACAACTGGTCAAAACTAAATGCATCCAGTATAGAATAAATGAATCCCCAATCCATAAGATCATATGCTTTAGCCATGTCAAGTTTCAGCATAACATTCCCTCCACGCATTCTATTATCCAACGTGTGTAGAAGCTCCTGGGTCAACAAAACATTGTCCCCAATAAGTCGATCGGGGACTAATCCACTCTGCTGAGGAGAAATAATATAAGGCAGAAATGAACTCAATCTGTTGTTCAACAGCTTTGTGATAAGCTTATTGAACACCGTACACAGGCTGATAGGTCGGTAATCCATCCATGTACAAGCATTCTCCCTCTTCGGAAGCAAAATAATAGATTTAGCAGCAAATCCTCTCAGTAAATGACCACCCTTAAAGAAATCAATGATTGCACTGTATACATCATCATGTATAATATCCCAACAGTGTTGGTAGAACAATGATGAAAATCCATCAGGGCCCGCAGCACTATCAGCATCAATACTGAAAATAGCCTCTCGCACCTCATCAATTAAAGGGAGACGGTTTAGCGTCATATTGTCTGCCTCCGTCAGTATCCTAGGTATGACATCAGGACGAGTATACTCCAGAGGCTGTGGAGCAGCCGATAATAATTCCTGGAAAAAATTGATTGCCGAGCTCTGAATATCCGCTGGGGTGGTAAGATCTTCCCCTGCCTGAGTCATAATGGTCCTGATACGAGATTTGATTCGTCGTCCCTGTACCAGCGAATGAAAATATCTGGTGTTGCGATCTCCTTCACATGCCCAATGAGAGCCGGCCTTTTGCTTCCAAAAACCCTCCTCAATAGCTAAGGTCTGGTTCAAATCAGCCTGTGCATGATGAAGTGAGTCACGGTGCTCCGGTGTAGGATTAACCTCAAATTTTATCTCTGCCTGGTCAACCTTCTTCTCAGCATCTCTAACTCTCTGGAGCACATCACCAAATACCCATCGATTCCACCACCTTAGTACCTATTTCAGCCTAAAGAACTTCTCCCATAGGGCAGCCATTCCTATAAAATTAGTAGGGAGTGATCACTTTTGAGAAACAAAGGCTAAGAAGTCATGATGTTTGGTGCAAACATTCAGGAATCTAAATGGTCTGGGACCTGAATCATCATTAGAAATCCACTGTAAAAGTCGAGGTGAGTGATCAGACGAAGTACGATTCAGATGAGTCACGATAAGCTGTCTACAAAAATCTGTAGCAAAAGAGTTAATCAAAACTCTATCCAATTTTTTGCTGACCCTGCCATTCGTCCAGGTAAACTGAGACCCAAAAAAGCTAGCGTCCTCTAAGCCACAGTCCAACATCATATCAAAAAAATCAGTAGAACCACGATCTTGACGACTATGACCAGTACGCTCACCATCATGTGTGATGACGTTAAAGTCACCCCCCAACAAGCCAAGGATCATCCATAGAGAGGGAAATGTGGTGAAGACACACCCACAAGTCCCTCCTAACATAGGCCTGACAAACAACATAAACAGAAGTCAAGTAAATATGTCGTGCTAGTCTAGGATCCACAACTTGACATGTAGAAACTGGATATGATCATCAATAATAGTAAAGTAGTACCCACATTCCAGAATACCCAGATCTTATTCAACTCATTCTGAACCCCAGTGTCAAAATGTAGATAACGACGAACAAAATCAAATCTCTTCTCCAAAACCATAGGCTCCAGAATAACCAAGATATAAACCTGATGAAGCTGAATAAGTTTTCTCAGGTGCCTGCGAGTAGCTACGTCTTTCACATTCCATATGATTGCACTCATAGGGACGTGGAATACGAGGAGGTACTCTGTGACTGACTCCTAGTGACCGTTCTGCTCGGGAATGGGATGTTAGTAGTGTGTGGATGTCTCTTTCGCACAATAGGGGCAAATCCATCATCCTCTGTCCTCTCACTCAAACCAACCAAATTATCACAAGAAGATCTACGGAAGGGGCCCTGCTGGTGAACCTCAATTTGAGATGAACCCTTTGTATCTGATTGAGCCATCTGCAAAGAAGGAATAGATGCCTCCACATTCTGATGACAAATGGGAGGATGAGACGTAGTAATGGGTGCCTGAACCCTACCTGGTGTCGGGCCTGGAATATGAGCAGCCCTGGTGACAGTGTCATATGGATAATCAAATATCTCTGGCCTTTGCAATATCTCATCCAACATCGGATCATAGAACAGAGTAGAAGCCAATGGTGGAGTAGATGTAGCAGAAATTGGATGATGTGCGATCATGGTCTGAGTAGGTGGTAGTAAAGTAGATAATAAAGTATCTGGAGGTGCTATGGAGTCGGAAGGGGCAAAAGGAGGAGCTTGAATCACATAATCCGCAAGGGGATTAAAATATGAAGTATAAGAATATTGGCAGTCTGAGAAGGAGCTAGAGTAGAACGAACCGAAGTAGAAGTAGGCGACAGTACTGGATCAACCTGGACAACTCTTCCCTCAAAACCATATGTCAATCCAATTACATAGACATTTAGATTACTTCTCAATAGCAATTAATGAAAAATATTAAACGAATCCGATAAAGAGTTGGGAAAAAGATCCAACAACTCTAAAATGCTTGAGACTAACTCTTCATTATATTTACCTATGATTGAAAGTCTAGTAATCTCATGATGTCCCAAAGAAAAATGCTAATTTCACTACTTGAGTTCATAAAAGTGTTGGTCTCTAGACATCAAACTTCACAAAGAGATATATAGATAGAGTTCGGACGACGGTAATCATTTGTAGAAGAGTTGACTGCAGAAGCTAACTCGCAAGGATTTCTCTTGTGAAAGAGTTTTTGAATTCAAGAAGCCATCCTATCTATGTCTCACAAGTATGACTACCTATCATATTTCTTTCTTGTCAATCCTCTCAAATATTATCGTCATTAGGACAAACTCCATGCTTTAGTAATGATAAAGCGGAAAGCACAAAAGAGAAAAATGATTCCTCTAATGGCTAGACTTGACAGCATACAAGTTCTCGTAACATTCACTAAGAATAAAAAAGTGAAATTATGACAAATTCTCCGAAATGATAAGAGAAGAATGGGTGCATCATAGCCTCAAGGATGAAATCATATTAGAAATTACCATAATAGAGACAAATGATAGGTGTATTTTATTCACTTATTTACGGGCCTAAAATATTGATATTTGGTAGTTTTTCTAACAAAATGTATCTTAAATTGTTGTATTTTATGTTATATAGGTAAAACTTAATGGTTGAACGAGGAATTATAAGAAATAAAAGAAAAATCAAGGAAAAATGACAAAGTTCAAAATTTGAGAACCAAGTTGCAAATATTCAATAGTTAATTCGAACCACAAGACAATACTTTGAAGATTGATAGGAGAAAATTGGATGGAATTAGAACTCACAAAGGAATGAAATATGAACCAAATATTATCAAAATCAATTTCCAATCGCACAAATTATATTCTGGATTTTTATCCGAACATTGAGACCCATTTTTCCAATAGTAAACGTCCGAATTGAAAATATTCTATTTGTACCAATATTATAGACCTTTACATTAGCTTTTCAAGGAATTTTGAATTGTCTCAATTGGATATCAAGAGAGAAAGTTAAGCCCAAAGTAATGACTACTATGCAAAGACAAAAAAATCCGCGCACGAATGCAACTTTTCTTATTCGATTGGAAATTTATTTGGATGTGATTTTCAACCAATTTTCTACTCCTACAAATACCTAACAACATAATACATATTAGAGACCTCTTATATACATCTCATACTCCAATATTCATTAATTATTATCATCAAATGAGGAAAATTCATAATTTTTTGTGAGAGAATTGAATGGAACTTGCAAGAATACAATCAAATGAAAATTCAAACTTGATTTTTGGGCAAAGAAGAGAAGGTGCAAGTGGAGATTAATCAAAAAACCAGTAAAGAGATTTGAGACTTCAATATTCATCCACATCTTCTCAATTTATCAAAAATTCGGGTTATGTCTTTCCACTTATATATGATTTCTTGTAATTTCGATATGTTTGACTAATTTTATACATTGTTAAGATGAAATGAACCCTTGTTATGATATTTTTAATTAATTGTTTTGACTTTATTTTTATTTGATTTGATTTGTAGATGTTTATTATCGTTTTTATCGTTATTTTCAATTGTTTGATCATCAACTGAATTGTTAGTGGATTTTATTATTATTATCGAGATAGACAACAAAGTTTAAACACAATATAATAAACATTGTAAGGTTCAATTAAAAATATAAATATACATTTATATTTTATATGGTTGCAATAAGTGTTCTAGCACTTGTTAATGCATTTATCATGTTTGCATATTTTATCGAGAGATAGATGAGTCACGTGAGAGGAATAGATTTGATCGCTATCAAGAGAGGCTTTAAATTAAATAGGAACATTGACCAACATGAATGATTTCAAATTGTTACTTTAATTGTTACACTAAAAATGGAATAATAAGGAGGATTCGACATTTTAACAATGCATCTCACATATTTGAAAAACACATTTACTTGATTTCACTAGTTTTATTGATAATTTAGGGACTAGTATAGAAAAATCACAAAATTTGTTTACTATTCATTGAAGTTGTAATTAATTTTAACTCGGTCAAGCACATAGTTCTCGTGTGTTCGACACTCTATTCATCATTATATTACTTGAAAACCATCAGGTGCACTTGCGGATTTTTAAAGGATCAACGAACTCCATATTTTGGTGAAGATGAGACATACGACACAAAGGAGGAAGATGACTGCTCGAACGGTTGGACATGGCAACACCCGAGTTCTCGTGACATTCACTAATGATAGACATGTGCAATTTTGACAAATGTTCCGGGATGAAAAGAGGAGAAGGATGTGTCATAGACTTATGGATGCAAAGTCTAAGTTAACCCTGTAGCTTTGATTGGACATGGTACTTCACATCTGTCTCTTGAAACCATATGTAACTTTGTCATTGGTTTTTAAGCTTGATAATTTCATGTGTAACTAAATCCACTTTATTATTAGAGTTTGATCTAGTCATTCCCATAAAATAAATAAAGAAAAAGAAAGAAAACTAGTAAACAATATTGAAATAATACAAAAATCTCTAATTTGAATAATTTTTTACATTAAATCTTTTTAAGATTTTTTAGATTTATTGCTAGAAATCGCAAGTCTCCTAATATATGAATGACCTATCCATTGGACTTTGAGAGTTTTAGCCATTGGTCCTTGATAAGTGTATTTTCTACACTTATTTGGGGCGTTAAACTATAGAATTTTATTATTCTTTTGGCAAAACACAACCTAAATTGTGTTATATTGCATCTTGTAGGTAAAACTCAATGTTGGATGAAGAATTGGAGAAAAGAAGCAAAATGTGTCGAAAACAACGAGCTCATTACTATGATCACAGTCACAGGTTGGAGAGTTTGCATTGATTATTGCAAACTCAACCACACCACAATGAATGATCACTTTCCCCTTCTTTTCATTGATCAGAAAAATGAAATATTTGACCATAAAGGGTCGGGAATTGAATCAATTTATGACTTTGTAATGCTTTACATGAATCTTTACACACACATCGATTTTATATTGAATAGGTATAGATTGATTTAGCATTGTGATTTTTAAATTGTTTATAGTTTCAACTCTGAAAGTCCAATCCTGAGGCTAAAAGCAGATTATCCAACCAAGTTATGTATGGAATTTTGTGTAGTAAAGTTCCATTTTGTTTGAGGACAAATAAAGATTCAAGTTTGGGGGTTTGATAAGTGTATTTTCTACACTTATTTGGGGCTTTAAACTATAGAATTTTATTGTTCTTTTGGCAAAACACAACCTAAATTGTGTTATATTGCATCTTGTAGGTAAAACTCAATGTTGGATGAAGAATTGGAGAAAAGAAGCAAAATGTGTCGAAAAATGGATAAATCCAAAGTAAGGGGATCAAAGTCTACACTATAGAAGTTGAAGGACAAAATTGCATTAATTTGAAAGATAGGATAAATTGGAGAGTTAGAAATTAATTGGGCCACATGATGCACGAAGTTAGAGACAATTGGGCTGGACTTTTTTGTTGACAAAAAAAGGGTTTCACTTTCTGCTGTTGAATGATATATATATATATATATATATATATATATATATATATATATATATATATATATATATATGTGCACATACAGACAGAAAACGGAAGAAAAGCTGGCCACGGTAGCGACAATTTGGGAAATTAATCACGTTCATCAATTCATAGGTGATGTCGTTCCACTTCTATGTGTTTAATCTTGATAACATGTTAGGCTAAATTCATTTGTATTGGATGGATGATGAAATTAATTATTTTTAGTGTTTAATTCGAGACTTTGTGATTTTAGTTTAATTCTTACGTTGTGATTTCATAAATATGTTAAGCATATTGTTTTAATGTTTGCGCACCATTAGGATGATTAGTTGCTTATTCGTAGTGTTGGAAAACTCACGGTAGGTAGAACATTGTTTATGGAACACGCTTACAATAAATATTAGGAATAATATTTATGACGTGTGCGATCATGTATGATAATCCTAAACGTCAATGCATGCTTGTCATATGAATTCGAACTAGGAATAGGATCGTCTCGTGGCAATCATATGTTTATTATATCTTGAGAAAGAATAGTAAATAAAAGTTGAATTATCGATTGTCACAATTGCATGAATTAAGTTAATCTAGTTGAGAATTGAAACTAAGAATTGATTAGTGGAGTCGGAAATCCAATACACTAACCCTCATTTGATTTAAAACCACTTTTTATTGCTTTCGTAGTTATAGAACGTAGTTAAATACCATTTCTTACTACTTTTGTGAATTTAGATATATCGAATACACTAAAGTTGAGCCTTATTCCATGTGGGACGATATCTCACTCATCACGATTCTTACTTGTACAACGAACTCGTACGTTTTCGATATTTTCACATAACGGTCCTCAAAATAAAATGCATTGTACTTTGAAGGTTTCCGTCATTAACCCTCAACAGAAAATGTCTTAGACTCTAAAAGCTCCGGTCATTGATCATCAACATAAAATGCTTAGATTTTGAAAACCTTTGTCCCCAATGCTCACAGGATGGCTTGAAAGTTCAGAGTGTTTTTCAAAACAAAAATCTTCTGGCCTTCTAAAACATCTATGTTATGATAATTTAGATTATACACAAATAAAATCTCCCAAACATCAAAATTTTTGAGCTGCTTTAAAAGTTTCTGAAAAGAAAGAGAGAAACAAAAATATTAGTTCCGATTTTATTAGAGAAATTCTATTAAATGTAAATCAAAATCAATCAACATCCAAAGTTGTATATTAAAAAAAAAAAAAGGTGTGTGTGTGTGGGGTGGGGGGGGGGGGGGGGGGGCAAATCAGAAACCAAATTCTCAGAAAAAAAAAATAATAATAAAATCATGCAATGCCTACTAAATGTATATAATTGATGGGTGTGTTGATGTTTTTGTCGCTTCTTTGTCAAACATGAAATTCAAAGAATAAATTGAAAAGTGAAGCAAAATTGTCCTCTCTCTTTCCGTATAGTAAGGGAAAAAATTATGAATTATAGAATGGAGTAAAAAAAAAAATCAATTTTAAATTTCTTTAGAATCTACAATTTAATAGGGTTATAGGTTATACATATAAAATCTATTTCTGATCCTTTTCTAAACTCAATATGAATCAAGTTGTAGAGTATTTTCAAAACTCATTTTGTATTATAATTATGTTTGAAGATAAATCTACGAAAGAATCCAAATATTGAGTAAAACTCCATAATACTTTTCCTTAAACACCGAGTCCAATGAGAATTGTTTTAAATTTTGGACTTTCACCATTCCTCATCGCGTAGATCTTTCACCAAAAAAATAAAAAATAAAATTCAAACCACATCCATGTATGTTTAAAAAATTAATAAAATTAAAAAAAAAAAAAAACCTAGGACAAGATGTCAACTTTTAATCAAAGTCTCCTAATATATGAATGACCTACCCCTTGGACTTTGAGAGTTTTAGCCATTGGTCCTCAAAATAAAATGCATTGTACTTTGAATGTTTTCGTCATTAGGGGTACTTGTCAAAATGACCTAGTCAAAGGTCCCTAATTCCATTTTGACTTTTCCAATTGACAATAATCCCAAAATGACCCATTTGCTATAAAAAGACAAAAACACCCTTAAGTGACTAAAACAATTACAAAACATGTTTGTGTTAAAAAGACAATACTACCCTTTTAGTTAACAAATAAAACTACTATTATGAAAAAATAATCAGCACAAACGGTGAAAATTAGGATGTTAATGGCGAAAAAATCATTAATGATTGAAATTTCATTGTAACCGAATTTTCGATTTGTTAACCGAGATTTCAGCTGTTAACAGCTGAAATATCGGCTGTTAACAGCTGATGATGATCGAATCTCATTTGAAACAGAAAAAGTCATTGTTAAGATGATATTTAGTATTTTTATCATAACTTTTGTTTCCGATATCCAATTAAGCCGATTTAAAAAGCGTTGGAAAGATAATTCAAAAGGCTACAACTTTGCTAGAAATAGCTCTTTTTCAATTCGAACGTTTACTATGCCAAAATGGATTTCAATCTCCAACTAAAAATTTGGACATCCTTTTACTACGGTGGAAAATTGATTTGTTTTCACTCCTTTTGATCTTTAGTTATATCTATTTGACCCTTAACATGCTCGAATCTTCATTGTGAGTTTCGACACAACTTTTGAGTACATTGATATATAGAACAAGCTAGCGTTGATTCATCTCGATAAGATATGGTACTAAAAATTCAATTCAAAGATCATTTGCCATTTTCAATTCAACATATGAACGTTAAATACGTCCGATATTAAAGTGAATTATTTGTTTAAGTTGAACAAAACGTAAATGACACTGATTTGCGTCACTTTAGTGAGGATGGACAACGCGTAAGATAGAAATTTGCTAATAAAAATATTAAAAAGAATAAGAATAAGAATTTGCTAACACGTTAAAAAATAATATATATTGTTTACTTAATTTAAAGTTTTCATTTCGTTTTAATTTTTGTATAAAAAATGAAATAAATAATTTTAAATTGATAATTATGAAAATAAAATATTATTTTTTAACGTGTTAGCAAATTTTTATTTTATTTTTTTCCTTTTAATATAATTTGTAAACTAATCTTTCATTTTTCAAATGTAATTAAATAAATATATATTGTTTACATAATTTAAAATTTTCTTTTTGTTTTAATTTTTTTACAAAATTGAAATAAATAATTTTAAATTGATAATTACGAAAATGAAATATTATTTTTTAACGGGTTTAGTGATTCTTATTTTTTTTCCTTTTAATATTTTCATTAATATAAAATTCTTTAATTAAATATAATTGTAAACTAATCTTTCATTTTCAAATGTAATTAAATAAATATATATTTTTTAATTAATTTAAAAAAAATTCTTTTCTTTTAATTTTGATATAAAAAGTGAAATATATCATTTTAAATTGATAATTATGAAAATGAAATATTATTTTTTAATGTAAAATATTTAAATCTAATAATATTAATTGATAATTATATAATTTTTTTCGATTACGTAAAATATTTAAATCTATAAATACGTATTTCATATTCGATTTATTCAATTATTAATAAAACTAAAAGGAAAAAATAAGATGTTGCTAATATGTTAAAACATAATATTTAATAATTAAAATTATTAATTTCATTATTTTACTAATTATGAAATTAAAATTAATTATTTAATTATACAAATTTTTTTCGATTACGTAAAATATTTATTTCATATTCGATTTATTCAATTATTAATAACATTTAAAGGAACGAATAAGAAGTTGCTAATATGTTAAAAGATAATATTTAATATTTGAAATTAAATTCGATTACGTAAAATAATTTTAAATTATCAATTTTAAATTGTTTATTTCATTTTTTATATAAAAATTAGAACAAAAGGAAATTTTTAAATGAAGTAAACAATATATATATATATATATATATATATATATATATATATATATATATATATATATATATATTTAATTATATTTGAAAAATGAAAGATTAGTTTACAAATTATATTTAATTAAAGAATTTTATATTAATGAAAATATTAAAAGGCAAAAAATAAGAATTTGTTAACACGTTAAAAAATAATATTTCATTTTCGTAATTATCAATTTAAAATTATTTATTTCATTTTTTATAAAAAAATTAAAACGAAAGGAAAATTTTAAATTAAGTAAACAATATATATTTATTTTATTTGAAAAATTAAAGATTAGCTTACAAATTATATTTAACGTGTTTGAAATTATATTAAAGTTAAATAAAGAATATAGATATTATTTAATTAAATTTGAAAAATTAATATTTGTTTACAATGAACATTTAATTAAAGAATTTAAAATTAAAAGAAATAAATATTTAATTTTCGTAATTATAAATTGAAATTAATTATTTAATTATACATATAAAAAATTAAAACAACAGGAAAATATGAAAGTTAAATAAACGATATAAAAAAATTAAAAATTAATTTACAAAGAATATTTAATTAATTTTTTTAAATTAATTAAAAAATAGGAAAAAAAATAAGAATTTGCTAATTTGTTAAAAAATAATATTTCATTTTCATAATTATCAATTTAAATATTTTATTTCATTTTATTTTTAAAAAATAAAACAAAAGAAAATATTAAAATAAAAAAGAATACAAATATTATTTAATTACATTTGAAAAAATATAAGATTAATTTATTAATAATATTTAATTAAAGAATTTAAATTAATTAAAATATTAAAAGGAGAAAAATAAGAATTTTGCTAATTTGTTAAAAAATAACATTTCATTTTCATAATTATCAATTTAAAATTGTTTATTTCATTTGATATTTAAAAATTAAAATAAAAAAAAATATTAAAATAAAAAAGAATAAAATATTATTTAATTACACCTGAAAAATTAAAGATTAGTTTACAAATAATATTTAATAAAAGAATTTTAAATTAATTAAAATATTAAAAGGAAAAAAATTAGAATTTGCTAATTTGTTAAAAAAAATAATATTTAATTTTCGTAATTATCAATTTAAAATTATTTATTTCATTTTATATTTAAAAATTAAAACAAAATGATTTTTTTTAAAATTTAACAAACAATATATATTTATTTAATTACATTTGAAAAATGAAAGATTAGTTTACAAATTATATTTAATTAAAAAATTTTAAACTAATTAATATATTAAAAGGAAAAAAAATAAGAATTTTTTAACACGTTAAAAAATAATATTTTGATATGTTAACAGACCAATAGCTATTAACAGACCAAGTGCAAATGGTTTATTAACAGACCATATTAAATAGACTGTTAATGCCTGTTAACAGACCATATTAAATAAGCCTATTTAACGTGGCCTGTTAACATGCCTTAACAGACCGTTTAATATGTCATTGAACCATTTAATATGGTTCCGCATTAACGAAACCATATTTAATATGGCTTGTTAACGAGCCATATTTGGTATTTGTTAAGCAGTTCATTTAATATGGTTGGTGCAAATGGTACGTTAACGACTATCTTAATAAAAAATGGTCTGTTAATAGAATGACTTGATTAATAAAAAAAAAAAAATGAAACCGTCAATTTTCTTGTGAAGATAAAGTGGGGGTATTTTTGATTTTTTACTTCTCTAAAGTTCTACTTTTAAATTTTTCTTTTTTTTTTTTACATATTTACCGGTCAAAGGTCATTTTGGAATTACACATGAATAAAAAGGTCATTTCCTCCTATTTCCTCTTTCGTCATTAACCCTCAACAGAAAATGTCTCAAGACTTTGAAAGCTCCGGTCATTGATCAACAACATAAAATGCTTAGATTTTGAAAGTATTGTTCCTCGGTCCCCAATGCTTACCGGATGGCTTGAAAGTTCTAAGTGTGTTTCAAAACGCAAATCTTCTCGACTTCAAAAAATCTATAGTATGGTAATTTAGATTATGCACAAATAAAATCGCTCAAACATCAAAAATTTTGAGCTGCTTTAAAAGTTTCTAAAAAGAAAAGGAGACAAACAAAAATATTAGTTTCGATTTTATTAGAGGAATTCTATTAAATGTAAATCAAAATCAACCAACGTCCAAAGTCGTATATTAAAAAAAGAAAAAGACAAAAAAAAAGGTGTGTGTGTGTAAGGAAGAGGGGGGGGGGGGGGGGTGCAAAAAGCAAAATCTCAGAAAAAAAATAAAAATAAAATAAAATCATGTAATGCCTACTTTCACATTGTGTTCAGTGCAAAGTGGAAAAGTTAAATGTATATAATTGATGGATGTTTGTTGTTTTTGTCGCTTCTTTGTCAAACATGAAATTCAAAGAATAAATTGAAAAGTGAAGCAAGAGTTCTTTCCGTATGGTAAGGAAAAAAAAATTATGAATTATAAGATTGGAGTAAAAAAAAAAATCAATTTTAAATTTCTATAGAATCTACACTTTAATAAATAAATAAATAAAATCATGCAATGCCTATTTTCACATTGTGTTCAGTGCAAAGTGGAAAAGTTAAATGTATATAATTGATGGGTGTTCGATGTTTTTGTCGCTTCTTTGTCAAACATGAAATTCAAAGAATAAATTGAAAAGTGAAGCAAGAGTTCTTTCCGTATGGTAAGGAAAAAAAAATTATGAATTATAAGATTGGAGTAAAAAAAAAAAATCAATTTTAAATTTCTATAGAATCTACACTTTAATAGGGTTATAGGTTATACATATAAAATCTATTTTTTATCCTTTTCTGAACTCGATATGAATCAAGTCGTAGAGTATTTTCAAAACTCATTTTGTATCATAATTATGTTTGAAGATAAATCTACGAAAGAGTCCAAAAATTGAGTGAAACTGCATCATTTTTTTTTCCATAAACACCGAATCCAATGAGAACTGTTTTAAATTTTGGACTTTCACCCTTCCTCATCGCATAGGTCTTTCACCAAAAAAAATAAAAAATAAAATTCAAACCCCATCCATGTATGTTTAAAAAAGTAATAAAAAATCCTAGGACAAGAGGTCAACTTTTAATCAAAGTCTAAGCAAAATTTTATAAATTCAAAATTTACATAATGAATTTTCATAATAAATAAATAAATCTTGAAGGACATTATAAACATTAAATAAAAAATAAAAAATGGATCGCGTCGATTTCAAATAATTAGCTCATTGTCTATTAAAATCAGGGGCGGATGCTGACTTTTTATGGGTACAATCGAACTTTCAAAAAGTGACAAAAAAATTAAAATAAGAGATATTTTATTACAATTGTTCTCTACGTGTTCGTATATTTTGATATCGTTCCATAATTACATCATTTTCAATCTTGTCAAATACATCTTTTTCAATATATGCAATTAAACTATAATTCAACAATTGATCTCCGATTCGATTGCGTAGACGATTTGACATAAGTCATCGCAGAAAATGATCTCTCGATTGAAGTAGTGGCCACATGAAGAACTAAGGTTAATGTCACAAACTTGTAGACTAATGGATACACTTCATGTTTATTCTTTGCAATCAATTTTTGTGCAAGATCACTAATGCCCTGTAGGAAGTCTTTTTCCTTTCTTATTTAAAAAAAATTATTTGGTGTAGATTAAAATTATTTTTTAGTAAATCTTGTTGGGAAGCAATAATGTCTGTTTTAAATCCAAAGTATGGGTCATAAATAGTTAATGTGTCCTTATTGAACATCATTAATTTTCAGATGAGATCGTTCAAGTTTTGATTCTATATATATTAAACATTATATATTACTCGTACAATAGAAATTCTAAGTAGACTAACAATGGTGGATTAACGATCTTAGTGCATTCCGTGATTTGATTGAACTTCAAAATTAACTTATTTTTAGTTGTTTATTTTAGAAGATAATTAGATTATAAAAATCTAAAATCAAACTCTAAATCATTAATTTCATGTGTTTAAATTAGAATTAATTTTAATTAAAGTAAACGAGTTGATATTTATTCTTCAATATATCTATTCGAGGAAAAATCTTGACAATAACTCTTATTTTACTATTTTCATTTCTAGGATGCACATAGCAATTATATAGAAGATAAATTACAATGGGAAAAGTGAATACCAAAGTAACTTTAGTTTGTAGATGTTGGAATTTGATTAAAGAAGCTGAAAGTTTTATAAAATATGTGATTAATTACTGATTTTAATTTGTTTGGAGGCATTTTTTTCCAAAGAAGAACAAAAAAAGGGACCATTCTTACCATTTGCAGGGCATTAGTTGAATTCACTGTGGCTGCTCCAGTTCGTATGCCGTTTTTGCCCTTACCATGGTCAATACAATTGCAATAATTGTGGTGCAACTTTTAGAATGGAAGGGCAAATTCGGAATAATGACTTATAGTCAATTGGTGTGCAGGTCATTTATTGAATCCACTGTGCATTATTTGAAAGAATGAATGCATTTTCTTGACAAGAATGGACACCAAACGAAGGCGAAGTCTTTTTCCTCTCCTATTTAAAAAAAAAAAAAAGGTACTTCAAAATCCTAGTGGGGCACTTGCCCCACTAGGCCCCACTGTAGATCCGCCAGTGATTAAAACTAAAGTTTATTTAAGTTCATTTCTCGTATTAAAAGCTCATCATATATTAAAATGTCTATCCTTTGAACTCATTTAATTAAATTAAAAATAAATAAATAGTATATGGTTATAAAAGTTTTATAAATAGGACCAAGGTCCACAAAAAATCATAAATTGAAGCGCATGAAAAAAATCATAAGTTCCGGAGAAAGAAGTTAAGGAAAAATTCTAAAGTCCAGACGACGAAAAGAAGAAAGTCTCAAGTCCAATTCGAGTATTATTAATACAAATTGAATCAAATGAGTTTATTGAGAAAACAATTACAATCGAATGTCAGCGTAGATACAATCGACAAATCCTCTCACCCAACTGTTATTTTTAACTTCGAAATTCGCTAGTCTTGATGTTTCAACTAGAATAAGAGGACAAATAGCTATTTGAGATGAAAATATTTGAATTACTTGCATTCTTCTTCAATGAGGGTGTATTTATAAATTTTCCTTTGTGTTGGGGTAATTTGATCATTTTCAAGTTGTGCCAGATGGAGGCTCTTTATTGGTTATCTTGTAAATGATTTGATTATGAGTCATGTTTTATTCACTTGCCCATGTGCTTTTTATTGACAGCCTGTAGCTAGTCTGCTTATGAAAAATAGTTCGTGAATTTTAGGCGAGCCTTTTGCTTCTTTGTTCCCTTTGCGTGTTGCTTTTCACCTCACCAATGACTAGTTGAGTTTGCGGATTTTATTTTGAGGGTTAAGTTCGGTTTTGATATTTATATTAATTCTAGGAATTATTGTTTATTTTGATGCGTTGCGAACACATGGTTGCTCATATATATTTTTCTTCGCTAAGGATGGGTGACGTTGGCCGTTTTGAAGGGACATGTTATGATTACTGTAGTTATTTGCATGGTTGCAGGTCCCTTTCACATGTTTCTAGGTTGATGGCCTGTACGTACCTAATGCGTGTGTCAAATACGTTTGATCGAATCTGTTTTTTTTTTTAATTCTTAATCAGGCGGCGGCTCTTAATATTTGATGGCTACGATTGTTCTTATAATCTGATCAACTGCGATTCATCTTGCCATGAAATCTAATGGTTCATGTCTCTTTCTGGAGTTCCTATAAGTATGTTATTTCTCCTTGTGAGTTTCTTTCTTACCCCTTTTTGCTATTCATCTCTCCTAGCGTCTTCATACTTTTCTTCTACCAACATATCTTTTCAGAGTGATTCTCAAAATATTTCTCAGGAATCTGAGATTGAAGGTTCTCAACTCAGGGATTCGTCTCCTAATGTGCCTTCTTCTTCGAATGGATTCTAGCATCTCGCGACGCAATCACGTATATCGACGAATCCTTTATTTTCTGGGGCTATCCCATCACTTTTTGACTAGGGTAGTAATTCCCAACCTAGGGTTGATGAGGCTCCCAAGACTTCGACTACTATTGATAGAGAGACTTTTGAAGCCTCTGAGATATTTTTAAATATTACTGAGAAAGATTTGGGTGACATTTGGGACCGCTTTGGTATCCCTGGTGATATAGAGTTGATTTGTTCTGGGCAACTTTAAACTGTGAATCCTCCCTATGATTGTATTGTTGTTAATAGGTGTTTTAATGGGTATGGGACTTAGACTTCCTTTTCACACTTTCTTTTGCATCATCCTTTCCTCTTTTAATATTATTCCCATACAATTTACCTTGAACGGATGGGGCCATATGGTTGGGTCATTTTTATTATATAATATTACAAAATACAAATGTGAGGGAAAAACTTCCTCTAGATTTTTTCTTTCCATTTACAATTTGGTAAGAATGTGGACTACTCCGCACCCACAAAAGGGTATTATTATTTTACTCATCGCTCCCCAAAATATGTCCAAAGCTCATCACCACTCCCAATAAAGTACATGATTGGAAGGAAGGCTTTTTCTTTGCTGCAGTAACTGGTGGCTACTTCCCAATGACCATTATCCTGTAGTGGTCATGTGTCGTTTTTGTAATGATTATAGTGAGTATTCGGCCTTTCCGTGCTCCGCCATATATTATTATTATTTACTCAATTACATTCGCGGAGAAAAAATGCCAGCTCCTTTTTTTAGGTCAAGCCCTTGGAGATCTTCGCACTTGGTAACACATATTCTTCATTTGAGCTCTGAGACTCGCAAAGTTGAGAGGCTCCTAAGCTCCTTTCATCCAAAATTTCATAATATCATAATTCAAATTATTCCAAGTAGGGGTGGAGCCAGCACCTAGCGAGTGGGTGCGCCTGCCCGTGTTGGCTCCGTCAGAAAAAAAATGGATTATAAAGTTTTGACGACTGACGCTAAATATTTATAAATATACCAACTTCTAACTAAAAGTCGTATAGCTCCTATGGTAGATTGCTAGTTTTGCATGCAAGATGCAAATGGTTCAATTTAAGGAACCTCCACTCTTTCTTTTAATTTTTAGCTACCAAATTGCTCAAAGAAAAATTTTATATCATATTTTTACAATAGGTGAGATTCGAACATATACTCAGCTGTAATAATGAAATGCTTGACAGCAATGGCAATCAGGGGCGGAGGGAGGGGTGGGCTATATCCCAGCCCTACCCCAGCCCAAAAGCAATTTTTTTTTAAAAATATTTGGTTAATTTAGTTTAAATATTTGGTTAATTGTGTATTATTTCAGTTTTACACTTAGGTTGTAAATAAAATTAATTGGGCTAAAATTAATATTTGGGCTCCACAAATTTTACTTTTTTTTTTTAATTTTTCACCATGAATTTGCTTCTGAGCTGGGAATAAATTTCTGGGCTAGGCTAATTTTATTCTTTTTAGTTTTTCACCGTGAAGTTTCTTCTGAAATGATGTTGTTATCAAAATAAGTAATATGCTATATATTTAATTTTATTAGTTTAAAAATATATTTGTTAGAACATTGTTACGAGTGTTCAAAAATATATTATGACCAATGTTTTAAACTTATAGAAAATAATATATAACATTAATATATTAAAAATCAAGTGCGATTTAAGTTAAATTTGAAAATTAAATAAATGAAATGATGAAGGTGAATATTACAATTTAATTAGTTTGGATTCAAAATCAAATTAATCAATTAGACATACATTTGGAAAATGATTTTTGATGGACATTTTAACATTTTTTTATTATGTCACTATCCCACATTGGAAGTTTATGGAACTATTGGAGAGGAGAGCATTTATAAAAGATATTATCTCACATTAGAAGTTTATGAAACAATTTGAGATAAGTGCATCTATAATATGAACATGGCATCCAATAGTTTTCTATGGGCCTTTGAATTATAATCTATGAGGTCTATTCATGAAGTTAAAAAATTTTAAACTAAAAAAAGAAAAAAAAAATCAGGAAAACCACCAAACTGCGACTAGTTCATCGGTTTACGGTTGAACTGGCCGGTTCAGTGGGTTTTGAACGATTTTGTCATAATGAGTTAGCTGTGCATGATTTTGCCCGATTTTGGGTCCAATTTTTGTTTTATCATGTGGTTTAAAACATCTTTTAGTGTACAAGTTCATTGGAAAAAAAAAAATTTCAGCACAGCCTAATGTATTTCCTGGCTCCGCCCCTGATGGCAATTGAAGAATTTAAACAATAAATTTGACAAGAAAATATATATTCGATTTTATGAAAGTAATAGACTATTTGTTTTAAAAATTATTATTTTTAACTAAAATTCGATATTGCAATGACCTAGCGGTTGATACGCCGACCCAATTATTTGTACAATCAACGATTGGGTCGAGTATGATAACAATGCATAATATATATTTTTATTGTTGATTTTATTAATTTATTTTGTGAAATTTAAATTCAGACAATCTAAATACTATTCTTTATTTTTTTTAAAGTTCGAAAAACACATTTTTTGGGTCAAAAATAGGTCTAAAAATGATTGTTTTAAAAACTTTGTATAAATCTCGCCTAAATTTGAAACTTGTATTTACCGTCACATGCTTCTACTACGGAACTTCAGGGCATTTGCCTGTAGAATGTGTGTCTTCTTCTTTTCCGATTCCAATTTGGGATCCTAGAAAAAGGAAAGCATTGGCTAGGTCTGTGCCTATTCCCCATCCCAAAGGCTCATATTTACCTCGGGGTCTTACCCCCACATTTCAAGTCTTTATTCCTTCCTTGCCACTGGCGGATCTACAGTGGGACCTAGTGGGGCAAGTGCCCCACTAGGATTTTGAAGTACCTTTTTTTTTAAATAGGAGAGGAAAAAGACTTCACCTTCGTTTGGTGTCCATTCTTGTCAAAAAAATGCATTCATTCTTTCAAATAATGCACAGTGGATTCAATAAATGACCTGCACACCAATTGACTATAAGTCATTATTCCGAATTTGCCCTTCCATTCCAAAAGTTGCACCACAATTATTGCAATTGTATTGACCATGGTAAGGGCAAAAATGGCATACGAACTGGAGCAGCCACAGTGAATTCAACTAATGCCCTACAAATGGTAAGAATGGTCGGTTTTTTTGTTCTTCTTTGGAAAAAAAAATGCCTCCAAACAAATTAAAATCAGTAATTAATCACATATTTTATAAAACTTTCAGCTTCTTTAATCAAATTCCAACATCTACAAACTAAAGTTACTTTGGTATTCACTTTTCGCATTGTAATTTATCTTCTATATAATTGCTATGTGCATCCTAGAAATGAAAATAGTAAAATAAGAGTTATTGTCAAGATTTTTCCTCGAATAGATATATTGAAGAATAAATATCAACTCGTTTACTTTAATTAAAATTAATTCTAATTTAAACACATGAAATTAATGATTTAGAGTTTGATTTTAGATTTTTATAATCTAATTATCTTCTAAAATAAACAACTAAAAATAAGTTAATTTTGAAGTTCAATCAAATCACGGAATGCACTAAGACCGTTAATCCACCATTGTTAGTCTACTTAGAATTTCAATTGTACGAGTAATATATAATGTTTAATATATATAGAATCAAAACTTCAACAATCTCATCTGAAAATTAATGATGTTCAATAAGGACACATTAACTATTTATGACCCATACTTTGGATTTAAAAGAGACATTATTGCTTTCCAACAAGATTTACTAAGAAATAATTTTAATCTACACCAAATAATTTTTTTTAAATAAGAAAGGAAAAAGACTTCCTACAGAGCATTAGTGATCTTGCACAAAAATTGATTGCAAAGAATAAACATGAAGTGTATCCATTAGTCTACAAGCTTATGACATTAACCTTAGTTCTTCATGTGGCCACTGCTTCAGTCGAGAGATCATTTTCTGCGATGACTTATGTCAAACATCGTCTACGCAATCGAATCGGAGATCAATTGTTGAATTATAGTTTGATTGCATATATTGAGAAAGATGTATTTGACAAGATTGAAAATGATGTAATTATGGAACGATATCAAAATATACGAACACGTAGAGAACAATTGTAATAAAATATCTCTTACTTTAATTTTTTTGTCACTTTTTGAAAGTTCGATTGTGCCCCCCAACATAAAAAGTCTGCGTCCGCCCCTGTTCCTTGCCATAAGGATACATTAGATGTAGGTTCTTTGTCAGTGTTTCTTCATTTGATCTCCCATACAGCAAAGGCTATTTTTGCCTATTTCAACCCATTTTGGGAGAAGCTGGAGGAAGAACTTACTCTTACTGAGAGGGGAAAAATTATTGATGCCTATTTTCAGCCAGCTGAAGTCCTATCTCAAAATCATAGTCTGATTATAAAACTTGCACCTCAAAGGTAGCTAGCTTGGAGAAGAAAGTTAGCTCTTTAATGAAGAAGTGTAACTCTCTTCAAAGAAAGTTGAAGGAGGTTGATGTTGACTTATGGTTGATTTCATCCTTAATGTTTTGATCATAACAAAAAAGATTAATATTATTTCTAACAATTGATTTTGAGTGATGATAGTTCAATGTTAAAATCGATCAAACATTGCCAAAATCAACACATCATAAATCGGACTCGAAATGAAGATCAAAGTGAAAGTTAAGCATTCAAGTCAAATCATTCGAGACGAGAGCTTAAAAGATCAAAATCAAGACTATCAAATCGAGCTCATAAAGAAGAACAAGATCAAGAGTTTAAGAGCCAAACATGAAAGAAACTTCGAACCAAGATCAAAGACTATGCTTTCGAGATCATATGTAAATGTATAACGTTTTGATCTTTAGTAATGAATGACAATAACTCAAAAATCATTTTGTGCACGAAGAGTTATTTTCATATCACTAGTAGTGTCAATGGGCCGAGCCGAGCCGGCTCGGCCCATACTCGCACGAGTCGAGCTCGGCTCGTTTCGTTTTGGACGAACTCGGCTCGTGCCCGAGCTCGCCCAAGACAAGCAGCTCGGCTCGCCGGCTCGCCAATTTTTTTTTCTTCTTTTTTGTGAAACGCTACTATAACTAAATCTTAAATTCAATATATATATATATATATATATATATATATATATATATATATATATATATATATATATATATACATTTATCGGGGTTCGTCAAAACATTTATAATTTTTAAAATAGTAACTATGCATTTTCTAAAACATTTTTATTTAAAAAAAAAAAAAGATAAACTCTCCTCCTTTATCCGGGCTTGGGATCGGCTACTTCAATTTCGATTAGGCAGAGTTAAAATTGTATATGAATAACTTGTTACATGTACAATTTTTTTTAAAAAATATAAATGTATGAAAATAAAATTTTGTAATGAATGTAGTGAAATTAAATATCACTTACTTGATTACATGGAATTTCGGCATATTTATGTTGAATTCGATAATTAGCGTCTTCCCAATCATTCACGTACATTAACGCTTCCAAAATATCTTCTTTTAGTCGACTTCGAATCTCAGAGAGAACCATCTTCCCTACACTAAAAGCAGACTCCGAAGCTACAGTGCTAACCGGAAGTGTTAATAGATCTCTTGCAATTGCAGAAACTATTGGCCATCGACGTTCGTTATTTCGCCAGAATTCAATGACATTTTCTGAACTTTTCTTAATTGATTTGTTATTAGGCATAGTATAACGAAAATAAACAATTAATTCAAATGGCAACGCATTTGGACTAGTACTCGAAGTTTGAGTACATGCAGTGGAAGACAAACTACTACTACTAGAGGAACCATATGCATATGCAGTTGAATCATATTTAATTGAGTCTATGTTTTCTAATAAATTAATTACTTCAGCGTCGTCATCGTTTATATTAGTGGAAGGAGTAGTAGGTACACGAGTAATTTGTGTACCTATTCGTGAAGCATATAATTCATACATTTCAGTTAACGTTTGTTCCAAATTCCTATAAGTAATAGGCATATTAAAAGTTAAAGCATTTGAAATTTGGTCAATTATAAATTTAGTACCCGATAAATTATATCGGGGGTCCATGACGCATGCTAAAGGAAATAACATAGGTAATTCTTCCCAATATTTTCTAAATTTTAATTCCATGGCATACATAACCGCATGAAATCAGGGTCATTTTGATATCTCTTAAAAGCCCTAACAGTTATATAAAGACGTTCAAGAACCATGCAACTAGTGGGATAATAAACACCAGACAATATATTTGTAGAAGTATAAAAACTTGACAAAAATTTTTTAATTTTAAAAACTGTAGTCCAATCGGATTCATTTAAGATATTATCGTCTTCGTCTCTAATATGCCTATTGTTATAAAATTCAGTGATAAACGTTTCAAAACCTTCACAGGATTTTAATAATAAGTAAGTTGAATTCCATCTATGACCTACGTCAGTAATAAAAGTTTTTGTATGCTCGTTCCCAGCTTGTTCACAAAATTCTTCAAATGCTTGTTTTCTACTAGGTGTAATCGTGATATATATAAGTGCATTCCTAATTCGACTAATTTCGTCATTCACATGTTTTAAACCGTCTTGTACAATTAAATTAAAAATATGGCGCACACATCGAATATGAAATAAATAACTACCAAAATCGGGTTGAAGTACTCTATGCAATTTATCGGTAACAACTTTATTTACGGAAGCATTGTCAAAATTAAAAGAACGAATTTTACTTTCGCATTTATATTCTCTAATTATTAACATAATAGCATTAAATATAGTTTGAGCGTTATGAGGATACTCAACAATTTTAAAAGCAATAATTTTTTTTATGCATAACCCAAAGTGGTCTATATAATGTGCAGTTGCAGCTATATAACCTTTCTTATTAATCCCTTCGCACAAATTCGAAGTTAAAGATATCACACCCCCGTATTTTTCTAAATCCGCAATCAATAATTTCTTTGCATTAAGAAAATATTCAATTGTATTAGAACGAAGAGTATTTCGACTTACCCCAACGTACCTTGGTTGAAGATATTGTTTGACGTAGTTTACGAAATGTTGGTTGTCCACTATTGCTAGTGGCAGCTCCGCCGCGGCAACGAACTTCACCATTCCCGTTCGAGCTTCCTCCTTCGAATACATCCACGTAGAAAGTGGCGTAGTAGTAGTACCGACGCTACTAGTACCAAACTGTAGTTGCGTTTGACTACGTTCAAGAAGCCCATGTTTGGCCGCACATGTTTTGTAGTGACGGTTGAGGTGAGTGGTTCCAATGCCTTTTTGCCATGCTAGTCGTTGTTGACAGTATTTACATACTGCTTTGGTTTCTAGAAGTCGATGCAATTTGAAATGGTCCCAAAATTTTGCCTGCTTCTTCTCCTTTCTCTTCCCTCTTGCATCGGGAATATTTAATGCAGGTTCTTCATCTTGTTCCAAATCAATTGGAACACTAGGATCAACATCAACGTCATCCAAATCAATTGGATCGGGATGACTACCTTCACGAACGTCGAAATTTTCAATGTCTTCTGGAATTGGTAATTCATTGAGACCGGCAAATTCATTCCGAAATTGATTTTGGGCAGGTGTTTCGCATTCCATACCGAACAAGTTTTCAACAAATGCTCGTGGATCCATTTGTGAATTGTAGAAATTGAATGTTGAAATAAAATGTAGAAAATAGAATGTAGAAATGTAGAATTGAGAAGTGAATGAAGATTATATACTAGTGTATAAAATGGGTTGTAAAATTAAGATAATAATGTAAAAAATGTAGAAGAGAATTATAGAATAAATGAATGATATTGTTGATAATGATTTGTAAATTGTAGAGAGTAGAGAATGAAAGTTTGGTGAGGAAAAAATGTTGTAATGGGTTGGGTATATATAGGAGAATAAATTCAAAAAAAAAATTAAAATTGGTGACCAAACGGTCATTCTGTCACTTGTTTTTCTAATTTTTTTTTTATAATATACGAGGCTCGTGGGCTCGTTCACGAGCCGCTCGTGAATAGTGACGAGCGGGCTCGGCTCGTCTAGCGAACCAGCCCGCTCGGCTCGTGCTTGCTTTTTAATGAGCCCGAGCGGCTCGTGGGCGTGAACAGTACGAGCCGAGCGAACAAGCCGACGAGCCGCTCGGCTCGGTTGACACCACTACATATCACTTGCATAAAATATTTTTGATCCAAAGTAAGATTGATATTTCAAAGTGTACTTGAACTTAGATCATATCTCCAAAAAAAAAAAAAAATGACTGGCGGTCAACCGGTTGACCAGATGGTCGACCGGACGTCTCCAACGGTTAGATTTTTGACCATTCTGACATCTGATTTTTCCTGTACAAATGGTCATTTTGGTCATCCGAAAAGTGGCGGTCTACCGGACCGGTCATCTGGTTTGACAGAAACTTTGGCTTTTTTCATCTCTATAAATACCAACTCACTTCTCATTTATTACAAGAATTTTTAGAGCATTCAATTGATATTTCTTTGAGCTTACATTTTTACATTTATTTCTTCATAGCAAAAACTTTGATTTTTGGATCAAATTTCTTGAATTATTTCTCTTATCAAAGTTTTTCATTTCTCTTTGTGCTTAATATATCTATATCAATTTTGAAATAAATATATTTTTGAAAAAGATTTTTACACTTACATTGTATAAACTTTTCTTCTTTTTCTTCTTCATATTGAAACTTTGATTGATTGAACTAAACTTGTAAAATCATCATATTCATCAAAGTTTCTCATTTCTCTCTTAGTACTTAATTCATTACAATCATCCATTAAAAGAGAGATATTTCTTGAGAAGATTTTTGAACCTACATTGTATTTATTTCTTCATCTTCTCATTCAAACACTTTGATTGATTGAATCTAATTTTTGACTATCATATTCATCAAAGTTTTTCATCTAACACTTGAGCTATCATTTTTTACTATTCATTGAAGTGTTAGCCTCTCTTAATACTTAATTTGTTTGTATTATTTATCAAGAGAGGAATTTCATTGTAAAATCACTTTGATAAAGTGTGGGTCGTGTTGAAGTCCCTTAAAGATCAACATTGTATAAGGATCGGTACTCCTTGTTGTAAGTCACCGTGTGGGTCATATTGAGGTCCTGTAAAGCTCAATAGCGTGGGTCGTGTTGAGGTCTCGCAAAGCTCAACATTGTATAAGGATCGGTGTTCCTTGTTTGTAAGTCACCAGAAGCATTGTAAAGGGTTGGATTGCACCATAAGTCAATCAGCATAGTGAAAAAGTCTTGCTCGTGCCGAGAGCTTGGTAACAAGGGACGTAGATCATTGCTTTGAATTGAACCTCCACAAATATATCATTTGCATCATTTCTCCATTTTACTTATCGCTTTTATATTTGTGTTTACTATTTGAATTAATCTATTTAATCTTTACTTGCTTGAATTTAGATTAATTCTTCGAAAAAGTTTTAAAAACCAATTCACCCCCCACCCCCCTCTTGGTTAGTTATTCTTGGGCTATCAGTTGAGGGTGAGAGGAATAGGTACAAGGAGATGAGAAAGGATGCTAAAGCTTTTGCGGCAAATGATGCTTCCTTGGTGAATGAAGCCTAGAAGATTTTCTCCAATTAAAATTTTGGCGAAGGAGGAGCATACAACCTATATTACAAAAACTGAGCGTGATGCTTTGCATCTCAAAGAGGAGTTCCAAATGACCAAGTCTAAGCATGAAGCTACTTTTAAGCACAACTAAATAATACAAGGAATGAGATTGCTGCTCTTCGTGACAAATTGAGAAACAATGAGGCGAAACTAGTTGTTCCAGAGTCTAACCTTTCTAGAGCGACTGCTTCTGAGGCAATGTTAGTTGTGGATTCTATACAGATTGGGGAAAGAAGTGCTTAACATTATTAGAAGCTTTTATCTCGAATGGGATATGGACTTTTTGAAAGTTCATAAAGACGATGTTGAGGATACCCCTTCTATTGAGGTTTTTTTGTTAGCTTCGGGAGCTTTGAACACTCCATCCATTCTCCCTGATCTCTCTCAACCTAATTCGCTGGCAATCTTCCCAATTGGGAATGTGGCTATTAATAAGTCTCTTAACACTTCAATTCATGCTTCTACAAAAGCAAGGGTACCCTCAAGGGGCGAAGTTCAAGTTAACCAGGAGCATCCTTCTTCCGAGAATCTTTAGTCCTTGGTTAATTAGGGCAGCTTATTTTTTGTCTCATTATGATATTGAAGCTTTATTCCTTGTTCATATATAAACCTGCTCTTTCTTGACAATTTTATTAATAAAATATTATTGTTTTATGTCGTACGAATTTGTCCATTTGACAATCTTTGTGCTTACGTTGTTTCTCATTTGTTACTTTAGGCATGCTTCACATAGATGAATTTATAACGAGTTTATATCAGCATCAGAATCTATCGCTCGTGTGCTGATTTCTCATTTCAACAATGGAGATTTACAAATGAAACTTTATTAAATAGTCGTAACAACATTGAGTGGTACGGATTATTATTCCTTCCCTAGCCATGGCTTTGTCATACGTATGTACTTTACGTGCTATTACAAAGACATAATGACATTTAAAGGTAAATGGATATGGCCTCATCCCCGTTCGAAAATGATTTCCTTTGGTGTGGAAATCAACCCCCGTATTTCTTTGGCAGAATAGAACTCACCTTTGGTTGATATTCTTTTGGCAGAGTTGAAGTCGCGTTTGTCCATTTGGGGCAGGATTTTAATTTCTTGATAGGGTTGGCCAAATCTTTTACTATTAATCCTCCTTTTTGTAACCTTGTCGTAAGTACAGTATTTTTCTTTTGCTTCTATCTCTCATGTTTCCTCTAGTTTTTGCTAAGTTATCTTTATTGGCGTGTAGGTTTTTTACCCCTACCTTCACAACATCGGATACTTGTTTTCCTAAACAAGGATTTTTGAACATTCATTTCTCTCCCATCGTTTTCATCAAGACAATTTGTTCCTTAGGAACCAAATTCGTTGTTCTAGTGACATCGTTCACGATGTTTCGCTGCAAGTGTCATGGGACTTTGACCCTACATTGGATCGATTTCAGATAGGATATTAGAAGAGTTTGTTTGTGAAAAGTTCGAAAGGTTTCCATGGACGACACCAATTCATTGACAATACAAATTGAATCAAACGAATTTATGGATAAAATAATTACAATTGAATGTCAATGTAAATACAGTCGACAAATCCTCTCACCTAACTATGATTTTCACCTCAAAAATTTATTAGTCTTGATACTTCAACTGGAATAAGAGAATAAATAACTATTTTGAGAGGAATATTTTTGAATTGCATGCCTTTTTCTTCAAATGAGATGGCATTTATAGATTTCCTTCCAAACGTTAACGTAGTTTGGTCATTTTCAAGTTGTGCCAAATGGTGGTTTCTTATAGGGGTGTCCAAAAATCCCGAACCGAACCGGACCGAACCGAACCCGAACCGAACCGAGCGGTTCTTCATAAATTAAATACCCGAACGGGTACCCGAATTGAGAACCGATGGGTTTGGGTCGGGTCTCGGGTCTAGACCAAGAACCGAAGAACCGAACAAGAACCGAAACTAAATAATTTTTTTATTTTTTATATTGAATTAATTAAATTATTTTATTTTTTTCCTATACAAATTAGCAAATTAATTGAAGAAATTAGATTATTTCATAATTTTAATTTTTAAGCCCAAATCATTTTAAAATCCATTAGCCCATTTTAATTTGAAGCAAATGAATATACCTTATGTAGTTTTGCTGTAATATTAATATCTACTTATTGGTATTTGTATGCATTGAATTAATCTTATTGGACGGCTAGTTTTGTATATTTTTTTGAATTGGGCTACGTTAATTTGTAAAAGTTACGAATGAAATGTTATTAATTGTATTTATGTAGTGTTGCTGAAAATATTAAAAAATTTAATTATGGTACGGAACCGAACGGAACCGAACCGACCCGAACCGAACCGAAAGGAACCGAACCCGAACGGTTCCATAATTATATTTGGACCCGACGGGTCCATTTATTAAATACCCGAAAGTTTTGGATCGGTTCGGGTATCTTCAGAACCGAACCGAACCGACCCATGGACAGCCCTAGTTTCTTATTGACAGCATGTAGTCAATCTGTTTATGAAAAATAGTCTGTGACTCTTACGCAAGCCTTTTGCTTCTTCATTCCTTTCGCGTGTTGCTTTTCGCCTAGCCATGACTAGTTGGGTTTGTAGATTTTATTTCGAGGGTTAACATCAAGAAAATATTAGAAGATCAAAATTTTCTTTAAATCAAAGCAAATTCAAGTTCAAACTCCGAAGCACAAATCCAAGTCCCAAGCAAAATTCTCAATAAATCAAATTTTCGACGAGCCTTGAAGTTCAGGATTCAAGATGCGTGGCTAGTCATCTTAAAACAATCGGATCGTCAATTAGACGTCTAATTTCACCGTCACATGAAGATCAATCTACATTGTTAACGAAAATCAATTTACAATAATTTCTGTATTCTTTATACATGAAATTTGTCGTATAACACTTTAAAATTCATTGTGATGTGTAAGTTTTATTCTAATTTTGTGTAATATGTATTTTTTGCATGTTTTGTCAATGGGTGGATTTGTGTGAATTATTCTCTCTTTTTATTTTTTTCGTTTAACTATGTGTGTATTTCTTGATTTATGGATAAGCAAAATTGGGTATTCCAATATTGGAGTAAAAAAAAAATTTGTCTTCAAATTAAAATTTCTTTGGACCATACACTTTTAATAAGGTCAGTTTAAATATATATATATACAGAAATGATCTAATGAGCACCGGTGCTCATCTTATCTTAAGCACCGATGAGTTGGCACATTAATTCATTGGTGGATAAAGATTTTGTGAGTTCCAATCCACCAATGAATTAATGTGCCAACTCATTGGTGCTTAGGATAAGATGAGCACCGGTGCTCATTAGATCATTTCTGTATATATATATATATATATATATATATATATATATATATATATATATATATATATATATATATATCAAAGCAAAAAAAAATAATGCTGAACGAGTGAGCTTTATTCATTGAGCAGATGAATATATAATACACAGCATAATCACAAGAATAATCTAGAAGCTAATGTTGTTAGGCTGTTCCATGATTTATGGATCATGTTGGGAATAATAGTACAATTGAAATGTGGTCCAAAGAATCAGGTAGGCCACGTTATTGACAACATGGATAGATAATGCTGATTTACCAATGAGATGGCTGATGCAAACGGATAAGGAGCTGACGTGGTTAATTCTTAACACCCCCTTCAAGCTGGAGGGTGCACGGGTGACTCCCAGCTTGTCTTTCAGGAAGAGAAACCTTGAATGACTCAATCCTTTGGTAAGTAAGTCAGCAATCTGATCTGAGGTAAGTATGTATTTCACTTCTAATTTTCTTGCCAGCACCTTATCTCTGATGAAGTGGATGTCCAACTCTATGTGTTTAGTCCTTGCGTGATATACTGGATTTGCAGCGAGTGCTCCTGCACTCATGTTATCACACCACAGGGTTGGAATTCCAGCTAAAAGCAGCTCAAGTTTCTGAAACAGTGATTGAATCCATGCGACTTTTGAAGCAGTTGAAGCAAGTGCTCTATACTCAGATTTTGTACTTGAACGAGCTACAACGTGCTGCTTTTTGGAGGACCAGGATATTAGATTATCACCCAAATAGATACAATAGCCTATTGTTGACCTTCGATCATCTAGACAGGAAGCCCAGGCAGCATCTGAGTAGACATTTAAGTTCAATCTGTCATTCCTCTGGATCCATAAGCCGTGATTTATAGTACCTTTGAGGTATCTTAGAACTTTTTTCAAAGCTTGCCAGTGAATAGAAGTTGGAGTTTGCAGAAAATGGCTTAACTTGTTGATTGTGAAGGTAATGTCTGGTCTTGTATGTGAGAGGTATTGCAAGGCTCCAACTGCACTTCTATAAATTGAAGGTTTAGTTAACATTTCACCATCAATCTTGGAGATGGTTTTCCCAGCAAGAATTGGTGTGGAACACGGTTTTAAACTTTCCAGCTCAAACCTTTTTAGTAAGTCTAAAATGCATCTTGATTGGATGAGATGGATGCCAGAGTCGTGCCACACAACTTTGATTCCAAGAAAATGATGCAACTTTCCCATGTCCTTCAGAGTAAATTCCTTGTTAAGTGAACTTATGAAGCCTTGAACTAGATCTTTGTCATTGTCTGTTATGACTATGTCATCAACGTAGATGAGGGCAAAAATCACTTGCTTTTCTGTTTTAAAATTGAACAATGAAGTGTTAGCTGCTGATTGTTTGAATTTCCAACTCAAGAAGGTGGCCTTCAGTTTATCATACCAGGCTCTGGGAGCCTGTTTTAATCCCTAGAGAGCTTTCTCGAGTTTGCAAATATGATTTGGTTTTGATTCATCTACAAAGCCTTCCGACTAATTCATATAGACAGTTTCTTCCAGTTCTCCATTGAGAAAAGCGTTATTTATAGCTACCTGTCTAATGATCCACTCATTTGAAACGCCCAGGGCAAGTATGATCCTTAGAGTGGATGGTTTGATTACTGGAATGAAGGTCTCATAGTAATCAATTCCAGGGGTTTGGTGAAATCCTTTTGCTACTAACCTGGCCTTGTACCTTTGGACTGATCCATCAGCATTATACTTGATCCTGAAAACCCATTTGTTTTCCACAATGTTGTGAGTTGGTGATGCAGGTATGAGCTTCTAGGTTTTCATCATTTTCAAAGCATTGAATTCTTCTTCCATAGCCTATTTCCAGTTCGAATTCATCAGTGCTTCTCTTACATCTTTGGGTTTAGAGAGATTCAAATCATTTTCAGTTGGCTTCATCAGATAGACCTTTGGCTTAAATAATCCTACTTTTCCTCTAGTAGCCATAGGATGTTGATTTTAAACTCTTGTCTGTCTTCTTGAATTTGATTTTCTCCTGCTTGTTGATTATTTTCATCTCTCTCAGTGTCCTGTAGTGTTTCAATTGCCGACTCTACAGGTTCTAGTTCAATTCCTTCAACTCTAAATTTGATAACCTCTCCAAGGCTGTTATCATAGGAATCATCTTCTTGCAAATTGTTACTTGGACCAAAAAGCAAGTGATGCTGGCCAAGGTCAATTTTAATCTGAGCCGTATCAACATGATTTGGAATTGTGACAGGATTGTTTAGATCAGATGGAGGATAAGTGTAAGGAATGATTATTTCAGGTGCTTCAGACTGAGATTGAAATTTGAATAAGGACTCAAAAGGGAATTTAAGTTCATTGAAGACTACATGTCTTGAAATGTATAATCTGCCTGAAGAGTTTAGGCATTTATAACCTTTGTGAGCATCACTGTAGCCCAGGAAAATGCACTTAGCAGAATGATAGCTGAATTTATATTTCTGGTATAGCCTTAGGCAGGGATAGCAGGCACATCCGAAGGTTTTTAATGCTCCATAGTTTGGTTCCTTTTTTGTGTAGAGTTTGAAATGCAGATTGTTGTTTGAAGGTAGGTGTTGGTAGTCTATTTATGAGGTAGACAGCAATATAAAAGGAATCCCACCAATATTTTAGAGGCAGACGAGCCTGACCCAACAATGGTAAACCTGTCTCAGTTATATGCCTATGTTTTCTCTCGATTCTGCCATTCTGTGCTGAGGTGTAGGGACAATGGTGCTTAAATTCTATTCCTTCTTGTGTTAGGAACTTTTTGAAGGTTCTGTATGTAACGCCCCAAATTCTCGAAACTCGAAGCGTTAAAAGAAATATTCATCTTCTTTGCTCGAACCCTTAAATGTTAACCAAAATAAGTTTTAAATGATAAAAGTTTTGAAATCTGAAACATATAGGAAGATGAAATGGAAATTTTTGTTCACATAGATTTGGACAATTTGAAGAAATTTTATTTTGGAAAACATCTAGAGGAAATTCAGCAAAATACCGGTTGCGCAGCAGCGGAAAGGAAAATATGTTTGACCTAGAAAACGTTGTCAAAAATTTTTGAAATTTGAACAGAGACTATAACATTCATATATGTACAACATATAAAAATTTGGGGTCTGGACAAAAATGTTTGAAGCACGAAAATACTACACAACCACGCTGGACAGAAAATTCGAAACAGTCCCAACGCAGTTTACTAAAACGGGCATAACTTTTTCTCTAGATACTATTTTATGGTAATTCGAAAGACCACTATTAGAAGACTCATAGACCTTTCATACGCCACTGATTTCACTCTAATACATGCCCTATAACCCAAGTTATACCATTTTTAAATTTAATGGCAGAATCTAAAATTGAAAACAGCAGTAGATAAACTTCATGCATTGTCAATTCAACATTTGTAAATTATAGTTGACATGCAAAGTACATGAAACTGAACGAGATAAACATTAAAAACATTGTTAAGAGTGTCATCTAAACATTCATAAAAAGGTTTACACAACCGGAAATTTTTGCTAGAAAGTTGAAAACAGTTCAAATTTGCCAAGCACTTGCCACCATGCCAAACCACTGCCATGCCTCGATTTAACCTGTGAAATTTTAATAGGGGTGGGTATCATAAATAATACTCAGTAGGAAGACACTTAAGTAATTGGTAAAAATAAATGTATTTTCAGAAATGCAAACTTTGTTTATTTGTGTCACCGTCAATCTCTATCAAACCGGTGATCATTCAGTCCGCTTATTCTCGAGTTTTGATAACTAGTTCTCGAGTTTGATAACTCATTTCATAATCTCTTAATCTCTTTTCGAACCACCCAAAGGGTGCTTCCATCATCAGTAACACAATAACACGTTAATGCAAACCGAAAACAAATCATTTTATTTTACTTTACAAAAGTGTCGTAAAACACCCCTACCTTGAATGCTTGGAGTTTCAATAACCTTTGATGACCAATTTGTAAAGAAAAATGCAACGTGCTCCTTAGCTTATCCTTCAAATATTTTCCAGATTCAAAAGCACTTTTAGTCTATGGAAAAAGGGCAAATGAAATTTATGTGTGTATATTTGTGGTTTGTGAAACAAAGGTGGCTAAAGAAATTAAAATTTTATTTTTCGAATGATGGATAAAATTAGCATTTATACTAGAATGATAACCTGCATATGAAACGAATTTATAACTCCTAAATTAAAATGGATGGTTTCTAGCAATTGAATGGATAGGAGTTACAAATGAAAGTGGGTATTAAAACTAATTAAGACTAATTAAATGCTTAAAGTGGAGTGAAGAATCCCATTTGACGGTTTTAAATTGCTGAAAATTTGAGCCAAATATAGGAAAAATATACTATGATTTAAGGGCTGTTTGGCATTCAAAATAAATGTATCAAATATTGATTTTTAAATGGTGGATACAATTAGAATTTGCACTTGAATAATAGCCTGCATTTGAAATAAACTTTTGATTTCTAGATGAAAAAGGGATGGTTTTAGGCAGTAGCAAAAGTGGAAGTTAAAACGGTAAGATAAGTTGTATGATTATGGCAAAGTGAGTGGCTGGTAAAATAATAAAATGGATTATTTGGTACAATATAACAAGTGTATCTAATTTTAAAAAATTTGGACTTAATAGTGGTAAAAATTAATATAAAAGTGTGTCGTCAAAATAATGTATTTGAATAAAATAAAGAAATTTGTCATTTAAAAGAGATTTCGACGACTTACAAAAATTTTAAGACAAGCGCACACAACTTTACTATTGTGACCAAAAATTCTAACAACTCTTAGGAATGGTCGTAGCGACGTCATAATATAATTCAAATTGTTTTCAAGTTATAAAAGAAAATTTCATTTGAAAACGACATAACATTTTTTTTTCGGTCGCTACAACTCTCCCCACTTAAAATAATTTCGTCCTCGAAATTTAACTTACTTATTTAAGGAGGTCGGGATACTTGGCTAAGATGTCTTTCTCCCTTTCCCATGTAGCCTCATCCTTACCATGTTTATCCCATTGGACTTTGACTAATGGAACCCTTCGATTTTTCATAACGTGCTCCTTTCTCTCTAGAATCACTGTAGGAGCTTCTTCGTACGTCATGTCGCTTTGGACATCAAGTGACCGGACATTCACCACATGACTAGGATCCGGGATGTATTTTCTCAACATAGAAACGTGAAATACGTTGTGCACTGCTGAAAGTTCGGGTGGCAACACTAAACGATATGCCACATTCCCAATTTTTTCAATAATCTCAAATGGACCGATAAATCTAGGACTTGATTTTCATTTCTTTCCAAATCATAGTATTCCCTTCATCGGTGCCACTTTGAGAAATACTTTATCTCCAACTTCAAAACTCAATTCTTTTCTCCTTTTGTCGGCATAGCTCTTCGACGATCTTGGGTAGTCTTAATTCTTAATCTAATTTTATATATAGTATCTACAGTCTTCTTGACCAATTCTGGACCCAAGATTCTCCTTTCACCAACTTCGTCCCAATATAATGGCGAATGGCATCGTCGACCATACAAAGCCTCATACGGTGCCATACCAATAGTGGCTTGAAAACTATTATTGTATGCAAATTCAACCAATGGCAAATGATCTTCCCACTTACCACCTAGATCTAGGATACAAGCTCTTAACATATCCTCAAGGATCTGAATAGTTGGTTCAGATTGTCCGTCAGTTTGAGGATGATAAGCAGTACTAAATGTTAACTTGGTACCCATAGCTTTTTGAAGACTTATCAAAAACTTAGAAGTAAACCTCGGGTCTCTATCTGATGCTATAGAGACTAGAATACCATGAAGTCGCATAATTTCTCTAATATAAATCTGTGCGAGTTGTTCTAAACTATAGGTAGTCCGAACTGGCAAGAAATGAGCAGATTTTGTCAGCCAATCTACAATCACCCAGTTTGCATCATGACCCCTCACTGACCTAGGAAACCCGACGACAAAATCCATTGCAATCTTTTCCCATTTTCATTCGGGTATATCCATGGGATTCAATGACTCTGACGATTTCTGATGCTTAGCCTTTACCTGCTAACAAACCATGCATTTGGACACAAACAGAGCTATCTTCCCTTCATATTTCTCCACCAAAATGTGTCACACAAATCTTTATACATTTTAGTTATGCCGGGTATGCTGCATAAGGAGCGGCATGAGCCTCAGCATAATCTCATTCCTCAATACTTCATCCTTCAATACGCATAGTCGGCCCTTAACCGTCGGCTATTTCAAATCCTTTTATCTTCTCAGTTCCTACCTCAACCCTAATATTTTCCAAAAAGGGATCATCTTTTTGAATAGCTACTATTATGTCCCTGAGGTTTGGTTTCACAGTAAAACTTGCTAATATTGTCGATGTCCTTACTGGAGAAGTTAATACCTCAATTCTCATGTTCTCGAATTCTCTGATTAATTGGTCTTGTCTTGTACACAACACTGACAACTGTCCCATGTTCTTTCTACTCAACGCATCTGCGACTACATTAGCCTTACCCGGGTGGTACGAGACAGTATAATCATAATCCTTCACCAATTCTAACCATCGTCGTTGTCTCATATTTAACTTCTTCTGGGTAAAGAAGTATTTGAGACTCTTGTGATCGGTGTAGATCTCACATTTGCTCACGTATAGGTAGTGGCGCCAAATCTTCAAGGTATGCACCACCGCTGCTAGTTCGAGATCATGAGTAGGGTAATTCTGTTCATACTGCTTCAACTGCCTTGAAGCATAAGCTATCACTTTCCCATGTTGCATCAAAACACATCCTATACCAAGTTTAGATGCATCACTGTAAATCACATAACCTTCTGAACCGTAGGGGATAGTCAACACCGGTACAAATACGAGCCTGTCTTTTAACTCTTGAAAACTCTGCTCGCACTTCTCCGTCCATACGAACTTAGTACCCTTCCGAGTCAACTGAGTCGTAGGACTTGCTCTCTTGGAAAATCCTTCAATAAATTGTCGATAATAGCCAGCTAAACCTAGAAAACTCCTCACTTCTCCAACGTTTATAGGTTTTCGCCAATTGGTCACAGCTTCAACTTTGGATTGATCCACCTCAATTCCTTGTGCTGAAACAGTATGGCCTAGAAATCCTACTCGGTCTAACCAAAATTCACATTTCTTGAATTTGGTATATAGTTTCTCCTTACGCAATGTTCCCAACACTATCCTCAGATGTTCTTTGTGTTGATGAGAATCTCACGAGTATACCAGTATGTCATCAATAAATACAATGACAAACACGTCTAAATACTGATGAAATACCCTATTCATCAAGTCTATAAACACAGCAGGAGCATTCGTTAAGCCAAAAGGCATCACCGTAAATTCATAATGCCCATATCGAGTCCTAAATGCCGTCTTTGGTATATCATCCAACTTAATCTTCAGTTGATGGTAACCCGACCTTAAATCAATTTTCGAAAACACGGATGAACCCTTTAGTTGATCAAATAGATCCTCAATCCTAGAAAGGGGATACTTATTCTTGATCGTCAACTTATTCAGTTCACGGTAGTCGATGCACATCCTCATAGTACCATCTTTCTTCTTTACAAAGAGTACCGGAGCTCCCCATGGAGATACACTTGGTCTAATGAACCCTTTGTCTAGAAGTTCTTCCAACTGTGTCTTCAACTCTCGTAATTCCTTTGGTGCCATTCGGTATGGGGCTTTAGATACAGGAGTAGCTCCAGGTACCAGGTCTATCATGAATTCCACTTGTCTATCGGGTGGAGTACCCGGCAGATCATCGGGAAACACGTCAGCATACTCTCGTACTATTGGCACATCATCTAATACTTTCTCTTGAGATGAGGCGCTAGTAAGACTGACAAGATATCCCTGACAATCAGGCTTCCGCAACTTGCTCTCAGCCTTTAAGGCAGAGATGATGCAAGGAAGTGCCTTAATCTTTGACCCATAAAATTTGAACTCCTCTTTTCCCGGTCTTCGAAAAATTACCTCTTTCTCAAAACATACAATCGTGGCTCCATTTTCACCTAACCAATCCATACCTAAAATAATATCAAAATCCTTCATCTCTATAACATATAAGTCGGCCCCTAGAGTCAGTCCATCAAAATTTATCTGTACTTCCTTAGCCATCCTATCTGAAATAATAGTTCCCCCTGATGGCATACTAACTTCTAGTACACTATCATACTTCTGACATGAAGCATTAATCTTAGCTAAACATGCACTAGATATGAATGAATATGTAGCACCAGAATCAATCAAGACATAAACAGGAATACTAGAGATCGATAAAATACTTGTGATCACGTCCGGATTTTGGGCAGCCTCATCATGAGTCAAGGCAAACACCCTTGCTTTTCCTTTCTTCCCTTGCTCGGGTTTCTTAATCGATGGACATGAGGAAACCATATGACCAGGTTGACCACACTTATAGTAAACATATTTTCCCAACAAACACTCTCCTGTGTGCAACCTGTTATACTTAGGACACGGGGGTATATGATTGTTCGTCTGGCTTGCAAGTGTCTGCTTCTTAAACTGTCCATTATTCTTCTTCTTATCCTACCATTTTCTTTTTTCCAAAGTTATTACGTTATCCTTAATTTACCAACTTCACACCCGAGTAGGTCACTATTTGAGCTTTCTTTACCACAGCTTGAAAAGTGGTGAGATCATGTGAACTCACAATCTGCCTGATCTCTGGACGCAGGCCTCTCTCGTAACGTTTTGCCTTCATGAGTTCAGTACTTACAAGATGTGGGGCATATCGGGATAATTCCTCGAACTTGCTCTCATACTCAGAAATTTCCATATCTCCCTGTACTAGTCTTAAAAATTCTGTCTCCTTATAGTCTCGTAGAGCCTGTGGGAAAAACTTTTCGGTTAGCTCCGTCTTGAACTGAATCCAAGTTAGATTACGTTGTTCCTCCTCAGTACGGGTGCGTGATGTAGATTCCCACCAATGGCCAGCTCTTCCAGTTAGCATGAACTCGACACATAATACTTTTTGATTTTCTGGACAAGTGATGTGACGGAAGATCTTCTCTATATTACGCAACCACTCGTCAGCTGCCAGAGGGTCTTTTCCACCATCAAAGGTAGGGGGTCGATATCTATGAAATTGTTCTACCGTCAGAATAGGCGGTGCAATTTGTTATGCTGGTGGTGCTGGCAGTGCTTGGGAAGCTAGTGGCATTGGCGGTGGTTGGGAAATTAGTGGAGCTTGAGATGCTGGAGGTGTAGCCTGAGCGGCTAATGCCTGTCTCAACTCATCAATCTCTCACCTTAACTTCCTAATTGTCCTCGCTTGCACCATATTCCTATATACCGGCATAATCGCAATCTCGTTTAGATACTTACGCAACCAAGGAAAAAAAAAGGTTTATAGTGCAACATTTATTATTATTATCTCTAAAGAAATCCTTCAGGAGGAATACAGGCAAAATAAAACCCTACTACTAAAATTCCACTCTTTTATTCATCATTGCCATCATTGTCACTACAGCCTTCATGAACCCTAGGTTTCTTAGAAGGCTAAGCCTCATCGTCTGAAATGGGGAGAGGTGCATCCTCACGAATGTACATCTCAATAGGTACAATATTGTCTTTAGGGATTGCAAGTGCATCATCTTGTGCCTCTTCCCACTGCGCTGTCAGCTTTATGCAGAAAGCCTCATAGTCAATCTCTCGGGGTAAGGTAGGCACGGCAATTTCCCATAAATAAAGGTAAATCGATTCGGCCAACTCAAGCCATTCTTCTGGTAAGGTATCAATAAGAAGGCGAGTAGCCCGATGACCCGTTACCATATGGCCTAGTTGCCTAACCTCTTTCCACCTCATTAGCATCTCTTGAATGTGTTGTCCCATGTCATGTGCTGGATTCCATCGGTACTCTTCATATTGCCTCACGATCTCATATCGACAAGGCATCATTGAACTCGTCTTCCTACAAGTTCTCTTAGTCCGTACCATCTGAGTCATACCGGTCATTCAAAGTCCAATAAGCAGGTCTCTAATAACTTTTAGTTAATTCTCGAGGATTTAAATAAAGATTTAATTTGGTCACATTCTCAAAATACTTGCACAATAATGATTATCTACAAAAGTATTCAAACTCCAACATATACTGATATTCATACATACATTTCAAACGTTGTATCAAAAATAAACTTTCTCATACTCATCACATAGATACAAGCATAATTATAAAACTTTCTTTACCACAAAATGGGCATAGCGCGGCTTTGGCATGCATAGTGTTCAGGATCTTTGTAAAAATAAAAAAAAAATTATTCTTTTGATCAACCTTATATGTGATACGATACACCAAAAATATGGTTTCTAATACAAGTCTACAGAAAATAAACCATGGGCTCTGATACCAAGTTGTAACGCCCCAAATTCTCGGAACTCGAAGCGTTAAAAGAAATATTCATCTTCTTTGTTCGAACCCTTAAATGTTAACCAAAATAAGTTTTAAATGATAAAAGTTTTGAAATCTGAAACATATAGGAAGATGAAATGGAAATTTTTGTTCATATAGATTTGGACAATTTGAAGAAATTTTATTTTCGAAAACATCTGCAGGAAATTCAGCAAAATACCGGTTGCGCAGCAGCGGAAAGGAAAATATGTTTGACCTAGAAAACGTTGTCAAAAATTTGTGAAATTTGAACAAAGACTATAACATTCATATATGTACAACATATAAAAATTTAGGGTCTGGACGAAAATGTTTGAAGCACGAAAATACTACACAATCACGCTGGACAGAAAATTCGAAACAGTCCCAACGCAGTTTACTAAAACGAGCATAACTTTTTCTCTAAATACTATTTTATGGTAATTCGAAAGACCACTATTAGAAGACTCATAGGCCTTTCATACGCCACTGATTTCACTCTAATATATGCACTATAGTCCAAGTTATACCATTTTCAAATTTAATGGCAGAATCTGAAATTCAAAACAGCAGTAGATAAACTTCATGCATTGTCAATTCAACATTTGTAAATTATAGTTGACATGCAAAGTACATGAAACTGAACGAGATAAACATTAAAAACATTGTTAAGAGTGTCATCTAAACATTCATAAAAAGGTTTACACAACCGGAAATTTTTACTAGAAAGTTGAAAACAGTTCAAATTTGCCGAGCACTTGCCACCATGCCAAACCGCTGCCATGCCTCGATTTAACCTGTGAAATTTTAATAGGGGTGAGTATCATAAATAATACTCAGTAGGAAGACACTTAAGTAATTGGTAAAAATAAATGTATTTTCAGAAATGCAAACTTTGTTTATTTGTGTCACCGTCAATCTCTAGCAAATCGGTGATCAATCAGTCCGCTTATTCTCGAGTTTTGATAACTCGTTCTGGAGTTTGATAACTCATTTCATAATCTCTTAATCTCTTTTCGAACCACCCAAAGGGTACTTCCATCATCAGTAACACAATAACACGTTAATGCAAACCGAAAACAAATCATTTTATTCTACTTTACAAAAGTGTCGTAAAACACCCCTACCTTGAATGCTTGGAGTTTCAATAACCTTTGATGACCAATTTGTAAAGAAAAATGCAACGTACTCCTTAGCTTATCCTTCAAATATTTTCCAGATTCAAAAGTACTTTTAGTCTATGGAAAAAGGGCAAATGAAATTTATGTGTGTATATTTGTGGTTTGTGAAACAAAGGTGGCTAAAGAAATTAAAATTTTATTTTTCGAATGATGGATAAAATTAGCATTTATACTAGAATGATAACCTGCATATGAAATGAACTTATAACTCCTAAAATAAAATGGATGGTTTCTAGCAATTGAATGGATAGGAGTTACAAATGAAAGTGGGGTGGGGAGTACACTTAATGGGTATTAAAACTAATTAAGACTAATTAAATGCTTAAAGTGGAGTGAAGAATCCCATTTGACGGTTTTAAATTGCTGAAAATTTGAGCCAAATATAGGAAAAATATACTATGTTTTAAGGGCTGTTTGGCATTCAAAATAAAGGTATCAAATATTGATTTTTAAATGGTGGATACAATTAGAATTTGCACTTGATTAATAGCCTGCATTTGAAATAAACTTTTGATTTCTAAATGAAAAAGGGATGGTTTTAGGCAGTAGCTAAAGTGGAAGTTAAAACGGTAAGATAAGTTGTATGATCATGGCAAAGTGAGTGGCTGGTAAAATAATAAAAGGGATTATTTGGTACAATATAACAAGTGTATCTAATTTTAAAAAATTTGGACTTAATAGTGGTAAAAATTAATATAAAAGTGTGTCGTCAAAATAATGTATTTGAATAAAATAAAGAAATTTGTCATTTAAAAGAGATTTCGACGACTTACAAAAATTTTAAGACAAGCGCACACAACTTTACTATTGTGACCAAAAATTCTAACAACTCTTAGGAATGGTCGTAGCGACGTCATAATATAATTCAAATTATTTTCAAGTTATACAAGAAAATTTCGTTTGAAAACGACATAACATTTTTTTTTCGGTCGCTACACTGTACCCCCCCCCCCCCAAATCAGCCTGTAGCACCTTAATTTTATGGTTCAGTTTGTTCTCGATAAGCCTTTTAAACTTGCAGAATACTTGTAATGCTTCTGATTTCAATTTTAAGGGGTAGATCCAAGTAAATCTACTATAATCATCTAAGAAGGTTATATAGTATTTGAAGCCTGAAGTGGGTAATACTGGTACAGGTCCCCAAATGTCAGTGTAAACCAGTTCTAGAGGTGTTTTAGCATGTGATGAGGATAAGGAAAAAAGGCAATAGATGAGACTTGCCAAGTTGACATTCATTGCAGAAGGATTTGATGGAATTTTCTTTCATTTTCAGATTACAGACTTTAAACAATTGAGTCATTACCTGGCTAGATGGATGACCAAGTCTTTTCTGCCAAACATCAACATTTGAAGACTCTTGACTCGAATTGACAACAAGATTAATTGATGACTCTTGACTGGGAATGATTAAAGACTCTTGACTAACTAGAACGGAGGAGTGACAACAGAGCTTATTTGGGAAACTAGATTGATGATGAGGTTACTTGTACTTGGATGAGGGAATTCCAGTTGATACAGCCCATCCTTAAGTCTCCCTTATAGCATCACCTGCCTCGTTGACAAGTCCTTAACAAAACAACAGAAAGAGTGAAATTCCATGAAAACATTGTTGTCTAAAGTGAGTTGTGATACACTAATGAGGTTCTTCTTTATTTCAGGCACATCTAACAAGTTATTTAATACCAATGCCTTATTGTTTAAAGCAAAAATATGTGAGGTTCCAAAATGTGAAATATTCAACTTGCTACCATTTCCAACCATAACTTTCTCCTTACCAGTATACTCACTTGAAGAGCGATGTTTCCTTTCTAAGATGTGATGTGGTTGATGGCACATGTGTCTGCGAACCAGGTTGGGTCACTAATTGAGCTAGGAGAGGCTATTAGTGCTGCTGGTGATGAATTGTAGTTGATCCTTGGACTTGGTGAGGTGCCAGAATACCTTTCATCATATCTGAAGTGGCTGACATTTGCCTTGTGTCCTAGTTTCCCACAAACTTGGCAAACTGTTCTATCTTCTCCATACATGTTTGCTCATCTACCTCTACCTCTTCTTCCACTTCTGTGATGATTAAAGTTGGTAAATCTTCCACCCATACTTGGCTTGTTAGATCTGAAATGACCAAATCCTGACCTCTGAGAGATGTTTACTGAGGTATTTTCGATGTTCAGTCCTGTCATTTCATTCCTAATAGAGTTGAGGTGTTCAAGCCTACTTTCATATGTCATCAATGTGGATTGAAGTTCTCCCCAAGACATATGATCCTTGTTGTTTAGTTGAACAACAAGTTGAGTGTAATCTTCACCTAGCCCCGTCAGGACTTAAGTGATTAGATCAGAGTGAGTGATGGTTTTCCCAATAATTTCTAAGTTGTCAGAGAGTTGTTTTACCTTATTTAGGTATTGGTCTATGTTCATGTTGCCTTTCCTGGAGTTTACCAGTGAGGAATATGATCCTTGATCTATTTTGGTCTCCATAGCTCTCTTCAATGGCAGTCCATAGTCTATTCGAGTTGGTTATACCCATCACCCTCATTGCAATATCTGAGATTATGGATGAGTAAAGCCATCCCATCAACAATTGATTTGTTGACATCTATTGACAAAATTCTGGGTTCTTCACCATTTCTATACTGGTTCTAGCTTCACCATTAATTTGGGTACCAATGAATTCTTGAAGACACACATTTGTCCCAAGTATATAGCCTTCCAGATTGTAGCCTCTGATAATTGGAAGAATCATGTTCTTCCACAGCAGGTAGTTGTCTTTGTCAAGTTTGACAGATACGGTTTGAGTCAAGTTAACACCAAATGGTAAGAACTGATTGTTTCCAAGTGTTGGTGTAGCTGTGCTGCTAGAAAAAGATCTTTGGTACAATTGTTTGGAACGACATTCGAGGTGTCTTTGGTGGCATCGGCCATGGCGACTACGATACCAAGTTTGAATATATATATATATATATATATATATATATATATATATATATATATATATATATATATATATATATATCAAAGTGAAAAGAAATAATGCTGAACAAGTGAGCTTCATTATTGAGCAGATGAATATATAATACACAGCATAATCACAAGAATAATCTAGAAGCTAAGGTTGTTAGGCTGTTCCATTATTTATGGATACAACTAAAATGTGGTCCAAAGAATCAGGTAGGACCGTTATTGACAGCATGGATAGATAATGTTGATTCACCAATGAATCAGCATTATCTGAGGTTATGGATGAGTAAAGCCATCCCATCAACAATTGATCAGTTGACATCCATTGACAAAACTCTGGGTTCTTCACCATTTCTATACTGGTTCCAGCTTCACCATTAATTTCGGTACCAATGAATTCTTGAAGACACACCTTTGTCCCAAGTATATTGTCTTCCAGATTATGGCCTCTGATAATTGGAAGAATCATGTTCTTCCACAGCAGGTAGTTGTCTTTGTCAAGTTTGACAGATACGGTTTGAGTCAAGTTAACACCAAATGGTGAGAGCTGATTGTTTCCAAGTGTTGGTGCAGCTATGCTGCTAGAAAAAGATGCGGTGCAGTTGCTAGAACAGCATTCTGAGGCGTGCTGGTGGCATCAGCCATGGCAGCTCTGATACCAAGTTTGAATATATATATCAAAGTGAAAAGAAATAATGCTGAACGAGTTAGCTTCATTTATTGAGCAGATGAATATATAATACACAGCATAATCATAAGAATAATCTAGAAGCTAAGGCTGTTAGGTTGTTCCATGATTTATGGATCATGTTGGGAATAATAGTACAACTGAAATGTGGTCCAAAGAATCGGTAGGACACGTTATTGACAGCATGGATAGATAATGTTGATTCACCAATGAATCAGCATTATCTGAGGTTATGGATGAGTAAAGCCATCTCATCAACAATTGATCCGTTGACATCCATTGACAAAATTCTGGGTTCTTTACCATTTCTATACTGGTTCCAGCTTCACCATTAATTTGGGTACCAATGAATTCTTGAAGACACACCTTTGTCCCAAGTATATAGCCTTCCAGATTGTGGCCTCTGATAATTGGAAGAATCATGTTCTTCCACAGCAGGTAGTTGTCTTTGTCAAGTTTGACAGATAAGGTTTGAGTCAAGTTAACACCAAATGGCGAGAGCTGATTGTTTCCAAGTGTTGGTGCGGCATCGCTAGAAAAAGATCTTGGTGCGATTCTTTGGAACAAAGATTCTGAGGCTTGCGGGTGGCATTAGCCATGGCAGCTCTGATACCAAGTTTGAATATATATATCAAAGTGAAAAGAAATAATGCTGAACGAGTAAGCTTCATTCATTGAGCAGATGAATATATAATACACAGCATAATCGCAAGAATAATCTAGAAGCTAAGGCTTTAGGCTGTTCCATGATTTATGGATCATGTTGGGAATAATAGTACAACTGAAATGTGGTCTAAAGAATCAGGTAGGACACGTTATTGACAGCATGAATAGATAATGCTGATTCACCAATGAGATGGCTGATGCAAACAGATAAGGAGCTAACATGGTTAATTCTCAACAGGGTCATAGGTTCTATATACATAATCTATTTTTAAACGAACTAGTTTGACATAAACTATTATAAGATATAATATGTGCTAATTAATAAAATATTGAAGACAAGATTGCGTAAAAAATAAAGCTGAGGACATAAAAGTTACGGTAAGTAAAGATTAAGGAATTTAAATGAAATTAAAATTTGGCGTAACAAATAAAAAATGTAGTATAAATATAATTACTCTATTTATAATCCTTTCCTAAACCCGATATTTTCAAAATTCTTTTTTTGTCCTAATTAAATTTGAAATAAATCTACAAAAGATTCCAAAATTAAGTACAACTCCGTCATTAAATTTTCTTCTTAAAAAGGAATTTTTTTTTTCCTTAAACACGGATTTCTATGAGAAATTTTTAAAATTTTGGACTTTCTCCCTTCCTCATCAAGGAAAAAAAATCCAAGTCATATTCACATAGGTTTAAAAAAAAATTGCTTAGGATAAGAGGTCAACTTTTATTTAGCTCTAAGAATAAGTTTTTTCATAAGCTTTATTAAACAATTACTTAGAGTGTGTTTGATGGATATTATTGAGGAAAAAATGTATTTTAAATAGTGATATGATGTGAAATATGCGGTTAAAAAGTAAGGAAAAATTATTGATGTAATGGAAAATATTATTTTATTGAAAAATGTTTGGTTGAAAATGAGTTTTAAAAGAATGTGTACCAAACAGAGGTTTAAAGTTTTTCTATGGAATCCGACCCCACCTCTAATATTTTAAGATTTCTTTCTGATCTTTATGAAACTCATCCATATGTACGTACTACTGTAATTTTCTTCATCAATCTTTTTTTATTAAGCCCATGTTTGACTAATGTAATTTTCTTCATCAATCTTTTCTTTAATTTTCAACTGTACATTCATATAATAAAATATTTTAAACATAAATTCAAAACTTTTTCGCACTTTTTAAAATATTATTATCCAAAAAATCATTATTCAGAATATTATTTTTACACAATAATGACTATCAAACAGAGACTAAGTTATAATTTATAGGGTAATATTATTCCCTATCATTGGTGTTTAACATCAATAATCTAGATGATAGAACTTGTTACATTAAATTATATGTTCAATTAAGTACAAGGATTTATAACTCATTTATTAGGATATATGACATGTTGACACTTAGACTGTTGTTCAACACCACTTATGTTTAGATAACATTATTTTAATTTTTATGGTTTGAACAAATTTAACAAACCATTTTAACATATGGCCCAAATTCTTCTTATTTGTCGGTCAACGAACCAACCATAATTTTAAACACACCTTGACACTTAAAATATACACAAAATTTTGTATTAAGTTTATGTTTGGTCCCCATTTTTCAAAAAATTATTTTTTCGAAACTCATTTTTTAATCACGCATTTTCCTATAAAATAATATCTTACGTAAAGTGAAAAAAATTCTTATTTTTTAATCACACAATCTCCAACAAAATACTATTCAAAAATGTATTTTTGACCAAAAAATGAGGCTCAAACAAATGCTAAATATTCAAACAAGCGTTTTTTAATAATCAGAGTGAAAAAAAAAAAAAAAAGGTTGTTTTCGTATGTTAATCAAAAAAACCTTTATTGTGGGAAAATGTCACATTCCTTCTTCAAATGTGTAGTACATATACAAATAGTAAAAAAATGTTTATCAATAATTTAATAAACTATTAATGAATATATATAAACAATTTTTCTAAAATAATAATTAATTATATAAGTAAATATAATCTTGGTAATAATAAGGGTATTTTTGAAATATATGATTTAAGTTGGGTTATTACACAAAATAAATAGAATTACCAAACTTGGTCGGTCGGTCTTAGGGTTGGATTGGGAGTTTTTTTTTTTTTTTTGGTTGCACTTTTTATGAGATTGAAAAAATTGATACTTTTTCATTTTTTGGATACTAATTTTAAACCACTTGAAATTGATCTAGTATAATTTTGACCGTATTTCTCAACTCACAAAATCAATGGATTTTAATCGCCTCTAAAATTCTCTTTCAATTTTACCTTCGATAAAATAATTATTTTCAATCTACATATTTTATTCAAATCTAACTTCTAAATAAAAATTTAATAACTAAAACATTTATGTACAAGCAAAAAAATTATTTATTTTTACAAATAAAATAGTATTTGTGAATGACTATTATATCCATTATAACCATAATTCTTCCCTATAAATATGTGTCTTTAGTTCTTAATAAAATAAACACAAATTTATTGACTTTTTTGTTCTTCTTTTTTTTTTCTATTTTATATTATGTTATCAGCATGAAGTTCTAGTCAATTGAATTAGCAAAAATTATTCCTCTTTGTGTCCACAAATCTCTAACCATTTGAGGTAGAAAAAGTAATTTTTCCTTCAATCAAAGAAAATCAAAAAGTTCTAGCCAACTGAATTTAAAAATAAACTCTTCTTTTCCGTTGAAAGAAAAAGTCAATATTGAAAGCTTCACGAAGGTTATTCAACAAGATATCGCACTTAGCATATTCTTGGAAATGGGATCTTGTCCATTGAGCTGTTGGCTCCTCACTGAACCAATTGAAGGCTTCTTCAAAGCTATGCCTTTATGTTTCATATTGAAATTGCTATACAAATGTCTAGCACAACACCTATGCTCTACACCTTCACAGCACTGATGCAGGGCTTCAACCAATCTGTTTTGCTTGTCAGAAATGAAAGTCCAAGCCCTGGTATTACACATTCATATTTCAAATACCAAAAGTTCTATGAACCAAGTCCAATTGGCTCTGTTCTCTGCATCTACAACTGCCTAAGCAACTGGGAACATACAATTATAACCATCAATCCCCACTGCTGCCAATAATTGTCCCTCATGGGCACTCTTCAAAAAACACCCATCCAGTCATATCACGGGCCTACAACCAGCCTTGAAACCTTCTTTGCATGCCCCTAAGCAAAGATACATTCTTTTAAACACGCTTTTTGTTCCCTCAACCTGCATTGTAGTTTCAGGGTTAGTTCTCTTCAACTCCCCACCATAGTCCCATAAACTCTTGTATTGTTCCTCAACAAGTCCATTCAGAACTGTTGCACATTTTTCCCTTGTTCTATAAAACTGATATTTGGATATTTCATACATGCAATCTTGCTTTACAGTTTCCATGAAGCTACTCATAAACAAATTAGGATCCGACCTAAACTTACGTAGGTATTTCTTGGCCAGGAAACCTGCATGGACCTTACTGTTTTGCCAGACCAATGTGCAGCTATGTTCATCTATAAAAGTGTTGATTCTTAAACTGTCGTCCGGCTATTTGTAGGCATACAATTGTCAGGGACAATTTTCTTGACATCTTACTCTTATCCTATGTGGTTCGTTCTTCACATATCTCAATTCTTTTACATTTTTCACGGAATATTGCACAATAGCTGATCTCAAAGTTTTTATATTCTCAAACTTCATACCTGTAAAGCATATGAGAACATTTTAAACAAATTATTATGAAATGCATAACAGACCTTAAACATATTAAAAATAAGTAGAAGAGGGCCCAAACATATTACAGAACTTTGTTCATAGGCTTCGAAACCTATTAAAAATACATAGACGAGGCCCCAAACTTATTACAAAACTTTGTTCATAGGCTCCCAAAATTTAATACATTGTGTGTAGTACACTTACCAATCTTGAATTTGGGGTCCTCCATGTCAGTTACAGGGTTAAACCAAACTTTATTTCTTTTGTTAGATGTGGCACTCGCTTCATCACCACTTGAAATACTTCTTAGGTCATCTGAGTCCCTGTAGTCTCTACAAGTGTTCTCTGCGTTTTCATTCTGCTCACGAGTTTGGTCATTGCCTGCATTTCCCGCCCCTAAATCCAATCCCTCACACAATCTGAAAAACGTGTTTGCATCTTTGTTATCCTCTTCCATATCCTCATGTTCGTATTCATAATCTGAAAAATGTTCTAGACCAATCTCTTTATCTTCTTCCACTTCTAACTCACCACTAGGAGACCCAGTGCTAATAGTCCGAGCATTAATGTCTTCTACAACTGAAGGTTGTGCATTAGAAGGCCCAATATTTTCAGCATCTTCCACTCCTGTACCACAGTCAAATATAGATGGTTCATCAACTGTGGGCTGCTCAAACTGTGTATTTCCAGGATCTTCCACTCTTGTTGCACCCTCAAATGTGGATGATTCATCGAAGGTTGCATTCTCAAATGTTGATGGTTCAGCAAAACCAGCCCTTACCTATGCCTCAACTACATCCACATTGTGAAACTTACCAAGTCCACTGTTATCCACACCGTCATATTCATGCAAATGATCCTCTTCAAATTCATCAACCACATAAACATCATCACCATCTACCGTGTCATCAAAAGCCTCAACTGCAAAATCAAGTTTCTGTCCGACCTCCATACCTTCATTATTGACACTAACACTCCAAAATCTCACCAGTTTCCACATCAGTCACTACAATTCCAATTAGTATATTCTCATCCCACGGTAATTCCAACACTTCTTTCGGTCTCGAAAAATAATACATATCTACAACTCCTGTAAGACCAATACATTTCACAACATTCATGAAGTTTGCATCAGTAACTAACCAAAATGATCCTTCTGCGAATCTTTTCTTTTCAAGCCTATATACATATCTCATTCGCTCATTGTACCCCGCATATTCATTGCATTGTCTAATAGAAATCGATTGAAGAAATCTGGGTCCACGTAATCAAGATAGCTGATCTTACCGTGTTCATACACGTAATTTCGTATTTTGCGAAAAAAAATCCCATCATGATTCAGCCAGATCGTGAAATAATTGGAATTCTCTCCTGAAAAGGGAAAAAATTACACAAGTCCAATCAAACACAAATATGGTTATCACAATACACGTCCCTCCATACTCATTACAAAATTTTGTCCATACAGTCCATTTCATGCAATTTTTGAAAACCCTACCCACTGCATTCACCACAAACATCTAACTCACAAAATCGAGAAATACTTTGGATTTTAGTACTTCTTCATAACGATCACAGCATTCACGTACATGGGTTTCTCAAAAATACTACATTTTGTACAATTTTACTCTAGTTATAACTCGAAAATATAACACTTTCGAAAATATAACATAGACGGGTTCGGGTAGTGATCATCTCAGATGTCACGCATATCTGACATCTCCGTCGTCAGGTTCTCCGACTTCAGGCAAGTTCGTTGTGGATATTTTTTCGACAATTTTTTATCTCTTCGTAAGGTCGTCCTGTACTTCCAATTCGAAAATGAAGATGGAGGTTAGTGGACAAAATGTATGGACAAATTTACCCTCCCATATTTCGGTAAAAAGTGGTCAATCTTTTTTTGGGTGGTCAACTGACGGAGGTTTGAATGGAAACAGTTCAAAAGGGCCTCATCTGAAACGTTTAGAAATGTTAGGGGATGACGGCTGCAACAAATCAAAGGTTTGGGGAAAATCTGCTAGTGTTTGAAAGGTTTGGAACTTTTACTGTAATTAGCCCTTATAAAAATAAAGCCTTCGTGTATTATAGTGTACAAGTGATTTTTATCCAAATTATAGTGTACGAATTAAGCTTTCGTTTATTACTCCAAATTACTCGTAAAAATCACTTGAGCTTGTATCCCTAAAAATAAACTAATAAGACAAAAATCACTTATAAAAAGTTACTTTAAGTAAAAATCATTTATATAATAAATATTATTTAAAAGTACAAATTAATTTATAACTGTAAAATTTACTCATAAAAAAATACTTATAACTTGAAAATTTAATGATAAGTAAATAATTCACTTTTTAAGTTAAAAACTATTTATAAGTAAAATATCAATTATAAATTTCTTTCTATATATAAAAAGTGCCTATTTAACGGAATTTATTGGTTTAACGGAAAAACTTACGGAATTTGTTGTTTTAACGGATTATGTAACGGAATTTCTTGTTTTAAACAGACAGCTGCACCTTCCTTCAGTGTTTTTATCATAACTTGTATTCCGATGTTCGATTGAGGCGATTCAAAATGCGTTGGAAAGCTAACCCATCTGGCTACAACTTTGATTCAGACATCATTCTCCAATTCGATCACTTTCTATGCCAAAAATATGTCTCAATATAACGGACTATGTAACAGGATTTTTTGTTTTAAACAGGCAGTTGCACCTTCCTTCAGTGTTTTTATCATAACTTTGTATTTCGATATCTGATTGAGGCGATTCAAAATGCGTTGGAAAGCTAACACATCTGGCTACAACTTTGATTCAGACATCATTCTCCAATTCGATCACTTTCTATGCCAAAAATATGTCTCAATATAACGGACTATGTAACAGAATTTTTTGTTTTAAACAGGCAGTTGCACCTTCCTTCAGTGTTTTTATCATAACTTTGTATTTCGATATCCGATTGAGGCGATTCAAAATGTGTTGGAAAGCTAACTTATTTGGATACAACTTTGATTAAGACATAATTCTCCAATTGGATCACGTTCTATACCAAACATAGGTCTCAATATAATGGACTATGTAACAGAATTTCTTGTTTTAAACAGGCAGTTGCACCTTCCTTCAGTGTTTTTATCATAACTTTGTATTTCGATATCCGATTGAGGCGATTCAAAATGTGTTGGAAAGCTAACTTATTTGGATACAACTTTGATTAAGTCATAATTCTCCAATTGGATCACGTTCTATACCAAAAATAGGTCTCAATATAATGGACTATGTAACAGAATTTCTTGTTTTAAATAGGCAGCTGCACCTTCTTTCAGTGTTTTTATCATAACTTTGTATTCCGATATCCGATTGAGGCAATTCAAAATGCGTTGGAAATCTAACTCATTTGGTTACAACTTTGGTTCAGACATCATTCTCCAATTCGACCACTTTATATGCCAAAATAGGTCTCAATATAACGGACTATGTAACAGAATTTCTTGTTTTAAACAAGCAGCTGCACCTTCTTTTAGTGTTTTTATCATAACTTTGTATTCCGATATCCTATTGAGGCGATGCAAAATGTGTTGGAAAGCTAACTCATCTAGCTACAACTTTAATTCAGACATCATTCTCCAATTCGATCACTTCCTATGCCAAAAATAGGTCTCAATATGATACTAAAACACCGGAGCATAACTTTTCGGTTGGAAATTGATTTGTGATCATCTTTTGACTAAATTTGATCCCCTTGACATCTTCCTTTATCCAATCGACTCCGACCACTCTCAAATCTTCATCGTGAGATTCAGCACAACTTTTAAGTATTTACATTTTAGCGCCCGAACTTTGGATCCCTCACAATTTAGTCATTTTCTCCAAATTTGTCTACTTTTGCTTGTTTTTTTCAATGTCACCAACCTACATCACAATATCAAAATCAAACATCTAATTATTTATCAATTACATAAACATTACATCATTAATTATTTATAGGGTGTCTGTTTCTGCTTTTCAGCAAAAATCAAGCCGTTGACAACACAATTCATGCCGTTGGGAGCCGCAATTTTGGACCAATTCTCTCACTGTAGGGCTGTAGGTTTGAAAAAAAAAGGGTAACGTAATCAATTTTCGTTCCTCCTTACAGCGCGCCCAGACACGCCCTTAATTAACCAAAAAAAATTATATCTTTATTAATAACAAATTAATTATTAAACAAAAATATTAAATATAAACTAAGCAAACGTGCATTGCACCTAGTATGCAAAAAATTATCTACAATTTATTAAAAGTGGAGATTGTGGAAAAACTTTTGAATACCACTTCTACCCTTACATATTTACCTATATGCCCAATATACCCTCATGATTTACAAAAATGAAAAAATAAAATAAAATTGAAAGGTTGCATTAATATTTTATATTTATTATTTATCCTTATTTAAAAGTTGTTTTAATTGACAGTTTCATATAAATATACATACGTTTAGATAAAAAAGAAATATCAAATGATTCAATTTATTACTTCTAAATAAGATTATAATTATTATATTGCTTTAAAAAATTAAATCAAATAATTTTCAGTAAATACAATTATTACTATATAATTCACTACAAAGTACCAAATGTTTCAATTCATTTTCTCTAAATAAGATAATTAATAATTAATACTGCTTTAAAAAATTAAGTCAATTAATTTCCCCTAAACATAATTATTACTAATTATTAGTACACAATTAATAAAAACATAATTACATACAATTGAAAGAAATTATAATAATACTACATATATAATTCACTACGGAATACCAAAGGTTAACTACGGAATAACAAATGATTCAATTTATTTTCTCTAAATAAGATAATTAATAATTAATATTGCTTTAAAAAATTAAGTCAATTAATTTCCCTAAACATAATTATTACTAATTATTAGTACACAATTAATAAAAACATTATTACATACAATTAAAAGAAATTATAATACTACTACATATATAGTTAACTTGAACTAGCATATTTTATTACATCCATTAATATTAATATATAAAATTTATTTAAAAAAATATTACTTATACAGTTAAATTTTTCAAACATAATATTACATATTAAAAATAATATTGGACAATTGATTTGTACAATACTTGATCAAAATTGGTAATAGAACAGAACCTTATATAGATGATGACTTCATCAACTTACCAAAAGAGATAGTTATAGCATGTAACGATACTGAAATTTCGGAGTAAACACTTAATCAATGTTGTGTTACTAGGTTTAATGGAAAATGCATATTCTTCTGATTATATGACACAACGTGGAATTCTTTCAATAAAAAATGAGCGTGTTGACCACGTTGATGACAAACTAATCAGGTTATTTTTTGGAGAAATTGAAGAATTTGTCAACTTTGAAGAATCAATAGATGATACAAATCAATTTTATCAAGAGGAGTTCCTAAATACATTACTGTCAAATGGTACTCCACCAAATAAGTTAATCTTGAAAAGAAATTGTCTAATGATGCTCTTGGAGAGTTTAGACCCATCCAACGGTTTTTGTGATGAATAAAAATGATTTGTCGTGATTTCAAGCAACATATTATCAATGTAGAAATAATTGTTAGACAACATGCTGGAAAACAAGTTTTCCTTCCACGCATCCCATTAACTTCAGAAAATGATGAAGAGTATCTATTCAAATTCAAAAGGAAACAATTTACAATACGTCTATACTTTGCAATGATTATTAACAAGGCTCAAGGACAAATAGTATCTACTATTGGAATATACATTCCTGAACTTGTATTATCTAATGGGCAATTTATATGTCGCACATTCTCATAGAGTTTCTATGCAAACAACAAAAGTTTTGGTAAAAGCAGAAAATAAAAAGAAGAAACAATGTGGAATGTTTTCAGAAAAAATATTGTATGTAAAGAAGTATTATTGTAAAAAAAAAATTACATTTAAGTTTATTCAATAATTTCACATTATATACATAATTTTATAAAAAATTATACATACATAATGTGTGTATGTATGTATGTTTTTTACAATTTTAATTTTTCATTTAGCAATATCAATTACCTTCAACTACTTTAAAAACAGTATTAGTATTTCTAAAATATTGCGCATATCATTCATTTGATATTTTTACGTGCAACGGACGTTCTTATTACCAGTAAATTGAAAACTACGAGTGTATATATAATTTTATTTTCTTAAATTTTTGTTTTCAAGATCGCTGAATAATAAAATCGCAAGCATAAATTGAGCAGTAATGAAAATCACTAACAGATGCTTTAAATGTTGGGAATTTACTTAACATGCACAGCGGAAATTAAACAATTTTCAATTCCCAAACGAGGATCTGCAATGTATTTAGATAGAAACTGTGACGAGAATAATACCTTTGATGAATTCCACAAACTCTTTTCCTTTTTCTTGAACCCCAATGATCACGATCTGCAATCCAAGCTGTCCAATTGTCCAGCCTCCAATGGTGATCCACACAGAGAACAAGAATGACGGCTAGGGTTTCTTTTCTTGTGCTAGCAAAAATAATGAAAATTCTCTACAGTTTTTCAAACCCTAACAGCTTATTAATATAAGTCCAGATGGGTTCGGTCCATCTATTAAACTTAACCCGGTCCAAGATTTAATTAATCAGATTAATTAAATCTGGTCCATGAATTAATTAATCCAATTAATTAATTCGGGCCTATTAATAAACAACCCAATTAATTAATTATCCAACACTTGTCAATTAATTAATTGGTAAATCTCATTCTTCTGATTCTCTTTTGTGTGTGACCCATTAGGTTCCCGATCACGATGCCGAATGACGTGAATTATTATTTTGATCTAATCAAAATCGATAAATTAAAACGCTCCTTTTAATTTATCACTAATTCATTTTCGTTGTCCCAGATTGACATCTAGCAATGTGTCGGGGCAATACATGTGACGGGAAATATCACGTATCATGACAAAATCAAACTTGTTCGTTTACCGTGAAACTATAATCCTTTCTTCAATATGATTCGATCAATTATGAGATATGGATATGTGTCAATCTCAATTATCGATCATATCTTTTGTCCCACTGTTAAGTCAATGTATGTCGAAAACTCTTTTCCGACTTATGAGTTCACCTTGGCCAATGATTTCATTATCAACTTAACTGGATAAAATATAGATCATAATCTCTTACTATCTAAGAGTGACGAATCCTCTATTGGTCATTCACAACCTTCATATGATTCTTGACATACCCGAACAATGTTGTATTAGTGACCCTTGACAGAGTAACATCCAATACCACCAAAGTATGACTGCCCTCATATAAGGTACTATGATGACCTCAAGTCAAAGGACCAATTCCACTACCGAACGTTAGAGATTAACCACTAACACTTAGATAGTTATCCATGTGGAATCTCTCAGCGGGTCTCCAATGTTTTGTTCTATAACAAAACATCCACGTGTTCATTCAAGTGTCACCACACTTTAGCTTGTGAGATCAGCTACTTACTTTACAAGTAAGAATACCACACGCGATAGTCTATCCGTAATAACGATATCCGTATCTCGTTATTACCTCGACCACGGACGATTTAAGATTCACTCATATGTAATTTGTATCTCACAATCACAACTCCTTGTGATTAACAAATCACCAAGACTTGAATCTACGGATTCTATCATTTAATTTATTAGAATATTAATTCAATTAAATAATAGATATTGCCATATATATGCATTGATTATATATATTCAAAGTGTTTATGTCCAAAGTTGATTGGACCTAGGGCATAACACTTACAAACTCCCACTTGCACTAGATCCAATCACTTATGTATCTTATACCATAAGAGTCTACATGACGATCATGTTTATACTGCGACAACTCTTTGTCAGTGGATCTGCAATTTAATAACTTGTGGGAATTCGTTCTTTATTTACGTCATTTCTTTGTATTATCTTTTCAATGAGATAACACTGCCTTAACATATGTTTAGATCATTGATGAGACCTTAGTTCCTTCGCTTGCACGATGGCTCCATTGTATCACAATGCATAAGCGTGTGATCAACAATGTTAGGAACTACTCTAAGTTCAGTAATGAACTCCCTGATCTAGACCACAACTTTTGTTGCTTTGTAAAGCAATGATGTATAAGGCTTCCATTATTGAATCAACGGTTATTTGGAACATTTCCAACACACCGCTTAAGAGTAAACCAATATCCTATTTGAGATGTGCTATTATTCCAGTCTGACTAGAAGTTAGCATCATTCTATCCATGAACTCTCAGTTCATTTTCTCCATATAAAATCTTCTCGAGATTTTATCTGTATAGATTGGGATGAGTTAAGCAATCTTCTAGATCTATCTCTATAGATCAACTTGCTTCTCCCACATCCATCACGGAGAAATTATTTGACAACCATAATTTCAACAATTGAAATATAGAGACGTCGTTTCCTATAATATGTCTCATACATATAATATCAGGAATGCGACAATGCTCCCACTATCTTCTTGTAAACGCACATTTCGTCTTCAATTTTTGATAAAATCAAACATTTTGACTTTTTGCATCAAATCGAAGATTCCAGCTCCAAGAGGCTTGTTTCAATCCATATTGACATTTTCTTGTAAACTCATTTACAACCTATGGGTTCTAATCCATTAGACAAGTCGACCAAGGTCAAACCTCGGTTACATACAACAAGTCCATCTCTTTAAGTCAACACTTGACTTTATTTCTATGTAATTAGTAGGTTCATTATCCTTGATTAGTAATCATGGATTCGTACCTTCTAGGAGGTCAAATGATCCTACAAGATTTACACTGAGCTAACGTGTTCTCAGAAGTTTCCACTTCTTGATCAAGAGTATGTCCCTCAGCTGGTGTGGGATAAGATTCAGGTTCATCTATTCGGTCAATTATATCCGTGGACTCTTGACCTCTTTCAAGATTTATTCTACTCCCACTGTCTCTCTTAGAGTAAACACTTTCTCTAAGAGTACGACATGTATTGAGATGAACATCTTCTTCTCAACGGGATTATAGAATTGATATCCAATTGTCTATTGGATATCCACAAATATGTATTTAACGGATCTAGTTTCAAACTTATCTGATCCAATATGCTTCACATAAGCATCACAGCCCAAACTTTCATATGAGATAAGTTGGGCATTTTCATAACTCGTATGAAGTTTTGTCAACCGATTTAGATGAGACACGATTTAGTACGCAGTACGTATCAATCAGTGCATGACTTCAAAACGACTTTTGAATGTTTGGATGGCTGGTTCTCTATTGCACTATGTCTAATAGTGCACGATTCCTCATTTCAGATGCACCATTATGTTGCAATGTATGTGGAGGAATCCACTGCGTGAGAATCTAATTCTCTTTTAGATAATCTAAAATTCTCCATTTTAGATATTCTTTACCTCGAACAAGTCTTAGTGTAAGAATATATTTACCTATTTGTTTATCAACTTTTAGTTTGAATCCCTTGAACATTTCAAGAGATTCATGCTTGAATTTCATCAAATATACATGATCATTTCTGAAATGGTCATTAGTAAATGTGATGAAATAAGATAAACTTCACCGACATTAATCGATATGGATCTACATACATCACTATGTATTAGACCTAATAATTGTGCAGATCATTTTCCTTTTCAAGTAAAAGGAGATTTGGTCATTGTGTCTTACAGACATGATTCGCATTTGTCAAATGATTCAAAATTATTTGACCTAAATATACATCTCCATGTAAGTATGGAATTGCATTCTCATTTATGTGACCAAATCTGCAATGCCAGATATAGGTGTTATTCAGATTATCATTTTTATGCCTTTCAATTTCTATACTCATTATAGAACACTCAACATTTAGAATATAAATGTCATTTTGTAATTTACCATAACCATTAAAATCTTATCAAGATGAGAGAGAACAACAATTGTCCTTAACATTAAAATAATTCATGTCAAAACATGAAATTTATTTAATGCCCTTGGTAATGGTAAGAACAAAATTAACATTTCTCTAATTCTAATATCGAGCCTAAAGGCAATGGCGGAAATATGCTTCTACGAGGCAATGCAACAACTTTTGCTCATTTTCAACGTGTAGGTCAACTTCTCCATTCTTAAGAGATCTACTTTTATTTAGTTTCTGCATATTTATATAAATATGAGATCTATATCTAGTATCTAATACCCAAGAAACTAATGAAGTAGATTTAAGCCTTGCAATTTCATTTCCAATGATCTACCATTCCAAAATGATAGTAAGGATCAGATTTGGTATTGTCCTTATTTGCTTTAACGGTCCTAGTCTTCATGGTTGGTTTCCTATTGCATCCTTTAGACTTCCATATAGGAATTTATGACTAAGATTTGTCCACTACAAACACGAGATGTTGGACTTAACGGTTTTAAGCATGTTCGGCATCTCAATGAGCGTGCTTCGAGTTTATTCATGTTAAATTCATAATTAGTTATGAATAACTCTCTCGACAGAGATTGCGTAACCAAGTCTATACTTAGTTCATTGTTCATGATCGAACGCAATCAAGACAACTTCTCAAAGTAGTCTGCATCTTCGATACACAAGCACCGATCGAAGATTCTTACGTCATTAAGCACTGGTATAGTTGCTGGGAAATATCATATATTTCCTCGTATGATTGTTCATCATTCAACATATTGAGATGAAAAATCATGTGTTAGCATCTATATTCTTTTGTTGCTTTGTAACTCAGGTGACATAGTTACAAACATCACATATGTTGTAGTACTATCGTCATCACTATGTTTATTATAGCAGCCACCTCTTCTTTTATCGAGTCATCAACAGATGTCTCTAGAAAGGACTACTCAAGGACACAACCAATTTTTCATGCCTGATAATAATTCTCAGATTGCGGCGTCAATCAAGAAAATTTGCTTTGGTTGTTGGCATACAATATGCCTCTTAAATACATATGGTTACTCATGATTCAATAAATGTAAACGACGAAAAGTAAAAGAAATAATATATATATATATATATATATATAATGCATGAATTAATTTAACATGGCCTTTTATTAAATTAATTTCGCTCCCACTGTTTAACTCAAAATTTATGACCCTCTCACATAAATTTATGGAATCCGTACTTGATTCCCAGTGGGCTGGGATCCCATTTGTTATATTAAAACCTTGAGTGTACTCAACAAGCCCTAATAAAACATTTGGGTAGATACTATTATCAATTGTATCTCCATACAACTCCCAGATCATTAAGCCGACAACTCTTTGTCTTCACACATCTTATGTGTTAGCTTAACATGCCTCTAAGATTTATCTCCTTGAGTTTACTCAACAAGAGATAAATATTAGTTAAGTCAAACCCATCATTCAGAAATATCTAATACTTCATAGTGTCAAACATATCCCTAATGGACCAGCCTTGAGTGTACTCAACAAGTTAAGATCGATTTAGGACTCTCGTTTTTCACTATAATGATGGAAGGCAAATATAAATATGACTTAATATTTTAACATGCCTCTAAAATTTATCTTCTTGAGTGTACTCAATAAAAGATAAATATTAGTTAAGTCAAACCCATCATTCAGAAATATCTAATACTTCATAGTGTCAAACATATCCCTAATCGATCAGCCTTGAGTGTACTCAACAAGCTTAGATCGATTGAGGACTCTCGTTTTTCACTATAATGATGGAAGGCAAATATCAAATTGACTTAATATTTTTAACGAGGGGTTTTGCATGCAAAAGGTCTCATCGTAATAATTATATATATTTTATTATACATCTAACATGCAAATAAACATACATATAATAGTGTGGACGATTATGGACTTATACTATCTAGTCTTCCCGAGCCATAAGGAAGACTAGTCGGTCAGTTCCTAGGGGGTATAGCATTGATTCATACAATGCTCCATCTCTATGGTCTCCTCCTCTTCTTGTATCTCCAATTAGTCCAGCTGCAACTTGTATCCTATACTAGTTGGCACGCAGGCCTAAATAATATTGGACACGCAGGCCCAAAATAATAACAACGGACTTGCAGGTCTAAAATAAATAAGAGCTCGCAGGCCCCATAAAACAACAAGAATAAAACTAACCATTCAACACATCCACATGGTCGAGTCCATAATCATCCACTAATAAAACATTCATCATATAAATGCATTCCTATAATATCTAATATTATATGCAAACATGTTTCAAGTTTTTAGCAATTAAAGTCGTCTAAACTAATTTAGACAAATGGATCGGAACAATTAAATAATTAATTAATCAAATTAATTAATTAATTTAATTAGCGGACTTATTTAATTAAAATCAAATTTCAATTAAATATCAAATTAGAGTCCAACTCTAATTCTACAGATATAAGGCGGGACTATTTAATTAAAATCAAATTTTAATTAAATACCAAATTAGAGTCAAACTCTAATTCCAATAAAATTTTAGGGCAAAACAATTTAATTAAAATCAAATTTTAATTAAATGTCAAATTAAAATTCAACTCTAATTATAATCAAATTAATAGGGTTGAATTTAATTAAAATCAAATTTTAATTAAATACAAAATAAGAGTCAAACTCTAATTCTAAAATATTAGGGTGAACATATTTAATTAAAATCAAATCTTAATTAAATACTAAATTAAAGTCCAACTCTAATTTTAAGAAACATTTAGGGCGAAACAATTTAATTAAAATCAAATTTCAATTAAATGTCAAATTAGAGTCCAACTCTAATTTTAACAATATACTAGGGTGGATAATTTAATTAAAATCAAATTTTAATTAAATATTAAATTAAAGTCTAACTCTAATTTAAAATGAATTAACATTTTAATTTAGGATAAAACTCCTAAATAAAATAAAATTCAATTTAGGGTCAAAGTTTATTATTTAAGTTAAAATCCAATTTTAACGAAAATATAAAAGTCGTCAATTTTTAAATAAAATTTTAAACGGGTCAATTTTGAAATTTTAGATCAAACCCATTTGAAATAAAAGTTTAAAACCATTTTAATATTTAAATTTAAAATCCTTTTGAAAATTGCAAATTGACCCCTTTCTATAATAGCAGACGGGGGCCTGCAATTTCGAAAATTGCATTAGAGGCCCCCGCCTCCATTCACCCCAAAACCGGCAAACCCTAGCTGAAAACCCTCCTCCCGCCGGCGCCTCTTCACTGGCGAGTCCCGGACTCGCCGCCTGCAGTGGAATGGCGGTGGTGCACGGCCGCACCACCGCTATTGCAGCATCGCGCGGCGCTGCTGCAATACCCAGCAGCAGCGACCATCGCTGCTGCGAACCAGCAGCGAGGTCGCTGCTGGGACACGCAGCAGCGACCTCGCTGCTGCGAACACGTCGAGGCAGCGCGCTGCCTTGCGAGCAGCGCGCTGCAGCCGCCTTGGCCTGGCGGCGCCACCGCCGGTCCGGGAGCGGCACCATGCCGCCGATTGTTCAAGATCCATATTTTTTTTTTTTTTTTTTTTGACGAAAAAATTATTTTCATTTTCAAAACAGATTTTTTGAAGATGAAAAATAATTTTCTAAACTGCTAGATTCAAGAAACAAAAATAAACAATTAACCTTTAATTGTTCAATCATGCAAAACAATTTCTAACAAACACAAAGTAGGCTCTGATACCACTGTTGGGAATTTACTTAACATGCACAGCGGAAATTAAACAATTTTCAATTCCCAAACGAGGATCTGCAATGTGTTTAGATAGAAACTGTGATGAGAATAATACCTTTGATGAATTCCACAAACTCTTTTCCTTTTTCTTGAACCCCAATGATCACGATCTGCAATCCAAGCTGTCCAATTGTCCAGCCTCCAATGGTGATCCACATAGAGAACAAGAATGACGGCTAGGGTTTCTTTTCTTGTGCTAGCAAGAATAATGAAAATTCTCTACAGTTTTTCAAACCCTAACAGCTTATTAATATAAGTCCAAATGGGCTCGGCCCATCTATTAAACTTAACCCGGTCCAAGATTTAATTAATCAGATTAATTAAATCTGGTCCATGAATTAATTAATCCAATTAATTAATTCGGGCCTATTAATAAACAACCCAATTAATTAATTATCCAACACTTGTCAATTAATTAATTGGTAAATCTCATTCTTCTGATTCTCTTTTGTGTGTGACCCATTAGGTTCCCGATCACGATGCCGAATGACGTGAATTATTATTTTGATCTAATCAAAATCAATAAATTAAAACGCCCCTTTTAATTTATCACTAATTCATTTTCATTGTCCCAGATTGACATCTAGCAATGTATCAGGGCAATACATGTGACGGGAAATATCACGTAGCATGACAAAACCAAACTTGTTCGTTTACCGTGAAACTATAATCCTTTCGTCAATATGATTCGATCAATTATGAGATATGGATATGTGTCAATCTCAATTATCGATCATATCTTTTATCCCACTGTTAAGTCAATGTACGTCGAAAACTCTTTTCCGACTTATGAGTTCACCTTGGCCAAGGATTTCATTATCAACTTAACTGGATAAAATGTAGATCATAATCTCTTACTATCTAAGAGTGACGAATCCTCTATTGATCATTCACAACCTTCATATGATTCTTGACATACCCGAACGATGCTGTATTAGCGACCCTTGACAGAGCAACATCCAACATCACCAAAGTCGCCTTCATATAAGGTACTATGATGACTTCAAGTCAAAGGACCAATTCCACTACCGAACGTTAGAGATTAACCACTAACACTTAGATAGTTATCCATGTGGAATCTCTCAGCGGGTCTCCAATGTTTTGTTCTATAACAAAACATCCACGTGTTCATTCAAGTGTCACCACACTTTAGCTTGTGAGATCAGCTACTTACTTTACAAGTAAGAATACCACACGCGATAGTCTATCCGTAATAACGATATCTGTATCTCGTTATTACCTCGACCACGGACGATTTAAGATTCACTCATATGTAATTTGTATCTCACAATCACAACTACTTGTGATTAACAAATCACCAAGACTTGAATCTACAGATTCTATCATTTAATTTATTAGAATATTAATTCAATTAAATAATAGATATTGCCATATATATGCATCGATTATATATATTCAAAGTGTTTATGTCTAAAGTTGATTGGATTAGAGCATAACACTTCCATTAAATACAAGTACCCAAAACTCCCAAGCAGGCTCTTGTGCAAATCTCTCCTCTTTCTCTTCTGTCTTCACTGAGCGCCGCCGCCCGCCCGCCCGCCCGCCCGCCCGCCATTTCTGTTTGCTGCAATACAAAGAGGTATTGCAACTTCACCTATAATGTTGCATTTTCTTCCGTTTTCAGGTAGTTTAAGCCTTCGTTTCTTAATTTAATTTATGTCTTGATTTCATTTTAAATAATTACTAAGAAATGAATTACAGTGCAACAGCACCTATAATTGCCTCCAAGATAGTTGTTGCCTTTTCTTATTCTGTTATAAATTAAACGAAGTTAAAAAAATTTGCTAGTTTTGTTTAATTATCAAAAGTTTCCTTTGTATATTATCATTCTTGATACTGTTTGTTTAATTGTTTCACACGGTGTTTCAATCTAAGTTTGAATGTTTAATTTGAGTTAACTGAATTTATCATGGGATATGCAGATTGTGAGCTAGCGTTCTGACACTACCTTTGGAGGCTTGTATATGCGGAGAGAGTTAAAACAATCAACTTTCTCTTCTTCTGGAGAAATTCATTTCCTTTATTTGTCGAGATCTCTACATATTTTTGGATATTTAACATGGCAGCCTTATTGCGTGTAAGTGGAGTCAAAAAGCCATACTCAGCTATCCCAAAGAGAGCTTCCTGTCCTCGGCCTGTCTGGTCACATCCACGGCTCATTTTTTCTGTATCCGTGGCTCCTGTTTATGGACTATGTACGTCACTGAAGGGCTCATGTAGGGCACCATACCTTCGAATTAGTTGTGAGGCTGGGAAGGTTGATATAAGGCATGGTGCTGAGAGCCAAGGTTCTGAAGAAATTGCTAACGAATTGACACATGTAATGAAGTTCGGGGGATCTTCTGTTGCCTCAGCAGATAGAATGAGAGAAGTAGCTAACCTCATTCTCAGATTTCGAGAAGAAAGACCTGTCATTGTTCTTTCTGCAATGGGAAAAACAACCAATAAACTCTTGATTGTACTTCTTAAGTCCTGCTATCGTTTTCTCATGTTGATTCCTGTATTCTTTGTCAATTCTTTTGAGAAGATGTCCTGATGATATATAATTGGCTTGTATATCAGGCTGGAGAAAAGGCTGTCTGCTGCGGTGTGTCATATGTTTCTGATCTGGAAGAGTTAGCTTTTGTCAAAGATTTGCATTTGAGGTGAGAAAGAGCATGCACTTTTATGTTTGCATTATCTCATCAATTCTATTATTTTTCAATGTAAACATGTTTTTCTGAATGAGGATTGTTTTATTATAATCAGGACAGTGGATGAGCTTGGAGTAGAAAGATCTACAATTTCAAGTGAGTTATCACTTACAGCACTATTTGAACTAACATCTTGATCTAAGGGGTGGAGTTGTTCTCGAATCAATGTATAAGATGTTCTCTCTCAGCATACTATATTATTGTCATCTTTGATGGCGTTTAGTAAACAACTTCGGAGTCAGGAACCAAGGTATTTAAGACCGCTGGTGTTGGGGTAGCTACCATTTGAAATGCGATAGAAATGCTCCCTTATGATATCATTCAAGCATTCTGTACGGTGGATATTGTGCCATACTGCTCCTTTCATTGTTAATTTCAAGTTTCATTCAATTTTGTTATGCATATAAGTCGGTTATCTTGTTGGTACATTGCAATGCAACTTTCTGTAAGGTGTTGGTATTGTCTTCATATTCACTAATTTGCAGGGCAGGTAATCTTTCCTGAAGTAGGGACTGTAATTTCTGCTGTTCGTTAAATTCATTTGTAACATAATAGCTTTTCATTATAGTTTTCATTTAAATGGTGATAATGTGTAATGTATCTAATCTTGACTCTATTTTGATTTCCTTTTTGCTTGTGGTTAACATTTTGCAGAACACCTATTTGAGTTGGAGCAACTTCTGAATGGAATTGCTATGATGAAAGAGCTCACTCCAAGAACAAAAGACTACTTAGCCTCTTTCGGAGAGTGCATGGCCACAAGAATTTTTGCGGCCTATTTGAATAAAATTGGTGTCAAAGCTCGCCAAGTATGCTTCTTCTTTGTCAACTATCTAAAACTTAGCCCTTGTAACAAGTTCTCTAAGAATCATGTTATTCCTTGCTTTTGATCTAATAAACCAGTGATTCGTTTTCTCAGTAATTAATACGCCTCGAGTTCTTTGCTTGCCTCGTATTTTCAAGTTGAGCAGTCTTTGCTACACTTATAAGTTACAGTAATATAGGTACAAGAGCTTGTTATTAGACAGCGGTGCGTGCTATTATTACGTATTTACGTTTAATCTCCGTTGGTGCCTCAAATTATATTGTAATTAAGAATGGTATAATCATTTGATTGCAAATAGTTTCCTACGTGGAACAAAAAATGACTGACTGCCTTTTGGCTTTTAGCCAATCAAACGTTGTCTTAGGACCAGTTTGGAGAACCTCATTCACCTCCAAACACTACCATACCAAATATGGAAAAATGATAAGAGAATATAAATTATGTTTTTAATCAATTTAACTCAAATGGTTTGTGAAAACATCTATAGGGGACTTCCCTCTAAGCTACTTGTAAAAGGTTATTATACCTTAACATTCTCATATCTCCTCTGTTATGCCATGTTGCCATGTACTATAGACAGGAATGCATGCACCTGTGCTTTAAGGTTAGCTTGTGAGACACTTACGAGTTGAATTTCGAGCAAATACATTAATAACTTAATTATATCCAAGTTGATGCAATCAAAAAGTAAAGTAGCAGGTCGGATAATTAATTAAAAACTAAAATAATACAAATATGTACATAATTACATTTATTTTTTTGCTGTGTTAATAAAAAATACCCCTCCCATTCATTAGTTACTGTAAAGTGGTAATTAGTAGTATGTGGCTCAATAATGAGGCTGGTAATGAAATGTTTTTGACATGGTCAGTGTAATCAATAGTTGCTCTTAGTCACACAGTCTAAGTTCTTCTCAATGACAGGGTTGTATGAATATTTACTTTGTTATGTGCTTCGAAATATTTTTAATCTTCTTTACTGGATGATTTTTCAAAAATTAGAATCCTTTAGTATTGGATGATTACGTCCATGTTTGATCTGTATTAATTTCATTTTTTTACTTGTTTTCCAATGTCAAGCACTTGTTGGAGCTATGTTTGTGTCTGACACACTCCACAGCTTGCATTCCCCACTTTGGAGAAGTGTCTGTGCATCCTAGGTTGTATCCCAGGGTGTCATGTACTGCATTAGTTAGCAACTAGAATGTGCTGGCACTTCTCCAAGCCTGCCAGATCTTGTGGCATCTAATTTATATTAGAAACATGTCTATCGCACTTACTGAAAAGGCATTTCTTTTAATTTTATTTTCTATTATTGGATAATGATTTTCTTATAGTTTTCGATCGCATGAACCTTTCCTTTTGTGCTGCCTGCTCAATAAAGTAATTTTTTTACCTTGTTTCTGTCACATGATTTGGATAAATTAATAACTCACATCTTATTTACAGTATGACGCCTTTGATATTGGTTTTATAACAACCGATGAATTTACAAATGCCGATATATTAGAGGCAACTTATCCAGCTGTTGCAAAGAGATTGCATGGCGATTGGATTAACGATCCTGCAATTCCTATCGTGACTGGCTTCCTTGGAAAGGTTGCTTCCATTATGATTCCTGTTTACATTTCCTGGATTACCGTACTTCTCTTGTACACAAATTTCTATCATCCGGAAATAAAAAATCTAAATGGACATTTCATTGTAGGGTTGGAGAACTAGTGCAGTGACTACATTGGGTAGGGGTGGTAGTGATTTGACTGCCACAACTATTGGTAAAGCATTGGGGTTAGAAGAAATCCAGGCAAGTGATTTTCACAAATTCTGTGGTCTTGCTTTGAGAAGAAAAAAGAGCATTACTATCTAATCTGCATGGAATTATTCTGTAGTATACAATTACATGCACAAAATGTATAACCTCTCCTATCAGTCTTTCACTGTTCTTTACAGGTATGGAAAGATGTTGATGGTGTTTTGACCTGTGACCCCAACATATATCCACGCGCAGAGCCAGTGCCATATCTAACCTTTGATGAGGCAGCTGAACTTGCTTACTTTGGCTCACAGGTACCACACAATCTATATGCATTGTATAATGTAGCTACATTGTGAGGCTTCACTCTCTCTGCCGGATAAATTAAGATGTTGCTGGGTTAGAATCCAAATGCGTTGGTTTTTATTGCAAATCAGCATATATATATGCAACTAGTTCGTTGATTGAAGCTCTGACATGTAATGGAGAGTTACTTGCCTAATATGGCCCCCTCTTTCTGCTGGCTATAACATGCTTACAGCATACATCTGTTTCTTTGGATTTAAAGGTCCTCCATCCACAGTCCATGAGACCTGCTAGGGAGGGTGATATTCCTGTTCGAGTTAAGAACTCATACAATCCGAAAGCTCCAGGAACCCTAATTACTCGAGTAAGAGATATGAGTCAGGTTAGCAGCACGATAATATTAACTAACAAAACATGGTCAATAGAATGGTCAGAAGGCTTACATCTATTCTTTTCTGTTTACAGGCAGTACTTACTAGCATTGTCTTAAAACGAAATGTAACAATGTTGGATATTGTCAGCACCCGAATGCTTGGGCAATTTGGGTTTCTTGCTAAGGTGAAGGCAGCACCTGCTGCTTGATCTTGCCAGGAGTGACAAGTATTTCAAATCTCTAATGAAATTTCCATAATGATGTCTCTGTTCAGGTGTTTTCAATCTTTGAAGAATTGGAAATATCTGTGGATGTTGTTGCCACTAGTGAAGTTAGTATTTCCTTGACATTGGATCCATCCAAGCTTTGGAGCAGAGAACTGATCCAGCAGGCAAGCTTGTGAAATTGGCAGGGCTTCTTTTTATTATCAAGGATTTGTACTATAAGCTTAAAAAATATCCCATCAATTTATGGTTTCAGTTTCACGTTGAGTTTTAGCCATGGGCATGAGTATTTCCTTTGCTCCACTAGATAAGTTTCTTACCTTGTTTTCACTTGTTAACCAGGAACTAGATCATGTTGTGGAAGAACTCGAAAAAATTGCAGTTGTGAATCTTCTACAGCACCGATCAATCATCTCTCTCATAGGAAATGTTCAGAGGTCGTCGCTGATACTAGAAAAGGTGCTGCTATAATCTCAGCATGTTTATTGCGAAAGCCCATTAAATTTTAGCATAGTTGTCTTTTTGGTTTAATGCTCTTGAGTCCATGAATATTTGCTTTTATAATAAATTTCTAGCAATTATTTTGCGCTTCTCAACATTCTCCGTTGCTGATGTTTAGTATTCTGTTGATATTGGGTTTTCATTTGTTATCTAGGTATATATTTCAAAATTGCTCTGTAAATATATTTTGATATAGCGGTTTGGTTTTTATGTGGCAGGCATTCCACGTGCTTCGTACCAATGGAGTCAATGTTCAGATGATCTCTCAAGGTGCTTCAAAAGTTAACATTTCATTGATAGTAAACGACAGCGAAGCAGAACAATGTGTTAGGGCTCTTCACACTGCTTTCTTTGAGAGTGATATATCAGAGCTCGTATCGGGACCTAAATCTGGAAATGGTTCGATATGAAGATGGATTATTGGAAACTATCATAAATTTTATCCACGACAGCTGTTGCTTTCTGATTCATATTTACACCAGTAGTAGATGTTCTTGCTTTCAGAAAAGTTAATTGTAGGTACCAATAGCAATGTATTTGCTGAAACAGTGCAACTACGTTGTTAAATATATACTTAAAATTGATTTCATTGGCAGCCCCACGAATCCCTATGGTGGATACGATAGCAATGGTTGAAGCAAATAATCCCTTGGAAGGCAAAATTGAAGTCGATGTCTTAATCGACCCTCACATCACTACATGCATATGTGAAGCTGCAGCGGTGGAAGAGCAAGAAAGCTTTCCTGTTGGCAAAGAGGATGTAACTAAGGTTTTGAAAGTTGGCAAAGATTTGGTTAAGCCAAAGAAAAGCTTGCTAATTTTTTTTTTTTTCTAAAAGCGACCCTTGATGTGTTCGCCTAGAAACATGTTGATATGGTCAGGATTGATCTAAGAGGAAATTACACGAACTCAGACATTTGGAGTAGGGGTGAACACGGTTCGGTTTGGGCGGTTTGGGGTATATATTCAACTCAACCTATTTAATGCGGTTTGGAATTTTTCCAAATCAAACCAAACCATTATTTGCGGTTTGGTTCGGTTTTAATCCACGGTTTACTTATCGATATTATAGTAATATGTTTAAAACGCATTAACATATAAATTCAAACGAGAACTACTAACGTTAAATGTTAAATTACATTCATATATGTCTAAAATCCGCCTTATAAACAAAAAGACAAAAAAAATAGGATCAAGTTAGCATCTAGCAATAAGAACTCCACTCAAACTTTTACAAGCAACAATATCAAAATAAGTACAATAGTACTAACCTATCATTTGATAAAAATTGGAGCAATATCCCGTGTTGTAACCTGTCATCTTCTAATGGAATTGCTTCACCTGTTTCTTCCAGAATTGGATCCATATCTGAAAAAAGAAAAAACCACAATATAGATCTTCCTAAGGTTAGCATAAAAAAACACAGATCTGTAAATGAAAACAAAACTCTTGCAGTTAGTTAAATGTGAAATGGAACAAATATTGCAAGTTCTGTACTATATTCATTAATTCATTTATACTAACCCAATTAAGATTTCACTAAAGTAGGTCCAAAAACTCTGGATGAAATTCACCATAAAATTCATTGACTAAAATGAAATCAATTTAAAAATTAATGGCTAAAAATGAAACTGCCCTAAACTCTCATAGTTTAACTCCTCTCGCTGGCCAATTTTTTTCAGGAGGGTCTAACAGCAGAGGCAATAGCTAGCAAGGAGCTTGAGGAGTCGGAGTACAGGTTATTCAAGGTTCTTCTATCTGATGATTGTGTAGATGACATTTTTTGCTTACAATTACAATTACATACCATCAGTAACAAAATTCTATTATGCATCAAAAAGGGAAAAAAAAATTAGCTGTTATACCCAATAAACAAGCTGGAATATGTGTCTTAAGAAGAATGATATTTTATGCACATATAACAGTATATAAACATCAAAACAGAATAATAAAATTTTACACCATGAAAACATAAAGAAACACGTGGATATCTAGATGTCTTGGACAAAAATCAATAAGCTATTGGAATCATTTAATAATAGTTGCAAATAAAGCAAAAAACATATTACCTTGTTCAATAAATTATCATAGGCATTTGAGAATCCGTGACTGAGGTAGAGGAAAACTGGAAACAAAAGAGATTGAGGAGAGAGCGAGAGACGACACGCACCATTTGGAAAGTTGGGATTTGGGAATATTATTAGGTCACGCGTTTCAAAGTTGGGTTGGGTTAATGGATATATGGATATATGGAATATGATATGGATATATTTCAATTGGATTTGGGCTTTAAGCTGTGGGCTGCTCTTGGGTTACTAAAGTGTAAACTATTAGATAAAAAATAAATCCAAAATTTTGATAAAATATATATGAGAATTTATAATTTAATAAAATATTTTTTAATTAAAAAAAGTGCGGTTCGGTTCGGTTTTGTGCGGTTTTTGAAAATCGAAACCTAAACCAAACCATTTTGAAACGGTTTGGTTCGGTTTGATGGAAAAAAAAAACCGCGGGTCCACATGGGCCCAAACCAACGGTTTCGGTTCGGTTTGCGGTTTCGCGATTTTTTTGTGCAGCCCTAATTTGAAGATCAAATTTCATAAATCAGAGGTCTAGTTTACTATTTCAAATTAGATGTTTTGCTATACAATTTCAAACCCTAAACTATTTCTACCTCACTCAATTCATCCCCACTACCATTTTCAAAACCTAAATCTCTCTCTCTTCTTTCCCTCCTCCCTCTCTCTCGCCACTCTTCCTCTTTCTGTGAGTTTCGCCGTCGTCGCCGAAGATCGTAGCGGAGTTCGGTTCAGTTCTTCCTTTCATCCCTCTCTCTCGTCACTATCTCTGTGCAGCGGCGAGCGCCGCTTCATCTCCCTCGCACATGGCAGGCATCGACGCTGCCATTTTTCTTCTTTTTTTTTTAATTTTTTTGATGTGGTGCTGTGTAGTAGTAGTTCCATGGAGCTATGCATGGTGGTGAGGGCGGTTGTGGTTGGGCGTGGTGCTGTGCGCGGTGGTTGGTTTGGGTGCAGTCGTGGTGTGCAGTGGTTGGGTGCGGGTTGTTTAGTGGTGTAGGTTGCTTGGTGCAGGTAGTTATTGGGGGTTGCAAAATAGTGGCGGTACACTTTGTGGCGTGGTGGTGGTGGGGGTGGTGCGTTTCTGACCGTGGTGGTGGCGGCGATTGTGACGGTCACAACTTATCAAATTCGAGACGATGGTTTTGTTGTCGGGAGGTGGTTTTGGTGATTCTGATGACGGTGGTTTGGGTTGTTGCAACGGTGTGGTGGTGGTCACAAATGATTTGGTTGATTATGACCAGTAAATTGGTTGGTATGTGACCAATAAACAATACGTGACCAATTAAACAGATAAATTGTGACCACTATATATTGTGTGACCAAAAAATTTATTAATTTGTGACCAATAATTTGATCAATTGTGACCTAAATATAATTTGTGATCAATTAATTTGATGTTTTGTGACCGTAAAAAAATTTGTAACTTGTGACCAATAAATAATATGTGATTATTAATTTGATAGATTTGTGACCGATGAATAAATTGCAACGTGCACATTTTTGATTTGTGACCGATGAACACATTGTGATCATAAAATTTTTGAATTGTAACAGTAAAATAATTTGTGACATATGAAAATTGTGATTGTGACCAATTAATAATATGTGATCAATTATATGGAATTTGTGACCAGATTATATGAAATTTTGACCTTAATATATTTAATTAATAAAATATATGTATAATTAATTAATTTATAAATAAAATTTAAGAAACTCTTAAATTTTAAATTTTAAACATAATATCTTAAATTTGAAATTGGTAAGACTAAACCTCTTAGTTATGAAATCTTTCCTTGATCTGAAAGTGGCATGTCATGTACTAAAATCAATCCCAAAGTGAGGCATAAAATCCAAAGGAGGGACCAATGAGTGTCGAACGCCAAAAAATACTAAGCTTTATGATAAGTGCATTTTATACACTTATCCGAGCTCCAAATTATGACATTTTGTGGTTTTTTTAATGAGATTATAGTCTAATTTATGATATAATGTGTTATTAGGTGAAACTCGATGGATGATGAAGAATTAGAGAAAAGAATGCAAAATTGACGAAAAAGAGGCAAGATTCAAAGTTTGGGGACTGAAGTGCAAATGCTCAAAAGTTGTGTAGAACCTCACGATGAAGATTCGAGAGTACTAGGAGTCAATTGGATAAAGGAAGACGTCAAATGGATAAAATATCGGCAAAATATGATCACACGTCAATTTAGGATTGAAAGAGTTATGCATCGATTTTTAGACTCATATTGTGATCCATATTTGACATAGCAAATGATCGAATTTGAAGACGATTTTTGAAGGTCAGTTGTAGCCCTTTGAGTTAGCTTTCCAACGCATCTTGAATTACCTCAATTGGATATCGGGAGAGAAAGTTATGACAAAAATAATGAAATAGGCGTAAAGTGAACAGCAACTCGGCGTCCAGGCGCTACAAACATAGTGTCCATGCGCCCAAAAACTTGATTTTTAACAGAAAGGCTAGGCGCTACGCGCCGCCACAGATTTTAGGTTTTTATTCTTTGGGTCGGGAAAACCCCACAAAAAGACTCCAAATTGGCCAATAACGTGTATGAAAGTATAAATAGATCTAAGGAAGCATGTATTAGGGGTTCCCACACATTGAAAACAGGGTTCCACACTTTGTAAAATTGAGAGAAAAACACAAGATCGAAAAGGAATTCGCGAGAAGAAATACATCAAGGATTCGAGTTCAAATTAAGGATTGAAAGCGGAAGAAGATCTTGGTGCAAGAGCTGATTCTTTTCCATCTTTTTTATCAATTAAATTCGGTGATGTATTCGAATATATTTACTTATTTCATCTTTTTCATCATGTTTAACTAAATTCCTTATTAGGGCAAATAATGTAATCTATTGAGACCCTTAGTTCTTTGATTAAAGAATTTTGTGTTTTATTTTTCCATGTGTTGATTTTATTATGATTGCAATGCATTGAATTACTTGATCAATAAATTGATGATCCATTGAGTTTCTTACGAATCGAGAGGTCAGTTTGAGACTTAGAACGTGTAATAAAATTCGGTAACGAAGTATTACGTATAGAGATACCTATACCTAGTACTGCGGTCGTTATATGAATTCATAGTGCCATAACTCGTTTAACTAAGGATAATTCACATAGAGATACGAAATTGAATTAGTTAAATAGACTCAATGAGAACTCGAGATGGGTAAATTGAATATCGTAGGAGAATTAGACCGAACACTACATTAGGCTAGAATCTTGAATTGGGAACTAAGGTGATAATTAGATGAAGTTGTTTTGCCCTAATATATCTTACATACATGAATCTTTGATCCATTTGTGTTTGTTATTTCATCATAATTTTCATTTGTTTTAGGCATTTAGTTCATTTTAGAAAATCAATATTCACAACTCACACAATTCTTTGTTTGTTTATTTCCATCAAATAGGAGTATGAATAGTAGATTAAGACTAAAGTATAGTCCTCGTGAGAACGATAATCCGGACTCAAATGTCCAATTTATTACTTGTTACGATATTATACACTTGCGATACAAAAAACGCAACACTTTAAAAAGCAAAGTAGATAAATTATTGGAAAATGGGTTTATTCGCAAAGCTCAATACCCAGCATGTGTCTGTAATTCAATTCTAGTTCAAAAGAGTAATGGAAGTGGCGAACCTGTCAAGACTTCACAGACCTTAACAAAGCATGTCTTAAAGATAGTTTTTGGTTCCCCATAATTCATCAGCCGGTGGATGCGACGACATGACATTAACTATTGAGTTTAATGGATACGGACTCTGGATATAATCAGATTTCTATGTATGAACTCGATGAAGAACATAATGCCTTTGTTACTAATCGGTGTCTATATTGCTATAAGGTAATGCCCTTTGATTTAAACAACGCTAGGGCAACATATTAAAGACTAGTCAATAGAATGTTCATAGATCATATAGGCAGAACAATGGAAGTATGTATTAATTATATACTTGTTAAAAGTCGACAAGGCGAAAATCATTTGACACATTTGGAAGAAGCATTCCACATTCTTTGAAAATATTGTATGAAACTCAATCCATTTAAGTGTCCATTCGGAATGATGTGAAATTTTATTAGGATTCATGGTAAACCAACGAAACATTGAGGCGAACCCCTGATAAGATACGAGCTCTCATAGAGATGTGATCTCCATCAAAACCCAAGAGGTTCGGATTCTCACTGAAAGAGTCGCAGCTTTAAGCAAATCCGTCTTGTAGGCCACTGCTAAATGCTTTCCTTTCTTTCAAGTATTAAAAGGAGGGAAAAAGTTCGAATAGATTGAAGAATGCGAACAGGCCTTGGGAAAAGCCCGCTTTCAGCCCAACTATATTGAACGAGGAGAAACTGTTGCTCTATCTAGCAGTCTCTAAAGTAGCTTTGAGCTCCGTTCTAATAAGGAAGGACGAGTAGCAGCAATTATCTGGGTACTATGTAAGTCTTTACAAGGTGATGAGGCGAGATATCCACATATGGAAAAATTCGCTCTCGCCCTAGTTGTGGCATCTTGAAAGCTTCATCTTTATATCCAAAGCCACTATATTGAGGTATTAACTATCCATCCATTCAAACAAATATTACAAAAGCCCGACTTATCAAGAAGGTTAATGAAATGGGCATTGGAATTAGGGCAATTTGAAATAAATTATAGAGGACTATCGGCAATTAAGTATTACATAATTTTTAAGTTGCAAATTTCACTAGCTTTACAATTTTGTTATTTACAAAGTTATGGTTTTGCAGCATGTAGTTTGTTGGTTAGGATTAGGGATGAATTAATTTTCTGGTTTTGGAATATTTTGCATAAACTTTGCAGAATTTCTTGTACACCTGTTATATATATTCGTGTATGAGCAGTGGGCTGGAATATGTTTGTTAGATAACGTGGGACTCGAAAAACATATATCATTTTTATTTCGTAGAATGATGTTCAATGTGATGTAGTGGTCAAAATAAGCGTTTAGCTTAATTTAATTTTAAAAGTGACTATGTAACAAGGGAAACAATCTAGAATGTCTTATATCCTATTGTTTCTGTCTTAATAGCTCACTATGGTTTCTTGGTATATGATGAATTCAGAAGCACTCATCTGCTCTCTATTCTACCTTCCCCTTAAAAGAGGGAACCCAAGGTTTACTATTCATTCTTGTCACACTCCTTTTCACACCTGTCCTCCTTTGAACTGGATTTGCTACAGTAACTTTTTTCCTTTTTTCTACCTAATGCCAGGATCACTGTTCATTTTTGTCACACTCCATTTCACATTGAAACTGGTTTGTTCCTGTAACTAATATGGATTATCTCGCCAGTTCCAGGATCACTGTTCATTCATTTCACATTGAAACTGGTTTGTTCCTGTAGCTAATATGGATTGTCGTCACAATTGTTGACTTAATTCTTTTGGCTGTGAAATTTGTCGCCTTATTTTATTAAAAAAAATTATCTGCAACCGACTTACTCACACTGTATGTATTTTGCCAATTTCTACTAAATTCTTCAAGCTTCTGGCGGTGAAATTTGCCGCCTTAATTAATTTAAAAAGTTATCTACAACCGACTTACTCACACTATATGTATTTTGCCACATTGTACACTATATATATAACATGCAAATGCAATTCCAATCACACACTGTGAAGTGACAAAACAATTTCTTGAAGGTAAAATTTCTATTTATTGTTGTTATATTTTTGCTTTTTTATTTCATTTTTTTTTCAGCATGGTTTAGGTTTTTTCGTTTTTGTTTAGTTTTGTATTTTCGTTGTTCCTTGCCTTCCGAGAAGATTTGGTCGATGTTTTGGTCGAGAGTGTTGAAATCATTTTTTTTTTTTTTACGTACTTCCGATTTTGTCATTTTTGTTTAGTATTATTTGTCGTCATTCTCACAAACTTCTTTATTCTCCAGTACAATTTCTCTTTCGTATTAGATATTAAAACTTTAGTTTATAAACCGCGCTGCACGACATCTACTACTACAAGTTCGAGTAAAGTTAAAGAAAACTTACAGCTTCATCCTGTCAGGTAAATGAGTTTTTTGTTTCACTTGAATTTGTTGACTCTTGAATATTGATATTAAGTAGGTCCATGAATGTTCAATATATTTTCGTGAATGAATGATGGAGTTGAAAATAGTAATAAATCAGAGCAAAACGTACGGGGGAGAACCGTGCGCGCACGGGGAGAAACGAACTCCCCATGCGCGCACGGGGACACAGGATCTCCCCGTGCGCGTACGGGGAGACAGCATCTCCCCGTACGTGCAAGGGGAGAAGCAACTCCCCGTGTGCGTAGGGGGAGATCATGTCTCCTTTTTTTTTTTTTTAAATCTTTCAGCTTCCAATGAGAAAAAAAATTCCAAAATTCGACATACCCACATTTATTATTTACACTTTAATCACTCAAAATTGATATATTATTTATCCAGACTCCCAACATTTATAAATAATATGTACCTGCGTTGATTTTAAGCTTCACATTTCGCGTCTTTTTAAGTAGTTTTTTGTTATTCTGTTACTATCTCCCTTATTACTATATATTTATATTTATATTCCATTTCGTCTAATATTATTTTTCACGATTCGATTTTTTTATAGTAAGATTATGTTAAAAAAATGTGTATTGATTATTAATTACTAAGAAAATATTTTTTAAATTGGAAAAAAAAAATCTCCCCGTGAAATTATATTTACAGTTTTTGTAAAATCTAAATCAGTAGAATTTTTGACAAATAAAATAAGAAATTAAAAAAAAAAACTTAGCAGAAACTCCCCGTGCGCGCGATTAATGCCACAGTAGCAAAGAATTACGGGCTTCTCGCCATCACCTCACATCATCCACCAACTCTATCCTCTGCATCTTCGTTGGCAGTCTACTACATCGCCGTTGACAACCCACCACCATCATCGACCCATTAACACACCACAACACCCCTCGACTCGCCAAGAAATCCAGTCGACCAGACCCAGGTGCTGGCAACTCCAAGTCGCTGAAGCCCAACCACTCTGGCTGCCTTCTACCGCTGCCCTGTCGATTCCTCCATCCACTGCCTGTTGCACCCCAACTCACCGCAAACCACCATACACTCCGCCAAAATAGCGGCTCCCAATTGCAGGTATACTATTTTCCCCCTTTTAATCCTTCAATCATCCATCTGGATTATGGAAAAAAAATTTAAAAGACAACATTTCAAACGCTTCTGACCTCAAAAACGAACGGAAATTAATTGGTTGCCTCAAGGATTAAGATGCGGTTTCATGCTTTGATCAAAGTAAAAATGTATTCTCTGTCCCCTTTTTACATGTCTAAAAAGGGGAAAATTTGTTTTGTATTTCTACCTTTTGATATTCCTGTGTATATGCTCATAATATTTAGGGCTTATTTGGTTAAGATTGCAAAATGGCATATGGTAATTAAAAAGTACTGTGTAAAGATAATGCCTGGAAGATTGGAGCGGATATGTTATTGTGCAATGGAGGAAGATTGGAGCGGATATGTTGTTGTGATCTCCAATCTCAGTTCCTTCACCTACATCACAATAAAATTTCAGCAATTTTTTGGTATTTGATCCTGAGACGGATGGAATTGTTGGTTTGAAATTTTTGGCTTATACTTTAAATGTCAATTTTGTTAAGATGAATCCTTGATTGAATTTACAAAATTGATGAGAAGTCGACATCTAGGGATGAATACCCTTTTGCTCTTCTTCTGTATTGTTGGTTTTTCCTAATGTTAGCCGTTCAATTTTCTCTCTTCTCTTTGTTCAAACTTGTGTGAATCTCTTTGGCTGGAAAAGGGAACAGTTCCACACCAACGACCTGAAAATTTTCACAGGAAGTGGATAGTAGTGATTTCAAGCTTTTTCCTGCCTTTATTTGAATTTTTATTTTTTCATTTTTGTTCATGTTTCTTTGTCACTTTTAATTACCGCCTGTGTTCCTTTGGATTTCCATGCAGCTACGGAGACCCATATCAAAAAAAAAAAACCACAAAGGCATCAGCATCATTCAAGAGACTTTCCCGTGCACCACGGAGAGCTCCACTGCTACCTCTATCAGAGGACCACATCATGGGAAATTGCGTGGGTTCCTTTGCCAACAGATCTGATCACGAATCTATAAAATTAAGAAATGCCCCAACCCAGATTTTCATGCTCTCATTTATTCAAATTTAGATTTAGATTAGATTTTGCTTTATACAAGGTAATAATCTGTTTTCGACTTTTCGTTTGTCAAGATATTATGAGAATTATGTGCTTGTAAATTGAAGGTAAGTTTATTTTTCATCGATTGCATTGGAGCCCAAGTATTTTAGGCTTCATTTTTCGTGCTTTCCCATTGAAATTTATAGCCATTAATCATGTATTTAAAATCTTGATTTGGTTGATTTGTTTTTTGATCTGGGTCTATTCTATACATGTAAATTATGTGTGTGTTGATGTAACATACTTGTGCATTTCCAGGCACATGTTGAGGACATTAAGAGGACCCATTTGCGTGACTTGATGTCCAACACCGAGTGATGCAAGTCTATAATGGTGTGTGATATTCAGAAGTTTGAATTTAAGATTGGACTCTATGTAGTTGTGTTAATATTTTTCTTTATTACTATTGCATACAGCTAATTTGATGGGATTTTGTTGGACTATTCAAGGCAATGTACCAATCTTGACACCTTGAATAAGCTCCACAGTTTAGCAGAGGCGAGCTAACGTTGAATCATTATCTTTTGGTGTGAATATGATGTGAAAATCTGATTAATTATACTGGTGCGGTGATGCAGGCAGCTCATCTCCAAGAAAAGATTAATCGGATGTTCAATGGAGAGCGGGTAAGTCAAGGTTTTATTTTGCTAAGTTTTGTCACACCGGTAAAACCAAATGTTTGTTGAGTAGATTGTATCTTTGCTGCTGAGTATTACGAAGTTTATGGGTTGGGTAAAACAATGTCTTGTTTAGATCATTGGTATCTGGTGAGTGATTGTGATTTATGTCATCCACCAGAAACTAGAATGTTTACACACCAATTGGTGGCTTCTAAACTTGTTGACAAAATTAAAAAGAAAATGAAAAGAAAGTTTCAGGCTTTCTTTTGTTAATAACTTTTCTTACAAGATCAATCTTTTCAAATTGGCCAAACTTTGTTCATCAGTCACTTTGGCATTTGTCATCTAACCCTTACTCCTTTGTTTTGGTGGTTTCTTCGGATAAATATTACAGAAAACGGGCCTGTCCTTCACATTGCACTCCGAGCACCACGGGATTCAGTTATAAATAGTGGTGGGAAGAATGTGGTCCCGGATGTTTAGCAAGTCCTAGATAAAATCCGAATATGAATTTGGTCAAGCCTAGAATGATGGTTTTTATGACGATTTTGCATATTTACAGCCAGAATCTTATCATTCTATCAAAAATATTGGCTAAACTTAAACCAAACATATTGTTTTTCCAGAAGATATGCTTAAAGCATGGAAGGGAAACCCATCTTCTCAAAGGCATCCATGGTTAGTTTGTCTATGCAATTTTTAAGACAATATCTGCTTTGATTCCCAACTTTGAATTATGGTGGAATTAATTGCTTTTTTCCCTTTCTTTTTTCCTCCTCTTTTTGAACCTTTTTAACAATTTTTTTTTTTTTTACTTATTTCTGGACTCCAACAAACGAAGTCTTATTCAAACTTGTACACTTCATCTGGTTTGTGGTGTTCTGAGGAGCAAAACTTGTAGGTTTATCTAAGTATAGGATCATTTAGAGTGGATCAAGTAAACTGAACGAGCAAAGAAAGTTAAATATTGTTGGATTCCTTCAAGCATCTTGGGTTTCTTTCTAAAATTTATTAGGTTATTGTCCTCCTTAACTTCCTCTGTACTATGAAGAATTGTTGTTTAATTGAGGTGTTGATTTTAGAGAGATCACAACCTTTCAGCTAGCCTTATCTAAAGGATTATCCTTTACAAGTGTGGTACAGGATTTGAAGAAAAAAGGCCGAAAGTTCACAACACACTCTTATTCCAAAATAATTCAATCCTACTTAGAGGTGATGAGTTCAGAAAAAAAAAAACATTTTACGATTAAAATTACCATTATAATTATGTAGTGTACTTTTCTCACAAAAGTGGTAGGGACTTGCTCAACATGGAGAAGAAGAGGACGAGTGTTATTGATTCTGCATATAGCTTTTATAATGAGCATCTTCTCTCACTGGTGTTTGGGAATTTTTTTTGCCATCAAAATAGTGAGCTAATAATTAAGAAAAGTTAGGAAGAATGCAGAGTGAGATGGGCTCCTCTGCTACTAGACTGCTTATGCATTTTCAATTTCATGTAAACCAAATGTTAGTATTTATTCTATTGGCTGTGTTGTGATCCAATAGCAACTGCTCCCTTGAATATTTCCATTCTAAAATTATGTTTAGGTGGGCTATTTACATCAAGGAAATTTAAGTTTAGGCTTGTGAAATAAGGCATAATTCTCTAATATGATTTTCCTGACTAGGATGCTATGGAGAAAGCAATAAAAAATAAAGTTGCAAAGGCAGTTGTTCCTGCAATAGATGTCATGTGTCAGGCTTAAGGTTCGTAACTAATTGCTGTTACTCTTTATGATTTATTGTTACTTTGTTATCCTGCATAATAATGAGTATGGGTGAACAATAATGATTCAGTGAATTTGGGTCAAAGATAGTGCCACCAAAAAGAATATTGTAGATGCCTCCTGAACTTTTTGATCATCAAGATCAAAATGTTCGTGCTTCTTCCAAAAGACTAACACTAGAACTTTTTTTGGTTTAGATATTTGAAAATTTCTTTATTTTCCATAGCATACTTATTTTGTGTTTGTGATCTATGGGAAAAGTCTTAACATTTTCTGATGTTTATTAAATGGATGCTTGATTTATTGCAGCTGCAGTGTGATCAAGGAGATTGTTATTTAAATATAAGGGACTTAAACTTTGATGTTCTTTGTTTTTTTTCAACCCTGCCCCCCTCTGATGTTTCCGTCTTTGGCTTGACTTTGTTCAGCTAAACTTTCAAATTCTCACCACAAACAAGTTTGATTGCTTTTAATAATATTTTTTTTCCTGGATGGTTGGTTTGAAGTTGAATTGGAGTCTCAAATGATTAGACTTTTCACTTGTAAATGGGGGAGACCATGTATGATATAAATGTTACTTGTGTTTATATTTCCTTACATACTGTTACAGCATGTTAGAATAAATCAAGCAACTATCAACTCTTTATTCTAAGCATAGTGCTTTATGTATCGTTTCTCATTCTCGTGTTTTTTATTTTGTTTATTGTATATAAAGGAATACTATGAAGTATTTTCAGCAAGTAGACAACTTCCATTTTTTCTAGAATCTTCCCGATTGCATTTCCTCTCATCTTAGAAACGCCGAATCCCCCTTTTCTTAGAACAGATTGCAGTTAGTCTGCACAACAAAATGGTTGAGATGATGTGGTGTTTACAATGTGGCCATATTATTCATGGGTAAGAATCTTTATTGAAATTTTTTTGGAACGCTAACATTACCTTCGAAATTACATTGCCCGTGCATTGCACGGGCAATAAACTAGTACTATATAAAAGACGTGTTGTGTGATGAGTACTTTTAATAAGAGCTATGTGCATTTGTCTTTGACTCAGTCTTTTAAAATGCACTTTGGAACAACCTTTGACCGTTTTGAACACTTAGCTAATTGGGCTATGAGGTGCAAGTTGAATCTCATGAACGCCTTTTGCTTGCGTCAGTAAAATAATATTCTTTAGGTGTTATCTTTTTCAAAGCAAATGATATAAAAATAATTTGTCCCTATTTTTTGAAGGAAGAAGTGTTAAAAATTGTTAAACCACAACACTTTCGACCTATCCATGGAGAACTTGTATGAGTTACTGGGAAAATCAGTTGGCATTCATCATATCACAGTAAGTAATTTCTTCCAGTTCAAGATATTTGAAGAATTGTAGGATTAGTAGCGCTCATTAAAATTATAATGGCTCTTTGGTATAGTAAATAATTGAAGTAGAAACGCTGATGTGTAATACATGATAATTGTTCATTACAAATGGTTGTGGAACAAACTCTGCAGAATTTAATGATATACTTCTAGAATTTAATTTATGTTATGTTTGCAATAATGTTTTACCAAAAGAAAAAGAAGAAGAAGAAGAAAAATGATTTTGCTTCGTAGGGGAGAGAAATCCATTATTCTTGAAATTGGCAACTGGGCTTTAGATTTTACTAGCAATATGTTATTTTTGTTGTACAATTCATATAATTTATATTGTGCAAAAGTTTCAATTTTCAATTCATATTATTACTTTTCTGTATTTGAACTTTGCTTAAATTTGTATTTTTAGATAGCTTATAGCAAATGAACTTTGATGTTTTGCATCATCTACTTTGTTAATATGAGATATTTGACATATTTTTCTTGTAGCCAATATTTACTATTTATATGTTCGTCTTTGACTAAAGTTGCGAAGCTTTACCTTACAGGAATCCTCATTTAATTATTGAAACTTTTCCTCACAGGAATCCTCATATAACCAAATAATAGATTGATGGTGAGTTGAAAGTATATCTTAAAGTCAAGAAGGTTATTTGGTTGTCCCGTAAATTATTTCTTATTTCCTTAGTCTTTCTAGTTTTATTTTCTTCTTTCTAGGTTGGTGAACCACACTAAGTAGTTCGACCATGAAGTTACTACCATATAATTTATTTGTATTTGGTTTGGTTTTGGAGGTAATCAAATTTGTAAATAACACTTTGGCCTATATATATCTATTTGCTTGAAAATAATATGAATTCTTTATATATTTTGCAATTATTTATATTTTAAAAATTATACATTGAAGCATTCTTGTTAGAAAGTCAAGAGTTGTTTTTAATGAAGTAGGTTACATTTTCAAATTAAATTGTATCGTAGTTACAATTTCATTGTGATGCAAGAAACTAAAAATTATATATTTAAAATAGAATTTACGATATAAATAAATAAAAATAAAATAAATTAGGTAACAATTGTACATCAATGAAGTGACAAACTCTTTGTGTAGCGAAACAAATTTTACTATAAGCACAGCTTGTCACATTAAGTATCCATTGTCACAAAATAATTTATGTAATAATTTTGTATATTGTAAAATAAAATAGTGATATATATGAAAAATTGCGGACTAAATTAGGCAACAATTATACATCGCTGCACAAATGATGAAGTAACAAACTCTGTGTTGCGAAATAAATTTAATTACAAACAGCACTTGTTATATAATAAATTGTACTAAAAATGTTGAATACCTTAGAATACATTATGCAACATATCAAACGCATTGTAAATCATATTTCGCGACAAATATAACTTGTTATTAAAAATATATCACTACGAGCTTGTGTTGTTGCAAAATAAAATAGGTCACAAAAAGTTATACCTTTAAAATAATATTAACAACAAATATTTTCCTTGCAAAAACTTTTTAGAAATAATCGTTGTGACAAACAGACTTGTCGTCCTTTTAATTTTTCGCAACAAATATTTTCTGCGACGACATTATGGCAACAAATATCTTGTTATTTCGTACTTTCTGCATCAAATAGATAGTGTTACGAGTGTATTAATGCGATGAATGAGTGAAAGATGTCACAGAATACATTATGTAACTCATATAACGGGACAGTGTTCGCAACAAGCATCTTGTTGTAACTAAATCTTAATTTTTGCAACAAGCATCTTGTTGTAACTTAATTACTTTTGCAACAAAATCTTAATTTTTGTGACCATATTTTTTTGTCATAAAATAGGTTTTTTTGTAGTATTTAATCACATTTCTACAATATTATTTGCTTTGCATATTAAGGGTGTGTTTGAGCCACACTATTTTGAAAGAATGTATTCTGGAATAATAGATTGATGGAGAATGTGTGGTTGAAAAAGAAGAAAAAGTTATTGATGTAATGAAAAATATTATTTTATTGAAGAATGTGTGGTTGAAAATGAGTAGAAGAATGAGAATGAAAATTTTAATGTGTACCAAACAGGGGCTAAAAATTACAATGGACAAATGAGTTTTTTTTTTTACTCTATATATCTTAAAGAAATTTTGGAGGGAAATTATAATCAAAATAATTTGTGTTACTTTAAGAGTAAGAATGTAATGAAAAAAGTTTGAGATATAAATGTGATAATGTGTAAATGTTATAAACATTTCATACAATTAAAATATAATCTTATTATTAAAAAATGTGGTGTGAATACATAAAATTTTCCTCATTGATTATCTATCTTTACATAGAATATAGGGTAATTATCTATAACAATTCAGGATTAAAGAATAATAAAATATTAAGAAACTCAAAAGTCTCACTATGTATTAATATTAAAATCTCGATATAGTAAAAGAAAAATAAACTCATATATAGCATATAGATATCAGCCATCTATCACTAACACTTACTAAAAAAGTTAAAAATTACGTGCTTTGACTAGGACTAGTATTTGTAAATGAAAAATAAAAAAACTGCCATAATTTAAGATTACATTTTCGCAAATATCAAACTTTGCATAAATCTGCCATAATTCACGATTTTTATTTTTTATTGTTTTATATATATAAGATATAAGATAAGGAATGTGATAAAAATGGTGCTTATACAAGGATAATATAATATATAGATAGATTTTATCTCTCACAAAAATCCACCATAAAATTAAGCGAGACAATTGTTCACTCTCCATTCAAACGTTTGTTACGAATAGTGTAAGCAGAAATGTGTCTCGGTTTATTAATAGTTCCCTCGAAAGCATTCCAATGACAACCAACAACTTCAACTAAATGTCCAATCTACTAGAGATCACAACTTTTTAACAAAGAGTCGAATATACAATAACTTTCCCATATCTTAGATAACTTATATGCTACAATTGCTAAAATTTCATTTATCTGGTCACACACGTTATGAAGTTGACAATTTCGAGGACATGACATGCAAAGGAACATTGGTCACATTGCACATAAATTTGGGGACAAGATATACGACACAATACATTCATTTTGTACATAGTAGTCACAACTTTCATGTAATAGATGAAGTCGCAAAAAAATTACATCACACTTTATCATTTTCAAAGGAGGTCGCTATTATATTTACAAGAATATTGACATTGTCCAATTTATTAGCGTTCAAAGTTTCACACAATCGGAGGATAACTAAACGACTTTCCCAAACCTAGCATGTAATTCAATTTTTCATTAGCCACATAATAAGAATTGAATACACACAGTCATAACCACTACACTATCAAATGTGTACGTGCTTCAATATTGAAAGTCACGTGAATAAGAATATAAATAAATCGAAAGGCTAACATAAAAGACATTTTTAAGAAGGAAAATCTTTATCCGTCGAACTAATGTATCGGTTTTTGAAGAAGATGAATTTTCTCTCCCCAATAAAAGTTAAACGCTTAGTAATATGATTTTGTGTTCTTTGAATTTTAAAAATTAAAAATCAGATAACATTACCACCATTCACGAAATTCAAAAAAAAAAAAAATCAAATCTTAACATTAGATTTAATATATTTTTTAACAATAAATATCTAATTTGTTAAGAAATAAATATAAAACTTAAAATTTTTAATAATAAATATGTAATTTGTGAAGAAATAAATATAAAACTTTAATTTGTGAAAAGGAAACCTAAAACAAAAAATTATACCCACACCTGTTTTTTAGCTTTCCATTTTAATAAGGATAAATCTATATGTACATAATTATTGTACATAATGGATTACATAGATCCATGTGGAAGAAATCCGGTCGTGGATGTGAAGTGTGGAAAAGTCAAAAATTGTAGACTATCGATGGATGCGCGCCACATGTCAATTATGTAATGTATTATGTAAATGATTATGTACTTGTAGCATGATCCTTTTAATAATCAGGTGCTTTGATTTTTCTTTAAAAAATTAGGTGCATTCTATCTCACTCCATTCTACACCCATACACCTATTGCAAAAATTCTAACCCTAAACCCCTACCATCCCTGTAATCGCAACTCCCCACGAACTTCGGCTGTTATTGCTAGCCACCACTTCCATTTCCTCCTCCTCATTACCCATCGCCGCCATCACTTCTGCTCAAAACCCAACCCCAACCATCGCTACAATCGGAACGCAAAGAGGGCAAAAAATGTTATGTGCTCTGCAAATGGACGAATGGCAACTGTAACACCAAAAAAAATATATATATATATATATCACATGAAAGAATTCCAAACAGGGGATGGATTCACGATTCTTTACAAGTAATAGGTTTAGAGGTGATAGAAGCGTGGTAGTTGACAGTGGGAATGGTAGTAGGAGAAGAATACATGGTGGTATAACCAATAATAGAACTCCGCCAGTCCTACGAGAGTTAGGTTTCACTTCAATTGGTGAGACAAACATAAGATATTTATAACAAACCAACATCGTGCTTCTGGTTGTGTGCATCTTGGTGGATTTGAAGCAAAGGTGGCGGTGGTGTTGGATCGTGGATTTGAGGTAGCAGTGACGATTTGGATGGTGCCAATAGTTGTAGAATGTGATGGGGTGAGATGATGAGTAATTGTGACTAGCTAATTGAGTAATTTGTGACCTATAAAAATGTGTGATTTGTGACTAAATATGTAATTGTAATCCCCAAATTGCATATTTGTGAATGTGTGACATTGTGTGATTTTTTACTAGTACGTGAATGTGACCATCAATTGTGTGTGGTTATGACTGACCTATTAAATTATATATCCCAAAATTTTATCGGAGATGTATGACTGTGACTAAATATATAATTGTAATCCATAAATTGTATCTTTGCGAATATGGCATTGTATGATTTTTTTACTAGTATGTGAATGTGACCATAAATTGTGTGTGATTGTGACTGTGAACTATTAAAATATATATAAAAAAAATTATCAGAGATCATAAAATATGATCACTTGATTTTGAAAATTTTCTTATTTTTAAAATTGTATTTTGAAACATTTCTAATTAATAAATTTTCCCAAAAGAGAAAATTATACTCAAAACTTATTTTTCAACTTTCTAATACAATAATCATGTGCTAATTTTTTTTTTCAAAAATCAAGTGCACAATATCCCTCCCCCTCCGCCTCCCCACCTCATTCCATACATACCAACTATTGCAGAACCCTAAACCTATTTTCACCTTCAAACCCCCTACCGTCCCCCACAGTTGAAACTTCCTACAAACACTGGGCCACCATCCTCAGCCACCACTTTATCCTCTTTTCTTCCTTAATAGTCGATGTCAACCAGCACTTCTATTCAAACCCTAACCCCAACCACAATCATAACTGCAATCAGATTTCAAAGAGAGCAAAATATGCAATGCGCTCTTTAAATGGATGAATCACATCTGTGACACCATAAAAATTATCAAATTATAAAATTTCAAAGAAGGGTAAAGCCACGATTTCATACATGTAATTGTTCGATGGCGACGGGAATGGTACCAGGAGAGAAGAATAAATGGTGGTGCAACGGCGAGATAAACATGAGAAAACCAACTTCAATCGGCGAGATAAACATGAGATATACATAGAAAACCAACATCCTGCTTCTGGTTGATTTGAGGTTGTGGTAGGGTGGTGGATTTGAGGTGAAAGAGGTGTGGTAGTGGTGGGTTGTGGATTTGAGGTGGCAGCGAGATTTGGGTGGTGCCGACTGTGGACGAGTGGGATAGGATGAGGTGAAAAGTAATTTTGACCAATTAATTGGGTGATTTGTTAACAATAAATAATTTGTAATCTACAAATAAATGTGATTTGTTAAAAAAATTTGTCAGACGTCACAAAATATGACCACTTGACTTTTGAAATCTTTTCATATGTTTTTTATTTTAAAACATTTGTAGTCTTGAAATTATTTCAACTTAAAAACATTGTGGAAATTATATCCACCCAGACATTTCAACTTCACAATTCAAAAATAAGATTTACAAGTTTTTAATTCAAAAATCAGATAGTAATTTAAATTTTTAATATTAGCAAGTATATTATAAAATTAAATTAACATCTACCTACCTAACCACCTAACCATTTTCTTCTGTCTTTTCTCTCTCTATCATTTCCCTTGCATCTCTCTATATCTTTCCATTCGTTCTTCTCTCTTTATCACACATTATCGTTAAATATACAGCTGGCACCGCGATACGATACTCAAGACGCCACAACCACAGTGATGTCACTCTGAAGAAGCCAACGCTGTTGCGAAGTTGCTGCTGCGGCCTCGTCACTCCGAAGCAGACATCGATGCTGCGAAGTGACACTATGAACATCGTGCATAGCGATGCTCACGACATTGCTGCACAATGGCACGACGATGTTGCTACTGTGAAAGGTTTTTCTTACAATTTGTGTTTATTCTACCTTGATCCTTTTTTTTCTTTTCCCCATATTTGATGGACTGAGCATGATTGCCTTCCTCAGATTCAGTTGGTTTTTGTTGGTTGTAGGAATGGTGGTGGTTTCTATATTTTGGTGTTGTTGCAGAAGGGGGTTTAGGTGGTTTTTGTTGGCGGCTGTGGTGGTGGATCTCAAACTATGATTGTGGTGCAGTTAGTGTGGATCGGCACTGGCGGTGGTGGTGTAGTGAGGTGGTGGTCACAAACGGTTGAATCGCAGTGGTGTTGGTGTTGGTGTTGGTGTTGGCGGTGATAGTGGTAAGGTGACGTGGCATCAATTGGTATTGGTGGTGGTGTGGGATGGGATAAAAAGTGTTTGTGACCAATAAAAAGGTTAATAGCGGTAATGGTGCAGTTGGTGGTAGTGGTGGTCACGATGGTGCAGGCGATGGGGTAGGCAGTAGTGGTGCTGCCATCGTGGTGGTATTTGTTGGGTGTTGGTTGTCATTGTCGTCATTACGGTGGTGTTGGAGGTGGTGGTTACAAATTATTTGGTTGATTGTGACTAATAAATTGGTTAATGTGTAATCAATAATAATGTGACCAATAAATAATGTAATGTCCTATATTTTATATTCTTAATTTGGTTGGTATAGTCCATTTAAGAAATTAATTATGGAATCTCGGCCCATTTAGGATTATGAAAGCACAAGTCATAAGTTATTTATAAGCCCAATATTTTAAGACATTAAGTTTAAGTAAATTTGATTCCAAAGATTTAATGAATGATTGGGTTGCCACAATGGTCATCTGCATGGTATTTTCTATTGGCCACCCAGGTTTGAATCATCATGCAGATGTTTTTATGAAGTATTTTATAAAATTATTTGTTGGGCTTAAAACTCTTCAAATTCCTAGTTAAAGACTCAATTTAACAAGATTAATGATAATATAACTCTTCCATTTAGTTTTCCACTAAAAATGGAGGTTACAAGAAGAGGAAAAACATTTTTTAACTACACCTTTCCTCAAATCCGAAATTTCACTTATTTTCTCTAAAAAAAAATCTTTATGTTAAGTAAATTTTGAAAGAATAGTAAGGGTGTGAAGGAAAAAGATTTTCAAAAGAATAGGAGAGGAGCATATTTCTAAAAGTTCTGATACCGTCGGGAAGCAACAACAATCGTCCAACATTATACTTTCAAAAGCTTTTAACAAAGGTAGGTAGAGGTGCAAGTGTTTGTTTCGTTTTCAAATTATGATTTTCGTTAAAAGTTTGAATGAATTAGGTGTCTTCGGGTACGGTGTTACGACACTACTATAGTTTGAATGATCATTCTCCGGTTCTATGCGTTATGTTAAATCATAACTCCACAGAAATTGGATTTTGCCGGAAATCCATCTACGTGTGACGGTATGAATCTATAGTTCGAAAGTTTATAATTTGTTAACGAAACGCACCGATGACATCTATTGAGTTTCAAACTCATGGGTTAATTCCCTCTCTACAGGTTGATTTGATATGATTTGCTTGGGACGTGGATGATGGTAAAAAATGATGCAACGTGCTATGGGGAAGCCGGTGATTTAACGTTTTAAATTTGATTATGAAATGTTTACGTTATTTTAAATAGATTTCTATGAAATGTCATATTTGGAACTATTCTAATCACATTTTTTTATGAATAAGTTGTGTTTAAAGGTAGGTACGTTTCATAAAATTTGCTTGCAATTCACTGTTTACAAAAAAACCAAGTGTTGGCAATTTAATGTTGCTGTTTCATTATATTTTCAGATTCTGTCTTGACTTTAAAAATTCATAACTTAATCGTTACTTGGAATTTTTCAACAAAACGAGTGGTATTTGATAGCTTCATAAGTTAGCTACTGAATAAATTTGGAATCATGTCAATCCGATGTTGGTAGAATTTTAAATGTCACTTAGAGTAAACTATGCCGGGTAATATTGCTGTTTTCCAGCTTCTGCCCTTGGATTTGAAAATTCAGAACTCGATCGTTACTTGAAATTTTTGGGTAAAACCAATGGATTTTGACAGTCTCATGGGTTAGTTACTGCATAAAGTTGAAACCGTGTTGATTTGATGTGTGTAGAATTTTATATATCACTTTAAGTAAACCGCGCTGGGTTACCTTCCAAACTGTGTCGTTGCGAGGTTTTGAAAAAAAATATTTTTATACCTCATATGTTGCCGACGGAAGTTGATTTTTGAATATGTCATAGTATAAAGAGTTTCCTACTTTACTATAAAATTTTATGAAATTTCGGAGTCGGTAGCTATGCAAACAAATTTATTTTTGACTACTGCTTTTGAGATAGAAAACCAAAACAACAACATTCATTTTTATTTTCTACTTAGAACTTCACGTCAATAAACGGATACATGCATGGGGAATCATTCTAAAACATTTTTTTTTATTTGGTTCTAGTATTGAAATGAAGTTGTTCAGAATTAAATAAGTCTTGAATTAAATTCTTAAATTAAATTTTATACTTTCCGCTAAAGGTATCGTAACTTATTAAGTTTACGACTAAAGTAAAGCGAGTCTTGTAACGTTTCGACCCATGGGGGTCGGGGCGCTACAGCGTGGTATCAGAGCACGAGTTTAGTCGATTCTGTAGACTTAACGTATTTTGTAAAAAAAAAATTATTAATTTTTTTTTCTACAATGTGGGAAATTAAAAATGAAAAAAAAATGAAATATTTAAAGGCACTCCACGGCATCTTGCATCCATTAGTCGACCTCATCCTACGGCCCAGGTATGCTTAACTAAGCAAAGTTTAAATTCTTGTTATGAAAATGTTATGATTCTATAGTTCTGTTTTCCATGTTTCGCTATATTTTACATTTTCCTTTATGTATATCTTATATGCAAAGATAAATATACTATGAAAAGAAAAAGTGTTATTCAAAAGACATGTTTTGGGTTAGAACTTAAGGTTGTGGACTGCATATGGCAAGGAAAGACAAATTCTAGGGAAATGAATCATATTAGTCAATAAGAGATAGACATTCGAGCTTACCTAGATTTTGAGGTAGATGAATCTATAGACCTTGACAATCACATGCGAAGTATGTACTAGTATTGAAAAAATACATGTATATAATTCTGATGAAGTTGAGAAATAATTCTCTATTTTTCTTAGTATTCTGGTATTGGTGGATGAAATTAATGAGATATATTATATCTTATCTCAAAGGAAATGTCTCGAGCAAACCAGAACAACTTGATAAGGGACCTCCTGCAAGCGGTTCAAGATCTTGGCAGGCAGAATCAGAATTAAGCCCCACCCTTACCACCAGCTCCTGTAGCTCACCCAACCCATGCCTCGATTGTTCAGTTATTTCGAAGGCATAAGCCCCCTACTTTCGATGGAGCATCTGGTCCACTGGTAGTTGAGAAATGACTTCGTAAGTTGGAACGAATTTTTCGGCTTATAAACTGTAGTGATACTCAAAAAGTCCAATGTGCAGAGTTTATGTTTACCGGTGATGCAAGTCACTGGTGGGATTCGATGTCTCGAACTAGGACCCCGGAGCAGCAATTGGCGTTAACTTGGGAACAGTTCAAGGAGAAAGTGATGGATAAGTATTTTCCTCAGTCTCTAAGAGATTTCAAGGAAAGCGAATTCCTTCAGCTTAAGCAGGGTAATATGTCCCTGACTGATTACGAGGGAAAGTTTGATCAACTCTCAAGGTTTGCTCCACACCTGGTTGACACGGAAATTAAGAAGACTCGAAGGTTTGAGCAAGGGTTAAACCTAGACATAAGCATGATTCTTATGTCACATCGTTTTACATCATACCGTGAAATGTTAGAACGAGCTCACGCTATTTGGTATCAAAAAGCTAATGCAGAGCAACACAGTCAATTGTTCGGCCAGCAGGATAAAGGACAAGTTGGGAAGAGAAAGTGGAATGGTCAAGAAAAAGAAAAGGGCAAATGGAAAAATAAGAAAACCAATATCAGACCTGGTGCTAGTAAGGCCATAGTACCTGTAGTAGCATCGTGCCCTAAGTGTGGTAAACATCATTGTGGTGAATGTTTGTTCGGGAAGAATGCATGTTTTCGATGTAGTAAACCAGGGCATATTGCTAAAGATTGTCCTACCTTTGCTCAGAAGAAAGATGATAACAATGATCAGAACAAGAAGGCAAAGCACGAGTCTTTACGCTCACTCAGAAGGATGCAGAGGAGAACTCAAACGTAATAGCAGGTATTTTACTCATATCCAATACACCTGCTTATGTACTGTTTGATTCGGGAGCTACTCACTCTTTTGTATCAACGTCTTTCATTACTAAAGCTAGTATTAGTTGTGATAAGTCAGAGTGTACACTAGAAGTTAGCATTCCTTCGGGCGAAACATTAAACACTGATAAGTTAGCCAAGTCAGTGAATCTTGATATTGAGGGAAAAACATTAGAAGCTAATTTATATCTGATAGAGATGAAAGATTTTGATATGATTTTGGGTATGGATTGGTTGGGACGTAATTATGCAACCATTCGTTGTAGAGAAAAGGAAGTGTCTTTTCAAAAACCAGGAGAAGAACAATTTTCTTTCCTTGGAATAAAGACCAAACGCATTCTCCAACTGGTATCTACCTTGCAAGCCGAGAGAATGTTGAGAGAAGAAACATCTCAAGGGTTACTAGTGAACATCTCAAGAGAAAAACAAGCGACAATAAAGATTGAGGATATACCAGTGGTACAAGAATTTATAAATGTGTTTCCTGAAGATCTACTTGGTATCCCACCGGATAGACAAGTAGAGTTTACCATAGATCTGGTTCCTGGAGCGGCACCCGTATCTAAAGCTCCATATAGAATGGCTCCAAAGGAACTTCAAGAGTTGAAAGTTCAGTTACAAGAATTGTTGGACAATGACTTTATCCGACCAAGTGTATCTCCTTGGGGCGCACCAGTGTTATTTGTAAAGAAGAAAGATGGAAGTTTGAGGATGTGTATCGACTATCGGGAGTTGAACCTTTTGACCATCAAGAATAAGTATCCTCTCCCGAGAATTGAGGATTTGTTTGATTAATTAAAAGGGGCTAAAGTATTTTCCAAGATCGACTTACGATCTGTATATCATCAATTGAAGGTTAAGGCTAGTGATATACCCAAGACGGCTTTCAGAACTCGTTATGGACATTATGAGTTCACAGTCATGCCATTCGGGTTGACAAATGCTCCCGCAGTATTCATGGATTTAATGAATCGTGTTTTTCACAAGTATTTAGATCAATTTGTCATAGTCTTCATCGATGACATTTTGATATACTCTAAGAGTACAGATCAGCATGAGGAACATCTTAGAATAGCGTTAGAAATACTGCGCAAGGAAAAGTTATATGCAAAATTTAAAAAGTGTGAATTTTGGCTTAAGCGAGTTGGGTTCCTCGGTCATGTAGTTACTGCCCAAGGAATTGAAGTAGATCCAGTAAAAGTGGAAGCGGTAACTAACTGGAAGACACCGACTAACGCTGGTGAAGTTCGGAGTTTTCTAGGATTGGCCGGGTACTATCGGAGATTTATTGAAGGATTCTCCAAAATATCTAGACCAATGACGCAATTGACAAGGAAAGGGGTAAAGTTTCTATGGACAGATAAGTGTGAGCAAAGCTTTTAGGAGCTAAAGCAACGATTGATTACAGCACCGGTGTTAACTATACCCGAGGGTTCAGAAGGGTTTGTTATATATAGTGATGCATCCAAACAAGGTTTGGATTGTGTTAATGCAACACGGAAAAGTGATTGCTTATGCATCAAGGCAATTGAAGCAACATGAACAGAACTACCCGACGCATGATCTAGAACTTGCAACGGTAGTTCATGCATTAAAGATATGGCGCCATTACTTATATAGAGGAAAGTGCGACATTTACACAGATCATAAGAGTCTCAAATATTTTTTACACAGAAGGAATTGAATATGAGACAGAGGCGATGGTTGGAGCTAGTAAAGGATTACGACTGCACTATTCATTATCATCCAGGTAAGGCTAATGTTGTTGCGGACGCTCTAAGTAAAAAGTTGATGGGAAAGTTGGCATCATTACCTACTATTCAGAAGGAGTTGATCAAAGACTTGCAAAATTTGCAAATTGAAGTGGTTACTACATCAGAGCAAAGTATAGCTCGTTTAGCAACTTTGGTGGTTCGACCAACTCTCAGAGATCGGATCATAGAAGCACAGGATAAAGATCCATTTTTGCAGAAGATCGGGAAAGAAATTGGCACTGATAGAAGGAAGGATTTTGGAATAGCTTCGGATCGAGCACTGATGTTTAAAGGAAGAATTTGTGTGCCTAAAGATGAAGTTTTGAGGAATGAGATATTAGAAGAGGCTCATTTCACCCCGTACACCGCACATCTTGATGGTACTAAAATGTATCGAGATCTTCGAGATACATTTTGGTGGAGGAATATGAAAAGAAGTATAGGTCTATTTGTGGCAAAATGTATAGTGTGTCAACAAGTTAAAGCAGAACATCAAAGACCAGCAGGGTTGTTAAATCCATTGGACATACCTGAATGGAAGTGGGAGAATATTACAATGGACTTTGTGGTAGGATTTTCGAGGTCAGTAAGAGGACACAATGCTATATGGGTAATAGTGGATCGACTAACAAAGTCAGCTCATTTTCTTTCTGTAAAAATGACATTCAGTCTAGATCAACTAGCACAATTGTACATTAGAGAGATTGTAAGATTGCATGGTGTTCCCGTATCTATTGTATCTGATAGAGATCCAAGATTTACGTCAGAATTTTGGAAGAGCTTACAAAGAGCTATGGGAACGAAATTGGATTTCAGTACGGCATATCACCCTCAATTCAATGGTCAATCTGAAAGGACCATCCAAATTTTGGAAGATATGCTAAGGGCCTGTGTTTTGGATCTAGGAGGCAGTTGGGAATCGAATATACCTTTGGTGGAATTTGCCTATAATAATAGTTTCCAGGCAACTATTGGAATGGCACCATATGAAGCTCTCTACGGTAGAAGATGTAGATCACCCGTCCATTGGGACGAAGTCGGAGAAAAGAGAGTTTTGGGACCAGAGATCATTGAAAGGACAGTTGAAGTCATTGATAAGATCCGCACTAGGATAAAGGCTGCACAAGATAGACAAAAGAGCTATGCTGATACCAGAAGAAAAGACTTGGAATTTAAAGTTGGAGGGAAAGTTTTTCTGAAAGTGTCACCAATAAAAGGTGTACTTAGGTTCGGCAAGAAAGGAAAACTATGACCTCGTTATATTGGACCATTCGAAATACTTGATAGGGTTGGAAATGTAGCTTATCGATTAGCTTTGCAGCCCGAACTATCAGCAGTTCATAACGTGTTTCATATATCGATGATCCGAAAGTATATGCATGATCCCGATCACGTGGTCAATTCTCAATCTCTAGAAGTACAGAAAGATCTATCCTACGAGGAATTTTCGATTTCAATACTAGATCAAAAGGTGCATAAGTTACGGAACAAAGAGATTCAACTGATCAAGGTACAATGGAGTAATCATGGAGTAGAAGAAGCTACTTGGGAGAGAAAAAGAAGATGTTAAAGACAAATACCCAACACTATTTACCAGATCATAAGGTAAATTTCAAGGACGAAATTTTATTTAAGGTGTGAGGGATGTAATGTCCCAGATTTTATATTCTTAATATGGTTGGTATAGTCCATTTAAGAAATAAATTATGGAATCTCGGCCCATTTAGGGTTATGAAAGTACAAGCCATAAGTTATTTATAAGCCCAATATTTTAAGACATTAAGTTTAAGTAAATTTGATTTCAAAGATTTAATGAATAACTGGGTTGCCACAATGGTCATCTGCATGGTATTTCCTATTGGCCACCCAGGTTCGAATCATCATGCAGATGTTCTTATAAAGTATTTTATAAAATTATTTGTTGGGCTTAAAACTCTTCAAATTCCTAGTTAAAGACTCAATTTAACAAGATTAATGATAATATAACTCTTCCATTTAGTTTTCCACTAAAAATGGAGGTTACAAGAAGAGGAAAAACATTTTTTAACTACACCTTTCCTCAAATCCAAAATTTCACTTATTTTCTCTAAAAAAAAATCTTTATGTTAAGTAAATTTTGAAAGAATAGTAAGGGTGTGAAGGAAAAAGATTTTCAAAAGAATAGGAGAGGAGCATATTTCTAAAAGTTCTGATACCGTCGGGAAGCAACAACAATCGTCCAACATTATACTTTCAAAAGCTTTTAACAAAGGTAGGTAGAGGTGCAAGTGTTTGTTTCGTTTTCAAATTATGATTTTCGTTAAAAGTTTGAATGAATTAGGTGCCTTCGGGTACGGTGTTACGACACTACTATAGTTTGAATGATCATTCTCCGGTTCTATGCGTTATGTTAAATCATAACTTCACAGAAATTGGATTTTGCCGGAAATCCATCTACGTGCGACCGTATGAATCTATAGTTCGAAAGTTTATAATTTGTTAACGAAACGCACCGATGACATCTATTGAGTTTCAAACTCATGGGTTAATTCCCTCTCTACAGGTTGATTTGATATAATTTGCTTGGGACGTGGATGATGGTAAAAAATGATGCAACGTGCTATATGGAAGCCGGTGATTTAACGTTTTAAATTTGATTATGAAATGTTTACGTTATTTTAAATAGATTTCTATGAAATGTCATATTTGGAACTATTCTAATCACATTTCTTTATGAATAAGCTGTGTTTAAAGGTAGGTACGTTTCATAAAATTTGCTTACAATTCACTGTTTACAAAAAAACCAAGTGTTGGTAATTTAATGTTGCTGTTTCATTATATTTTCAGATTCTGTCTTGACTTTAAAAATTCATAACTTAATCGTTACTTGGAATTTTTCAACAAAACGAGTGGTATTTGATAGTTTCATAAGTTAGCTACTGAATAAATTTGGAATCATGTCAATCCGATGTTGGTAGAATTTTAAATGTCACTTAGAGTAAATTACGCCGGGTAATGTTGCTGTTTTCCAGCTTCTGCCCTTGGATTTGAAAATTCAGAACTCAATCGTTACTTGAAATTTTTGGGTAAAACCAATGGATTTTGACAGTCTCATGGGTTAGCTATTGCATAAAGTTGAAATCATGTTGATTTGATGTGTGTAGAATTTTATATATCACTTTAAGTAAACCGTGCTGGGTTACCTTCCAAACTGTGTCGTTGCGAGGTTTTGAAAAAAAATATTTTTATACCTCATATGTTGCCGACGAAAGTTGATTTTTGAATATGTCATAGTATAAAGAGTTTCCTACTTTACTATAAAATTTTATGAAATATCGGAGTCGGTAGCTATGCAAACAAATTTATTTTTGACTACTGCTGTTGAGATAGAAAGCCAAAACAACAACATTCATTTTTATTTTCTACTTAGAACTTCACGTCAATAAACGGATACATGCATGGGGAATTATTCTAAAACATTTTTTTTTTATTTGGTTCTAGTATTGAAATGAAGTTGTTCAAAATTAAATAAGTCTTGAATTAAATTCTTAAATTAAATTTTATACTTTTCGCTAAAGGTATCGTAACTTATTAAGTTTACGACTAAAGTAAAGCGAGTCTTGTAACGTTTCGACCCATGCGGGTCGGGGCGCTACAAATGACATGTGATTAATTTGAGTTATGATCAATAATTTGATAATTTGTGACCTATAAATAATTTTGGCCAATTAATTTGATATTTTGTGACCTAAGTTGTGACTTATAAATTTTTTTATTTGTGACCAGAAATAATGTGACATATTAATTTTATGAATTTGTGACCTATAAAATTTGTGATTTGTATTGTGACGCCTCCGGTTGTGATTAATACATAACTATGATCATAAATTATATAATATTGTGACATTAATATATTTAATTAATAAAAAATATTTTTAATTAATTACTTAATAAATAAAATTTAATTAATATTTTATTTTTGAAATAATAAACCTTTTTTCTTTTACATTTGAAATTGGTCTTACATAATATCTTATGAAATTGTGAAAATTACATAAAATCAGATTTTTTAAGTTATCATTTCAAAATTCAGATTTGAAGTTTGTTTATACAAAAATCAGATAATAATTCAATATAAATAATAATATTATATAATTAAATTAATTTATATAGCAACCCTACATCCATCCACCCCATCACACTCTTCACCTCAAAACCCTAAATTTTCTTAAATTTTATCTCTGTCTACTTCTCTCTCTATCTCTAACAGCTCTTGCCTACCATCTCTCTATCTCCTTTTCTCCTCTCTCTAACAGCGTTCACCGATGACAAGCGCTCACCAGCCTTTGTACGCAACGCTCTCCTCCCTCGCACCACTTTGCGTTGTGTCGCACCAAATGGCGCAACACGAAGCAACACAGTGGCGTGGCATCAGAACCTCTGCGCGCAGAGGTGCAGAAGCTGGTGTGAGGAGTGGAATTGGAGCCTCGCCTCTCGATGATATGTACCAGGTCTTCGGTTATGGTATTTCTCTGGCAATTTGTGGTGGTCGATGGTTCACAATCGCTATTGTGGCAGTGCAGGGCGATGATGATGCGTTTGTGCACCGCGTAGTGATTTGGCGATGGTTTTGTTGGTGCGGTGGTAGTAGATCGATGATGGTGGTGGTTTTTTGTTGGATCGGTGGTGGATCTGAAAAGTATCTAGTGGTGGGTGTCTTTTTGTCGTTGGAGGTGGAGGTGGAGGTGGTGATAGTGGTGAATCTGGCATGAATGTGTCGACGGCAATGACAATAGCTTGTTTGGGTATTTTTTATTGGTACGGTGGTGGTTGTTTATTGAGGTGTAGGTGCAAGTGGTGGTAGAGGTGGAAGATAAAATGTATTTGAGGAGATGGTGTTGGTTGGTACAGGCGATGGTGGTGGTGGTTGATACAGGCAGCCGTCGTGATAGTATTTGGGGGTGGTGTTGGCTATCATCGTCGTTGCAATGGTGTTGGCGGTGGTGTTGCGGAGGCAGTGTTGAGGTGGTAGTGGTCACAAATTGTGTTTGTTGACTTTGATCACTAAATTGATTAATGTGTAATCAATAAATAATATGTGATTAATGAAATAGATAATTTGTGACCTAAAAATTTGTTAAGTTGTGACTAATAATTTGATAATGTATGACCTAAAAATAATTTGACTCATAAAATTTGTAATTTATGAAAAAAATAATAATATGTGACCAATTAATTTATTTAATTTGTGATCGATAAATAAATTGTGACCTATAAAATTTAGTTGTTGTGACTGTGACGTCTGTAATTGTGATTAATGCATAACTATGACCAAAAATTATATAATATTGTGACTCTAACATATTTAATTAAAAAAATATTTTTTAATTAATTATTTAATAACTAAAATTTAAATTAATATCTGATTTTTGAAAAAGTAAACTTAAATTTGAAATATGTCTTAATTAATGGGGAAGAATTCATGGATCAAGTTTTAACTATCACCAAATCAATTTTCAGGCCTTAAGTTTAAAAATTGTAAAAATCAGGTATTGATTAATTAATTAATTAATTATATTTTATTCAATAAATATATTAAAATCACAATTATACAATTCATGGTCACGTGTACATACTTATGGGTCACAACTTATTTATTGCTCACATTTTATCAAATTAATTGGTCACAGATTATTTTTCGATCACAAATCAGAAAATTTATAGGTCACAAATTATTTTACGGTCACGATTAAAATTTTCATAGGTCACAAAATCAAAAAATTAATAGGTCACAGGTCATAAATCAAAAATATTATTAGCCACAACTTATTAGTCAATCACAAATTAATACTTTTTTAGGTCACATATAATTTCATGGTCACAAATTATTTTTCATTGGTCACATATTTTTTTATTGGTCACAAATTAACCAATTTAATGGTCACAGTCGACCAAATAATTGGTGACAACTAGGAACACCGTAATCTCCATCTCTTAACCACCACCACTGCTTAACCACCACTAACACTTGTGACCTTCGGCAGCACCATTGACTCCAGCACGCCAGAACCACCACCATGCTGCCAAACCATCGTCTCCAGAACCATCACCACATCACGACAACCAATAGGAACACCGTACTCTCCATCTCTTCACCACCACCACCACCACCACCTTCTCCTACTCACCACCCCAACCACCAACAAACCACCAATTTCACTACAAAACACCACACCACCCCAGCCGCCAGATCTACTACCATAGCCACCGCCAACAAAATCGTCGATCTACCACCACAAACCCCGCCACCACACAAAACACCGTCGGCACAGCAACGCAACGTCACGGTACTTTGGCTGCAAAGAGTCGCCAGAGTGGGTGGATCTACGATGCACCTCGCAGCGATTCGCGTTCCTTTTGGGGTGAAACTGATTGAGGGGTGTTATGGGGTTGGGCAATGACGACGGATGGCAGCCACAGAAAGATGAGGAGTGATTGAAGCTTTTATCATGTCACGCACAGTTTCACCGTCACGATTGAAGCTCCTGGCCTGCAATATGGATTGACGGTGGTGATAAGGCTAGGTAATGACGACAGGTGGCGGCAACAGAAAAGTGAGGAGTTCGTGGTCGAAAGAGGCGACGACGACGACGACGGGGGAATGTGGGAGAGAATAGAGTGAGGCGATTGGGTGGGTTTAGAGAAAGAATGGGGAAAATATTTGAAGCTCGATGTTTAGAGAGAGAAGAGCGAGACGGGGGAATGGAAATAAATTAGGGTTTTAATTATAAATTCAATTAATATCCAATTCAAAAATCATGTTTATAGTTTGAAAATTCAAAAATCAGGTTTTTTTTTTAAATATAATATAATATAATATAATAAACCCACCCCACATGCACCACCCCCACTGCTCCGGGGACTATTCCGATGACTATTCCGGCGACCACTCTTCTCCGGCGACCATTCCGACGATTGCTCCGATTCCGGCGACTATTCCGATCACATATTTATAATTTAATTAATCACATATTATTTTTCAGTCACAAATAATAATTTTTATACGCCACAGATTATTTTATGGTCACTGTTCAAAAATTTTATAGGTCACATTTAATTTGTTGGTCACAGATTTCAAAATTAGTTGGTCACAGATCAAAATTTATAGGTCACACGGTCATAGATTTTCAAATCAGTTGGTCACAGATTACCGAATGGTTGGTCACAGATTTTTTTAGTCATAGATTACCGAATTTTAAGGTCACGAATTAATACTTAGTCGCAGATAAACAAATAATTGGTCACATATACCAAATATTGGGTCACATACTGCCGCCACTGCCACTTGCGACCACCCTCACTCTGTGACGGTCGCCACACCGCAACACTACCACTACAGTCACCATCACCACAGTCGACCTCTACTGCCACTGTCACAATCGACCGCCACTACCACATCCCAAGCAGATTCACTACCATCACCGGCATCTCACCATCGCAGCACCTAATCACCACTACCGACGACATGGACCTTGGTACAGATCACCAAACAGGCGAAAATTTCAGAAACCCGAACCCACCACAAATCGAACCCAAACCCACCATATCCGAGCCCACCATTTCAGATCCTCGTCATTACAGCTGTGGCGACTACACACAAACCCACCATCTCCGAGCCCACCATCACCACTGTCAACCACTACAAAATCAGATCGCCACTTCAAAAACCAACCAATGTCAACCACTGCAAAATCAGATCGCTACTTCACTGCAAAATCAAATCGCTACTTCACTGCAAAATCAAATCGCCACTTCAAAAACCAACCACTGTCAACCACTGCCCACTCCATTGCACGCGGCGCTCCCTGTTGTAGCTCCCAATATGGCTCAGTGAAGGAGACGAGAGAGATGGAGACAGAGAGAAGAATGTAGACTGAGAAGTGAGGAGGAGGGATCGCCACAGCGACGGCGGCGGCGGCGGCGGTGGCGTCACAGCAGCGGCGCCGTCACTGCTATAGAGAGAGAGAGAGAGAAACGAGATGGGAAAGGAGGGTTAAAGAGAAAGAACAAGATGGGATGAGAGAATTATGGTTAGAGACGTGTGGTTGATGAATTTAGTTTTGAATTGTTATATTAGTAAAAATATTAATTCTAAATATATTAATTTATTAAAAATATTTGATTTTTAAATAAGTAAACTTTGTACCTGATTTTTGAAATTGGATCTTGAAACATAGGGTTTGGTGTAATTTTCTCATGGAATTATCCCCAACATGATTTTCGAGGCCCAACAACTAGTTAGGATGGCAAAGCCTAATCTAATTAACCCAAGCCCAGCAAATGATTAACCCATTTTCTGCGTTCCATATATATATATATATCTATTCATTCCACTTCCACTTGCCCTTTCATTATCTTTTTCCAAAATATTGGAAACCCTAGAATAAGGGTTTACTTCCAATGGCGTGCACGATCGATTTTAGGTCCCTAGACGAGGGATTCGGCGGCAAGACCTTCAAGCGAAAGAGAGCCGAACAAGAAGCCGAGAAGCTAAAGTTATTGAATCCCTCTCCTGAGGATGACGGCATGGACGTGGACAATGGGAATCCACCTCCATCGAAGAGACAGGCAGTTCCTTCTTCTGAAGATCCCAACAAGCCGTCGGCTTCGTCCTTCGGAAAGGCGACGTACGACGGGGTGATAGCGGGAAAGGTGTCAGGCCGCAAGTGGAAGCAGGCAAGGACGCGGCGGTCGTCTGCGGTGCAGGTGAGCAGAAAAGGAACGACATTTGAGCAGAGAGCGAAGGAGAAGGAGATAAAGAAAGCGTACAAGGAGAGAATGAACGAGCTGAAGGAGGAAATACGACAGAACAAACAGGAGAAACGGAAACAGAAAGAGGAACGTGAGAAGAAAAAACAGGAGAACATACTTAGGTCAGGGACAAAGCTTCAGAAAATTACAAATCCCAAGACTCTTAAGAAGATTGCCAAATCCAAGCAACGGAAGCTCCTCAAGGTCGTACCTGATGATGTTCTTAATGGTAGTAAGAGAACTAATAAGGATTAAAATTAACAGTTTCGTTTGTCTTGTTGCATTTTCATTTTGAGAATCTATGGATTCTTGGTTGATTTTCTATTGCGAATTGTTTTCCCTTAATGTTCCCACCAACCTCTTCTTTACTGCTTAATGAATAATTGTGTTCATTTTTTGTTTCACCCGGCTTCTATCTCAAGGCGAAGGCCATGACAATCGAATCAATGTTGGGTAAGAAGAGAGAGTCTCTTTCATTTTCCAAAACCCTCGCGCATTTTGGTGTTTCCACGTTATCAAATAAAGCAATATGCAATGAATTTCTTTTTTCCTTGTTTGGGTTAGCGTGAGGATTCTTAGTAGTGCACAGTGCTTGTGGGCGTAACATTTTTATGAGGTGCCCATTTCACTTATTTGTATCCATTTAATTACTAAACGCTAGACAGCTGCCTGCCTATGTCTGCGATTTGTAATGCTACATAAATAAAGCTTGCACTCAGGAGCTAGAGGCGTTTCAGTTGCTCCGATTGAAGAAAATGATCTGGTCGCTTTGATTCATGGTAGTGAATTCATCAGGTAGATGATAATGAACCCGAAATCAAGAAACTGTTTCTTTTCCCTCCTCTGTCTCAAGACAGGACCACACATTTGCAATGCATTCCACTAAATAATACGCCCATCAACTAATCATAATAATACAAAAAAGTGTGAATTCATAAACATAATCAAAAGAGTTATCCTGAAATCAATTCCTTCCTCTTTCCCTCAATCTCTTGCATCTCATACTCACCACTATCAATAAATTAAATATTAATAAACCGTACTATTGATACATACATTGTTAAACATCAGAATTTACGATCATTGCATAACATTTTCAGGAATATATTCTTTCTTGACAAAGCACAGCATCAAATTAGCAAGGCCATCGATCAAACAGAGAAAAAGAAAGGTGGTCTTGCAGAAAAATTGTAAGAATCCACATCATGGGTCTGTCATTGTAATTTTCACAACCAACAAGATTTAATTGGTTCTGCTTTCGATTGTCAATCCTAAGCCTCCATTGATGCTCTGCTTACGCCTAGGATTTTGAGGAATGCCTCACACAAACTAGATCATCCAATTTATTGCCATCCATTTTGTACATCGAGACACCTTCCATCTGAATAAAATGCTCCCGAGCTGCTTTTCTTAATTTTTCAAAAGGCATGACTTCCCATTTACTGTAATTCGAATTCCTCCTGACATCACTCATATCTGGAGATCCAGAGGTAGACCCGCTTCCATGAGCATTGCCCCACACTTTACAGTTATGGAATTGACCCAAGTCACCGTCTTCACCAGATTGATTCTTCTTCACGTGCACAGCAGCTGCATGAGCTCTGCTTATCATTTCTCGAGTAGGCACATCTGACCAGTCCTGCTTCCTTTCAGCTCGCATGGGAGAATGGATCCTAATAACCTGAAAGTTTTATTCTCCTTGTTAAGCATATATAATACTGAATTTTGGATATTGAACAAGACATATACATTCCAAGAAAGCTCTTTGGTCTTCTATTCACAAGGGAAAAGGTTCAGGAACAAAGTAATATCCTTACACCAAGGCATTCTAAAAGCTGGTAGTAAGCCCTTCCTTGAAGTGGATTGTGTCCTTTCCTTGGTGTTGAGAAGTATCTGGTCCTACATATGCAAAATTTAAACACGTGCAAACTTCATTAGTTAGTGTCATAAAATAGATAGAGTGCCAGAACCACCAGAACAATAATAAGTAAACTACAGTTTTGAAATTGTGAGCAGGAACTTTATGATATGCAAATCATATAGGCAAGGTTAAACTGACCACTCAGTGTATCCTGGATCAACAGTGAAACCATATATATCAACAACTTCACACATGGAAAGTGCCAGTTCTATTGATTTCATTCCAGTTCCTTTGGCACCTCTGCGAAGTACGATACCTTGGAAGAGATACACTGGATTTGGGATCCTCTGCATCAAACACACAATAAATTGTGAGCCTAGACATTCAAGACATATTTAAGCACTAAAAAACTCAACTTCTAATTGAAACTCAAAGAGTTAATATTGATTCCAAAAAAACTACTTTTTCTTTGTTAAGAAGCAAGTTTCGTATTCAATGCACAAAAGATCAGCTTTACACATTTTCTATATCATGTATAATGCCACGTTGTTTCTCTTGTTCTCCCTTTTTATCCACTTCAACAAATATTTAAGCATGTCGAAAGGCTCCATCACATGGATTTTAACTTTCTCAAAGTCTCAATAATAAGAACAGTTTATCATATTCCAAAATCATTATTGGCAATTTCATTGAAGATTTTATCTGTACGAAGAAAGCAACTGAAAATGTACAAGCTCATCACATCTAGATTCTGTTAAAGTTTTTTTGAGAAGCAAATACGTAGTAGACTCTTGAGCTAAACTTGAACTGTGACCAAATTCTAATGTGGAGTTTCATTCCACTCAGAACCAAGAAAAATTGCTTATGTTATTACTTGAATGCAAGGTCCTGCTTTTAAGATCTACATCTTAAGAATTTCATTTGCTCTTTGTCTTGTATTGTCTAGGTAAGACTTCATGTAATGGATCGATGCCAAATGCCAACCCCAACCCCCAACCAGAGAAAGGGATTAACTTATATGTACAAAGTCAAAGTGAATGGGAGAGGCAAGCTTCATTCATTTTACGGTCTTATAAATTGTTTACAAGAACATACGAACTAATGGTACTGTCACGACTCATTCCCTCTGAGAATCTCATCTTGATTATTGATCATTCAGAGAAAACATTAATCATGCTTATGATCCTCATAATAATTACCTTTATCATTGCATTAAAGTCTCTATGCGTAAGACTTTTGATTATAAGCACCTCATCATCTGCAAGAAAAGATATAAGAGAGTAAGCACAGCTAACTATCACATATAACGTTGCAGCAAAATTTCCTTTCATTGCCTTCTTATTTCTTCTCTTTTCCCTAGAGGACTTCTCGTCACTAAGACGGCTCAACATGAAGTTTGAATTATATTTGATCAGGGTAGCTAGCATCTCTCAACAACTAATCTTATAAAATGGCCACGATGGAAACCAAAATATGCAATTAGAAGATCAGTAGTTTTAGTAAATAATAATAGCAAATTAAGTAGTTACCATATCAAGGTCAAACCCCTTTAGTCTATGGTGTCATCCGATGTTTTCATATAACCCTTCCTTTTAGTTCTAAGATTAAGTTTCCTTGCCAAATACGATGAAGACAAATAGGCGCACGAATAGTGGGAAAGCGTGACAGACTAGGAGGATGTGGAGGAGGATAATGTAAACAAAGAATAGCAAAATAATAGAGATGAAGAGTGTGTTCGGGACACATTCTTTTGCAAGAATGTATTATTGAATAATAGATTGATGGAGAATGTGTGGTTAAAAATGAAGGAAAAGTTATTGATGTGATAGAAAATATGATTTTATTGAAAAATGTGCGGTTGAAAATGAGTAGCAAAATGAGAATGAAAAAAATAATGTATACCAAATAGGGCCGAAATATTTCAGACTAATAGACACTGATATAACTTACCTGAACCATTGAGAATGGAAATCATGTTACGCGCAGCACCCCTCACTACAAGACGAAAATCTCTCTTCAGCCCAACATACTTGCTATATTTCTGTAAAGCATGGACAGAGAAGAAATTATAAAGTAATTCTATAAGACATTCCAAACACCTTGTGAAAAAAAAAATTTAATTAAAATAAAATAATATACGGTAGCTGAATAGTTCAAAGAATGTAACCAATGAAGCAATACAATAAACAAATTATATGAAGCAAAAACAAAATTTTCATTTTGTTTAACACACCAAAAGTCAAAATCATTCTGCTTTGAGATTACAAATAAATGATAATCGAGTTACAAGGTTAACCACATTCAGAGTACGCAAGAATCAAATCTCATTGGCTTTGACATAATGTACGATAATAGAATTTTTTGAATCATAGAGCTCGTGGGTGCACATGTGAATGATAATAGAACTTTTTAAATTGCAGAGCTCGTGCGTGTGCATGTGAGCAGGCACGTCAAATCTCAATGGCTGTGACAAAACATACGATCAAAAAACTTTGAAGAGCCCACGCTGCATGCAATCGCACATGCGTGCACACACTCAGAGAGAGAGAGAGAGAGGGACAAGAATCATCTATGACAGAAAAACCAGCATAACAATAATGTACCTCATTAACAGGGGCTTCATTGTCTCTTATAACTGCATCATGGCTATCGATTTCCTTTCCAAACTCTGTCTTTAAGAGATCTCCTGAATTTCCAACAACGGCACAAGTTCGAAATTGGTGGGGATGGAAGGGTGGCTTTGCTGGTAAAAGAATATTAAGATGTTCCTCACACAAAGTAAGATTATAGCACTTGTCTGCACCTCTGTAATAATAAAATGAAACAGGAGAACAATAAAAAGAGGGAACGAAAATATAATTCAACTTGAAAAATGCAGTACTTAATGGCAATAATAATTCAAAGAAAAGGAGGTTGTCTCATACAACTGTGCTATCCTTTTTGCTGCATAGTTTAACCACCCGTCAGGCCGAGTATCTAAATACTCTCTTGTCAACACTGTAGTCATGTTACGATACTGCATTTCAGATAATCACTGCTTATTTTATGCAATATGAAAGCAAGTATCTTGATGAATGACAATAATATCAATAACAAAAACAAACCTGTTCCCACAATAGTATTGCTTCACAAACATCATACTTGTACTCCAATGGCTCAAAGATTTTAAACTGTTCATTGTACTGCAAATGAAATCCAAGAAATAAAAAGGCCATATAAGAACTAGATGTGCTCTAGGAGAGGGAATAAAATTGAGCAAGTGAAAAAGAGACAAACCCAGGTACTGTTAGTCCCCTGAGGGAACTTGAGAACCAAATTACAATGATCAATTATGTGTGCAGTGAGTCCAAGCCCTCTGTTCGCCTAGAAGAAAAATCCAAGTATAAAAGCAATTATATTCGCCACTTGTTAATAGCAGCGAAATACTAATAATTCATGAAACAAACAGATTCAATAAAAAGCAAGCATAAACTCCATGCTCCAGATTATAAAGCAGCAGATCAATCAAATCAAAAGTAAATAACTAACCACGCATTGTTGAACACTGGACTGAAAATCAGATAAAATCCGAACATCCTCCTCGTTGATTTTAGAATGGTTACCTGAAAACACAGAAACAATGAAGCATAAAAAAAATCGAGTATGGTTAATGAGGCAATTGGAGATAATTAACAAGTACCTATGAAGAAAGAGGACTGTACGGCCAAAAGGAAGAGAGAGAAAATGGCAGCAGCAGAGAGCAGATAAAGTAGGCTGGGTCTCCTCGCCGGTTTTCTCAGAGCTCTCATATTCTAATATCCTTTCAGCGAAGCAAAGGAACGAAGAACAAAGTTAGATCGGAATCAGCTTCTGTGCCGATCTGTGCTTATAACTGTCAATTTGGCCAAATAGCCGGGTAGGAGAATGTATCTGAAGATATGGCCTCTAACCAACAATAAAAGAAAAGGAAAATATTTAAGATATTTTAAATGGTCAAATGACAATATTATCCTTCAATTAATAATAAAATATTCACTTACTTTTTCTCATCTTCACCTCATTCTTTCTTCTTCAATCTCACTGTGCAACCATTTTTTTCTAAATTTCAAAGTAACGTCTACTTCAACTCAATTTCTTGCTCATTTCAAATTTGAAATTATTTCCTCTCCAATTTTGGGTGATTTTTGCCTATTTTCAGCAAATACATATGGAACTTCATTCTTCCACTTTTCGGTCACCAAAACCACCGGACTCCACCATCCCCAGCCTCGTCTCACTCCCATCTAGAAATCACTCCAATTTCAAATTCAAATTTGCAGATTACAAGAGTTTGGTTATCATATCTACATTGGAAAATCGCATTTACATAGCACTTCGACCGTTATCTGCAACGTAAAGCGACATTACAGTCGTTATCTGCTGTAATTTTATTTTTTTAATGAAATGACCTCTAATAATGGACTCACTAACATGTATAGTAAAAAAAGATTGACTAGCCACAAAGGACGATTGAAATGACATAACTTTTATATTATTGATATAGTGAAAGCATAAGTCGTCTTACTCATATGTGTCGATTAAGTTAATGAACATATATCTCAACATTGTACGTGTCATTTGCATGTTACAATATAAATAAGTTTCACTTATTATTTTCATGGGACGAATGAGCTGTGATTGCTTATATTCGTATTTAGACATGTAACGGGGATAAGTGTCATTTTCATGTCCAGTAACAACACTTGTGTCGTTCCGAAATTTTCACCACATCCAATTTTTTCAACAAAACAACATTTTAATGGACTCCCTAAAGTATGTAACATAGAAAGTTTGACCATGTCATTCTGTTGTGGTTCCATGATAACAACACATGTGACGTTATTATAATATAAGCGTTCATGAGAACGACACATGTGCTGATACTGAACTTATAAGAGGGAAATGAGAATGATGCAAATGTCGTTATGTTTTGTAATTGACAATTTTCAATTGTTGGGTGGTCTAATGCTCGAGGTCGTTGCGGTGGAAAAGAAGCAAAAATATTGGAGAAATCAACAAAATGGCACAAATGTCGTTACTAGTCACGTGTGTCGTTCTGTCGATAAACAGGAGTATGAGCGGCCATGAACCGTCCGAGCTTCGGTATTCAATAAATTGAACCCATTTAAGTTGCAAGATAGACGTGCCGTTTACAAAATTTGAGAGTTACGTTCACTAATTATGTGTTTTCTAACGAATGTAGATAGCGACTTGTGATATCACCTACTTGTTATCATATAATCTATTGTAGAAATGAACAAAAAGTATTGGCGGAAATACGGTGGTGGGCCCCCTTCCCGGGGGTTTGCCCGAATTTTTTTTTAAATAAGAGGATGGAAAACGATTTTAAATAAGAGTACCAAAATAGGGAAGTTACTGTCTTGAGAACGTCTACCAGAATGACAGAACTGTCGTTCTGCATCTAAAATCTATTTTGAAGAGCCGCGACCCGTCCAAACCACGATAATGATGAGTTGAACTCATTTAAGTTGCAGGCTGAACACGCCGCTTACAACATTCGAAATTTATACTCATTACTTAATCAAGAGGAAAAAAGAAAACGGCACAACTGTCGTTACTGTTTTGAAAACGTCACAAGTGTCGTTCTAGCTCTAAAATCGATTTTGAAGAGCCGTGACCCATCCAAACCACGATAATCGATAAACTGAACCCATTTAAGTTGCAGGCTGGATACGCCGCTTACAACATTCGAAATTTATGCTAATTACGTAATCAAGAGGAAAAAAGAAAACGACACAACTGTCGTTACTGTTTTGAAAACGGCACAGTGTCATTCTGGCTCTAAAATCGATTTTGAAGAGCCACGACCCGTCCAAACCACGATAATGATGAGTTGAACTCATTTAAGTTGTAGGCTGGACATGCCCCTTACAACATTCGAAATTTATAATCATTACTTAATCAAGAGGAAAAAAGAAAACGACACAACTGTCGTTACTGTTTTGAAAACGGCAGAAGTGTCGTTCTGGCTCTAAAATCGATTTTGAAGAGCCGTGACCCGCCCAAACCACGATAATCGATAAACTGAACCTATTTAACTTACAGGCTGGACATGCCGCTTACAACATTCGAAATTTATGCTAATTACTTAATCAAGAGGAAAAAAGAAAACGGCACAACTGTCGTTACTGTTTTGAAAACGCACAAGTGTCGTTATGGCTTTAAAATCGATTTTGAAGAGCCACGACCCGTCCAAACCACGATAATCGATAAACTGAACCCATTTAAGTAGTAGGCTGGACACGTTATTTACAAAAGTCTTGATATACACTCATTACTTGTACTTTGAAACGAATCTAGACTAAAACTTGTTTTCATCGATTGATGCCTTATATTCTATATCAATTCCACCGTTAGTTGTCACGCAATCAACAGTTTCGTCCTTCTTAGGTTAGGGGGTCCAATCTTTGATGTCCTTATTTTGAAAAGTAGCAAAATATTGGAAAAATCAACAGAACGAAACAAATGTCGTTCCAAGACACAAGTGTCATTGTGCCAATAAATACGATTTTAGAGAACCGCGACCCATCCTAGCCATGATAATCGATAAACCGAACCCATTTAAGTTGCAGGCTGAACACGCCCCTTACAAAATACTTGAGATATGCCCATTCCTTGTACTTTCAACCGAATCTGGACTAAAACTTGTGCTTTCACCGTTTCATATATTATATTCTATATCAATTCCACCGATAGTTGCCACACAATCAATATTTTCGTCTTTCTTAGGTTGGGGGGTCCAATCCTTGATGTCATTGCCTTGAAAAGTAGCAAAATATTGGAAATATCAACAGAACAACACAAGTGTCGTTTCAATACACAAGTGTCGTTCTGTCAATAAATACGATTTTGAAGAGCCGCGACCCGTCCAAACCACGATAATCGATAAACTGAACCCACTATTTACAAAAGTCTTGATATATACTCATTACTTATACTTTGAAACGAATCTGGACTAAAACTTGTGTTTTCATCGATTCATGCCTTATATTCTATATTAATTTCACCGTTAGTTGTCACACAATCAACAATTTCGTCCTTCTTAGGTTAGGTGGTCCAATCCTTGATGTCATTGTCTTGAAAAGTAGTAAAATATTGGAAACATCAACCGAATCTAGACTAAGACTTGTCTTTCACCGTTTCATACCTTATATTCTATATCAATTCCACCGCTAGTTGCCACACAATCAATATTTTCATCTTTCTTAGGTTGGGAGGTCCAATCCTTGATGTCATTGCCTTGAAAAGTAGCAAACTAATGGAAAAATCAACAGAACGACACAAGTGTCATTCCAATACACAAGTGTCGTTCTACCAATAAATACGATTTTGAAGAGTCGCGACCCATCCTAGCCATGATAATCGATAGACGGAACCCATTTAAGTTGCAGGCTGAACACGCCCCTTACAAAATACTTGAGATATGCCTATTCCTTATACTTTCAACCGAATCTAGACTAAAACTTGTGCTTTCACCGTTTCATACATTATATTCTATATCAATTCCACCGCTAGTTGCCACACAATCAATATTTTCATCTTTCTTAGGTTGGGGGGTCCAATCCTTGATGTCCTTGCCTTGAAAAGTAGCAAAATAATGGAAAAATCAACAGAACGACACAAGTGTCGTTCCAATACACAAGTGTCGTTCTACCAATAAATACGATTTTGAAGAGCCGCGACCCATCCTAGCCATGATAATCGATAGACGGAACCCATTTAAGTTGCAGGCTAAACACGCCATTTACAAAATACTTGAGATATGCCTATTCCTTGTACTTTGAACCGAATCTAGACTAAGACTTGTGCTTTCACCGTTTCATACATTATATTCTATATCAATTCCACCGCTAGTTGCCACACAATCAATATTTTCGTCCTTAGGTTGGGGGGTCCAATCCTTGATGTCATTGCCTTGAAAAGTAGCAAAATATTGGAAAAATCAACAGAACGACACAAGTATCGTTCCAATACATAAGTGTCGTTCTGTCAATAAATACAATTTTGAAGAGCCGCGACCCATCCTAACCATGATAATCTATAAACCGAACCCATTTAAGTTGCTGAACATGCCCCTTACAAAATACTTGAGATATGTCCATTCCTTGTACTTTCAACCGAATCTAAACTAAGACTTGTGCTTTCACCGTTTCATACATTATATTATATATCAATTCCACCGCTAGTTGCCACACAATCAATATTTTCGTCCTTAGGTTGGGGGATCCAATCCTTGATGTCATTGCCTTGAAAATTAGCAAAATATTGGAAAAATCAACAGAACGACACAAGTATCGTTCCAATACATAAGTGTCATTCTGTCAATAAATACGATTTTGAAGAGCCGCGACCCATTCTAGCCATGATAATCTATAAACCGAACCCATTTAAGTTGCTGAACATGCCCCTTACAAAATACTTGAGATATGTCCATTCCTTGTACTTTCAACCGAATCTAAACTAAGACTTGTGCTTTCACCGTTTCATACATTATATTCTATAACAATTCCACCACTAGTTGCCACACAATCAATATTTTCGTCCTTAGGTTGGGGGGTCCAATCCTTGATGTCATTGCCTTGAAAAGTAGCAAAATATTGAAAAAATCAACAGAACGGCACAAGTGTCGTTCCAATACATAAGTGTCGTTCTGTCAATAAATACGATTTTGAAGAGTCGCGACCCATCCTAGCCATGATAATCTATAAACCGAACCCATTTAAGTTGCTGAACATGCCCCTTACAAAATACTTGAGATATGTCCATTCCTTGTACTTTCAATCGAATCTAGACTAAGACTTGTGCTTTCACCGTTTCATACCTTATATTCTATATCAATTCCACCGCTAGTTGCCACACAATCAATATTTTTGTTCTTAGGTTGGGGGGTCCAATCCTTGATGTCATTGCCTTGAAAAGTAGCAAAATATTGGAAAAATCAACAAAACGACACAAGTGTCGTTCCAATACACAAGTGTCGTTCTGTCAATAAATACGATTTTGAAGAGCCGCGACCCATCCTAGCCACGATAATCGATAAACGGAACCCATTTAAGTTGTAGGCTGAACACGCCCATTACAAAATACTTGAGATATGCACATTCCTTGTACTTTCAACCGAATCTAGACTAAGACTTGTGCTTTCACCGTTTCATACCTTATATTCTATATCAATTCCACCGCTAATTGCCACACAATCAATATTTTCGTCCTTCTTAGGTTGGAGGGTCCAATTCTTGATGTCCTTACCTTGAAAAGTAACAAAATATTGAAAAAATCAACAGAACGACACAAGTGTCGTTCCAATACAAAAGTGTCGTTCTGCCAATAAATGCGATTTTGAAGAGCCTCGACCCGTCCGAGCTACGATAATCGCTAAACGAGACCCATTTAACTTGCAGCTGAGCACGCTCTTTACAACATTCGGGATTTATGTTCATTACTTAATCGATAGGAAAAAGAAAACGACACAACAGTTGTTACTGTTTTAAAAACGACACAAGTGTCGTTCTGCCAATAAAATAGATTTTGAAGAGCCGCCACCCGTCCGAGTCATGATAATGATAAGCTGAATTCATTTAAATTGCAGACTGAACAGATAATGTTTGTATTGTCATTTTACATGGAAGATAACGATTGTACTGTCGTTCTACATACGTAAAACGACTGGAGTGTCGTTCTGTGCTGTAGACCGTCCAATAGTTACACCCAGTACAGAAATACACCAACTGTGGAAAATTAATTAGCTAAAATATCATTTCAAACTATATTGAACAATAAAAAGACCAATGTACACGAAATTACCAAAAATACCTTTATTTTTTCTTCAAATATTTAGAGGTTTTAATGTAGATAATTTAAAAACCAAAATTCTTGTTCAAATACTCAAGATGTAGGAAAATATAGGTGAGTAATACAATAAATAACAAGATTTTGTGGGGGGAAGCAAGCACAGGAGATGCCAAGATGGAGAGCTCGTGTTAATTGGATTGGAGACGAATTGGGAAATTTAATGGATTAAAAGGGTATTTGAGTCTTTTGATGATAGCGATATTTTGGACCTTTTATACCATTTATTTATTCTATTTTTTAATGGAGGTCATTTTACCAACAAACATTGAGAAAATCCTCTTTGTCCAAATACATTGTTTGACCAGGCTCTTTAACAAAGAGTCCCAAAATTGTTCACTGTTTTGTCTCACTGCGTTGGTATCCGACCGTAGGGTCCGGTTTCAAATTCAATAACACCAGGATCCGTTTTAGTTTCCCATTTTGAATTCATTTTCGGGTTTATATTTCGAGGGAGATAAAAAGAAACATGTCTAATTTATCATTCTTAGAAAAATTATTTCTTAAAATAAAAAACTAAAAAACATGAAGTTGGAATTTTTAGGAATTATTATTTTATGAAGTTTTATTTAGGATGTACATAGTCCTGTTCAGTTCGATTCTAACCAAATTGGACCCGAATTTTCGAATATTTAGTAAGTGGAATCGTCAGATCCAAATTTAATTCATTTGGTTCCGTGCAATAATTATTATTTTTAGTGTTTACAACTGCACTACATTAATTCAACTAATGACATAATCCAATCCCGTAATATGTTTTGCGTCTCTCTTTATTGTTGAGTTCATCATAAATTTGATTGTTAAAATCAAAGGAAAATGAAGATATCAAGCTCACAATAATGAAGAGAGACGCAACCGAGCTTCGAATTCAATTTTTCCGGAACGGTAGAAATGGCACTACAGTAGAATAAGATATTTGAGTAAAACTTATGTCAATTTAATTAAGTTGGACTTTTCAGAAATTAAAAATAGGAAAATCATATTTTATGTTTATGCTAAATTAATTAATTAGCAAATTTTTTATTTTAAAAAAATAAAATAATTTAACTTATTTTAAGATAAAAAATTTTTAAAAAAAATTAAGGATATTTGGTTTTTCGGTTCTAGGCCAAAACTGAGAACCGAACCGAACCGAACATGTCGGTTCTCGATTTAAATATTCGTTCGGATATTTAATTTAAGAAGAATCATTCGGTTTCGGTCCGGTCCGGTCCGATTCGATAGTTTTGTCCGGCCCTCAATTATTCAATGAATTAAATTATTCAGTGAAATAGAATAATTTTATACTAACACATAATTAAATAATATATACATTTAAAAATCTTATATTGTAATTTTCTTTGTATTTGTTTTTCCAATTCTAATGCATCACTATCCAATTAACCCACCAAGGCCGAAACCACAACCTAAGTACAGTTACAGAACTCACTACTAAAAAGAGTACAATAAATTCTTAAGGGAAAAGTTCAAAAGTCAGGGGTTAAAAAGACACAATTCAATTTTCATGTTTCAAAATTCAAAACTCAGGTTTTAGGTAATTAATTAAAGATATTTATTGATTAAATTTAACAAGGTCACATTTGTACAATTAATGGTCACAGATACATAATTATAGGTCACATATTAACAAATTAATTGGTTACAGATTATTTCGAAGTCACATTTTATTTTATTGGTCACAGATTAAAAAAATTATAGGTCACATTTTATCTTATCGGTCACATTTTCAAATTTATTAGTCACAAATTATTTTTAAATCACATATATCAAAATTTTAGGTAACAGTTAACTTAAATCCTTGGTCACAGACAACCAAATACTTGGTCACAGATCACATCCACTACCACTAGTGTCACTTTCTACAACCCTCACTATGCCACCACCACAACAGCACTAACACCCGAACACCACCACTAACAAAGCTGCCACGAACAACCACATCCACCACCAACGTCTCCAAAAGAAACACACCACTACCGCCTCCACCGTTGCTTCCGCCACCCGAAACAAAAATTTTATTAGTCACTAATAAACAATAATATGCATCATCAACACCACCACCCAAAATCAACAGCTGAGTTGACCAATTACAAATAACCAGTTCCATCGTGCCTCACCATCCATCCTGATCGGCCAATCGAAACATCCAAATCGACCAATCAAACCAATCCCTACACCCCCATCCATGCACATAGTAGCGACCAGAATCTGAGTTTATGGCAGAGAAACCTCCCTCATGGCGACCATAGCCTTCACCGTTGCCTCCACCTCTATGACTTTCCTCACAACATCCGCCACGAAATCCAGCGCCTTCGCCGTTTGGTTAGCCATTGCTTGGTTTCCGGTGTCCGAATAGAGAGAATAGAACGGTGACAGTTTCCCAACAAAGAGATAGAAGATAGGGACGAGGGAGAGAGAGAAGAGAAAGTGTGCGGTGGTGCGATCTCATGGGAGAGAAATGGTGGGAGAAGAGAGAGAGTTATGGAAAATGAATTAGAGTTTGATAGATAGGTGGGTGAGGTATGGCTTGATACTTGATTTTTGAACAAATGAAACTTCATCCTTGAATTTTGAATTGTACTCTTTAAACACCTGGAATTCTGTAATTTCCTCATTTCTTAATGCATATGACAAATAAAATGAATTCAAAATCTTCAAAAACCTCAATTTATATGAACATGGAGATGTAAATAAACCCTAGAAAGCAAAATGAAAAAGAACGCGCAATCTCCACAAAAAGAATTAAATCCAAAATATCCTCACCTCCAATCCAAATCATCCACAATAGACAATGGAGAGCTATTTAACACACATAGCTCTTATGAAAATTCCCGGATTAGGTACATTCAACGAGAGTAAAAGAGAGTTTTTGCAGAGATAAAGAGCGAATTGTAGGTACGTGCGCCGATTGAAGTGGGTCGCCTCGAAAGACAGAAAGTGAGAAATGATAGGAGAAAGGGATGATTAATCGATTCAATTAAGGATAAGTGAGGGCAAGAAATGGATACTCGAAAATAAAATTAAAATTATAACATAAAACTCAAAAGCCTTTTTTTTAACGTTTTGAGTATTTCAATAAAAATAAAATTTTACTTAAAACAAAAAACTAAAAATTAAAAAAATTTGAAAAATAAGACTATAAAGTTATAATAAATAAAATTTTTGAAAAAATAAAACACTAAAATTCTAAAAATATAAATTTTGAAAAAATAAAAATATTTAAAGATCTTAATGATTATTTCCATAAAAATTCTAAAAAAAATAATTAAATGAAAATAGATAAAAATATTCTAAGTCCAAGTTACTAATTTTTTTTTTCCTATATTTTGAACTCAATTTATTATTTATTTTTATTTTACTTTTGTAGAACGCATAATTTGATATGTCAACAGTTAGAATCATCTAAGTTGATCATCCAACTATTTAAAACATATAATTTGATCATTCAACAAGTAGAAATATCTAAGTTGATCCTCAGACCATGTAAAAGAATAATTTGATATTTCTAATTAATTGTTCTATTTTTACCGAATAATCAAATTTCATGAAGTAAAATGTCATAAAACATATTTTCAAAATTTCATACCAAACGCATTTTCTAGTTTTTTTGTTTTGAGAAATAATTTTTCAAAATGACAAATCAAACATGTTTTTAGTAATTTTAAAATAGACCATCAAAATAGAAAATTGAAAATGAGCTCAAAATAAAAAATTGAAAATTGAAACACCAACCAAACGAGCCCTTACGTTTTGAATTTTCTATAATAATTTTTATCTTGTTTTCAAAAATGTATTTTCGAAAATGACATATCAAACGTGTTTTTGGTATTTTCAAAATTGAAAACCAAAAATGGCTTGAAACAGCAAATCAGATGCACCCTCAACTTCGCACTGTTTTCAAATGAAGGGCTTTTCATATGTTAAATGTTTCATTAGTCACCGAAATTATACCTTCGTTATGTTGCACACAATCACTGATCATGTTTCATTAGTAATTGAACTTACTATCCGTCATGATTTACTCACTAAACTTTAAAATGCTTCCAAGTAGTCATTAAACTTTACTCAATCTAACTTATTCAAAAATTGAAAATTTTGAAGTATAGAATATCATACACAAAGAAAGGTGATCTAAGTCCCTATTTGACACTCATTTTGGAGAAAAAATAAATTCTAGAATAGTGATTGATGGAAGAATGTGTGGTTAAAAAGTAATGAGAATTTTTGGGTTTATGTGTAGTATTATTTTCCCTACATAAATAAAAGAGTGACTTTAGTGTCACTGTTCCTAAGCTGGTTGGCCAATTGGAGGCGGCTTGGAGCCGGTTGACCCCTCATTTGGCAGAGCCGATTTCCACTTAGCAGACAAAAGGGAGTGGTTATGTGTCATTTCTCCTTCAACTTTCACTGTAATTTCCCTTCCTTTTCCTGACACGAAACCCTATTTCTCCATTTCTCACAAGGAGCTATCGTTCTTCTTCGACTTTCAGAACTTCTCCTTCAACTTTCACTGTAATTTCCCTTTTCCTGACACCGATTTCACTCCTACACGAAGCCCTATTTCTCCATTTCTCACTGAAGGAGTTGTCGTTCTTCTTCGACTTTCAGCACGACTTCTCCTTGCACACGCAGCTCTATTTCCCTAATTTGTCACTGAAGAAGCTGTCGTTGTTCTGCGCATCTCTATTTCCCAATTTCTCACTCCTTGCACACGCAACTCTATTTCCCTCATTTGTCACTGAAGAAGCTGTCGTTGTTGTTCAATTTTGAGCACAAAGTTCTGGTTCTTTCTTCAATCACCGCAGTGGACTTCTTTCTTAGGAGCAACCAGAGGTGCACAGAGGTGAACGAAAAGGTAATCGGTTTTCGTGCAATGTTTTCTCATTTACCCATTTTCCCATCAACTGTGCTGGAGTCTTTCTTCGATTTTGGCCGCGTTAGATTCTGATTTCTGCCGCTATAGTCATTTGACCTTGTTTCTTAAATGTGTCGCCGTCTTTCCATTCGACGAACAATGCTCAGTCTGTCCATTTTGAAGTTGCCGGCATCGTGCTGCGTCTGTACTGAACAATCGGGCTCGGGCAAGTTCTATCCTTGTTCCGTTTTGGATATCTGAGGGACAGACAACACCGGGGTGAGAAAAACGTTTTTACCTTTTGTGGAGCCTTGTATATGTTTCAACGATATTTTTTGTGGGTCTATTCTTCAGTGTTTGTTTTACTTTTTTTCCTCCGTGTTTGCTTCCGTTTTCTGATCGTATGTTGGGTAGAATTTAGTTGCTTGGTATTTTTCGTTGGCTGTCAATTTAGTCTAATTATATGCTGGGTGGAATTTCTGTCGTTCTTCTTCGACTTTCAGCACGACTTCTCCTTGCACACGCATCTCTATTTCCCTCATTTGTCACTGAAGAAGCTGTCGTTGTTCTGCGCATCTCTATTTCCCAATTCTCACTCCTTGCACACGCAGCTCTATTTCCCTCATTTGTCAATGAAGAAGCTGTCGTTGTTGTTCAATTTTGAGCACAAAGTTCTGGTTCTTTCTTCAATCACCGCAGTGGACTTCTTTCTGAGGAGCAACCGGAGGTGCACAGAGGTGAACGAAAAGGTAATCGATTTTCGTGCAATATTTTCTCATTTACCCATTTTCCCATCAACTGTGCTGGAGTCTTTCTTCGATTTTGGCCGCGTTAGATTTTGATTTCTGCTGCTATAGTCATTTGACCTTGTTTCTTAAATGTGTTGCCGTCTTTCCATTCGATGAACAGTGCTCAGTCTGTCCATTTTGAAGTTGCCGACATCGTGCTGCATCTGTACTGAACAATCGGGCTTGGGCAAGTTCTATCCTTCTTCCGTTTTGGATATCTGAGGGACAAACAACACCGGGGTGAGAAAAATGTTTGTACCTTTTGTGGAGCCTTGTATATGTTTCAACGATATTTTTTGTGGGTCTATTCTTCAGTGTTTGTTTTACTTTTTTTTTCCTCCATGTTTGTTTTCGTTTTCTAATCGTATGTTGGGTAGAATTTTAGTTGATTGGTGTTTTTCATTGGCTGTCAATTTAGTCTTATTATATGCTGGGTGGAATTTCTGTTGATTGGTAGTCTTTATTGGCTGTCAATTTTGCTGTTAAATGATATAACACTTTAGTTCTGGACTTCTTTGTTATTTGGCTTCTCGTTTGCAAGTAAGAGCATGATATAAAACCTAAATATGATAATGAAAAATATATAGCTTTGAGCAATACATCAACAGAACTCTTATAGGGAAGATGTATCGCTGCACTTTTTCATTTGAGGGTACCAGTTGTTGGTATTAATTGACAGTAAAATAAGTTTTTTTCTGGCTCTCTTATTTAGAACTGAGACTAAGAAAATGATATAGAACCTATGATAATGACAAATATGGAACATCGAGGAATACTGTAGAAAATTACTTCTTTCTGTATGTTATATTCTTCCCATTTTTGTTCTTACAGTTAATTGTCTTGACTAATTTTATGTGTTCTTTTTCATCTGATTTGATTGGTCATTTTTTTTGGGAAAAAATTCAGATTTCCGTTGGTCTTAGTCCTTATGTCGTTGAAAAAAAAAGTGAGAAATTATTACGCAAGAAGATAGAAAAGATAATATCATTAGTGGTATGAATCTGGTGCAATTGTTTTTTGTTTATGTATTCCTAATATATCTATTACACCTATCGTATCAATCTCGTTGTTGGTGTAAACGGTTCCTATGTACGCCATGTAGATCTTTCTTATTTTTTCATTAGTTTTTATGAGCCTAATTTGGTGACTCCTTGACCATTCCTTCCCTTTTTATTCCCTTTTTATTCATTTTCTTCTTGTTCTGTGTATGTTTATTAATTGTTCAGGCTGCAATGTTTACAAATAATAAGAGGTGTAGAAAATTACGGATGGGTAGTGGTGAATTAGATATTAATCTACAAACGCCAAAGAGAAAATCTCAACGTCTTCTTCAATTATAAGGTTGTGTAGAAAAAGCAAAACCTTATTAGTAATTACATTATTCAATATTTGAAACCTTATTAGTAATTACATTACTAAATGTGCATAGCATTTAAATACTTTAATTTTGGTCCATTGAATGCTGAAGTATAGTATGTATTATCTACTCTTTATAGTTTATAGTAACGAGGAATAACTATTTTAAATGAATATATTCTGTCTTTATTCCTCAATTTTTACAGCAAAATTTACTTACCAATTTTTTCAGCTACTACTGGTGTGACAAATTCATCTTCAAGCAATGTGTTTCTTGATTCTGAAAATGGAGAGGATGGAACAGGTAATGAATTATTGAAATTGACAAAATACCTTGACGATAGAGCTAACATTAGACAAGTGCATTTTAGAACTGATGAAACTACAGAAAATGATACATTTATCTCAACATTCAACTTGCATAATGTTCCTGCTAAATCTTACGTTCTTACTGAACCTACCATTTGCGAATATTGTAGTGCGAAAAAGTTTCATAGAGAAAGTAAGGGATTTTGTTGTTCTGATGGGAAGGTTCAATTGTGTTCACATACTGTACCCAATAAGTTGCATGAATTATTTACATCAAATTTACCAGAATCATTGGATTTCAAAAAAATTGCAAGAAGTTATAAAAATCATTTTGCGTTTACATCATTTGGTGTCAAATTTGATAAGGATTTGTGTAAGATGAATAAAGGAATTTATACATTTCGACTTCAGGGACAAGTTTATCACTACATAAACCCATTATTACCATCTACTAATAATCCAACTTATTTACAATTATACTTCTATGATGTTGATAATGAATTGCATAATCGATTGAATAGTTCAGGAAAATTTTGCGAAGTCACTTTACAGATATTGATGAATATCTTAAAATTTAATCCTTACTCTAAGTTCTTCCACTCTTTGAGTTGTTTGGAGAATTTGCATGATTCTAATATAAAAATTAAATGCAATCCTGGTTTTGATCAAAGAGTTTATAATGCACCAACTTCTTCGCAAGTAGCTGCTGTTTGGGTTGATGAAGATCCATCTACGAATAGTAGAGATCGTGATATAACTATTTATGGTCATTCTGACATTTCACATAGAATTCACTATTATTTTGGTTTTTATGACCCTCTTCAATACCCGTTGCTCTTTCCTTACGGCGAATCCGGATGGCATGAAAGTATTCCTAGATTAAATAAAAACATTTCCAAACGTTCTTCTGGACAACAGAATGCCTTAAATATCAACAACATGAATTCTGGAACTGAATTAATCGAAAGAGAAAATGAAGGTTCATGATATCGATCATCTTGTGTTTTAATTTTTTTTCCCAAAAATTGAGTTTGTTCATTCCATAAAATTGAGCTTTATTATTGTTTGTATTTTTCTATCATGCAGTAATGAAGGGAAGCAAAAGGACGTGTATATCTTGTCGAGAGTATTATTGCTATAAATTACAGGTACGCGACTCAGATGGTTCTATCTTGCTTCATGCCGGTAGGCTTTTACAGCAATATGTGGTTGATATGTATGTAAAAATTGAGACTTCTAGGTTAGATTATTTTCGTAATAATCAAAAGCAAATACGAGCAGAGCTATACCAAGGAATTGTTGATAGTGTTGAAGTAGGTGAAACTGGAGGTTATAACATTGGTCGAATGATTGTTTTACCTTCTTCCTTTACTGGAGGACCTAGGGATAATAAAAAAAAGATATATGGATGCAATGGTGCTTGTTCAAAGATATGGTAAATTGACAGTGACTTGCAATCCTAATTGGCTTGAAATAAAAGACGAACTTAGATATAATGATGAAAAACAAAATAGACCTGATTTGTTCGCAAGAATATTTAGAGCTAAATTAGAAGAACTAAAAAATGATTTATTTAAAAGACATATTCTAGGACCTGTTGCTGCGTATATATACATTGTGGAATTCCAAAAAAGAGGTCTTCCACATGCTCATTTTTTGTTAATTTTTAAATCTGAATCTAAAGTTACATCTGTTCCTTTAGTGGATAATATTGTTTGCTGTGAGATTCCGGACAAAAATCAAAACGCCCATTTATATTCTAATGTTGTTAGACATATGATGCATGATCCTTGTGGAGTATTGAATCCAAAAAATGTTTGTATGGGTTTAACTAACCAATTATGTAGAAATAAATACCAAAGAGAATATACATCAACAACTTCGCTAGGAAACAATTCGTATCCATTATATAAACACCGTAATGACGGTCAACAAGTTAAGGTAAGAGGACATTTACTAGATAACATATGGGTTGTACCTTATAACCCTTACTTGACAACAAAATATGATTGCCATATTAATGTGGAAATATGTTCATCCCTTAAGGCTGTAAAGTATTTATATAAAATATGTTTACAAGGGACATGATCGAATTAGCTTTTCTGTAAATGACAATGATTCAGATGTAACTATTGATGAAATTTCAAGATATCAAAATGCAAGATGGATCTCTCCACCTGAAGCGATGTGGAGAATTTATGGATTTGTGTTGTCTGAGATACATCCATCTGCTGTTTCGTTACACTTGCATCTTGAACACTATCAGACGATTACGTACAGAGATTTTGATAATTTACAATCAATTATAACAAGCGATTATACACAAAGAACAATGTTAACTGAATTCTTTCATACAAATATTACAGATCAAAAAGCTAGGACTCTTTTGTACAGAGATTTCCCTTCTCATTTTGTATGGGATGCAAACAAACAAATGTGGAATGTTAGAAAAGAAAAAAATGTAATTGGAAGAATAGTTACATCACAACCATCTGAAGGTGAGAGATATTACTTACGTCTTTTGTTAAATCACATAAAAGGACCTACCTCTTTTGATAATTTAAGAACAATAAATGGTGTGTTCTCATCTTCCATTCAAGAAGCATGTCTTTTACATGGTTTGTTAAGAGAAAATGATAGTTGTGAAGCGTGTTTAGCAGAAGCAATTGTTTATCAATTGCCTCTCTCATTACATAGGCTATTCGCTACTATATTAACATTGTGTAGTCCTAATAATCCACGTTTATTGTGGGACAAATTTAAATATTATATGTTTGAAAATTTTATAAAACAAGGTACATCATTAATTACCGCTGAAATAAAAGCATTACAGTGTATTCATTCTATATTAGAACCATTAAATAAAAATATAAATGATTACAACTTAGTTTCATTTAAAATTATCATAGAAGAAAGTGACAAACTAGCTGCTATGATTACTGAAGAAATGAGAAACAATAATAGTAAAAATAGCAATTTTGATGCAAGTACTTTAAACAAAGAACAACGATATGCTTATGATACAATTTTAGACCATGTCATGAATAACAAAACTGGTATGTTTTTTGTTGATGGACCTGGTAGAACAGGCAAAACATACTTGTATAAAGCTTTGTTATCAACTGTGAGGTCAAGAAATATAATTGCTCCAGCTACAGCTTCTTCTGGAGTTTCTGCTTCGTTATTACCAGGTGGTAGAACTGCACATTCAAGATTTAAAATTCCTTTGGAAACAACTGAAAATATTGTTTGTTCAATCAGTAAACAATTTGCATTAGCAAATCTTTTCAGGATGACTAGACTCATCATATGGGATGAAGCACCAATGGTCAACCGATGCACTGTTGAAACTTTAGATAAAATGTTAAGAGATATTAATGATAAAAACATATCATTTGGTGGAAAAATAATCGTATTTGGTGGAGATTTTCGTCAAGTTTTACCAATAATACAAAAAGGGAACAAAAAAGATATACTAAAAGCAAGCTTAGTTTTTTCATACTTGTGGCCTTCTTTTATTTATCTACCACTAATTGAAAATATGAGAGCTCAATTAGATCCAATGTTTTGTACATATCTACTTTGTATTGGAAATGGTACAGAAAAAGAACACTTTTGTCATATGATTAAACTCTCATCAAATATAACAATAAATTTTGAAGATGAGTTTAAGTCTTTAAAACATTTGATTGGCATTGTTTTTCCTAATCTAGAAAATTACACAGAGAATTTACATACTATAATTAATAGAGTTATTTTAACACCCAAAAATGAATGTGTGGATTTAATAAATAATATTTTATTAAAGGAAATACTAGGAAAAATATATACGTATTATAGCTTCGATGAAGCTATTGATAAATCCGAACAAAGTATCCAAGAAGATTTCCTAAATACATTAACTCCAAACGGTATTCCACCACATGAACTTATATTAAAGGAAAATTGTCCTATTATGTTACTTCAAAATATTAATCCATCTGAAGGGCTATGCAATGGAACAAGACTTATTTGTCGAAAATTCAAAAAAAATGTTATAGATGCAGAAATTTCTGTTGGAGAATACTATGGAAAATGAGTTTTTTTACCAAGAATTCCATTCATACCACTTGAAAATGACAAAGCTTCAATTCCTTTCAAAAGAACTTAATTCCCAATACGTTCATGTTTTGCAATGACAATAAATAAAGCACAATGTCAAACTTTAGATTTTGTTGGTCTTTACCTTCCAGAGCCTGTATTTTCCCATGAACAGCTCTATGTCGCTTTATCGAGAGCAAAAACCAGTGCAGCTATTAAAGTTTTAATTAGACCATTAGAAAATACTATGGCGCATAATAGATGCACAAAACATTTAGTTTACAGAAAAATTCTTACTTTGCTACAGTCTTCGTAGCTATTTTTTTTGGATGGTGTTCGCTATGAATATAGTATTGTTTTAGATGATGTGTCTAACATTAATGATTATAATATAATATTGATAATTCTTTTGGACTTTTCATTATTAGAGTTTAGTATCATCAACTAACTGGAAGCATGTTTTGATTGTTAAATTTTTTTTTCCTTTCACCATTTATGTTGTAACATGAACGTACTTTCTTCGGCTTTTTGTCTTTTTTTTTTTTTGTGTGTTGTAGGCTGTGGACAATGACCTTGCACTGAAAATATGTATCACACCTAGAGCTACTCCAAAAGTAGTTACGGCTTTTACTGAGCGTAGGAAGTTCGATAAAATTTTCATATACTCCAAGCAGGTTACTTGCCTGATCAATCTCATATTCTTACTTTCCTTTATTTATTTCAGCTTAATTACCACATTACACTATCTGACAAAAGAATTAGTTAACAATGAAATGCCGTTTTGTTTTCTCAGTCTTATAGTCATTTCAAATGAACAAATATGTTTATGTTGGTATAGCTTAGATATGCACCAGACTATGTATTATTGCTGCAAACTATTCTTCGATGAGATCCTCAGTTATGCTTAAAATACACCTTACCTTCTGGTCTTTTTAGTAATTCTCCTTAATTAAAATGTCATATAACAATGTATCCTTTGTCTATTTACATCACTTCTCTGTTAAGTACTCAGATCATGTTTCCCTTTCTCTACTTCTCTTTTATGTGGGTAAGGGAGGTGGAGAGGGTGTGTGGCAGGTTCAAAATATCAAAATGATCACTTCTTAATGTAGGGTAAGTAGTAAAGAAAATGAAATGGTTAAGACAAGTATAACTGAGAATTAAACAGCTCATAATACACTTTTTTTTTTAAAAGAAAGAACAGGGAAAATCTTAGCTCATTTTTCAAGAGAATAAGTTGATTGTTGAATTTGTAATCGATTTTATTTCTTCAGTTTTCATAAATGTATAGCAACATCTCCCTTGTGCAACATCGCCCTTATATTTTCCGTTGTTTATACATGCCCAGATGCCCTCAGAAGAATGCATTTGACTTGCTCCTGATGGAGAGCAACTGATGGATTTCATTGGGCGGTGCTCTAACTACTCGGCTTCAATAAACAGTGCAAAGTTCTTTACATGCCTATATTCATCAGTTATAAGGTTAACATATTCTTTATTAGCGAAACAAAACACCAAAAAACTAACGAATGCAATAAAATAATTACGACTTAAATAAAATAATGATTCTACAAATAAACAAGATGAATACCTGATTTTCCATATCTTTGGCATGTAATATGCCCTTTTAGTATCTATGGTTAATTAGAGCGGCTGAATTGGCTAGACAATTTATGTTTTTGTACCCACGTCATTGGAATAGATAGCTTATCATACTTCACGACTTAAGAACCTCTAGTGTCTATAACACATGTTCAGTGAGCTATTGCATTCGCTAGACAAGCTGATAATGCAAAGGTTTTAATACATTGAATTGTAAATTCATACTTTTTTCATTGCATGACATGAAAACTAATTGATTTCTGATTAATTTTTTGGCTCATCTCTAGCATGACCAATACATCACTATTTATTTTCGGAGAAAAGGTTCACACGCTGGTTTTTCCATGGAAGAAACTGAGGTGCTTAAGGTTTTCTTACTGCAAAAAAGGTTGGTTCCTTCACAGTCAAACTTACTGCAAAACTGATTCAAAGAATAGACTTGGAAGTGATGGCAGTGAAATTCTGTATGATGATTTCTACCAGAGGTACTTTTAATGTGCATTTATATTTATTAAATCTCACATGAAAACATATGCAAGTTATATATATTTTTAGCGGAAAATTCTGTAAATTTAAGGTGAGCCTTAACATTAGAGCAAAGTATAAAAATAAAATAAAATATGATTGAAATTCCTATTATAATTTTGATAAGAATAAGTTCATTTATTTAATTGTCACTTCTACTTTCGGTCATGGAAGACATCGTTTCACGCTAACTCAATTCATATATATAGTTGGCAAATTTTAATTTCAAAATGATGCTTTTTATAGTGCATTTAATCTAATTTCTTCCTACAGTAGACCGTTCTGTAAACATTTGTTTAACTTCAATAGGTGTACTAGAAATTACTCCAAATTTTCGTATCATATAAATGAAGAAATGCATAGTGAAATATGAATGACAACTACATTTAATATTTTTTATTTATACTGTTAGTAATGTTGATCCGCCTTTTCTTTTTCTTTTTCCAGCTTTAATATAAAAACATCTATGCTAGCATTAATAAATGTATGTCTTAGATTTTTGTAGATGATTATTGCTATTACTAACCCATTTATAAGGGTATACAGATGACTGAACTAAATCTTGTAGTTACTGAAATTTAAAAATTCTATCATTTGATAAGGAAGCTTTTATTGTAATTCTGTCGTAAGCTCAGGGTTCACTCCATTATGGAATGACACAACTCTGTTCACATATACTGATTGATTGATATGATTGCTTTGTTATTAGGAATCCACTTTTGTTGTCATTTACTAATTGAAATCGATTATTTAAACTTCGAAATAATTAATATCTGGGCTGCCGAAACCTGTGTCATCTCCAACTATATTTTCCAAGTTTTATGCCATTTGCATTTTAAAAACCAAGCTAGAGATACAAGTGAAAAGGTCTTAAACTTGAGATTACTTATACAGAATAGCATAAAAGATTCTGTTCTCTTAGCAAAACAAGATATTTTTCCTTTTCACAGGGTTTGGTTCTGCTACCACGATCCAACAAATAATCTTGGTGCCAGGGGCTAGACGGATTGGCTTTTGCATCTACTAAAAACTATAAGCAAGGGGCTCAATTTGCCAAAAAATGCACTTTATAAGCATCTGGAGTTTCTTGTACAACAAACTGAAAGGTAAACTGATGTTCACTTTAATCTCTTTCATGTAGTTATTGTACCCAGAGAACAATTAATAGTAATAGCATTCCGCATGATATTATTGTGTTTGTCCATACAATAATTAACTTTACATTTTTTCTTTATATATTTTCGAAAATAACATTCTTTATTTTTGCAATTTGACTAGGTCCTCAACAACACTAGCACAGAACCTTGTAAACTTACCAAATCCTCGCACACCAGTGAACTGATATTCTGCTCAAAATGAGTTGAATATTCAATGGAAAGGAGGAAGTGAAGATAGTAACAATCAGACAGGTAATTTAGTTACTGGTAAGGAAATGGTGAATTGTTCCACTTGGTTTATTCACTCTTTCTGCAATTTTTGATATTCCCTCATTTCAAGATACATTGTCCATTGCATCATTTTTATTGTTAATTAATTGGTTTTTTTATATTCTAGCTACTGCTTCCATGGTAAATACTATACTTCTCTTCTGCTATTTACAGCATGTTTTTATAAGTTTCAATGATATACTTACAGGTTAATAAATTTCAAATTATGGGAAGTATGGCACTTCCAGGTTTTGAATGTTCTATTTCAATCACTTCTCTATTCAGTACTCAGTTCAAGTTTCCATATTTCTACATCTCTTTTATGTGGGTAACAGAGGTGGGGAGGGTGTGTGGCAGGTTCTGAATATCAAAATAATCTTTCTTTAATGTTAAGTGAGTAGTAAAGAAAAGCAAAAGCTTAAGACAAGTATAACTGAAAATTAAACTGGTGATTATAGACATTTTCTTTTTAAAGAAAGAACAGATAAAATCTACTATGATATAGCAGATTTTTCGAGTAACCAAGTTGATTCTTCAATTTGGAATGGATTTAAAATTTTTAGTTTTCATCAATGTAACTCAATTAGAAGGCCAATTTTCGATTCTTGCTTAGGAATAGACCAGTGCAATCCAAATTTTATGACATTCATTAAATGTGGTATTATAACAAAGTTCAATAAAATTTTGATGCGATTCTTCATTATTCATATCTTAGGCATGTACTATGGCATATAGTGTGGCCTTTAATATCTATAGTTAATTATTCTTACTCTTTCAGTCCAATGTTAGTTTCAATATTAACGAGCCATATTTTCATTCACATTGCAGAAAAAAAAAAAGAAATCATATTTACCTATACTCTCTACACTACTTACCTGAATTGTAGCAGCTTTTTCAGAAATAGCTTTTCAGTTGAAAAGAGTAAGCCACTTTTTTAGCTTTTCTACTGACAAAGGGTAGTAGGTATGGACTTTACCCTACTCATCTTCACATGTCAAATCCTTTATCTCACAAGTACATACAACATCATTAATATAGTGTGTGTATATATATATATATATATATATATATATATATATATATATATATATATATATATATATATCGAATTTTTCTTTTTCACCTCCCATAAATACGGTATTAAGCACAACAAGTGCACACTTCAGTTTCATCACTTCAGGCCGAGAAGAACCTATCATTTCCTTCATCCTTCAGGTAAATATATATATGAAAGCATCACAGGCAAAAAATACTGTTTTACACACACCAGATTTTCCTACTTCCTTATTATTAATCATCTTTATTTCCTCTTTCTTTCAGCCTTCATAACATGGCAGGAAACTTTAAGTTCATTCCACAAATTAATCCAGCCGAAAGACACTGGCAAACAAAGGTTATTGTTGTGGAAAAATTCTCACCAAAACAGGCAAGACATAGTACCAGCAAGTATCAAAACACGGTGTTAATGGATCTTGAGGTAAACATCTTTCATTAATTAAATCTAATTTATAACTCTTGTATACTTCTATAAAAATATCTAAAACACAACCATTTCTTTTAATGGCCATTCAAAACAACCACAGGGGAACACAGTGCACACTACCCTATATGATGCAAATATTGCAGCCTTCGAAGATAAGCTCCAACTAGGCAAAACATATGTTATTTCTAATGCTCTTGTGAAAGACACAAAACTTGAGTATAGAGCATCAAATGGTGATGTCCAATGGATAGTATCTGGGAAGACATGAATTCAGCAAGTAGATGAAAACCACATGGAATTCTTGTTTTCTACATTCAGTTTCACCTCTTTTCCAGAACTAGAAAAATATATGGACTCCAATAGTGATATAAGTAATTTCTAACCAATGCTTTCTTCTACTTTTTTACATCTTACATTTATACTTCATGTAATTCTAAAACACACACACATTATTATAAATTTTCGAACAGAGCTTTTGATACATAGCTTCTTGCAGGCATACTCGCAGTGGCTGTTGACATACGGTAAAAAAGACTCATTCAGACTCGATTTGGAAACCAAACCTATGTGCAGGATATTTTCCTGATAGATAAATCCTTGAACACAATTTTTTTAACAATGTGGGATACCTATGTGGAAAAGGAATGTGTTCTAATTGCAGAAAACATTTCCAAAAAACCTATCATTTTATCTAACCGATTGAAAGTTTCGTCATTCAATGGTAGAGTTTTTTGTGCACACTGTACAGTTTCTAATTACACATGTAAAGTAGTATACTTCTATAAAAGCAGGAAACTGATGTTTACTCACTCATACAGGTCTTACACTGTCGACCAAAACCAATAGCACTTTTTTCATAGATGCTGGTTTCAATGAAGTTGCAGAATTGAGAAAATGGTACGTAGAATACACCTGTACAGTGCAATAATTCTGTCACGATAATCTCTACTACATATGTTTTCTGATTCTAATACTCTATACACATTTATGCCAGGGTTGAAGCACATAAGGAAGATTTGAACGACATTACACTGGAGAGACCAAATCAGATTCTGACTCCTACAAAGTTATCTCCTACCCCACACAAAAAATTTACAGCCATACAAAACTTAAAAGGAAGGCTGCTAAGGGTAACTCATTTTAATTCATTACATGCATATATATGGTCTATTCATCCTATCCTTTACAGAGACATTTTACTTATTTATTTATCATCAGCGAAAGTATTATTGGATCAAAGCTCGACCATCCATCAAGATAACAAAACAAACTTTTTGGTATATGTCATGTAACAATTGTAACAAAATCACTCATGCTAATTTTGATGAAATTTTCACATGTATTTACTGCAAACATCCTACTGCAAAAGCTGTACCAAGGTAACACTTATTACAATTTATGCCAATGAGTAACCTCGAACTTTTATATATTTTTATTTCTCTGTACTACATTTAAATATACTTGTTCCCATTTCCATAGAGCAAATGCTACTATCCAATTGGAAGATGCAAGTGGAGCTTTAGATGCAAGTGCCATTGGAGACCCTGCAGAGAAAATACTGAAGCATAATGCTCAAGATTTGATGAAATTTACAGCAACAGTAAGAAATTATTATACGAATCATGCTAAATAATTTGAACTTCTAAATCATACACATATATGTGCAAAACAATAACACATTTGCATCTTTATTTTCAGTAGGAACCTGATCCATCCGGCACTCTGATGATCTCGCTAGACACTGAAGAAGAACACGTTTTTTTACATCAAAGTTACTCAGCTGGAACAGAACGTTACTCAATACAAATATGAAATCATGTTTATTCTGAATGATATTCCTACAATTATAGATGCAACAGAAGACCTGAGTGCTGATAAAGATAAGAGCTCGTTACACTTTGATGAAGAAATCAAAAATTCTCAAAGTGAAGAAACATCTACGCCATCTGCAAAACGGGCACTCTTCAACACGTCACCTAAGGCAGTCAACCCAATGCTTCTTCATATACTACCTGGAAAAAACGATGCTACCTCCACTTCTACACCTCATCAAGTCACAACAAAGAGAAAGCTTGACTAGCCATCAATATATCGTTTTGAAGACACTCTAAGTGCTACAACTTGGAAGTTAGTTTTGCTCATTTTGCCACTAAAACTCCTGAACGAACAACAATGTTCTACTTTGTAGCATGTCTATAAATCAGTCCCATGAAGAATAAGCTTAGAAGTTAATGATTTAGAGTACAAATCTCCCTGTATTTTGTACTCAGAACGCTGCATATATTTTGTTCCAGCGAAATAGTCACTGTCATGTGATTTTGTACCTTGTAATCGTATTATGTTTTTGTATAACTTCAAGCTTCATGAATGTCTGCTTCCATTCAATCCTTCACACTTTAAATGTTGCCACACATTCACTATTATTTTTCAATCCTCTAAAGTTCTATTGGATTTGGGTTTATATATTATTGAAATTTATGAATGCAATTGACATTATATACAGTAAGATCTAGACTTGGTCAACATTTACCTCAATCTTCATTGACGCTTGTTCGGTTTTTTTTTTTCCCCTGTTTTTCGTTTTTTTCTTTCCCAACCTATATAGCTTTATATCTCAAGTAAGCCTTTTTTTGATTGTTTTTTCCTTCTTTACATTTCATGAGTTTTACTTATTGTTTAGAAGCCAAATTCCTCAATGGCTCAACTTGCCTCAACTAAGCCATTTTGTTGTTGTTTTTTTTTTTTTTTTTTTTACATTTTGTTCATTATCCTATATAAGCTTCATAGATCAAGTCAACTCGACTACACTAAATTCTTCTAGGTTTTTTTTTTTTTTATTGGGTCCAAGCCATATTTTTTTATAGCTCAAGTCAGCTAAACCATTTTTGCTATTTTTTTTTTCCCATTTTTCATTTCATTAGTTTTCATTACTGTTTACAAGCCAAATGGCTTGACAACTCAACTCGGCTAAGCCCCCCCTTTTTTCAGTATTTTATATCACAAATATTACTTTTAAGCAATTTCAAATTTATTAAAAATTTTAAAGTGCAACCATGACAAATATATGATCGATAAATTTTATATTTCAAAATAATCTAACATCAATTGTTAAACGTAACGTCATAAATTTTATATTTCTTTGCAATCCCAACCTCGCTCCAATCTTTATTTTCCTACAATTTTTCATTTGCTTTGATGTGTCACGATATAAATATCCATTCCCATGGATTTCAATCTCTAAAAAAAATCTTAAAATGTTAATTAATATATACATTTTTCATTAAGTTTAAATATAAAACTTATTTTACATTACTTAAAGTAAACCCAAAATCATTCATTTTTCTTTTCTATCTCACCCTTGACCCCCATAATCACACCCTATTTTCATATATAGAAAATACCTATGCATTTTCAAAACGTCAAGTAACCAATCCAAACTCTAATATAAACGCATAAAATTAAATAATGCGATTAATGGCACTTCATTTCTTCACCAAATATAAACTTCAGAGAAATAAAGGGCATATATTTTAAAAAATTATTACGTATGAAAAATATTAAATTATATACATTGTGCCCCATTTCCTCTATGCCACTTCAAACCTACCCCACTCAACTACCAACCCAAATATTCACTCTTTCAACATTCAACCTACCCACTCAACTACCCACCCAACCATTCACTTTTTCAGTTTTCACCCAAGGCATTTACATCTACATTCATACGTTCAATTCAGACCGGCAGCTGCACTCATTCGTCCCCAACTCAATCCACCGATCCCTAATTTATTAACTTCTGCAAAATTAGCAATCCACCATCTGAAAGGTATAGCATTCTTACTTCAATTTACACAAAAGTTCTCCAAAAATACCCATTGTGTCCAACAGCCGCAGCGATCGACTCCGTCCGACACAGATCGCAGACACACTATACTCTCGTCCCTCCATAAAGCACGACCGCACATTTTTTCCCCCGATTTTCAGTATGGGTTCGATGAAGATGGTCCAATTTCGCTTTTTTTCTTTCAAAAAACTCATTTCTCTACTTCAAATGTTACTTTATCATATACATTTGTTCTTTAATCACTTTTATGTTCCGGCTTCATTTCAGATTTCACATAACTTCGAAAAGGTACAAATATGTCGGCCTCTACAACCGAAGATGAAGAACTGAGGTACACATTCTTGTTATTTTTTTGGCAACATTATATTACCCAAAATTTTATAAGATTCGTGTCGATTATGATATGAAGTTTAGTTTTCTATAGTTAATAATAATTATATACTTTACATGTACGGAAATTTTTAGTGCTAACGTTTTTTCCGTTTTATCCAAATCAATCCTAACATAAAACACTAACATCGCTGATTCTGTAATCAAATTTTGAGCCAACATTTCAACACCAACAATTATCCTGGCCTTTCCTTCGAACTGAATAACCTTCACGGAAAAAACCAGCTACAGCACACATTTAAAGCAGAATTTCAACAGTACACATTAGACATATATCAAACTTTAATTTCAGTATGGCCTTTAAATTACGTCATTCCATTTATAGTGAGCACATTTGGACCTCTGTTGTTGTTGCTCTTCATGCCTTCATGACTTCATTATCATATTAAAGCTTTCAAATGCTCATATACAATGATGTATGACATTTTCATTGGTGTTTGATGCATTTGGTAATTCAAACCACGCTACTGTTGTTGCATAATTACCCAAAATCTTTATTCTTGCATTTTTCTATATTTGGTTTTCTTTTTTTATTCACGGAGTAGGAAGTGAACACCTAAGCGTGATGATACAAAATGTTGTCTGTCTCCATAAGGTTAACTATTCATCGTCTTATTGATTTTTGTGTAAATAACACCTACTGTTCATTCTGAATATTATGTCAAACAAAAATGATGTACCACATCGTTTCATTGAACCGGTAAAAACTTCATTGGGCCATGATCGTCGTTTGGTACGTCTTCAAATTATGTCTTTCTTGACGTTTAATAACTATTAATACATTTTCATATAAGCTAAATAACATTTCTTCATAACTAAAACTCTTTTTTCTTATAGGCACTTCCTACATCTTTTGTCCGTCGTGCATGACATCACATTCTCGATGCAGTACGTTTGATTGGTTATGATGGAATTATCTGCACCATCCAATTGGAAAAGGGTTAATAATAACGTATATCTTGCTGGTGGATGGCCACAATTCTATGACCACCATCATTTACAAGATGGTTATGCTATTGTCTTCGAATTCGACAGAAATTCCACTTTCGATATATCAATATTTGAGGATTCCGGCATAGAAATAACCTATGAGTCAGAGACATTTGAGGATGACATTTCACCTAATGACAATCTTTTTTTCCGATTAACATTACAAGCTAATCGAGATGGTCATCGCAAAATTGTAAGCTCTTCTTCAAATTCAATCTTTTGTAAATTCTATGATTATCATCTACTTGTGTTATATCAATGCAAGTAGTTCTCCATTTCATTCTCTCACCTAATGCTAAATTTAGATATTTATAAATTGTTCAATTTATTATATAGGATGTGCCCGGGACTTTCGCTCGATTACATCTACAAAAACGTCTCAGGAATATACAAATACATGATCGTTCACACCACAATTGGCCAGTGCGAACAAATCTAAGAACTAATGGTGATGTATGACGTTTCACTGTAGGTTGGTCAGCTTACGTTACGGATAAACAACTTCAAATAGGTGACACGTGTGTGTATTTGAACTTGTGAACGATGAAATCCCTATGTTTTCAGTCTACAAAGTCAGTCCAACCGATGGTAGATGGATACTTACAAGAATTCCACATTTTGCCTCTTCATATTTTATGTTTAGTTAATATGAAGCACTATATTTCTCTTCATTTTGTCTAGACAACACTACTAACGGCATCTTTTATAACATCTCTATCTCAAATTTCATTCCTTAACTATTCAGACTTTGTAGCAGTTGTAACTTATTTAATTTCTATAATGTAAATACTTGTTTTTTGCTTACATAACACATAAAAGTATTGCAATACCTTTTCTACGACATTTTCAAATCGTCAATCTAATACAGTCACAATGAGTACAACATCAAATCAATTTTTCAATATAACTACAATTACAAACATTACTACAAATAACTGCAATACTATTTCGTTTTTACAAAATGCTAAAATCTATCTTCCAATGTTTGATTTTTGTTTCTTACATTAAGCTTTCAAAACAACGCTAATAGCACATGCATTGCACGTGCATCTAACTAGTATTGATAGAAGTATGGTTGAAATGAAGAAAGAGAAAAAAATGAGAATGAGAAAAAATGGGTGTCAAATTGGGGCTAAGATTCGCCATTTCATATGGGTTTAGTGTACAAAGGAAAATTAATCTCCTCTTATCACGATTAATTCCAATAACCAATAGCATTTACTTAAGATGGAGATGATGGAAAGAACCTTTGTCTATAGTCTCGTCAATGTCCTGAAACCGTAGCATAGGTGATCCCTGGCAATCTCGCCGGTGGTTTTGATAGGCTTTAAAGTGTGGGCTTTGATTTCAAAGAAGTCTAGTTCAATGAGCTTTAAAGTGTGGCCGGAGGTGTGGCATCGATGGTTTATTTGTGAGAGAGAAGGGAAGTGTTTTGCTTGAGATAGAGAAAAGAGGTGAGTTTTGGTGGTGTCATCATGTTACATGTACCAAATTTTTTTCTACTACTCTCAATGGGGGACATTGTCAGAATTTTTAAATACACGAAGGCCCTACGCATTATGTGAGAGGGGATAATCTATTATGTACAATCAATTATGTACAAATGGATTAACCCATAGAATTTTGGGGGAGAAGGGGTGAATTGTCTGGGACTCACGTGAGGTCTTCTATACTGCTTTCATTTTTTTAAGTTAAACAAAAGTCTAGCTCAGCAAAACCCACATGCTCAGCAAAACCCACATGGCATCTGTACACCCTTCTGTAACACAAGTTGTACAAATAGCTTTACTCTTAAGTTTTTTACACCAATTTTTAGCTGTTTTCCAAACTTTAACCTTGTCCTTCTCTATGTAATATGATTTTTTTTTTTCATTTCTCGATTCAAACTGAACAATTTACACTTCAATCACCCCATCATGTTTAATCACAAACTTAAATTTTGAGAGAACAATAAGTTGAAAGTTTGCGTGCTAATTCATCTTTAAATGCTACAATTTGGTTGGTCCCATTATGATTAATTCCTTGGTCTTTGCAAGCTATTCTCTCTTTTTTTGTTGTTGGTTTATCAGGTTGAATGATCAATCCACTATCAAAAATTTCGAACAATTGCAAGAGGAAATTTTCGTGAGAAGTCTTCCTATCTTGTTGAAGATTAGTGAATTTTTTATTATTTTGACCTTCCGACCAATGGAGTTCATATGTTGCTCCCAACCTGGATTGGATTGGGTGTTTTCTCATATGGGTTTTATTGGGAGTATGTATCATCTAAACTTACTTGGGCTGCCAACTCTTTATATCTTTGCATGGCGAAGAAATCACACTCCCTAAAGGCATGTCATCTTCATCAATTTTAGTGTATTTATCCTTTTGAGGAGATTTAATTTATCCTGTATTTAGTAGCCTGTTAATGTCCATAGTAATTTCAATGACAAATCATCATCATCGACTTTGTTTACACATTGTACTTGAAAATCTAGAAGTCCCCCATATCTTCAACATGTCGTCGTCATCATCATCATCAACTTTGACATGTGCATCATATCTTTCATTCAGGGTAGGACGGATAAATCCCCGTGGATGTTATCTTCATTAATTTTGAGATTTCCCATCAAGTAGAATAAAAAATAAAATAAAAAACTAAAATTTAAATCAAAGTTGGAATTAACAACACAAACTTAAGCAAATAAATTATTCATCGGCAACAGTTTCAAAAACTTGATCTTATGATTCCGCAAGTATACGGATCGTGATAATAATAAAGTGAATTACAAGTTCGAATATCATTTCTATAGTGACTAAATATTTGCTATCAATTTTTATCCTAGATCTAGTTTCAATCTAAATTAATTTCGTAACAATTAAAAAATCAAGAGTATATTACATCTAAATCTAAAATAAACTAAAATAATCTAATTAAATAATCTATGGATAATTTTTGGGATTAAATGGTTAGAAATTCCAGTTTCACTTAGGTCAATTAACATTCATTCAATCTAAATTCATTCAGCCCTTTCATGTGTATAAATAATCGAATTAACAAATTTTAATTAGTAGCCTCTCTCGAGCAAAACTAACCATACTCATATGCTCAAATTTATATATCTATATGTAAATTTATACACATGTAAAAGCATTAATTTGCAATAATTCAATCAGATTGCATATGCTATAATTATCTATCAATCTATTATCAAAACTTATGTCACTTATTACACGAACTAAACAGACTATCTCCTTTCAATTTCAATATTGTACTTAAATCAAGCAATTGAATATCAATTAAACTCACAATAAACAATTAACGCACAATCAAAGTTGCATGAAATCAATATAATCAAATAAACGTTAACCTAAGCTACATCGTTCATCCCTACAAACAATTATATATCAACTAATAATTGTGGGAATAAAAAAAAGGATTAAAAAATCATTGGCTTCAATACAAGGAATGAAGAAAAGGATTCTAGCATTTGTTATTTTTTGGCATCAATTCTCACACAATGGATCATCAATCTTCTCTTCAAAGCATGTATATTTTTCGACCAATTGTATTTTCAACCTTCAAATCCCAGTTTGAAATATAAATCTTGAGGATTCAATGTAAATGGAAGTGTGATTTTGCCTTAAGAATGGATCTCCAGCCTTTTTTTTTAATTGAATGAAAGATTTATGTTTACAGACCTTAATTTAGGTCTAAAATAAAGTTCCAAGATGATAAAAAAAAATCATAGTTTTAGTGAAATTAGGATATCCTAAATTACTAGAAATTGCACTTTCACTTGTGCGATTTGGTTCCTTTTTCCTCTTTTTGTTTAGATTGAGTCCTTAGATATTGTAATTGAGGTTCTTCAACTTCTAAACGCCACTCTTTGGTCCTCAACTTTCAGAATATGTTAACTTTACTCCTTTTGGGCAATTATCATTCATCTTCACCCATTCTTGTTCAATAATCAATAAATAAGCATAATTAAGCATCAAGTTAATGTAATCACTCCCAAAAGCTACTTTAATGATCGAAATAAGTGTAATATTTACACTTATCATTGTCCAATAAACAAACTTAATGACTCCAAACAATCATTAATAATGTAAATACGTGTTTATAAAGTAAATATGTCAAGATTGTGATCAAAATCGCACCCTGAATTCATCACACTCAAAGAAAGTTATTTGTACCTGGTCCATATAGCCCTTCAGATATTTGTAGGAAGGAAAATCCCACACTCAAACCTTATAAATAACACCAACCTCAACCCACGGTTTTCCTAAAATCCAGTTTCATTATATTATAAATAATAGAACAAAAGTTCACATGAAGAGTTAATTAAATAATTAATCACAAACTTTTACTTATAGTTACTACTTGCTCACTAGAAAATGAAAGATTATTGATTACTCACTCACTTTAACATAACTTTATTCATCCACCGTCATCTAAATTCCATTCGTCCATGTGGACAAAAAAATGTACGTGATGGATGGAAATTCAACATGGCAATAAACGGTGTTAAAACTTGATAGTTAATTAGATAAGTAATTTTTAACATTTACGTTTGATAAGGGACGCCTCTTTTGATGAATAGATTGAAATATTACCTTGTAACTTTTTGGCGGCAAAAAATAAAGCATTCACTCGTTTTTTGTATTTTGCATCTATAGTATTCTTGTGATGCTGGATTTTTCTCAGGAAAGGAAGGGTATTGCTTGTTCACTCAAGAATGTTACTAATTGCTCACTAACTTTTACAAAATGTTATCCATCCATCCATCCATCCATCCATCCATCATTCATCTCAATTTCATTTTTATAAAGTTCGATTTGTATATATGATTTTTAGATAATTTTTTGCAAATTACTTTTGCTCACTCTATTTTTCTCTTTTTTCTATAAACTTTATTATCATTTTTTATTATTCAATCTGTTAGGTTTTCAATGTTTTGTAACTGACGATTCTGTAAACAAAATGACTGAATTGTACTATGTTCAAAAAATCAAGGAGTAGTGTGCAAATAGTTGAAAATAGGGTTATTAGGTTTAGGGTTTCTAGAATGGCAAAAAAAGGAAAACGGCGCGAATTTTCGCTAGACTGTTGCCAAGATTTGGCTCGAACTACAAAAGCAAAAACATTGTTGCTAGACTATCGCCCCTACTTCGCTCGAGTAACAGTCTGTCGCTCGATTGTTGTTGAGCCCTCGCTCGAGCGACTGTCTATCCGAGGAATTTTTATTTCGCGATTTAAAGACTTTTTCCCTGGCCCATTCGTTTTTCTAACCTACCTATATATAAAAAAACACTTCTGTACGAAAACTGAGGAGGTTGAGCATTGAGAGAGATACATTTGTGGGAGATTGATTCAAGTACTTCTTTCAACATTAATCTACTTTGATTACTTTGTTGAGAAAAATATCGTTTCTATAATACAAATACCAAACACCATTTCCTTTACATCTGGTTAGAGTTCTGAAAATCGAGAAAGTTTGACTGGAGTTCCAGTCTATGAAGAACGCGGTGCTTTTTGTTGATCCACGGGAAATAGACGATTCTACAAGGTCAAGAGTGTTGCATGGTAGCAGATTCCACGGAGAGCTTTGACAACATCAGCTAAGGATTGGTATAGGGAAGCACGGGATCCAGGGAGAGCTATAGGGAGTGCAGTCGATTGATCAGATAGTACGAGTCATCTAGTCTGAGAGACTGTAAGTTATTCAAATCGTTTAAGTGGATTGTTGACTGGTAAAGTGCCCGGATTTTTTTCTAGTTGGGTTTCTCCGTGATCATCCTGATTTTGATTTACTGTTTTCGTTATTATTTATTGATTGATCATATAAATTGCGGTATTCAAACTTAGGACTAAAATGACTTAGACCACGTTCGTTCCAACCACTAACAAAGCTGGAAAAATTGTTTACCCCGAACCAAAGGGCTAGAATGACGTAGGATCGAGACCTACTAGACAACGTAGGGTAAACCGTCCTACTTATCGGCAACAGCCACCGAACATAGTTGATTCTAGGTTTATTCCCACTTGTCACCATTGTGGTGCATTGGGACATACAATACCTACGTGTCGTAAACTCGTTACTAGAAGTAACAGACAGGATGTCTCGAGCATAGTTAACTTCCTCGCGAATCAGGTTGGCCATTTAGTAGAGATTATTACTCGGTTAACTAAAATCGCTTCTACGTCTAAACAAGCTTGGGTTAAGAGAAGTGATTTGGAAGGTCATGAGCTTGGTCATGCTCTTAACGGTGAGAGCATTCATGGTTTTTCGTGATTTGATCCTTAGGTGCATGCATATGCAGTCCATTGATTCCATTTATTTGTGCATGTATCTCATTTATTTGTGTTTTGTTTTGTTTTGTGTGTATTTGTTTCTTTTTTATATTGATTTTTTAATTTAAAAATAAATAAATTTTGAGCCCTAGACAGTTGATGATGTTTTCCAATATTGCACATGTGATCAAATATGTCATTATCCACTGTTATTTCCATCACTTGGTTCGATTTTCTATGGAGTTTTGAGTATATGTTTCATCATGTACCATCTGTACAGTACACACTATGATCTTGTGAGTGAGTCTGGATCGCATGTGTGAGATTTGGGATGGTCATCACATGGTAGGGTGACCTCGAACGTGAATTGACCTATATCTAGATGACCTAGCTCGTGATGAGTCTCCCTACATTGTTTTGACAAAACAAAACACACACACACACACACATTTGATTCATCTTATTCTTTTGTTCGAAACTTATTTGATTTGAGCAATTAAGCTCGAAGAGTTTCTCATAATCTGGTGCATAAGGTCATTTGACTTAGGTTAATCGACGTAAAGCTCATTACATGTGTCAATTTAGTCACATAAGATGTAATTTATGAGAAAAATGATATAAAAATTACATGCTCATCTTCAGGTAGAGAAAATAAACTTGTCGTGTACTTGAGCTCATTTTCAGGTCCTAACATTACATTTGGGTTTGACTTTCGTTAGTGGGGATTATACTTATTTAACAGCGATGTTAGAACGTCATTTCTCACAAATTTAAGGTTCGAAGTCATTTTCAAGAGAAAATAGTGGCACTTTACACGCATGAGTCACTTATACACTTTACTCCATCATGAACTTCATTAAGTATGTGGAAAAGTCCTTATTGATAATGCTCGACTTGTGAATTTATGGATGGTTGTGATCATCGGTCTCACAAGTTTAAAAAATTTGGTGCTATTTTTCTTAATTTTTTACTTTGAAGTGATGTTTATGTCTATTGAAGTTTTTTGTGCTATTTCTCTTAATTCTTAAATTTGAAGTGTTATTTCTGTCAATTGAAGGTTTTTGGTGCTATTTTGCTTTATTTTTGAATTTGAAGTGACATTTCTGTCAATTACTTTTTCGCTAGCTTATCGCTCGACCTTCGCTCGAGCGACAAGCTGTTATTTTGAATTTTAAAGCTATTTTTCAGGGGTTTCATGCATTTTTCACTTGATTTCTCCAAATTCTTCACACCCCACGCCAAATTGGTGGTTTACCCACTCCATACTCACTTAGAATCACCTCATTGAGTTGGCATTTCATCAAATCATTCACTTTCAAAGGTAAATTTCGAAAATTTTGGTTTTCATTATTTTCGTATTTTTGGTTGGTTCCTTCATTGTTTAGGCATTAGTTGGATTCTTCATTATTTGTGAATTAGAGTTTCATCAATTTGTGCACAGTTTTGGCATACACATTTGGTTCTTTCTCCTTTTTTACTTGCATTTGGGTGGTTTTTATTCCATTTTTGTTTTCACTTTCACATTGTTGGTTTATTGAGGATGCATTAGAATAAGTTTGTGAAGTGTATTGGATGTTTGCCTTGAAGTTGGGTAGTGGAACTCTTGGTTGTTGGTTTGGTTGATTTTGTAGTGCATTTTGTTTAGAGTCGATTTTGATCTTTTCATAGTTGAATTAGTTTGGGATTGTAAGTTGTTGGTTAGAATGTGTGGCTTGTTGTTGTTGGTTTGTGTGATGGGGTCGTGTGTTCATGTTGACACCGCATGGTGACGTCACGTCACCACGTCATGTTTTCACGTCGCTTACGTCAAGTCATCATTACATATCGTCACGCATTCATGCTAGGGTGCATTGCTTGTTATTCTCTTTACCTTGTTTTGCGCGCATTCATGCATTTCATGGTTTGGTTCATCTTATATTGAGGTTTTAATATGTAATTCTATTCTTTCATATGCCGCCTAAGAAAACACGCACGACCCTTTCCACTCCTAGTACCTCTACTTCATACAGTAAGACTAGGTTTATCTTAGCTGTGGCCCAAGACACTTTTGGGTCGCAGTTTTCTCTTCGTCCCATTCTTTTTGAATGCGAGGTCATTTTGTCTGACCTTTCTCCCGACCTCGCTGTTATTTTCACTTCTCAGGGTTGGAAGCCTCTTTTGGTTGACTTAGTACCCCCCTCCTAGCTTTCTTATTCACGAGTTCTATGTTAACATTCATGATGTTAGCAGGTCTTCTTTTAGGGTATTCCTTCGGGGTAAAATGATTAGGATCACTCTGGACGTTATTTAGAGTCTTATTCATATTCCCTGGGTCCTCCACCCCATTTTTTCCTTATCTTACTCCTGATTCCCTCCCGACGAACTCGTTAGTCTGTTCAACGGTGTTTAACACACCGTTGGAAGGAGGTCCAGGTGCGATTCGCATTAGTTCTCTCCCGATTGAGCATCTATTCTGTTGTGTATTGTATGCACTAATCTTTAGTCTGTCTCCCACACTTCTTTATTACCGGTGGATAAAGATCGTTTTCTTTATGCCCTTCTGCACGACGATTCTATTGATCTTCCTTCATTCATTTGCCAACAGATTTTGCGGACTTTCCTTACCACGGGGACTCGGGTGGGACTTCCCTATGCCTATCTTATCTATCGACTCATCACAGCCTTAGGTGTTAGTTTTCCAAAGGGGGTTCCTCGGAGGGTTTCTCGGTCGATTGGCCACACCACTTCTGCTCAGAGTAGATCTCATGCATCTTCTGAGCCCGCACAACCGATTGATTCGATTGATGACCTCATTTCTTTTGATCCCTCCGATTTTCCTTCTTTTTCGACTGCTCCTCCATCCTCCAATATCCCTTCTACTTCTGCTTCTTCCCCTCCTCCATCTAAGTCTGTTCCACCACCTCCTGCATCTGCACCCTCTGCTTCAGCTCCTATCGACCCGTCGATCGTTCTGTTGGGTCAGATGACAGTGTTCATCGAGCAGCAGGCTCGTATGATGGTAGAGATCACCCAGCTGCGTGCTACTAGGGGTGGGCAAAAACCGAACCAACCCGACGAACCCGACCGACCCAAACCAACCCGATCGGGTTGGGTCGGTTTTTTTCCATTTTTTTTCTCGGGTTGGGTTCTGGCAAAGCTTAGTGGGTCGGGTTGGGTCGGGTTGTGGGTTAATCCATCCAACCCGACCAAACCCCCCCCCACCCCACCCCGCAAAAAAAAAAAAAAAGGGCCCGTTTTTTTTTACAAAAAATTTAAACTAAACCTGCACAGCACTTCCAACATTTCCCCCACAATATAAATCAAAAGCGCCGACTTCCTAATTCTCTCTTTCCTCCTCCTTTCTTCATATTTTGCCCCCCATTTTTTTTTCTCCTTTTCGGTTTGCATCGGCGATTCAACCTTCAATTCTTTTCCCAAGGTAAATTACCAAGTTTGCATATTTTTTTTCCGACTTATTACTAAGATTCAGCCCTCATTTTGCAGACTTTTTTGTACAAACTTATTTAATAGATCATTGAGCATGACCAAGAAACATATTTAACCTCTCATTTCTTCATTTTCACTACTTTATTTAGTGGCTACTCGTTTATTTCCATATATTCATTTATTTCTTTTAGATTCTCGTTTTAGTTTTGATTTTCTTGTTGAAAATTTGAATTGAGACATGAGCTGAAACATTGTAATTTAGAACTAGTTAATGGAAATCATCGATACAAACCGACCAACCCAACCCAACCCGACCGACACATAATTGGGTTGGATTGGGTTGGGTTTCAACATTTACATGGGTTGGGTTGGGTTGGATTTCGAACAAACCGATAATGTTGGGTTGGTTTTGGGTTGGGGCAAAAACCGACCCAACCCAACCCACGCCCACCCCTACGTGCTACTGTAGATCGACACACTTTCGAGTTTGCTACACTTCAAAGTGTTGTTGGATATGTTCAACGTAGGCTTCACCGTCATTGGGACGATGATGCTGACTCCAAGGAGAGGACGAACTTCGATGATACTGTCGGTACTTCCTAGTTCTAAGCTTATCCCTTGACATTGTATAATATATATAAAAGACATTTCATTATTTAAGTTAAGTTCTGCTAAATTAAGTTTGATGTTTTAGTAGTATTCATGTATCTTCTTGGTATGTTGGATTGTATTGATATTATGTCTTGATTCAACATGCATGATTGAAACTGAATAACATCATTTTACATAAGCTGCTTGACATGTTTATTACACTGTTTTCCACACATTTTATACTGGATGTTGAGTTGTTTGTTTCAGGAAATAAGTGTTGATTAAACTGTAGAATTGTTCAAGTCAGTTAGTTTGTCATAGGTTATGAGTCTGTAATTTATTTTTGATTACTGCCTTGACTTAGTTAGTAGTTTTGTCATAGAATGCCAAATGGGGAGTTTGTTAGGTTTTCAATATTTTGTAATTGTCGATTCTGTAAACAAAAGAACTGAATTGTACCATATTCAAAAAGTCAATGAGTAATGTGCAAATAGTTGAAAATATTGTTCTTAGGTCTAGGGTTCGAGAATGACAAAAAGAGGAAAACATCGTGGATTTTCGGTAGACTGTCGCCAAGGTTTGGCTCGAGCTACAAAAGCAGAAACATTATTGCTAGACTGTCGCCCCTACTTCGCTCGAGTGACAGTCAGTCGCTCGACTGTTGTTGAGCCCTTGCTCGAGCGACAAGTCTATCTATCCGGGAAATTTTTATTTCATGATTTAAAGACTTTTCCATGACCCATTCGTTTTTCTAACCTAAATATATATACCAAAACACTTTTGTATGAAAACTGAGGAGGTTGAGCATTGAAAGAGCTACATATGTGAGAGATTGATTCAATTACTTCTTTCAACATTCATCTACTTTGATTGTTTTGGAGAGAAAAACATTATTTCTATAATCCAAATACCAAACTGTATTTCCTCTACATCTGGTCAGAATTCTAAAAATAGATGAAGTTTGACTGAAGTTCTTTTCTGTGAAGAACGTGGTGTTTTTCGATGATCCACGGGAAATAGACGATTCCACAATGTTAGGAGTGTTGCAAGGTAGCAGATTCTACGAAGAGCTTTGGCAACAGCATCTAAGGATTGGTGCAGGGGAGCATGAGATCCAGGAGAGCTGAGGGAGTGCATTCGAGTGATCAGATAGTACGGGTCATCTAGTCTGATAAACTGTAAGTTGTTCAAATCATTTGTAGTAGATTGTTGACTGGCAAAGTGTCCGAAATTTTTCCCAGTTGGGTTTTTTCGTGATCATCCGGGTTTTGATTTACTATTTTCGTTATTGTTTATTGATTGATAAAATTTAGGATTAAAATGACTTGTATGTTTAATCATCTAAAAAAAAATTAAAAAGTACCTTCTTGTTGTTTAGTTCGTAAAATATTTTTAATTCCATATAATATACCTATTCACCCCCCTCTAGGTATTGTTAGGGTCGAACTTCGTAACCTTCACAATCTATTTATATGATTTTCTTAATTCTTATTCTAAAAAAATTGCATAAAATTGTTTCTTCATGAGGGGTCTTTTACAATTATTGACTGGACAACTTTGAATTACAGTCTTTTACAACGGATAAAAATCATTATTCGTCAACTTTTTGTAGTAGTGTCATCAGAAGAATAAAATTGTTTTGCAATGCAAGGTGAAATTGAGAAATATGATGTACTAAATTTTTTATTTATTGCTTTAGTGGTAACCACTAACTTTTAAATTTTCAATAACGAAATAAACAAACAAAAAATAAATGGAAGATTAAATGTCTTCTACTAGAAAAAAATATATGAGTAACTCAAAATTGTGACAATTGATCACCAAGTAGAAGGAAAAGTTAAAGAAAATAGAACCTGCAAAAGTAATTTATGAATTTCGTAGAATAAAAATCAAGAAAATCATATAAATGGACCAAACAGTAAAACCAAAAACAAATTTTGGAGAAGGAAAAAATGAGAAAAACCTAAAGTAACTTATAAAAATCAATCAAAAAATCATGAAATTCATACAAACAAATGGAATGATCTAAAAGGGGAATTCACATGATGGAGAATTAGACTGCGGATGCATAATCGTCTTGAGCATAAGGCTAAGTGCTCGTCTATGATCCCGTACTATGATGATGCCCAAAATTTTTAGAACACATATTTTTCAACTACAACTTGCACTCCAAATATATTTTGTGCTTTTAATAATACTACTATATTAAAGTTGATAGACAACGGGTTTTATCCATTTTAAAAGACCGTAAAAAATGGACATCTAGTCAGAGATTGTAAAAGATCCCCTCATGAAGAAAACAATTTTATTACGACATTCGCACGAACAGATTTGATAATAAAAATCGAAAATAAATTTTGCAGTAGAAAAAAAATGAGAGTAAAATTAATTTGCCAAAATCAATCCAAAAATCATATAAAAAATCCAATGGTATAAAATCCCATTTAATTGACTCTCAAGTTTTAACACTATTTATTGCTATATAAGATTTTTATCTACCAAGGGAATTTTTTTTTTCATTAGATGGATGAGTAACATTGTGTAAAAGTTAGTGAGCAACTACTAACCTTTTATTTTTGAGTGGTCAAATAGTAACTAAAGGTAATTGTCTATAATTACTCGTTTAATTAACTCGTCCATGAAAGAAAAGGAAGCCGAACATAAAGCTTGGAGAAGAGAGATGGACAAACAATAACATATTTCAGTTCCAAGCATGAATGATAGTCACTGACTTGGATGAATGACTCAACTAAAGAATTAGCGAAAAAAGAAATAAGGAAAACTGTAAACTGCAAAATTGTGTACTAACGATGATAATGCACATCATCAAGAGAACCGTGCTTTCTTTTTAATCTAGGACCATAATCCCAAAATTTAGCTGGCAGTGAATTACTGGAAACTTTTGCGGATCAAGAACTAGAGTACTTTGAGGTGGGATCCTGCTGCTGCATTAATTAGTAAATATCTACTTATTTAAAATGGGAAGTCTGTTATGACTAGGTACTAACATTTGTCACGTGGCCGACCCAGTGAAGTTGTGGATCCATGCCTACCGAACCACTAGCCATAGAAGACGAGGCCCAGATCCGAGGCCCAATAGGTCCGAGGCTCCATCCCAATTAGTGATGGCCCACTTGCAGAGATCTTGAATTTATTAAAGAGATCTTATTTGAGTGATTGGTGCGACGTCTGTAAAAAGTGTATTTGTGTCTTGTCTTGTCAATAGGGTGTAAGAACATTAAATGTTTTGTAAAGCTAGGAGGTCAAAATGATGGATAGGATTTGATGCTTCGGCCGTAGGGATGAGGCCACGTGTAATTTCATCTAAGGGTCACCATTCTGCTTGTAATATTATAAATACCCCCACCATGTAACAGTTGAAGACTAACGCAACTTTATATACTTGAAGCAATTGTTTTATTGTCTCACATTCATTTACAATCTTAAAATTAAGTTCATTGAGATTGATTATTATTACACAATCATGTTTTAGATATCTTGCAGGAACTTGAACGGAAACTTCTTGTATCTTTGAGCTTCTCCCATGTCCAATTGTGGAGTGATCTCAACCTTGATCCATCTTTGCATGTTGGATATAACTTGCGCATGCACGAGTGAGTCCGCCATCTGTTGGCAACACTTTTTGAGGTCAACAGATTGGTGCCGTTTATGGTAAACCACACTACAACTGCGAGCAACCCCGTGGAAAAAGCTATCTGAAAAAATAGTTCGGGCATCCCCCTTGAAAAAAGATTTGTCCTTAAAAAAAGAACAAGAGGAAGCCCCCAGAACTAGAAAACGACTTAATTGTGAACTTGAAAAGAGATGAGCTCGGATGGAGACGCCCATCCCATGCGTGTGAGGGAAAGCGAGGACGAAATCCCCGCCACAGTCGCTCGGCGGGTCAGCGTCGACCCCACCATCATCACAGACGAGGTGGGATGAAGATAGCGGTACAACTCACTAGGGAAATATCCACCATGGCAGCCAACATAAGGAGCATTACCAACCAAAATTTGGCGATGCAAGAGTAATTGAGACAAATGCAAAGCCAAGGAGACCATCCAATCCCTCCATACGCATGTTAGGGGCAGTACCAACGAGAAGATGAGGTACAAAGTCAGAGAGAACATCCTTATAGGCGCACTAGGGAGATAAGTCCTCAAGAAAGGGAAGTAGAGGTTGACATCTCCTCCAATTACACATCTAACTAACCATCGAGGTCCCATTTAATAAGGATGGTAACTTCCATCCAGAATATTAGCCTGAAGCTAGGCCTCAGAGGTCTATCAGAGTATTTGACCGAATCAGCCTTACAAATTCGAGGCCTAGGCAACCTCAGCACTATGAAATGCCAGCGCCTAGGAATAGGCTTCGACCTCCACCCCTGAGACTTGGCAACCGGAAGAAAGGTAAGAGTATACTCCCCGTGTTGTTCCATCGAGACAGAGGCATCAAATGAGGGATAAGAAGGCTGGGGACCAAGTAGGCCCTTATGCTCTACCACCCAGGTATGAGGCAGATGCAAATTATGATTCTGATAGACCTCAGTGATCTTGCGACTTCGACAATAATGATGAGAATCTGCCATTCTCACGGGAATTGAGGAGTGCCCAGGTGCCTAACCACTACGTGATGCCTAAAATACCGAAGTACGATGGGAGATGTGGCCCAACCAAATATTTGAACAATTACAAAACACACATGAGCTTAAGAGGCGCCACCCCTACTGTGAAATGCAGAGCTTTTCACTTGACTCTCAGTAGAGCAGCTGAAATTTGGTATAGTAGGTTACCACCTGGGAGCATTCGGAACTGGCCAGAATTCAAGAATACCTTCTTGAAAAGGTTCTCTATTAGTAAAGAAGGAGAAGTCCCCATTCAGCATCCCCAAGACATGAGACAGCAGCCTGGGGAAACTTTGAAAAGTTTCCTGTCCCCCCTTTTTTTGGTGGAAGGAGGGCGGTATAACAACCCGGCCTCTCACCGGAGTCGTTATCTTACGTACTGTCCGCTCTGGGAGAGCCTAGGCCCATCTTACCCCTTACAAATTTCTAACGTGTCTCCCAAGATTCGAACCCAAGACCTCTATCATATGGTAGACTTAAGTTGAATTCTGGTACCAATTGGACGATTGTAATACCTACATCAAGAAAGTTTTAAAGATTTGATAGGTACTACTCATACCAATAAGGTGCACCTTCTTTTTCGGAAGTACATCGTTAGAAACTTCACAGTTAAGCGTGCTTGGCTTGGAGCAATTCTATGATGGGTAACCCCCTAGGAAGTTTTCTCGGGGAGCGTGTGAGTGAGGACAAAGCATGCTGAAAAGATCCATGTTGGTACAGTGGGGATAGTACGCCGTCGATCTAACGTCTGATCCGATCAATCCACAACTGGTCAAAACCAAACGTATCCAGTATAGAATAAATGAATCCCCAATCCATACGATCATATGCTTTAGCCATGTCCCTCCACGCATTCTATTATCCAACGTGTGTAGAAGTTCCTGGGTCAACAAAACATTGTCCCCAATAAGTCGAATGGGGACAAATCCACTCTGTTGAGGGAAAATAATACAAGGTAGAAATGAACTCAATCTGTTGTTCAACACCTTTGTGATAAGCTTATTGAACATCGCACACAGGCTGATAGGTCGGTAATCCGTCTATCTACAAGTATTCTCCATCTTCGGAAGCAAAATAATAGATGCAACAGCAAATCCTCTCAACAAATGACCACCCTCAAAGAAATCAATGATTGTACTGTATACATCATCCTGTATAATATCCCAACAGTGTTGGTAGAACAATGATGAAAATCCATCAGGGTACGCAGCACTATCAGCATCAATACTGAAAATAGCCTCCCGCACCTCATCAATTAAAGGGAGACAGTTTAGCGTCATATTGTCTGCCTCCGTCAGTATCCTAGGTATGACATCATGATGAATATACTCCAGAGGCTGTAAAGGAGCCGATAATAATTCTTGGAAAAAATTGATTGCCGAGCTCTGAATATCCGCTGGAGTGGTAAGAACTTCTCCTGCATGTCTCGTTTCACCGATGAAATGACGTATTATGTTCAGGTTATGATCAAGAGGCTTTATCAGCATTGCGAAGAGGCCTAATATGAACACCCTATTTTGGAGAGATGTTCAAAGTCAGGACCCGACTACATATGATGCCTTGCTAGAAATGATGAGACGAGAGATTATCAATGAAGAATTGATTGACCACAGAGATAGGGCTAGTCAGGGCCTCCAGCCTCAACAGAGGTAGCATGGGAGAAGCCCCACCTCCCATCTGATGGATCATCAATGGAACCAGACTGGCAACAAAATCATCTCCAACTCGGCACAAGCACTTGTCGGCCAATTTAAACGCGGTGCCCACTTTGGCCTATGAGGACGTCGCACCCTAACCAATGTTCAACAAACTGAACCGTTACAACGGCCCACCGAAAGGGACGAGGTCGAGGATGAGGTTCGGGACCTAGAGGTAGGTCAAACCCCCCCAGAATACTGCATATATAACCATTCCTACAGCCATAATACGGCAAATTGCAAAGACATTATCAACCATCCCAGGAAGGGCAAGTCCTCAAAACGATCAACGAAATGACTCACGGCAGAGAAATAAGCCCCCACCTAGGTGTGACAAGGCGACTCCCCGTCATCGGGATGTTTCTCTCTAACAAAGGAGGGAACACAAAGAGGAAAGGTTGAGAGACGAGCAATGAAGAAATCGTCAAAATCGAGCGCATAACTCCCCCATCCATGGGATTGATACAATCTTTGGAGGCCCTTACGTTGGGGAAGAGACAAGAAACTCCCAAAGAAATTATGCCAGAGAAGCTAAAGGTCCCCCGTTGACCAGTTATATAGTGAATAGCACTTCTCGGAGGAACCAAGCACCATCTATTGTGTTCACTCAAGAAGATGCAGAAGGAGTTCACTTTCCCCATTGCGACGCCCTGGTGGTGAGAGGCGTGGTGGCTCGAAATAGTCTAAAACTGATGTTGGTGGACAATGGGAGCTCCGTCAACATTCTTTTTGGAACTAGTTTTGACAAAATGATTTTGGATCACGAGTTAACCCTCATCGCCACCCCCTATATGGTTTCACGGGGATAGAATAATTTTGAGAGGTAAAATCACACTTGCAGTAGAAATGGGAGAGCCATCCCTATCGAATCTAAACTTCTTGAAATTTTTTATAGTTGATAGCAGGTCGGCCTACCATGGGGTATTGGGAAGGCCTGCATTGAAAGACTTGGGAGCTGTCACCTCCATCCACCACTTGTTCATGAAGTTCCCTATCGATCATGGAGTGGCAACGGTAAAGGGTAACCAAAGAGAAGTAAGAGAATGCTACTTGAACTCTGTCAGAAAAGCTGAACCCAGGGACGTTAACATGCTAACAGTCGACATAGACATGGTAGATGCTCCCGAGAAAATACATGCGCTCGATGAGATCAACCCCTGCATAATTCAAACTGAGTCCCAAACTGCTCCAATGGAGGTGCTGGAGAGCTTCCCAGTGGACCACCTGGATTCCACTAAATTGTTACATGTGGGGAGGGGCCTAATACTAGAAACTAAAGAGAAGCTCAAGAACTTCCTATGTGAAAATCGAGATGTCTTTGCTTGGAGTCATGAGGATATCGTAGGCATTGACCCCAAGTTCCGCTACCACCACTTGAAAATTGATCCTAAAGCCGCCCTGCATAGACAAAAGAGGAGAGCCCTCAACCCGGAATGATATGAGGCCCTGAAGGAAGAGGTACATAAGTTAATAAAGAATGGCTTAATCCGGGAGGCCCAATACCCGAAATGGATCTCCAACCCGATTCTAGTAAAGAAGCACAGCGGAAAGTGAAGGGTATGCATCGACTTTTTCAAACTCAACAAGGCATGCCCCAAGGATAGTTTTTCCCTTCCTAGAATAGATCAACTTGTAGACTCCACCATGGGACATGAATTGTTGGGCTTCAGGATGCTTATTCCGATTATAATCAAATTCCCACCCGACAGATGAAGATAACACCTCATTCATCACTGATAGGGGCCTCTATTGCTACAAGATTATGCCCTTCGACCTTAAGAATGCTTGGGCTACCTATCAAAGGCTGGTCAATAAAATGTTCGCCGACCTCCTTGACAAGACAATGGAAGTCTATGTGGATAACATGCTCGTTAAAAGCCTGAAAACAGGTAATCATATAGCCCACTTGAATGATAGCTTCCAAATCCTAAGAAAGTATCATATGAAGTTGAACCCCCTCAAAAGTATCTTCGGTGTTGCTTCGGGCAAGTTCTTAGGCTATGTGGTTAACCAAAGGGACATAGAAGTGAATCCCAAAAAGATACGAGCATTGATCGAGATAAGGTCCCCTCAAAAATCAAAGGAGGTACAAAGTTTAACCGGGCGCGTGGCCACTCTTAGCCGCTTCATCTTGAAGGCTACCGACAAATGTCTCCCCTTTTTCAAGATCCTAAAGGGGGGAAAGAAATTTCAATGGACCGATGAGTGTGAAGAGGCCTTCCGGAGTTGAAAAAACACTTACGACATGCCCTCCTCTTCTCGAAATCCAAGCCCAGAGAGGCCCTGTAACTTTACGTGGCTGTCTCAAATGAATCCATTAGTGTCGTACTTGTCAGAGAAGAAGGTACCACCCAACTACCAGTTTTCTACATCAGCAAGACATTGCTAGCTCCCGAAATATGGTACCCGGATATAGAGAAGTTAACCTTAGCACTGATCACCGCGTCAAAGAATTGAGGCCCTATTTCAAGCCTATACGATACATGTATTGTCCAATTTCCCGCTTCGACAAGTACTTCAAAAGTCAAACGCCTTTGGGAGACTATTGAAATGAGCGGTAGAATTAAGCGAGTTTGACGTCCTTTTCAAAGCCAAGACATCCATCAAAGGCCATGCCCTAATGGATTTTGTAGCTGAATTTGCTAATGTCCCCAAGATGGAAGGGGCTGTGGAACCTGCCGAGCCCTCCATGTGGAATTTTTTTGTGGACGGGTCGGTTGGGGACGTGGGTTAGGGAGTTGATGGTCCTAATAAGCCCTGAAGGTCATAAATTAAACAGTGCATTACAATTCAAATTCAAAGCCACCAATAACACGGCCGAGTATGAGGCAATGGTTGCCGGCCTTAGGTTAGCAAAAGAGATGCAACGATTCTCAACTCGTTGTTGGCCAAGTAAACGGCAACTTCATACCAGAGATAAGAGTATGGTTGCATACCTCTGGTTAGGGATGGACTTGCTCCCATTCTTTGAAAAGTTCAAATTAGTCCAAGTTCCACGCATGGAGAATGCCCATGCTGCTGCTCTATCAAAGTTGGTGAGCAGCAAGGCCTCGAAATTACTAACGGTAGTACCAATTGAGCACCTCTCGATGCCATCCATCATCATGGAAGAGGTGATGTGGGTGGAAGGGACCCCCTCCTGGATACAATCCACAGTAGCTTACCTCAAAGACCAGGTCCTCCCCGATGACAAAAATGAGGCTCATAAGCTGAGAAGGAGGTCTGCTCATTTTGTTTTTGTAGATTCTTGTATAGACGAGGGTTTTCCTCTCCTCTCCTTCGATGTGTTGGGGGTTAGGAAATGACCTATATACTACATGAAATTTACGAAGGTGTTTGAGGTAACCACTTGGGAGGATTGGCATTGGCATTGGCACGGAAAGCACTAAGGTAGGGATATTGCTAGCCAACCTTGAAAAAGGATGTCATTTAATTTGTACGAAGATGCAATAAGTGCCAACGCTTTTCCCCTATCCAAAGGCAACCTTCTCAAGAGATGACGGTCATAACTAGCCTTTGGCCTTTTGCCAAGTGGGGTATGGACCTCATAGGCCTCCTACCCAAGGGCAACAGAAGTGCCAATTTTGCCATTGTTGCAATAGACTATTTTTACGAAATGGGTTAAAGCCGAACCTCTGGTAAGGATCACAAACTCTAAAACTTCCAAATTTCTGTAGAAGAACATCATATATCGGTTTGGAACTCCCCATTTGATTGTATCAAACAATGGGAAGCAATTCAATAACAAGAAGGTCAGGGACCTTTGTGAAGAGCTTAGGATCAAAAAGTAATTCTCCGTCCCTCATCATCCCCAGATAAATGGACAAGTCAAAGTTGTGAATAAAACTGTAAAACACACTTTAAAAAGGAAGCTTGATACAGCCAAAGGGGCCTGGGTTGATGAGCTGCCACAGGTGCTGTAGGCAATCTGAACTACAAGCAGGACCCCAGCTGGAGAAACTCCCTTTTCAATGGCCTATGGTACTGAGGCCATGAGCCCCGTAGAAGTTGGGTTACCCTCCCCACGAAGACTGCATTTTAGCGAGATATCGAATGATGAGCTTAGAGGTGGGAGCTCGATTTCCTTCAGGAAAATAGAGACTACTCCCAAGTAAAGCTGGCTACATATCAAAGGAAGATGACTAGATGCTATAATAATAAAGTAAAGAAGAGGTCTTTCCGGATGAACGATTTGGTACTTCGGAGAGTGTTTTTATCCTCCAAAGAAACAGGGGTAGGCACCCTGGGCCCAAACTGGGAAGGATCATACCACATCAAAGAAGAACTCCGACCTGGCACGTACTAAATCGAAGACATGGATGGTAAGGAACAACCTCATCCATGGAACACCGAGCATTTAAGAATATACTACCAATGAATGTACTGAATAGTTGGAAGATCCTTCCCAACCTTTGTAAATAAATAAACACTTTGCACGAAAGGCTAAGGAATAATGTGTTTGAAAAGCGTGGGCGCCTCTAAGGAGAGGGTCAAAATCCCTTAAGGGATTACCTCCCTTGAACTTCGAAGTGTATAACACAAGCCTTACCTTGATAAAGCTGAACATCAAGGGAGAATCTCTCACATGGATGAACCATCTACCATGTAAGGAAGCGTGGGTACCTCGGAGGAGATGGTCAAAATCCCTAAAGGGATTACCTCGCTTGAACTCGAGGCATACAACACAAGTTTCACCTTGACGAAGCTGAACGTCAGGGGAAAAGTCCTCACATGGATGAATCATCCACCATGTAAGAAAGCGTAGATGCCTCGAAGGAGAGGGTCAAAATCCCTAAAGAGATTACCTTGTTTGAACTCTGAGGCGTACAACACAAGCCGCACCTTGACAAAGCTGAACGTCAAATGAGAAGGCCTCACATAGATGAACCATCAACCATGTAAGGAAACGTGGGCAATTTGGAGAAAAGGGTCAAAGTCCCTAAAGGGATTACCTCGCTTGACCTCTGAATCTTACAACACAAGCCTCACCTTGACGAAGCTGAACATCAGGGAAGAAGTCTTTACATGGATGAATCATTCACCATGTAAGATGCGTAGGAGCCTTGGAGGAGAGGGTCAAAGTCCCCAAAGGGATTACCTTGCTTGAACTCCAAGGTGTACAACACAAGCCTCACCTCGACGAAGCTGAACGTCAAGGGAGAAGCCCTCATATAGATGAACCATCCACCATGTAAGGAAGTGTGGGCACCTCGAAGGAGAGGTGCAAAATCCCTAAAGGTATTACCTCGCTTGAACTCCGAGGCGTGCGGTTCAAGCCTCATCTTTAAACTGTTATCCAAATACGAGATGAACTTATTCAAAATATGATTTCAGAAGAAAAGCATGTTGATGTTATTGACAGTTAAATCATTACTTGAGCGGTTCATTCGAGTTATTTAATCGTTCGTCGAGGCCTTCATACTTTGAAGAAAAGAAGTGAAATAATAGGGAAAGCAGTAAAACATGAAGAACTCCGTTCATTAAAGATAGAATAATTACATTGAAGAGGCCAAAGACCCTAGAAGACAGTGAACTTAGGTAATTATCAAAATGCATAAAATAGCTGGAACCACGAGGACATCATGCTAGGTGGTGTAACATATAAGTTTGCAAGAACTGCTAATGTTTGGTTTAGTTTGTACTTTATTTGAGTGGATAAGGTAGGTGGTTTGATTTTGAATTTTGTGCAATTGGAATATCTATCCGCATCCCCATCCCTATTTCATGTAGTCGTCTGAGGTCTCCACCTTCTTAGTTAATGAGGATACTTCACATTGGGATTCGTAGACCTCATTTTTCAGAGCCTCTATTTTATCTATGGGCGGACCCACACAGTGGCCTACAAAGGCACATGTCCCTGTAGATTTTGAAATTTTTTTTATAAATTAAATATAAAAAGAAAAAAAATCTAAACCTACCCTTCATTCTCCACTCCAACAGCCCCCAACACCTCTTCATCTCACCATCCAGCAGCTGCAGCTGCAGCTCCCAACTCTCCTTGACAAGCTTGACTCCTCTCCATTCTCACTCCCCAGTCCCTCCTCTTTTCCCTCCAACAGCCTGCAGCACATTGTGTTGTCTTTCTCCACCTGCAATGTCGCTGCCTAGCCCCGATTCTTCTTCTCCATCCCTAATCTGAAATTAAATCTGATGTTTTTGCCCCTGTAGGCTGCAGCCCTGCTGTCTGCTGTTCGAAGTTCCAAGTCTCCAACAGACCAACTCCCATTTCCATTTCCAAGCTCCAACCGACCAACCCCCTGTGAGGTAAGTTCCCGTTTTTCTCTTTGTAATGAAAGTAATGATTATGGATTTAAATTATTTAAGGATTGTTTTGTATATGAATGCGTGACTGTGAATCTGTGATTTAGGGATTTTGAAAATTGATAGTGATTTCTAATTAGGGCTTTTAGGGATTTAGGGATTTTGATGAAATTGAGTAGGCAATTGTGATTAACTGATTGTGAAGCTGTTAATAGGGATTTCTGTAGACTGTGAAGCTGTTGTCTGTTGATAGGCAATTGTGATTGATTTCTTATCTAACGTGATTGATTTCTTTATTTGTATCAGTTATGGACAAATACTTTAAACAGAAATCTATGAATGTTGATGTTGAAAGGAATATTCGAGGTAAAAGTAATGAAAATAATGTTGATGTTGCTAATCTTATCGCCGATCCTGGATTGAGAATTCTAATTCAAAATTATGAGGTTAATGTTCGAGACGTGATTCGAAGAGCCTATATACAAAGGGGTCCTTGTCAGCCTCGCAATCATGCATTTCCATCTACAAAAATGGGTAACAAAGAGAGGCGATTTTGTGTTTCCTGGTATGATGAGTATCCTACGTGGTTGAAATATAGTGTAGTGAAAGATGCAGGTAGTGCACACAATTAAGCTCGAGTCAAATATGAATCGTGCAAGAATCAAGAGCAAAGTATTCGATCATGTTTCGTTAAGCAATCGCATCAAGCTCGAACAGATTGTAGAATTCGATTGAGTGCGTCAATTGATTGTGTTCGATTTCTTCTACGACAAGGTATGGTTTTTCGTGGACGTGATGAATCTGAACATTCAAACAACCAAGGAAACTTTCTTGAGCTATTGCATTGGTTGTGTGATCATAATGCTGAGATTAAGGCCGTTGCTTTCACAAATGCACCTGAAAATCTCAAATTAACATCACCACGGGTGCAAAAAGATATTGTGAGTGCTATTGCTTCTGAATATCTAGATGTGATTATGAAAGATGTTCGTAATAGTTTTTTTTCAATCTTCGTTGATGAATGTAGAGACATTTCAGTTAAGGAGCAAATGTCGGTTGTCATTCGTTATGTGAAGAATGGCCATGTGTTGGAACATTTTGTTGGTGTCCATCATGTTTCTAGTACCACGGCTATCTCACTTAAGGTTACAATTGATCATTTATTCTCAATGCATAGCTTAAGTATATCTAATTTGAGAGGTCAAGGATATGATGGAGCTAGTAACATGCGATGTGAGTATAATGGGCTCAAAGCACTTATTTTGAAAGAAAACCCGAGTGCATATTATATTCATTGCTTTACTCATCAACTGCAATTAGCTCTTGTAGCCGTGGCACAGAAACATCCGAAAATTGAAAATTTCTTCACTACAGTACACAAATTGGTGAATTGTGTTGGTGGATCGGATAAACGGAGTGATCTTATTCGAGAGAATCGAAGGTTGAAAGTTCTTGAATCACTCAGTGTCGGTGAATTATCAAGTGGACGAGGTCTCAATCAAGAAACTACCCTTCAGCGTCCTGGTGATACACGTTGGGGCTCTCACTACAGTTGTTTAATTAACTTGATTGTCATGTTTTCAACCATAGTCGACGTTGTTGAGATGATTGCTTCGGACACTACAAGTACCGGAACAAGAGGTGATGCTTGTATTTTATTTGAGTTGATGTTAAAATTTGAATTTACATTTCATCTACATCTTATGAAAAAGATTTTGAGGATTTCAAATGAATTGTCGAAAGCATTACAACGAAAAGACCAAGATATTGTCAATGCCATGAGATTGGTGTAATTATGTAAAGTACGGCCCCAAACAATGAGGGATGATGAATGAGATTCTTTTTTTAAAATTGTTTGCTCGTTTTGTGAAGCTCACTGGATCAATGTTCCTAATATGGATGATATGTTCACAACTCTAGGTCGTTCACGACGTGAGATAGTAACAAATTTGCATCATTATCGTGTGAAAATGTTTTATACTATCATTGATATGCAATTTCAGGAGCTGAATGATCGTTTTTCTGAGGTAAATAGTGACTTGCTCATTTGTGTTGCGTGTTTGTCTCCAAATAACTCATTTGATGCTTTTGACAAGAACAAAGTGATTCGACTATGTCAGTATTATCCGCTAGATTTTAATGCAGCAGATATCTCAGAACTTGATGATCAATTAGATACATATATTCTTGATATGCGCACTCCAAAGATTTTAAAGGATTACAAGGCATTAGTGATCTTGCACAAAAGTTGATTGCGAAGAATAAACATGACGTGTATCCATTTGTCTACAAGCTTCGACATTAAGCTTAGTTCTTCCCGTGGCTACTGCTATAGTCGAGAGATTATTTTCTGCAATGACTTGTGTCAAAAATCTTCTACGCAATCGAATTGGAGATCAATGGTTGAATGATAGTTTGATTACATATATCAAGAAAGATGTATTTGATAAGATTGAAAATGATGTAATTATTGAACGTTATCAAAATATGAGAACACATAGAGAACAATTGTAATAAGATATCTTTTACTTTCATTTGTTCGTCACTTTGTGAAAGTTAGATTGTGCCCCCAGTTTCGAAAGTCTGCGTCCGCCCCTGCCAGCAGGTGAGTCATGCATTTGTAGGATAGATCTGAACTAGATATTTGGAGTCATGTAGATAAATTCTGCACTAAGTACACTTCTCGTTTTCTCTTAACCTTTGCATGATGGTACTGAAAGTTGAGTTGTCATTTATATTGAGAACGAACACTGTTTGGAAGTTGGAATGACATTTTAAATTTAAATTTTTTATGACTAAGAGCATGTTGGACAGTGGTTTAGAAACGAAGTGGTCAATAACTTCCATATCTGATATATCCGAGATAGCAGTAATCCCCGTTTTGCTAACTTCAACGACTTTTAGGTTAACAATAACAACATTATTTGATTTGAAGCATTTATTACAGAGAAGATGGATATTGAAGGAATTTTTATTCAACCCAATTAATTAATGTAGAAGGAGTTCAAACATATAAATACAATCAGGAAATGAAAAAGGCAGGAATCTAGAAAAGGAGGGAAAGTTAGTTAGTAACAATAACAAACTAAAACATCTCTAATGCTTTACACGTGCAAGACAACTGAGAGGAGCCAAGGTCCAGCTGGATGATTCATTGGCTTTGATACTCCCCCGCAAGATGAGCTATGGATGTTAGTAATAGCCATCTTGGATAAAAAATAATGTAAGGCAGTGATTAGCAACGACTTTGTAAAAATATCTGCAAGTTGGTGATTTGGTCGAACCGGCAACAGCTTGATAGCTCCATCATTGATTTTGTCTCTTACAAAGTGACAATCTATCTCTACGTATTTAGTACGTTCGTGGAAGATTGGATTGATTGCAATGTGAACGGCTGCTTGGTTGTTACAAAATATTAAGGCAGGCTTTTGAACATCCACATGAAAGTCACAGAGTAATTGTTGTATCCATATCAATTCACTGGCAGTAGAGCCCGAGGTACGATACTCAGCTTCTGCCGAAGATCTGGATATGGCAGTCTGTTTCTTCTCCTTCTAGGATACCATTGAATCTCCAATGAAAACAAAGAAACCGGTGACTGACTTTCTTCAGTCTAGGCATGAGCCCCAATCAGCATCGGCATATGCTCGCAGTTGTACAGATGAACCAGCAAAAAAAAAAGTCCCTAGCTTGGAGTGGCTTTAATGTATTGTAATAAATGATGAACAACATTTAAATGAGGTTTTCGAGGTTGTGAAACAAATTGACTTAGCTTATGAACTGTAAAGGTAATGTCTGGCCTAGAAACTGTTAGGTAAAGTAGTCGCCCAATCAGCCTTCTATACATCGAACCATTTTCTAGCAGCTTTCCCTCAAAGGAGTTAAGATGAAACGTTGGGATCCATGGGCACCAAAGCAGGTTTGCATCCAAGAAACCCAGTATCCTCTAGTAACTGGAGAGCATAATACCTCTGGGATAGAACAATCCCAGTGTATGATCTCGCAATTTCCAACCTAAGGAAGAATTTGAGTTTACCAAGGTCTTTCAGTTTGAAATGGCTATGAAGGAATGTTTTTAAATCATCAATAATACATGAATTTGATCCTATAATAACAATGTCATCGACATACACTAGTAGAGCAACAAACTGATCTCCAGAACCTCTAGTAAAGAGAGAATAATCTGACTTTGATTGAATGAATCCATGTAGAATCAAAGCATGAGAAAACTTCAAAAACCACTGTCTTGAAGCCTCTTCAAGCCATAAATTGATTTATGTAGCCTGCAAACTAAATGTTCCCCCTGTCTGCCAGAAGAATTGGAAAGGTTGTAGCCTAAGGGCAAGTCCATGTAAATTTCCTCAAATAGATCCCCATGAAGGAATGCGTTATTTACATCCAACTGAACAATGTGCCACTTATTTGTTGTTGCTAAAGCCAACAGCAACTTCACAGTTACCATTTTTACCACTAGAGAAAAAGTCTCCAAGAAATCCAATCCCTCTTGCTGACTAAAACCTTTCGCAACAAGGTGTGCCTTATGTCGATCAACACTCCCATCCGATTTGTATTTGGTCTTAAAAACCCACTTGCAACCTATAGAATGTTTTCCTTCAGGTAAAGAAGTAATTGACTAGGTTTTGTTTAGTTCTATAGCACTCAGTTCAGCCGCCATAGCATCTCTCCAATGAGCTTCTTTCACATCTTGATAATAAAATTGTGGATCAATGTTGGAGGATATGTTTAAGGTAAAAGCTTTATGTGACGGAAAAAGCTTAGAATATGAAAGATAGTGGCTTAAGGGATAATGATGAGGCGATGAAATGGTGGAGGATGAAGAATTAGTCAAGAGATTACAATGAAATTCTTGTAGGTATGAAGGAGTTCTGCTAGTTCTTAAGGATCGCCTGAGAACTTGAGTAGTGGGAACAGGAGAAGAATGATCAGTAGGATCAACAGAATTATGTGAACTGATAGGAGGATTAAGGTTCGATGTAGGAATAGCAGTAGAGTCAACACTGGGTGAAGGCATATCAGCATTGCTAGATATGTCATGAAATGGAATAGGACGTGAATTGGAAACATCTTGATGTTTATCAGAGGGTATGACAGTAATATTCATCGGGCTAACACTTTGATTTATGAAGGCAAGTCGAGAAGTCAAGCAAGGAATAAGATAGCTAGCCTTAGGCCATTGGGTAAAACAAGGTCAGGGAACGAATCAATGACTTTAGGATTCTTTGAGATAGAGTGAAAGGGAAAGATGTGTTCATGGAAAATCACATCTCTAGAAATGAGAATTTGTTTGGAAAGAATGTCATATAATCGATACCCTTTTATACCAGGATGGTAGCCAATAAAAATGCATAACTTTGCTCTAGGATAGAATTTTAAATGGTGAGAAGTGATGGTAGAAGCAAAACACAAGCATCCAAATACTTTGAGAAAATTGTAATCAACTGATGACCGGTATAACATGGAGAAAGGAGTTTTGTTATGAAGTATAGATGAAGGAGTTCGATTGATCAGGTAAGTGGCAGTTAGAACACAATCACCCCAGAATGAAATTGGAATTTGTGACTAAAAATATAATGTGCTTGCTACATTTAACAAATTCTGATGCTTCTTTTCGACGACAGAATTCTACTCAGGACATTCAGTGCAAGAAAATTGATGTAACTGATGAGTGTTCTACACTCATGATATTTATGTCACTTAATTCGTTATTTTGTCATTCTTGAGAGAGTTTTAGAGTGTTTTTATGTGTGTTTTGATGTTGTGATATAGGTTGATGAGATTGAAGAAAATAAACAAAAGTTGGAAAGGAAAGGGCTAAATTGTAAGAGATCTAAAGTTCGGGGACTAAAGTACAAATATTGAAAAGTTATACCGAGCCTCACGATGAAGATTTGAGAGTGATCGAGCCAATTGGATGAGGAAAGATGTCAAAGGGATCAAATTTAGTCAAAATATGATCACAAGTCAATTTACAACCGAAAAGTTTTGCTCCAGATTTTTAGTCTCATATTGAGACTCATTTTTTACATAGTAAACGATTGAATTGGAGAATGGTGTCTGAAGCAAAGTTGTAGGCCTTTGAGTTAGCTTTCCAACGCAACTTGAATCATCTCAATCGGATATCAGGAGAAAGAGTTATGTTAAAAATACTGAAAGAAGCGTAAACTGAATTTCAGCGAACCGAGCGCCTTGGCGCTCAAGGTGGGCGCCTTGGCGCCCACATTGCTGAAAAATGACCAGAATACGCGGCGCCCAGGCGCCCAATCTGGGCGCCTTGGCGCCCCGACCCGAGAAGGAAGAAACTTGAAAATTTTAAAAGATTTTCGGCCCGGTCCAACCCTATTCCGTCTTGCAACTTGTGGACACTATAAATACCACCATAAAGACCTAATTTTAGGAGGTTGGAGAAGGAGGAAAAAGATACAAAACGGCTAAATCTCCAAGGACAATAAGAAGAAGGATTTGAAGAAATCAAGTGAAAAAAGGGTGGAAACATCAAAGGGGACTTCGATCAACACTCCAAAAAGAGTTTTTCTTACCTCCTCCTTTATGTTTTTCATTGTAGATTGTTTAGATTTTATGAATTTCTTCATGAACTAAATAATTTATCTAAGGTTTGATGTAGCCACTTGAGATTATGATTTGATGAATTTATAATTGCTTCCTTTGGATTTCCCACGTGTATTTAATTGTGTCATGAACTTAATGCTTTCAATTACCTGATCAATAATTGAATGAATAGATGCTAGTCAATTCCGGCACTCGAGAGAGGGGAATTTAGGCGTGATCATAGGATTGACGCAACGTAGGTTTTATGGGTTTCGAGAGAAAGTGTAAAATCTATGAAGCTTACTTCACAAAAGAATCGGGACTTTGATAAATTCTAGGCTTTAATTCGGAATAGAGATATTGGGATTGAATTGTAGGATTAATTTCTAGCCGGCACTCGAGAGAGGGGAGAGAAATACAATTGGATTCTTGCTTTTAAATATTGGAAAATTAATTGGATAATTTGATATCATTGAATCATAATTGAAAGTTGGTGAAATCATTCCCTAGGCTTCTTCATTTTGATAATTTATATTCCTCAATTTTGTCTCAACCAATTTCATTACTTTAGTTTAAAACAATCAACCAATCATTCATCAATTGTCTAGATAAAATAGAAGTTGCATAATTATAGTACTTAGTGGAATTAAAGTACAATCCCTGTGGGTTCGACATCCTAACTTTCATACTATATTACAAAACTTGACACCGTACACTTGCGGCATAAATTCACGTTATAGAAAACGCGTGACAGTAACACCCCTTTCTGATTAAAGAATTCTATAAACCTCAACTCAAGTGCATTATCAGACCTAAAAGTTTTAATGGATTTATGGAATTGTGTTTCAACAAGGATGAAAAACCTGGGAATGATTTTATGCACATAAGACTTATGTTTTAGCAAGTAAACCTTGTACAGTCGTCCACTAACGTGAGAAAATACTTATATCCTTCACGAGTTGGAGAGCTATATGGACCCCAAACATCACAATGGATGAGGTCAAACTGTTTGCAGACAGATGATTATTTGAAGTAAAACATAAACGCCTTTGTTTAGCCAATGGACAAATATAGCAAGGATTAAGACCACTTTTCTCACTTTTGAACTGTAATTGATCCTTCAAAGTTTCCAACACTTTAAAAGATAAATGTCCCAATCTATGGTGCCAAACATGAGAGGTCACCTTATTTATTATAGAACATATATGAGTATTAACAGCATCAAATGAATTACAATTAACTTTCATTACATCAAATCCTACTTTAATGATGTAAAGTCCATTAACAGCATCAGCCCTGCTAATCATCTTCCAACTACACTGATCCTGAATGGCACAAAAGTCAGTAAAGAACCTGACACTTATATTTGAATCCTTGGTCAAGGAGCTAATTGACAGGAGGTTGAATTTGAATTGGGGAACAAATAACACATTTTGAAGAGTTAATTCAGGATTAAGTTCCACAGTCCCAATGAAATGTATTGGTATCCTGATACGATTTGGTAATGTGATATAGGCCTCTTATTACTCTCAGTGTTTTGAATGAAGCACGATGGAAACAAACATGACTGGTTACATCAGAATCCATAACCTAATATCCAGTAGAATTGAATAGCTTATTATTCAAAACAGATAAACAAGTACCTAATACATGACCTGGATCTGAACTTTCATCTCCTACCTTTGAAGCTGCAAAATGTGTGCTCAACACATTCCTCAAATGTTTGTACTGATCAGGATTTAGAGTTTGTACAAAATTACCAACATTACCAGCAGAGTGTCCTGAAATTGAATCAGAAACCTGATTAGCTACAGCATTTGATTTAAAATCAGTTTGGTTATTAGAACTAGTCCTCCGCTTTGCTTTGTATCCAAGTAGATAACCATGGAGTTTGTAACATTTATCAACGAGATGACCTCCATACCCACATTAGGTACAAATCGGCCTATCTCTCTTCTGAATTCTATTATAAGACTGCCTTAGAATTGGCTTTCTATCATCATTTTTGGCATAGGCATAGAAAGCCAAGGAATCAGTGGCTCCAGCAGTAGAATTTATCCCTCTCTGTTGTTCCTCTTGAGTGATAAGAGAGAAAACTTTATTAATTGGAGGAATAGGATCCATCAGCAATATCTGACCCCTAACTTGAGAATAAGACTCATTCAGCCTCATTAAGAAGGACATAACATACTCCATGTGGTAGTGATCCATTAATTTTTTGTTTCCTTCACAAATGCATTTCCCACACGAACATGAAGGCCTATAATTGCTTAGGCCCTGTTCTCTTTACCATTTTCAAGTCGTTTTATGTTTTCGATTTTTCAAAATGGTGAAAACGTGTTCTCTTTCTCGTTTTCAAAAACGTATTTTCGAAAACACCAAAAAAATACTGAAGAAAACAGAAAATGGTAAAAAAGTCATTTTGGGCATATTCGGTTGAAAACACAGAAAAATTGAAAACACGGGAAACAAGTTGAAGTTCTAAAAAACCTACCTGTGAGAGAAAAGCCTCTTTATCTTCCTCAACAAACTACAAGCAGAAGTCACCTGAACCTCTTTCAATCCACTCCCGTTCAAACCCCATAAACTCTCTCTTTGTCCATGCCACTTAGTTGCAAAAACTGCCCCCAATTTGTGGAAAAAAAGGCCTGACTATTGACGGTTTTTCCATATTACCACTGCCGTCGGCCACCGTTTCAAAGTCGAAGCACCACCATTCAACTCCTCTCGACCAGACGCATCCAGTTTCACCATTGGAATCCTGCAATTTGTCATCTAGAATCGAGTGAAAACTGTGGAACCAGTTGACTGCCTTTTGTGAATTCGTCTACTGGGCTCCTTTATTACCAGGTTAGTTGTTAATTTTATAGTATTTAAGTTCAATTGATCTTGAATTAACAAAGTAATTGTGAAGTTTGACGTTTAATTTCGCCTATTCCTTTGTGGTTCGTTTTTGTATATTTCTCTTGGTTTCTCTGCGTGAAAACTGATCTCTTGCTGCCTTGGCTTCTATGTGTTTCACATAGCTACTTAATCAATTCGAATGGATTATTATCTAATTAAGGCAACTGCATCTATTTTCTTCCATTTGGAGATATGGGTTTTTGGTTGGAATTCAAATGGGGGAGTCTCTCAGTCCAATCCCTTTGAAGGTCTCTTGTTGTTTGTTTAAATGTTTGCACTGCTATTGATTAAAATTTGCTAGATTTTTTCATGGCTTCAAGCTCCAAGCTAGAAGAAACCAGCAATGTACATAATTTTTCACTCGGTAAAAATGTTTGTAATTGATATTAAGGGTTGTCTTCCTCTTTCTCTATGACTTATCATGAATTTTGGCAGATAAATTTTTTTCTTTTATGACAAATTATAAATTGCATCTATAGTTGATAAATTTTCAAGTTCAAAGGTTTAATGCTGTTAAAATATGGTCTACGTAAGAGAAACTTTCACCCTAGTCTAGGTTTTCGGTATAACTATTTACAAGAGCAATATAAAACTGTGAACATCCCCTATGTAGAGGTACTCCTTTAGGAAAATAGACTCGAGAAAATAGGAATTACAAAATTTCATGATGGGCAAATGGTCCTCTGATGGTAGCTCCAGACGGTATAATTCTCATGTTTTATGTATTTATGCAGTATTATTCAATCTCCATCTTCATCATCTTGATCACCCGTGACATTCCATACTTGGTCATGAAGAATTAGTACAAATTCACAGGATGTAGTCAAATGAATGAAATCAGAGGCCTCAAGTGTTATGAAACTCATTAAAATAAACAGAAAACTCAACATAATTTCAAATGTGATTAGTAACCGTCTGTGGTTAGAATTACTGGTAATTGTACTTATGGAATCACAATCCCTCTCATTTCTAAATTTGTCAGATCCGTAAAGCTTGATTAACCAAGGGTATAAGTTATCTTTGTCATTCTTCCCATCCATTGACGATCCTCGTCTGCTGCTTTTTGGTTTCTTTTCCCATTTGGGACGTTGTTTCAGTTCGCTATGTGACTAGATTTTGCTTCTAATGATTTTGTATTAGACATATAATTTGGTACAAATTGGGAGTCAGTAGGTATGAAATCTGAGAGTTGTTGAAGAGGAGGATCATCAAAAGGTGTCTTTCTGTACTCAGATTTAGACCAAGCAGGGTACCATCTCAAACTTCGTCGCGCTGTTACATCTCAAATTTTTAGTCAAAAGTCAATGGTTGAATTGTCAAGGTCAAGGTCAATATGGACTTAATTGGAATAATTTATTTTTCTTGGGACTTATTTTATATTCAAGATAATTGAGGGTTAAGGTGGTTTAAATTAAAAGATGAGTACTTACTTATTTTGTCATTGGAAGTTGGGGGACTTCCTTTGCAAAAGCCCATAAATTACCAATTTAACAACCCAATTCCCATTTCATCCTCTCCATTCACGCAGAGAGAGAAGCAGAGACCGAAAAAGGAGAAAAAAGAAAAGGAAAGAAGAAGGAAAAGGAAGGGAAGAAGAGGAAGAAAAAGAGGAAGGAAGGAGAAGAAGGTAAGGTGGTTATCAAACTTGATTTCGATTTTTATTTTAGCTATTTTCTTAGAAGTAGAGATATATTATGTTAATTTCTAGGGTTTTAATTGGGTTCGAAAATTTCAATTTTTAGGGGACAAATCATGATTTTTAGTTCAAGTTTTCTTGGTGGTTAGCTTCCATTTACATTTAAGGTAAGAAACTCTATTTTTGGGCAAACCCTAGATTTTCTATTGGATGCTTGAATAAGTATTGTTAGTGGGAATTGTAGTGGTGATGTAATACTTACTAGAAAGCATGATTTTATGGAAAAATATGTATGTTTAATTGGTTGGATGTTAATTATTAGTTGTTACTTGATTGAAGGAGATATTTGTAGTTAATCTTAGAATGAAGGTTATGTTGATTTATTGGGTATTAGTAAATGGACTAGAAAATGAAATTGGTCCCATTTGATTAAAGGAATAATTTGGGACATCTAGGCCCTGTTCGGGAGGGATTAAAAGCCAATTAAAATTGAAAATATGGCCGTTATTGGACCCCACTCGTCTAATAAAAGTCAACAATAACGGCTATATTTTCAATTTTAATCTGATTTTAATCCCTCCCACACAAGCCCCTAGTCAAGTATTGAGAAATTTAGTTGTAGTATTATAACATTGCATTTTAGAGGTTTCTTAACTTGATAGTGGTTGAATTAGTTATCTTGTATGGTTTTTCAGGTGGTGACACAGAGATTGGAAAAGCCTACCGATCTTCTTAGACTAACTTATTTTGAGTGAGTGGAAAAGTTTATTTTTCAGAAATAAATAGTCACTGAATTTATATCGTAGTAGAAAGTTAATTATTTTATATAACTGGTTTAAAAGCATGATTTTTCAGAATCAAATGGATTTTATATGCAATTCTTTTAAAGTTAAATTAAGTTCATTTGATCATTTCTCTAGCATGTTGTATCCACATGTTATATTTCAGTATATTTAAAGTTATTTTAAAACCACTAGAAAGTACTCAGGTGATTTTACCCCAGTCTACACTGATGTGAATGTGTTTCCACAGTGTATGACATCATATGATTATTTTACCCGACCTGCACTGATGTGAATGTGCTTCCACAGTGTATGGTCAATTATGGTGATTTTACCCGCTCTGCACTATTGTGAATGTATTTCCATAGTGTATGACCAGATTATAGCTCTGCGCGCATATGACCAGAATTACAGAATTTCAGAATCGAATAGCTTTGCCATGTATATCGGTACTTATCGATACATGAGTAAGGTTATTCAGGGTACCTTTTGGTGTGATATTTCAGTATTTCTACAGCTTATTGGATTTTCAGTTATAGAATTCAGATTAGTCAGTTTTCAGTAAATAGCTTTCAGCTTATGGCATTGATCAACAAAAGATTTCAGAGATTCTCATTTATACTAGATTGCTTATATTCGTTATGCTTTATAGTAAATTATTTAGAATGAAGAATAAAGGATTTTATGATGCAGTCATGTTTTAAGTTTTTTTTTTTTTATTAAAACTATTATTTGATTTCATATTTTCTTAAAGTTCCAAAAGGGGAAGGATTTTCAGAAAATGTGCATAAATGAAAGGAAATATTCTTATTTATAATTATCCACTCATTGAGTTGCAAGCTCACATATTTTTCCACTTCTTTTCATATCAAATAGTAGCTGAGTTGAGCAGCATTGGAGCCTATTTGTCCACTGTGTAGAGCCACATTTTGTCTATAATTGTATGACTCATTTTGTCAATTTACATAGAACATATTTTTTGGGGTACATGCATTAGTTGTCAGGAAGTTAAGGTTGTAATTTCATGTTTCCATGTCATGGGCTCATTGCATATTGAGTATTTTGAGACTTTTGAAGTAAAATTGTTGTAATTGTTGACTTTCTTGCTTTGTTTTTGGAATGGTTTGATTTTTGAGGGGCTGGTGTACCCTATTTAAAAATATATGTTTTGGTTGGAGAAATTTGATTATTTTTCAAGTGGTTTTGGTACAAATTACAGGGGAAACTCTGTCAAAATTTTTATAAAAGTGTGTCACAGTTAGAACTAGTTATAGTCGCCTTGGTGGTAGGTCCGGCACTTAGTTGATATCTATCATCGGCGCACGACACGTGTCAGGTCTATTAGGGTGACTTGGGATGGGTCGTGACACGCACCATATCCAAAGAAAACTCCTTTAACTGCCCATCATAGGTCATTGAACTCTCATCTGTAAGTGACATTGTTGATGGACTGGGACATGTCTTAAGTTGATGTTCCCTTTTTGAGCACGAAGATCGACCAGAAATACATGTACCAAATCCACGTTCCACTCTTCCAGCAAGAGTATGATTTATGTGTGTACTTTTGCTCATCAAAGCTCCCCTTCTATCGTGTATATTCTCACTCGTGTCTTTCTACATTTATAGAAATCAACCTTGTTGCTTATTTATTGCTGAACTTGCCTAAGGCATGTATTTAGGAGGAATTCACAGGGGACATAAGTGCTCGTTTAAGTATAAAATGAGGACCATAGGTGTTGTTTTCCCAAGAATAATATTAAATTTCTTAACATTCTTACTTTTGTTGTCCAGTGCATTTTAGTCATTGTTAAATTTTATTGAGCCATTTAGACATCAGTATGTGCTGAAATTTTTGTAAATCTTGTATGCATCATAATTTTATGTGAATAAATAGGGGAAACTGACCCGGAATCCATTCCTGCACTGGTTGTCCAAAGCTAATTCCTTCGAAGTTTTTCTTGTTTCATCTGCCATTTGGAGTCGCTGAACCCGAGCTCTAATTTGAATTGCCATTACAGCACCAAGGGACCTTAACACGGCAGCCATTTGTTTTCTTACCAAGTGACCCCTTACTAGAGCTTGTATTTTCAATAATCCTCTTAAAGCTCGCAATGCCTTTCGGGGTGGTGATTGTTGCTTTCTATTCAGGAATTTCAATTGAAAAGAATATAAATAATGAAAAAGTTATCTAAAATTGTACAATTAGCCTACTATTCTAATCTCTTTATTCTGACATTTGGCAGTCCACCTCTCCCCAGCTTTAGAATTCTAGTGATATGCCCAGTTAATTCCCCTTGCTTGAACTATTTTTTGATTCTTTCTTGGAGACCATTGTTGGCAAACCAATCTGCTGCATGGTTACATTCCCTTCACATGTGCGTGAATGTTATGCTTAACACTTTGTCATTCATATTATCCTATAGATTTGCTTAATTTAGCAATATTTTGGAGCTTTGGTTGGTAGATTTGCTTAATTTAGCAATATTTTGGAGCTTTGGTTGGTTCTGTACTTGAGAAATGAGCAAATGAATTTATGGTAACTTCTCAAAAGAGAATAGTGCACATTGATGTATTAATTAAGACTCTGCCTCTTAATGCAGCTAATGTACTGTAACTTTATTGCCTCAACTTGTCTTCCTCACTTATTGGGGGTGGTGGCATTTCAGACAAGTGGTATTCTGATTCTGTGCAGTAATCTTTGAGATCTTTTATGATTCTGTGAGGTGGTTCCATTTTCGTATCGTGTGGCTGTAAAAAAAAAAAAATGAAAACCCACAACAGTTGTAAGCACATGTAAAGTTGAGATTGACACCTCTATTTTTCGCACAGAAAGTTTGCATTTTTCAGACTACATGTATATAAAGGAGTTCTTATAATTGAAATGTGTATTTGAAACAATTATTGGATTAAATTCTTGCTGAGGATTAGCATTATCATTTGAGTTCTCATGATGAACCTGATGCAAAGAACTCTGTGAACACCTGAATAATGCAGTTGCCGTTAAACCAAATGAATCAATTGAAAATATTTTTTACGCCTTTCCAATCTCCAATTCAGTGGAACACTAATGTTCAACCTTCAATACATTTTTTTTGGCATGAAAATATTGACTTTAAAATAGAGACTGCAGAGTTGAGAAAGAAGAAAAGAAAGAAAAATTATTATTAAAAAACAATTCAAAATTTTGAAGTAAAAGCATTTTCACATTTTCTGTTTTCAAAAACAGTTTTTCAGAATGATAAAAAGAACGCATTTTTAGAAATCTCAAAATAGACACTCAAAACACAAAACACAAAACGAATTCAAAACTAAAAACACAAAATTGAAACACGAAGAAAATGACCCCTTAGTTCTTCCCAAACCATTTTCAGTTTAGTGAAGTAGACACTAACTGACATTTGCCCCTGCATATGATTCATTAACTCACGCCTCGGTTGAAAGATCCGAGGGCCATTTTTCTGCTGAAATCGTTCTTTAAGATTAGTCCAAATTTCAAAAGCTGATTCAGAGTAGATTATACTAGCTGAAATTTCCTTTGACACGGAATTAAGAATCCATGAAATAACCAACCATATTGTTATTTCGGATCCATGAATTGAGAAGTTCGATACTACCTTCAGGTCTGGTAATGGATCCATCTATGAACCCTACCTTATTCTTCATTGATAAGGCTATAAACATAGCACGAGCCCAAGATGTATAGTTTTCACCAGTGCTGTGAAACCACGAGACCAGGATTATCAGAATGGTGGAGGAAGTAGGGATTGGATCCGTCTTCAACTGCGGAATTGCTCATTGAAGAAGTAGAAATTTGAATATGATCGTTGTCCATGATTAACCAGTTGAAAAGAAATCAATTGAAGATCAATTGCAAAGCTCGAAGCAGATAATCTCTGATACCATATTACAGAGAAGATGCATATTGAAGGAATCTTTATTCAATCCAATTAATTAATGTAGAAGGAGTTCAAACATATAAATACAATCCGGAAATGAAAAAGGCGGGAAACTAGAAAAGGAGGGAAAGTTAGTTAGTAACAATAACAAACTAAAACATCTCTAATGCTTCACACGTGCTAGACAACTGAGAGGAGCCAAGGTCCAGCTGGATGATTCACTAGCTTTGATAGCATTTTAAGAAACAAAATGAAAAATGTTGGAGAATTGATTTTCTGTCTCCTTTTCATTAGCTTGGGCCATAACTTGTAAAAATTGATATTACACTGTTAACCTCTTGAAAGCTGAGAATGCAAATCTTATGATGATCACATGTTTTTCGATTTCAATTAACTACATTTATTTACTTTTAGAAACTTTTTATGACGGTTTTTTTATGGGAAGTGATTTGGTCTAATTTTTTTTCATCTTCCATATGGAAGTTTAGCCCCTGCTTGGTATTCATAATTTCAGTGAAGGATCAGGGTGTAAGATAGAAGATGGAAGATGTTATCGTAGGAATGTTGACAACAAAGTCGCTGAAGTTAATTTTGTACTAAAATCGACTTATTTGGTGAAATTATTGAATTTTGTTTTATGGATATGCTCTAGGTCATTTTTGTATAGACTCAAAAATTTGTAATGAAATTATTATCAATTTTGTTATTAATTTTCGTAATTTGTTGTATGAATAGAATTTTTTTTCACCTATGCGATAACATTGTTACCCAAAAAAAAGAGACATAAAATAACGGTCAAAAAATGTAAAAAAATAAGGATATTAGTATGGGCAACAGGCAAAAAACGTTGAAAAAAAGTTATTAGCAATATTCAAAAATCGTTGTAAAAAGGTTATTAGCAATATAAATGAACGTTGCAAATGTTATTAGCAACATTTAAAAAACGTTGTAGTATATTTCTACTCTAAAGCAACATCAATATTTGCAACATACGTCCGATTGTCTTTGTTCTTTCATAATTCTCATTCTTTTAAAGGTGCTAATATCGATAGAATCGGTACGATGTTGGCTAATGGAAACCTCACCATTCAAAGACACGTTAAAATGTAGAAAATGCATTGTATGAAGCATGAAAAGGTAAAGCAAGAACCCTGGTGGCAGAATGAGCATTGGTCATGTGATGCATGACAATGAAGGGAAAGTCAATTTTACGTCCAACTATAAATGAGTCAAGAAGATATAGGTCAAAAAGATTAATTCATCTAGATGGCCTTTTCTAGGACGATGACATGAACAATAATGTTGTGTAAAACATTATAACATAGAGTGATTTGGTTAGCACTAAGTTTTATGGCATTTTGAATGCTTTATCGATAACTCTACTACAAGCTTCGGCTAGGTCATAACCTTCAAAAAGAGGAGGAATCATATGGCAATATACCTTAATTTCACACTCTTCAATAGGGGTGGGCAAAAAAACCGAAAAATCGATCAAACCGACCAAACCTAACCGACTCGGGTCGGTTTGGGTCGGTTTGACGTAGTTATTGTTTTGGTTTGGCGTTATTTTAAACAAAACCACAGTGGTTCAGTTTGGTCATAGTTTAAAGCCTTAAACCACTGGTTAACCGACCTAATTCACTTACACATGTTTCCTTTTTTTATTTTTTTATCTAAAAAAGAAAAGTCAAAATCAAAATCTTAATGATGTTCTCCAGAATGTGGGGTGCTCAAGCTGTTTCTTTGAGTAGTCTTGTTGAATACTATATAAATATTTTGTTTTATGATGACATTTTCAAGGAAACATTGATATTATTTTATATTTTTTATAAACATTTTTTTGTGTTTCGGTTGGTAGACTTTGTTTTTAGTTAAATTTTTTTTTATATAGCAAATTTTACTTGTAATAAGTTCGCCTTCTGAAAATGCATGTTGAGATAATGATTATGGATTTATGATTATGGATTAGTTACAATATTGAATTTTTTAATTACATATTATGTTTTGATTCGTTAATTAAAACTTAGATATTGTGAAAATGCAGGTTGCGATAATTATTTTCATTCTTTGAAAACTGGAATTTCAAATATGTTTTTAGTTGCTATATGTCGTAATTCAAATAAAAAAGTTGTATAAATCAAAAACAAAATTATATGTACTATAAGTGAGCTAAAACTCGGGAGTTTTTTTTTTTTTTTTTTTAAATTCAATTTAGACAAAAACTCAAACCGACTAACCGAACCGAACCAAACCAAACCAAACCGAATCGGTTTGGTTTGGTTTGGTTTGGTTTAAGAGCTAGATTGGATCGGTTTGAGTTGAAATTTACCCAAACGACTAATTTGGTTTTGGTTTCAGGTTGGGTCGAAACCGAACCAAACCAAACCACGCCCAGGCCTACTCTTCAAGCTCAAATAAGCTTCGAACAAGGGCTATTAGTGATTTTCAACTTCTTCCCCTTAAAAACAAGTTAGCTATTTCTGTAATATAGTTCAAATTTTTTGGTAAATTTCTTTAATTAGAAAGGGATAGGCATTTTCTTGCAGTGTAGCAATTGAAACCAAACCCATTCTCATGAATATTCCTCAATTTGAAAGGAAGGATCATTGAAAGTAAAGGAAGCGAAATTGACCCTCTTACTTATCTATTAGAATTGGGCATTTATCGAATCTATTTTCTAGCAATGGGGGTTGTTCTTCTTCGGATGGAGGAGTCAGTTTCCTTTCAGTCCTCCTTAGGTGCTTGCTAGGCATCTTCAATTGAGACATTGTGTACAACCGGATTTGGAAAGCTAGGGTTCGGATGACCCCAAAAGGTAGAGTTTGAAGTGATTTTAATGGATGAAATTCAGGCATTTTAAGAGATTTTGATTGTGGAACTAATGCATTTGTGATTTGTGTGAAAATTTTGAAGAATGAAGGTTGATTTTGTTGACATTGAAAGAAATCGAGCGTAGGGATGAAGAATAAGGAAAGAAAGGTTTTGAGAAAGTGAAGAAATTTGAACATTAAAAACTTAATAATCGTAAGTTCGATCGACCAAATTAGGAATCCATCGATCGGATGAAATGAAAATTGGATAGAATTTCTGTCCCTCCAGATGATATGACCGATCATCAGAATAGTCATCAGAGAAAATACTTTAAAACATTGAAAGTGTTATGCCAATTCGGATGAGAAAGTGGATCCTCGAAAAGACATGATATATCATCCAAATATATAACCGATCGTTCGAATAACTAGATTTCTGAGAAATTTGGGAAAAATAATGCAATGATTCATGTCATGCATTTCAATCATGCTTTCCACATATAAATTTCAATCAATCAATCATCATACTGTGTTCATAAAATCAATTATATAAATGCAAATAGTACACACTCAGTTTTAGCCACATACTTTAGATTCATGAATTATGTTCGAACCTTTCCGTATACATGAGAATATATCAAGCGCTAGAGATTTAGTGAGAATGTCGACTAATTTGTTTTTTTTTTTTTTTTGTATTCACAAATTATAGTACAATATCCCATTTTGTGCATGATTTCTTAGAAAGTGATGCCTAAATGTGCTTAGTTCGAGAATGCAAACGAAATTTTTAAACAAATTTATAGCACTAAAGTTATCATACATGATAGGTATATGATCAAAAGACAAATAATAATCACTTAATATTTGTTTCATATATACATAAAACTTTAGCATAAACACTAGCGGTCAAGATATATTCGGAGTATTCATAAGTTTCAACTCTTCTTCGGAATATTCATAGGTTTCAACACTTTTATTTTGAACATTTTGAACATGTTCATGGTGTACTTAGTTTGACTAATGAATATTCCATCATTAGTTTATTTGATTTGATTTCCAAAGAAGAACTTGAGTTCTATCAAACTCATTGCTCATAAAACTTGAAAACTCTTCACACAGGAAAATGTTAGTAGCACCAAAAATAATATTATCAATATATATCATTCTTTTTTGTTTTGATAAAAGTGTAATATCCGCTTTTCACATGGTAAACCATTAAGTAAAAGAAATTTGCTCAATCATTCAAACCACGCTATTGAAGCTTGCTTTGGACCATAAAAAAGCTGTTCTTAATTTAAAAACATTATCTTGATACTTGTGATTTTTTTTAACAAAGAGATTGTTTCAACAAATACTTCTTGAATAAAACTAGTTAAAATTGTATTTTTGACATTCATTTGATAAAGAATGAATCATTTATGACAATCACCACGCATATGGATTGTAATATAGCAACGAGTGTAAAAGTTTCTTCAAAGTCCATGTCGTCTTCTTAATCGTCATATTGGGTCACTCCTTGTTACGCACAATTATACTATTTTATCTCATTTATTTCGAAAAATTCATTTATTTTTACCTATAACGATTTGACTACTTGGTCTAGCTAATATATCCCAAACATATTTTTTTTCAAATTGATTTAATTCATCTTGTATAGCTAGAACCCAAAATTAATCAAACTTGACTTCTTTGAAATTCTTTAATTTAATTTGTGAAATGAAAACACAATTATTAAAAAGATTCGTAGTAAAAGTCTAGTATTTACACATTTGGATGGATCACCAATAATAAGGCTCTTTTGTATGAGAAGGACAAACCTCCATTTCGTAAGTAGAGATGCATCATTGTGTACTTTGGGAGATTCCATTTAATCTTGCTGCACATTTGTTGCTTCCTCATGTTGATTTTTAAGATTTTTAGGATCTTCCTTGTTTAGATTTTGAATATTCATTTGATCAAAATGAATCATTAAACCTACATCATTATCAATATATTTCTGTTGATCAAGAAGATTAGCTTATCGAATATTACATGCATGAATTCTTCAATGATTAAAGTTCTTTTGTTAAAAACTCTATAAACCTAGCTAGTAGCTAAATATCCAAGAAAAAAATCAATTGAATTTTGAGTCAAATTTTCTTTTGTATTGAAAATAAAACAATTACAACCAATTACTTTAAAATAATTGATATTGGGAACATTATTTTTCCGAAGTTCATATGGAGTTTTTGGTTTGTTAACGGCTTCGGCCCAAAAAATATTTTTGTAAACCATTTTCATTTAACATACTCCGAACCATTTCTTACAATATACGATTCTTACTTTCTACTACATCATTTTGTTGAGAAGTTCTAGAGTCGAAAAACTATGTTCATATCCATTAATTTTGCAAAAATCGTCGGATGCAATATTGTCCATTCTCCTCCATGATTACTCCTAATGGAACTATATCCCTTTTTATTTTAAATATTTTATAAAAATATTTGAATACATTCAAAGTTTCATCTTTTAGGTTCAAAAATAGAATCCAAGTAAATCAAAAAAAATCATTAATAATGACGAATGTATAGTGTTTTACCATTTAAGTTTACAGTTTTAGATAATCCAAAAAGATCCCTGTGGCAGAGTTGTAAAGGTTGTAATTGAAGAATGTTGTTTTAATTTGAACAAACTCTTTGCTTATTTTCAAAATTTATATGCATCATAAATTTTATCTTTTTCAAATTTCAAATTTCAAATTTGAAATTTGAAATTTGATAAACCTTCAACAAAACTATTTTTGAAATTTTTTGAAAATAGGTACATGCTAATATGACCCAATCAAATATCTTCTTTTAAACTTGATAAGTATTTTACTTTACTTTTAAATTCAATATTTATGATATAAAATATGCTTACTTCTGCTTCCTATTAACATCGCTTATTTTGGTTTAGCATTTCTCAATACGATATTTGGAAGAATCAAATTTGATATAATAACATTTATTACATGATTGATTAATGTTACGCAAGTTATGTTTTAATATTATCAACTAAGAGAACATTTTCGATAGATGGAAATGAATGATTACCAATATTTTCAATGCTAATAATTTTCCTTTGACATTATCTCCAAAAGTGATATACCAACATCCTTCTTTTTGAGATTCGATAATAAAGTTTAATATCCTGCTTTGAGCATCAATTATCTAAGAACCATTTCCTCTATATTTTATTTGATTGCTTTAGGAAAATAATTTAATTTTTGATCTTTGGTACCCATACAACTTCGAATACTTGGTAATTAGTGTTTGTTGACTTTTGAATACAATTGTGTTTGCTATCAAGGTGTAACCTCTTTTTATTGAATAATTAAACGCTACATGTCTATTTTTGTTGTAAAAGCTACATGTAACATTTGAAGAAGAAATAGAGGATTCAACAAAGAAAGTTTTGGGAGACTTTTGTTTCAAGAAAAGTTTGTATCTAATTTCTCATTTATTAAAAACAAAATTTTGTTCACCAAAAATTATGTCAAAATCCTTCGAGAATTGAGTGAATTTATGAACAACTTTAGTCAAATTTAAAACATTTTCTTTTATGAAGAGTTCTCTTTGATTTAAAAAACTGTGATCAACTTTTTATTTTTCAAAATCCTTTTGTGCTTCCAAAAGTTTCTTTACCTCATTTTTCGAAAAACATATTTTTTTTCTTTATTTTTTCGAGAGCATGTTTTTCAAATTATTCAAAACGTTCATCATATAAGGTATATAACTCATCATATAAAAAATTTCATCTAAGTTTACCTCGTGTTTAATAGCCATGAAGCACAAGTTGACAACTTCTTCTTGACTCTCATATTCTTTATGGCCTTCATCATTACTCTCATCTCATACTACTTGAAATGCATTCTTTTGATGAATCTCTTCTTGTGAGGACATTCGGTTCTTTTGAGCTCGAGTTTCTCACAATGATAAGAGGTTAGATTATCTTTTAGTGACAGAATTAGATGTAGTAACTCACGACTCATAAGTGAGCACTATATTTCGAATCCTTAGCTAGCGATGGTGTAAAAGGATACCTTGGTGTTGAGCTTACCATGGTAGATAGTGAATTAGTAACTAAGTCCATTTTAAAAAATAATAATAATCAAAATTCCTATTTTGGAATGGAAATATATCAAGAACAAAACTTATTTCCATGGTCTTTACATGATGTTCCTCTTTTAAGAAAAGTATTTGAGAATGCTTAGTTGATCCATGTTTATGTTTTCATCCTTCATTTCGTTATCTTTTGTTTCAAGAAATCTAACGATTAGTTCCGATTCTTCTAATTTGGAAGTTCAAGTAGTTCCTACGCTAGGTCATACCAATGGTGTACACTTGAATTCTTGATGTATGTGCTAACCTAGTTAATTTTCATCATTGAGAGATTACTAGTTATCTAATTATAACGAATCGAACTTAAAGGGATTGTAAAATACTCTTTATCCACCCTTTGATAACTGATACTTCAGTTATTAACAATAAAGCAACGAAGTATTGAGTGTGGGCTTTATATTATAACAAGTTTAATACTGCTTTACTGCTGAGTTTACCTTCTATGCTAATTTATATATTGAGCCCTCTTAATTCTTAGTGGCATCTCCAATTTTGCATGCGCATAGTTAAATTTCGTACATAGAAAATAAATATGGAAAACAAATTTCCAACAAATTCAGTGCATCAATAATTAATGATGTCAAATCTTCCCATGTTTCATCTGTTCAACACTAGGAGGCTACTAACATTTGTTGGGAATTTACTTAACATGCATAGCGAAAAATAAATCAATTTTCAATTTCCACCACGGATCTGCTTTGTGTTTTAGATAAAAACTGTGTTTAGAATAATACATTTGATAAATTCTGCAAACTCCTTTGTTCATTCTCGAATTCCAATGATCACGATCTGCAATTTAAGCAGTGCAATTGTCCGCCTCCAATGGTAATTCACACAAAGAACAAGAATGACGACTATGATTTTCTTTTCTTGTGCTGCAAGAATAATGAATTATTCATCCAATTTTCAAACCCTAGTAGCCTATTAACATAAGCTCAAGCGAGATTGGCTCATCTCTTAAACTTAACCCAATTCAATATTTAATTAATCAAATTAATTAAATCTTATCCATGAATGAATTAATCTAATTAATTAATTCCAACATATTAATAAGCAACTCAATTAATTAATTATCCAACATTTCTCAATTAATTAATTGATAACTCACATTCTTCTGGTTCTCTTCTGTGAGTGACCCATAAGATTCCCGATCACGATACCTAACGACGTGAATTATTATTTCAATCTAATCAAAATTGATAATTTAAAACACTCATTTAATTTATCACTAATTTACATTTGTCGTCCCAGATTAACATCTAACAATGTGTTAGGGAAATTCATGTGACGGGAAATGTCACGTGATGTGACAAAACCAAACTTGTTTGTTTACCATGAAACTATAATCCTTTTGTCAATATGATCCGATCAATTATGAGATATGGATATGTGTCAATCTCAATTATCGATCATATTTTTTATCCCACTGTTAAGTCAATGTAAGTTGAAAACTTATTTTCGACTTATGATTTCACTTTGGCCAATGATTTCATTATCAACTTAACTGGATAAAATATAGATCATAATCTCTTACTATCTAAGAATGACGAATTCTCTATCGATCATTCACAACCTTCATATGATTCTTGGCATACCCGAATGATGCTGCATTAGCGACCCTTGGTAGAACAACATCCAACACCACCAAAGTATGACTGTCCTCATATAAGGCACTATGATGACCTCAACTCAAATGACCAATTCCACTACCTGAACGTTAAAGATTAACCACTAACACTCAGATGGTTATCCATGTGGAATCTCTCAGAGGGTCTCCAATGTTTTGTTCTATAACAAAACATCCACATGTTCATTAAAGTGTCACCACACTTTAGCTTGCGAGATCACCTACTTACTTCACAAGTAAGAATGCCACACGTGATAGTCTAACCGTAATGACGATATCCGTGTCTCGTTATTATTTCGACCACAGACGATTTAAGATTTAGTCATATGTAATTTGTATCTCACAATCACAACTCCTTGTAATTAACAAATCACAAAGACTTGAATCTACGAATTCGATTATTTAACTTATTAGAATATTAATTCAATTAAATAATAGATATTGTAATAAATATGCATCGATTATATATATATATATATATATATATATATATATATATATATATATATATATATATATATATATAAAGTATTTATATCCAAAGTTATATATAAAGTATTTATATCCAAAGTTGATTGAAAATAAGGCATAACACTTACAAACTCTCACTTACACTAGATCCAATCACTTTTGTATCTTATACCATAAGAGTCTACATGACGATCATATTTATGCTGCGACAACTCTTTGTCACTGGATCTGTAATTTAATAACTTGTGGGAATTCGTTCTTTCTTTAAGTCATTTCATTGCATTATCTTTCCGATGAGATAATACCGCATTAACACATGTTTAGATCATTGATGAGACCTTAGCTCTTTCGCTTGCACGATGGCTCCATTGTTATCACAATGCAAAAGCGTGTGATCAACAATGTTAGGAACTACTCCAAGTTCATTAATAAACTCCCTAATCCAGATCACAACTTTTGTTACTTTTTAAAGCAATGATGTATAAGGCTTCCATTATTGAATCAACAGTTATTTTCAATTTGGAACATTTTCAACACACCGCTTAACAGTAAACCAATATTATAATTGAGATATGCTATCATTCTAGTCTAACTGGAAGTTAGTATCAGTGTATCCATGAACTCTTTATTCATTTTCTTCATATAAAATCTTCTCGAAATTTTATCTGTATAGATTGTGATAAGTTAAGCAATCTTCTTTAGATCTATCTATGTAGATCAACTTGATTATCCCATATTAATTGTATCTCCATACAACTCCTAGATCATTAATGAAATAAACACACACAATTTTGGACGAACTCACTAAGGCCACTAATAATATTTTATTTACTCAACCACTCACACTCCAACAATTTTTCTCCCTTTCACGCACAGCACATACACTTCACTTTCTCTTTCCAAGCCCCTGTTTCTCACTTTCTCTCATCCCTCATACTCACTGCTCACACCACACTCTCTCAATGCTTACTCTTTCTTTCTCTTTACACACTTACATACACACATCAAATATATATATATATATATATACACACACACACACACATGCAAAGTCGGTGGTTGAAGCTTCTAGCATGGCGGTGGAAATGGTCTTTGTTAATTCTAGATTATTCTTACAATTGGAGGTGGAAATAATATAGCAGCTTGTCTTGGACCTTCTCCACCTTGGCGTCAATTATGGATGATTCCAGAAGCAAAATTGAAACTAAGATACTAATTGAAGCAGCCACAAAATTCTGGAAATTTATTTAAGACGGTGGTGATCTTCAATAATTCTTCATGACTATCATACAGTTTCAAATGAGTTACATAAATAAAATATCGACAATATACATAATAGGGAAGTCAATTTTTCATTTATTTGATCTTCAAACCGCACCTTCACAATAACAGGGCGAGCCATTGAAGTTCCTAGCAAGTACTTCCTCTCATAGATAGCACCAGCCTGCAAGCAAGGAAATATAAAATCTTTAACAAATTCCTCTTTCAAATCCTTCACCACCAGTTATGATGCACCACTAGCCTTTCTGTTCCAAACCTTCCGACTCTTGAATCCCCTAAAAGGATTAGGCTAATATGCTCGGACTCGGGTACGGGTATCGGGTATGGATACGTATTCAAGTGTTGGATCTTTTATTTTCTAAATTGTAGGATACGGGAACATGGCTAAAAAAATCCAAATTACGTTGGTACGTCTTTCAAACTTCAATTTTTTTTATTAATCAAAGATGTTATTTTGAATATACCAAAATCAATTATTCATAAAGGAGGAAATTAATATTAAATAAGGGATTAAGATGAATAAAATAGAATTTTAGAATTTAGTTTTCAATTATGAGAATTACTACATGTTACATAAAATAGAAAATGAGGGATTTGATTGTAATTTGGATTTAGTGGAGCACTAAGTAGGCACTATAGGAACCCATTTCATTTTATACAAATAAAACCTTAAATCATCAATACGGAGAGAGAAAAAGGGAAAAAAATGAAAATGAAAAGATAAAAAGAAAGAAAAAGAAAAAGAAAAAGAAGGGAAAACCTAGCACCGTCACCTTTCTCCACCCTCTGGCTGCGACGCTAGGTTTATAGAGATCAAAAATGGAGAAAGAAGAAAAGGAAAAAAAAAAGGAAAAAGAAAGAAGAAGAATAAATAAAAACAACGAAGTGTTCAGTTGAAATTTGGAGGCTCTAATACATATCCTATACCCATACCATGTCGTGTCCGACACGGGTACTCCAACTATTTCGAAAAGTCTGAGCATTAGAGGGATTAGCAACTAATTAACACACATCACTATTTACTGATGTATATTTTTAATTACTCTGCCTATGAAATTCAATCATGAACTATGCCATATTTCAAAGACAACTAGACACAAACACTTTTTAGTATATACCAGTATATAGATTCTAATTTTGACATCCTTGACCAACATCTGCAGTGAAGCAAACAACCTCGCAGCCATAATGCTCCCTGTAATATGCAACTTGTCAACAAGGATACAACAATCCGAATAGAAAAGGAAGGTAATAGAAGTCCAAAATGAGAAATCAAAATACGTAACATACAAGTTTCTGAACATATAAACGATCATGAAGATAAATGTGCAGAAAAGCTATTTATACCAAGTGAAGCATGTATGCACATTCTATGGGAGATTGCGGCAGTAAATGAAATGCACCTCTTCGTCTGAATCAACTCGATGACAATCTCGAGAAACTATAAATAGATAATATACGTGCTTCTACTCGTTTATTATTATAATCTTAGTATTACCAATTGAGATGTTTATGCAAGAGTTAACACATCTACCAGAGATTTCGATAGAAAAGGAAAAAAATTTTTAGGGACAACGAGACAAGATCATACCAAATCATCTTATACATAACAAAAAAGAAAGAAGAGTTGATGCAATATTGATCATAAATAAAGATGCAGTAGAAAGAAAGTAATCTATGTACCTAAGTCACCACTATAGGCCAAAACCACTTTGCTCAATATCTTGCGCAAAATTTTTCCTTCCATGGCCCTAGAAGTCACTGGCTCAATATTACTTGCCATAACTGTAATACTCCGAAATTTTATGCTCATTTAATTTGCTCATTTAATAAATTTTTTTTAGGATGGTAATTTAATTTTTCAAAACTTTTATATAGCCAAATTATGAGTGACTACCACGTTTTCAGTTTTTGGTTAATTAAAAGTTTACCAAGATTAGTTAATTAGGTGTTTGATGTGTAAACAAGTATGATGTGTTAAATATTTAAGCAAGCATGAGGTGGCTAAGGCAAGCATGAGGTGGTTAGTGTTAATATTCAAACATGATGTGGTTATCCTTGTAGTAACAAGCAAGCATGTGGTGTCAACTTGTAGTAACAAGCAAGCATGAAGTGTTTAACTTAAGTAGGAGGTGTTTAGCTAAGTTTATGAAGTGCAGCCATGCAACTCACACGCGTAGATGCAGGCAACAAACTTTGTTTTGGTAAATAGTCACCACTTACACCTTACTTAGTCATAGGTTTTCTTTGCCTTTAAATACTTAAGAAAGGTTCCTGCAAATATCTTTTGAAACCAGAAAATTACTTGCAAACAAAAGAAAGATAGGATACGTGAAAAGGAAAACAAAGGCTAGCACTTTCAAGTACAATTTTCAACCCGAAGTTTTAAGGTAAGATACTTTCTATGCTCAAATGGTAGGATTTCATGATAATATTTATGCTTAAACCATGCATGAAAACCATAATATGAAAGTGGTGGACAAGTCAACGAAGTTAGATATCTATTTATGCCTTAAGACAAGTCCGAAGGGCACCGGCAAGTCGGGATGTGCAAGTATGTGTTTGAATGCTTTCTTTTGTGTAGTATTAACATGTTAAATCCGAGTATGGTATCTTACTGAATATTCTTTATACTCATAATATTTATACTAAATTTTCAGATTCTTGATCGTTGAGTTGAGTTGGTGGAAGTTAGTCGGCCTACTTGATGATGGGACAAATTTTATATCGAAACTTCCTTTTCGTATGTTTCGTTCAAGTACTGTTTTCCATATGTGTTTCGTGTAATATTAGATATAATCATGTATAAGAGCTGATGTAATAGGGTCCTAGAAGTATGTTTGTAATCATATTTTACATGTTATGCTAAGAGGCATGCTTATAGACCTTTTTTCCTACGACGGTAAAAGAGGCAGAAACTGGACAGGTTTTTAGGGTCAGTTCAAAATGTAATTAAAAACTCTAAAAACATCTATTTGAGACTCTAAAAATACTCCCACATTTCTATTTGAGTTGTCTTAATATGAGCACAAGAATCACTCAATTTGGATGTCTGTAATCGGAGATATAAATTTTTAAGTGTCGAAAGGTCAATCTGAAATTTCTGTGCAGTACCTCACTGTTTTAAATAAAATATCCATATCATATAATCTTGAAAACTCTCCATATTTTAACTTGAGAAACTAATGGGAAATATCTTTCAAATGCCACAAATTTCATAGAAAATGGAGTTGGGGTGAATTTTATAAAAATGTTCGAACTGGCTGCCCAAACTAGCCATGACAGCACCGAGTCCGCATATGTAAAGAATAATTTCAAGTCGGCATGCACCCCTGCTGGCCATTAAACTTTAGAGAGATATTTTAATATAAATTAAAAATAGGTTTCCGGTATGCGTTACATTTTATTTAGGAGTTTTTACATGTAACAAAGGTAACAAAGACTAAAATTATTACATTTAGTGCGTGACATTCGAAACTTAAGTTCGGGGTGTCACAATAACTGCTTCGATGGCTGCATCATTTTAACAAATTCAAGAGCATTGTTAAACAAAACCAACTAAAACATAACAGATGCTAGAAAGCATTTTCAAGATGTTACTGATAGATTGCATAAGGATAAGCCTTTAAATAACAAATAAATCATTGTCTCCCAAACCATGTTAGTGGAAGTCTATTTGAGGAGCATAAGTCAAATTGTTTATTTGCCAAATTAAACTCACTCAAAATGTCTCCAAGCCAGTAAGAGGAAACCAGTTCAGATCAATGCAAGTGCAAGAAAACACAAATTTGTAGGAAGGACAATGATTATGACTTCAAAATAGAAAACTAAATGTAGATTATTAAACAGAACTGCTGAGAGAAAACTGGAATAAAACAAAATTGGAATCAATCAACAAACAGACATGAATAAAACAAAAGTGGGACCATATAGAGCTAAGGTTTGATAACGCTAAACGAACATAAGCCTTGACCTAATTTGTCTTTTGTGTTACAATTGTCTATTATACCATTATCTCTATATTTTAATTGCTTTCCGCATTTTTTACCCTATAATTGATATCAGAGCCTAGTAATGAAACTAAAGAAAATTTTTAGAATTTATAAAATGAATAGAAGAGATAAAATTATTTTAGAAGAATTACAAAATATTAATATTTTAACTAATACTAATCGAATTAAATTACAAGAATTAGCAACAAATTTAAGTATTAAATATAAATCTTTAAGTGAAGAGATAAAACAAGTAAATAGTCCACAACAACTAGCAGAAATAAAAAGTAAAGGATTACAAATATTAGTAGATGAATTTTTCGAAAATGAAGAAGAAGATATTATTATAAATCAATTTTTAGAACAATATGATAATTATGTTCAACCTTTAGGAGAAATAGATATTTTAAATCAAGATGTTTTAACTCATATAAAAAATATCGAGTCTAATTTGGAAATTGTTAATGACAATATTAAAATAGGACCAAAAATTCTATATAAACAAATTGAATCTAAATTTAAAGAATTAAAATTTAAGGATTCTTATACATCAATTGAATCACCTTTACCAGCATATGTTATAGAAGAATTAGAAACTAAATTCTATGAATCCACTGGAAAAGAATTAAAAGCTTATAAATAGAGTCTAGAACAATTAACTAATCAAACTGAGACTATTTATATGAATGATCTACCCAAAGAAGGATCCACTGAAATTAATACTCCACCTTTAAATCAACAAGTTGAAACACAAACATTAGTTGGAGAAACAAGTAGAATTAATGATTGGACTCAAGTCGAATTTGACGATTGGAAGTTTGAATGGATGAAAGAACCTAGAATAACAGAAGATCGAGAAAATTACAATTTTAGAAAAGGAGTTAGAACTACATCAACCAAGTCTATATACCTTAGGGATAATAATCCAGTTAAATTATTTACTGAACAAATTCCTACAACAGGAATATAGCTAGATGTTGAAGATAGTAATAATAAAAGTGAAATTATTGACTCATGGGCAAAAGCTACTGATTTAGCGGTTGCTTTTCATAAATGGAATACCACTCAAACTTACAACTTTATAATCCACACTTTTAGAGGAATCACTTCAGATATTTGGAGAAGAACTTTTGAAGAAACTAAAAATCAAATTAAATATGGAGAAAAATCTACAACTACTATAGATAGTAATGAAAGCTTAGATGCTGAAAACTTTAAGGAAATTTTAAAACGAATGGAAAATTTCTTTAGACACTTACTCTTAGGAGCAGTTATATCAGAAACTAAAATAGATATGATCACTTAAGAAGCCTTACAAGCAGAAAGAGAAATGGAATTATTACTGTGATATGTGTGAATTAAACGAATATACTAAGAAATTCGAAAAGATATACATCAAAGCATCTAAATCCATAAAAGAATGGAATCCATCAGAAGAAGATAAAAAACTATTTAATAGATATTTTCTTAAACTACCTTGGCCATGGGGTCAGAAATTATTTGAACATTACCAAACTTATTGGAATAAAATAGAATGGAAAAATCCTAATCATAGAGCTGATACCTTAGGAATGAGAACTTCATTTACTAAAAGAAAAATATCAGAATGGTGTAGAAAATCTATGTACCAACACCTATTTAGGAAACATGGTAAGAAAGCAAGTTTATGTTGTTATGGAGAGATAGCAGCAGTACCACAATTTGGTTGTCACAAACCATCAAGGAAACCATATTATAAAAAGAGATTTAAGAAATATCTTAAATCTTGGAAGAGAAATAAAGGATTTAAGAGCCACAAAAAATATTTCAAGAAGAAAAAGTCTTAGAAAAAGGAATATAACCAAAATAAGAAACCACGGAAGAAATTTAAAGAAGAATTTTATAAAAAATGTAAATGTTTTACATGTAATGAAATAAGGCATATATCTCCCAACTGTCCCAATAGAAATAAAAGAGAAAATGTTAAAACCATCAGACTAATAGAAGAAATAAAATCTGACTCAGATTATGAAATAATCGAAAACTTAGACGAATTATCTGAAACAGACTCAATCTATGAGTTAGATATAGAAGAAATTGAAAAACCAGAGTTTGAACAAATTTATATAAATCAAGAGATTATGGAAACCATTGAGAATACTTTAGATAATGAAGAAGGAACTTCACAAACAGTTATGTTTGATGAAGAAAGATATGGAGCTATAAAAGAAAAACAAATATCTTTAAAAGATAAAGATGTTTTTATAAGACCAATACTACCTTGGTTTAACAAAACCATATATATTGCCAAATATGATGAAGTACCTATTAATATCGAAATTGTTAAAGGTAACACTACTATACCTCTAATAACCAGAGAATGTGTTAATAAAGAATTAGCTAAGATAAAACCCTCAACTAGAGAAAGATTAAAAAATACTGTGATTGGAGGAGTACAAATAATGGTTAAACGATACTTTAGAGAAGGAATGGATATTCCTATACAAATGTACTTGATGGATAACAGAATACTTCATGATCCTATGGATGCTTTATTAGGAGTTGTATCTGGAAATCTAGTATATAAGAAAATTATATTTACTATAAGACCTGGATTTGCCATGTCTTTAATAGATGAAAACTTAAGTCTAGGATTAAATCTATATTACAAAATTGATAGATTAATTATGCCACCAAGAAGTAAAGCAGTAACTTTACATTGTAAATCTTTATATGCTTTTACTACTACGCACTAAAAAGAAATTAATAAAGTCTCAGGAGACTTCATACAAATCCAGACTTCATACAAATCCATGAAGACTTTAAAGATCTAGCGTAATTTACACCGCCAAGAATGTTAAGTAATAATAACATTTCATTACACAAGACATATTGCTTGATTTTCATCAGCAATCTAGAAGAATAGACAATATTGTAAGAAATCAAGGATTAATCACCTTAAATACTTCTGGACAACTTCTTGTTAGAATGCCTAGCAGAAGAGTAGAAAGAAGTATCAGTACTAGAGAACTCTCAATCTCTAGTAGACCATCTACAAGTAGAAATTATCCAATAATGCCTAAAAATAGTATTGATATTGATCTTAAAAGATGTGAGGAAGATAATTTCCTTATCCTAACAGAATATATCAATAATCAAAATAAATACGAAGAAATTATAGCCCTTGTTAATATAGGAGCTAGTACTAGTCACATAAGAGCAGACTTAGTAGAACATTTAAAAGAACAGAATTTACCGCATGGAATAACTCTTACCGATTATCACAAAATTAAATACGAAATTAAAACATTTGTTAATCTCGAACTAAGTTTCACAAATATAGAAGAAGAACAATTTAAATTAAATCTTAAAATCCATAAAAATTATAGAAAATGAAAAGATGCTAGTCCAATATTACTTGGAATGAACTTTCTAAAAGGTTTCACCATTTTATATCCAGAAGGATATACAAATAACTATTGAAAGAAAACAAAAAATGTTTTCTAGAATTAATAAAAAAAGGAACCAATTTATATGATACAAAGAATCAGATCAATCAAAACTAGTATACTTAGTCCATATATTGAGATAACTCTCAATTTACCACATTATTGTATGATAAAATTTCATGCCATAATTGATACTGGATCAAGTATTTGTCTATGCAAAAGAAATGTATTCCCAAAATATTATTATAAAAAAGATTACAAGAAAACAACTTATGATCAAATAACCAGTGATATTTTTGAAATTTATAGAGATTTTGTAGAAAATGTTCCTATCATTATTGAAAATAGAGAATGTTTTATTCCACGAATACAGATAAAATTGGATGTGATATCCTTTTAGGAGAAAATTTTATCTATACATATAGCTCATTTACACAATATAAAGATAGTTTTGAATTTACTACACCTTGTAATCACAAAATTAAAACACCAAAAATCTATAAAGATATTGGAATTGCACATCAACTAATTCACCATAGACCTAGATATCAGAGTTCTGCAAGTAATCGTGGTGGATGTTATACATAAATTAATCAAAAATAAAAAATTCTAGTATTAAGAATTGAAAATTTAGAAGAAGAATTAGAAAATGTTAAATTAGAACTAAAAGAATGTTATCGTGAACATCCTCTAACTAAATGGGATAAAGATAAACATATGGCAACCATAGAACTAAAAAAACTCAGATGCTAAGATATCAGGAAAACAATTTCTTTATAGCGAAGAAGATAAAAAAGAATTTGAAATACAAATTAAAGAACTCTTATAATTAGGAGTGATAAGAAAATCAACTAGTTCATATAATAGTCCAGCATTTATGGTTAGAAATCATAGTGAAAACAAAAGAGGAAAAGCTAGAATGATAATTGATTATAGAAAATTAAATTCTAAAACAATACCAAATAGTTATAAACTACCAATAAAAAATTTGTTAATAAAACAAATACAAGGAAGTAAAATATATTCTAAATTTGATTGTAAATCAGGATATTGGCAAATAAAATTAGATGAAGTCTCAAAACCTTTAACTAGTTTTACTACCCCTAATCTATTAGGACAATTCGAATGAAATGTTATGCCATTTGGATTAATGAATGCACCTTCAATATTCCAATAAAGAATGGATAAGATTATTAGACCAATAAATAATTTCTGCATTGTTTATGTAGATAATATTCTTATTCATAGTAAAAATTTAAAAGATCATATTGAACATCTTAAAAAGTTCAGTTATATTGCTAAAAAGTATGGATTAGCCTTATCAGAAAGAAAAGCAGAAATAGGTAAAACTGAAATTGAATTCTTAGGATATATTTTTATAGAAGAAAAAATACTTCAACAACCTCATATTGGTAAGAAGATTATAGAATTTCCAGAAGTGATTAGAGATAAGAAAGAATTGCAAAACTTTTTCGGATTATTAAATTATTATGAAAAATTTATAAAAAATTGTGCTAAATATAAAGTCCACTTTACCAAAAAACTTAAAAAAATGAGTTGTATGGGAATGGACACAAGAAGATATTGAAATGGTAAACAAAATTAAGAAAATATGTGAGAATGTACCTTAATTAAATATTCCAAATGAAGAAGATTTCTTTATTTTAGAAACCGATGCCTCTCTATTACATTGGGGAGCAATACTTAAAAGAAAAGAAAACTATAAAGAGTTTCTTTGTAATCCATTGTGTAAATGCCCAGAAGAGCTTGTTGCTTAAACTTCAGGCACATTCAAAGATGCCGAAATCAGGTATGATATTAATCGTAAAGAATGTTTAGCAGTTAAGAAAGGAATAACAAAATTTGAACCATACTTGCTACCTAGAAAATTTCTTATTAGAACAGATAATACTCACGTAAAACCATTATTAACAAATAAACTTGAAACAAGTGCAGCTGAAAGACCACTTATTAGAAAGAAAAATGTGGTTTACACCATTTAAATTTGATATTATCCATATTAAAGGAAAATACAATTTTATTCCAGATTTCTTAATTATGAATGGAGCAGATCAAGAAGGAGCTAGAAGCATTGAAATTCAAGACAAACATAAAGATTGCTGCGATAGAGTCCAAGATAACTTTGATGGAAATGACTGCTGTAAAACCAATATCTGAGAAAGCCAGCAAGGCTATATTATTTGAAGGCCCTAATGCCAGTAATTCTGAAGGCCTTTGTGCCAATATTGAACAAAAAGCATTGAAGCTTCATAAACTCTCAGTTAAAGAGAATACTACTTTGTCTCCTTCATAGGAGAAAAAATTTACAAAGGATAGTATCTCCATACCAGAGCTTAATTTCCCAAATATTATCAAAGCCTGTAACACCACTGGTGTTATGGACATAAAAAATAAAAACGATTTTATGCTTGTATATGTATTGTTCAATCTAGCATGCTGCTGGTTCACCAGTGTAGGAGGATGGATGAAAACGCTAACATATGGAACCTACAACAAAGTTAACCTTTATCCAGGAGCCCCAACTTATTGGGTTCGTGCTCTTTACAAAATGGGAAATATAATTTGTATTTACCCATCGGAATCTTTAAAAAAAATTTCTTTGTTACCAAAAGAAGTAGTCCGAACTATTGAAAGGTATTGCCAAGTTCTTAAACATAAGAACATTTATATCAGATTTTTCTCTGCTTGTCTTGAATGGGATAATGAAAGGAAAATTGTGATTCCGTGTGATCCATTGTGAGATATCAAAAGAGTCGGAGAGCAAAAATAATAAGAGTGCAGAAGTCGTGTTGGACCATAACCCACTTTCTTAAACTCAAATAACATCGGTCACTTATATTTGAGTATACAAACATACGGGAGTAAGTTCAAGGGAAATCTCGTTGATATTATTCTGTCTTTACCTTCTACTTCAATACTGTAAGATCTTTCTTATTTATGTCAATTACTTGCATTAATATTTGCACTCTTACTATTTATGAAGTTTAAATTACTATTATTCAATGTTTAGAAATTGACTGTGAAAAAAAAAAAAATTAAATCATGTTATGCTGTACTTGATTATTTTCTGAAAAATAGTAGAATATACCTGTACCTTTATATTTTACAGAAAATATTGTCAAAATTAATAAAGAAATTAATAAATTAGAAATTAAAATTAGAATATGAAAAGATTGTTTTGATAAAAAAAAATTATTGATAAATATGAGTATAATTGGCTTTTCTATTTATTAGGAGATATAAACCAAACTTATCCTATAATAGGAAAAGAGAACATTGACTTGACTAAAGTAAAGAATAAGGACATTTATGTTTTTTATCAAATTATGTCACCATAGCAAGATCCAGTAAGGTTAGTACCACGGTTGTTACAGGCAAGACCAAAGCTTGCGCTGGTATTAACAACAGCATCACCGTGAAACTCACTCGCTTCACCCCTAGCGCATTTCAAACACAATAACTAACTTTCAACAATGCCACGCCAATAATTCATAAAAGACAAATTTGAATAATGCTATTTAAAATACCTCTTCCAGTGAAGCCTTTCTTGAAAAAAAAATGAACTTTATTATAAATACTGTTGTCACTTGGTGCTTCGCATTCCGGGATAAGTTAATTTTTTATGAGTATTTAAGGGGGAAATAGTGGAAGATGACCGGCCATCTTCTCAAAATGGCCTTTGACCACCTAATAATAATAATAATAATAATAATAATAATAATAAGATAAAACAAAAGGAAATGCCAGTTCTCTCACAGTCAAAAGGCCAAAAATACCCTCAAGGAGAAAAGAAAAAAATTTCTCTCACGGTCAATCCAGTCGACCACCACAATCCACTGTCTGGTGTCGACGAGAACCCGGTCACCGACGAATCAACAAGGTTAGTTTTGGGGACTATGAAGTTTATTTTTCATATAAAGTGTAGATTATTGTTTAATTTTGATATTTATTTAGTTTATTTGTTGATTATTTAGGCAGATATTAGAGTAGACTATATTTTGGACATGTTTTGGGGACGGGGGCATGGTTTTTATTGCTGGAGCAGGCAAGGTTCGACTGTTTAACAGTCGGCCCACCCTACTATTAAATACTTTTGGCCGACTCTTTAACAGTCTGACCTTTTTTTTTCATTTTATTAATTATTTAATTTTTTTCATTTTCAAATAATATTTTTATTATTTATTTAATGTTTCTTTTTTATTTTGCTCTTTAATTTTTATTTCATTTACTTTATTACTTATAATTTTTTTTATTTATAAATTTTTGTTAAAATATATAAATAATTTTAAATTAAATAAATTAATAAATTTTAATTCTTTTTTTAAATTAAATAAATAATTTTAAATTGAAAATTAATAAATTAGAAAATTCTTTTTAACCAAATTTTTTTTTTTTTTTTTGCTTTTTTTAAAGTTTAAAATTCTATTTAGTTAAATATTTTTTTTAGCAAATCATTAATTTTTATTAAATAATATTTATATTATTTATTTAATTTTTATAATTTAAAATTTTTTAATTTTTTATTATTATTTTTTGGTAATAATTTAAAAAATACATTAGTTATTGCCTTCTTATTATAATATTTTTTTCCAATTTAAAATACTTTTTAATATTCTTCTTTAGTTTTTTTATTTTATTTTCTTTTTTTTTTTGTCATTTTTTTTTATTTTTGGTCATTAAATTGTATGTAATTTAATCAATTATTTTTTAATTTGTATTTAATTTATTTTTCTTGGTTCTTCTTTAATTTATTAAATAATTTATTTTTTTATTAGCTTCGATGTCTTGCATACGATAGTTACATTTCGATTCACTTAATTTTATGAGATTATCTTTATTTTTATTATCTCTTGTTTAATATTATAACATTTGAATTTTTGTAGGATGGAGTATTATTTAGATGCTGAGTTGAGATGGATGAAATGAAAAGCTACTTGGAATAATAGCTTTGATAGCTTTACTTTTGTATTGGAGTTGCTCGACGATCAGCACAAAGATGTGCTACGACAGTCCTTTTTGTGGCCTCTGTACCAGTTGGAAGAGGTGCAATACTTTGGACATAATCGATGCACTCCTATGTCGGCTTCTTAGACCAGTAGACGGCGATGCCCTCCCTTTGACCTCGGGGGCAAGATCGTTAGTTTCTCCATGTTTAAGTTTGCCCAAATCACTGGATTGAAAAATACAGGCGACCAAACAGCCACTAAGAGAAGCAATAGGCTATATAAGACGTATTTATAGGGATAGGGGACGGTGCTTCTACCCTAGTTGATGGGCGCTAGTGGTGGCAAATGAGCCGAGCGGCTCGTCGGCTCGCCCGCTCGGCTCGTACTGTTCACGCCCACGAGCCGCTCGGGCTCGTAAAAAAACGAGCCCGAGCACGAGCCGAGCGGGCTCATGGGCTAGACGAGCCGAGCCCGCTCGGCTCGTCACTGTTCACGAGCGGCTCGACGAGCGGCTGGCCGAGCCGCTCGTGAACAGTGACGAGCCCACGAGCCTGGCTCGTGGGCTCGTCTAAACGAGCAGGCAGGCTCGTCTTAGACGAGCCCATGTAATAAAAAAATAATATATATATATATATATATATATATATATATATATATATATATATATATATATATAAAATTGGGCGAAAATGGGGTGACCAGAACGGTCACTGAATCAGTGACCGTTCTGGTCACCAAGTGACCAAACGGTCACTGATTCAGTGACCGTTTGGTCACTTATTTCAAAAAAAAAAAAAAATTTTTCTACTTTTCTCCCATTCTTCTCCTATAAATACCCAACCCATTACAACATTTTTTTCCCACCAAACTTTCATTCTATACTCTCTACTCTACAATTTACAATTTACAAATCATTATCAACAATTCTATAATTCTCTTCTACATTTTTTTACATTATTATCTTCATTTTACAACTCATTTTATACATTAGCCAGTAGTACATAATCGTCATTTCTACATTTCTACATTCTATTTCAACAATTCACAAATGGATCCACGAGCATTTGTTGAAAACTTGTTCGGTATGGAGGGCGAAACACCTGCCCAAAATCAATTTGGGGATGAATTTGCCAGTCTCAACGAACTACCAATTCCAGAAGACATTGACGATTTCAACGTTCGTGAAGCCGATGTCGATCCAATTGATTTGGATGATGTTGATGTTGATCCTAGTGTTCCTATTGATTTGGAACAAGATGAAGAACCTGCATTAAATATTCCCGATACACGAGGGAAGAGAAAGGGGAAGAAGCAGGCAAAATGTTGGGACCATTTCAAATTGGTTAACACTGGTCGTGTAATCGATGGACTTCCAGAAACGAAAGCAGCATGTAAATACTGTCAACAACGACTGGCATGGCAAAAAGGCATTGGAACCACTCACCTCAACCGTCATTACAAAGCATGTGCGGCCAAATATGGGCTTCTTGAACGTGGACAAACGCAACTACATTTTGGTACTAGTAGAGACGGTGCTACTACTTCGCCAATTTCTACGTGGATGTATTCAGAGGAGGAAGCACGAAAGGGAATGGTGAAGTTCGTTGCCGCGGCGGAGCTGCCACTAGCAATAGTGGACAACGAACATTTCGTAAACTACGTCAAACAATATCTTCAACCAAGGTACGTTGGGGTAAGTCGAAATACTCTTCGTTCTAATACAATTGAATATTTTCTTAATGCAAAGTGATTATTGATTGGGGATTTAGAAAAATACGGGGGTGTCATATCTTTAACTTCGGATTTATGGGAATGGATTAATAAGAGAGGTTATATAGCTGCAACTGCACACTATATAGACCCACTTTGGGTTATGCATAAAAAAATTATTGCTTTTAAAATAGTTGAGTATCCTCATAATGCTAACACTATATTTAATGCAATTATGTTAATAATTAAAGAATATAAATGCGAGAGTAAAATTCGTTCTTTTACTTTTGACAATGCTTCTGTAAATAAAGTAGTTATCGATAAATTGCATAGAGTACTTCAACCCGATTTTGGTGGTTATTTATTCCATATTCGATGTGTGTGCCATATTTTTAATTTAATTGTACAAGACGGTTTAAAACATGTGAATGACGAAATTAGTCGAATTAGGAATGCACTTACGTATATCACGATTACACCTAGTAGAAAACAAGCATTTGAAGAATTTTGTGAACAAGTTGGGAACTCTAATACAAAAACTTTTATTACTGACGTAGGTCATAGGTGGAATTCAACTTACTTATTATTAAAATCATGTGAAGGTTTTGAACCGTTTATCACTGAATTTTATAACAATAGGCATATTAGAGACGACGACGATGATATCTTAAATGAATCCGATTGGAATACAGTTTTTAAAATTAAGAAATTTTTGGAAAGTTTTTATACGTCTACGAATATATTGTCTGGTGTTTATTATCCAACTAGTTGCATGGTTCTTGAACGTCTTTATATAACTGCTAGGACTTTTAATAGATATCAAAATGACCCTGATTTTCATGCTGTTATATATGCTATGGAATTAAAATTTAGAAAATATTGGGAAGAATTACCTATGTTATTTCCTTTAGCATGCGTCATGGACCCCCGATATAATTTATCGGGTACTAAATTTATAATTGACCAAATTTCAAATACTTTAACTTTTAATATGCCTATTACTTATAGGAACTTGGAACAAACGTTAACTGAAATGTATGAATTATATGCTTCAAGAATAGGTACACAAGTTACTCGTGTACCTACTCCTCCTCCCACTAATATAAATGATGACGACGCTGAAGTAATTAATTTATTAGAAAACATAGACTCAATTAGATATGATTCAACTGCATATGCATATGGTTCCTCTAGTAGTAGTAGTAGTATGTGTTCCACTGCATGTACTCAAACTTCGAGTAGCAGTCCAAATGCGTTGCCATCTGAATTAATTGATTACTTTCGTTATACTATACCTAGTAACAAATCAGTTAAGAAAAGTTCAGAAGATGTAATCGAATTCTGGCGAAATAATGAACGTCGATGGCCAATTGTTTCTGCAATTGCAAAAGATCTACTAACACCTCCGGTTAGCACTGTAGCTTCGGAGTCTGCTTTTAGTGCAGGGAAGATGGTTCTCTCTGAAATTCGAAGTCGACTAAAAGAAGATATTTTGGAAGCGTTAATGTGCGTGAAGGATTGGGAAGACGCTAATTATCGAATTCAACATAAATATGCCAAAATTGCATGTAATCAAGTAAGTGATATTTAATTTCAATACATTCATTACAAAATTTTATTTTCATACATTTATAAATTTTTAAAAAAAAATTGTACACGTAAAAAGTTTTTCGTGTACAATTTTAACTCCGCCTACACGAAATTGAAGTAGCCGGTCCCAAGCCCGGATAAAGGAGGAGGGTTTATCTTTTTTTTTTTTAAACAAATGTATATTTACTATTTTAAAAATTATAAATGTTTTGACGAGCCCCGATAAATGTTTTGAAAAATATATATTTAAAAAAATAGAAAAAATAGACTTGTAGTACTAGTAGCGTTATTTATTTATTAAAAAAAAAAATGGGCGAGCCGGCGAGCCGAGCTGAGCCGCTCGCTTTGGGCGAGCTCGGGCGCGAGCCGAGCTCGCCCAAACGGCAACGAGCTGAGCTCGAGCTCGGCTCGTTGTCGACGAGCCACGAGCTCGGCTCGTGCAAACACGAGCCGAGCTCGTTCGTCAATGGGCCGAGCCGGCTCGGCTCGGCCCATTGCCACCACTAATGGGCGCAATCAGGGAGTGTGACCAGATGTTGGATAAATTGAAACACGGACTGGTTTATATCTTTGAGAGCCTGATGAGGTGTTATCACAAGAAGACTGATGTCGACATTTTCATTTGGAAGTTGTTGATGACATCGATTCTTTCAACAACTGATAAGAATGTTAAATGCATGTTTTTCCCTTCTTATGTTATGCGCTTGTATGCTTATTTTGTGCCAAAATGTACTCATTACATTCATATTTTGATTTAGGTGGCAATTCTATGGATATGGCGTAATTTGGAAGAAATAGGTAAAAATGGAGCAAAGTGAAAGAAAATGAAAGTTCAAGGACTAGATGCAAATACACAAAAATTGTGTCAAACCCAACGATGAAGATTTGAGAGTCAATTGGTTGAAAGAAAATGTCAAATGGATGAAATATCGTAAAAGTATGATCACACATTAATTTCCAATCAAAAAGTTGTACACTAATTTTCAGCCTCATATTGAAACCCATTTTTGACATTGGAAAACGATCGAATTGGAAGATGATATCTGAAACAAAGTTCTATACCTTTGAGTTATCCTTCCAACTCATCTTGAATCGTCTCAATCGGATATCGAAAAAAAAAGATATGACTAAAATACTGAAAGCTATCCGGAGGAAGTTTCGTAAAACCATGCGACCGCAAGCCTTTAATTCCATGCAGCCGCATAGACCATTACCGAGAGTTTGAGGGTTGAGTTCATTTGTTCTATGCGGCCACAAACCTCTAAACCATGCAACTGCATGGTTCATTTCTGACATGAAAATTCTGGTTTCCTAATTTAAGTCAACTACCTATGAAAACAACTATAAATACATATTTTAAAACCTTAAAACGTACCTGAACGCCTCCAATCTATTTTCTCTCTATTTTTTCTTAGATCTATCATGTGCAGTTAACTCTTGGTATTTGATTTAAGGATACCAAAGCCTTGGAAATCATTATAACTCACCTATTTTCATTGTTTAATTTATATTTTCAGTATTGAATATTCTTCTATACATAATTTTATGATTGCCATGTTTAATTGCTAAGAAATCTATTAGTTTTTCATATATTGCAATCTATAGCCAAGTTAAATCTCAAATTCGTAATTGTATGATCATTTAACTTGTGAAGCACTAGGATTTGATAATTTTATGCGATAGATGTTATTGAATTTTAAGAAGAATGTTTAAATAGATTGAATGCAACCGCTGGTGTTTGTATTATCTAGTTCATCGATTTTTCTATTATTTAAAGTTGTTATTAAATTAAATATTGAGCGCTGGTATGAGATTATTTGATAATTATGGTTAATTAGAACGCTTGTTTTTGATTAACTAAAATTATGGAGAAATGAGAATTTATTGCAACGATGAATATTGTGAATGTGAATTGATTATTCTTTGTGGTTTGATGAATGGTTATAAATCTCCAACGGTGGAAGTTGACATTGATCAAGACTCATTTCATTGGTTTAATACAATTCATTAATTTACATTGTTATTTATTATAAGATTGATTTCGTTATAAACAAAACCCTCCCAATCGTTATACGAAGCATAAATTGTTGAATTGCACACTATTCGTGGGGATCGACCCTTATTCCATTAGTACATTAGTTTTAGAGGTTTAAGGACTCTTTTTGGGTGCCTACGACATCACACCAACAACTATTCGTGGGCCCGAAGATGTTTTGAGGACACCTACAGTCTTCACCAGATCAAACTCGAAACCCAAGGGGTCCATACATAAGTACGATACATATGGATTACCCTTGGCAATGTAGGTAAATGTTTAACATAATCAACGTTAAAAAATTTTTATACTGAATTTATATTGTACGATGGATTTCGCATATTAAAATATAGAAATCGTTACAAATTATATTTTAAGAAATACAAACAAATATGAATCTTCTTATAATTGCAAAATTTCAAAACCCTCTGATTAATGATCTGAATGTTTGAAGACGAGGAGTCATGTGACTTGAATCTTAGGCAATGAGGTTTGTTGAGAATTTGATTTGTCGAGAACTTGATTTCTTGACACTTGAATTTCGGAATTTGGATTTGCACTTCGAAACTTGGGCTTGATCTTGATTTAATTCGAAGAAGATTTTTGATCTTTTTGGGTTTGTTTGATTTGAAAAAAATTTTGATCTTCTTCGTGTTCGCTGGACTTGGATTTGAGAGGATTTCTTCAACGCTTCATGATTTTCTTCTTCACTTTTGCTTCCCCTTCTTTATGGATCTTTGGTCTTATTTATATGGAAAATTTGTGACCAATTTTGGTAATTCCTCAATTAATTCAATTATAATTGATTATAATTCAATAATTGTGGCTTTTGAAAGTGTGTGACGGGCTTTTAAAATTTCACGGGCCTTAGTAGGTTTTAGTTTAGTAAACTTAATTGGGTTAGTTATTTAAATTGACCCAACCCATTATTTATTTTTTATTTAAATCTTAAGCGAATAGTTCATTTCAGCGCCTACCAGTGTAAAACATTCATTGTCGAAGAAACTTGTTCTAATACTCAAGTAGTTAGAACTCAAGTAGTAGAGCGCATTCTCTTTTCCTTCGTCGTTGGTTTGGACAAGAAGTACTCCTAGAGAATATACTTGTGCTACCACATAAAGAGTTAGTGGCTTCCCTAAAATCGAAGCTATGAGTACTGGTGGATGAGAGAATTATTTCTTGATGCTTTGGAAAGCACTTCGACAAGCATCGTCCCATTTGAATGGTAAATCCTTCTTTACGAATTTGTTGAATGGATGACAACGTCCGGCAAGGTTAGAGATAAATCTTTGAATGTATGCAAGTTTTCCTTTAAGGTTTTTCAACTCATGCACATTTCTTGGTTCTGGCGTCAATTTTTGATTGATCTATTTCAATATCCCTATGTCGAACAATGAAGCCAAGAAATTTCCCAGATGTGACACCAAATGCACACTTCTACGGATTCATCTTTGATTGATGTCGTCGAAGTCTTTCGAAAACATCACGTAAATCTTATAGGTGATTGTCACGTTTCTTTGTTTTAACTACAAGATCATCTACATAGCATTCTACGTTCTTATGCAGCATGTCATCGAAGATCTTCTGCATTGCTCGTTGGTAGGTTGCCCCCGTATTTTTTAATCCAAATGGCATAACTCTATAACAAAATATGCCATTGGGGATACGGAATGCTTAAGTTCCTCATCTTTCGGATTCATGCGCATTTGGTTGTATCCAGAAAATCCATCCATGAATATAAGAGTTCATACCCGGTAGTTGCCTCTACCATTAACTCTATTATCTGGGAGTGGAAAATCATCTTTTGGGCATGCCTGATTTAGATTACGAAAGTCAACACATATTCGTAATTGTCCATTCTTCTTTTTTACAGAAAAAATATTCGCGATCCAACTTGGGTACTTAACTACACGTATGAATCCATCTTCAATAAGTTTGTTAACTTCAATTTCAATTTGAGGAATCAATTCTGGCCGAAATCTTCTTTGAGATTGCTTAATCGGTTAAACTTCATGTTAAGTCACAAGGTGACGTACTGGAACCTTCGGATCCAACCCCGGCATTTCTTTGTAAGATAACACAAATACATCTTTATATTCTTAAAGCAAATGGATGTACTCTGATTCTTCTTTTTGATCTAGGAGAGTACTTACAAACACTGGTCTTGGGTCTTCCTCAGTTCCCAAGTTTAATTGCTTTAAGTCATCCACAGTAGCTTGTCCCCTTCCTTCAAACGTAGGTGAGGTCGGTTCAGGTTCATCCATTGTGGCAGAGTTTTCAAACTAAGGTTTTGAGTTGGGAGCTTCTTCAAAAGTTAGGTGATTGACGGAGACTTCTTCTTCATCCTCATTATTCTTTAGAGAAGGGTACACTTTTCGATGTTTTCGTCTTTTCCTTGATCGTTGAGGCTTTGGACTTGGATCAGAAGTTTTAATTCCAAGTCGAGAAAATGCAGATTGTCTTCGAGATGACTTCTGGAGAGCTTGTACGTTATTATCAGTTTGGGTAGAAGGAGAAGGATCTTCACTTAACCTTTAGAAGACAGAAGTTTTACCTTGTACATCAGCCATTGGGGAGGGTTCTCTTTTTAACCTTTTAAACATCGAAACTCTAACGTTCTCGTTTTCAATCCGATCGAACACTGAAGGTCTCGGCTATTCAGATTTTTCTCCTGTAACTTCCTATATTTGAATCATGATTGGGTTCGAGGAAACCTCTTGACTTTAATCTTTCTTAATGGATTTGGATCATATCCCCAACCATACTTGGGTTGCGGCATAAGGGTTTCGTCAAAATTAGAAGTGATATGCCCACCCGAAAGGACAACATCAAGATCACCTAATTTACGAGGATCTCCTTACCCAAATCCGGCATTCTCAAACAAATTTTTAACTTGAGGATTATAACACCCCTTGAAAGTCTGCTTTGGTTCATCGGCTCTTTTGGCACCTGACTTTTCTTGTTTGGAAGAGTTAGAAATACTGAGCTTTGATATGTCTGGAATAGATGTCGAAGCTTCCAATGTTAATTCGCGGTCTCCCGGGACTGTCATAAGTTGATGGGGCAGAAATAATTTTAGGATACTAGGTATTGGAAGAGTTAACTCATTTTTCAATACCTCAACATCGGTCGTTTCTATTTGAGGTTTTTTACCTTTAAAGAATCCTTCAGATGAAAGTCTTGATTTGCCTTTGATAATTTGATGAGGTTGAACAACATTAGATGTATTATCATCGTCTGTATCTCCTTTAATTTTGAATCCGGCCATGGTCAACCCTATAAAATTACATTATTCGTCCTCCACATAAAATTTGGCATCAGCAAAATGAGATTCTTATTCAAGGAATGGTTTAGACTAAGCTACCACACATTTGACTTCTCCATCTCAATTATATTTGAAGCATTGGTGCCAAGTCGAAGGTACAACTCTAGTTTCATGTAGCCAAACACGTTCCATGAGTAGTTCATATGATGTTTTAGCATCAATGACATGGAAGAGAGCTGAGGAAATTAACTCCTCTATTTGCAACTTCAAACGAATCATGCCAATAGCTCGTTGACCTTTCTGGTTGAATCCTTGAATCATGATCTTACTTATAGACAGATCACCAACATTAATTCCAATCTTCTTCAATGTTTTGACTGGCATGATGTTCACAACAGATCCACAATCGATTATTATGAGATTTATATTGCATTCTCGAATATAACCACTAACATGGAGTGGTCTATTATGTAAACGATAGCCCAGTTGTAAATCTTCATTGTCAAATGTGATGGTGGCCATACAGTCTTATCGAGTTGTAGATCCAATATGTTCTAAGACTTTGCCTTCATATTCTTTCGGGTCTATCAATGCCGCTATTAACTCCAATCGATCATCGAAAGGAAGTCTAAGAGACTCCGCTAAACTTGTATTGGAAGGAATATTATTGAGTCGCAAAATAGTTCTCTTCTACTTTGAACTCTCTCTCGATACGTTCTTTGCTTCGTTTTTCTCTTCCACGTTGACAACATTGGAGGTAAAACATTCATTGTCGAAGAAACCCTTGGGAAAGTAATCACCCAAGGTTGGTAGTCTAGGAGGAACGCGTGAAGCAGCTTCTACTCCCGTTGATTTAGCTAGCACTTTTGACTTGGTTTTAGACCTTTTTTTTGTTGTTTCTTGTTCTCAGTTTCTCGTCACAAATACTAGGACTGGGAAAATATGGAGTCTTTCGATGACGCTCTTTTACAAGGGTCTATCCTCCCTAGATTTCTTCAAGGGTTACCTTTTCATTAGGTTGAACTTTCATACCCAATACCCACAATTTCGGTCCTGCAAGAGGTGTAGAAGGTGGTATCTTACCTGTTTTGTTTAATACTCGACATTTCTCCTTCTTATTTATAAAGGTAGACCAACCATCACCGATTTCATTTTCAAACTCCTAATCAGACTTCCAAACATCCAAATCATTCTTCGTAATTTTGTAAAAGGTTGGACGATTGGGTGCATGTGGTCCCTCCATCCTTGGATAGACATAATTGATGGTAATTTATCCGTCTACTTCAAACTTCACTAGGATGGCTCCTTCTGGAAGTTACGGTCTGAACTCTTCAACCGAGGATTTACTAGCATCATATGTATGGGAAAATGTATGTTCTTTCTCTGCAATGGGGATTGGATCAAACGATCCAAATGAAACCATTGAACAGGCGACCGTTGGATTTTCTCCAGTTTCAAGTTTGATTTTATTTTCTTTGTCTGAGCTAACAATAAGATCTTTTAATACAAAATATTTTTCCACCGGGTGATTGATGATTCTATGAAATTTACAATATTGCGGGTGATAGACCTTACCAACTTTCTCAGGTCTCTTTGGCGCTGGAAGTTCGATTATCTTTTGTTCGAGTAGTTGATTCAGAATTCCAGAAGCTTCAGAATCTGAGAATGGATACTCTTTCTCTTCAAGTTCTTTCAACATCACATGACCTCTACTTTGGACTATTTCCTTGGTAGGTCTGAACTCTAGTTTGGTTTTGAGTTTGATCTCGACCCTTGAAAGGCTATCTATGCAAGGATAGTGGAAATTATCACTACCTCTTTGGGCTTACCTATCTTGAAATCCTTTTTATTTCTTTCTTGGGATCTTTCTTGTCACGTGGATCACTTGATAAGTAACTTCCATGCCTTGTAATTTGGAGCTCTCGATCATGAGCACGAGTCACCAACTCTTCAAAGGAGTAAGGCATATTCGCTTGGAGATTGTAGAGTAATCCCCAATGCATGTCTTGTACACACATGTCAATGGAAGACGCTTTATTTATTCGTTCTTTGAAATTTAGCATGAGGTTCCTCCAGCGTTCGATGTACTTTACAACGGGCTCTTCCTTGTTCTATTTCGTTAGATCAAGTTCTGGAAAGCGACAGTTCGCCTGGTGTTGTAGAAACGTGTTAGGAATTCTCGTTCAAGTCGATCCCAACTATTAATTCACCCAGCCTGTAAGTCAGTATACCATTCGAGTGCGGCACCTTTGAGTGAGCGTACGAACTATTTCACCATGGTGTCATTGTAAGTTGTCTGCATTGTTACACGTTTCAATAAAATGAGGGTTGCCATTCCCATCAAAACAATGGAATTTCGGAGGTTGGTAATCGAATGACATCTTTATTTCGTCAATTCAATGACTATAGGGCTTGGCATACACCAATGAAGATTGCAATGAACTACCATACTGGGCACAAATAGTATCCGCAATCATATGTTGAAGTTGGTGGACGGATAAAAAGCCAACTGAGAGCTGAGTGGTATCACACAGAACGTTTTGAACAACTGTTCAATGATGTATATCTTGTTTTTGTTGGCGTTCTTGGACTTCCAGATCCTTAGCTTTAGAAAATTCTAGATTTTCTTGATCTTTAGTCGACGGATTTTGCAGCTCTAGCTTGTGTATGAGTATAGTAACCTGTGCATCTTTCTCTTCTAGTGACTTTGTTAATTTTTCAATGGCTAAAGCCATTTGTTGGATTCAATCATCCGAGTCTGACGTCGTTTATGTGACCATCACTAGTTCAAGTGATTCTTCAGACGATGTATCATCTCTCCACATTTGCAGAGAAGTGGTAGAAGGGGATCCAGACACGGATCTGCCACTGGAGACGGAGCCCGAACGAGAGCTTTTTGCCGAACTCCTAGTCTTTTCTGTTGAACGAGAGTTTGGCTTAGTGAAAGCAATTTCAGTTATACCTTTGTTGGAGAACTTCTTCAATGGTGGGACCAGTTGAGTCTTCCCACTTCTTGTTTGTGTTTTGGTCACACAGTACAGTTCAACAAGTGTCTCTTCAAGATGAGTCATGGTTTGCTTCGTCTGTTCATTTTCCATTGTTGATGTAGTGGTCGAAAATTGAGGATTCTGAGATTAAAAAATGAGAGGACAAGAAGGTCCCACTGGGCGTGCCAAGAAATTTGTACGACGAATTTCACATATTAAAATACAGAAATCGTTACAAATTGTATTTTAAGAAATACAAATAAATGATCTAATTGCAAAACCCTCTAATTAATCATCTGAATGTTTGAAGACAAGGAGACACGTGGCTTGAATCCTAAACTTTGAGATTTATTGAGAATTTGATTTGCCGATAACTTGAGTAGTCAACACTTGAATTTCGGAGCTTGGATTTGCATTTCGATACTTGGGCTTGATCTTGATTTAATTCGAAGAAGATTTTTGATCTTCTTAGGTTTGTTTGATTTGAATAAGATTTTGATCTTCTTCATATTCATCGGATTTGGACTAAGATGATTTCTTTTCTTCCTTCGGTTTCGAAATTTTTTCAGCACTTCGTAATTTTCTTCTTCACCTTTACTTCCCCTTCTTTATGGATCTTTGGTCCTATTTATAGGGAAAATTCATGACCAATTTTGGTAATCCCTTAATTAATTCAATTATAATTTATTATAATTAAATAATTGTAGCTTTTGAAAGAGTGGGACGGGCCTTTAAAATTTCACGGACCTTAGTAGGTTTTAGTTTAGTAAACATAATTGGGCTAGTTATTTAAATCGACCAACCCATTATTTGTTATTTTATTTTTTTATGTCTACATATATATATAATAAGTGTATGTGTTGCAGATCTAGAGACATATGAGACGGTCCCCCTCTTGAGTACTTGATTTCCGAGGCGAGGTGAGACACACTGCCCTTAGATGCATCATGGCGAGCATCCCGAGCAGAAGGATGTCTGTCCGGAAAACAATTATCAACCCTCTTAGACGACGTTCGGGTAAGTATTACACATTGTAGATTTATATTATATGTCGTTTCAGAATTTCATCACATGATCATTAACTAGTTGAAATGTCAATATGTCAGCTTGAGGTTGTAACGGAGTTGACGCCGTCGACGGAGGAGGATGGTCGAGGTTTTGTGCGTGAATTAGCCATTCTGCATACTCCAAGTGACTAGATGTCCGATTTCATCTTGGATCGAGATTGGGTTTGTGAATTGAATATAATTTATTCATTATCGTTTTGTATGCGTTAGTCTATTTTAACTGAATTAATAATTTTTAATGTTATTAGTGTAGGAATGTGATCCAGTTGATCGACTCTGCCAGTAGATCACCTCCGCCGCTGATGGGATCACCTCCGCCGCCGATGAGATCTCCTTCTACTCCATCCGGCACCTCCCCTGTGCCTCTTCTACACATGGTAATCTGTATATCATTCTAACTAGATTTATGGTGAAGATAAGAGAGGAGGTGGGTACGCTACGAGGGAAGGTGGGGGCAACGAGAGATGGGCGACGAGATATCGAGTTTACGTTAAGATTTTGCAATGCTATATGGCAATATATCAGACCTTGAGGAGGAGGTCGTAGCGCTCCGAGACAATATAGTAGGAATACGATGGGGTGACAGACGGGCGATGGAGATCGGGTCACTCACCATTGTGGCCAGATGCTGCATTTTGGGAGGAGGGAGTGGCCGATGATGGAGGAGGAGAGGATTCCCGAGGAGGAGTCGGTGGCCGAGGTGGAGGGAGTGGCCCTGATGATGGAGGAATAGAGGACCAACGCATCGCTGGATCATTCTCTCCATCGACTATGTCGAAGGCAAGTGTACAAATTTGGATGTTGGGATCTTGACATGTTGCAATAATCAACTTGCTTTCGTATCTAGCCTTAAGGGTTGTACCGTCGACTAAAATTACGGGTTGCATCGCATTTCGAAATCCTCGAATGCATTGTCCTAAGTGTACTTGAAGCGATTCTCGCCCTTCGTCTCAATAAAAAATGCCGATCCAGGATTAGTTTTTCCATGCGCATTCTTTGGCCTTCTGATAGCTCATGACCACCACATACTCTCGACAGACATCGTTAATGATGTCTGAAGGTCTGTAGATCGTTCATGAGTCCTAAAACTTGTGCATTTTTGTTAACCAATGAACCATGATCGGACCTGCTTGTGATCATTTTGACGAATACCCACTTCGCAAGTATGTTCTCGTGCATACTTACGAATTGCAAAGAACTCATTCGTATCCATTTTCGTCCCTCGCAAACAACCATGGCAGCTTTCGTCAATACAGATAATTGTGTATGTCGACTTGTTCGATTTTTTTACTTTAACTCAAAATTGTGTTTCAAAGCAATTCGGTGCACAACTTCCTACAAATCTTTATTTGTTTCAAATAGTTTCTCGAACAATTAAAGATCCGTGTACTCATTCCATGCTGTGAGCTCTCACTCGACTCATGTCTCCGAAGGGATAAAGCAATCAAGTCTTCATTTGTAAATTCATTTTCATTCTCGTTGTCTTGAATTATCGAAGGAATTCTGTGCGTAATAGTGAGATCATGGTAATGAACAACTGTATCGGGAATAACCACATCACCCTTATGAGTTATCACCATCGTGTCCCAAAAATCACTGACATTACGATTCCTTCCATCGGAATCTTTGTGTTCACTCTTGGGGACATTCTTCCTTGATAAAGTTACACAAATAGAAGTCATGCGATTTTGATTCATTTCAATTAAAACATTGATTTCATCTTCAGAGGTAACCCTTACAGATGGAATTGAAATTGATGTATGCTCGTTGTTGAATAAAAATCTCAATTTCATGTCGTACTCAGAGGGATCGACGTTGAGCTTATTCTGTATATCATGGTACATTTGTGTATATGATGTACTCGATATCATCACAGTTACAATCACATTATGTCTTTCACTTGTCCATTTCTAGACCCATCAACCATTTTCATTCATTTCAAATTCATCAAAGTAACAAACCGGGGCGACAGCTGATCCCATATTTGCATTAGAAAACATAATTTTTTAAAAAAAATTATAATTAGGAGAAAAAAAGAGTACAAAAGTTGTTTTCGACTAGAAAACAACCGACTATTTCTAGCCGGCCTAGAAGTTATACATGCAGATGAAATTTTTTCTCATTTTTGTTAAAAAAAAATTATAGATCCGTTTAAGATCCTAATTTTATTTATCTGCCTATGTCGAGATAAGATTTAAAAATTAAAACAATGTACTAATTTAACGAAATTGAAATTAAAAACACGTAAATATACTTACCGATTCCGAGTAATGGCTATAAACAATATTTTCTTATTGAGCGTTTGATAAATTTATGAGATTTTTGGTTTGAATCAGATGAAAAATGAAACAGTTTTTATCTGTGTTGGAGTAAACAGATAAAGAAAGCGATATACCATATTTTTGTAATTGTATAATACATTTAAGGGTAATTTTGTCTTTTATGCATTGAAAGGCTATTGTGGTGAATTGTTAAAAATTTTGGTCAAAGTAGAAAATGGTTATGTTGACATGATCAATTTGAAAAGTACCCCGTATTTAAGGTACCACTTTTAGAACCATGGAAAAGAAGATTGGTAGATGAACATGAAGAAAATGCTTGTAATTTAGTACATGTTTAATACATATTCTTTCAAAATGCATTTTCAACCACACAATTTTCAATAAAATAATAATTTCCAACACATCAATAACTTTTTCTTACTTTTTAACCACATATTTCTCGTCATATCATTATTTAAAATATATTTTTTTTCTCAATAATATCCATCGAACACGCATTTAGTCATCCTTTATGATATGATAATTTGGCTCCGAGGTCATAAAACTTTTATCAATTATACAAATTTTGAGAATACTCTTTTGTCCTTACCCACTGATATCCTATCCAATTAACATAAAAGCAACTAAATAAAGGGGTTCTTTTAAAAATGACAAAGTCAAAGGCCCATAATTCATAATTGACTTTTCATTCATTGTATATTTTAAAATTGGCCTATTGGAGTTCAAAAGACAAAAATGTCTTTAAGTGAATAAAACAAGGCTTATTAGCACAAAACGTCCCTACGTTTGATAGTTAGTGTGCAAAACGTCCCAACGTTTCATTTTTTTTGCATTTTTGCCCCTATTTCAACGTTTCAGTGTGGAAAACATCCTTTTCACTATTTTTCAGTGTAAAATGACCATTATACCCTCAAATTTAAATAAAACAAATAAAATGAAAAGAAATATAAAAAATAAATTGTAATTATACTCCCAAACTTTTTAAAAAGTGCAAGTGAGTCCAAAAGCCTTATTAAAAGGTTTAAGCACAAAACGTCCCTACGTTTGACATTTAATGCGGAAAACGTCCCTATGTTTCAAACATGTTTATATTTGCTCAATAACACAAAACGTCCCTACGTTTGACACTTATTGCATAAAACGTCCTTACGTTTCATTTTTTTTTTACATTTTCATCCTTATTTCAACGTTTCATTGTGAAAAACGTCATTTTCACTATTTTTCAATGTAAAATGACCAATATACCATCATATTTAAATAAAACAAAAAAGAAAAATAAAAATAAAAATAAATTACTCTCAATCCTGATTTAGGTAAAAAATGACGTTTTTCACAATGAAACGTTGAAATAAGGATGAAAATGTAAAAAAAAATGAAACGTAAGGACATTTTATGCAATAAGTGTCAAACGTAGGGACGTTTTGTGTTATTGAGCAAATATAAACATGTTTGAAACATAGGGACGTTTTCCGCATTAAATGTCAAACGTAGGGACGTTTTGTGTTTAAGCCTTTTAATAAGGCTTTTGGACTCACTTGCACTTTTTAAAAAGTTTGGGAGTATAATTACAATTTATTTTTTATATTTCTTTTCATTTTATTTGTTTTATTTAAATTTGAGGGTATAATGGTCATTTTACACTGAAAAATAGTGAAAATGATGTTTTCCACACTGAAACGTTGAAATAGGGGCAAAAATGCAAAAAAATGAAACGTTGGGACGTTTTGCACACTAACTATCAAACGTAGGGACGTTTTGTGCTAATAAGCCTAAAAAAAATGGGGCAATCAATTTTCTTGTGAAGAGAAAGTGGGAATATTTTTGACTTTAACTTGTCTAAAGTTATACTTTTAAGTTTTTTTTTTTTTAACATATTTACCGGTCACATGCAAGATATGAAATATGGTCTTTTCTTTAGGTATTTCCTCCTAAATAAATGAGTAACCAAACAAACAGAAACATGGATTAATCCATGTGTACATAGATGTACACATAGAGGTTCACATAATGTGAGTGGGGTGGGGTCCACGATACTGTAGCCTGAACCCCACTTCACTCACATTATGTGAACCCCTATGTATACATCTATGTACACATAGCATGGCTCCAGAAACATTCAGTACCAAATTCAAAGAAGTAAACTGAAATTAAAAAAGAATAGATGCCCAAATCAGACCAAAAACTGGCTTCAAAATGCAAGCAACACACGACCTCCATCCAAATTCTTGCCACTCCGGCGACACCACGGTCCCGGACCACCACCAGCTGATTCTCCTCACCGAGGTGACCAGTTTCATGGCTTGATTTATCAAAATCGGTCCCATACATCGATGCCCAGAATCCAATAATTCCCAGTCGCAAAAGGTTTCTGCGAGAATAGGCAATGACCGAATGCATTCCAAATGATGAATTCTACCCAAAACATCCAAATGAGGTCGTGGGTAATCCATCAATTGAACCAATTAAAAAGCCAATTGATCCAATTTCTAGGACATATTTTGAAAATTTTCGTTCAAGCACTCAGACTTTCTCTCAACCAATTGACGATTCCACTATGCTTCAATACAACAATTCCGCTGGGGAAACCCAATGGAAGTCCAAAAGATGGTGCCCGAGAACATGGGGGTAGAGAGATGCCGCCATATTAAATTAGAATGGAGAGAGAGAGAGAGAGATGAGCGAAGTAATATTAATCCTACCATATGTAAAAGAGGCTAAGCAAATTTACTGTTCATAACCTGTTCACAGGTGGTGCAGTGGTTTCAGAGGCGCCCTTGAAGACATCTTGCGCGGGACGTCAACAGTTCGAGTCGTCCCGTGTGCTTTTTCATGTGTTTGGTTAATTTTCCACTGTATTTATAATTTATCCAAGTCCTAAAAAAGCAAATCAGAATCCCTAGAAATCCCGTTGCCTTCTCCAACCCCATTCCTCTATTTCGTACTCCAAAAACCCGTGCTTGGCTTGGAGCAATTCTATGATGGGTGACCCCCCTGGGAAGTTTTCTCGGGGAGCGTGCGAGTGAGGACAAAGCATGCTGAAAAGACCAATGTGGTACAGTGAGGACAGTACGTCATTGATCTAACGGCCGGGACAGCCCGTTAAGTGGGATCCGGGTCGTTACAATCATCTTCTTCATCTCGATTGCCCAATACGAAGACATCGTCGACGTCTGCGTGCGATCAAACCCTCCGGCGGTACATAAAGAAAGCCGTGGGATATCGCTGGAGAGTAGTGAACTCTCCGTAATGAAGGGACGTCAAGGAGAACGCGTTAGGTGCCTCTCTAGACACATATCTATATTTCTTGTTATTATTTCACTTCTTTTTTTGTCTTAATTTCATGATTGGCTGCAGGCTGTACTCGAGAGGATTGTTGATTCAAATCGAGGGAGTTAACACCACTGGTTCGTCTTCTTCCCTTTTTTTTTTAGAAACTGGGCTGCCTTCCTTTTTTTTTTTTTTTGAAATTGGGCTGCCTACCATTGCCCTGGTAAGTGAATACGGCTGTCTATTGTTGTGATTTTATGTTTGCTAGGAAAGTGTTTAATATATAGTCTCAATGAAATTGCTCTGTAGTTCTGGCACTTGGTGTTGGCTACAGCTCGTGAATTGGGATATTTTATGGGCTTCCTCTTTGCTTGGTCCAATTTCATGGAATATCTGAACTCTCTATTAATTTCCTGGACAGCTTTATTAATTTTCTGCCTATTTGAAAAAAGAATATTAGTTCTGCATCGTCTGTATTTTTGTCTATTTAGATTGCAGTTGCTGCTATTTCAATAGAATAAACCGCTATGCTACTTTCTTCAAGAGAATTAAGTGATAAAGAGAAAGGGTATTGTAGATACTCAATTCATTTGTGATTATAATAATATTCTTGTAAAACTTTTTTGTTCACTTATTAATTTGTGGTCCTGTCCTTACAATATTTCATAACTAAAAGATAGATAGGTTACTTTCGTATATATGCAGGAACAATTATCATAATTCAGTTAAGCAGCAGCCACCTTTGAAATTATTGATCAATAAATTATCATTCTTTTGGTTGGTGTTGTTTTGTATGTAAAGGAAAAAACCGTGAGAATCGATGATATAAATGGGTTAACTTGGTTGGTCTCTTTGCATTTCTATCAACATATAAACCCGGCAATCATTTAAGCCTATGTTTGGGGCGCATGTTTATAAACAATCATCCACCATTCATTTCTATCTATTTATAATTTCATTTAAGCCGTTTATAAACACTTCCCAAACATGCTCATGCTCAAAGTATATATAAGAATCGGAGAATTGTATACCTTTTTTCTGTTTAGTTGGTATAATTTGATTGACTATATGCTGGTAGCAATATATGACTGCCGTGGTCAAGATCTGCAGTGTGCATATTACAGGAGTAAAGAACAGCTTCATATATTTATCTTCCACTTCACCTGCAGGTAGCAGGTATATTAAGCCAGAAGATTTAGGATATTTGAAGCTATTGCAGAGTCTAAGAAGTGGAGATTGCTCCTGAATGTTGTTCATTTGTGAAGCTTGAGATTTGGTGCTGATTAGGTACTGTACATGCGGTTTTTGGCAAGAAAGAAATATCAGACATGCTAAATTATTTGTTCCTACCAGCAAGTTTCGTTGTTAGATCGTGTAAATCACCATGCAAAGTAAAATAAAAATGAGCAAAGCCATTTAATGTAGCTACCCAAAATATCTCTCTCATATAACGTGTATTTTGATTTCTCTCTTCTCACTTCGTCCTCTGCTTTTGGAAGCTGGTAAACCGAGGTTTAAGTTACAGATGGGTATAGTAAGTACAATTTTGGGTGTGTTTGGGTTCGGATTTGGGGCCTCAATCGGGCTTGTGATTGGGTATTTCATGTTCATCTACACCCAACCAATTGATGTCAAGGTCAATTGTCTTTTTCCAGCATCATTGTTTACATGATTCTATGTATTATGTTACATTTGATCTTTCTGAGAATTATCTTTATCTGAAGTTCTTTCCTTTTTTTTTCCCTTCTGCTGCTTGTTTTTTGTTCTTCGATACAACATTTGAGTTTGATAACGTGGGAATTACTGACGGTTTGCAATTTTAGGCAGCACTTCTGTATGTTGGTCTAAAGGGAGGGTAAAATTTTAACACTTCTCTTGAGAAATTGTAGTTAATGTTGTATTTATGTAATGAAAAAGCTGTGATTTATTTTCACATAGCATAATGTGTAACCATTAACATGATAAGAATACTTGTAAGCTGTGATTTGGAACTACAGGAGCCCATAAACATCAGAGAACTGAAATTTGATCTCAGTAGGCAGTATCCCCTGCCTCTATTACATGAACCACTAATATATCCTACTATATCTAACTAACTTTTTATTTATATCTTTCTATATATAAAAAGTGCCTATTTAACGGAATTTGTTGGTTTAACGGAAAAACTAACGGAATTTGTTGTTTTAACGGATTATGTAACGGAATTTCTTATTTTAAACAGGCAGCTGCACCTTCTTTCAGTGTTTTTATCATAACTTTGTATTTCGATATTCGATTGAGACGATTCAAAATGAGTTGGAAAGCTAACCCATCTGGCTACAACTTTGATTCAGACATCATTCTCCAATTCGATCACTTTCTATGCCAAAAATATGTCTCAATGTAACGGACTATGTAACGGAATTTTTTATTTTAAACAGGCAGCTGCACCTTCCTTCAGTATTTTTATCATAACTTTGTATTTCAATATCCGATTGAGACGATTCAAAATGCGTTGGAAAGCTAACTCATCTGGATACAACTTTGATTCAGACATCATTCTCCAATTCGATCATTTTCTATGCCAAAAATAGGTCTCAATATAACAGACTATGTAACGAAATTTCTTATTTTAAACAGGCAGCTGCACCTTCTTTCAGTGTTTTTATTATAACTTTATATTCTGATATCCGATTGAGGCGATTCAAAATGATTTGGAAAGCTAACTCATCTTGCTACAACTTTGATTCAGACATCATTCTCCAATTCGATCATTTCTATGCCAAAAATATGTTTAAATATAATGAACTATGTAACAGAATTTCTTGTTTTAAACAGACAGCTGCACATTCTTTCAGTGTTTTTATCATAACTTTGTATTCTGATGTCCGATTGAGGCAATTCAAAATGCGTTGGAAATCTAACTCATTTGGTTACAACTGTGGTTCAGACATCATTCTCCAATTCGGCCACTTTATATGCCAAAAATAGGTTTCAATATAACGGACTATGTAACGAAATTTCTTGTTTTAAAGAGACAGCTGCACCTTTTTTCAGTGTTTTTATCATAACTTTGTATTCCGATATCCTATTGAGGCGATGCAAAATGCGTTAGAAAACTAACTCATCTAGATACAACTTTAATTCAGACATTATTATCCAATTTGATCACTTCCTATGTCAAAATAGGTCTCAATATGAGACTAAAACACCGAAACATAACTTTTCGGTTGGAAATTGATTTGTGATCATCTTTTGACTAAATTTGATCCCCTTGGCATCTTCCTTTATCCAATTGACTCCGAGTATTCGCCACAACTTTTAAGTATTTACATTTTAGCCCCCAAACTTTGGATCCCTTACAATTTAGCCCTTTTTACAAATTTGTCTACTTTTGCTTATTTTCTTCAATCTCACCAACCTACATCACAATATCAAAATCACACATCTAATTATTTATCAATTACATAAACATTACATCATTAATTATTTATAGGGTGTCTGTTTCTGCTTTCAACAGAAATCAAGCCGTTGGCAACACAATTCATGCCGTTGGGAGCCACAATTTTGGATCAATTCTCTCACTGTAGAGCTGTAGGTTTGAAAAAAAAAAAAACGGTAACATGATCAATTTTCCTTCCTCCTTGCAGCGCACCCAGACATGCCCTTAATTAACCAAAAAAAATTACATCTTTATTAATAACAAATTAATTATTAAACAAAAATATTAAATATAAACTAAGCAAACGTGCATTGCACGTTGCTTGCACCTAGTTATATATGTAAAAGAGGCAACCCTCTTTTCACTATTCATAACCTGTTGATCCCAATTCCACCGCCTCTATCTCTTTCCAAAACCAATACATCTCGACCAAAAAGAAAAACACGGAAGGAAAAGCAAATCAGAAACCCTAGCAATCCCGTTGCCTTCTCCGACCCCATTCCTCTATTTGGTGTGGTTAATCTTTCTCTTCATTCATTTTTCCCCTATCCTCACACAATCTCAATCTCAATCTTCTACTCTGCGGTCCAGTATCCGTTCTTTTATCCTTCCCCATCTTCTTCTTCGGTATCGCACTTTCAGGCGCACCCAGCCCTGCAAGCCGACACCGTCACTGATGCAACTCCTAAGTCACGAGTTATTCTCTAATACAAGCTTCCCTGCATGAGTAATCATATTATTATTAACCATTCATTTTCATTTTTGAATGCTGATTTTCGAAATTTCTTTGGATTGGCTGGCGTGCCAATTGGTTTGGGAGGTGAGGGTGGTAGGCTGGGACATTTCCTATGGAGCTGAGTTTGTACCCAATGCTGAGGGTAGATACACTTGGATTGTACAGAAATTGACAGCCTACTTTTTTCAGGGAGACCGACCCACGGCCTACATATTGATATTTTGTACTCCATTGTGCATGCCAGTGATCGTCAAAGTGGAACTATCAAGCCCAGATTTGGCTTACAATTAGACACCCGGACATGAATGCATATGTCAAGGACCCATGGTTCTTCTAGATTGCAAGCAAAGAAAATTCAATTTGTAGAGTAAATATATCATTTAGAGGTAAATTCAACACAAAAGGCTAAGTTTCCTGCCAATTTATAACAAGCATGAAAAAATTGAAGAAGCTCACGCACCATTCTATGCTTTTGGGGGAAAAATGTTTCTTTTTTTATCGGAAATGTGGTTTCACACCTTTTTAAAGTTATTTTCCATTGTAAATGAAATTAACTACATAGATTTTTACATCAAAAGTGCAGGTATACAAAAGAGTGCTAAATCATTTGGTTGCAACTTTGGTCTCCATTTTGGCATTTGGATACAATTTTTCAATTTTGGACCAATTCCCATTTTTTATTGCCCAGAATGTGGCTAGATCTAAACAAGAAGTCCAACAAGGAAGAAAGGGGTACAGAAAAATGCATGGGATATCGCGTAAAACCCCAAGTCAAAAAGAGCAAGAAGCTTCAGCCCTAAAAGCCACCGAACTTTGTGATCTCCAATCTCAATTCCTTCACCAACATCACAATAAAATTTCAGCAATTTTTTGGTATTTGTTATCTATAATAATTTGCAATTTTTTGGAGGTTGACTGATTTTGTTTTCTAAATTGCAGATATACAAAAAAAAGCTTTAGAAACAAGTGCAAAGCTGTTAGAAGTGAATCCAGAGCATTATACTGGTTGGAATTACCGAAAATTGGCCTTGCACCACTTTCTCAATCACCAATCAGAGATTGAAGTTGATTTCGAGTCTATCCATTCAGTTCTAAATGAGGAATTGAAAGTTGTAAGTTTTCATCCACTTTCCACTTCAGTTGTTTTATGAGAATCAAGTATGTACCGGAAAATTAATTTATATACTTTCTCTGCTTTTAAGTTCAATATGTATTCCTATATTAGTCAAATCCACTTTTGAAGGCACTTGACAATCAAAAAAACTATTAGATATGATACTTCAAGATATTGTCTATGGCTTTTTATATCAGAAATTCATTATGGAAAAATTTTGTTGTTGCGTGTAATATTATTTTATTGAATAATATGTGGTTGAAAAGAAGAGAGAAAAATGTATTTTGAAAAAAATGGAGATCAAACAAGGCTTAGGGCCTGTTTGGTACAAATTCTCATTTTCTACAGTAAATCAATTCTCATTTTCAACTATACATTCTTCAATAAAATAATATTTTCCATCACATCAATATTTTTTTCTTCTTTTTCAACCACACATTTCCCATCATATCACTATTCAAAAATCAATTATTCCCCCAAAAATCTCTACCAAACACACTCTTAATCTGATAGCACGTACATTTTCAAGCATTTCAAAACATTATAACTGTCATGTTTTTCCATATAGATATATTAATACCACATTTCACAGTAATTGGTATTTGGGTTTTGTAAATGGTCATATTCAGTAGCAAATTTTGAAGTACTTGATATTTATGGTTTTTTTTCAATTCTCATGGTTCAATAGAAATATATTATTTTCAATATCTGCAAAAGTTAGAAAAAAAGCTTGAAGCGCCAATCATGAGACTGCTTCTTCAAGAAGCTGATATTATTGAATAAAAGATACCGTTTCAATCAAAAGCGGGGCAGACATCTTGGTTTTTCCTTTTCTATACCCATGTCTCATAGGTCCAGTTCTTGAATCAAAAGACGACCTTTTCCTCCGTATGAGTTGTTCTTTTTCCATTTCAATGCCTTTCCATTCCTTCCAAGGAAAATATAAAAAAGAATCCAGGATCCTAAATTGGCAGGTCAGTGCGATCTTTCTTTGTAAACTGCAGTTGCTAACTCTTTAAAGTTCTGTTTCTTTGTGCTTTTCACATTGTCAGTTGTATGCTGACAATTGGACTTTCTTCATTTAAGATATGTTGATATATTATTTTATCGTTCTGTTGAGGTAATTGTTGGACCATCGCAAGTTTCTAATTCGGCAAGAAAAAGACTCCTGCAGGTATATTTCTTTGTATCTGATTTCTGGATTCTAACGTGGCTATTTTTTCCTTTTTTGTTTTTCAAGTTTTTTGTATTTTATTTTTGTTCAATATATGTCATCAGATTTAACTACTACTCTAGGATTATTATTGAATATAAATAGGGGTTCGAGTAATCTATTTATCAGTGGGTAAACAGGAGTTGGAAGGTAGCAAGGTAATTTTGCTTTAGAATTTCTGATGATTCAGTATAATCAAATTTAGCGATTTTTTCTCCCTGTACTAGAATTCTCTTTTTTAGTTTCAATGTCTACTAGTGTAAGAAGCTTTTTGCTTAAACGTCTTTTATGTTTGTTAGATTAATTTGTTGAAAAATCCAACAACAGAGGATGTGGTGATGCTATCGATAGTGTTGGAGGAGGTCAAGAACAAGAATCTTGCTGTATATAATAGACTTTGAGCTCTTTGCAGCAATCCACTACGAAGGTTCTTGATTTTCAACGAATACCAGAAGTATTTCGTGTTGGGCACCACTTCTTCGACTTAACTTGTAGCAATATAATTTGATAATTGTTAAGAATATTGGGCCTAACTCCACCTAATAAAACCGGCTTATTAGGGGAGGATTGCCCTCACCTTATTAAGTGGATTATTTATATTTTCCCAAGCAATATGGGATTCTAATAATAATAGTCCTCTGATATCAATTTCCTTTGCTTGGTAACTGTGGCCATGAAAAATCTTTGATGAAATTATGAAATTACAGAATTTGAGTTGATCAGAATTCTATTCCTTGTTTCTGGAAATGATGCCAAATAAGTAATTGAGGTGGAGGGAATTGCATCGAATATGAGCGTAAGTTCAATCATCTCAAGTTTGAAGCTTTAACTACATATATGGAATACATCTAAATTATCTGGCAACCCTTTGGATATTGAGATTGGTCCGGTCCCGTGATTGAGAAAAGTCTAGAAATATGTGATCTGTTAGTCAATCTCCCTTTATCGACTACAAGTGGATCTTCTACAATTGTGGTGCCTTACCAATATTTTGTTTTGTTCACCTTTCAATTGTAGGCCTGCGTTTGGTACACATTATTTTCCCAAAAAAATGCATTCTAGCATCACATCAGGTGGGTCCCATGTCTGTAGCTTGGTTTTGTAGTCAAATAGATTGTAGTATTTTTTACAACTTTGCCCTTCAGTCATTTTTTTGTTGTTCAATTTTAAATGACAGTGAGGGTAAATGTCGAAGTCCAATTCAGAAATTGTCAAAATTGGCACTGTAGAGCTGAACCTTTTGTCTGGCTTTATCTGTTGCAATGGTCGGATTTTTTCTATTTCGCCAAAAATAATGTGTACCAAACGCAGGCTAGATCTACTATTGAAATTTTTAGTGGAAAGTGGTTATTTGCTGTTAGAATATTTTTCGAGAGGGAATTTTTCTTTCAATTGCTTTTCTTTCACTGTGGAGTGAACCAATAGGATTCCGAATTTTTGGTATTGACGTGATCCACTCCATAGTCCATCCCTTCAACAAATTTTTGCTTCCACCACAATAGATTGTAATTTTTAGAAATACTACAGACAACTTACATCTGTACATTTTGCCAGCACTTTGGTCATTTGATTAATGGTGCTTATGGAATGCAATGAATTTCAGTATATATGCCCATGCTCTCATTAATTTTCTGCATAAATGACCCATCCATCTTATTACAATTTCCAGATTGTTTTCAAGCTGGCATTATACGCAATTTGATGAATGTCTCTAAGTCTCTCTTTTTACAGGCATTTGGAAGATAAACTATTTTAGTAAAATTTAGCTTTCTACAGGCAATCATGGTTTCTTTCTATGTTTTGGAATGGAGGTGCCTCTTCTATTAGACCTTTAAGTAAGCTTTCCCATTTACCTTTTGCATTTTCACTATAACTGTTTGAATACATAGGCATAAACCACCTGAAACTCTTCATTCAATTTCTTTGATCATATTACTCTTCAAAAGGTTAAAAGAAAAGTAAAATAAAAAGATAAATTATTATATTGAAACGCCTTTGAATGGTTGTCGTCACTAAAGTTAAAAATTGTGGGTTTTATGCTAATTTGGTAAGTTTTCTCATTTATTATGAAGTTAAAATGTGGTATGGGTTTTGGTTTCTTTTATGGGGTTATCGGAACATAATACAACTTTGGGACAGTGCGAGCTTTTTTAAGTTGACTTGGATTTTGGTGCTTGTGAATATATATGGAACATATAAAAATGCAATTTTGGGAACTACATAGGAAATTAACATGATAAGTGGTTCTCCTAACTCTAAATGTTACGGTGTTTACCTTTCTTGAATTTATACAATTGAAGTTATTATATGAAATCATAATTGTCTGAAAAATACACTAAACATTTGTCTCACTTGTTCCTTACTTTCTTGGTTTCAAAATGGTATAGGATGACCAAGAGGGCACTAAGACAGTAGATGATGATAATTTCATAAATGACAGTGGTGTGGACCCTGCTCACTGTTATGGAAGTGACAAGAAACATTCTGCGAGCCGTGCTCCCTAGGTTGGAATTCTATCCTTTTCAAAGCATTATAGGCATTACACAAGCAATGTGGAAAAGCCAGGTGTCATAACCATGTGTAAACTAGATATGTTATTCATTTAATGTATATATTTTGTGTTTAAATAATGTGATTCATCAAGAGTTGAACCACCTTAAACACCATTCTGAATGTACAACCAAATTCCTGGCTGATGTTGGCTGCCATTAACTTGTCTTGTATGAATATGAATTAAGCTCAAAGTAGGAATGTTGTGAGGGGAACTGAGCATGAAGATCCTTCAGCTTGCATAGCTTCATTTGCAGTTTACATTTAGACATCTTTGATGAGTGAGTTTTAATTGTTACACGTCATTCCTCTCATTTTCTAAGTAGTTCCTATGAAAGCTTTTTTTTCCTGAAGCTGCATCTACATATCATCAAAATGAAGGAGGGGAATCTTTCTTTTGTTTAGTGCCACTTAAAAATATAAGGTGTAATGTGAATTTTATTAGAAAAGAAAGAATCATTCTCTTCTCTATCTTGATCTTCATAACCCCTGAAAATATAAGTTAGGTGCACTTTTCTTATTTAATGTGCAGTCCTCAGGAAAATAGGTATGCATGTTCCTTTTTGTGGAATATAATTTGCTACCTCCCTTTATGCTAAAAGGCATTAAATGTCTTCAAAATTATCTCACGAGTCATAATCATTTACAGAGAGGAAAGATGAACATAGGTGTTCTCAGGCTTGATTCATTTATTATATTTTCCCAAATATTTTCTTACCCTGTTCTGCCAAACCAGGGTCCAACTATTAGGACCATTGACCGGTCCAGTAGTTTGTCCTACTAAAGACCATTTAGAATGGGTAAGTCAACCCATCATAATTGGGCTATCCCTTCTTGAATTGTGCTACTTGTACATAGGGGGTGGGACCCACTCGAATAAAAAATATTATTCAAGTGGATCCCACCCCCACGTGAGGGGGGGGGGGGGGGTGTAATTCCTTATATACATATGTTGATGTACAAATAGACTAATTCTTTAATATTCTATCAAACAGTCAATTGCCAGATTTTCATGGTGGCTCCTGTTCATGCCCAAATGAAGGTGGATGTCTAGGATCTGACAAGGAACCCTGGAATGATCCAGAGCTTATTAAGGTTTGAACATTGTCATTTGTCAGCTCTACATGTTGATTGATGTTGGCACAAAAAATCAAGAATATTTTGTTTTCCACTGCTACATTTTGCTGTCTTCTTTTGCACATAATCAGGGTTATCCAACTCCTACTTGCAGCTGGTACATGCTTTACATGTTGGTGAACTAACTTATCCAAAAAAAAATTATCAGCTTTTCAAAGGATGGCGATGATTTGGAAATCAAGCTAATTGGTTCAAAGGTAAAACAATTTATTGACAATATTACACACTCTTAACTTCTGTTCATTTACTTGCATGAAAATGTTGGAACTATCCTTTGTACATGACCTAAATAGTGAAATTGTTATAGTTACCGCATTCTCTGATGGTGATCATTTCGAAATAGAGTAATTGATTCTAAGTAGATAAATTCCATGTACCGACTTTTATTCATCTTCATGCTGTAGGTGATGTCTGAACTGAGATTTTGTTTCCCTATACAGGACATGGAAAGTGAAATTGTTCCTGATTGGCCAAATTCTGGTTTGCAATTCTCTTCTCATGGTACCATGCAGACAATTCCACTTTGTGATACTGTAAGAATTTTAGGTCATCATGTCCCCTTCAGTATCTTATTTCATTTACAGAGGCTTCTAAATTATACTTAGTTTAGTCCATTCCAAAGGGGGAAGAAAAGAATTACATTTTCTCTTATACCTCAGACTCCTACCAGAAAACTACATTTATGTTTTAACCTGGCTGCCAAATATTCTTTCTTCAAAGCCGATACTAAATAACATACGTATTGTCTGCTGGTGACTCTTCTTCAAATATAGAAATGAAGATACGTTGTTGGAACAAATAGGTTTAATTGCTAAAATGAGATTTTTCTTCTAATGGTGTGTTTCTATAACTTGGATTGATGAGCATTTGGTCACCTATAAAGTAATAGAAGAGTATTTATAGATATCAATTTGTGCATATAATGTCATTTTTGGTAAGTATTTATTTCACTAAAAAAAGATTATTCTAATAGGTTTTTACTTTATATAATAGGATGTAGTCTCATGTTAATGTATTTCTGACGGTTCCCTTTGTATTTGCTTGCATTTGCCTACTATTAAACAGTGATTCCGTAACTCCGAGATAGAGTTATTCCCTTAGGCTTGCTGGTTTTGGAAGCCTGCTTTTCCTGAGCCTCTTATCTGAACTATGCTTTCCACATGTAAGCCTCAGCACATCAGTGTATTGGCGTCCATGTTGGATTCAACATTCTTGAAATTTATGTAGGATTGCTAGTGACCGATATAGGAGATTTGCTCATTTTGAATCTTTATTCATGTTTTGCGCATAATATATCAACTAGAGGTGGCCCAAGAGGCAGACAAATTCAAGAAGACAGTGTTTGTTAGAATTAAATATATCATGTGTCAAAAAATATGCAATTAAATTGAAGTAAAGTTCAAATAGAATTCTTCATTGTTAACATTGAGGTATTCTTTTTGAACTCTCTCTGTTAGTACTGCTCTATATAGTTGATTGACTGGTAAGTGAAATTTTAAATATGTTCACACTGTTCTCATTTTTTTAGTCTTAAAACATATATTGTATCTCATTTTTGTACTATTCCAAGGGATTGAATTGAGTTCGTGTGTTGATGTCTACATGGTATCATGCCTCCAAATGTTAAGAGTACATTCATTTTGGTCTAATTTTTAAACCAAGGTAATACTTAAGTTTCATTGCTATAAGTTAATTCAATTTACACATGGTATTGTATATTTCTAGCTTCTTCTATTAAATTGTGCTCAAATGCCCACACCACACAGTTGCGTTAAAGCCAAAGACATAGTCGTCCCATCTTCATGGATTCCTTAGTACATGTATCTCCAAGAATTCTTAGTCGAATATTTTGTTCTTATGTTAAATGGCTTTTGTCCATTTGTTTTGTTTCTTGTCTTTTGTAAGAGTCAATTTTCGCTTACTCTTCAAATCTTTTTCGTATTTTCACTTTTTAGATTAAAAATTATCCCAACATAACCATTATCAATACATACATTTGACGTTGAGTTGTGCAACGCACGTCCAACACTAGTTTTAATTAAAAACCTTGTGCTCGAGTAAACTTTATAGTAAATGATTTTAGAATTGTGATACAATTTTCACTTTATTTTTTTCAAATTTATTTTTAATCATATACTCTAATAAAATAATTTTACAAGTAGATTCATAATTTTTTCAACCTTTAATCAATATTCTCCAAAAAATCACTCTTGACAAAATCTGTTCTTAAAATCTACATCAAACGATTTGCTTGATTTTCATGATTTCAATCCAAATTTAAATATAATTAGTCTATATTTGGTTTAACTAAAAATCAAATTTTTATTAGACTTTGATAAAAATAGATAAAATATGTGATTAAAAAATGATAGAAATTGTGTATCCCATGAAATATGTTATTGAAAATAAAATTGAAAAAAGAAAAAAAGAAGAGATAAGTAGATGGAGAACAAAGAACCATTTTTTTTTTTTCTAAAATTAAGTAGAAAAAAATGGTTCCTTGTTGTAAAACTATGAGATAAAAATTGATGATTATTTAGCCTTATCAGAATACTTAGATAAGTCATATATACGATAGAAGAGTATGTTTTATTCATATTGTAACTCTTATTTGAATCCTATAAATATGGAGCGTTTATTTTTAATAAGATACACAATTGAGTTTTCAGTCTCTTTCTATTTCTTTTCTATATTTATTTCTTGTTTTTCATTATAACAAGCACGAAGAAGCTCACCCGAAAATAGAGAGAGAAACTTTGAGATCGCCAATGCCAAAATTCACGGGATCTGGATAGTCCGTGTAGTTGTAGTAGAAAAGATGATAGTTTAGCATTTCGTTGCCTGATCATCATAAAATTTGGACAGGATGTTCACAATTAATTATTCTTCAAATTCAACAGTTTCAAATTCACCAGTTATGATTAAAATCAAAAGGTCTATTCGTGAGAATTTTGTACTTGATTAGTACCCAAACTCTTGCTAAAAAATTTCATTGCTGGTGATCCTATTGTCAAAATATATATTTTGGAACATCACGTATGAAAACTACCAATTTTTTTTTTTTAATAACCGTGAATGTCCGGGCCAGATTGCGCGCACCTCGACTAATTCCACGGGGCCCTGAAGTTTACGACTTTATACTCACCTCAGTGGCTAGGGATGGCAACGGGGCGGGTTCGGGGCGGGGCACCCCTATCCCGCCCCGTCCCGCCACTCCCCCACTTCGCCCCGCCCCGTGCCCCGCCCCGTCTAAGACGGGCGGGCGGCGGTGCGCGCGGCGGGCGGGCGGGTTGTAGGACCATTTCCCTGCCCCGTTTATTTTTTTTATAATTTTTTTTTTTGCTATAAAAAATTTCCAGTTATACGGTTAAGGAAAAATATAACTCTGCTTCCAAAAAAAATTGTTCATCAAATTTAAGAACATAAATCCATAACTCTACTTCCAAAAAATATTTGTTCATCATGTATTCTACCAGAGAATACATGAATACTTTTTTTTAAACGGTTCACGGGGCGAGTTCGGGGCGGGGCATCTCCGTCCCGCCCTGACCCACGACCCGAGACGGGGCGGCCCTCCTTGCCCCGCCCCGTCCGGCCAACCCGTTCGGGGCGGTTTTTTTCGCCCCATTCGGGGCGGGGCACCGTCGGGGCGGGGCGGGGCGGGGCGGTTTTTTTTGCCATCCCTGGTGGAATCGAAATGAAACCTACCAATTTATATCCACAAGTTTATATATTCTTTTGAACTGGTTGTTCTGTAAGATTTGCATATCGTCTTAATTATAAAAATTGTATAATTACATTAAATAATTAATTTAGAGCACATATCCACCTATAAATTTCAATTCATAATCTACCACGTTTACTTTAATTGCACGATTATATTAAATAATTATTCTAGTGCAAGTCAACGAATCAATTCCAGTTGATAAACTATCACGGTTTCTTTAATTGATTGTTATATATAGATTATAATCATTACACTCTGCATATTCATTTTTTTTTTTTTTAATTATATTTGCATGTTATAGTTGGTCACAACATAAAATATATTACTTGTATTCAATTGATATGTTGAATTTATTGTTGCTTCCAAAAAAGCTAACGTTATATTATTCTAAAATAATATTACCTACTCTTGAAAAGTATGACATTATAATCTTAATATTCAAAAAGAATATTGACCTGTTACTCAAAGAGAATACTTCTATATTAAAATTAATAGAGCATCAATGTGTTTATGCTCTAGAAGGACCATTCCATGATTGTTTATTTTGAACAAATATAGTGGTGATGTTCTCACACTCCATATTATATAAAATATCGTATTGTGTTTTCGAAAAAGCACAAATTTATATGTATGTATACTCTAAAAGAATATTATGATATATTAATATTATAGAAATATATTACTCTAGAAGAACCAATACTAAATTATGTGGGAGAATACTTTTTACTGTTCATAATGATTTATTCTTAACTAAATTAAAGAGTAACATACTAAATTTCTAGAATGTGTGTATGCAGATATTGGTACAATTTAAATAAAAATTGTATTGAACTAGAAATTCTAGTATTGAATGTATTATTGTTTAGGGCCTGTTTGGTACAGATTCTCCTTTTCTACAGTAAATCAATTCTCATTTTCAACCACACATTCTTCAATAAAATAATATTTTCCATCACATCAATACCTTTTTCTTCTTTTTCAACTACACATTTCCCATCAAATCACTATTCAAAAATCAATTCTTCCCTCAAAAATCCCTACCAAACACACTCTTAATATGAATAGTTGGATCAATAATTTATTACTCCAATTTGTTAAAAATACTTGTACTCTTTTTTTTTTCCTGTATTTTTTCCCACTGAATTTTTGTCAAACTAGATTTTTAATGAGACGGCTATTGTGCAAAATGGAGAATGTTATAAATTTATGAGATAAAAATTGATGACTATTTAGTTTTATCAAGATATTTAGATAAGTTTTATCTACTATAAAAGAATATGTTTTGTTGATATTGTAACTCTTATTTGAACCCTATAAATATGGGACATTGATTCACAATAAAATATACACTTGAATTTTTATTCTATCTATTTCTTCTCTATATTTCTCTCTCGTTCTTTAGCTCATGTTTATCTACCATTTTCCACAAACTCTTTTTATCTAAAACTTATTTTCAACTACATTTTCACAATAAGATATTTTGCACGTAAATCCAAATTTTTTTCCTACATTCTTAAAAAAATTATTATTCCAAAACTCTTTTTTTTAAATAAAAAAAAAACTATTTTTAATGGCATCAAAGAGAGGCTTAAGAGGGTGTATTCAATTAGACTTTTATGGATTTTCTTTAAATGATTGACTTCTTGAGTACCCCAAAACTTGTAGACTTCTAAAAAATTTTAATTGAATCACTTTTAAAAACTTTTTAACAATCTATAAAAGATTTGATTGAATATCCCTAAACTTTTTAAATCCCAAAAAATCTTTAAAAGTTTCAATTAGATATAGTTTTATAACATTCCTATATATATTTCAATTGAATTAATTTGAATACCATAAACATTTGTTCTTGAGATCGAACTTATGTTGAAAATACTCATTCTTGATATTATTTCCGCATTTATATTTTAATTGATTTGAATTGGATTAGGTCGAAAATAATGTACGTTAATTGGTAACCTTTATCAAATTCAGATTCAGAGAAGTTTTCAATAAGGTAAAGTGGAATATAAGTAAATGAACAAGTAACCAATATATTTGCTTGTTAGCTACTTTTAAAATCGATTTATTCCTTTTTCATCAATTTAGGTGTTCGTGGAATCAGAGATATCCAAATCCCCCATTTCCCATACTTTTCTTTTCTTTTCTGAGATTAATGATTGTGCCTCTTCAATAAGACCCAGTTACTTTGCACTCAGTATTTAATTGATGAAAGACGTATACATATAATAAGACCAACTAGTTTAAATGGCACGTTACATTAAACTTGAAGGGGCACAATCGAACCACATGCATACAATTTTTTAACATATAACTAGTGCATTCCGATTTCATACTTTAATTGATTTCTATATATAAATACACACTAGGAAACATCAGCAAATTATTCCACCTCCAAATCACCATGCAGCAGTTTAAACGCCACGGGAAAATGTACACCAAGGATAACTATCAAGAGACGACAACAATCCTCTTAAAAAGTATGTACTACAGTTTCTCAATAACGTCGACCACCTGATGTGGATAGAAGGACACGACTTGATTTCTTTCCCTTTTTCCCCGATTCATTCACCTTGGGCATACGCAGGCCGCCTTCAACAGGCTTTGCTCTAGATGTAACATTGGCAAATGATAAGGAACCTGTGTTTCTCAATCCTACAAGAACGACAGTGTACACATTTCAACAAGTTCAATAAGAGCCTGTTTGGTAAAACTTTTCATTTTCTACAGTAAATCAATTCTCATTTTCAACCACACATTCTTCAATAAAATAATATTTTCCATTACATCAATACTTTTTTCTTCTTTTTCAACCACACATTTCCCATCATATCACTATTCAAAAATCAATTTTTCCCCCAAAAATCCCTACCAAACACACTCTAAAGATACAATACACAGCACCATCAAATGACAAGCCAATCCTTCTAAAGATCAAGCATAAAGTCAACAACATTAGTGTGTACATACATACCTGCTGCATCACAAGAGCCGTGTGGTACATCAATCTTGGGAAGAGCTTCGGCTTCCTCAGTTTTCAAAGCTGGAGAATCATGTCCAGCAGCAAAACCTAACCTTGCAACACTTGAAAATGACTGCCTCTCCCCAATCGCTGGAGGACTTGATGATGTCACGGGTGGACTTCCCAAAGCTTATCAAGGACAAACATAATGAAATGAACAATAAGTTTATAATCGTGCATGTCTCAATAACATAAAGATGTATTAATCACTGTGCAAGCCAAATGACAAGTGGAATAAAATTTGGTGTCAAATACCACAAAGTAACATTGAAAAAACACCAGGGCTAGGGTCTCAAAATACATACAAATACAATAGGAGAAATATCAGCGCCAACATCATATACTGCTGAGACACTGATGTAATAGAGAGAATATAAACTGATAATCAAGCACCACTGCATTCCAGAAGCAACATTTATTGCACAGAACATTGATCTTCTGGTTCATGATATTTTTTGGTTCAAGTGTCACCATCAATTTACAACTGAATGCATAGCGCACACAAAAGTTACCAGTAAAAAGATCGTTTTTTCATAAAGAGCATATTTCCTGGGGAAAACGCTCAACTTAAATGGCTTATAAAAGGTACCAACAAAGTCAATTGTTAAACCCATTTGATAAAAATATAACAGAATAAATTGAAGATTTTTATTTATCACGATATCTCAAAAGGCCATATTATTTTACTTCCACACGAATCCTAAAAAGTCATTAGAACACTTGTTTTCCTGGCTTCGAATATAGTCATCAAAGTTATTCAGACTATCTTCTGGTAAGAAAAATCACCTTCAAAGTCCTCCATTGAAAAGTTAGGGGGTACATCGTAAGAAGACTGTGCTAAGTAATATGGTGTCGGCAAAAATTGAGTGGCAGAACTTTCGGCCTTAATTTTCTCCTTGCTTTCCTGGATTCGAAAGATGAAGTAACGTCAAAGAAATGGCTTAAGCAACTATGCATAACACATCTACATTTGAAATGAATATCGAAAGTAAACTCAATTGATTGCATAGAAAACGTGTCATTAGTAGATTTAGTCCTTTAAAGAGAATTTTAGAATGTGGGCGTGCAGAGAGATACAGAGCATAGCCACCAATGTATTTCTCCCGTCTCATTTATTCCAAATAATTGAAACCTTTTTACTCTCTAGATTGTAATCCAGGTCAACTTTTGCTGTGAATAGGGAAAGTGTCGCAGCATCAAGCTGATCTTTTCCTCTATATGGTCAAACAGTTAGAATGAGGTTGGTTCCATTAGTTCATTTGTAGTAACTCAATATATGTAAAGGTAGTGACACTGTAGATCCTTAAGAACAACTATCAAATTAGAGTTTCCAATTAACTGGTTGATAGCTCAAGACCCTCTTCTTCCAACCCAGAAAAATAAAATTCAAAAAGAAAGTTTGCAAGCCAACACTCACAGCATGATGGGCAGGCCAACAAATTAAATACAAGACGAAGTACAAAATCATGCAATTGCATGGCTTATCTGATGGAGTGAAACAGGCACAAACACAAACACAAACACAAAATATTATACCTTTCTAGCAAGTCGCTTCCTTTGCTTCTCCCTACTCTTGATTTCATCCATAAATGGAGAAAGGGATTCAGCAGGCAACATTCCGCATAGATCAATTTCACAAAACTGTAAAGAGAGACACAAGTGAGTGACGACAACCCACCAACGCAGACTAGGCTTCTCCTTCTGCATTCTATGAATAGTTTAAAACATATTTTTAGTATTCACCTGAAACGTTGTTGTTAAAGAAAAATGGCTTAAGAAGCGATAGCGCCTCCGCATGGCCTCTGATTGAGTTACTGTCTCCAACTGTAGTATCTTTCCCTTGATTCTGTAAACTTAATTCTTGTCAATAATCATCAAACTAGAGTACAGCAAAATATGTTCATCATTACTAGTTTTCAAACCATTTCAAAAGTTCTATCATGAAACTGTCTATACCTTCCAATTCCAGAAACACTTAGTGGGCGCATCATTTTATAGTCAAGACTTGGAAAAACACATTATTACAACAAACAATACACAAGTACTGACATCAACATTTTCCATGTGTCCAACTTTAGATAATACTTATGGGCTGTTCTCATTGTATTTCAGTTTTGAGTTTTGAATTCATTTTGTATTTTGTGTTTTTAGTGTCCATTTTAAGATGATTGAAAATGTGTTCTTTTTGACATTTTGAAAAATTGTTTTTAAAACATCAAAAATGCGTTTTGAAAATTTTGGCTTGATTATAATTGCAAACAACCGAAACATCGTTTTGAGTTTTCTTAGTAAATTAACTTGTTTTCAAAAACACATTTTCGAAAATAGAAAAGAGAATGCGTTTCACTATTTTGGAAAATCGAAAACAGAAAACAGCTTGAAAATGGTAAAGAGAACAGACCCTTAATTTCTGAGCTCATTTGGTAGTTTTTCCATTTTTACTTTACTCTTTTAACTTTATATCATATATTGAAGTTTGAGTTGGTTGGGCCTTGGGGTGTCTCCAACTCATAACTATATGTATTAGGGATCAACCATCTTACGAAAAAACCAGTAATTGTATTAAGAACAGAAGTGGGCCTAAGTTCATCGTCTTCCCTCATATCCTCCCTCGTGTGGGACACGGACCAAATTTTCTCACCAAACTGATGCGGTCTGCAGATAAATGCAAATGGTGTAACGAAAATCCTAAGAACTGACCAAAAACCAAGCTCAAATACCATATTAAACCCTTGATAAGCTTGTGTTAAACCCTAAATCATTGGTGTTGGATGGAGCAACTCATATTCATGTTAAATAGTAGAAGAAATTCAGTCACGAAAGAGCATAAAACAACATATATCTTTGATCATTTTTTTCACAATCACAAGCAAGGTATACTGATATCAGTGGGTAACATAGTGCTTGTTTGATAAAGATTTTTTGAGAATTGATTCTTTGAAAAGTGATTTTTTTTTTAAAATGCAAATGTGGGGTTAAAAAGTAGGGGAAAGTTATGAGAAAACATGAAAAAATGAGCTTGGGAGAGAAGTGCTTCTCAAATAATCAAAATCAAACAACGGCGTAATCGAATGTCTTCTATCCATTATTATGATGCTAAGAAATTATGGTCTGCCAATCCCTTATGAGGTAAGAAATAACTTACAGAATTCTACAATATACAATCATAACAGAACAGAAAAATCCGCTTCACTTTGAGCTTGTAATGGAAAATGTATCTTTTGTAGGTAAGAAGTTTTGCAGTACACTTTTTAGTTTAAAAAACAGAAGCAGAGATATTAGTTTGTCTCCAACCTGTTTGGAAGCTTTTCAAAGCTCCCATAGTGGTGTAGAAGACACTTCATATTTAGCGGATGTAGGATAAGGTGCTGACCATCAACAGCCTGGAATTTGAATACAGAAAACAAGAGGATCGCAATTACTTACTACCATCTTTAGAGGGAAGGTGCACAAAGATTACAATTATATATTGATTGCCTTAACTTCAATGTCTGATTTCTCAGTTTGCCAGGTCTCCTTTCCCAAGCTAAACACAGGAAAAAGGGGGGGGGGGGGGGGACAATTGATATCACTGACCTGGTAGAAATGGTAAGAATCAATGTCTTTGATGTCCTTGAAGCCACTAGGATGCATGTGTACATTCTTGTTTTCATCAAATGAAGATGATGATGATCCATCACGATCTAATGATTCATTAACATTCACAACTTGAGCCAAAAGGAACTGCCCATCCACTTTATCTGGAGCTGGTTTTTGCAACCACTTTAAGTTATCATTAATTCCAGTAGAGGTTGTTTGTTGCACAACAGTAGCTTTTGGCGTTGGTGGAGATGAACTGTCATAAGCCTTCTTGCTGTTGGAATGATGCTCATTCCAATAGGTCTTCCTTTGCTCCAATTGTTTCATTGCAGCAGAGACATATGGAAGTTTCTGGAGGTCATCAACTAGACCTGAATATGCCCTGGCTAACCAACTATCTAGATCTGACATTGCCTCTCTAACAGCCAGGTCCACATCTGAAGTCAAGGAGAACTTTGAGAAAGAATCTTGAATCTCCGCATCAAAATGATTTCCTTCATTGTTTTTAATAGACAAAGTAAACGAATCTTTTTGGCGAGTTAATAGAACAAATTCTATTTCACTACCAATCTTGTGATGTTCAACGTTCTCAATGCGGATGGTGTACAAATCTTTTGAAGATATCATCGTAAAGCATAGTGGGCACTTTTTCCAATGTTCAACTTTATGATCATATTCGTCCATTGAAAAATATTGCAAAATGCACGAGAAACAAAAGATATGACCACACGAGGTTATCTGTGGGCATAAGGGATCTTCCAAGCATATTGGACAGTGGACAGGAGAGGATGTTGAATACTTCAAGCAAATGATATCCTCCCAACATAACATTTTGTCCGGATCCATAGACTCAAGCTCATAGTTTCCAGAATCAAGCAATACAAACTTGTAATTTGCTTGAAGGAACAGATCCTTGTTATAAGGTTTTCTCTTGCGCTGTCTTCTGGCAAGAGGAGCTCTTGGCTGAGGACGGGAAACAGGTATAGGATCATAATGAAAATTCAATAAGTGATTGCCACTAACCATCTGAGCTTTCCTTCCCGTTAAATTCATTCTTCCTTGAGAACTTGTAGGTGGGGTACTCTGACAGTTAACACGGGTCTCAGAAGATTTCTCTCTTAGTTCAGTGGATCCTACCCCGGCTTGTGTGGCAGCTTCATGGTGTGAGCTTTTACCACTGTTTTCATAAGTCTCACTTCTGTAATCATTTTGGCTCTCATACTCATTCACCTGATGAGAGTAAGAAAAATAATGAAAAGAACCAACCAAACTTAATAAATTCAAACAAAAAAAGAATCAAAATTACAATAAGACCTAAAAATGAGCAAAAATACCTCGCTGGAAGGTCCATCAGAATATCCTGCAGTTGGAGCCACTTGCCCTGAAAAATTGAACCACAAATACAGTAAGCACTTCAAACTGCAGTCAGCAAAACACATATTAGGTAACAACCAGAAATGCAACTCATCTAAGCTATCATACTAAATGACTGCAAAAGGGCAACCATTGCAATAAACAATGAAAACTTAAACATTAAGCAGACAAAGTGCAGTAATAGAATTGATAAAGAAACTTCGAATAGAGCAAAAAAAAAAAAATTTAATTTCATAACATCTAGATGAGGAGTTCTAGGGTTTCATTTTCACGCACCAAAATTGAACACATAAAATACCCACAAAAAATAGAAGTGAATTGAATTAAAAAAGAATAAAGAAGAGTACAATACAGACCCTCGAAAACGTCAGAAATTCGGAGAGATTCGAAGGAGGCATGGAAGGTTTGCTGGTGGAGATTAGATCCGCCATGATGTGGATGAGGAGAGAGGCATCCATCGTCGGAAAAAAGGGATTGAGATGAAGGCTGAGCAGATGAAGATGACTTTGAACCTAGATTCTTGTAGGGGGAGATGGACATGAAATTGAAATTAGGTAGCTGTACGATGGATTTTTCGCCTTTGTTCGCTTCGTCTTTGGCTTCGGCTTTGGGGCTTTTGCCTCTCAATAATTAATATAATTTATCGGTAATTCACACAAAACGCCTCAATCATTTGTTGAATTGCGCAAATCATCTCTATTGTTCCATTTTTTATATTTGGATCCTTTTCGTCTACTTTCATCAATTTGGAAAGAGTATTTACATTACCACTATTAGCCGATTTGATGTAGGCTTAATAAAAAGTGATTTATTTATTTTTTCTGGTTAAAAAGTATAAAATATCCATTCACTTGCAAAATTATTTTACGGAGATAATTTGTGATTGGAAATAAATTTGATTTTTTTTAAAGAATCTCTACCAAATATATACTATATTATTTTTCCTGAAACAATAATATACATATACATATAATCATCTTCCTCACACCACCATCTCACCCCAACTCGACTGACCACCATAACAAGACAATTGTCAAACTCATTCTCCAACTCCGTAAAAATATAACATATTACAATGCTAAAAATATAATGTGTTACAATGATTACTACAATTATATCGTATACTTAAAATTACATCCTTGGACGGGAGCTTTCACTCGTTTAGTTGCAAATTTGCAACTTGTCTACAGTAATAAAAAGTGAATAATCTGAAATCGAGTTCTCTATATCAAAAAGTCTTTATGCTTAAAAATATCATCAATTGTGACTGACGAGTAGGGTGCTTGACAGCTGTGATTGAGCTTTGTATGTCACATCTAGCATTTCGTGATGAAAGATGGAACTCGAAGCTCTATCAAAACCTTCAGTAAATCGTGCCACTCGAGGATTGATCTTAGTATACACCAAATTTTTAGCAAGCATTTTACATGTTGGCTGGGAAATCTCAGTTGTATTATTAAATTCAAGTTTGTTTTGAATAGCATCAATTGACAACTGCAAATCCACAACATCGCCAACTGCAACAAAGAACCAAATTCTCAAATAAGTAAAACCAAATTAATACACTTGTCTAACATAACTAAAGAAGGAAGCTAATGCCAATAGCTAGTGGCACAAATGACTAATGCTTACTGCATTTTATTTTACCATTCCAAGTTCAATCAATTGTTACGCTTTATACATTCCATCCTATGCTGAAAATTAACGATTTTGAGGAAGTCGAAAGAAGAATCTCCACAATTTTCGCACTATGAAAATCTTAAGGTGAAGCCTGAGCTAGCATTCAAATGCATTAGTGTTAGGACCCTTTCCGGAAAAATGGATATGGCACGGATTCTGCCTTGCTGTTGCCATGCCATGGTCGAAGAAATGCAGGATACTCGGAGTTTAGCATAGATTCGGGAATTAAGGCAGCGTGCAGATTTAGTGATCGAGACACAGATGCCTAATTTAATTGATGGCGGCATCACGAGATAGAATTCGGGGACGCAAGTTAGATTAGTATTTTTCGATGGATTTATGCAGGCTGTGTCTGGCAGCTTACTGTCCAGATGGTTTCAGTACTCGGATTAGTGTAAAACATGTCACATGGAAGGCACATGATGGCAGTTTTGAGTGGTTTTTGCAATAAACTTGACATGGGGGTAGTTTATGGCATGAAATTCCTGGAAATTTGGGCAAACTGACCCAGCAATTGGAGTCTGTCAACTGCAATCCGGATTTTCTCTATTTATTCTAAGTGTTGGGACATTTTAGAAAAGATAGAATAGTAGATGCTTGCGATGAGACAACAATGGCTGCGTTAAGATAGAATAGTCATTTTCTTTGTTTTATGGAAATAAAGTTCGGAAAAGTTTGCCGAAAATCTAAAGTTCCTGAGTTCTGTTTTATCACTTCAATCCTTTAAATTCTTGAGTTTTCGAGACCTGAAAGTGTAAATTCGTGTGCAAGGCTGGTTGGGGATGAAAAACCTCAGCACTATCGTAGGTTTATTGAAAAGGCCCTGTGACAATTAGCATCGTGATGATGACGTTCGGGTTAGCCTAAGAATTTGCATACCCAAAATCTTTTTTTTTTTTTCTATTTCTGCAGCATCAAAATGTTCATAAAATGGCCCCCAAAGCTTAATGAATCCAATTGATTTCTCTTTGCAAACCTCAATTTTATATTTCCAGCATTTCGTCGAACACTTGGCCTTCAATTTTCTCCAACGCGGTCCTGGAAAACCATTTTGAACCAATTGGTTGTATCTCATTTTCAACTTCATGAAATTGCCTTCTCTGATGGGCTCCCACTCGATCAATGAATCGAGCCTCCACAACAGCATTTGCAGAACTTTTCAACTAGTCATGTCGAGTAAAAGTAACTAGTTCGAGGAAAATAAGGGTCTGTTCTCTTTACCATTTTCAAATCGTTTTCTGTTTTCGATTTTCTAAAACAGTGGAAACGCGTTCTCTTTCCTATTTTCGAAAACACGTTTCTGAAAACAAGTTAAAAATTTACAAAGAAAACTCAAAATGACAAATTTATCGTTTTGGATGTTTTTATTTATAATCAAGTCAAAATTTTCAAAACGTTTTTTGAGTGTTTTCAAAACAATTTTTCAAAATGTCAAAACAAACACATTTTCAATAATCTCAAAATGGACACTCAAAACACAAAATCCAAAATGAATTCAAAACTCAAAACACAAAACTGAAATACAAAAAGAACAGCCCATAAGGTGTTCTAGAACAGATCCACTGCTGATGTTCTAGAGATTAAATTGAAAGATTTGTTTAAAAAAGAAATCTCACAAAAGAAAAATTGAGCTTGAATTTAATGTTAGGTTTTAATGGGTTTATTGAAAAATTGTTGTTTAACAAGGAAAATTCTTATTTTCTAAGAAAAAGAAACAATATGTCATTGTTTTTCAAGTTTTTGTCAGAGGGAAAAAGAATAAGAAAAAAAAAATGATGGTAGAGTTGTTTCTAGGATGCACGAGAGTGGCGGCCACCATCAACGGAGGTTGGGGTGGGGTGGAATGGTGGTGTGAGGAAGAGAGTTAGATGTTTCAATAATTATCCAACTTATACCACGATCACAATTTACTTACTAAATTTCAAACTACTTCATAGAGCTTCATTGAAACTTTGTCAGTTTGCACTCCATCTATCACCTTAAAAAATCCTTTCCTTAATTCACTGACATGGGTGACAGAAATCCCACATGAAAAATTATGGCTGTTAAAAAAATTACGACTAAGCCAAATCAATGTTTCATTACTCATCCAACTTTTACTGGTCACGGTTTTCTCTTCAAACTTCAAAATGCTTCCCAATGATCACCCAACTTTGAGACATTGCACTACATCCATCATCCATCAAATTCCATTCCCTTCATTGCTAACATATCGCACAAAAATTTCACGTAACAAGTTACGATCTTTAAAAATTTTACAACGCATTCAAAGCATCAACTAGCCAAATCACCTTTTGTGAAACACAACTTCCACGGCCCTACAAACTTCTTTAAGCCCCAATAACGCATCCCCAAATTTAGCCTAAAACCCATAGCCCATAACTCACTCATCCCACCCATGTAGCTAACTTGTGTAATAAGACATAATCGATTGTTGAGAAGGATGGAAGAAGTTGCCACTTATAAAACCTATACCCCAATTGTACCATTTGATTGGTGTCTGTCTGATCCCAATCTTCCATTTTTGCAGGTGTGTGTCCAATTATTTGAGGAATCACAGTTTTGTTCTAGTGACAATTGGGGAATAAGGCTTTATAAGTAGTAAGACGAGTGAATTGGGGACTATTTTTTAAGGATTGAAATTGGGAACACTTGATTGTGGCTTAAAGAAGTTTTTATGGTCGTGGAAATCGTGTTTCAGATATGGTGATTTTGGTGAGTTGATGGTTTGCTAAGTTGTAATTTTTTAATGATTGTAACTTGCCATGTAGATTTCTTGTGATACATTAGCTATAGACTACAGTGGGAACAAAACAATGGGTAATGAAACAATAGTTTGGCAGAGTTGTGACCAAGTATAAATTGGATGAGTAATGAAACAATTGTTTGGCAGAGTTGTGACCAAGTATAAATTGGATGAGTAATGAAACAATTGTTTGGCTGAATTTTAATTTTTTTTTTAATGATCGTAACTTGCTGTAGGATTTTCCTTAGCACATCAGTGAATAAAGTAACAGATTTTTTAGGGTGATGGATGGAGTGTAGACGGAAAAAGTTCATTAAGCACCATGAAATACTTTAAAGTTTAGTAAGTCAACTGTAACCATGGTATAAGTTGGGTAATTATTGAAACATTTAACTTTGAGGAAGATGATTAAATTTGTGCGCTAATATATTAATACTATTAATATATGGGAAGAAATGACTTGACCAAAATATCCCTTTTCAAATGAACCGAGAGGGGCTAAATATAGGAAATGGTTAAGGGCCTGTTTGGTACAGATTTTCATTTTCTACAGTAAATCAATTCTCATTTTCAACCACACATTTTTCAATAAAATAATATTTTCCATCACATCAATACTTTTTTCTTCTTTTTCAACCACATATTTTCCATCATATCACTATTCAAAAATCAATTCTTCTCACAAAAATCCCTACCAAACACACTCTAAATATCAAACGAAAATGGCCATTTGCTCGAATAATGATTGATCTGAGGGTTCAAACATCAAAATTAAATGAAAAACTAAGGACATTTCTAATATTGACAAAACTCCCCTCTTGCTCCATCGAGTTTGAAAATGCTCTTCGTAATTTCCAAGAAGTGAAAGAAAAAATAGTAGAAAGGAGTGTAGGATTGGTATGTGTCAAAAGGCCTTACCAAGGACTTAGTGTCCAAAACATCGAGGGGGATGTGAAAAGCCCATAGTTATTGTTGGTTGTTAATATCTGTAAATGGTTGTTTAGACAAAAAAATATATATAAATTTAATTCGCAGGAGCGTAATAACTCTAGAAAATGAAAAAAAAAAAAAGAAGGCAAGAAAAAGAAAATAAAGTGAAGAACGAAATCCAAGGCAAGTGAAAACAATTTCTCCTTAAGACAATATTGCCCCGCAATAGTACCAACGGTCTACGGCAATTGTCTCCTAAGATGCAACAGATACAATTTGTAGTAGAAACACTTCAAACCACAATCAATAACAAACTTTGAACGAAAATTTCACTCTACAAGAAAATGGTTTTGGAATGACTTTTAGAGGGTATTTTGCAAGAATTTTTGATGTAATGCTCAATGTAAAATGATATGGGATCATAATGGAAGTCCAAAGGGTCCTATTTATTGAAGAGGAGTGGTTGTGAGTGAAGTGTCACGCCCCAAAATCAGCAACCTTCATGAAAGGAATCATTCATTGTTGTCGCTAGTCTGTCACTCGAGTGATAATGACACATATTCATCAGAACCTCTCTCGCTCACCCGTCGCTCGAGCAGCAATAGGCAAGCTTTGGAGTTAGTCATTTTTATCCAGTATTTCCTCTTTTCTATCCATCGTAATTTCTCATTCATCCGAAATTAGTTTTGAGATTCTAAATATACCACGACAATTTACTCAACGAGTAGTATAATTTAGTTTATATTTATTCATAATTTGACATCAAATCAAGTCCAAATATTTGATCGAAATTGACACGAAAGTCACTTTTCCATACTTAACTAAATTTTATTTTCATGCTTTAAACCAAATTCTGAAAATCCCCCATATGAAGGGAAATTCGAATATGCTCATGCTATGCAAAAATATGATGCATTATAGAGATAGAACATAAAACACTGTATCAGGTAAGGTAGCTTCCGACCTTAAACCTTCTTTAGTGAAATACTATCGGATTTACTGGTTAATTGGTGAACGTGTATTGAACCATTCAACCATTAGTGTAAACCAAGACAATAATACTCACATAGATATCTTCCATAAATCATTCATGTTTCTTATAACTTGGTTCATTTTGGCTCTGAACTGCTCTTAGGTTTTATAAGTGTTTAGAAAATTTCAGTCTTTGTACAATTTTCATTGATGTGGCCCCACCTCACATTTATATAGGTGACCTCTTATTAAGAGTGTTCTGCCCTACTTCACTTGACTTAATCAAGATATAGGAATCATTAAAAGGATATCTTAACCTTAAAATTTTGCAGAAAGTACTTTAATTATCATATGAATGAATTAGGAAACATTTTCTCAAGTGCTTCATTGAATTTTCATAACTTAGTTATCCCCTTGAACCAAGATCTTGAGATCTCCAGTCAATAAGGTAGGGTTACAATTACAAAAATTCTTACGTAGTAGGCTTTAATCCCATTCCTTTCGATAAACAACGTACTTGATCTCTCTGTAAACCTTTAGTAAGTGGATTCATGATGTTCTCCTTTGACTTCACATAATCTATGGAGATGATCCATTAGAGATTAGTTGCTTAGAGTGTGTTTGAGCCACATTATTTTGAAAAAATATATTTTGAAATAGTAGATTGATAGAGAATGTGTGGTTGAAAAAGAAGGAAAAATTATTGATATGATGGAAAATATTATTTTATTGAAAAATGTGTGGTTGAAAATGAGTAGAAGAATGAGAATGAAAATTTTAATGTGGCTCAAACAGGGGCTTAATGGTATTGTGTCTACGGCGTATATATCTAGAATTACCATTATATATGCTGCTTTGAGCCCTTCCAATAACCAATTGACTATCACAATGTATACTAATTGCCAGTACCGACTTAGGCCAACATGAAATATCTTCCAAGATGTTATGAAGTCATTCTGCTTCTTCTCCAGCTTTGTCCAAAGCAATAAACTCTGATTCCATCGTTGATTGAACTATACAAGTTTGCTTCGTCGACTTCCATGATATAGCAGCTCAACCAATGGTAAATAAATAACCACTAGTAGATTTAGAATCTTTTATATCGGATATCCAATTCGCATCACAATATCCTTCTAATACCGTGAAATAATTTTTGAAGTGTAATCCATAGGTTAAAATATACTTCAAATACCTAAGAATCCTTATTAAGGTATTCCAATGATCATAGCTTGGATTACTTATGAATCTACTAAATTTATTTTACAGCAAATGTTATGTTCGGTCGAGTGCAATTAGTAATATACATTAGACTGCCTATAACCTTTGAATACTTTAGTTGTGACACACATTCACCCGTATTTTTGACTAAGTGTAAACTTGTGTCAATAGAGATTTTCGCAGGACATTCCTCAAATACATTATACCTTTCAAATATACTCTCAATGTAGTGAGATTGGAAAAGGATAATTTCTTCTAATATTTTAGAGATCTTAATCCCTAATATTATATTAGTCACACCCAAGTCTTTCATACCAAAATTTTTTGTTAACATTCTCTTGGAGTTTAACATTATTTCGTAACTATTGGTCATTATCAACATGTCGTCTACATATAGACATACAATCACGTAGTCTTTTGGTGTATATTTTATGTATACACACTTGCCATACTCGTTTATCTTAAATCCATTAGACAACATCATTTTGTCAAACTTTTGGTGTCGTCGTTTAGGAGTTTATTTCAATCCATACAAGGACTTAAAACTAATTTACAAACATTTTGTTTGTGATTAGGAGAGACGAACCCTTCGGGCTGTTCCATGTATATCTCATCTTTTAACTCACCATTTAGGAATACTAATTTTACATTAATTTGATGAATCTCAAGGTTATGTGATGCCGCAATGGCAATTAACAACCTTATCGAGGTGATTCTAGTTGCAGGTGAGTATGTATCAAAGAAGTCAATTCCTTATTTTTGTTTATATCCCTTGGCAACCAATCTAACCTTATATTTGTCAATGAATCCATTTGGTTTTAGTTTCCTTTTGAAAATCCATTCACACTCCAAAGACTTGTTTCCAGAAGATAAATCAACTAACTCTCAAGTATGATTTTGCATTATAGAATCTATCTTACTATTGATAGCTTCTTTCCAATGCGGTGCTCCAGTGTAGACATTGCTTCATCGAAAGTCTTTGGGTCATTTTATGCCATATAGGCTAGAAAATCCAGGCCAAACGAAGTAGATATTCTAGCCCTTTACTATGCTTGGTTCTTCATCATTTATGTAACGCCCCGACCCGCATGGATCGAAACATCACTAGATTAACTATACTTTAGCCGTTGACTTAATAGAATTAACCTTACCCTTAGCGGAAAGTTTAAACATTTAATTTATGAAATTTAAATCAACATAAATTGTTAAAAGAAAATAATTCAATACTATAAACAAAACAATTCAAAATGTCTTTAGAATATATTCCGTGCATGCATCCACAATTGACGTCAAATTTTAGGCAAAACTTTAAAAATAATGTTGCTGTTTTCTTTTTCTATCTCATATGAGTAGTGACAAAATAAATTCGTTTGCATAACTAACGACCTCAAAACTTCGTGAACATTTAATACAAGGTAAAAAACTCTTTATAATATGACATATCAAAAAATTGGGCTCCGTCGGCAACAGATAGGGCATTAAAATATTTTTCGAAACCCCACAGCAACTTTGGTTGGGAGGAAACCCAGTATAGTTCACTTAATATATCATATAAAATTTTACACAATTCGAACTAACATGAATTTAGCTATATCCAGTAGCTAGCCCCTGAGACTATCATATTCAATTTCTTTTGTCCAAAAACATCAAGTAACGGGTGAGATATAAATTTTTGAAGCCAAGAGCAGAAACTGAAAAACAGCAACACTCACCCGTGCAGTTTACTTAACATGACATATAAAATCCTACTAACATCAGATTGACATGATTTCAAGTTCATTCAGTAGCTAACATATAAGTTTATCCAATTCCACTGATTTTGTCTAAAGTTTCCAAATAATGAGTGAGTTATGATTGTTTGAAATCAACTACAGAAACTGGAAACCCAGCAACACTTTCTAGTGCAGTTTACTCTAAGTGCCCTATAAAATTTTACCGACATTGGATTGACTTGATTCCATGTTTATTTCGTAGCTAACCTATAAGGCTATCAAACGCCACTCATTTCATTGAAAAATTCCAAGTAACGACTAAGTTACGGATTTTTGAAGTCAAGTCAGAAACGAAATTTCTAGAAAAACAGCAACGTTACTTTGCTAACATCTTTTTTTAAAATATAAACCAGCGACTTGTAAGATAATTTCCATAATGCATAACTTATTCATAAATAAATGTATTTAGAACAGTTCCATAAACAACATTTCATAGGAAACAAATTATTTAAAGTAAACATTTTCGTAGTAAAATTGAAAACATTAAATCACCGGCCTCTCCATAGCACGTTGCATCATTCTTTACCATCATCCACGTCCCAAGCAAATCATATCAAATCAACCTGTAGAGAAGGAATTAACCCATGAGTTTAAAACTCAATAGATGTCATTGGTGCGTTTCGTTAACAAATTATAAAATTTCGAACTATAGATTCATACCGTCGCACGTAGAGGGATTTCCGGCAAAATCCAATTTCTGTGGAGTTATGATTTAACATAACGCATAGAACCGGAGAATGATCATTCAACTATAGTAGTATCATAACACCGTACCCGAAGGCACCAATTCATTCAAACTTTTAACGAAAATCATAATTTGAAAACGAAACAAACACTTGCACCTCTACCTACCTTTGTTAAAAGCTTTTGAAAGTATTATGTTGGATGATTGTTGTTGCTTCCCGACGGTATCAGAACTTTTAGAAATATGCTCCTCTCCTATTCTTTTGAAAATCTTTTTCCTTGATCAAAGTGTGCACTCTCCTTCACACTCTTGCTATTCTTTTAAACTTTACTTAACATAAAGATTTTTTTTAGAGAAAATAAGTGTAATCTCGGATTTGAGGAAAGATGTAGTTAAAAAAAAATGTTTTTCCTCTTCTTGTAACCTCCCTTTTTAATGGAAAACTAAATGAAAGAGTTATATTATCATTAATCTTGTTAAATTGAGTCTTTAACTAGGAATTTGAAGAGTTTTAAGTCCAACAAATAATTTTATAAAATACTTCATAAAAACATCTGCATGATGATTCGAACCTGGGTGGCCAATAGGAAATACCATGCAGATGACCATTGTGGCAACCCAGTTATTCATTAAATCTTTGAAATCAAATTTACTTAAACTTAATGTCTTAAAGTATTGAGCTTATAAATAACTTATGGCTTGTACTTTCATAACCCTAAATGGGCCAAGCTTCCATAGCTTATTTCTTAAATGGGCTACACCAACCAAATTAAGACTATAAAATCTGGGACATTACATCCCTCACACCTTAAATAAAATTTCGTCCTCAAAATTTACCTTATGATCTGGTAAATAGTGTTGGGTATTTGTTTTAACATTTTCTTCTCTTTCCCAAGTAGTTTCTTCTACTCCATGATTACTCCATTGTACCTTGATCAGTTGAATCTCTTTGTTCCGTAACTTATGCACCTTTCGATCTAGTATTGAAATTGGAAATTCCTCGTAGGATAAATCTTTCTGTACTTCTAGAGATTGAGAATTGACCACGTGATCGGGATCATGCATATACTTTTGGATCATCGATATATGAAACACGTTATGAACTGCTGATAGCTCGGGCGGCAAAGCTAATCGATAAGCTACATTTCCGACCCTATCAAGTATTTCGAATGGTCCAATATAACGAGGTCGTAGTTTTCCTTTCTTGCCGAAACTAAGTACACCTTTCATTGGCGACACTTTCAGAAAAACTTTTTCTCGAACTTTAAATTCCAAGTCTTTTCTTCTGGTATCAGCATAGCTCTTTTGTCTATCTTGTGCGGCCTTTATCCTAGTGCGGATCTTATCAATGACTTCAACTGTCCTTTCAACTTGAAATCATGTCAATTTGATGTTAGTAGGATTTTATATGTCATGTTAAGTAAACTGCACGGGTGAGTGTTGCTGTTTTTCAGTTTCTGCTCTTGGCTTCAAAAATTTATATCTCACTCGTTACTTGATGTTTTTGGACAAAAGAAATTGGATATGATAGTCTTAGGGGCTAGCTACTGGATATAGCTAAATTCACGTCAGTTCGATTTGTGTAAAATTTTATATGATATTTTAAGTGAACTGTGCTGGGTTTCCTCCCAACCCGAGTTGCTGTGTGGTTTCGAAAAATATTTTAATGCCCTGTCTGTTGCCGACGGAGCCCAATTTTTGGATATGTCATATTATAAAGAGTTTTATACCTTGTATTAAAGGTTCACGAAGTTTTGAGGTCGATAGTTATGCAAACGAATTTATTTTGTCACTACCCATATGAGATAGAAAAAGAAAACAGCAACATTATTTTTAAAGTTTTGCCTAAAATTTGACGTCAATTGTGGATGCATGCACGGAAGATATTCTAAAGACATTTTTGATTTGTTTTGTTTATAGTATTGAATTATTTTCTTTTAACAAATTATGTTGATTTAAATTTCATAAATTAAATGTTTAAGCTTTCCGCTAAGGGTAAAGTTAATTCTATTAAGTCAACGGCTAAAGTATACTTAATCTAGTGATGTTTCGATCCATGCGGGTCGGGGCGTTACAGCGTGGTATCAGAGCCACAGGTTTAGTCGATTCTGTAGACTAGACATTTTTTTTTTTGAAAAACAATTTATGAATGTGTATTTTAAGTACAAGTACGAAAGTTAAAATGGGATGATAAAATATTTACGGCTCTCCATAGCATCTTGTATCCATTAGTCGACCTCATCCTACGGCCCATGTATGTTTAACTAAGCAAAGTTTAAATTCTTGTTATGAAAATGTTATGATTCTGTAGTTATGTTTTCCATGTTTCGCTACGTTTTACATTTTTCATTATGTATATCTTATATGCAAATATAAATGTACTATGAAAAGAAAAAAAGTGTTATTCAAAAGACATGTATTGGGTTAGAACTTAAGGTTGTGGACTGCATATGACAAGGAAAGACAAATTCTAGGGATAGGAATCCTATTAGTCAATAAGAGATAGATATTCGAGCTTACCTAGATTTTGAGGTAGATGAATCTATAGACCTTGACAATCACATGCGAAGAATGTACTAGTATTGAAAAAAATACATGTATATAATTCTGATGAAGTTGAGAAATAATTCTCTATTTTTCTTAGTATTCTGGTACTGGTAGATGAAATTAATGAGATATAATATTCTTATCTCAAAGGAAATGTCTCGAGCAAATCAGAACAATTTGATAAGGGACCTCCTGCAAGCGGTTCAAGATCTTGGCAGGCAGAATCAGAATCAAGCCCCACCCTTACCACTAGCTCCTGTAGCTCACCCAACCCATGCCTCGATTGTTGAGTTATTTCGAAGGCATAAGCCCCCTACTTTCGATGGAGCATCTGGTCCACTGGTAGTTGAGGAATGGCTTCGTAAGTTGGAACGAATTTTTCGGCTTATAAACTGTACTGATGCTCAAAAAGTCCAGTGTACAGAGTTTATGTTTACTGGTGATGCAAGTCACTGGTGGGATTCGATGTCTCGAACTAGGACCCCGGAGCAGCAATTGGCGTTAACTTGGGAACAGTTCAAGGAGGAAGTGATGGATAAGTATTTTCCTCAGTCTCTAAGAGATTTCAAGGAAAGCGAATTCCTTCAGCTTAAGTAGGGTAATATGTCCCTGACTGATTACGAGCGAAAGTTTGATCAACTCTCAAGGTTTGCTCCACACCTGGTTGACACGGAAATTAAGAAGACTCGAAGGTTTGAGCAAAGGTTAAACCCAGACATAAGCATGATTCTTATGTCACATCGTTTTACATCATACCGTGAAATGTTAGAACGAGCTCACGCTATTTGGTATCAAAAGGCTAATGCAGAGCAACACAGTCAATTGTTCGGCCAGCAGGATAAAGGACAAGCTGGGAAGAGAAAGTGGAATGGTCAAAAAAAAGAAAAGGGCAAGTGGAAAAATAAGAAAACCAATATCAGACCTGGTGTTAGTAAGGCCATAGTACCTATAGTAGCATCGTACCCTAAGTGTGGTAAGCATCATCGTGGTGAATGTTTGTTCGGGAAGAATGCCTGTTTTCGATGTGGTAAACCAGGGCATATTGCTAAGGATTGTCCCACCTTTGCTCAGAAGAAGGATGATAACAATGATCAGAACAAGAAGGGCAAAGCACGAGTCTTTACGCTCACTCAGAAGGATGTAGAGGAGAACTCAAACGTAATAGCAAGTATTTTACTCATATCCAATACACCTGCTTATGTATTGTTTGATTCGGGAGCTACTCACTCTTTTGTATCAACGTCTTTCATTACTAAAGCTAGTATTAGTTGTGATAAGTCAGAGAGTACACTAGAAGTTAGCATTCCTTCGGGCGAAACGTTGACCACTGATAAGTTAGCCAAGTCGGTGAATCTTGATATTGAGGGAAAAATATTAGAAGCTAATTTATATCTGATAGAGATGAAAGATTTTGATGTGATTTTGGGTATGGATTGGTTGGGAAGTAATTATGCAACCATTCGTTGTAGAGAAAATGAAGTGTCTTTTCAAAAACCAGGAGAACAATTTTTTTTCCCTGGAATAAAGACCAAACTCAATCTCCAACTGGTATCTACCTTGCAAGCCGAGAGAATATTGAGAGAAGAAACATCTCAAGGGTTACTAGTGAACATCTCAGGAGAAAAACAAGCGACGATAAAGATTGAGGATGTACCAGTGGTACAAAAATTTATAGATGTGTTTCCTGAAGATCTACCTGGTATCCCACCGGATAGACAAGTAGAGTTTACCATAGATCTGGTTCCTAAAGCGGCACCAGTATCTAAAGCTCCATACAGAATGGCTCCAAAAGAACTTCAGGAGTTGAAAGTTCAGTTATAAGAATTGTTGGACAATGACTTTATCCGACCAAGTGTATCTCCTTGGGGCACACCAATGTTATTTGTAAAAAAGAAAGATGGAAGTTTGAGGATGTGTATCGACTATCGGGAGTTGAATCGTTTGACCATCAAGAATAAGTATCCTCTCCCGAGAATTGAGGATTTGTTTGATCAATTAAAAGGGGCTAAAGTATTTTCCAAGATCGACTTACGATCTGGATATCATCAATTGAAGGTTAAGGCTAGCGATATACCCAAGACGGCTTTCAGAACTCGTTATGGACATTATGAGTTCACAGTCATGCCATTCGGGTTGACAAATGCTCCCGCAGTATTCATGGATTTAATGAATCGTGTTTTTCACAAGTATTTAGATCAATTTGTCATAGTCTTCATCGATGACATTTTGATATACTCTAAGAGTACAGATCAGCATGAGGAACATCTTAAAATAGCGTTAGAAATACTGCGCAAGGAAAAGTTATATGCAAAATTTAAAAAGTGTAAATTTTGGCTTGAGCGAGTTGGGTTCCTCGGTCATGTAGTTACTGCCCAAGGAATTGAAGTAGATCTAGTAAAAGTGGAAGCGGTAACTAACTGGAAGACACCGACTAACGTTGGTGAAGTTCGGAGTTTTCTAGGATTGGCCGGGTACTATCGGAGATTTATTGAAGGATTCTCCAAAATATCTGGACTAATGATGCAATTGACAAGGAAATGGGTAAAGTTTCTATGGATAGATAAGTGTGAGCAAAGCTTTCAGAAGCTAAAGCAACGATTGATTACAGCACCGGTGTTAACTATACCCGAAGGTTCAGAAGGGTTTGTTATATATAGTGATGCATCCAAACAAGGTTTGGGATGTGTGTTAATGCAATATGGAAAAGTGATTGCATATGCATCAAGGCAATTGAAGCAACATGAATAGAACTAGCCGACGCATGATCTAGAACTTGCTGCGGTAGTTCATGCATTAAAGATATGGCGCCATTACTTGTATGGAGGAAAGTGCGATATTTACACAGATCATAAGAGTCTCAAATAATTTCTTCACACAAAAGGAACTGAATATGAGACAGAGGCGATGGTTGGAGCTAGTAAAGGATTACGACTGCACTATTATTATCATCCAGGTAAGGCTAATGTTGTTGCGGACGCTCTAAGTAGAAAGTCAATGGGAAAGTTGGCATCATTACCTACTATTCAGAAGGAGTTGATCAAAGACTTGGAAAATTTTCGAATTGAAGTGGTTACTACATCAGAACAAAGTATAGCTCGTTTAGCAACTTTAGTGGTTCGACCAACTCTCAGAGATCGGATCATAGAAGCACAGGATAAAGATCCATTTTTCCAGAAGATCAGGAAAGAAATTGGCACTGATAGGAGGAAGGATTTTGGAATAGCTTCGGATCGGGCACTGATGTTTAAAGGAAGAATTTGTGTGCTTAAAGATGAAGTTTTGATGAATGAGATATTAGAAGAGGCTCATTTCACCCCGTACACCGCACATCCTGGTGGTACGAAAATGTATCGAGATCTTCGAGATACATTTTGGTGGAGGAATATGAAAAGAAGTATAGGTCTATTTGTGGCAAAATGTATAATGTGTCAACAAGTTAAAGCAGAACATCAAAGACCAGCAGGGTTGTTAAATCCATTGGACATACCTGAATGGAAGTGTGAGAATATTGCAATGGACTTTGTGGTAGGACTTCCGAGGTCAGTAAGAGGACACAATGCTATATGGGTAATAGTGGATCGACTAACAAAGTCAGCTCATTTTCTTTCTGTAAAAATGACATTCAGTCTAGATCAACTAGCACAATTGTACATTAGAGAGATTGTAAGATTGCATGGTGTTCCCGTGTCTATTGTATCTGATAGAGATCCAAGATTTACGTCAGAATTTTGGAAGAGCTTACAAAGAGCTATGGGAACGAAATTGGATTTCAGTACGGCGTATCACCCTCAATCCGATGGTCAATCTGAAAGGACCATCCAAATTTTGGAAGATATGCTAAGGGCCTGTGTTTTGGATCTAGGAGGCAGTTGGGAATCGTATCTACCTTTGGTGGAATTTGCCTATAATAATAGTTTCCAGGCAACTATTAGAATGGCACCATATGAAGCTCTCTACGGTAGAAGATGTAGATCACCCGTCCATTGGGACGAAGTCGGAGAAAAGAGAGTTTTGGAACCAGAGATCATTGAAAGGATAGTTGAAGTCATTGATAAGATCCGCACTAGGATAAAGGCCGCACAAGATAGACAAAAGAGCTATGCTGATACCAGAAGAAAAGACTTGGAATTTAAAGTTGGAGAAAAAGTTTTTCTGAAAGTGTCACCAATGAAAGGTGTACTTAGGTTCGGCAAGAAAGGTAAACTACGACCTCGTTATATTGGACCATTCGAAATACTTGATAGGGTCGGAAATGTAGCTTATCGATTAGCTTTGCCGCCCGAATTATCAGCAGTTCATAACGTGTTTCATATATCGATGATCCGAAAGTATATGCATGATCCCGATCACATGGTCAATTCTCAATCTCTAGAAGTACAGAAAGATTTATCCTACGAGGAATTTTCGATTTCAATACAAGATCGAAAGGTGCATAAGTTACGGAACAAAGAGATTCAACTGATCAAGGTACAATGGAGTAATCATGGAGTAGAAGAAGCTACTTGGGAAAGAGAAGAAGATGTTAAAGACAAATACCCAACACTATTTACCAGATCATAAGGTAAATTTCGAGGACGAAATTTTATTTAAGGTGTGAGGGATGTAATGTCCCAGATTTTATAGTCTTAATTTGGTTGGTGTAGCCCATTTAAGAAATAAGCTATGGAAGCTTGGCCCATTTAGGGTTATGAAAGTACAAGCCATAAGTTATTTATAAGCTCAATACTTTAAGACATTAAGTTTAAGTAAATTTGATTTCAAAGATTTAATGAATAACTGGGTTGCCACAATGGTCATCTGCATGGTATTTCCTATTGGCCACCCATGTTCGAATCATCATGCAGATGTTTTTATGAAGTATTTTATAAAATTATTTGTTGGACTTAAAACTCTTCAAATTCCTAGTTAAAGACTCAATTTAACAAGATTAATGATAATATAACTCTTTCATTTAGTTTTCCATTAAAAAGGGAGGTTACAAGAAGAGGAAAAGCATTTTTTTAACTACATCTTTCCTCAAATCCGAGATTACACTTATTTTCTCTAAAAAAAATCTTTATGTTAAGTAAAGTTTGAAAGAATAGCAAGGATGTGAAGGAGAGTGCACACTTTGATCAAGAAAAAAGATTTTCAAAAGAATAGGAGAGGAGCATATTTCTAAAAGTTCTGATACCGTCGGGAAGCAACAACAATCATCCAACATTATACTTTCAAAAGCTTTTAACAAAGGTAAGTAGAGGTGCAAGTGTTTGATTCGTTTGCAAATTATGATTTTTGTTAAAAGTTTGAATGGATTGGTGCCTTCGGGTATGGTGTTACGACACTACTATAGTTTGAATGATAATTCTCCGGCTCTATGCGTTATGTTAAATCATAACTCCACAGAAATTGGATTTTGCCGGAAATCCATCTACGTGCGACTGTATGAATCTATAGTTCGAAATTTTATAATTTGTTAACGAAACGCACCGATGACATCTATTAAGTTTCAAACTCATGGGTTAATTCCCTCTCTACAGGTTGATTTGATATGATTTGCTTGGGACGTGGATGATGGTAAAGAATGATGCAACGTGCTATGGAGAGGCCGGTGATTTAATGTTTTCAATTTTACTACGAAAATGTTTACTTTAAATAATTTGTTTCCTATGAAATGTTGTTTATGGAACTGTTCTAAACACATTTATTTATGAATAAGTTATGCATTATGGAAATTATCTTACAAGTCGCTGGTTTATATTTTAAAAAAAGATGTTAGCAAAGTAACGTTGCTGTTTTTCTAGAAATTTCGTTTCTGACTTGACTTCAAAAATTCGTAACTTAGTCGTTACTTGGAATTTTTCAATGAAACCAGTGGCGTTTGATAGCCTCATAGGTTAGCTACGAAATAAACATGGAATCAAGTCAATCCAATGTCGGTAAAATTTTATAGGTCACTTAGAGTAAACTGCACTAGAAAGTGTTGCTGGGTTTCCAGTTTCTGTAGTTGATTTCAAGCAGTCATAACTCACTCATTATTTGGAAATTTTAGACAAAATCAGTGGCATTGGATAAAATTACATGTTAGCTACTGAATGAACTTGAAATCATGTCAATCTGATGTTAGTAGGATTTTATATGTCATGTTAAGTAAACTGCACGGGTGAGTGTTGCTGTTTTCAATTTCTGCTCTTGGCTTCAAAAATTTATATCTCACCCGTTACTTGATGTTTTTGGACAAAAGAAATTGGATATGATAGTCTCAGGGGCTAGCTACTGCATATAGCTAAATTCACGTCAGTTTGATTTGTGTAAAATTTTATATGATATTTTAAGTGAACTGTGCTGGGTTTCCTCCCAACCTGAGTTGCTGTGTGGTTTCGAAAAATATTTTAATGCCCTGTCTGTTGCCGACGGAGCCCAATTTTCGGATATGTCATATTATAAAGAGTTTTCTACCTTCTATTAAAGGTTCACGAAGTTTTGAGGTCGATAGTTATGCAAACGAATTTATTTTGTCACTACCCATATGAGATAGAAAAAGAAAACAACAACATTATTTTTAAAGTTTTGCCTAAAATTTGACGTCAATTGTGGATGCATGCACGGAAGATATTCTGAAGATATTTTTGATTAGTTTTGTTTATAGTATTGAATTATTTTCTTTTAACAAATTATGTTGATTTAAATTTTATAAATTAAATGTTTAAGCTTTCCGCTAAGGGTAAGGTTAATTCTATTAAATCAACGGCTAAAGTATACTTAATCTAGTGATGTTTTGATCCATGCGGGTCAGGGCGTTACAGCTTCATATGGTGCCATTCCAATAGTTGCCTGGAAACTATTATTATACGCAAATTCCACCAAAGGTAGATACGATTCCCAACTGCCTCCTAGATCCAAAACACAGGCCCTTAGCATATCTTCCAAAATTTGGATGGTCCTTTCAGATTGACCATCGGATTGAGGGTGATACGCCGTACTGAAATCCAATTTCGTTCCCATAGCTCTTTGTAAGCTCTTCCAAAATTCTGACGTAAATCTTGGATCTCTATCAGATACAATAGACACGGGAACACCATGCAATCTTACAATCTCTCTAATGTACAATTGTGCTAGTTGATCTAGACTGAATGTCATTTTTACAGAAAGAAAATAAGCTGACTTTGTTAGTCGATCCACTATTACCCATATAGCATTGTGTCCTCTTACTGACCTCGGAAGTCCTACCACAAAGTCCATTGCAATATTCTCCCACTTCCATTCAGGTATGTCCAATGGATTTAACAACCCTGCTGGTCTTTGATGTTCTGCTTTAACTTGTTGACACACTATACATTTTGCCACAAATAGACCTATACTTCTTTTCATATTCCTCCACCAAAATGTATCTCGAAGATCTCGATACATTTTCGTACCACCAGGATGTGCGGTGTACGGGGTGAAATGAGCCTCTTGTAATATCTCATTCCTCAAAACTTCATCTTTAGGCACACAAATTCTTCCTTTAAACATCAATGCCCGATCTGAAGCTATTCTAAAATCCTTCCTCCTATCAGTGCCAATTTCTTTCCTGATCTTCTGCAAAAATGGATCTTTATCCTGTGCTTCTATGATCCGATCTCTGAGAGTTGGTCGAACCACCAAAATTGCTAAATGAGCTATACTTTGCTCTGATGTAGTAACCAATTCAATCTGCAAATTTTCTAAGTCTTTGATCAACTCCTTCTGAATAGTAGGTAATGATGCCAACTTTCCCATCGACTTTCTACTTAGAGCGTCCGCAACAACATTAGCCTTACCTGGATGATAATGAATAGTGCAGTCGTAATCCTTTACTAGCTCCAACCATCGCCTCTGTCTCATATTCAGTTCCTTTTGTGTGAAGAAATATTTGAGACTCTTTTGATCTGTGTAAATGTTGCACTTTTCTCCATATAAGTAATGGCGCCATATCTTTAATGCATGAACTACCGCTGCAAGTTCTAGATCATGCGTCGGGTAGTTCTGTTCATGTTGCTTCATTTGCCTTGATGCATAAGCAATCACTTTTCCGTGTTGCATTAACACACATCCCAAACCTTGTTTGGATGCATCACTATATATAACAAACCCTTCTGAACCTTCGGGTATAGTTAACACCGGTGCTGTAATCAATCGTTGCTTTAGCTTCTGAAAGCTTTGCTCACACTTATCTGTCCATAGAAACTTTACCCCTTTCCTTGTCAATTGCATCATTAGTCCAGATATTTTGGAGAATCCTTCAATAAATCTCCGATAGTACCCGGCCAATCCTAGAAAACTCCGAACTTCACCAACGTTAGTCGGTGTCTTCCAGTTAGTTACCGCTTCCACTTTTACTGGATCTACTTTAATTCCTTGGGCAGTAACTACATGACCGAGGAACCCAACTCGCTCAAGCCAAAATTCACACTTTTTAAATTTTGCATATAACTTTTCCTTACGCAGTATTTCTAACGTTATTCTAAGATGTTCCTCATGTTGATCTTTACTCTTAGAGTATATCAAAATGTCATCGATGAAGACTATGACAAATTGATCTAAATACTTGTGAAAAACACGATTCATTAAATCCATGAATACTGCGGGAGCATTTGTTAACCCGATGGCATGACTGTGAACTTATAATGTCCATAACGAGTTCTGAAAGCCGTCTTGGGTATATCGCTAGTTTTAACCTTCAATTGATGATATCCAGATCGTAAGTCGATCTTGGAAAATACTTTAGCCCCTTTTAATTGATCAAACAAATCTTCAATTCTCGGGAGAGGATACTTATTCTTGATGGTCAAACGGTTCAACTCCCGATAGTCGATACACATCCTCAAACTTCCATCTTTCTTCTTTACAAATAACACTGGTGCACCCTAAGGAGATACACTTGGTCGGATAAAGTCATTGTCAACAATTCTTGTAACTGAACTTTCAACTCCTGAAATTCCTTTGGAGCCATTCTATATGGAGCTTTAGATACTGGTGCCGCTCCAGGAACCAAATCTATGGTAAACTCTACTTGTCTATCCAGTGGGATACCATGTAGATCTTCAGGAAACATATCTATAAATTCTTGTACCACTGGTACATCCTGAATCTTTATCGTCGCTTGTTTTTCTCCTGAGATGTTCACTAGTAACCCTTGAGATGTTTCTTCTCTCAACATTCTCTCGGCTTGCAAGGTAGATACCAGTTGGAGATTGAGTTTGATCTTTATTCCAGGGAAAGAAAATTGTTATTCTCCTGGTTTTTGAAAAGACACTTCCTTTTCTCTACAACGAATGGTTGCATAATTACGTCCCAACCAATCCATACCCAAAATCACATCAAAATCTTTCATCTCTATCAGATATAAATTAGCTTCTAATGTTTTTCCCTCAATATCAAGATTCACCAACTTGGCTAACTTATCAGTGGTCAACGTTTTGCCCGAAAGAATGCTAACTTCTAGTGTACTCTCTGACTTATCACAACTAATACTAGCTTTAGTAATGAAAGACGTTGATACAATAGAGTGAGTAGCTCCCGAATCAAACAGTACATAAGCAGGTGTATTGGATATGAGTAAAATACCTGCTATTACGTTTGAGTTCTCCTCTACATCCTTCTGAGTGAGCGTAAAGACTCGTGCTTTGCCCTTCTTGTTCTGATCATTGTTATCATCCTTCTTCTGAGCAAAGGTGGGACAATCCTTAGCAATATGCCCTGGTTTACCACATCGAAAACAGGCATTCTCCCCTAACAAACATTCACCACGATGATGCTTACCACACTTAGGGTACGATGCTACTACAGGTATTATGGCCTTACTAGCACCAGGTCTAATATTGGTTTTCTTATTTTGCCACTTGCCCTTTTCTTTTTCTTGACCATTCCACTTTCTCTTCCCAACTTGTCCTTTATCCTGCTGGTCGAACAATTGACCGTGTTGCTCTGCATTAGCCTTTTGATACCAAATAGCGTGAGCTCGTTCTAACATTTTACAGTATGATGTAAAACGATGTGACATAAGAATCATGCTTATGTATGGGTTTAACCCTTGCTCAAACCTTCGAGTCTTCTTAATTTCCGTGTCAACCAGGTGTGGAGCAAACCTTGAGAGTTGATCAAACTTTCGCTCGTAATCAGTCAGGGACATATTACCCTACTTAAGCTGAAGGAATTCGCTTTCCTTGAAATCTCTTAGAGACTGAGGAAAATACTTATCCATCACTTCCTCCTTGAACTGCTCCCAAGTTAATGCCAATTGCTGCTCCAGGGTCCTAGTTCGAGACATCGAATCCCACCAGTGACTTGCATCACCGGTAAACATAAACTCTGCACACTGGACTTTTTGAGCATCAGTACAGTTTATAAGCCGAAAAATTCGTTCCAACTTACGAAGCCATTCCTCAACTACCAGTGGACCAGATGCTCCATCGAAAGTAGGGGGCTTATGCCTTCGAAATAACTCAACAATCGAGGCATGGGTCGGGTGAGCTACAGGAGCTGGTGGTAAGGGTGGAGCTTGATTCTGATTCTGCCTGCCAAGATCTTGAACCGCTTGCAGGAGGTCCCTTATCAAGTTGTTCTGATTTGCTCGAGACATTTCCTTTGAGATAAGAATAATATATCTCATTAATTTCATCTACCAGTACCAGAATACTAAGAAAAATAGAGAATTATTTCTCAACTTCATCAGAATTATATACATGTATTTTTTTCAATACTAGTACATACTTCGCATGTGATTGTCAAGGTCTATAGATTCATCTACCTCAAAATCTAGGTAAGCTTGAATATCTATCTCTTATTGACTAATATGATTCCTTTCCCTAGAATTTGTCTTTCCTTGCCATATGCAGTCCACAACCTTAAGTTCTAACCCAATACATGTCTTTTGAATAACACTTTTTTCTGTTCATAGTACATTTATCTTTGCATATAAGATATACATAAAGAAAAATGTAAAACGTAGCGAAACATGGAAAACATAACTATAGAATCATAACATTTTCATAACAAGAATTTAAACTTTGCTTAGTTAAACATACCTGGGCCGTAGGATGAGGTCGACTAATGGATGCAAGATGCTATGGAGAGCCGTAAATATTTTATCATCCCATTTTAACTTTCGTACTTGTACTTAAAATACACATTCATAAATTTTTTTTTCAAAAAAAAATGTCGAGTCTACAGAATCGACTAAACCTGTCGCTCTGATACCACGCTGTAACGCCCCGACCCGCATGGATCGGAACATCACTAGATTAACTATACTTTAGCCGTTGACTTAATAGAATTAACCTTACCCTTAGCGGAAAGCTTAAACATTTAATTTATGAAATTTAAATCAACATAAATTGTTAAAAGAAAATAATTCAATACTATAAACAAAACAATTCAAAAATGTCTTTAGAATATATTCCGTGCATGCATCCACAATTGACGTCAAGTTTTAGGCAAAACTTTAAAAATAATGATGCTGTTTTCTTTTTCTATCTCATATGGGTAGTGACAAAATAAATTCGTTTGCATAACTAACGACCTCGAAACTTCGTGAACCTTTAATACAAGGTAGAAAACTCTTTATAATATGATATATCCAAAAATTGGGCTCCGCCGGTAACAGATAGGGCATTAAAATATTTTTCGAAACCCCACAGCAACTCGGGTTGGGAGGAAACCCAGCATAGTTCACTTAAAATATCATATAAAATTTTACACAAATCGAACTGACGTGAATTTAGCTATATCCAGTAGCTAGCCCCTGAGACTATCATATCCAATTTCTTTTGTCCAAAAACATCAAGTAACGGGTGAGATATAAATTTTTGAAGCCAAGGCAGAAACTGAAAAACAGCAACACTCACCCGTGCAGTTTACTTAACATGACATATAAAATCCTACTAACATCAGATTGACATGATTTCAAGTTCATTCAGTAGCTAACATATAAGTTTATCCAATTCCACTGATTTTGTCTAAAGTTTCCAAATAATGAGTGAGTTATGATTGTTTGAAATCAACTACAGAAACTGGAAACCCAGCAACACTTTCTAGTGCAGTTTACTCTAAGTGCCCTATAAAATTTTACCGACATTGGATTGACTTGATTCCATGTTTATTTCGTAGCTAACCTATAAGGCTATCAAACGCCACTCGTTTCATTGAAAAATTCCAAGTAACGACTAAGTTACGGATTTTTGAAGTCAAGTCAGAAACGAAATTTCTAGAAAAACAGCAACGTTACTTTGCTAACATCTTTTTTTAAAATATAAACCAGCGACTTGTAAGATAATTTCCATAATGCATAACTTATTCATAAATAAATGTGTTTAGAACAGTTCCATAAACAACATTTCATAGGAAACAAATTATTTAAAGTAAACATTTTCGTAGTAAAATTGAAAACATTAAATCACCGGCCTCTCCATAGCACGTTGCATCATTCTTTACCATCATCCACGTCCCAAGCAAATCATATCAAATCAACCTATAGAGAAGGAATTAACCCATGAGTTTGAAACTCAATAGATGTTATTGGTGCGTTTCGTTAACAAATTATAAAATTTCGAACTATAGATTCATATCGTCGCACGTAGAGGGATTTCCGGCAAAATCCAATTTCTGTGGAGTTATGATTTAACATAACGCATAGAACCGGAGAATGATCATTCAACTATAGTAGTGTCATAACACCGTACCCGAAGGCACCAATTCATTCAAACTTTTAACGAAAATCATAATTTGAAAACGAAACAAACACTTGCACCTCTACCTACCTTTGTTAAAAGCTTTTGAAAGTATAATGTTGGATGATTGTTGTTGCTTCCCGACGGTATCAGAACTTTTAGAAATATGTTCCTCTCCTATTCTTTTGAAAATCTTTTTCCTTGATCAAAGTGTGCACCCTCCTTCACACCCTTGCTATTCTTTCAAACTTTACTTAACATAAAGATTTTTTTTTAGAGAAAATAAGTGTAATCTCGGATTTGAGGAAAGATGTAGTTAAAAAAAATGCTTTTCCTCTTCTTGTAACCTCCCTTTTTAATGAAAAACTAAATGAAAGAGTTATATTATCATTAATCTTGTTAAATTGAGTCTTTAACTAGGAATTTGAAGAGTTTTAAGTCCAACAAATAATTTTATAAAATACTTCATAAAAACATTTGCATGATGATTCGAACCTGGGTGGCCAATAGGAAATACCATGCAGATAACCATTGTGGCAACCCAGTTATTCATTAAATCTTTGAAATCAAATTTACTTAAACTTATTGTCTTAAAGTATTGGGTTTATAAATAACTTATGGCTTGTACTTTCATAACCCTAAATGGGCCAAGCTTCCATAGCTTATTTCTTAAATGGGCTACACCAACCAAATTAAGACTATAAAATTTGGGACATTACAATTTAAAGTGTCATTTGTAGTATCATAAGTTCTTTTATTTGAACTTGTATTTTCCTTATTTTTATATAGAAAAATATTCTCGAAAAATGATGTATTTCTTGATTCAATTATTGTTCTTTCATGTACATCTTGAATTTCAGATTTATGTACAAGAAAACGATATGCACTACTATTATTGGCGTACCCAATAAATATGAAATCAATCGTCTTAGAACCGATTTTCGCTTGTTTAGGCTTGAGTATTTCAACCTTAGGCAAACATCCCCACACTTTCAAGTATTGATAAGAAGGAGAATGATATTTCCATAGTTCACATGGAGTTTCTTCCATTTTTTAAGGGGTGTCTTGTTAAGAATGCTATTTACCGATAGAATAGCTTCACTCCACAAGTTCTGAGGTAGACCCGAACTTATCAACATTGAGTTCATCATCTCACTAAAAGTTCGATTTTTGTGTTCAGTAACACCATTTTGATTGGGGTGAGTAAGGTGTCGTTGTTTGATGAATGATTCCATGCTTAAAACATTATTCTTCAAATGGTGCCCCGTATTCACCACCTCTATCACTACGAATACTTTTTATTCGTTTACCAAGTTGATTTTCAACTTCCGTCTTATAATGTTTAAAGGCATTTAAGGTTTCATCTTTATTTCGTAGTAGAATGATAGTTAACAATGATTTATACAATTATCAATGAAAGTTATAAAACAATTCTTACCACCCTTAGTTTGAATAAATTTTAAGTCACATATATCGATATATATTAATTCTAAAGGTGTTGTGTTCCTTTGAATTAAGTGAAAATGTGTTTTGACCAACTTTGCTTCAATACATACTTCACACTTATGATTAGAATCAATCTTAAGCGTCGAACTAAAATTTGATTCATGAGTTTGTGCATATATTTGTAATTGACGTGTCCTAATCGACTATACCATAAACAAGATAACTTAAGCATATAAGTAGACTTCAAAGTTTTATTCATAAAGCTTTATTTCGGTACAATTGTAAGGACATTCTTTTAAACATTTCATCACATATGTATCCTTCACCAATATATATCTCATTCTTAGTGAGTACATATTTATTGAATACAAATACAAATTTAAAGCTATTTTTGCTAAGAAGAGACCCAGATACAAGATTCTTACAAATGTCTGATACATGTAGGACATTGTTGAGGACGAGCTCTTTACTACATGTCATCTTCAAAGTAACTTTCCCTTATCCTTCAACTTTAGAACTTGCAGAATTTTTCATGAAGAGTTGTTCTCCATTTAATTCTGTCGAGTAAGAGAATGGTTTTTCTGCACAAATGTGACAGGTAGCACCAGTATTAACCCAACACTCCTTTGAATTTCCAACATTGTAACATTTAGAAATAATCGTTGAAAGATTCATCTCTTTTATCCATTTAGAAAGGGCATATCTTTCAACCACTTTTGCTTGTGCATTATTCTTAGGCTTTTGACATTCATTAAAGCGACGTCCGACTTTTCCACAATTGTAACAACTGTTTTTAAACTTTTTGGCATTCTTAGAGTTGTCTCTTTTTGGTACAATACCGACATCTTATGTTTCTTGTTGACAACATTCGAATGAGTTTCAACAAAATTTGCTCTAAGTTGAACAATAGATTTTCTTTCAATTTTTCTATTGTCTTCCTCGATCCTCAAACGGATTATCAGTTCCTTCAAATTTATCTCTTTGCTTGAGATAGTTTTTGAAATCTCTCAACGTAGGAGAGAGTTTCTCAATGATAGCTGCAACTTGGAAGGACTCACTCAATTTCATCTTTTCAGCATGTATGTCATGAAGTAGAACTTGAATTTCTTGTACTTAACTTATCACGATTTTGGGGTCTACCATTTTGTAGTCCAAAAACTTGCTGACAATAAACTTTTTTGTTCCGGTATCCTTGGTCTTGTATTTCTTTTCCAACGAATCCAATAGATCATTGGCCGAGTCTATTGAACTATACTCTACATAAAGTGTATTATCCATCCATTTAAGATGTAATTTTTGTAAAGAAAATCTGAATGGTTCCATTCATCAAATGCAATAATCGACTCACAATCATTTTCTCCTTCTTGTACAACAGGAGCGCTTTTTTTTAGAAACTTTACCAAATTTAAAGTAGTAAGATAAAACATCTTTTGTTCACATATTTTAAAATCCAGACCTGCGAACTTTTCAGATTTTTTTCCATATGGGATGTGAGAGTTTGATATATGTATGGCCAAAGACGGAACCACGTGATTCATACCGTTTGTTGTTTGACTCGAAGTAATCTCAATAGTATTCATTTATGTTATAAATGGAAGTTCAATGTACAAAATAATGAAAGAAAGAAATATCACACAAAAGCTTATTCCAAAGATGAAGAAATGATGTCCAACAACAACCGCAAACAAACTAATATTGTCTTAAAATTGTTGGTTGTTAGTATATATAAATGGTTGTTTAGACAAAGAAATATATACGTTTAATTCGTAGGAGTGTAATTAAACTCTAGAAAATGGAAAGAAAAAAGGCAAGAACAAGAAAATAAAGTGAAGAACGAAATTCGAGGCAAGTGAAAATACTTTCTCCTAAAGATAATATTGCCTCGTAACGGTGTCGATGGTCTACGATACTTGTTTTCCAAGATACAACGAATACAACTTGTAGTAGAAGCTCTTCATACCACAAGCAACAACGAACTTTGAACGAAAATTTTCCTCTACAAGAAAATGGTTTTGGAATGACATTTGGAGAGTATTTTGCAAGAGTTTTTGGTGTAATACTCAATACAAAATGATATGGGATCCATAATGGACGTCCAAGGGTCCTATTTATAGAAGATGAGGGATTTTAAGTGAACTGTCACGCCCCAATCTCAACAATCCTCATGAAGGGAAGCTTCCATTGCTGCCGCTAGCCTGTCGCTTGAGCAATAGTGACACATGTTCATCAAAACTTCTCTCATTCACCTGTCGCTCTCAAGCGACAATCGAGCTCGAGCGATAGGGAGCTAAGAGTTAGCCATTTTCAGCCCGTATTTTCCCTTTTCTATCCAATTTTGGATCGCAGTTTATCCGGAATTGGTTTTGAGATTCCAAATATATCACGACGATCTACTTGATGAGTATAACAAGATAGTCTATTTATATTCATAATTTGACTATCAGATCAAGTCAGAATATTTGATCGAAGTTGATACGAAAGTCACTTTTTCATACTTAACTAAATTTTATTTTCATTCTCTAAAGAAAATTCCAACAGTTATTTGTGTTACAACATTGACTTATCGAAAAACTGAATGTTTTTCGATTTTATGTTCTACCTCTACTAGTAAAGGGACTTTAGTTATTGTTGTCTCACCTCTTTTCTATACCGATTGACAGTATGTTGTTGGTGCCCTCTTGGCATTAAAGTAAGGAAATAACTTGTAGCAAGAGGAAGCGAAGTGGTTTAAAAGTCGAAAAGACTAAATACTGAACTACATGCCAAATTTGAACCGATATATGTATCTGGCCTTGTTGGGTTCGTGTACAAGTGATGAGTCTAAATTATATGTATTTTTAGTGCCCTCTTGCTTGATTGTTTCTTAATTCTTGAATAAAATGTATTTAATTATGACTTTTCTTAATTTTGGTGAAATAGAGTCAAAGCAGGAAGAAATGAACTCTAGGAATCTATATGAAATTTTGGTGCAGTAATGTGCTAGAAATGAAATGAAACGGAAATGGAGTCTGGACAAAATTCCTACTTTTTAGTAATGTAGTTTGATTTAGACATTGAATCTTTAATTACTGACACGATGAGACAACATTGTCCAAAGAAAGACAGCCGTTAGGGATTCTTTTTAACAAAATAGATTTCTAGATTGCATGGGACTCTATTTTCTTTATACAAACGATGCAACCTAGCCTGGTTGACTCCCTTTCAACCCCAAAATCACATGAATACTTGGGATATGCATTGAGGACTTTTCAAAGTCCAAATGAGTCATTTTTTCGCCATAAATTCGTTTTCCCTTATCCCCATCAATAAACAATTGATTTTTCTTCCCTCTTCCTACAAAATAGGTGTTGAATTCTTATATACTTTCACACTGATTCATTGCTGCAATTTGGGACTCTTAAAATCCCCCTAGGAGTGACTTTGCAAGGAAATAAGATAGACGTCAACTAACTTGGGATTATCATAACCTAGACTCAATTCAAAGCAAGTTCAAGGCACAAAATTTAGCATTATGACAACGTTGCACTTAATGGGATCATTATGGACGAAAATTTCACTTTTAACACATGGGATAATTGATTGAAGGTCAGCATTCAAGAAGGGATGAAGATGGATGACAATGGATCGAATAATGAATAAAGGACTTTTATCATTTTTATTTGTAATTATCTTAGGTTTCTTTATGTTTATCTCTTGCATTTGTAAGGCCTATATAAGGACCACTAGTTCAAGGTTTAAGACATTCCTCTTATGATACTTTTCTTTACTTTGTAACCCAAGAAGTGGTCTAAGGTATTGTTAGGTTTTATTGTAATTGGCAAGTCTGTAAATAAAAAAGGACTGAAATTCATATGATAAAAAAGTCAAGGAGTAAGTTGCAATTTGTATAAATTGAGTTGTATAGGTTCTAGGGTTCGGGCATGGAAAGAGGAGAAAAATGGCGTCGCAATTTTGCTAGCTCATCGCCATGTCTTCGCTTGAGCGGCAGAAACACAAACATCGTTGCTCACCTGCCGCTTTACCTTCGCTCGAGCAACAACCGGTCACTCACCATCGCTAGGCTCTCGCTCGAGTGGCAGTGTCATCTGAAAAGTTTTAATTCACGTTTTTAAGAATTTTTATTTGGCCTATTCAACCCTAAACCTACAGTATAAATACAAGTAAGTCTCAAAACGATTTTTTACAAGGTTAAACATTGAAAGAACACATATTGCTTCCTATCTACTTTATCAAATTCATCCATAACTTTCAATCTTCATAGTTTGATTTGTTCTTGGCGATGAAAACATCATCCTCACTTAAACCAAATACCAAACTGCTTACTTCCTAAACATCTGTCAAAGTTCTGAAGATGAAGGGAAGGTGACTGGAGTTCTAGATGTTTTTGGAGAATGCAGAGTTCTTCGTTGATTCACATGAGATAGACGAATTCATAAAGTTGGGAGTTGGTGCAGGAGCACACCATTCAGGATGGCTTTGAAAATTGCAGCCGGGAGTGTGTGCAGGAGCATGCAATCCAGGATAGCAGTAGAAATTGTAGTCAGGAGGTTAGAAAGTACTAGTGGCAGTCGTGTCTGACATACTGTAAGTTTTAAATTCGTTTTTAGTAGATTTTTGACTTGCAAAGTGTTCGGAGTTTTTACCCAGTTGGGGTTTCTCCGTGATCATTCTGTGTGTTATTTACTATTTTTCATATAACTGCGGCAGTTCAAAATAGGAAAATTGGATTGATTGATTAACCATCTAGAGATAATTAAAAGTTACTTGTTGCTATTTAATTATTAGTTTTTAATTCCGCATAATCAGTTATTCACCCTCCTCTAGGTGTAATTTGGATCAAACCTCGTAATTTCAATTGGTATCAGAGCAACATTTCGATTCCTAACCCATAACTTAATCTAGATGAGTCAGTCACTATCCATGCCTTTGTTTTTTTACGGAAGTAAGTATGCATACTGGAATGTTAGAATGAGAGTATTCTTTAAATCCTTAGATGAGCGTATCTGGTTCAGTGTTGTGACTGGTTGAGCTGCACCTAGTCCTACCCTTAATGATGAAGTAATCTCCATTTCCATTACTAATTGGATAAGAGCGAATTTAGATGAATGTAACTGGAATAGTAAAGTGTTCCGTGCCCTGTTTATGGCTATGTCTATAGAGGAGTTTAGGAAAGTGTAAATGTATGAAATTACGAAAAAAGTTTGGATCTTTTAGAGACCACACACGAGGGAAACAAAATCGTTGAGAACTCTAAACTGCAGATGTTAACGTCTAGATTTGAAGAGATCAGAATGAAGGACGATGAATCACTTGATAAATTCTATGCGAAACTTAATGACATAGTAAATTCCAATTTCAACCTAGGTGAGAAGATTCCCTAGTCCAAAATAGTTCAAAAAGTCCTTAGATCCTTACTTGAGAGGTTTAGACCTAAGATTATAGCTATTGAAGATAGTAAGGACTTAGATACTGTTAAGATAGAGAAACTCGTAGGATTGCTTCAAACCTATGAACTCACCATATCTCAACTAAAAAATGTTAAATACATTGCCATGAACACCATTAGGGAAGAAGATAGTGAGTCTTCTGATCCTGAGACCCTTAGGGACGACGAAATAGCTTATTTCGTTAAGAAATTTTAGAAAGCGATGAAGAATAGGAGAAACCCTCAAGAAAGGAAAAATTGTGTCCCTAGTAGATTCTCGAAAGATAAGCGTGATAAGAATAATCCTAGGACTTCTATTAAGAAAACCTAGTCAGTTATGAAAAACGCAAGATTCAACCCAACTACACCTAGAGGGGGGTGATTAGGTGTCAACGCCAAATTATCAATCTAATTAACGAGGAACATGTCACAAGTTAATTATGTTTAGGTGATTAGTCAAACAATCTAATTTAGCCTATCTTTAAATACCACAGTTATATCACAACAATACATAAAGTAGTAAACAACAACAAAATTGTTCACGAAGAAACCCAACGTGGGAAAAACTCCGGGCGCTTTGCTAGTCAAAGATTTACTATAAACTGATAATACACTTACAGACCACCAACAAAGTTGACAACACAAGCTTTCTGATCTCCTATCTGAAGTAAGAAGCAGCCCTCTAGGAATGTGCACACGAACACCAAACCCGGCTCTTCTTTGTAAAGCAGTCCTCCTAGAATGAGTACATGAACTCCAATCATGACTCTTTACGCAGTTTATCTCCTGTAGATCTTCCCCAAGAACTCCTCATTCTTCAAACTCTTCCTTGATCTTTAATGCAGTAGACCTAAGCGAAGAAACCAATTCAGCATTTGATTTGATGGTTTTGATGTTTTCTATGAAAGAATCACCTATGAATTGAAGGATTAAACTTTTGATCTGATGTAGGATGTATTCTCTATTGAATAGAATGTGTTCAATCTATTTTTCGTAGGAAGTGCAGCGCCCTAATATATAATTTGGACAATTTCAAATTAAAACAAGAAAAATTAGAATTTTTGCTTAATCTTTTTATCTCTGAGATAAAAAGGAATCACCAATACAAAATATAAACCTAACAAACTCTCCCTTTGACATTTTGTGACAAAACATAATACGAAACAAACGACAACATATCCAAACTACCTAAGTCCAACTAAACCAACTGAATGCAGCTTCCACTTTGTTAATCCTGAAATCAAAAACTCACATACCAGTGTAAAAGCACGTGATACAGAAAATAAGTAATAAAGTACTTAGAAACATAGTCAGTGAAATAAGCAAGCTAGTTTGAGATGCAGTATTAATGTTAATCAAGACACCATAACCACATTAATACTACAAAATGTCAAGGAAAACCTCAAATAGCCATTCATGAAATGCAACACAATTGCAATGCACATGCTCCCCCTCGGTGCATGATATACAATGCAAATGTAAAGCCACTACTGCAAACTCTAAGTGTTAAAGCAGTAGGAAATGTATCTATGTCTCACCCCTACGACCCCTCAAGACATATGACATAACAATAATAATCAATGCACATGTATATCAAGTTAAATGTCAAAAATGTATCCACGTCTCTCCCCCATCGACCCCAATAAAGACAAAGTCATATGCAACAGATCAAATCAAATTTAAAGCAAAATATATCTATACAGTATCTATGTCTCACCCCAACAACCCCTAAAGTTTTAACTGCTCAAAACGAAGAATACAAAATCAAAGTGATATAGCTCCCCCTTACAATAAAAATCTCTCTCCCTTTTTGTCACAAATGTCGAAGGGACAGAGCAAAATTATACATCTCAACAATGTAGGTATAATCAATCACAAGTATATAAAGTGAACAGTAAGGTATCGTACAACTCCAACTTAAAGCACCCATGGAGTAAATGATATAAGTGACTCATATGTGTTAAGTGTCACTAATCCTCTAGTAGTAGGACTCCATACCTTAATTTTGTGAGAAATGACATGCTAAACATCACTGCTAATAAGTATATTCTTCTACTTATGAAAGTCAAACCTTAAAACACATTAGAACCTACATATGAAAGCTCATTTCGAATGAAGATTTTCTTTTCTCCCCCTGACTTACAGCATAAATATATTTTTTTCCTTTTTATAACAACTTTAATAGGAATGCTCTTATATTTTTTTCATCTTAAGTGCATGCTCCTTTCCATTAAGTGACTAACATGACCCCTGTAACGAGCTTTAAGCCAGTTAACCAAAGGCAGATGACCATAGGTACTAGGTTATGAGAAACTCTGCAGACTTAATTGCTCAAGTCAAGTAGGCTTCGAAAAGTAGCATTAAGATATTTAGCCAACATATATTGATTCATGTAGGGAAAATATCGAGCTTAGGTCTAATTAAAATGGTCAATTCATGATCAAAGTCACCCTACTAACATGTGACTGTCATCGCAAAATCTCACACATGCGGTAGAGTCCTACTATCAAGATCATAGTATGTGCAGTGCAGATAGTATATGAAGAGACCTACATTAAATACTTCATAAGCATCTTAAGCTAGCAATGGAAATTATGTTACATCTCACTAAATAAACTCATTCTTGATTACAACAAACAAAATCAAGTGTATTGCATACCATGTTGTAAAACAGTTTTCAAATCAAAATCTTTTTGTTCTCTTTTTCTTCTTTTCACAAAAACTTTTGTATATCATCCCAAATCTCCTTTTTTTTGTTGTTTTTTTTCATATAAAAACATGAATGCTACACAAAACATAAGAATTCAAACAAAATACAAACAAAAAAAAAATGCATGAGAAAAAAAAATATATATATATATATATATATATATATATATATATATATATATATATATATATATATATATATATATATATATGATGCCTGCATATCATAATATCAACCAGTAGTCACTTACTAGCAACACCAAATAATCTCAATCAGTGAGGGACATAGATACCAATAGCTGTTCGAAGAGACTCAAACCGAAGACCATCCAATGGTTTAGTAAATAGATCAACTAATTGGATTTCAGTGGAAACATGTTCAAGGGTCACAGTTTGAGTTTCCACAAGCTCTCAAATAAAATGATGTATGATGTCAATGTGTTTAGTTCAAGAGTGTTGAACAAGATTTTTATAAATATCAATAGCACTTGTATTGTCACAAAACACAATCATAGTATAGATAATTATTTACTTGGTTTCACAAAATAGGTTTAAAATCAAAACGATGTGTCGTTTGCTCAAACAGAAAATGTTTTTGTATTTTTCATAGTTTTCAATCAAAAAAATTTTTGTTTTTGTTTTTATTTTAAACTTTTTCAATGTTTTTGGATTTTTCTATTTCAAATTAAAAAAAATTCACACAATCAAAATAGAATATCATGCACACACAAAAATAACTAAAAATAAGCAGTTATTTAACATCAAAAACACAAAAATAAATAAACGCATGCAAAGTGTAGGATGGATGCAAAATGCACCAGTGTAATGTATAATGCATGCAGATACCCACAAATGGGATCAGTATAGTGCATAAGCACCAGTACAGCCATACGGTCAAGATCAACTTTCTTGACACATGCATTCCTAGCAGTGGAGGTAGCCCTAGTCAATAGACAAATAATCTCAGTCAGCTAAAGAACTTGACTGGAAAGAGAATTGACCTGACTGGGAATATCCCAATATCTCTTGCTGCGCACACGCATGAGACACCTCGACATAATGTGACCCAAAGCACCATATTGATGGCAAGTGGGTACAAATCTAGGCTCAGACATATACGATTATTGAAAACGAACTTGAGGTGCAGTGTTCTTATGAGACCTAGGAATCCTCTGTCCTATGACACGCTCAACTCTAGGTTTAGGATTTCTAGCAATGTGTGGCTGAGTAGAAGCGGGAACGAAAGAAGTCTTAGAGGTACTAGCAGAATTGGAATTGTTCTTAACATAACCTAGACCTCGTTTATCACCTGAGGCTTGTTCATACCTAAAAGACTATCAAGCTTCTTAGTCCCACTGGAGAAGCCTCAAGTTGAGAATTGGACTTTTCTAGATTACTCGTGAGAGTCTTAACCTTCTCTTCTAGCCTCTCATTGATACATCTCAACTCACTCAGGGAACTAGTTGAGTCTTTAAGTTCACCAGCAAGTCTCTCTTTCTCTCTCTAAGGAATCAAGCTTCTTTAGTAAGGCATGGTTGAGTTTCTTAATTTTAAGGCTCTCATCATATAACTCATGGTACACAACCTGAAGATTATCCTCATCATCCGAGGCCTCATTACCGCTCTCAACCTCAGTCTTTTCACTAACCTTATCAGATTCACTTTCTACTCGAGACACAAAGACCATGTACTTCCCTACTTTCTCATACTCGGACTGTACACTAGGGTCACTCTCACTAGAGTCATCATCAGACAGTGCAGCAACTAAGGCTCTACCTCTATCCTTTGTCGAGCTTCTCTTGAGATTAGGACATTCATTCCTATAATGCCCAAACCCCTGGCACTTATGACATCTAATCGACTGGAGCTCACTAATAGACCCTTTACCACCACTCTTATCACGATTTTCCTTATGAGATCTCCTAGGGGGACTTCTCTGCCTAGGTTGTGGTTTGGTCTACTACTCAAGGCCTTTTTAAACTTCTTTATGAAATAGGCTATCTCCTCACCTTTAAGGGACTCTACATCACTAGACTCAGAATTTTCTTCTCTACGGGTGTTCAAGGCAATGGACTTCTGTTTCTTGGGTTGAGCTAAGGTCAATTCATAGGTTTGAATGGATCCTACGAGTTCTTCTATCTTAAGGGTGTTAAGATACTTGCCCTCTTCAATTGCAGTTACCTTAGGTCTAAACCTCTCAGATAGGGATCTAAGAACCTTACAAACGATTTTTGCCTCGGTGATCCGTTCTACTAAATTGAAATTGGAGTTCGCAATATCATTCAATTTAGCATAAAACTCATCAAACCTCTCATCATCATTCATCCTAAGTTCTTCAAATCTAGAAGTCAACATTTGCAGTTTAGAGTTTTTCACAATCTTATTGCCCTCATGGGTAGTCTCCATAATATCCCAAACCTCCTTAGCAGTCTCACACATGGACACTCTCCTAAATTCTTCAGGAGACGGCCATAAACAAAGCATGCAAACCATTGCTATTCCAACTACACTCATCCAAGTTAGTTTTAGTCCATAAAGAAATATAAGTGAGTGTAACTACACCATCAGCAGTTGTTGAAGGTGGAGTCCGCCCATTTTGCACAGAAATCCATACAAGTTCATCTAAAGCCTTAAAGAAAGCTCTCATGCATACTTTCCAATAGGCATAATTACTGCCATCAAAATATGGAGGCACTTGCAACGAACTAAACATCTAGACAATCAAAATATGGGTCAGGAATTGAAATAAGGCTCTGATACCAATTGAAAAATGCAAGATTCGACCCAATTACACCTAGAGGGGGGTGATTAGGTGTAAATGCGGAATTATCAATCTAATTAACTAGCAACATATCACAAGTTAATTATGTCTAGATGATTAGTCAAACAATCCAATTTAGCCTATCTTTGAATACCACAGTTATATCACAACAATAAATAAAGCAGTAAACAACACCAGAATTGTTCACGGAGAAACCCAACATGGGAAAAACTCCGAGCGCTTTGCTAGTCAAAGATCCACTATAAATTGATAATACACTTGTAGACCACTAGCAAAGTTGACAATACAAGTTTTCTGATCTCCTGTCTGAAGTAAGAAGAAGCCCTCCTGGAATGTGCATACGAACACCAAACCCGCTCTTCTTTGTAAAGCAGTCCTCTTGGAATGAGCACACGAACTCCAATTATGACTCTTTACGTAGTTTATCTCCTATAGATCTTCCCCAAGAACTCCTCGTTCTTCAAACTCTTCCTTGACCTTTAATGCAGTAGACCCAAGCGAAGAAACCAATTCAGCGTTTGATTTGATGGCTTTGATGTTTTCTATGAAAGAAGCACATATGAATTGAAGAATTGAACTTTTGATCTGATGTGGGATGTATTCTCTATTGAATAGAATGTGTTCAATCTACTTTTTTTAGGAAGCGCGGCACCTCAATATATAGGTTGGACAAAATAGGTTGTATAGGCCAAGTAAAAGTTTCGGAAATAGAAAATTAGTTTTGACCGAATAATAAGTCGCTCGAGCGAGAAGGCTGCTTCACTCTAGTGAAGGGGTCTGTCGCTCGAGCGATAGTGGGGCGAAGGTCAAGAGACGTAGTCTCTGTTCCATCCGCTCGAGCAGCACTCTGCCGAGCAGTTAGTGAAAAATTGGCGTGAATCTTTCTTGCTCTAAACATGGAACCCCGAACCCTAAGCTAACCTATCAACTATGAAACTTTACAATTCAGTCCCTGAACTTATATAATTGATCAAGTTTGTTAATTTGTTCACAGAATCGCCAATACAAAATATAAACCTAACAAACTCCCCATTTGACATTTTGTGACAAAACACAATACAAAACAAACAACAACCTATCCAAACTACCCAAATCCAACTAAACCAACTGAATGCAGCTTCCACTTTGTTAATCCTGAAATCAAAAACTCACATACCAGTGTAAAAAGCACATAATACAAGAAATAAGTAATAAAGTACTTAGAAGTATAGTCAGTGAAATAAGCAAGCTAATTTGAGATACAGTATTAATGTTAACAAAGACACCATAACCACATTAACACTACAAAATATCAAGGAAAAACTCAAACAGCCATGCACTCCGGCGAGCAACTAGTGAAAAATCGGCATGAATCCTTCTTGCTCTAAACATGGAACCCCGAACCCTGAGCTAACCTATCAACTATGAAACTATACAATTCAATCCCTAAACTTATATGATTGTTCAAGTTGGTCAATTTGTTCACAGAATCGCCAATACAAAATATAAACCTAACAAGTTAGATGTCATGAGTGTCGGGGTTTTGGTCACTATAGGAATGAATGTCTTAACTTTAAGAAGAATTTGAATAAAAGAAAGGGTAAGGTATTAGCAGTGACTCTGACTGATGATGAATCAGATTTGAGTGTTCAGAGTGATACCTCTAGCTGTGAGGATGAACAAAACTTTATGGCTTTCACGTCTATAGATAAGATTGAATCTGATAAGGAAGGTGAAAAGGTGGAAAATGATTAACATAGTGAGAACTCTAAGGAAGATTCTGAGGATGAGGCCAATATTCATGAGTCTTATTGACAGCTATTTAAGGAAAGTCTTAAAATCAAGAAGGTTAATAAAGTTGTACTAGAAAAGGTTAATAAACTTGAAAGAGATAGAGAGAGAGATATTCATAGCTGACCATCAAGACTCTACCAAAAATCTAAGTGAGTTGAAACTTGTTAATGAGAACTTAGAAGCTAAAGTTAAATCCTTAACAAGTGACCTAGAAAAATCTAATACTCAACTTCATTCCTTCATGAGTGGTACTGATAAACTCGATAATCTATTAGGGATGAACAAGCCTACTAAAAATAGGCATGGTTTAGGATATGTTCAAAATGGTAATACTACTACTAGTACATCCAAGACCACGTTTGTCCCAGCCACCAACAAAGTTAGGAATACTGCTAATCCTAAACTCAAGGGCAAGAGTATTTTAGGATCGAGGTCTACGAAACAACGTATGACCAATTGTCATATAAATCAACAACAATCGCCGCGAAGGTTTGAACCTAGGTTTATTCCCACATATCACAATTGTGGTGCACTAGGAGACACAAGACCTAGGTGTCATAAACTTGATACTAGAAGTAGAAGTCAGGATATATCGAGCAAGGTTAACTTCTTCGCCAATTAGGTTAGCCACATAATTATGACTCGGTTAACTAGGATTATATCTGCTTCTAAGAAGGTTTGGATTAAGAAAAATTACCTTCCTAGGTTTAATGAACAAATTGAATTGCTATGTTGCCCGCATTGTACTTAAAGCTCAAAATAACTCTATGTGGTATCTTGACAGTGCATGTTCTAGACATATGTGTCGTAATAAAACATGTTCTCTACTCTTGATGATTGTAAGGGCGGTATGTGTATTTTTGGAGATGGGGCTACTGCACATATCCTGGGTAAAGGTACCGTTAATATAACTGGATTATTTGCTATCTCAAATGTGCTTTATGTGAAAGGTTTAAAGTTTAATTTGTTAAGCATTAGTAAAAATGTGAAGCTGATTTTGAGGTTAGTTTTGTCAAGAAAATATATACTGTGTATGATTCTACTGGTAACATTGTCCTCGAAGGTGTAAGTACCTCTGACAATTATTATAGAGTTCTTCATCATTCCAACTATGTGTGCAGCAATGCCAAGATTGATGTGAGTGAACTGTGGCCTCAACGCCTTGGTCATATGAACTATAAGAGTTTGTCTAAGCTAGCTAAGAATGAACTTATTAATGGTTTACCTAAACTTGAATAAATTGAAAACACCTATGTGGGCCGTGTCAACAAAGTAAACAGTTTAGAGTAAATCATAAACAAACTTCTAAAATCTTGACAAATAACCCGCTAGAGTTATTCCATATGGATTTAATGGGACCATCTAAGACCGAGAGTATTGGTGGTAAACGCTATATTTTGGTTGTAGTAGATGATTTCTCTCGATATACATGGATTGAGCTATTGAGAGAAAAAATTGAGGTATTCAGTCTTATCATATTATTGTGCAAAAGGCTTAGAAATGTAAAAGACTTCACCATAACTAGAATTCGTAGTGATCATAGAAAAGAGTTTGAAAACTTTAATCTTGAGAACTTCTGCCTGGAAGAGGGAATCCAGCATGAGTTCTTCCCGCCGATCACTCTACAATAAAATGGAGTAGTTGAGAGGAAAAATCGTGTGCTTCAAAAAATGGATAGAGCCATGTTTAATGGTAAGGGACTCACTATACATTTCTGGGGTGAAGCCATCAACACTGCATATTACATAGTGAATAAGATTTACCTTAGACCTAAAACTGATAAGATACCGTATGAGTCTGGAATGGTAAAAGGGCAACTGTTAAGTACTTTTGTGTGTTTGGCAGCAAGTACTATATGCTAAGAGATAGGGAGAATTTGGGCAAGTTTGACTCCAAAAGTGATGAGAAAATTTTTCTAGGATACTCTAGAAATAGTCAAGCATATCGAGTATACAATTCTGGTACATGGGTTGTGATGGAGTCTATCAATATCGTGATAGATGATGCTTGTTGTGAGAGAGAAAGATTGGAGGAGATTGGGAAGAATTAGATCACTCGAGTGTAGATTTCGTCATGGTAACTGAACCTAAAGAAACTTCAATTTTTGATCCCTCGTACTCCTCTAAAGGTCTAGATACATCCAATAAGGAGTCCTGATGATAAAACTAAGTTTCCTAAGAAACCTTTGTCTAGAGTAAAGTCTAACCATCCTAAGGTAAATATTATTAGGGATTTAGATGAAGGGATGAGACTTCGTAAGATAGTTTTAAACAACGTGACATTTGCTAGTTATGTGTCTCAGATTGAGCCTAAGAAAGTTGAAGATGCCCTTAGTGATGAATGTTGGGTAAATGCAATGCACGAGTAGCTAAATCAGTTTGTGAGAAACAACATATGGTATTTAGTCCCCAGCCCTGATGATTGTAATGTTATAGGTACTAAATGAATATTTAAGAATAAAATCGATGATCAAGGTACCATAATTAGGAACAAGGCTAGGTTAGTTGCCCAATGATATACTCAGGTTGAAAGAGCTGACTTTAATGAGACGTTTGCCCCGATAGCTCAACTTGAATCAATTAGAATTCTTCTAATAGTTGCTTGCACTTTAGGATTTAAATTATATCAAATGGATGTCAACCGTGCCTTCTTGAATGGAATACTTCAAGAGGAAGCTTATGTTGAACAACCAAATTGATTTATTGATCCTAAGTTTCCACATTATGTCTATAAATTGAACAAAGCTTTATATGGTCTTAAATAAGCTTCCGGAGTTTGGTATGATAGACTAACTGCATATCTTGTGAAACATGATTTTTCAAGATGTGGTATATATAGAACTTTATTGATTAGACATATTGAGAAAACTATCACCATAGCAGATTTATGTTGATGACATCATTTTTTGTTCTCCTATTGATTCTCTTGCTCATGAATTCACTGAATGCATGAAACAAAAATTTGAGATTAGTATGATTGCAGATTACTTTCTTGATTTCCAAGTAAGACAAACTGATGATAGGTTGTTCATATCTCAATCAAAGTATGCAAAAGACCTTGTCAAGCGTTTTGGACTCGACAACAAGAAATACAATAGAACCCCAATGAGCACTAGTGTCGAGTTGGGTCATGATCCTAAAGGTAAGAGTGTTGATCAAACACTATACATGAGTATGATAGGTAGTTTACTTTATCTAATTGCAAGTAGACCTGACATAGCCTTTAGTGTTGGTATATATGCGTGATTTTAGGCTGATCCTAAGGAATCCCACCTGAACGCCATGAGACGTATCATTAGATATGTCAATGGAATCATAGATTATAGAATCCTGTACTCTCGAGATTCTAATCTTAATCTTGCTGGCTATTCTAATGCCGATTGGGCTGGAAATGCCGATGATCGAAAAAGTACTTCCAGATGTTGTTTTTATGTTGGTAATAATCTTGTAGATTGGATGAGTAATAAACAAAATTCTATCTCATTGTACACGATAGATGACGAATATATAGCTGCAGGAAGTTGCTGCACTCAACTGCTTTGGATGAAGCAGATGTTGAGTGATTAGGAGTTGAACATTGTACTATGATTGTGTTTTGTGATAACACTAGTGCTATTAATATTTCCAAAAGTCTCATTCAACACTCTCGAACCAAACATATTGATATACGACACCATTTTATTCGAGAGATTTTAGAGAGCCATGTTATAACTCTTGAACATATCTCTACAGAGAACCACTTAGCTGATCTATTTACCAAACCATTAGATGGTATGCGATTTGAATTGCTTAGGCAGGCTATTGGTGTAAACGGCGCCCGCAATTTCGTTAGCTCATCACCATGTCTTCGCTCGAGCTATAGAAACAGAAATATCGTCGATCGCCTACCACCTTTCCCTCGTTCAAGCGACAACCTGTTATTCACCTGTTACTAAGCTCTCGCTCAAGCAACAGCGTCATCTGGAATATCTTAATTCTCGTTTTTAAGGCTTTTTATCCGGCTCATTCAACACTAAACTTACAGTATAAATACCAGCACGCCTTTGAATGATTTTTTCCAAGGTTGAACATTGAGAAAACACATATTGCTTCATATCTACTTCATTAAATTCATCCATAACTTTCAACTTTTGTAGTTTTATTTGTTCTTGACGGTGAAAACATCATCCTCACTTAAACCAAATACCAAACTGCTTACTTCCTAAAATTCTGTCAGAGTTCTGAAGATCAATGAAGGTGACTGGAGTTCCATTGTTGTTGGAGAATGCAGAGTTCTTCGTTGATCTACAGAAGATATATGAATTCATAAAGCCACGAGTTGGTGCAGGGGCACGTAATCCAGAATGGCTGTAGAAATTGCAATTAGGAGGTCACAAAGTACTAGTGGTAGTCGTGTCTAACGGACTGTAAGTTTAAATTCGTTTATAGTGGATTTTTGACTGCAAAGTGTCCAAAGTTTTTACCCAGTTGGAGTTTCTGCGTGATCATTCTATGTGTTATTTACTATTTTTCATATATCTGCGGCAGTTCAACATAGAAAAATTGGATTGATTGATTAACCATTTGGAGATAATTAAAAGTGATTTGTTGCTATTTAGTTATTAGTTTTTAATTCCGCATAATCACCTATTCACCCGCTTTTAGGTGTAATTTGGGTTGAACCTCGTAATTTCAGGTATAGAAAGGCTTTTGTTATTCTTTTGAAGGTTGAAAGCTTCAAGAGCAATTCCATAGGTGTTGACAAGTTTTATCTTCATTTCTCGTTTCTAATTCATTTCTTTTAGGGAAAATTGCGACCGTGGTCCCAAACCTTTCATTTTGTTGCAGATTACACCCAAACCTTTTATTTTTGTGGCCAAAGTCCCAAACCTTTATATGTAGTTGCAGTTTGGGTCCCAAACCTTTAATTCCGTCCATAAAACCATCAGTCAATGTTTCAACAGTAATTTTGACTCGAAACAATTGCAACGCTGGTCCCAAACCTTTTATTTTGTTGCAGATTACACCCAAACCTTTAATTTTTGCGACCGAAGTCCCAAACCTTTATATATAATTACAGCGTTGGTCTATTTCACGCATTCCGTCCATAAAATCATCAGTCAACGTTGAAACAATAATTTTAACTCAAATGACATCTTAATTTATTGGTAAAATTGTCAAAACAAGTTATCCAAAAAAATGTTTGTTTTCTTCAAATCCTTCAATCTTTTCACGGCCATCACATTCTCATCATCGATAACCATCTGATCAGATAACAATCTGATACGATTTGTTATAATAATTGAATCGATAAATTATTTTTATATCATGTTATTTGTCATTAAAATAAATAAATTGGAAAATAAAAATAAACAAACTGCATTTGGTACTATAATTTGTATGTATTATTAAATAATGTTTAAATTGATTAAAAATTTAAAATAATATTAAAATAAGAAAATACTTTTTTAATAAAATCTATGCTTAGGCTTTGCCTAAACATGCCGATTTGGGATTAGCGTTGCAATTTTTTCATTTTTTATGGTATGTTATTTGTCACTAAAATAAATATATGAGAAAATAAAAAAGTTTAGTACTAAATAAAATTTTTTAATATTATTTTTAATTTTTAATAAAACTGTATTTTTTTTATTTTAATATTATTTTAATTTTTAATCAATCTAAAAATTATTTAATAATACATACAAATTATAGTACCAAATGTAATTTATTTATTTTTATTTTCTCATTTATTTATTTTAGTGACAAATAACATGTCATAAAAATAATTTATCGATTTGATTATTATAACAAATCAGATCGAATTGTTATCTGATCAAATAGTTATCGATGATGAGAATGTGATGACTATGAAAAGATTGAAGGATTTGAAGAAAACAAACATTTTTTTGGATAACTTGTTTTGACAATTTTACCTATCAATTAAGATGTCATTTGAGTTAAAATTACTATTTGAACATTGACTGACGATTTTATGGACGGAATGCGTGAAATGGACCAACGCTGTAATTATATATAAAGGTTTGGGACTTCAACCGCAAAAATTAAAGGTTTGGGTGTAATTTGCAACAAAATGAAAGGTTTGGGACCAACGTTGCAATTTTTTCGAGTCAAAATTACTGTTAAAACGTTGACTGACGGTTTTATGGACGAAATTAAAGGTTTGAGACCGACGCTGCAACTACATATAAAGGTTTGGGACTTCGACCGCAAAAATAAAAGGTTTGGGTGTAATCTGCAACAAAATGAAAGGTTTGGGACCATGGCCGCAATTTTCCCTTTTATGATGTTTTTAGTTTCATAACATGCATATTTAATCATTTCTTAGTTATGGCTATTTTTGAAACCAATAAACAATGATGTTTATTTAGCACTTAAATCTGATTTTCAATGTGCAATTCATAAATGAGATTGCTTTTTTTTGTTTCCCGGATTTAATTTATGATATTTTCAAAGATTTATCAACTTAGAAACATATGTAGGATTAAAAGTTGAAAACATAAGTCTTTTTTTTTTTAGTGGAAGGAGGGCGGTACCTTCGAAATTTTATTAATATGTCATCACTTGTGGCGGAGGAATACTATGGTTACAAATGATATCAATGAAATCAATAAATAAGGAAGTACTACTTCCCTAATAGTAAAAGTAAAGAATAAAAGGAAATCAGTAAAAGATGAGTACTACTTCACTTACAAAAAGAACAAGTTAAAACAAAAATAAAAGAAAAATACAAATACAAATACAAATACCTAAACTCTAGTGCTACGCAAACCATACCTGTCAATCTGAACAAGCGCCCTGATATGTCGTGGTAGGTCGGTTGGTCCATATTCCTGGTATCTACGATGATGTCAACCCTCGGTAGCAAGTGCATCTGCAACTTGGTTCCACTCTCTGAAGATGTGGGAGACAATATCTCTGTCAAATGAAACGATATCTGCAATTCGTTCGAGTATCCCCTGGATAGGCCATGGTACGCCACCTCTGGTGATACAGTGAATTGCAACAGTTGAGTCTGCCTCAACCCAAATATCTGACAAACCAAGATCTCTAGCCAATAGTATCCCATCCCAAATAGCCCTGAGTTCCGCTTCTAATATCATACATTGTCCATATGAAGCTGAGAAAGCCCTGATACAATTTTCTGCATAGTCCCTGATGATGCCTCCCCCGCTTGCAAACCCATCCTTGACACAACCATCGGTGTTGATTTTGACAGATCCAAATGATAGATAGCCCCACCAAACCATGATAGGGGGAGGGGATGGGGAGAGTCAAAGAAATACCAAAAAGTATAGCAAGCTGCATGTCATTACGCCAATGTAACGGTCGAAACAGTCCACCAATATGGAGGAAGGATACCATAGGATAAAGTCTCGAGATAATACGTCTCGAGCTCATACGTATGTTCATGTGCTTTGCATTATTCCTCTCAGTCCAAAGAAACCAGGAAATCAATAGATGAATAATGATGCAAATGTGTCCGGTCCTTACAAACTGTCCAGAATACCTACATTTCAGAAATCTCTATCTGACACTCTCTTGTACTCATGATAATCTGAAATAAAGCCCCAAAATGTTGCCCAACATGATCTGAAATACTGCTACCAGTAAAAATATGAGTGATGATCTCAATCTCAGAACAACACTGGCATCGAGAAGCCAAATGACTGCCGATCCTCCTCTAGATAATGACATCAATTGGTATTAAATCCTGCCATAGTCTCCAACAGAAGAACGAAACGGTAGTAGGTATGATAGGGCTCCACAATAGGCGAAATGAATCCTGAATTGGCCAGCTAGAGCGGATCAGCTGCCATGCTGATTTAGTATTAAATCTACCATCTGATGTGGCCCTCCAGAAAATAAGATCCGAGATGTCAAGACATAGTGGAATGGTCGTGATCTGCTCTGCCATAGCTGATGGAAGAGCCTGAAGTAATCGCCCAAAATCCCATCCAGTCTCCTCGAAAAAGTCCTGCACCCTCACAAATGTATGCTGTCTGTGTTGAAAAATGGATGCCAATGTAGAATTACCCATCCAACAATCATGCCAAAAGAAGATCTGCCATATCCCAAGGCGCCACGCAATGTGTATCTTGGCGCATGGTCCAAATTTCTTCAGTCTCTTCCAAATAGGAAAGGCTGAGTGAGGAACTGCTACAAGCGAAGGATGTGTCCCTCTACAATATTTGCCCAATAGAACCTGAGCCCAAAGAGAACTCTGAGACCTGAACAACCACCATAACTTCAATGAAAATGTATCCACCCTATCCTAATCCTCTAAAGCCCAGACCTCCCTCGTTAGCAGGAAGGCAAATCGCCTTCCAACTACGCCAATGTAGACGACGTGCATGATCCTTAGAATCCCATAAGAATCGTGCAAATATACTCTCTAGCCTTTTTAGAATGACCTTAGGAGGTCGCATAATCTGAGATAGATACAGTGGTATAGAAGAAAGAACAGACCTCAGTAGAGTAATCCTTCCACCAGGAAAGAGAAGGCGTGAAACCCATCCAGAAATCCTACTTCTGACCTTCATAATGAGATCATCATACAGAACGCTCCTCTTAGCCCCTTTAAATATAGGGACTCCCAGATATGTGAACAGTTGTCTCTGATGTGAAAATCTAGTCAAATTCACTAACCTCCGTATCTGAATATCAGATGCCCACCTAGGCAATATAAGACAACTCTTGTCTTTATTCACCAATTGGCCAGAGACCCCCTCGTAGTGCTCCAAACAATCGATGACCCTTCTGAGAGACTTCTTCTGTCCATTGGTAAATATAATCATATCATCAACAAAAGTAAGATGAGAGACAATGTACTACCTCCCTGTCGATACTGCATACTAGGATATATCTGAAACCTCTGAGTAAGTAATCGAGAAAAGTAATCCACAGCAATAATAAATAAAGATGGAGAGATAGGATCTCCCTATCTCTCCACGCGATGAAGAAAAGAAACCACATGGTCGACCATTTAAAAGTACTGAGAATCGACACTCCGATATACACCGTCTGATCCGATCAATCCACAACTAGTCAAAACAAACGCCTCCATATAGAATAAATAAATCTCCAATCCATACGATCATATGCTTTAGCCATATCAAGTTTCAGCATAAAATTCCCTCCACGAATGCTATTATCCAATGTGTGTAGAAGCTCCTGGGTCAACAAAACATTGTCCCCAAGAAATCGACCGGGGACAAATCGACTCTACTGAGGGGAAATAATACAAGACAGAAATGAACTCAATCTGTTGTTCAACAGCTTTGTGATAAGCTTATTAAACACAATACACGGGTTGATAGGTCAGTAATCCGTCCATCTACAAGCATTCTCCCTCTTCGGAATCAAAATAATAGACGTAGCAGCAAATCCTCTCGACAAATGACCACCCACAAAGAAATCAATGATTGCACTATATACATCATCATGTATAATATCCCAATAGTATTAGTAGAACAATGATGAAAATCCATTAGGGCCCGCAGCACTATCAGCATCAATACTAAAAATAGCCTCCCGTACCTCATCAATTAAAGGGAGACGGTTCAGCGTCATATTGTCTGCCTTCGTCAGTATCCTAGGTATGACATCAGGACGAATATACTCCAGAGCCTGTAAAGGAGTTGATGATATTCCTGAAAAAAATTGATTGCCGAGCTCTGAATATCCGCTGGAGTGGTAAGAACTTCCCCTGCCTGAGTCGTAATGGTCCTGATACAAGATTTGATCCGTCATCCCTGTACCAACGAATGAAAATATCTGGTGTTGCGATCTTCTTCACATACCCAATGAGAGCCGGCCTTTTGCTTCCAAAACCCCTCCTCAATAGCTAAGGTCCAGTTCAAATCAGCCTATGCACGATGAAGTGAGTCACGGTGCTTCGGTGTAGGATTAACCTCAAAATCAATCTCTACCTGGTCAACCCTCTCCTCAGGGTCTCTAACTCTCTGGAGCACATCACCAAATACCCGTCGATTCCACCACTTAGTCCATGTTTCAGCCTAAAGAATTTCTCCCATAGGGCAGCTATTCCTGTAAAATGAGTAGGGAGTGACCACTTTTCAGAAACGAAGGCTGAGAAGTCATGATGTTTAGTCCAAACATTGAGGAATCTAAATGGTCTAGGACTTGAATCATCATCAGAAATCCAATGTAAAAGTAGAGGTGAGTAATCAGATGAAGTACAATTCAGATAGTTACGGTAAGTTGTCTACAAAAATCTGCAGCTAAAGAGTTAATCAAAACTCTATCTAATCTCTTACTAACCCTGCCATTCGTCCAGGTACACTGAGACCTAGAAAATCCAGCGTCCTCTAAGCCACAGTCCAACATCATATCAAAAAAATCAGTAGAACCACGATCTTGACGACTATGACTAGTACGCTCACCATCATGTGTGATGACGTTAAAGTCACCCCCAACAAGCCAAGGATCATCTAAAGAGAGTGAAATGCGGTGAAGACCCGCCCACAAGTCCCTCCTAACATAGGCCTGACAAGTAGTATAAACAGAAGTCAAGTAAATAGGTCATGCTAGTCTAGGATCCACAACTCTGACATGTAGGAACTGGATATGATCATCAATAATAGTAACAGTAGTACCCACATTCCAGAATACCCAAATCTTATTTGACTCATTCTAAACCCCAGTGTCGAAATGTAGATAACGACGAACAAAATCAAACCTCCTCTCCAAAACCATAGGCTCCTGAATAACCAAGATATAAACCTGATGAAGCTGAATAAATTTTCTTAGGTGCCTGCGAGTAGCTACACTAGCTATACCTCGTACATTTCATATGATGGCACTCATAAGGACGTGGAATGCGAGGAGGTACTTTGTGACTGACTCCTAGTGACCCTCATACTCCTAGTGCACTCATAGGGACGTGGAATGGGATGTCAGTAGCCCGTGGATGTCTCTTCCGCACAACAGGGACAAATCCATCATCCTCTGTCCTTTCACTCAAACCAACCAAGAAGATCTACGGAAGGGGCTCTACTAGTGAACCTCAATCTGAGATGAACCCTCTGTATCTGACTGAGCCAACTACAAAGAAGGAATAGATGCCTCCAATTATGATGACAAATGGGAGGAGGAGACGTAGTAATGGGTGCCTGAATCCTACCTGGTGTCGGGCCTGAAATATGAGCAGCCCTGCTGACTGTGTCCGATGGATAATCAAATATATGTGGCCTCTACAATATCTCATCCAACATCGGATCATAGAACAGAGTAGGAGCCAATGGCAGAGTAGATGTAGCAGAAAATGGATGCTAAGCAATCATGGTCTGAGTAGACGGTAGTAAAGTAGAGAATAAAGTATCTAGAGGTGCTGTGGAGTCGGAAGGGGCCTCAGGAAGAGCTTTAATCACATAATCCGCAAGGGGATTAAAATATGAAGTATAAAAAGATCTGACAGTCTGAGAAGGAGCTAAAGTAGTAGCAATTGAAGTAGAAGTAGGCAGCAGTACTGGATCAACCTGGAGAGCTGCTATGCTGGTAACTGGCGAAACTGTCACAATGGAAGGAACAACTGACTAGGTCTGAATATGAGTCTGATGAGCAATTGTACTATTAACTGCTGGAGATGTAACTAGAGAAAGAACTATAGAAGGAACGACTGACTGAGACTCAGTACGTGTAGAAAGTATAGTGGTAGGATCAACAATGGTAGCTGGTGGTGGTACAAAAGGGTCTCCTGAAGTGCTGGCATGGTGTTGTCTCCTCTGATCTCTCTTAACTGGTGTCCATCTCTGACAAGGCTCTACAACTATCTCCTTTCCCTTACCCTTATCTTTGGCCGATTGAAGAGGCTTAGGAGTAGGGGATGGTGCAGTGGGTGGTGGTGGTGCAGGGCGTGATCCAATCATACAATGCTCATCAGTATGCCCAAAGTATCTGCACCGGAAACAATAATCTGGTATCTTATCATATACAACAGTCTGCCAGTATCCACCTCTTTTGTCTCTCTCAATCCATATTCTATCAGGGAGCTTAAAATCAAGATCAACCTCAATACAAACTCGTGCCTCACTAGGTCGTCGTAAATCAGAAGTAGCTTTATCAATTTGGAGCGGAAGTCCAATAGCCTTAGAAATAGGAAACAAACTGTTTTTTGTCTTAAAGTGGATAGGCAGTAGTGGAAATGAAACCCAAACAGGGACAATGGGGGTCTCATGCTGAGGGCTGAAACCATAAGTCCATTTGGTTACTCTCATGGGACACCCGTCAATGTACCAGGTGGGCTTAAAGAATAACCGAGAATAATCGTCTTCGTATGCCAATTGAATCAAAATATGATAAGCATATATCAATCCTATCATATAATCACCGTGAAATCCAAAGCGCAAAAAACTATCACGTACCTTAATCATAAAAAACTTACGATGAGAGAATTTGCCAACAAGTGTAAACTTGTAAGGCGAAGAAAGATGATCCTCCTCTTCCGTAAATAAGACTGTTGGTTCACCATTATGTACATACAAGTCTTCAGAGACCAACCTATAATCAGTGGTGTCCTGTGGAGCTTAAAGAACCGGTGCAAATGACTTTTTCTGCCTTCGGTCAACCTGAGATATAACAGTTTTGCTTGAAAGGGTAGCAGCATACGAATTCCGAATTTGATTTGGCAACTTAGGGATCTCATCCGGTGAATCCGTTGCTGGAATTGTACGTAGATTAATTGGGGCTACATTCCACCCAAAAATTGTTGGGGCACCACCAGTGGGCCGTCGGAGGCTGCGTCTGGCAGTCACGTACCTCCGGACTCGGAATTTGATGATTTTCTACAGGATGGTATGGAATTTCATGCTAAACATGACGGTCAGGGCGTGGTCAGAGATGAGGTCAGGATTGGCCGGAATTTGAGTTTTTCCGACCTGCTGGGCGTTCACATTTGGGAAAATTTTGGGCTCGTCCGAGCTCCGATCAAGCTTATTTTTCTGTAGAAGCATCTTCTCCTCATGGGAAAGTTGAATATATGGCACGTGTAGCAAGGTGGGTCCCAGAACAGGAGGAATCAAAAAATCAGTCGCGAATTGCACGAAATTCAAAGTTTTGATTTCGACCAAATTGGTCACCTCCGACACTACCCCGAGGGTTTTTGGGCCTTCTGAGATCAATGGCGGTGGTCCAGTCTCCAAATTCTGAGCCGAAGTGGGTGAAATGATTGCATTGGGATGCGTGCCACTCGTTTTTGGTTCAAACCAGATCTGATTTCTTCAAATATTGTTGTTGATTGTTGAAAAGTTGTATGGGAAGGTGTTGGAGGTGTGTTGTCATCGATTGTGGCGGTGTTTTCCGGTGGTTTTGGTGTTGGATCAAGGTGTTGATGGATTTGTCTTTGTCTCCCATTCTACTACCATGCAAATTGTGTTTTTGCGTGCAACTAAGATTAAGCCTAAGAGTTTAATCAAGAAAAGTGTAAACTACCTAGTAGCACATAACATGTTCAAGGGGTTTTGTGATGCTCATATTCTTTTTATATTTAATGGGATTTGAATTGTAAAATCAAGTAGATACCATGCAAGGTTACAATTTAAATTACAAGTAATGAGGCATATACCAAGTATATTACATGCGAATTATGATAGAATGTTACAAATTGCGTTAAACACCGTAACCTTTTTGTGAGTATTTTCATTTCATGAATTGATAATTGAATTTTCGGTTCATTTAATCATTGTTGTTCCCTAGCTAAGCTTTTCATAAAAAAAGATCCATAAATCATTAGTCTTACTTAATTTTCATAAATTTCAATCCAGTTTCTAATAGCTTTTAAAATCAACAAAAAAACCCTCCTTTTTTCCTAACTCAACGTGACATTTAGATAAGTTAATTGGCAATGCATCATGGGATCGGCCCTTGCTTATCCAATTCATAGCAGGATTTGTTCACTTGTAAGGTTTAATAAAGTTGTTGAAAAAGTAATCTAATTCTAGGTTGCAAGAACCAACCAAAAACAATCGCAGATCGAAAAGGTTTGTTCCAGCATGAAATGAAACTTGAAGAGTATTTGATGAGAAACCCTTCAAGAGGAGTGAAGCTAGCACGCATTACACAACATTCATGAGGACGAAATCAATACAAGTAGTGGAGAGATGGCTAGCTAATCAACCATGTAGACAAACAGAATATAGTAATGGTGATTTAATATAATCCCGTTAGGTACCATCATCGGTTTGAACTTGTCTATGATGAATTCAAACGAGAGACTGCTACCTACAAAAACAACCTAATGAAAATAAGTACAAAAGATTGGCACATATATTGAATGTAACAAAAATTTAGAAAAAGCCCAAACATTTCGAAGAACACTTTTTCCTCTTCTTACCAATGCTGTTAACACTGAGTTAGCTGGGGCTTCTTCCTCGAGCCTTGTTGGGTACAGAAGAGTACATCTTTCCCCAATAATGGCCTCTCCTCGAAGGTCCTTTTCAGTAGGAAAGAAGTAACCTGCACCAAATCAAGGCCAATTAAGAACCTCAAAGCTATAACCTTTCACTAAAGAGAAGTAGTTTACTTGCTTGTTTAGCTCAAATATGCCCACAACATTTCGCTTACATATGCAACAATAACTCGTTGTTAGCTAGCTAAACTAGACTTATTCTTAAAGCTATCTATTGGTTCTCTCGACATATGAAGCCTGGTGGGGAAAAACATGCAGGGATATATGTTGAGTGAGGAAGCATACTCCTAGCTCTTTTTGGATCTCTAATTTGTAGACTGGAGATTGTCTAAATGGTAATAAAAAAGTGGCAAGAGTCAACATAGAGATCTATCTTTTTATTGATAGATGGATCCGTGATGAGGGTTCCTAAGCTCTTCTATTCATGTTGGGATTTTAGAAAAAGATGGGCTTGGGCACAGGCTCCGTGAGGACCAGCTTGTCCTCGTCTGAGGGGAGGGATTTAAAAAAACGCATAAATAGGGAAGAGACAAAAGCAAGAAAAGAGTATACAAAAGGGAATGACTCGTCCTTATGCGAAATCTCTTTGCTGGCATAGTTGAGATCTTCGTTATGTTAATCTTAAGGTCAGTAAGGAATCCACATATCTGACTGAATCCCTTTTTATCTCTTTTTTGTTCATCATTTTTCTTTTGCTAATTATACATGACAATTGTTCTAAAAAACTTGCATAGGCTTCGTGATTGGCCTTGCCACTTACTTTTTTTCCATGTGGCCTCACTTAACTCATAAAAGCTTTATACTTTGCATCACTGCCTAGTCATGTTTTGTTTTTTGGAACATTGTTCAAACCTTAGTTTTTATTATCATCACCATATTTTAATTGCAATGAAGATCCTCATTTTCACTCTCTTTTGCACCTGTGTTATCAACTTTTTTGTTGCGTTATTATCCTTAACCTTCAATTTAATTAGTACATCTTGTCTCTACGCAATTCTTGTCCAAATATTCTACTAACATGCCCAAATGATCCTTTCACCAAAAAAAAAAAAAGTAAAATAAAATAAAATCATTTTCCTTGTCGACAAAATCAATTCACCACCACCCTCCATGATTAGCAACGACCACCGACCAACCACAGAGAAACAATCACAAATACCGTTAGGTCGACCTCTATACCAAGCTGGAACTAATGTGCTATTCAGAAAAAACAAAAATTAAAATTCATGGTTAGAGAACAATAATATTGAAATTACGGTCACTATTGAGATTTTAATCCCCACTTACCAACATAGATATTTGTTAGGAAAAAAAAAACATTTTAGACTTAGTTAATAGTCCAAATTCTATTTTTCAAAAAGATAATTTGAGCACGTTTCGTATTTTTCCAATTGATTCTGGATAGAGAACTATCCAGTTATGGTAGTCGATTGAGGAAACACATCGCTGGGCTACGCGACCTAGTACAATACTTGAGATTTTTTGGACTTGACCGTAGCATACATAATTTTTTTTCATTTAAAAGCGTTTTATCGGACTAAGTTTATTAACTTAAAACTCAACATTTAAACAAAAAACAAAAAATTAATACTCAAAATATTCATATTCTAATTAAATAATAATGCCAAGAATGTTGAAAATGATTGCTCCATTGTAAAATAATGAAATAATTATTGATGATTATTTAGTATTATCATGATACATAGATAAGTCTTATCTAGTCTAGAAGATCTATTTTATTCATATTGTAACTCTTATGTTGGATCTTACAAATATGGCACTAATGCCTCTTGTACGGAAGTTGGTTAATAGAATGTATACAGAAATTTAAAATTGACTTTGGGACAGTTAAAAAAACCTATGAAAAGAAGAAGAAAAATAATTTGGAATTAACACACCACATTAGTATACTTTTCCCGCCTTTGAGATTTCACCCGACGAATACATTGAACCTTTTGAATCCTCTCTCGCTGGATGTGAAGTCACACCGTGGAATCCTGTTGTACATTTCCCTTGCCTATCTCTCTGAATCTGAAGTCGCGACTGCTAGCTAAGGCGAAGACCCCAGCGTAGTCACCTGCGACGAAGATGGTGATGCCCAAATTTCGTCGACAGCCAAATCAGCACTTCACTAACTCTAGAAAACCCACATGAGCCACACTAATGTTGTTGTAATTATAATTCTGATTTTGTTTTGTTTTTTCATGATTTGGTTTGTTTGTACTGTGAAACCCTTGGTCCATGAGTTATCTTTGATTTTGGCGAGGTCTGTTTTTATGATAATGTGATTCGAACTCAATGAATCATTTTTTGTTGTTTCATTGGCTTATTTGGTCATACTGTAATTTGTTGGTACAAGCGGATATATAAAGTTGTTACTTGTGAAGAATGTTAAAGTGTTGAGATTATATTTTGAATTAGTTATTCAACTGTAATTGGTTTGCTGAACATTACAGCTTATTGTATTGCAATAGAAAGTTCTATAGAGACGTACGTGATGAAGTTTTAGTGGAGAGAAATGTTGATGAGAATGTTGTGGACAATATGAAGTTTTGGTGGAGAGAGATTTTGAATTACTTAAAGTGTGATTATCACATATAGCCACAAAGGTCGAAGTAGCACCAATACAAGCAATTCTTTGAAGTCCCAACCAACAATTCTGACAGATCGTGAAGTTATGATCACTCCATCTTCAGATATTCATAGAATTTGGAGAATGAACACAGTCTACCTCTATCACAATCATAAAACAAGTCCTTCGAAGTCGAGGTTATATCATTGCAATCGAGAATTAAGTTCACATGTAAAACGGAAGCTTGAAGTGAATGATATGACTGGAATTCCCTTGCACCGAAGTTTCAACTCTGCAGTGGTTGAAGCAAGTGGGTATGAAAATATGACTTGCGTGGGAAAGGATTGTCGAAATTATATTAAACAAGTGAAACGATTAAGACTTGGTGAAGGAGATGCCATAGTGATACAATCCTACTTTTCCAAAATGCAAGCCTAGTGCTCGGGATTCTACTTCAGTATGGATTTAGCCGATGAGTCTAGAATCAAGAATGTATTTTGGATAGATAATAGGTCTAGGCAAGCGTACAAGGAGTTCGGCAATGTTATCACATTTGATACGCCCTTTTTGTTGGCGTTAATCATCAAAGACAATCAACACTACTCAGTTGTGGTTTGTTGTCCAATGAGGACACCAATACTTTTGTGTAGCTATTTAGGATGTGGTTTTTGTGCATGAATGGAAAAACGCTTCATGTAATTATTACTGATCAAGATAGGGCTATACAAAATGCAGTTCATATTATTTTTCCTAATACAAATATAGATGGTGTTTGTGGCATATTCTAAAGAAGTTGCCAGAAAATTTTGGATACCACGTTGATAAGACTTCCATTTTTCGACTATACCTGGGATTGGTGTATGATTCGTCGTTCGTAGAAGAATTTGAAGAAGGTTGAAAGGTGATGATCGACACGTACATGTTGCATAGTAATGATTTGTTGTCAGAACTATTTGTGAAAATGTGAAAGAGGAAAAATGGCGGGAAAAACTGTTAAATGATTTTCATATCTTCCAAATGTTTAGCAGCACCTATATACACACAAATGGAGCCAACTACTCACGCTTGTTGAATGAAGAGCTGTACAATTACACAAATAACCTTAACTAAAAATATGGCTTAATACACACCAACATCAAAGTCGTAAATGTTCGATCAGAACATGGCAGAAGAAAAACTAGATTACTCTCAAAGTTTCGCTCAATTAAATGAGATATTTTCATAGAAGCTAATAGGGGTTTATCTAGTAAAGTGATTATTGAGGACATGGTCTTTCTCCAAATCAATGACAAGAAAGATATCCCAGCACATTTCTTATGGTAAAGAATAATATAAACCATTGATAGCATGGAATATATATAGTTTTCAAAAACATATCCCAACCATTGAATCCCAATAGACTCATTATCAGCCATAGAAAAATAAAACAATCTCAGTCGTTGAATACGAAACGACAAACAACCTTGGGCAAGAATGAATGACGTGCATTAAATGAAGCAAGTAAAAAAAACGTTCCCTCTAAACACGCGATAATTAAATGTACGATAACAAAATTAAAAAAGAGCAAAATCTTGAAGTTCGTTGCCTAAATATGAATAATTCTGCTCGAACTTAGGAGATAATTTGTGAAGTAAGAAAAGATTGAAACAACTGCTAAAAAACCATCCAGCGAGCTTATGCCCTTTTAAGTGAAGTTTAGAGGTACACAAAAATAGCTAAAAACGTAAGGGTGCCTTTGATTTGCTCTTTTCATGCTATTTTCAATTTTGCGGAATACTGAAAATGTATTTGACTTGATATTTCTAAAATTTTATTTTCAAAAACAAAAATAAACTTATAACATAAAACTTACAACCCATTTTTGACATTTTGAGTATTTTCTGTTAACATTCTGAAAACATTTAAAACATGAAAAGCAATCATTTAAATAAAATTTTAAAATTTAAAATTTTATAAAACAAAAATAAAAACTTGTAACAAATAATTTTTTAAAAAAATAAATTTCAAATAAAATAAATTCTAAATATAAAATTAATAAATTCTATAAAATAAACAAATAAAATATTTTTAAAAAAATTATAAAAATTTCTAGAAAAATAAAAATAGTTCAAGCTCTTAATGATTATTTATATAAAATTTCTAAAAAAAAATTAAAGGAACAGAGATGAAAATATTTTCAATCCACATCATTAGTTTTGATTTTTATGTCTTATAACTTAATTTATTTTTTTATTTTACTTTGTAGCGAACAAAATATTGCAAGGTTCACAATATATATATATATATATATATATATATATATATATATATATATATATATATATATATGCAATGCACGTTTGCCTAACTTATATTTAATAGTTTTGTTTAAGAATTAATTTGTTATTAATAAAGATGTAATTTTTTGGTTAATTAAATAATTAATGGTGTAATCTTTATGTAATTGATAAATAATTAGATGTGTGATTTTGATGTTGTGATGTAAGTTGGTGAGATCGAAAAAAATAAGTAAAAGTTGACAAATTTGGAGAAATGGCTAAATTGTAAGGGATCCAAAGTTCGGGGATTAAAATGCAAATACGTAAAAGTTGTGCCGAACCTCACGATGAAGATTTGAGAGTACTCGGAGTCAATTGGATAAAGGAAGATGTCAATGGAATCAAATTTAGTTAAAAGATGATCACAAATCAATTTCCAACCGAAAAGTTATGCTCCAATGTTTTAGTCTCATATTGAGACCTATTTTTGGCATAGAAAGTGATCGAATTGGATAATAATGTCTGAATCAAAGTTGTAGCCAGATGAGTTAGCTTTCCAACTCATTTTGAATCGCCTCAATCGGACATCGGAATACAAAGTTATGATAACAACACTGAACGAATGTGCAGCTACCTGTTTAAAACAAGAAATTCCGTTACATAGTCCGTTAAAACAACAAATTCCGTTAGTTTTTCCGTTAAAAACAAGAAATTCCGTTACATAGCCACTTTTAATATATAGAAGATATATATATTAGGTGCAAGCAACGTGCAATACACGTTTGCCTAGTTTATATTTAATAGTTTTGTTTAACAATTAATTTGTTATTAATAAAGATGTAATTTTTTTGGTTAATTAAATAATTAATGATGTAATGTTTATGTAATTGATAAATAATTAGATGTGTGATTTTGATGTTGTGATGTAAGTTGGTGAGATCGAAGAAAAGAAGCAAAAGTTGAAAAATTTGGAGAAATGACTAAATTGTAAGGGATCCAAAATTCGGGGACTAAAATGTAAATAATTAAAAGTTGTGCCGAACCTCACGATGAAAATTTGAGCTTGCTTGGAGTCAATTGGATAAAGGAAGACGTCAATGGAATCAAATTTAGTCAAAAGATGATCACAAATCAATTTCTAACCGAAAAGTTATGCTCCGATGTTTTAGTCTCATATTGAAACCTATTTTTGGCATAAAAAGTGATCGAATTGGAGAATGATGTTTGAATCAAAGTTGTAGCCAGATGAGTTAGCTTTCCAACGCATTTTGAATCGCCTCAATCGGACATCGAAATACAAAGTTATGATAAAAATACTGAAAGAAGGTGCAGCTGCATGTTTAAAACAAGAAATTCCGTTACATAGCCACTTTTAATATATATATATATATATATATACAGAAATGATCTAATGAGCACCGGTGCTCATCTTATCCTAAGCACCGATGAGTTGGCACATTAATTCATTGGTGGATAAAGATTTTGTGAGTTCCAATCCACCAATGAATTAATGTGCCAACTCATCGGTGCTTAGGATAAGATGAGCACCGGTGCTCATTAGATCATTTCTGTATATATATATATATATATTTTTCAAAATTTTAAACCAAATATATTTTTTAGTTTTCTGTTTTAAGAAATAATATTTCAAAATGTTAAAGTAAACGCGTTTTTAAAATTTTTAAAATAGACACTCAAAGTAGAAAACTGAAAATAAACTCAAAACTAAAATACAAACCAAATAAACTCTAACATGCTCACAAAAAGAAGGGACGAATCATCCCTCTTGAATCATCATCAAAACATTCGGGTACACATTTTAAAGCATGACACGTATGATGAATAACTTGTGAATAAATAATTGAATCAGTTATAAGTCCTTCATTAACCGACCGCCACCTATTATTTTCTAGAATGGCTCAACTACCCCCCAAGACTTCAAAGAAAATCTATAAATACTCTCGCTTAAGAGAATGATGATATGTACATTCATATATTTACATCCTAAATAGCTACTTTTCCTCTTACTCCATTTTAAGCATCAAAACTAGAGAATTCAGGAGGAGAAAATCCTGCCGAAGTGGGGAGAATTTTGATGACCATAATTTTACCGAAACTTTGAAGGGTGTTAATCAAAGTGATCTTGTTATAAGTACTATGGCCATTTGGGATATCTTGTAGGGAATTATCGGTTGAGGGTCTTATCTCCTCTTCGTCGACCGAGTTGATATCAAGCCATGATAACTACACTATGGGCTATCGACTGAAAATAAAATTAAATATAAAAAAAAGTTAAAGGAGGGAATTAGGGAACCTAATGGCGATTCTAGGTCAATGAGTTGAGAGTTTGTAAGAATGGGTCTCCAATTGCCTCTGAATTGTTTGAGTCCAATTTCATGATTGACTCTATGTTTCTAACAAGTTAAACGAGATTTCAAATGAAAATTGATCCTCCGACTCACTATCTAGCAGGATGACATTTTTGCAGTAGTCTCAAACGAAAATATAAGAGCAAGAGTAACAAAAAAGAGGGGGAAGAGTGTGACGATGTTTGTCGGAGTTCAGAAAGGAGCCTGAATATACTTGCCGAAGAAAAAGGGTAAGGAATAAGAAAAAATCAGACACAGGAGTGAAAGATTGAGTTTATATTTGGCACGAAATACAGAAGGTTGAGTTTCCAAATTTGTAAAGGCTATCATTATGATGACCCTATCTATGAATTCCGTGTTGAAATTGTGGCTTGAGGAAGTTTAGTAGGGTTGACGATTTTACCAACATAGGGTGTGGCTGGCACGTCTAACCTAATAGGCAATCATGACTTCTCGTCCCATCCATCACCTGTACTTAACATGATTGATTCAAATTGCAGAGATTTGAGGGTTTGTATTCTTGTCAACTCTTTAGAAGGGCTGACGATTTTACCATCAAGAGTGTGACACGTCTACCTAATAAGCAATCATGACTTCTTATTCATCACTTGTTCTCCGACATGATTGATTGAGATGCACGTAATCAAATTACAAGGATTGACAAGAAAGCCAATAATAGTACGATGATGCTCCTTAGGAAGATGCTAGACTTAGGGATGAGGCCCTTCATCTGTATACTCGCGAGCACTAACTCACTCACGAGTAAGAAGTCCAATGATGCTGGATTGCGCACCTTCCAAATGGTGTTGTCAATCGAGGAGACTCGTCTATACGCTACGTCTCGCATCCAATGACACAATGATGGAACCTCGCCACATCATTATGTGCACCACCCTAAGTCTATTATTAAACCTAATTCCCTTCAAATTATTCATTCCGCTCACAATTTAAACGCTCAATCCAAGGACCTTGCCCAAAATTCCCTCTCTACTGAAAAAGGAATCCAAACATATTCCCGCCAAAAAATTCTTGCGCCACCGTGCACCACCACCTGATATCATTCAATAAACCAAACATACATCACTAATTTTCTCAAACGAAAGAAAAAAAAATAATAAAAAAAAAAAACAATGCCAGTGATTAGATTTCCAACTTAACATTGGATGGTCATTCAATAACCAAACATAGATCACCAATTTTCTCAAACGAAAGAAAAAATAACAACGCCAATGCAAGCTATTAGATTTTCAACTTAACAACAGATGATGGGATGTTTGTACGTGCAGGCATGTGCGTATGCCAAGAGAGGGAGGAGGAAAGGGAAACATGCATCCATTTATTTACATGAGATCAGATCAGAAACGGTAGTCCCGTCCTTGCACAACTAGAACTAGAGTGCAAATCTTTCAAGATAGTTTCCCTATCAACGTACATTTCAATCCCACTATTTCTTCGTTCTCTTTAAGCATCAAAGGCTTGAGTACTGAAAGTTTGGTCAAAATCCAAAACAAAGGTTCGAATTTCCATGGGAGCAAGTTCCACAACTAGTTTAGCAGGATCCACTGCTCCTCCTCTATTTGTGGACTTGGACTTGGACTCGGGCTCTTCTTCAACCTTCCACCCCAATCTCTTTTTCTCCATTTCTGACCTTTCTTGATTCGCCGATAAGTTCATCTCTACCAGCTTCCCAATCTATAAATAAATAGAGAATATTATTAATAGGGTAACTAACCCTCAGCGGTTGGTTGTGTTAACAAGAACACAGAACCTCCCATCTACCTTCTTGCCAGGGAAAAGCTTTTTCAGTTCGACTTCTGTCATCACGGAAAGATCGTTGTCCTCCTCCATCTTTTATTGCAGCGCCAAAGCCAGAACAGATTTCAATAAGATAATAGTATGAATGAAATTGTATTAATGAAGTGAATGAACGAGAGAAAGTTCTATATGCTAAATCACGTTCCTTGTTATTAATGAGAGATTACAACCTCGTATAGATGTGCTAAGCGGACAAGAACCTTTCTATTGTCCAGCTCCTGCATTTTTAGAAAGTAAAAGGTGTATCTCAAAAGAAATGCTGAAAAAATGAGGATTCAACTGCATAATTTCTGCACCGTCCCCATAATAATAGAATTGATCGTACAAATCTAAACCTCACAAGAAGTATTTCTTATAGCTTCCTTTTCCTTTCTTGAAAAAATTAATAAACAAATAAATGATATTCATGTAACAAGGATAGGTCAAAATCACCTGTAATGTTATAATAGCTACATTATCAGGCAAACTGTACGAGTCGATCGCCGAGAAGGTAGGTACATGAGAGCTCATCCAATTATCTTCAACCTGAGGAAGAACTTCATGCTTAAGCAACACTGAAATAAAGTAGGAAACTTTGACACTAATTTCCATACCTCTTCAGTGAAGGCCAAAAGAAAAGGAGAATATATCTCTTGGCCAGTTGTACGGCGCCACTTTGCACCCTCTCCAAGCGGGTCTATTCTGTAATAATATTTTCCTTGGATCTACAAATGAACTAGAGCAGTCAGTATTGGTAATAATGAAATTGGAGTGAAGCAATACTTATACTAACAGACTGGGGCGGATGCAGAGCTTTAAAATTAGGGGAGGCAAAATCGAACTTGTAAAGAATTTGAAAGAAATTTTACAATCGAAAATTTAGGTCCAAAAAAATCATACCCCGTGTAATTTTCCATCCGAAAATTTACATGGGATATAACTTTTTCGAATGTAAAATTTCGAAAATTTTTGATGTTATATTTCATATAAAATTTTCTAATAAAATGATGAAAATTACATTAAGAAATTTGTATCGTAAAAATAATAAATGTTTTTTTGTTTTTTGATAGGTAATCACGTAATTTTATAAATTAAAATGTAAAGATAATACACAAGGAGTGCATTATGAGTTTAAACAAGATAGAAACGATAAAAAATTCAACAACCCTTCTATCGGACTAATGGTTACAGCCTTAAACCAACTATACAAAGTCAAGTAAAACAATTCCATAAATTGCTCTGTCGTCCGTATTTGGTCTTCAAAGCATCTACCGTTTCGTTCTCTCCACACACACCAAACGATGCATCCTGGAATGAGATCCAAACAAGTTTACTATTTTTATCTCGAAACTTTCTCTTCCATGCCCACACCAGCAATACCCAACTCATGTGCTGCGAAGCCAGAATATCATTCCACATCCAACGAACACCGTCATAGTGAACGAACAAATGTTCGATCGTCTCTCCATCCCTCTTACACATATAGTACCACTCCGTAATACAATAGCCCTTTCTTCGAAAATTATCCGCCGTAAACACTTGTCCCCTCACCACCGTCCACAGTAAAAAAGCCACCCTTGGAGGTAATTTACTTTGTCAGACCCTTTGCCAGGGGAATGAGCTCTCAACAGGTTCCAATAAAGATCTCTACCGCCCTCCACCTGCTATAGTCATCCTCTCCTACCTGAATGTGCACATCATACAGAGAGGCAAAAAACAATGCATAGTCATCAACTCTCAATCATGTAAGCCCCTCCCGAAAGCAATGTTCCAGCTGGATTCCCATTAGATATAGTCATAGCATCACTCACCATAGCTGAAGGCTCCAAGGCAATGCGATGTAAAGAAGGAAACTGCACTTTTAATGTTTGATCTCCACACCAACAATCGTCCCAAAATCTGACATTCATCCTGTTCCCCACCACAAAAGCCAATCTATTCTGAAAATCGCTCCATCCTTTCCTGATATACTTCCACAAGCTCATCCCATAAAGACCACGACACTCACCCGAGCGCCACTCCCCTCCAAGACACCATATTTCACCCCAATAATTTCTCTCCAGAAGCTCTCCCTCTCCATTCCAAATCGCCACAACCACTTGGCCAACAATACCTTGTTAAATAAAACAAGGCTCCTCAATCCAAGACCCTCAACCCTAACAGGGGAACAAACATCACCCCCATTTGACCAAATGAAACTTCCTCTCTTCCCCCAACCCTGCCCAAAGAAAATCCCTCTGCATTTTCTCCAAACTATTTGCCACTGCAACGAAAATAGGAAACAAAGATAGAAAATAGGTTGGAAGATTAGAAAGCGTGGATTTGATGAGAGTGAGACGATACGCTTCCACCCCACTAACCTCCTCCCCACCCTTTCAAGAATACCAATCCAGATATGTTTACTTTTAAACCTCGCTCCTAACGGAAGCCCAAGAAATGCGAGTTAGACGTCTTTCTTTAAGACTCACGTTTAACGTATTTTTAACTATTTTCGATATCTGTTTGGACTATTCGATATGCTCATAATGTAGTTCTCGAAATAAGCTTTGAGATGACATAAACAATTTGTAGATTCGATTAGAGTACGATCGTCGGAGAATTTTTAAAATTAGCATGTTATCGAAATTCAAATTTATTGTGATTTTACCCCTATTTGTTGGTGATTAAAATCAAATTTTTAGTAAATTTTGATAAAAGTTAATAATTATGGATTCCATGAAATATGTTATCAAAATTAATTGTTAACTTTGATTTAGATTAAAATTTAGATTTCAATCTATACCAAACATGACTTTAAAAAATAAAAAAAAAATCTCAAAAGTTTGGGGGGGGGGGGGGTCCGCCCGTGCTAACAGTTATTAAGGTCAAACTGAAGATTACACTTGAAAAAGTAACCAAATTCCATAAGTAGAATACTTGCATGGAAAGGGATGGGTTATTTAGATACGTCGAGGATTTTTTCTTTTATATAATATAACGCAAAAAGGAAAAGGCTAGCAGGTTGGGATGAGAATCACAGTATCATAAGGTTTGTTGAATAAACTCACCGTCAATCCCTTGCATTTATTATCAATACAGACTGTTTCATTTAATGCCTCGTCGACGCCTTTAGAATCATCACGTAGTAATCTCCTACATAAGAAAGAAAAGTTATATAGATGAAGGTATGGTAACATTGATATACAATTGATATTGAAACATCTAATAAGGTAATAAAAACCTGTGAAGCATCAGTTCAATCTGTCCATCTACTATGCTTGATCCTCCCACAGCTCTGTCCACCAAGACTGAAAGTTCAGTCTTATCATCTTCTACGTAAATACCAAGATTTATCTGCATATGAAAAGTTCAATCTTGACCAACATTGAAGGAGGAAAATTATTATTGTACAAGAACTCGATAACAATATTCATGTATTTTCTGCACAAGTATTTGGACATTTAACAAACCCTGAGGAAGAGAAACTTACTGGGTAATAATTTCCAGCAACAGGTTCATTCACTTTCAAGTCCCAATCCGTCCTATAATCACGAATCTGAATAGCAAATAAATTTCTATCGTCATATGTAAGAAAAATTTAACCAATAAATATAAATTGAAGGAACATTTCTTCAATTTTCCATTTCTTCAACATCTTTAATACAATTTAAACAAGTTTATTTTCATGCATCCAGGCAAAATATGGAATAGTAGGTGCCGCCACAAAGACCAAAAAAATACCCTTTTAATAAAATCACGGCCATTTGAATCGGTGTAGAATGTCTTATTGGTCTCCATGTTAGTTGTGATTTGAGTAGCCATTTCTTTTCCAATTCCATCACCCACAGGGATTGGACCAACCTAATTCCACGAAAAAACATTTTACTGAGCTATAAAAAGAAATAGTATCTACCATAATGTCTATTTCAACCTGTTACTGCACTGGAAGAAACTTAAGATGTATATTATCTATACAATAAAAATCCAGATTATAGTTCAATGTCAAATACGTAATCATACTGTGAATTCAACTTCAACGTGCTCCTTACCCTTGAGAAGACGGTTAATCTGCATTGACACAACGAATGAAGCATCAGTTTCCATAGGAACAAGGGTATAGAAAGGGACTTCCAAGTTTGCTAGTCATTAGCATTGCTCATAACAAAATTGAGATCTGTTGCTGTATAACAGCCATTACTTCGACTCACCCATTGTTGGAACTTAGAAGTACTGTTTTCGAGCAGTCTACATTAAAAGGATGGTTTTTACGAGTGGACAACAGTTTTGCAATGCTGTCATATGCATAATGACTTCTCTTTTTAACTTTCATGGTCAAACCTGATATTTTGTTCACGACAATTGAAGAAATGCACCTGATAAATCCATGGATTAATCTTCTGGTGAACTTCATCAATAATAGGTCCTCGTATAACTGTTAGAATGTCCTGCAAATTCAAGAGAAACTTTAGTTCAAGCATTTCGAGTGGAAAGTTGTTTGCACTCCTGAGCTGAATTTTGACAGCACTACACCTTTTTCGCTGGCTTTAAGAGAAATGTACCATTTGGACGGAAGACATATGCCCCAGATGACTTCAATAGCAAATAAAAGATACAGAAAAAGAAATTTAGAGAGAAATGTGTGACGAACCATGAACAAATACAAACTAAAGTCAAATGAAAGAGGGCAGAGGTGGGGAGCTTAGATAGTGTGTGAAAAGTTAAATTTAGATGACCTGAGGACTTTCATCACTTCCATTATATCCAGCATAGTAGCTGAAAGACTGTTGAACACTTTCCTTAACCTTCAATAGTCATAGGTATCAGTTATGCAGGGAAATAACAATGTTATATACAAACAACAAGGACAGCTGCACAGAAGAACAAACCTAAAGAAAATAAATTATGTTCTTAAGCATAAGGAAAGAGGTGATATAAAAGCAATTATGTGAAACTCTCAGGTATATTGCTTACCATACTTCTTCTGTTCATATAATAAGCAAGTTTCCTTTCCTCAGCTGAAAATGAAAGCTTAAGATTTTCATGACCCACTTCGATAGTGGATTTGTCACCTCTTTGAAGTGAGTGTACAGATGATCTTGCTGAACTAGCACCTATTTCAAGAAAGGCATAAAAATGCAAATCAATGTTATCATAAATTGAGGAAATTTCATTGACACGGTCTTCCCGCAAAGAAACACTTAACCCAAAGAAATCATGGATCACACCTTCAGTTTTCGCTCTTGAAATTGTATATGAATTGTATCCAAGTGGTGGTACAGATGCTGAAAATGCGAGCCAATACTCCGGAGTTTTACTTGGGGATTGACCCCGGTATGCCTTTACAAGGTAGTTTCTCAAGCTCATATAATTTTCAGATAAAGGAAGGACCTGAGATTCAATTACCCTTCCAGCAGAATCGCGTACAGTAACATCTTCATGCATAACCTATAGAGAATTCTATTTGTAAATCCAGAGAGTACAAAATGGAAGACTTTTTTCCTCTACTTACAGTATGAAGAATGTGAACTAATATAAGCATAATTCTTTATTTGCAATCCTAGTTAAATGAATGAGCCATATATTTATAGAATAAAGAATATAAACTAATATCAACATAAATTCTCTATTTTTCTTCCTAGTTAAATGCACGAGCACCTCCATATTATGCTTTTCAAAATAGGATATAAAAGTCCAGTCAATATAAAATGTCTACCCATGCTTTTTGCAAAAGGTTGAGACCTTACTGGGAGTTATCATCAATATCGTTTACTATTGACCAAAAGATGGGCTTGACCAGGTAGTCATTCAACTATATTCCAGATTGCCATTTTAGAGTTCACCAAGATTTCAAGTTATAGACATTTGGGAGAATGTACTACTAGATAAAATGACTGCAAAATCTCTCTTTTTCCTTGCTTTATTGATCAAGCTTGTAACATAACATTGCAAGTTCCTAGTTGTTGATATCATGATGATGTAATGTCCCAAAAGACATCTAATTTCATGTATGCAGAAGATACTTGGCTACGAAAACATTTGACTTGAGATGAGTAAGAAGATCACATGAGTATGAAGATATACCAATTAAATTATGCCCCTGTTTGGTGAGGATTAAAATTAGATATTTCGTAAATTTTGATAGAAGTTGAGGAAATGTGTGGTTGAAAAATTGTGGGTCCTATAAAATATAAAGTTAAAATTACTTACTGACTTTTACTTAAATTAAAATCTATATAAAATGAAAACTCGTGACAGAAAATTGACATGAGAAACATTTTGATCCCCACAAAAAAAGAACTTAAAAAATTTAGCCATTGTTTGAGCCCCTTTTCAAAGAAAAATATATTTTGTAATAGTGATTTTTTGGAGATGTTGTGGTTAATAAATAGAGAAAATTTTGTTTTACACGTAAAATTATTTTATTGGAGAATGTATGATTAAAAATGCATTTTTGAAAAATGAGGCTCAAACAAGGGCTTAGTAATGCTTAGAATTAATAAAACCAAGAATCAAGATCAGAACTGGGATACCTACAGGTATACGGATTACATCTTCTCTCTTCCATCCAAGAGCATTGTAGACCACAACAATCTAAAAGAGGAATACATCTGTTAGTTGTTTTATTATACTTCCAAAAGTCAAAGGAAATAATTTTTTGTTAGTGAAACAAGAAGTGAAAAAGAGATAATTAAACCCCTACCAGGTTTCCCCCATGGGTGAATTCGATTTCTGATGGAGGACAGTAACTTATATTCAGAAGTGGACACTGAAAAAAGTTACAAGCATCGGGATCACAATCCATTATCACAAAATAATTTCTGGACTCTAAGATGAATATGGCAGCACACAAGTTGTTTCATAATTTTGATTTTCTGTCAATCATAGGCATGTATATTGTAACTTATGAGAACTCTGTTGCATATTTAATTATTATATATTCCTATAATATTAATTCCAATTTTCAAGAATTGAAGTCTTCAGAAAAGACAAAGCAGAGAAGTAGTTGAGCAAAAAAAATCTCCTAGCTCAGAGAGAGTTAACATATTCCAAAACATTTTAGTTTTACTACACCATCTTATATATCTGCAGATGTACTGCTATCCAGTTCAATGCTAAACTAAACATCAAGCATCTAAACTAGATTGGGTTTACAGGCCTCATAATTGATATAATCATAGCCGGCACATTGCAATTGGTTACAGAAATCAACATAAAAGGCTTTTCATGTGAAGTAAAAATTATACTTTTGACATTGCTTCAAAATGTTTCAAGAATCTAAAAGTACGAGGACAACGAAGCATGATGGCTAAAAGGTTAAATGTATCTCTTTGCCTGTTGAAATTCTGTTCTTGCATTTCGACCCCTGGTGCATGATGTGGAATCCACCAAGCAAGCCAATGATGATGATGCCACCTTTTCAGCCTGCAGACAGATAGCGCATGACTGTTTACTCTTCCAAATTGACTCAAGGTAATGAATACAGTACTAGTTGTCAAAAAACTAATAGTCAATTAAACTTGCACCTCCACATATCCCATTGACAGTCTTTTTGCATAATCGTTAGCCACATGCTGTTTCTCTGTTCCAGTAACTGCATCATGATGCTGAGCAATTGCTAGAGCATCAGCCAACAAGTCAGTGTTGGGCCCAGATTTATCTCTACCTTTGAAGAACTCGAGTTGCCTCGCTGCCTAAATATACACAAGTACATCAATATCATCACCATGCATCAGGTCTAACATTACGAAAACTCAAGTCAAACGATACCAAGTAATAGCCGCTCATCATTCTAACATAACGTTTGATGGCTGGTCTGCTCGTGAAGTACCCTGTCCAGTAACCATGTGCACGATCTGCATATCTGATAAGAGAATTCTTTAATCTCTAAGATGGAATCCAAATGAAAAAGTCATGAATAAAATAAAACAGAGAATTGCTCTACTTATCACTCACGGAAAGAAGTCTTCAGTCTTTATAGGCCAGGCTTTTTCAGTTGCATGTTTCGCATCAGTGTATATGGATGGAGTTGAGTACAGTGCATTTACACGTCCATCCTGGAATTTTTAGAAGTCATTTATTGTTGTATTTTAACACCGATAATTGCAACATAGCAGTACAGGACAGCAAGAAAGAAAGGAGGGAACCTGTGCAGCAAATATTGACACAAACTTACAGAGTGAATATCCTGAAGATGTAGACATGCTGAGATAGGGACTCAGAAATAATGGAAGAGAATCTATCCATACCATGGGAGCTCAATAGAGTAAATCAGGCATTTAAAGCAAGTCAATACTATTAAGGCGATCTGTGTCGGTGGCTGGCTACCGTTATGTTGTGTCGAACACTGACGCTCCTAGGAAACTCCAAGACACGTGTCCGACCTGCCACGTGGTGTGCCTATTTTATATATTTTTTAAATTTCTAGGATTGAAGGGTACTTTAGGGACACTCATCGAGCACATCTGTCATGCCATGTGGCATGTCCTATACTTTTCATATTGTTTCTAGTCCAACTCAAGAGAAACATGTCCTCGACACATGAAGGACACATAAAGTCCCATCCTATTAATCAGAAATGAAATCACGGAAAATTTTAGTTATTAAACATTCGTTAAAAAATTCAAACTAATGGGAGAAAGTTGTACTAACTTCATGTCGAATTTTGTACAATGCTATGTGCATTTTTCTTTCCTTGCAGTAGTAATATATAGTTTTAAGAATAAAGATATAATATATAAATGTATTACTTAAAAAATTTAAATTGAGATGTGCATCCTACTTTATGAATAATCGCTTGTCAATATGTCCACGTAAGTTGTGTCGTGTCCCTTTTTCTTAGGGTAGCATGCATGTAAATGTGATACCACAAGGATCAGATAAAACCAATTCACATTATGAAATTATTCATTAATTTATAAACCCATTGCCACTCTGCTACTTTTTATACAGGATGGAATTTAAGCACTTCTTTTGAACCCAATGTTTACCAATGCAATCAATGTATTTTTCAACTTTCAAAATTTGCCATTGAAGAGCAAGTTGTAAGGTCCCGGAATTTTCATTTCTCTTGATTGTTATGTTTAGGCAGTCAGTAGACAAGCCTTTGGGGGGTGGGGGCCCACATAAGCGATGAAATCATAAATTTGGTTTAAGACCAAAGATTTAAATTATTTAAGTTTAAAAGAATTTTATTTCATTTCCTCAACAAGTAATTGCATTTTTAGATTAATGGAAGTCTACATGGTCTATCATAGAGGAAACATAGGTTCGAATCACGATGCACTACGATGCACCGACATGGACACGTGTGTCTGACACGATACGTGTCGGATACGCCAACACGCGATTTTTAAAAAAAGTACATACACGACACGTTGATTAAATTCTTAAAAAAATTTCATTTATATAGTATAAATTTAATTTTATACTTGTTATTAATTTTTCTTGTTGAAATCTTTTAAACGTAAGTACCTATTTGTTACTTGCTAATAATTTTGAATTAACAATATATAATATTTCTAATATAAAAAGAAAAATGATTACGGTAGAGTGTCTGAGAAGTGTCGGTATCGACTCGTGTCCGACATGTGTTCGACACGGACACGTTACTCTAATTGAAGTGTCCATGCTACAGAGACGATGCAGATGTTTTTCAAAAGTATTTTATTTTTGGCTTTTGGAAGTTATAGAATTTATCAACGTCTCACTTAAGTCTATTTAACATGGAAAAGACACCGCGGTAATTTACACCTTAATTTTTCATTGATTTGAGTAATTTAAAGGAGAAGTTACAAAAAAGTATTTTTATCGGAGTGATGCTATGGGTACATATCTAAGTTAAAGTCAAAAATTAATTTTAACCACATATTTTACAGGTCTCACAACTTTTCAAGAACACATTTCACCAATTTCGATAAAAATCTACTAAAAATCTGATTTTAATCACCACCAAACAGGGGCTTAGTCTCCACCTCCATCCCACATGTATTTTTCGCCTCTCTCAAATTTCTGTAATTTTAAGTTATTATTAAAAAAGAATATTAAGGGTTTACTTCAAGAACAAGCTAAGAAAAAAGTGTAGTAAAATTTTAATACACTAGTTCTAAGATTTGAGCAATTTAAAGAAGTTACAAGAAAGTATTTTCATTTAGTCTCCATCACACGCGTATTTTTCTCCTCTCTCAAATTTATGTAACTTTAAGTCATAATTCAAGAAGAATATTAAGGGGTTACTGCAATATTTTACTTTGTGAAAGATTCTGGGTTTTGTGTCTCAAATAAAGGATTCTCAGGTTTTCAATTCAAGAACAAGGTAAGAAAAAGTGCAGTAAAGTTTTAATATAATAGTTCTTAGGGATAGAAAAGGATTCTTATGTTCAAAGTTACACGTGTGGTTAAATGTTTGAGGATTTTAATAAGTTGAATTCAGGTGTGCACATGAATAACATCCTAAGGAGTACTTTTACACTCGCCCTTCCTAATATTTTTTAGGATATTTGATTAACTGATGGAATAAAGATAAGCTATGAAGCACGTATACGGACACGTGTATCCGACACGACACGTGTTAAACACATCAATACGCGATTTTTCAAAAAAAATACTAACACAACACATTGTCGACACGTTGATTAAACTCTTTAATATTCTTCATTTATATAGTATAAATTTAATTTTATACTTGTTAATAATTTTTGTTGTCGAAATCTTTTAAATATAAATACATATTTGTTATTTAATAATAATTTTGAGATAAAAGTATATAATATTTTTGACAAATAAAAAAATAACTATGACAAAATGTCCAAGGAGTATCGGTATCCAACACGTGTCGGACATGGACACGCTAACCTAGTTAAAGTGTCTATGCTACGGAGAATATAAGGAAGATGTGAGATGATTTGGATATTATTACATGGTATAAGAAGGTGGAAGGAAGCATCGAAATGTTAGTCTATTTAAGATAAGTATAAGCAATGATTAATAAGTTTAAAGTTAAGCTTGAAGTTGAAAGATGTATAGAGACATTTCCTCTATCTAAAGTTTAGTTATGTTCTTATTAAACTTGTGATTTGCTATGTTTGACTGCCTTTTGTAATCGATTTATGGATTTGAGTACATGTAAACAAGTAATGGAATCAAATTAGGTTAAGAAGACATTTGTGCCTGATTTTCAAATTGTTTCCAGGTCATGTATTCTTTTAAGTTTTTGGTCAAGGCTTGTAGGGTTTGAAAGCTTTAAGAGTTTTTAGTGTTTTTATAAAAACTTCATGCTAATCCGAACCCGTTTGGCGAGTCAAATAAGTGTGGGTGTAAATCATTGCGTCATAGGAAGCTATATGGCAGCAATGTCCATTAACATAAACCATTCCTCGTTCCTTCTTTCCCTGAGGTTGAATGTTATATTTTGATGAACTAAATGTACAACCATGGTAATAAAATAGGAATTGGAGTTTCAAAACAAATAGTGCAGTTCTAACGGTGGCCACACCTAGTGGTCCCAAAGGCCAATTTCCATTTCCTCCTGTTTCAGTTCCATTTTCGTCCTAGTTCGTTTCTGGATTTTCCAATTCATGATTAAACATCAAAATCAATTTTCTTTGATTTAATTTCATAATTTAGATATTATTTATTAAAAAAAATCCAAGGAATTTCACAAGGCTCCCTAGGCTATTTTACAATGGTTTCCATGCTAGGAGCTTCAACTTGCAATAAATTTACATTTCTAAGTAACAATCCGGATCTTATGACTTGGGACGTTACAAGAGGGGTATAATAAATTTCATATTAAGTAAACTATTTAATGTCCATTTTTCATAAACAGAAAAAAGATTACAGACCCCATCGACAAAGAACTATTGATCAAACAAATACTAACCTGAAGAATTTACAAAATCCTTTTTCCCCAGATAGTATCAAAGAATTTAGAAATGAAAGATTTCAGTGGAGTCAAATTTTCTATTTTCTGGAATTTTGAATGAACTAGCTTTGAATAAGCAGAAGAGATGAAAAGGGAAAGAAATCCAATATAGTCAATTCTTTTTTGCTATTTCTTGTTGATCAGTGTTAATAAGAACAGTAACTTCATTTTTCTTAATATTCATGGTCAGTGATGTCCGAGATTGTTTCAAAGCAATAATGATATGAAACAAACATGGTACTCTGAATTCAAAACCTTTTGTTTTTCTACTGTAGGAAAGAAGTTAAAGCAGAAGGGAAATACACTTTAAAGAACCATAAGAAGGTTTAGGATACTTACAATGTTGACATAGTGAATGAGCTTGTCCATCTGCCTAAACCATGTGTGTGCATATTGATACTTAAAGTCGGTTCCCATTGTAAACATTATATGATTTGTCCGAGTTATGTTAGCCTGCCAATTTAACAAGTGATGCAATATAAATGAAAGAAGGCAAAACACAAATTTAGATGCTTCACATTTCAGCTTGATGTCAAACAGAAACGACCAAATTACCTGAGACAGTGCAGCAGCTACAAAGTCTTCAACACGCTCTTGAACATTGTAATCAAACAAAGTGGGATCATCCTTCAATTTTAATGCATGAAGAAAAAAATGTGAATATATAATAGAGCAAAGAAATACATGGAGACATTGAAGAAAGATATCGAGTTTTCCAAATGATTACTTGAACGATAGGTGAAGCATCATTAACTTCAAAGTAGAAACCAGAAGGTGGTTCATAGTCCTTTGGGAAAGCACCAGCAAAAATCTGAAAGTTGATGGAAGAAACTAATGATGTCTCAGAAAGCAGTCTCCTTCAGCAGCATATTAAATGTCAATTCATGAAAACAGAAAGTTAAACTTGTTTGTGCCATGTACCTGTGCAGACGAACCAAGGCTCTTAGAACCCCACCAAACAACTTCAAGACTCTTCTCATATTTCCGTTTGGTTCTGTCTTGATAATCAATTCGCCCAAAGAAAAGTGAGTCAAATCCAATCTGCAAAAGTAGAAAAGCATTCTGACAATTAATGAAGCCCACAATTTCTTTATGGAATTAATAGCCTTAATACTTTGTATCAAGTATCATTAGTTTCAAAAATCTACACCATTTTGGCCCTGCTATCTGAAACATAAAATTGGCCCTGGCTAAAACTCAACAAAAGACAGATACTTACTTCTGCTCCTAACAAGTAAGCCTGCACGGCAGAATGTCCAAAGGGATCAATTTGCCAACCAATTCTTGGAGTGACAATTCAAACTCCCTCTTAATAAAATGGTGCCCTAGAGTCGTTTGCTCAATCATGTCAATGTAATGCGTTGTCGCCTCATCATGCATGCACATTCCCCCATTTCTAGAACAAGAATACGGATAATCTGAATGAGAACTGAATTTTTTGAAATACGGTAGTAATAATCAGGAAAATAGAGATATCAATCTCTGCTTGACTATTATGACAAATTCTAAGAACAATACAATGACAATTTTAGAACATTGTCATTTACATATAGAATTCATATATCTTTGTTCTTATTTCCCTTGTAGGAACCTGATATTCAAACACCTGTCAGGACTTTTAAATCATGCAGTGAGTGAGTTTGCAAGAATCAATTGGGTAGACAAGAGTCAAAAATCAGATAACTTTACATGAATTCAAGTTGGCCAGAGCTAACTAGCCGCTTCACTGTAAGTTGAACCGCTTCACTCTGATCCTTCCACCATCGTTCGAAAAATGCCTGCAGCAAATATGAATAAGAGTTTACAATATTGTGCAAATATTCTGAGTGCTTCCTTATGTTTAAGAATCAAAAAACTAAAAGTATGTCACAGCTCTGAAAAGACGGAACAAAATAAGGTAGATGGGCATTAACTAACTAACCATCTCAACATAGATAAATTTCCTGTTCTTGTCAGCCAACAGAGCTGGCACCAAAGAGTCCAACACATTTTGCACACATGCTCCCTACATTGATTACAATTAACATAAATTTCTTCCTTATCCAATTATATATTTGAAATGATTAACAATAGAGAAGAGACCTGGATGGAATTGTTAGAGCCCACATAGTACTGATCGACAGTCTTCAACCAGCCAACATCATCGTGGGTATGAGGAACCAAATGTACATTTAGCTTGTCGGGGACTATGCCCTGTGAGGTGTTGTATACCATGTACTTTGACTCTGCTCCCCCAACACTAAAAACCCATAAAACAACCACAAATACAGTGGCGATCTCCATTTTGTTTCTTCCTTTTTTTCCAAGCTTGTTCACTTGTCGTTGATGGACTTTTCCTAAAAATTGAATTTTAGACAACTCGAAGAATTACTTGAAACGAGTAGGAAATTGCAAGAATACGATACAAACCGAAGATTACGATACAAATTGAAGTTTATCTGTTAGGTTAATAATTGTGGCGTCTGACATAGCAGTGCTTTTGTCCGGTGGCGACGGTGGAGAATAAAGGAGTTCCGCTGCGGTCAAGAGAGAGAGTTGGAGTTCTATTTGATACCCAATTTTTCTCATTCTTATTCTCATTTTTTTCACTTTTTTTCATTTCAACCACACATTCTATCAATAAAATAATACTACACATAAACCCAAAAATTCTCATTTCTTTTTAACCACACATTCTTCTATCAATCACTATTCCAAAATTTATTTTTTGTCAAACAGGGGCTATATTAGAATAATTTTCAACATATCTTTTTAACTTTTCTTCAATCCTATCAAGTTCTTCAGTTGATGTATTTATATTTTCTAATTGAGAACCTAATTGGGAAATAAATTTTATTTCATCAACATTCTATCTAACAAATTATCTAATCTTTTAAATGTATATCATGACATATCAGTATAAAACTGTAAATGGACATGATTGTAATAACAACATCATCATGATCCCTACGATTCTTTAAGATCTTCAAAAAAATTCGTTCTAACTTTAGCAAAAAATGATAGTTTTACCTTAATTTTGATCTGGTTCACTATCCTTAGAATTGAGTGACCTTTGAACTCTAGATCTGCAAACTTTCCTTTAAACGGCCTTCTGCCAAACGGGATTCTTGTTATTCCAACTTTCTGCTCTCACTGTATCACCTCTAAGAACAATTCTCTAGACTTGGGTTAAAGAAAAACTCTATTTAATCTATATATATATAAAAACAGAAGTGCCGTCAAAAAAAATTTCCCGCCAAAATGTATTTTCCTCTTATGGAATTCTGATTTTAGTCCGTCTACCCATTAGTCAAACATTACAGCATGCTTTTATTGATAGTAACAATTTCATTTGTTGAGTTATTGTATACAAATATTAAATCATTTTTTTAAAAAAAAATGTTTGAAAACCTAAAAGTCACTATAACTTCGCCGCTTTTATATATGTAAACTTCTTGGGATTATTATCATCTTTAAACGCTTAAGTTGTTTCATGTGTACTAATTACATTATTATTATGGTTTTGAAAACTTAATTAATGTTTGATTATTATTATTATTATTGATGTTATTATTATTATTATTATTATTATTATAACAAGATTCGGTGAAATGTGTGCCATGTTAAATATCACGCTTTAATATGGCAAGGGTTAAAGACAAATTCTTGAACAACCAGCGTCGCTAGTCATGGTTAGTTCAAATCATGGATTAAAATTCTAATTATGTAAACTCAAAGATATTTAGATGCCAAGTAATTAATAATTATTAATATAAAATGAGGTAAACCAATGTTACAAAAGTTGTTCCTCAGATTAATTATTTCTATTTTTCCTTTAAATTTGATTTGCACATGAAGAGGCAGAGCGATCTGCTCGCTTTCCGAGTAGTAAATCTGTAATCATTCTTGAAATACTACAATTTTGTCAATATTTTACTTCAAAATCCATCATTCTACCCATTGCTTTCATCATTTTAGCAGTAAAACAAGACTTCAAATTTGATTTTTATGCAATTACATTTACAAGAAATTTGAAGACTGCTTTCTATTCATTTTGGGAGAATTATTTTAGCAAAGTGAAACATTTTTGTGAATATTATCGTTTCAAGTTGTAGTCCTGGTGACATTTTAGTAATTGCTGTCTAATACATCCGTTAATTACCATTTTTATTTTTTTTTATTTCATGATTTTGAACTTTTTTACTTTTTCTGCTACATCCAAGATAGATATGCACATGGCACCGATATTTGATCTTGGTAGATATCAACGCTATGAAGATCTCAATTGGGCACCAAAAAGTGCGTTGTTTATCCGAGCTGTTTTACGAGTCAGCCGAAGATCACAAATCCTAATGAAACATATAACTTGGAGTTCATTTCGCATGACAATGAAATAAGTTTTCCGCCCCATTTCAAAACTTTACATGGATTTGGTATTAACATATGTAATGCAACATGTTAATAATGTACCACACATATCCGTTTACATTTTTTTTATCATTTTCATCGTGTGCTGGAATTTCTTTTTTTTTTTTGTTATTGTTAATTGCAGATTTGAAATTTAGGATATGGAAAGTGAGAAAAGAAATATAAATATGGCATAATAAAATAAATTTCTAAGGTATAATTTGTATTCTTTCGCTAAGAGGTACAATTTTCTCAAAATTATAAATTTGCTACTATAAGTCATGGTAAGAAAATGTCTATATGTTTGTTTTAAAATTTGAAGATGAATATCAGTAAAGGAAAAAAATAATAAAAATAAAAAATTAAATTAGTACTTGTAAATTATCAAGCAATTATTTTTCCACTATAAATTTTTTTTCAAGATGAATTATGAGATATGATCTTAAAAGTATTGGTGGAAGAACACTTTAAGAATATGGTCTCCAATTCTGACAATTGAGCAAACGTATACATGTTTACACACAAGATTGAATTCCGGTCAACTCTGATAAAGCGCTAAGTTTTTTGAGTTTGGAGTGGGGTTATGTGGAGGTACAGTAAGACCTTTGTATGAAAAAAATTTTATCCACGCTTTTAAGATCAAAAGCTGAAATTGTGTTGGAATGTGGCTCCAAAAATAAAGGTAAAGCATCGTTACATTTTCGATTAAAGTAGGTAGAACTCCACATTTAAGATTTGCTATGACCATGGCAACCAAATTAAGATTCCACGCGCAACATTGAAGGTGGTAGTTCACTCGCGGGAATTGATTGTTAGATGCAAGCTTATAATTGATGGAGCTACTATGATAAGAACAAATATTGGTGTTTTGAGGCTTCGATAGAAGCATGTTAGACATCTTTTGAGATTCAACAATTCCACCAGCAACAACATTTTTATGATACAGATTAGAATTCAATACAACTGATAGCAGTGGTTTTTTTGTTTATGGTTATGGAGGTTATATAAAGACCTTTATATGGAAAACTTATTCCATGGGCTTCTTAAGATCAAAGCAAAAATTGTGTTGAATGCAAGGCTTGTCAATGTGGTTAAAGCACTGTTACTTTGGACTTTGCCGTAGAACTCCACATTCAAGATTTGGCATACCGCTAAATCCAAATGAAGATTCCACTACGTTAAAAATTAAGCGGTGGTAGTCCTCTCATGGAATCTCTGATCTTGTTAATAGATGCAAGCTTATAATCTGGGATTAAGCGCCTATGATGAACAAATATTGTTTGGAGGCTTTGGATAGAAGCATGTAAGATATTTTGAGATTCAACAAATCCACGCAGTATGAATGAATCATTTTTCGTGAAAACAATCGTTTTTGGAGGAGATTCTTCTACGTATCTTGCTGTGATTCCAAAAGGAAGTGAGATGATATTGTACTTGGTACCTATCAATTCATCATATTTATGGAAAATTGTAAGCGTTTTCGAGATTGTCCAAAAAACATGAGACTACAAAATATCGGTAGTCGTATGCTAAGGCATTGAATTAAATGCATTTTTTAATCGATTGCGTAAAATAGGGAATGGAACAATCAGTCAAAAGCGTAATGATGGCCATGCAACAATTGAAATTCCTGATGATATTTTGTTATGCTGATTCGACAAATCCATGCTCAAAAGCAATCAGATATGCAGTATGTATCCAGTATGGTTTCACTTACGACGCTAATAAAGGCAAATTATTTGCATGTTGAAAGAAACTCATTCTTTGACCGACACTTGATGTGGTTGAATCATCAATGATTATATGTAGATTTCGCTGAAATGCATATGAAGGAAATACTTATTTAAGTTCGATTCAACTCACAAGTGCGACAATGTGACATGTTATGTACCTTCATAATCGCCGAGTTTTTCGAATGGAATTAGATGGTCTCGTGTTTGCTCAAACCATGAATTGAAATTGAAGGTCGGCACTCTGCTATGCTTTACGCAACATAGACCATTCACGCCTACTTTATGCAATGACAACAAAATTGATTTATTAATACGCAGGCTCTAAGTCGTGTTCTCGTAAAGCAAAGATTCTCAGGAAATTAATATGGTGTCATAAGGTTCTTATCCCTAGAATGACGCTGACTCCATCTAATCCAAGGCTACCTTCAAGAAGTTTCCTTACGAAGATATAACTTCCTCTTATCGTAGCTCGCCACGCAATGACAATCAACAAAAGTCGTGGTCAATCGCTATCTCAAGTATTGGTTTGTATTTGAAAAAACCAGCTTTTAGCCATGGCTCGGTTAGTACGTTATTTGTGTCTAGAGTTACAAAATCACAAAGGGGTTGAAGATTTTGATTTACGATAAGGATGCACTGACAAGTTGTAATTCAACGACAAAATGTAGTTTTCAAGAACTTTTCCAAATTTTGTAGTAGTTGGAATACTGATCTATTAATTTTTTATAACAATTGTAACGCATATATGATACTTATTTCATATACTTTTATAACAACCTCAATAATCATTTTTAAGTCAAATGAAATATTTAATCTCAACGTTTATAAATTTATTTTTTTAGTACAATATCCGTGCATCGCACGGGTGACACACTAGTGCTAAAATAAGAAGGAAGATTTTCTATTAGACCCTTCAAGAATCTATGAGAGTAAAGATTTAGAGATTCATATCTTTTTCAAGAGGATTAGAATGTGAAATGATCTATTTCAATTTTATTGATACACTATTTTTATGAAGACAAATGTTTTTGGCTTTCATAGCACCAAAGATGCTCAAACAATTTCTTGATTTTGCTTTCATCTAGTACTTCCTGAAGGCCTTCTAACATTAGTATACAAGCAAATAAAGCAATATTATTGCCTTCTTACATCACTGATTACATCATTCTCTAATTATGGAGTTTTATCAAAAGTTTCAATCACTAAATTATCGTGGCTCTATTATTAAATAAAACAAATAACTTTATTTCACATCTTCTTTATTTAAGGCTCCACTCTTTTATCTTTTGTTCTTCTGATCCTACATCTTTACATGCTGCTTGGACACTCTGAATCGGCAAGATTCTTTATATGAGTAGGACATCCCGTAGATTTGATGTATGTCAAATTTTGTAAAAATGTAGTCCTTCAAAGATTTGACTTTCCATATCTTCCATTAGTTACTAGCATCCAATTTTTTATATATTGGCAAAAGACGTTGATGAAATTTTTATCATTAGTAGATTTTTTGCAATATTGTATATATTGCCTTAATCTTGAAAGTGCTCTTCTAGTATCTTATCCGTGACTTGGTAATTTTTGGCATTCTTTTGTCATCTTCCTCCATGACATCATGTTGAAGTTGGTCAACGATCCAATTGAGATTATATGATATTAATGGATAGTAGATAACTCCATCAAATTCCTCGACTAATCGAGTAAAATTTTTAAGTATACTCTTCATCCTCTAGCAAATTTTGATACTTCTTGTATTAGCATTTCATCAAATCTTCGCTAATTCTCAAGATCTTTTTCCCTGGATATATCGTAAATCCAAGAATCCATAATCTAACACTAACGCATCGTTTACTAAGACGTGGATCACTTCCCTCCATTGTTGTAATTGGGGATAAACATTCTTGATAGACTAAATATACATAACACATTTCAATTGTATAAACCTGTTTGGATTATTATAGCATATTTTTCTTTCGCTTTTTGGTCCAAAGGTGTTGGGATTATATCTTTCGGGGTCCATGATGTTTGATTGTTTTAAATTATTTCTATCTACTCTTATCGCCACTTTTTTATTCAATGTGGTCGTTGGAAAGCATCTCTATTG